>CM035131.1:120064857-121537357 GCA_020205605.1 Panax ginseng | reverse complement strand
TAAGTTTGGGAAGAAATATGAGCTTTTAGATTAAGTTGGAAGAATTAAGTTAGAATGAATCTGAACCGTCCTTCTGCTTTGTCAAACGGATCCCGAGGCAAAAGGCTTGTGGAGGCGGCTCGTTTTGGGAATTGATTGAGGGATTGGATTGGTCGCTAGAAGGACATGGCGATATGGGCATTATTCTAATGACTAAAGGGTATTTCTGGAATTTCCTTGAAGACATGTGCTTGGCATGTGATTACTTAAATTCCAGGAAGCTCTATAAATACCCTTCCATTCTATGGAGGAGGGACCTCTCCGGACACATGACTCGGACTCTTTTGGTGACTTAAGGCTTGGATATTCCACCTAAAAGCACTAAAGGGTTTGGGACACTCATTCTCGACTCAAAGAACTCTTTTTGGTAGCTTAAGGCTTGGATATTCCACCTAAAAGCACTAACAAGATTGAACACTCTCTCAACTCAAGAAGCGAAGAAGGCTCTTGGAATCCCAATAACCCTAACACGGTTTAGGATCTAGGGGTTACGCCACGCGATCGTTAGATAATAAGCCCCAATTGCCGTTCTCCCTCTTCAATCAATCAATCAATTCCGTATTCTTCGTGGATTTCTCTCCTCCTTAGCCAACACGAAACCCTAAACAAGCAAGGCGCGATTTCCTTGCCCATAGATAGTAATCATCAAATTTTAGAGTACATCCATCTATATAAAATGGATCCGGTTAGCATGAAGTTATTTTGTTGGTAAGTTGGTCAATTGGCCAATAGAATACTGACACACATACAACCTCGCCTGCGTGTCAGTATTCTATTGGTTAATTGACCAACTTACCCCAAAATAAACTTCATACTAACCACTTTCATATAAAACTACTAGTAATTGCCCATGCCTAAAGGCACGACGCAACGAAAAATTAGATTAAAATTCAAAAAATACTACATTACCTAAAGAATTTTTGTAACCTAAAATAACATACAATTAAATATAACAATTATCATAATTTACCAAACCTCCACAATAATTAATTTTTCTTTAAAAATAGATATCCAAAAAAATCTAAACTTGTTTACAAAACTTAAAAATCATCAATAACAATTTTCATAATTCACCACACCACCATAATAACAATTATTATTATTATTGTTGTTGTTGTTGTTGTTACTATTATCATAATTATTATTATAATTATTACTATTATTATTATTACTATTATAGTTATAATAATACTAATTACTATTATAATTATTATTACTATTATAATAATAATTATTATTGTTATTATTTTGTTATTGATATTAATATTATTACAATTACTATTATTTTTTTATTATTAAAATTATTACTATTATTATTATTATAATTATTGTAATAAATTATTATTATTAAAATTATTAAAATTATTATCATTATTATTATTATTATTATTATAATTATTATATATAATTATAATTATAATTATTATTATTATTATTTTATTTTTATTACTACTACTATTATTATAATAATTATATTATCATTATTATTATTATTATTGTTATGATTTAGAGAAATTTTTTAGGGTGAATTTGATTTGGTAGGAAATTTTTAGTGTGAGATGAAATGTGAGCATTTAGATTAAGTTGGAAGAATTGAGATAAAATCGAACTGATTCTTTGTGGTTTGTTAAATAAAATATTCAAAATGGGTTATGTTTTATTATATAGATATTATAATTATTTTTATTTAATAATAATAATAATTATTATTATTAATATTATTATAATAATATTTATTATTATTAGTACTATTATAATTATTATTTATTATTATTATTATTATTATTATTTGTTTGTGTGTGTGAAGAAGAGAGAGAGAGAAAGATTTTGTGTGTCAACATAAGAGAGAGTAGGGAGTAGGAGTAAATTTGATTTGGTAGGGAAGAAATATGAGTCTTTAGATTAAGTTGAAAAAATAAAGTTAGAATGAATCTGAACCGTCCTTGTGATTTGTCAAATGAAAGATTCAAAATGAGTTCTATTTTATTATATAGATTATTATTATTATTATTATTATTATTATTATTATTATTATTATTATTATTAATAATATTATTATTATCATTATTATTATTTATAATTATTGTTATTTGAATTAGATTATTTGGAAGAATTTGAGATGAAATCAAAAGCCATTATTATTTTTTTTGGTTTATCAAATTAAATATTCAAAATGGTTTCTATTTTATTATATAGATATTATAATTATTTTATAATAATAATAATAATAATATTAATAATAATAATAATAATTATTATTATTATTATTATTATTAGTACTATTATTATAATAATAATAATTATCATTATTATAATTATAATTCTTATTATTATAATTATAATTATTATTATTTGTTTGTGTGTGCGAAGAAGAGAGGGGAGAGAAAGATTTTGTGTGTGAACATGAGAGAGAGTATGGTGTATGAGTGAATTTGATTTGGGCGGAAAGAAATATGAGCCTTTAGATTAAGTTGGAAGTATTAAGTTATAATTAATCTGAACCGTTCTTGTGCTTTGTCAAATGAAAGATTCAGAATAGGTTATGTTTTATTATATAGATTATTATTATTATTATTATTATTATTATTATTATTATTATTATTATTATTATATTATTATTATTATTAGTACTATTATAATAATAATAATTATTATGATAATAATAATAATAATAATAATAATAATAATAATTATTATTATTATTATTTGTTCGTGTGTGTGAAGAAGAAAGGAGAGAGAAAGATTTTGTGTGTGAACATAAGAGAGAGTAAGATGTAGGGGTGAATTTGATTTGGGTGGGAAGAAATATGAGCCTTTAGATTAAGTTGGAAGAATTAAGTTAGAATGAATCTGAACCGTTCTTGTGTTTTTTCAAATGAAAGATTCAAAATGGGTTCTGTTTTATTATATAGATGGTTTCTGTTTTATTATATAGATATTATAATTATTTTTATTATAATTATAATTATTATTATTATTATTATTATTATTAGTACTATTATAATAATATTTATTATTATTAGTATAATTATAATTATAATTAATATTATTATTATTATTATTATTATTATTAATTACTATTATAATAATAATAATAATAATTATTATTATTATTATTACTATTATTATTATTATTATTATTATTATTATTATTTATTTTGTGTGTGTGAAGAAGAGAGGATAGAGAAAGATTTTTGTGTGTGAACATGAGAAGAGTATAATTGTGTATGAGTGAATTTGATTAGGTGGGAAGAAATATGAGCTTTTAGATTAAGTTGGAAGAATTAAGTTAGAAAGAATCTGACCATTCTTTCAACTTTATAGAAAATGGGTTTTGTTTTATTATATAGATTTATTATTATTAGTACTATTATAATTATTTATAATATTATTTTATTTTTATTACTACTACTACTACTACTATTATTATAATAATAATTATTATTATTATAATTATTATCATTATTGTTATTGTTATTATTATTGTTATTTGATTTGGGCCGAAATTTTTAGTGTGAGATGAAATGTGAGCCTTTAGATTAAGTTGGAAAAATTGAGATGAAATCTGAACCGTTCTTGTGGTTTATCAAATGAAATATTCAAAATGGTTTCTATTTTATTATATAGATATTATAATTATTTTTATTATAATAATAATAATAATTATTATTATTATTATTACTATTATTATTATTATTAGTACTATTATAATAATAATAATTATTATTATAATTATTATAATAATAATAATAATTATTATTTGTTTGTGTGTGCGAAGAAGAGTGGAGAGAGAAAGATTTTGTGTGTGAACACGAGAGAGAGTATGGTGTATGAGTGAATTTGATTTGGGCGGGAAGAAATATGAGCCTTTAGATTAAGTTGAAAGAATTAAGTTAGAATAAATCTGAACCGTTCTTGTGCTTTGTCAAATGAAAGATTCAAAATAGGTTGTGTTGTCCTATATAGATTATTATTATTATTACTATTATTATTATTATTATTATTAGTACTATTATAATAATAATAATAATAATAATAATAATAATAATAATAATATAATAATTATTATTATTATTATTATTATTATTATAATATTAATTAGAGGAGAGAGAAAGATTTTTGTGTGTGAACATGAGAGAGAGAGTAAGAGGTTAGGGGTGAATTTGATTTAATTTGGAAGAAATATGAGCCTTTAGATTAAGTTGGAAGAATTAAGTTAGAATGAATGAACTAGTTTTGTGTTTATCAAATGAAAGATTCAAAATGGTTTACATTTTATTATATAGATATGTTTTATTATATAGATATTATAATTATTTTTATTATAATAATAATAATTATTATTATTATTATTATTATTATTATAATAATATTTATTATTATTAGTATAATTATAATTATAATAATATTAATTATTATTATTATTAGTACTATTATAATAATAATAATAATTATTATAATTATTATTATTATTACTATTATTATTATTTGTTTGTGTGTGTGAAGAAGAGAGGATAGAGAAAGATTTTTGCGTGTGAACTTGAGAAAGAGTGGTGTATGGGTGAATTTGATTAGGCCGGGAAGAAATATGAGCTTTTAGATTAAGTTGGAAGAATTAAGTTAGAATGAATCTGAACCGTCCTTCTACTTTATCAAATGGGTTCTGTTTTATTATATAGAACTATTATTATTAGTACTATTATAATTATTATTATTATTATTATAATTATAATAATAATAATTATTATTAATATTATTATTATTATTATTACTACTACTACTACAACTACTATTATAATTATTATTATAATTATTATCATTATTGTTATTATTATTGTTATTTGATTTGGGCGGAAATTTTTAATGTGAGATGAAATGTGAGCCTTTAGATTAAGTTGGAAGAATTGAGATGAAATCTGAACCGTTCTTGTGGTTTATCAAATGAAATATTCAAAATGGTTTCTATTTTATTATATAGATATTATAATTATTTTTATAATAATAATAATAATAATTATTATTATTATTATTATTAATACTATTACTATTATTATTAGTACTATTATAATAATAATAATAATTATAATAATAATAATTATTATTATTATTTTATTGTATTATTGAAGAAGAGAGAGAGAGAGATTTTGTGTGTGAACATGAGAGAGAGTATGGTGTATGAGTGAATTTGATTTGGGCGTGAAGAAATATGAGCCTTTAGATTAAGTTGGAAGAATTAAGTTAGAATAAATCTGAACCGTTCTTGTGCTTTGTCAAATGAAAGATTCAAAATAGGTTCTGTTTTATTATATAGATTATTATTATTATTATAATTATTATTATTATTACTATTATTATTATTATTATTACTACAATAATAATAATAATAATGTTCGTGTGTGTGAAGAAGAGAGGAGAGAGAAAGATTTTGTGTGTGAACATGAGAGAGAGTATGAAGATCCCAAATAATTAATAAATGAAATTTAATTTCCTCTAATTATTATTTTGAAATAGTAAGGGTTGATGTGATTAATGATTAATGGATAATTCACGGGTAAAATCATAAATATTTCAAAATAAGCAAGTGGTTATAAAATATTCATTGTTGTCGGGGAATATTCGTTTGGTGGTGGAATATTAAATGCTTTGTCGGGGAATATTAAATGCAACAGTATGACCCATATGGGCCCCATAAAAAGCGATTGGAGGAAGAAAATGACAAATATAAGTTGTTTAAAAATAGCGGCGTAGTTATTTACAGATTTACCTTTGTTGGAATACCGGTGGTTAAAACACGATGTCTGGCGTTGTTGAGCGGTAGCTGCGGTATTGCACCAATTATTGACTCTTACGTGAAGGCACTACTCGATAATGGTTCTGATAATTCTTTATTCGGTGTTTTATTTTATTGATTCAATAATTCTTTGCGTTGATATTTTATATTCTTTGTTGTTTTAATAATTGTCATTTACGGTATTTTTCATTGTCGAAACAATAATTCATATTATCTGAATAATATTATTAGATAACATTATTGGCAATGTCTAGAAAGTTACATCTAAGGAGAGGTTTGGTCACTAATTGCGGCATGATGAGGAGAAATTCTTATTGGAAAGCCCCTGCTCTCACAGGAGGCTGCTGGTTGTCGATATTGTGATTACGTAATATTATTTGTGAATAATTAATTATTGATTCATATGATGAGGAAAATATTGATTTTATGTGGATATAGATGGAGAAAATTTTTAATGTGACAATTGTTAAAAATTGAAATTTTATCTTTTACGATAAAATAATTCATTTAAATATATATTATTATATTTTAATAATATAATAATGGTGATATTTTTAACGAATGTGGGATATATGAGTATCTGAGGAGGAAAAGTATTTTTGTTGCAATAAATGTTTAAAACATGTTAAACATGTAAATTGGACCCCATTTATTATTTGAAATTTGATTATAGCCCTCTAAAATCACCCGTTTATGGATTTGGTCAATTTACATTTGGGAATTTAGAAAAACTTTCTTACGCAAAGTTGTGAAATTGGATTTCCTATAAAAACTCATGAGATTTGAATTTTTCTGATAAAGGGCTATTTATTGTGAATTATTGAAGTTAGAAGCTCAAAATAATTAATTTTGGAAGTTTAAATTATTTTAAATTAGAAAAACGTTTTTTTTATTTTCTTCTAGAAGGTTGGCATGTGTGAATTCTTTGAGATTCAGATTTCAAAGAATCGTATAATATTTTTATAAATATTAATATTTTATTAAATTTTACTAACTTTTGGTGTTACTAGCGATTTTCTATAAATAGGTCTTAGGTTAGAATTGAAAATCACACGAAGCTGAAGTTTTCTCTCTCTATATTATCGGCGTATTCTTGTGAGTATTTTGAGTATACTTTGAGTATTGCTATCGGTGAAAGTTCAAGATATAGTCTATATCCGATTATTCGGTTAAATCTTGATCTTTCGAGGTAAGGGATATTATTTTTTTTAGTAATGATATTATTTCTTCAATATCATTATCTTTGAAATATTGATCTGAAGTTTTTTATCAAATTTGGAACTTTTGGTGTAGATTCTTATTCACGTATCGTGACGTACTTATTATTCACGTATCTGACCTTATTCACGAATCGGCCTTTATTAATCATGAAAAATGAAAATTTTTCTTTTAAGTCCAAAATATCTATTGTGGATACTAGCTTTGATTGTATCCATGTTTTGATCATTCTTGAATTTTACACCACTATGATTATTTTTGAGGTATTTTTGGACGTGGAAAAAAACAAAATACGAATCCTTAATCCTTAATCCTTGTCATTTTGTTTCCTTTGGATTCGTTTTTAAAAAAAAAATATTTTTCATCATCCTCGGTCTTAAATGATGATATTATTGAATATCTTTGGCTTTGTAGTGCAAAGATGAATGATTTATGATGAATATCTTTTTGGCGTAGTGCAAAGATGAATGATTTCGATGAATATCTTTGGGCGTAGTGCAAAGATGAAAGATGAATAGCAGTGTTTAGATGTTTAGATGAACATGACCCATTTGGTGAATGTCCTTGGCTTTTGTAGTGCGAGGATGAATATTTGATCCAGATATATATTGATTGATGTTACGGGGATAAAAATAGGCGATGAACTTTAAAATTCATACATAGAAGATAGTAGTTTGCATTCTCTCTTAACTCTTACAATGAATTATTATTTCATTGCGAATATTGATTTAAAACTTGTTGTCTATTGTATTCTATTATATTTTTCCTGTTGAAGACTAACGATAATTTTGTTGTATATTATCTTAGTCATAATATTCTTCTTGGGCTAGTCGAGCTCACCCTTTTCCTTTTTGTTCCATTTTTTCTTCTCGGGAGGCGAGAATATATGAAATGCTGAGTCGGGGTATGGAATGAAAGTTCTAGGGAGAGTTGTTTAGTAGTCCTCACCATTGTTGTAAAATAATGTATCAATAATTATGATGAGGATTTATTTGTATGTGGATATTATGCAGATGGCAATATCGTATTTAAACTCACGGTTTCTATTGTAATAATAAAGTTGTAGTTGTTTACATGCAGGTGTATTTGACAACTCGGAATGGGGATGTAGACCTATTTTGGGGGGGTGTCACGGTTGGTATCGAGCTTAGGGATATGATCTCTGGCGGAGATCGGGGAATAGAACTAGGAGGGAGGCAGAGTAAATCCTTAGCTAGTGTGTCCTACTAAGCTTATTTGATAGTTAGTCGATATATAGGGATATTATGTGATATATTGATTTCCTTAATTAACCCTTGTTTTATGGCGGTATTTGAGAATGTCGTGAGAATATTAACAATGGAAATGAGGCCAGTGGAGGCCTTTGTACTCACTGTGCGAGGAGAGCGTGTGCTTGGTGGCAATATTCCTCTGTGAACAACACCCTTTGGCGAGATGATGAGCGAGGGGATATTTAGAAGCTTTTTGCGGTTCATGCAAAATCGAGACGAGGAGACTCGTGTTCAAAACATAGGAGAAATGATAGCAATTCACGGTTTATCACGATGAGCGATTCAAAAGTTGGGACCACGAATTTAAGGAAAGCGGATCCGATCATGGCGAAACATGGGTCAAGCAAATTACCAAGATATTCGATGTCTTGGGATGCTGCGGAAAAACGAAGGTTCCATTCGCCACCTTTATGTTCCGTGGCGAAGGCGGACTCTTGGTGAGATGCGTGAAGCGTACCCATCGGTGCTTTCGGCATGTCTTGGGAGGCGTTTGAAACTATTTAATGACAAATACTTTCACGAAAGTGTTCGTCATATGAAGGAAGTGGAGTTTATTAGGTGGAGGCGAGAACAACATGGCGGTGTCTCGATCTGGCGAAATTTGCGAGTTATCGGTTTGCACCTCATTTGGTGGAGAATGAGGAGCGTATGGCGGATGTTTACGAGAGGTTTGAAAACGGCATCGTCGATTATCTCATCTCTCATAAATTTTCTCTCTATTAGGATGTTGTTATGAGGGCTCAATTGTTTAGCGAGAGATAGCGAATACGGTCGTAGAGGTACCTGATCGAGGATCATCTAGGAGATAGCGATCGACAAAACAACAATAATCGGTGGAGAAAGAAAAAAGCGGACAAAAATGGTAACCACTCTGGTGGTAATCATAGCCATGAAAATAGAAAAGCGAGTCGGGAGGAGATTTTAAAAAAGGAGATTCAACAACGACCATGTGAAGGCAGCAGTGCCGGTGACAAGCTGGTTCAAGGAGAGAAAGCGACCACCGGTCATATCTTTATAAATCACGGAAAAGAGGACATATCGGTCAAGCGCCCGCAGCAGATTCGGTATGCTATAATTGTGGAAAGGAAGGACATATCGCTCGAGATTGCAGTAGCGAAACCTAGTTCGTGAGGGGACGGTGACTCGAAAAATTTATCCCGAGAAAAGTCAAAGTCAGCGGTTCTGGAAGGCGTTTGTTGTGGTGGTCAAAATCGAGAGAACCCAAGCGAGGTGGTGATCACGGGTAAGCTATTTATAAATTCTTGTGAAGTTTATACTTTACTGAATCTAGGTGCTACCCATTCATTTTATCTCTCTGCTTGTGCTCAGCGTTTAAACTTGACTCAGGAGAAATTAGACTTTGACTATCTGTGGAAACTCAGTTAGGAGAAACTTTCATCACATCCTTTGTTTATAAATCTTGTCTAATCCATGTTGGCACCCTTATCTTACATTGACCTTATCTCTTTAAAGATACTTGCTTTTGATGTGATTTTAGGGATTGATTGGTTAACTACTCATCATACCAAAATTGATTGTTTTCGTAAGGTTGTTAGCTTTCATATTCCTAAACAACTTTGTTGTTGAATTCAAACAACTAAACCATTAAAATCAATCAACTTTGTCATATCTAATCATAAAGCTATTCGTTTATTAAAAAGCGGATGTCAAGCTTTCTTAGCCCATGTTATGGATTTGAATAAAGACACGTCAAAATTGAATAATATTCTGTTGTTATTAACTTTCTGGCGTATTTCTGAAGAACTTCGGTCTACCCCGAGCGTGAAGTTGAATTCTTTATTGACCTTGAACTGGTACAAAGCCCATTTCTAAAACCCCATATCGAATGGCTCTATTGAACTTGAGGAGTTAAAGGTCCAACTCTGAGGAGTTGTTGGACATTGGTTTCATTAAATCTAGTACATCTCCTTGGGGTGCTCTGTTTTATTTGTGTAAAGAAGAAAAGGCGGGAGTATCGACTTTGTATTGACTATCGGGAATTGAACCATGTCTTTATCAAGAATAGGTATCCTCTACCTCGTATTGATGACTTGTTTGACCGATTGCAAGGAGCACAATTCTTTTCAAAAATCGATCTTAGATTACGGATATCATCAATTTGAAGATTAGGCGAGGATATTCAAAGGCGCCTTTAGAACTTCGATGCGGGCATTATGAATTCTTAGTTATGTCTTTCGGATTGACTAATGCTCCTGCTGGCTTTCATGGATATGATGAGCAAAGTATTCAAAGAGTATTTGGATCGATTCGTTGTTGTCTTTATTGATGACATCCTCATATATTCAAAAGTGAAGTGAAGATCATGAGCACCATTTGAAATTTGGTACTCAAAGGCCCGTGAAAACAAGCTTTATGCCAAGTTAAAGAAATGCGAGTTACGGCTTGAGGAAGTAGCATTTCTTGGGCATGGTGTCAAAACATGGAGTATCTGTTGACGTGAAGATTGAAGCAATACAAAGTTAGAACAGCAGAAGTCGGTGGTGAAATACGTAGCTTTTTTGGGCTTAATTTGGTTATTATCGGAGATTAAGTGGAAGGTTTTCTCGAATCGCTACTCAGATTAACTCATCTAACTCGGAAGGATACAAAATTCGTTTGGGCGAAGAGTCGAGAAGAGTTTCAAGAGCTTAAAGGAGACTTATTTATTTTGTTCTAACAATACCATCTGGTTCGGATGGATTTGTTATCTCTGATGATGCTTGGGCAAAGGGTTAGGATGTGTTCTCATGCAGCGTGGGAAAGTCATAGCCTATGCCTCGCGACAACAAAAAAGAATATGAGAGGAATTATCCTACTCATGATCTAGAGTTAGCGGCCCGATCGTTTTCGCTAAAGATCTGGAGGCCTATCATATATGGAGAGAAAGTGGAGATATATTAGGACCATAAAAAGCCTTAAATATTTCTTCACTCAAAAAAAGAACTTAACATCTTGGCGGTGACGTTGGCTCGAGCTATTGAAGACTCGACCACACTATTCAATACCATCTGGAAAAGCGAGCGTGGTGGTGTGGCGTTGAGTAGAAGATCATATCACGAGGAATGAGTGCGATGATGTCAAATATCGCATAGAGCCGACTTTAATAGAAAAAGTTAAGGTTGCTCAGCCCGCAGGCCGGGGTGATGCATATGAAGAAGAAAGTACAAGAAGGAGCTATTAGGAGGCGAGAATTGATGAAGAAGGAATACTTGAGTCACTCCGGACTTTGTGTTCTAACGATTACGATTTGAAGTACAAGATTATGATGGAGGCACACAATACACCATTTGCAATCCATCAGGAAGTACTAAAATGTATCGTGATCTTGACATACATTTTGGTGGAACAATATGAAGAGAGAGATTGCAAAGTTTATCTCAACATGTTTAACTTGTCAGCGTGTAAAGCGCGAGCATCAAGTGCCTAAGGGACCATTGCAACCACTTGAGATTCCGAAATGGAAGTGGGAACACATTACCATGGATTTCGTTCACGGGACTTCCACGGTTTCTCAAGGCATAAATGCTATTTGGGTTATTGTTGATAGATTAACCAAGTCTGCTCATTTCTTGCCAATCACGGAGACTTATTCCTTGAGCGTCTTGCTCAAATGTCGTAAATGAGATTGTGAGATTGCATGGCATGCGGTATCCATAGTTTGGATCGTGACCCAAGATTCACTTCAAGATTTTGGGTTAGCTTGCAAAAAGCTATAGATGCAGATTTAAGATTGATTCGGCATACCATCCTCAAGCAGACGGACAATCGAGAGAGGACTATTCAAACTCTTGAAGATTTATTAAGACTACGTGTCCTAGACTTCAAAGGCGGTTAGGATAAGTATTTACCATTGGTGGAATTCTCCTACAACAAGCAGTTATCGAGCAAGTATAGGTGTGGCCCCATTGAAGCATTATATGGGCCGAAAGTGTAAGCTCTCGATATGTTGGGATGAGGTGGGTGAAGCAACATTGTTGGGACAGAGTTAATACGATATGACTCTAGAAAAGATCAAATGATTCGACAAGCGTATACAAAGCGGCACAAGATCGACAAAAGAGTTATGCGGATCTTCATCGAAAGGATGTGGAATTTAGTATAGGGGATCATGTATTGTTGCGTGTTGCCCCATGGAGGGAGTTACAAGATTAGGGAGAGAGGAAAGCTCGATCCACGATTTATTGGTCCATTTCAAATTCTTGGTAGGAGTAGGAAATGTAGCCTATAGACTCGCGTTACCTCAAGTATGTCTCGTGTTCATAATGTGTTTCACATATCGTGCCGTAAATATGTGAAAGACCGAATCACGTTATTGAGTTAGAAGCAGGACGAGATAGTAGAAGACTTAGCGTATGAGGAAGTACTGTCAAGATCTTGGATAGGAAGGAGCATATCCCTACATACGAAGGTCATACCACAAGTTAAAGTCTTGTGGAGAAACCATCTTATAGAGGAAATGACACGGGAGTTGGAAGCGGAAATGAAAGCGAGGTATCCTCATCTTTTGAAAACACACAGTCGTCGTCGTCAATTCGAGAGGCGAAATTTCATAAGGAGGGAGGTTGTAAGATCCCAAATAATTAATAAATGAAATTTAATTTCCTCTAATTATTATTTTGAAATAGTAAGGGTTGATGTGATTAATGTGGATAATTCACGGGTAAAATCATAAATATTTCAAAATAAGCAAGTGGTTATAAAATATTCATTGTTGTGGGGAATATTCGTTTGGTCGTGGAATATTAAATCTTTGTCGGGGAATATTAAATGCTGACAGTAGTAGCGACCATGTGTGGGCCCCATAAAAGCGATTGGAGGAAGAAAATGACAAATATAAGTTGTTTAAAAAATATGGCGTAGTTATTCTGAATTTACCTTTGTTGGAATACCGGTGGTTAAAAACACGATGTCTGGCGTTGTTGAGCGGTAGCTGCGGTATTGCACCAATTATTGACTCTTACGTGAAGGCACTACTCGATAATGGTTACGATAATTCTTTATTCGGTGTTTTATTTTATTGATTCAATAATTCTTTGCGTTGATATTTTATATTCTTTGTTGTTTTAATATTGTTGTCATTACGGTATTTTTCATTGTCGAAACAATAATTCATATTATCTGAATAATATTATTAGATAACATTATTGGCAATGTCTAGAAAGTTACATCTAAGGAGAGGTTTGGTCACCTAATTGCGGCGCATGATGAGGAGAAATTCTTATTGGAAAGCCCCTGCTTTCACAGGAGCGCACTGGTTGTCGATATTGTGATTACTGTAATATTATTTGTGAATAATTAATTATTGATTCATATGATGAGGAAAATATTGATTTTATGTGGATATAGATGGAGAAAATTTTAATGTGACAATTGTTGAAAATTGAAATTTTATCTTTTTACGATAAAATAATTCATTTAAATATATATTATTATATTTTAATAATATAATAATGGTGATATTTTACAAGCGAATGTGGGATATATGAGTATCTGAGGAGGAAAGTATTTTTTGTTGCAATAAATGTTTAAAACATATTAAACATGTCGGTGGACCCCATTTATTGGTGAAATTTGATTATAGCCTCTAAAATCACCCGTTTATGGATTTGGTCAATTTTCATTTGGGAATTTAGAAAAACTTTCTTACTGCAAAGTTGTAGAGAATTGGATTTCCTATAAAAACTCGCGAGATTTGAATTTTACGATGATAAAGGGCTATTTATTGTGAATTATTGAAGTTAGAAGCTCAAAATAATTAATTTTGGAAGTTTAAATTATTTTAAATTAGAAAAACGTTTTTTTTTTTTTTCTTCTAGAAGGTTGGCATGTGTGAATTCTTTGAGATTCAGATTTCAAAGAATCGTATAATATTTTTATAAATATTAATATTTTATTAAATTTTAACTTTGGTGTTAAGCGATTTCTATAAATAGGTCTTAGGTTAGAATTGAAAATCACACGAAGCTGAAGTTTTCTCTCTCTATATTATCGGCGTATTCTTGTGAGTATTTTGAGTATACTTTGAGTATTGCTATACGGTGAAAGTTCAAGATATAGTCTATATCGATTATTCGGTTAAATCTTGATCTTTCGAGGTAAGGGATATTATTTTTTTTTTCGTAATGATATTATTTCTTCAATATCATTATCTTTGAAATATTGATCTGAAGTTTTTTATCAAATTTGGAACTTTTGGTGTCGAGATTCTTATTCACGTATCGGCCTTATTCACATTATCTGACCTTATTCACGAATCTGACCTTTATTCATGAAAAATGAAAATTTTTCTTTTCGTCCAAAATATCTATTCTGGATACTAGCTTTGATTGTATCCATGTTTTGATCATTCTTGAATTTTACACCACTATGATTATTTTTGAGGTATTTTTGGACGTGGATAAAACAAAATACGAATCCTTAATCCTTAATCCTTGTCATTTTGTTTCCTTTGGATTCGTTTCTTTAAAAAAAAAATATTTTCATCATCCTCGGTCTTAAATGATGATATTATTGAATATCTTTGGCACATAGTGCAAAGATGAATGATTTATGATGAATATCTTTGGCAAAGATAGTGCAAAGAGTAGTCTGAAGATGAATGATTTTGATGAATATCTTTGGCGTAGTAGTCAAAGATGAGCAGTGTTTAGATGAACATGACCAATTTGGTGAATGTCCTTGGCTTTTTGTAGTGCGAGGATGAATATTTGATCAGATATATATTGATTGATGTTCTGAGGGATAAAAATAGGCGATGAACTTTAAAATTCATACATAGAAGATAGTAGTTTGCATTCTCTCTTAACTCTTCTAATGAATTATTATTTCATTGCGAATATTGATTTAAAACTTGTTGTCTATTGTATTCTATTATATTTTTTCCTGTTGAAGACTAACGATAATTTTGTTGTATATTATTATCTTAATATAATATTCTTCTTGGGCTAGTCGAGCTCACCCTTTTTCCTTTTGTTCCATTTTTTTTCTTCTCGGGGGAGGCGAGAATATAGCAGAAATCTGAGTGGGGTATGGAATGAAAGTTCTAGGGAGAGTTGTTTAGTAGTCCTCACCATTGTTGTAAAATAATGTATCAATAATTATGATGAGGATTTATTTGTATGTGGATATTATGCAGATGGCAATATACGTATTTAAACTCGCGGTTTTTACTATTGTAATAATAAAGTTGTAGTTGTTTACATGCAGTGTATTGACAACTCGGAATGGGGATGTAGACCTATTTTGGGGTGTCCCAACTCAAATTATTACAATGCCATATAAAATCAAGTGACAAATATTTTAAGACCCCAAAGAAGAGCGAGAAGATTACTATCATATTCATTCTAATGAGGTGCACTTTGGCGCTTTCAAAAAGTGGGTTCTCATCACCCCTATTGTTGTTCGCCAAAATCAATTATTAAGTGACGTATAAAATACGACACACACATCTTAGGTCCTCAATACAATTATCTGTTGCATGTCATGCCGTTTTATAATGTATTGAGAAACTTCGACAGTCTCGGACCATTACACTATTTTCCTGTTATCCCCGCTCGACCCAGCTACACTCTTATTACCTGAAAGGAATTGTGAAGCAAAAGGATGAGCACAACTAGCCCAGTAAAGAATATCATAACTAAAGATAATTTAAATATCAATAGCTTTTGTCAATAATAAATCAGAGATTTAGAACATATGGTAGATGATAAAACTTTTTAACCATAGTTACAGCGGAACGAGCAATCCATTAAAAGAGTCAAATAGACTATCAGGTCTATTATCTTCTCCATGTTAAAAGTCCACCAATAATGTTTTATCCCTGTAACATCAATCAACAATTCCTATCCACAATTATATGAATAACTCATAATCATAATTGTGATTCTGAATTTCCTTTTCGCACCCAGGACGAAGATAATTTTCATCACCTATCTTCACCTGAAACATCAAAAATCATGGTTATACCAAATTACAATTCCTGCTCATAATCATACTCACAAATTCATCTTTGCACTACGGTCAAAGATATACAACTGTATAACCAATAACAAACAGTTCATCTTTGCACTACAGACCAAAGATATACAACTGTAAAACTAATAACCAACAGATCCATCTTTGCACTACATGCCAAAGATATACTGGCTATAAAACCAATAATCAACAGATCCATCTTTGCACTTCGGGCCAAAGATATACAACTATAAAATCAATAATCAGCAGTCCATCTTTGCACTACTGAGGCCAAAGATATACAAGCTATAAAACCAATAATTTGAGACTCGACAATAAATAAACCACATCATCGAATCCTCCCACACTTCTACCCGAGGATATTCATTAAATCACATCCATGAATTAATATTTCATTCTTTGAGACTCGGCTCAATAATTAATCCACATCATCGAATCATCCACGCATCTACGGGCCAAGGATATTCGTTAATATCACGACCACAAATTATCTATGCACTACGGGCCAAAGATAATCGTGTTTTCATCAACGGTCTTGATCATGCCATAAAATAATTCATCTTTGCACTCTTGGTCGAAGAGAATCCATAGCCATAATCATACCAAAAACTGTCCATTTATGCACTATGGGCCAATGAGGACTTTTTCCACATCATTTGTAATATTACGGTCATGATTATACCGAATAATCTACGGTCATAATCATACCAAGTCCATCTATGCCTTCTGAAGCCACGAGATGACTTTCAACATAATATAAACATGAGAATGATGACAATGATATAAGCATTAATCAAACGAAAACAAGGATAAATATTAAAGACTTTAAATTTATCTAAATATTATCAATCACTTAATAAACTCATAATCTAATATTATAACAATATTTTAATCACTCTTAAACTTATAAACAATTTATTTCAATTGTTTACACTTTACCAATTAATGCATTTAATCATTTAAAAATGCCATACTCATAAGATTTCATCACCAATGATTAAATCTCTCATCAAAAATATGCATATACCTTATATAGGATTTCCAAGCCATAAAATCCTATTTTCCAACTTTGTTACTTCACATAACATATTTAACTCACATGTTCGTAACTAAATCATTTTCATGAAAAATACCAAATCAGTCCCAAAATATTTCTTTTACGGGATTTAGCGAGAATATAGTCCCATAATGAACATATATTTTTCTGGAATTTTTAAAATTCATTTACTATTTTTCAAAAATCAATTTCTAATTAATTCCTTAAGAAATTAGCTACCTCAAGTTTAACTCCAGAAATTCCCAAATCTTGGCAGGATCTTACACATGTTAACGTGAGCTTTTAGTTTAAATTTCATGGTCATCGGAGTTATGAAACTCCGGTTATAGCGTTTTTCGTTGGAAAAACCTAAATATTGAAATGCTCATAACTTGCTCATTTTAAGTCGGAATGAGCTCATTTTTGGACAGGAGGTACCTTATACTATATAATTTCATGTCCCAAAAGGCCATAATTTTCTCACAAATTAAGTGGCCAAAACAGCCCTTCTAAAAATCTGGACAATAGCATTTTGGTAATTTCTAGCTTTTGACTCCTTTGCTAAAATCAGTCCACATGAAAATATACAATACCTTTTCCAGTGATTCCACTTGGAGATGCTACAAAACTCATAAATCTAACTCTAAAACTTGACCACACTCAAAAATTCAAAATATAATAGGAGATATGGTCAATTGAATTTTATGTTCCATTTTCACCAAAATCTGATTTTCAACCCTTTGTGATTTCTAAGAAACTTTCATGTTTTCACATAATAACCAACATAACTCATCATAACACTTACTAATACTTTATATACCCATGATTTTCATCAGTCCAATGCTTTTATTATGACTCTCATCATAATCAACGTAACCAGATCATTTCCACAATTTAATAAGGAATGAATATAAAGGATCATTCACCATACATTTGGTAATCCACATAGAAAGGTTATTCCCAACAGAATAATAAATAATGGAACCAGGTCCGGCGTAAATGCATAGACAAGATATTCCGACAGAATAATAAATGCAAAATAATAAATAATGGAACCAGTCCAAAAGAACGCATACCGCATGAGGATATTAAGGCGAATAATAAATACGGAATAATAAATAATGGAACCAGGTCCGGCGTAAAACGCACAGACAGGATATTCCAACAGAATAGTAAAGAATGAAATAATAGAAGAATTTCACTATGTATGCGGTACTTCGCACATACAGGTTATTCCAACATAATAATAAAGAATGGAATAATAGAAGAATTTCACCATGTACGCGGTACTTCGCATATACAGGTTATTCCAATATAATAATAGAGAATGGAATAATAGAAGAATTTCACCATGTATGCGATTGTGATATATATCTGAGTTATTCAACATAATAATAAAGAATGGAATAATAGAAGAATTTTACCGTGTACGCGGTACTTCGCATAGACAGGTTATTTCAACATAATGATAAAGAATGGAATAACATAAGAATTTCACCAAGTATAGGGTAGACCGCGTATACAAGTTATTCCAACAGAATAAAAAAAATGAAATAATAGAAGTTTTCTTCATGAATACGAAAGAAATAATACCCCTTACGAGTACAACAAATAATATCCCTTACCTTTGAAAGAAGAGTATTTCGATTGGTAGGGCGAGGATACACTCGAAAAAAATTTGTACTACGCTCAAAGCTTTCTTAAACTCTAAAGAAATACGCTCAAGATTATAGAAGAAGAACCCTCTCTATAGTTTCTCTCTCTAGAGTTTTAGTGAATTCGTAAGAAATAATGAAGGAATGAGCTTTATTTATAGAAGAATGGTGCATAGTAACTAATTCATGAGCGGTCCAGATTGATTTACTTTTAATCGGACGGTCCAGGATTTAAAGCAAAATCTTTTAAATAAAATATAATATATTCTATTTATAATCTAATAAAACGAATAACTTTATAAAAGTATTACATTTTTATATAAAAGATTTTACTATGCAAAACACTATGAGAGCCTTATGCAACACTAAGCATAATAAAATATAATATATTCTATTTATAGAATAACTTTATAAAAGTATTACATTTTTATATAAAAAGATTTTACTATGCAAAACACTATGCATAATAGAATATAATATATTCTATTTATAGAATAACTTTATAAAAGTATTACATTTTAAATAAAAAGCTTTTACATTTTATTACATTAATAATACTAATAAAATAAAAGCCGAGTGACTTATCATGTAAACATTAATAATCAATACAGTGTGCTACTATGAATTCATTACCTGCAGTAAGCGAAGGGTTATCGTCACTTTTAATGGGTCAATTCAATTTACTCAAAAAAAAAAAACTGTTTTATAATGTAAGGTAAATTTTAAAAATTTAAATAATATATATAAATTGATTTACTAAAATTTTATAAATTTTCTATTATACTGAGGTCAAATTGAAAATTCATAACTTTGTCAATCAAATTTTAATCATATATGACTCATATCCTTTTAATATATATATATATATATATATATATATATATCTATAATATTTTAAACTAAATAATAATCTAATTTATATTATTTTTTTTAAAATAAATAATAAATTACTTACTTATGAACAGTTGTGATTAAAAAAGTTTATTATGAGTCAATATAGTATATATATACCATATATTATTACTCATTATATTTTCATTGTAATATAATATAAATATATATATATACACTCGAAAGTATAAAATATTAAAAAAAATTATCTTGGGGGCGCTGCCCCCGAACCCCCGCCAATTTTTTTTTTATAATTTAGCAATAATTTTGACCCCACTGTTAAAAACCTCTGACTTCGCTACTGACCACACGTATTACTGTACTTTTACTACCGAGTAGTTTAATAATTTTAACGGTAAAACTTCCGCCGTTATTTTTATAAAAATATTTTTGTCGTTTTCTCAATCTGACAATAATTACGTTGTGGGGTCCACCAATGATTGTACCGTCGTACGAATATTTCCCGACAAAAAAATATTTTATATCAACTTGCTTACTTTTCAAAAATTTTCACATATTACCCTTAACTTTAAACTTTTATCAATTTAACTATTTACCAAAATAAAAAAATTTGAATAATTTTATTTCATAAAATTTGGGGTCTCACACAAAATATGTACGATAAGGTTGTTAATGACTTTGGAACATAGTATTTGTCAGAATATAATTTTTTTTTAATGTTTTATACTATTTCTTAACTATTCTTTCTGTTTTAGAATTAACTAGAGATGTGTTTTGATTTTTTTAAAGTTAATTTGCGAAATCTTAAAATTCAAAATTGTTATGAAGATATTTAGTTGTTGTGACATCCCCAAATCCGGGTTACCTGACCCCCGAGTATGGTGCTCACGATCCACAAAAAAATATACATCTAACTACCCATTCATTTATAAATAGGAATACATAACCAATTAACAGATATTGTTAATACATATAAGTCCCAGGTTTTCTAACCTTAACATTACAACCTTACCCTTCAGAAAACAAAAAGGGTTTACAATACAATACAACATAACAATAATATTGTTCATCATAACTAATTTATAACTATGCCTTTTCCTTTGTTCTTCTTCGCAGCACCTTCTGCAACTTCGTCCCTAGCTGAAAAGTTTTATCTAGCAAGGGTGAGCAACAAGTTTGCCCCACAAGTTAAGACATACGATAAAGGTATAGAAATCAATATCAATTCTTCTCACATTCTACGCAACAATAATCTGATAATGAAAGAGTACCACGCTTTCAAGGTTTTCTACGATATTCAAATGAATAATCAAGAATTAATTCTACGAAATAGCAAAGTGGAATATTTTTTGATTTATAATCGAAAGCGATCCATTGGATCTTGAACTTCTCTTCTCGAGTAACTATCAAAGTTAAACTTTGATATACCCAGGTGTATCAGATAACCATAAAGATTAAATCATACCCCTCTGCAAGTATATAAAGTTATCAGTTTTAGTATACCCTATATTATGCATAATACTTAGTCGCGCGCAAAGGCCAAATACACGACCAATAAAATATTTCCTTTAAATAAAAGGTTGTTCTTCTCAGTCTCAGAATCAATATTTTGATTTAACAACGAAATACTATGATTTCAAATTCTATTTACTTCTCGATCTAGCCGAAATAATTGACATCGATCTATCAATAATAATTGAATTTCTCTTCTCGAATCTATCAAGTTCTAACAAATGTTCGTCTAGCCAGAATAATTAATTAAGACATTTCTCAGTATAAATTGACAATAAAATGTGAATTATACATCATTAATTCTAGCTTCTACGGATATGAATATCCAACAACAGTTATTCTACAAATGTATATTTCTAAATCAGTAATTCAATTTGAATTATTAAACATGCACTAACTGCGAATGATCAACAATAAATTCCCTGGATGTGGTGTAATTAGCAATAATTAACCACTATAATAATTGAATGAATATAACTCAAGGTTGAGTTAGGAAACTTGCCTCTTCCGCTGATTACAGCTACACAAAATAATTAACTGCGTTCGTAAGACCTATAATCAACAATGTCGGTCTCACAATTAGCACAATCATTTATAACACACAGCACTGTATTCTACAGTCAAACTTATCCTAAACACATTACCACATAGCCACATCAGTGTTTATAACCTATATAAACACATAACATGTCTAACTATTTCGGTCTGGTTGGACTTCGGTCCATTCTCGGTGTTCTGGTCACCCTATCCGACAATTAACACTGTCATTGTCAAGCAAAATCGGTTTCTAAGCTTCAATATTAATTTAGATAAGTCAATTATCATTTATAATATTTTTCGAAAGCTTTTAATAATCATCAAACAATTATTATAATTTATAATAATTTTTCAAACATCGAAATCATTTTTAAATGATTTAATTATCAAATAATCTTATCATTATTAATATTTAATAATATCAAAATATTAATAACATACTTGTCAAAATATTAAAGTTATTATTAATAACTTAACATACTTTAAAAACAACAATATTCTACTTAAATGATTTTTAAAGTAATTAAAATCATTTTAAATCATCACCATTAATATTTAAATATTAATGAAATTATCATCCAAATATTAAAACTCATTAATTATAACTTAAAATATTTTAAAATCATTTTTCTCATTTTTTAAATGATTTTTAAATCAATAAAATCATTTTAATTCATTTATTTAATATTATAATTAAATAAATCTAATATCATTAATATTAATTTATTAATGAGAATTCTCCAAAAATATTGAAAATTATATTCTATAATTCCAAATATTTTCTAACACTTTATTCTTATTTAAAATGATTTTTAAATTAATAAAATCATTTTTAACTTATTTATTTAATTATAAATTAAATAAATCTAATATCATTAATATTAAATTATTAATGAAAATTCTCTAAAAATATTAAAAGTTATATTTTATAACTCAAAATATTTTTAAATACCTTATTCTTATTTGAAATGATTTTTCATAATATTAAATCATTTTTCTCTAATTTATTTAATACACTAATTAAATAAATTAAATATCATTACTATTTAAATAATTATAAATATTGATGAAAAATATCTCAAATAGTTAAAAATTATTTTTCATGGTTTATAATAATTTTTAAAACTATTTTTGGTAATTTTTATAATTTATTTTCTATTTTTAATTATTTTCCGGTAAAATCAGAAAATAAAACTAATTAAACCGTCGCTATAGCCTATAGCGACACAAAGCGTCGCTGTTGGTGTTCTTGAGCTCAAGAACATTGACATCTTCGTGTTCAACCTGCCATGTTTGACCAATCAAAACATCCAATCCAAAGCGTTTCTGGGCTAACTGAAACTTTGATCATGTAGTGGACACGTAACACTACATTTATTAATCAACAACTCGATCATAAAAAATCAGATCATGAAGTTCTGGTCATCCTAAATCAGCATCGACGTGACTGGGTTTCTAGAAGCCCGAGCGATTCGACCGAAAGTACATTCCAGTCCAAATTAATCTAAGTTCTGATATTGATTCAAGTTATCTTAAGGTTCAAATATATACTCATGTCAAGGAACAACAATAAAGCAGCAAATCAATTTATCATCAACAGAATCAACATAAATCACACGGTCAAAGTATGTCGGACAATGATGTTCTTATTTTTTCTGGGTTTTCCTAGAAAAGTAAAAAACAGTTTGGGTGGTCTACTTTGACCACCTTTCACGATCGATCTATTGAGGTTATAAGAGATCTAAAGACCCAGATCTATAGTACACATAACCAGCTACAAGATGTACCAAACAAAAACATTAAATCATTTACAACCTGACAGATCCAGACCTTAGAACTTCTTGTCAGACTCTGTTTATCACGTTCTGGGTTACCTAGAATGTTACTCGGTCAACGTCGGTCAACAGACTTTAACCGAGTATAACTTGCAATCTAGCAATCCAATGACATTGATTCCACTTTCCAATTAAAGACCACATATCAGGCTATAGATTCAACACATAAAACATTAAAAATCATTAACAAACAAAGATAAGTGGCGTCTGACATTTGCTTGTCAGACGACTATGACTGTTCTTGAGCAGTTTTTGAAAACTTTATATTTTTACCCACTTTGATGCTATGGATCCATCATGGATCAACACAGATCATCTAAAAACATCATATAACACCTTCTTAAACACTTAAGCGTAAATTTTTCTTAACAACTTGGATCAAAATAAAAGTTAGGGTTTATACCTCTTAGCTTCAAATCCTTGATCTTAATCTTCCTAATTGATATTGGTTGATCAAGGGGCTATTTATGTAACTGGTCTACTTGATAATTTCGAAGGTTTTGAGAGAAAAATGGGTTGGTGAGAGCTAGGTTGAAAATGACCAAGTTTTATGAATTTTCTCTCTCTAATTTTCTTATATAATGACATAAGTTGCTAGATCTGATGATATGGACGAATTTGGCTGGAGTTTTTGTGCCACAAAGTCAAGTTAGTAGTTCACCAACTAAAGGTATTGCCAATTCTACAAGTTAACTAATTAAATATGTAAAAGGGTATTATTGTCATTTGAAAAATACATTTAATGGCATACTTGACATTTGTACAAACCCTTAGGGTTTAACCCTAAGGTCCTAACCCTTAGGTTTTAAAACTTAAGCTTCTATAATTATTTTCTAATTAGGGTTTAATTAGAAAATTAAGATTTCTAAAACTATAATTAGGGTTTACTAATTAAATTAGGTTTTCCTTATTATATTAACGTTTAATAAATACATTAGGCTTGCCAATAAGGATTAGGGTTGCCTACTTAGGGTTTAGGATTCCCGGATATGAAATTAGGGTTTCCGGGCATACGATTAGGGTTTTTAACTGCGCGTTAGGGTTTCTAATCCTGAGATTAGGGTTTCTAACCTCTTATTAGGGTTTATAAATTTCAAACCTTATCTGATCAATCATTGGTCAATAAGTCGACACAGTACAAACACATACTTATCAGTATAATTATTTTAATTATATTTTCTATCAAATCCCTATCCAAAAATTAGGTTTAGGGTTTCTAAGGCTGTTAAGCACAACTCTACTCTTATTTTCTCAATCAATACACAGATTAACTAATTCTCGAGACTTGTCTCACAGATACATAGTACAATAACAGTAAATGTCAATATTAAAATAAAAAATAAAAAAAACTCATAAAATTTTGATTATTCAAAATCCCGGGTTATCACATTCACCCCTCCTTAAAAGGATTCCGTCCACGAAATTACCGCTTTCTTATTCTCTACAATCTTTTAAAGTTGTATCATCAATTCATCTTTGTCAACACAATATTAATTTGTGTTTCAAATTCTAAACTGTGACTTGAATCTATAAAAGAAAACAGTTCACAGAAATATCAGACTCATAATATTCGCGTAATAAAGTTTCTAAATAAAATCGTTACCTGTTCCCACCTCCTGAGCAACTACTGGCTCCTACGCCGTCATGTTGAATGTACGGGCGGTTGATCTTCCTGGTTGTGCAGGTCCTCGAATCGCCAAGGTTCCACCATCGGGTCCCTTGTTGACACTTTCCTTCTCAGCATTTCTCTTTGGACAGTTCCGTACCATATGGTCAGTTGATCCGCACGCAAAATAACCTTGAATTTTCTTCGGACTGGGAAAATTGGGTGACATGTGTCCCTCTTTCCCACAATTGTAACAGACTCCCTTCTTCTTTAAATAGACTCTATAATGGTTCTTCCCGCAGGTTGCGCATGGTTCCCTCCCTTTCCTATTCTCTTCAGTCTTGCTACCCAATTGGGTATTCTCACTCCACTTTCTCTTATTCTGATTATTACCACCACTGCTTCCTCCATCACTTGTCTTCTTCTTCTTTTCCTGATGAATTCGAGATGCAGCCTCGCTTCCTCCTTCAGTAATTAATGCCTTCTCCAATAAAGTCACGAACGTGTTGATCTGCAACACTGCTACCTTGTTGAATATCCCCGGTTTCAGTCCGTTCTCAAATCTTCTTGCCTTTCTTGCCTCGGTGTCCACCTGATGAGGTGCAAATCTTGCTAACTCATTGAACTTGGCAGCATACTCAGATACCGACATGTTCTCCTGCTTAAGTTCTAAGAACTTAACTTCCATCCGAGCTTGCATACTCGGTGAGAAGTAGTTCTCAAAGAACAACTCCTTGAATCTTGTCCACGCTACCACCGCTGTACCAACTCTCGTCTGATTGGTCTCCCACCAGTAATTAGCTTCTCCCTTCATCAAGTATGTAGCAAAAGTCATCTTACGCTCTTTCCCTTTCAGCGTAAATGATTTAATGCTTTCTCCATCTCCTTCACCCAAGTCTGGGCTTCAATCGGATCCGTTGTTCCCTTGAATTCCGGCAATCCTACCGCTTTAAAGTCCTTGAAGTTAGCCAATCTATCAGCTAACTGATTTCTCGTTCTTCCTCTTGCTGGAGCTCTATTTTCCATAGCTTCGCCTATCATATTTGAAAATTTTTACATTGGGTCAGCTTGACCTTCTTCATTATTCACTGACTGCTCTTCTCTTTGGTTTCAATTCTGTCGTCTAGGCGACATGATCTGATTTAAATAAAAAAATTCTTATATTAATTTTCTTTTCTCTATACAAATTCTTAACACAATAAGAATTCAACACATAGTTCTCATATAATCGCATATTTATTCAAATAACACATAGTACATATAGTACTTAACACATATTACTATCCCTTTTAAAATAATTTTAGGATTAACATACTCAACTTTACAAAAAGTTGCCATTTACCATATTCACATATCTAATTCCAGTTCATCAAACTTACCACGCTTATGAGTTCAGTAACTTTCCACAATTATATGAGTGTATGAACTTATCCTAGTCAGACCTTTGGCATCCATTCGCTGAGGGGTTCAGAACATTTCATATAATCATGAGTCATGAATTTACCATAAGTATGAGTTTTAAGAACACACAAATTAATCTTAATCTTATATTCATATAGAAAATAAAGATTTCATTCATTCCAATATATTTATATTTACATATGCTCAAACATCGTTCTCGATATTACAACACTTAATATCATAAACTTCTACCAAAAGATGCTAACACTTATATCTAAGTTGTCTATCGACCACTCCCATAACCAGTCTTCTTCTTCTTTGGGACACTTGTTGAATCTGCGTCTGTTTGCCCACTGTGAAAAACACTTCCTCAAATTCGGCTTAGGACAATGGAGAGAAATATGTCCTTCCTGCTTACAGTTGAAGCACACATTCTTCCACATCATGCATTCCCCCACGTGAGTCTTGCCATACTTGCTACAGGCTTGCCTCTTCTTTGGGTTTGAATTTGCAGAATTTTCACTGTCTTTTTCCCTCTTTCTCTTCTTCTTGACCTTCTTGCTGGTTCCTTCAGACAATCCACCACCTTCAGTCTTCATCCTCTCCACCTGCGCCTTCAGCTCGTTCCGTTCTTCAGTCATTTCGTGTAATGCTCGCTCTGTCTTCCACAACTCCTCCAAGAGAAATACCTTACTCTGGAGTTCCTGGACATCTATAGATAGCTGATCTTGTTCTCCAACTTTGATCTTATTCCCTTTCTCCACCTTGACTTCTTCATACTCCGACTTCTCATCACCACTTAGATATATCTCGGGATAATCGTCATGATCACTCCCAAGATTAACCATAGGTTTATCATTCCCCACTTCTTCCACAGACTCGCTTTGTGCTAGCACCTCGGCTACTGACACTGGTGCGACAGCTGCTAGCATCTCCATGCTCAACTTAGTTTCTCCCGACATCCTACAATCAGTTTAAACAACTTGATTAGTACTTTTTCAGTACAAACTGTTAGTTCCCAGTAGGCACAATAGATCTAGAAGGGGGGGGGGGGGGTTGAATAGATCCTTTTTCTTTTAATTACTTTTCTGATTTATTTTGTATTGCTAATAATTTAGCATTTGACAAACATAAGAATCTTTTCAAGCACAACGGAATAAGTAAAAGATCCCCTTCATTGATATATTCATAATCATACATACATTGTTCGTAGAGTTAGTTCAGTGGTAAGCAGTTAAAACATACATATCAGTTATAGCAGTGAATGTACATAAAGTAAATGACATAAAGTAAAAGACACAAGGGGTTTTTAAGTGGTTCAGAGACTCAAGCTCCTAATCCACTCTTCTTCTTTTAACTAGCAGGATTTCCACTAAGGAAGGGCAGCACCTTGAATCACTAAGATTCCTTCAAGGCAAGAAGCCTTGGGACTTCAGTTCACTAAGAACTCTTCAAGGCCAGCAGCCTTGGAACTTCTCTAGTTCCCTAGGAACTCTTCAAGCCCAGTAGGCTCGGAACTTCATTTAGTCCCTCCGGACAAGGACCACTCAGGCCCTGACTTCTTGTTATTGTAGTTGTTGATGTTTTTGGTGCTGAGCTGCTAAGATGTCATTAAGCTTTGAACATCTTTTGTACTTAGCAGCTTGGTGTGGTCCTCTTTGCATTCTGCTTCGAGTCTGGACCACATCTTCTTTGGTACAACTGATCTTTTCTCTTTTCTGCTCATCTTCATCTGGTATCAGTTGTGCACCATCACCATCTGGGTTTGCTAAGTCTCTGTGCTTTTAGTAGACTTTGTCTGGCACTTAGTAATCCCTGAACCCTTCTTGAATACTTTGCAGACATGGTTCTATACTTGTTCAGTTTTAGCTTTCGGTTCATGGTCATTCGTAGAGTGGCTCTTTTGATCTTCTTTATACTCAGCCACTTTCCTGAATGCTATCTTCTTGGCCTTCTCGGCTCTTAACTTGGTTACCATCTTTAGTGGCAGTCTCATCTTTGTTGAGTGAAGCTTCGATCTGTTTGAGTCCTTCTTCAAAGCTGCTTCACTTCCACCTTGGTAGTCTCACTGTCACTGAGACTTATTCTATTGATCTTTGGTAGAACTCGTAGAGTCAACTATAGCATTCACTAACTCAACGATTCAGCAACTTCACAATCATCAGCAACTCTTGATCTTTGAAGCTCTGTTGATTTATACTACTTCCCAATCTTCTCGTTGGAAAATAGCCGTTGAAACCTTTTCAAATAGCCTCGCAGATCTTGAGTTATTTGGTGCAGACTGCAGATGTGACATGACATCTTTTTCTGACTTCCTGACACTGCAGTCTGCTATTTCTCCAACCCTGTCAGATATGTCATTTTGTTATCTCGGGCAGGTCGACGACTTTATTTCACCCTCCTGATTTCTTGATCAGAGGTTGTCCTTGCATCGATGCTCTCAATAAGCTCTTGTCCGAATTTTACCCTTTAGATTGAACTGTTGCCAATGCTTCAATCTTCAGCTATTTGAACTCTACGATTCTGATGCATGTCTTCATGAAATTGATTGTAGTGTCTTGTTGCCTTGTAAAAATAACACTACGATCTTGAAGAGTGTTCACTTGTTCCTTAGGGTAGACCACCTCTTCCTCTTTTTGTGCAGTGCTTCATTACTTCTGTTTGCCTCGACTGTTCTCAGATACTGATGGCTTGATTCCTTGCTCTGGCCTCTTCTGAATAATAAGACACTTAAGATTTGTGGCGTGTCCAGCTTGCTTTCTCCTTATGATCTCCCGTCCACTTATCATCAATGGACTGACCCAATGCTTAATCACTTTAGCCTTGTTATTCAGAGGCTGACCAGTATCTCAGTGTGTACTCCATCAGTTCCTTCTTTGTTTGGCAAACACTACGATCCTGGTTACTTCCAAGATCGTTGTCATCTTTCCACTTGACAGCTACTGCATATGTTGACTTTCTTTAGTCAGTTATAGAAGTCTTCCTATGATCTCTTTGTGGAAGACTTCATCTCAAATGGCTTCATAACTCAATCTGGATGTTGATTGAGTTGTTGCTTAGGTCTTCTGTTAGCTTGCATGCCATTCATTGAGTCCTCTCTGGTTTCCTTCAGTTGAGATGTATCTAGTGCCAACCAGAGGTTTCATTCCTTTGGATATTCAGGGAGTGCTCATTTATTGAGAATCGTATTTGCTCTACGATTATGCTTTGGTATTGTGAGCACATCTGTTAAGGTCTTAGTTCTGCACTCAATGATTCAGCTTTGGCTGTGCAGAAACTATGACTCTGAGATCAGATCTTGACACTACGATTTCTGTCGTTGTGCTTGTTGTCTTCATCTGATCTTGCTCGACTACGATCTCTGCCTTTGGTATGATTAGTAGACTCTACAACTCTGAGTGTAGTCTATGATTCTTGACTTGGCTTTGGCAGATACTCGGTCGGCTCGTAGGCAGGCTATCTCTACGATTCTGAACATGACTTCCTCAGTAGACTACGGCTCCGAGGAAGTGCTACTCGACACACTACGATCCTTCCTCGTCTCTCCTGGCAGTCTACGAACTCTGAGATCTACTATCTTGCAGACTACGATTCTGCCTCGATAGCTCTCGAGTTATTCTTGACTCTCTGGCGCAGACTACGATTTACAGTAAAAGTGCTCGATGATCAGACAAGCCTATCTATTACATCATAAGATCAACCTAACATGCTTGATCTTTCTATATTTATAGTCCTTGTACATCAGTTCTTTTTAAGGACTTTACAAAGCTGTTTTACTTATGTAGGATCAACCTAACACATTTGATCAATTCATTCGAAGTCCTTGTACATATGTTTCTATTATCTATCAAGGGACTTTATAACTTTTCTTAATGCAAGCATACTTGCATATTCATTCATATATATCATAATCAAATCATATGTAAATAGGAATATCATTCATATGCACATTCCTGACAATCTCCCCCTATTTGATTATGATAAAAACAATAAGTGCATATGCATGTTATGAATGAATCTTATATACAGTGAGCAGCTGTATTTCTAAAACAGATAATCATGCATGTATTTTATAATGATGTGGAATTTAATACACTGATATTTTTCATTCTAGATCCAGAACATACCTAACTAGTTAGAGATATACCTCTTTTGGCTCCATGTATGCTTCCAGGATGTCTGTTGATCAGCTATGCATCTGTTTGATCTTCTTGCACCTGCTCACCTTGGGATGTTAACTTCATTTCTTTTGTTTGCTCCTCTGCAGATGTATGCTCCTCTTCTTCTTCTGGCTCCCCCTCAGTCTTTACAAATCTAGGCTCATCATCCTTTAGCTCCCCCTTAGATGATGAACTATCTTCTTGTTCTACTTTCTTCTTCTTTATCTTCCTTTCTTGTTTGCTCCTGCTTTCCTCTCCTTTTCTTGACTGCCTTTTACTCTGCCTCTTTCTATGCCTCTTTTTCTCCCCCTTTTTGTCATTAATCATTTGGGAGAGCTGCTCCATGTTAGACATAAGCTGCTACATCAGATAGGAGTTGTTACTTACTTCACTCTTGAGATCTTGTTGACTCAACTCAAGTTGTATAGAGAAGGACTGGTTCAAGTTGTCAATCTTGTCGGAGAGGACTTTGAGTTGCTCTTCATTTGCTTTTTGTGCTAGTAGAGCTTCAGCGTTTTGATCATGTAGAGCCTTGAGATAGATGTGATCTCTTTCTCTGATTTTGAGGGATACATCAGCCATTATTGCTTGGAGTCTCTCTTGAACTAAATTATCTTCTGTTGTCGTCAACTTCTTTGACTCTTCAGCGAATAGAGATATTTTCTCAATCAGTTCATCAGAATTTTTTATCAGCTCCTTCTCCACAGATTTTTGATCATCTGGTTGGACAACCCCTTTTTAAGTATCAGATTGTACTCTACGATCTGTTTCCTTGGATAGATTTTTGAAGGTGTTGATAATCTGAAGAATTGTTGAGTTCCAATCACTGGTTGAGGATGAAGGAATGTTAGATAGCTGTGCTTGGGCAGATGGAGATATCTGATTCTGGACTTGATCATCATTAGTGGTAGAGTGAACAGACTCTACGATCAATGTCTCGACCATATTCCTTTTTCCATTAGATTCCACTCTACGATCATAAGGAATATAATGATTTTCAGCATATCGGTAGATTTTGTAGTGGGGCTTGTCATTGATCATCATGGTGGCAAACTTCTTTACCCTGGGGAAATTTTGTGACACCAGTTCCAAATTTGGAAATTGAGAGTAGCACCAGCTGAAGTAACTTTCATCTCTCTCTGTACGTGCCTTTAACCATGGCATCTATGGGAAGAACCACCTCATCAGAAGGTCTTTAGAATTGTACAGTATAGTTGTGCAATCTAACTCTATATTTTTCCAGTTATGAAGCACTTCATCTGTAGTCATCCTTACAACTCGAAGTTGTTCATTTCCATGATTTATCCATCTTGCTGGTGATTCTGTTGGTGGCTCATCAAAGACTTCCGCCACTATTCTTCTGCTAATTCTAGCTGGAGAGAGAACAAGACAGTATTCTAGTTCTTCTGATTCCTGATGTGTAGAATTAGAATCCTTCTCCAGTTCCTCTCTCTCTGAGCTTGAATCATTCTGATCAGATTCGTCAGTGAATCCTTCTTGTCGGTTTTCATTTTCAGAACCTTCTTCAGCAATATCTTCTTGAGATTCTGTCTCTTCATTTCTGATCCCATCTTCAGCATTCTCTTTGTGAGACCCCGAATTTTATGAAATAAAAGTATTCAATTTTTCTATTTTGGTGAATATTTAAATTGATAAAAGTTTAAAGTTAAGGGTGACATTTGAAAATTTTTCAAAGTAAGTGATGATGAAGTTTTGTTTTATTAGTATTATTAATGTAATAAAAATGTAAAACTTTTATATAAAGCAGAATACTTTTATAAAATTATTCGTTTTATTAGGCTAATAGTAAAATCTTTTTATATAAAATGTAATAATTTTATAAAGTTATACATTTTATTAGAAAATAATTAGAATATATTATATTTTATTATGCATAGTGTTTTGCATATAGTGCTGCATAGTATTTGCATAGTAAAATCTTTTTATATAAAAATGAATACTTTTATAAAGTTATTCGTTTTATTAGATTATAAATAGAATATATTATATTTTATTGTAAACCAACTGGACCGTCCGCTTAAAAGTAAATTAACTGGACCGTTCATGGATTGGTTCTTATTCATCCATTCTTCTATAAATAGAAGCTCATTCCTTCATTATTTCTTTTAATTCCTTTGAAACTCTAGAGAGAGAAACTGTAGAGAGAATTCTTCTTCTATAATCTTGAGTGTCTTTCTTTAGCGTTTAAGAAAGCTTTGAGCGTAGTGCAAGTTTCTTCAAGTATATCCCCGCTCTACCGTTGGAGTACTCTTCTTTATAAGGTAAGGGATATTATTTGTTGTACTCGTAAGGGGTATTATTTTTTTTTTCATGTTTATAAAGAGAACTTCTGTTATTCCATTCTTTATTATTATGTTGGAATAACCTGTTTATGCGAAGTACCGCATACATGGTGATCTTCTTCTGTTATTCCATTCCTTATTATTATGTTGGAATAACCTGTCTATGCGAAGTACCACATACATGGTAAAATTCTTCTATTATTTCATTCTTTAATATTCTGTTGGAATATCCTGTCCTTGCGTTTTACGCCGGACCTGGTTCCATTATTTATTATTCCGCATTTATTATTCTGTCGAAATATCCTGTCTGTGCGTTTTACGCCGAACGTGGTTCCATTATTTATTATTCCACATTTATTATTCTCGCTTAATATCTCGTACGTGCGTTCTTGGGACTGGTTCCATTATTTATTATTACATTGGGAATAACTTTTATCTCGTGCGGTCTCTATCGCATGCATGGTGAATCCTTCTATTATTCCATTCTTTATTATTCTGTTGGAATAACATGTCTGTGTGGATTACCACATGCATGGTGAATGATCCTTTATATTCATTCCTTATTAAATTGTGGAAATGATCTGGTTACGTTGATTATGATGAGAGTCATAATAAAAGCATTGGATGATGAAAATTATGGGTATATGAAGTATTAGTAAGTGTTATGATGAGTTATGTTGGTTATTATGTGAAAACATGAAAGTTTCTTAGAAATCACAAAGGGTTGAAAATCAGATTTTGGTGAAAATGGAACATGAAATTCAATTGACCATATCTCCTATTATATTTTGAATTTTTGAGTGTGGTCAAGTTCTAGAGTTAGATCTATGAGTTTTGTAGCATCTCCAAGTGGAATCACTGGAAAAGGTAGTGTAGATTTTTATGTGGACTGATTTTAGCAAAGGAGTCAAAAGCTAGAAATTACCAAAATGCTACTATCCAGATTTTTAAAAGGGCTGTTTCAGCCACTTAATTTGTGAGAAAATTACGGCCTTTTGGGACATGAAAGTATATAGTATAAGGTACCTCCTGTCCAAAAATGAGCTCATTCCGACTTAAAATGAGCAAGTTATGAGCATTTCAATATTTAGGTTTTTCTGACAAAAAATGCTATAACCGGAGTTCCATAACTCTGATGACCATGAAATTTAAACTGGAAGCTCACGGTAACATGTGTAAGATCCTGCCAAGATTTTGGAATTTCTGGAGTTAAACTTGAGGTAGCTAATTTCTTAAGGAATTAATTAGAAATTGATTTTTGAAAAATAGTAAATGAATTTTAAAAATTCCGAGAAAAATATATGTTCATTATGGGACTATATTCTGCTAAATCCCAAAAAAGAAATATTTTTGGGACTGATTTGGTATTTTTCATGAAAATGGTTTAGTTACGAACATATGAGTTAAATATGTTATCTGAAGTAACAAAGTTGAAAAATAGAATTTTATGGCTTGGAAATCCTATATAAGGTATATGCATATTTTTGATGAGGGATTTAATCATTGGTGATGAAATCTTATGAGTATGGCATTTTTGAATGATTAAATGCATTAATTGGTAAAGTGTAAACAATTGAAATAAATTGTTTATAAGTTTAAGAAGTGATTAAAATATTATTATGATATTATTAATATTAGATTATGAGTGGTTGATAATATTTGGATAAATTTAAAGTCTTTAATATTTATCCTTGTTTTCATTTGATTAATACTTATATCATTGTCATCATTCTCATGTATATATTATGTTGAAAGTCATATGTGGTCTGTAGTGCATAGATGGACTTGGTATGATTATGACCAGGGATTATTCGGTATAATCATGACCGTAATGTTACAAATGATGTGGAAAAAGTCCTCACTGGCCGTAGTGCATTGATGGATAGTTTTTGGTATGATTATGGCTATGGATTCTTTTTTGACCAAGGGTGCGAAAGATGAATTGTTTTATGACATGATCGGGAATAGTTGATGAAAAACACGATTATCTTTGGCCGTCAGTGCATGGATAATTCGTGGTCGTGATACTAAAAGAATATCCTTGGCCTATAGTGCGGGGATGAATCATTGATGTGGATTAATTATTGAGCTGAGTCTCAACAATGAAATATTAATTCATGGATGTGATAATAATGAATATCCTTGGTCGTAGTGCATGGATAATTCATGGATGTGATATTAACGAATATCCTTGGCCGCAGTGCAGGGGTGATTCGATGATGTGGATTATTTATTAAGCTGAGTCTCAACGATAAAATATTGATAATAAGCTTTTAAATTCGTAGAAGATAGTAGATATCATGCTCTACTTGACTCTTAAAAAATCTGAATATATGTCTTTGGCCTGTAGTGCAAAGATGAATTTTTAATGAATATCTTTGGCCGCAGCGTAAAGATGAATTTATTAGTATGATTATGAGCAAGGATTGTGATTTGGTATAACCATGATTTTTGATGTTTCAGGTGAAGATATGTGATGAAAATTATCTTCGCCCTAGGTGCGAAAAGGAATTCAGAATCACAATAATGATTATGAGTTATTCATATGATTGTGGATATGAATTGTTGATTGATGTTACAGGGATAAAACATTATTGGTGGACTATTAACATAGAGAAGATAATAGACCTGATGGTCTATTTGACTCTTTTAATGGATTGCTCGTTCCGCTGCAACTATAGTTGAAAAGTTTTATCATCTACCAAATGTTCTAAATCTCTGATTTATTATTGACAAATGCTATTGATAATTTAATTATCTTTAGTTATGATATTCTTTCTTTGGGCTAGTTGTGCTCACCCCTTTTGCTTCACAATTCCTTTCGGGTAATAAGAGTGTATTTGGTAGAGAGAGGGGATAACATGGGAATAGAAGCGGTGGTCTATATTTGTTGAGGTTCTCCTAAATAGTATGGAAATAATTTTATTGAGAACTTTAGATAAGTGTGTCTTATATAAGCGTTATTTGATATTTAATTTTGGTGTGAACCGAATAGGGTGAGGCAAACCCAACTTTGGAAGGGTGTTTTGTCACTATCATACAAGATGTCTAATGACATACAACCTCGTGTTATCATAAGGCAGGGGTTGTGCACATCCACTTCTTTGAGTATATCTACGAGCACTACCTATATGATCTTGGAGTTTATTTGAAATATAATTTTCACTTGGAGACAGTGGAGATAGTTATATGTCAAGAGAAGACTCACCATTGGAAGGAACATGATGGTAATCTTCTCATTTTTCTTTGGGTTCTATTGGATCAACCAAGGATAACTCTATGGACATATGATATCTATCATAACTTAGATTTATGGCCTCCTATGTACGAAGGTTTCCTTGAGCACTTTCCAAAGATTTTAATTTCTAAAATAGTTTTTGACTGTACCATTATGTAACGTACCATTGTATGGTTGTGGTCGAGGCAGCATGAGAGTTACATACATTTGTATTAAAACTCACAGTATACATGTCGTCGTATTTTGCATGACAGTTGTATAAATGAGGTTGTAAATGATTTTTATAGTGTATTTTCTGGCGACTCTAGATGGGTGATGTATACCTGTTTAGGGGGCATCACACTCTTCATGTGATTCAGATTCATTATCACTTAATTCAATGACAGCATTAGAGTGACCACTTCTCCTTTTGGAGGCAAATTGAGCTATCAAACGGTGACTCCTTCTTCTTGGGGATTCAGTTATGGGTGAATCAGATACTTCTTCTTCTTTAGACTCCGAGGTCTTTGAGTCAGCAGACAAACTTTCTTGATTTTCATCATTGGTGGGGGCATTTCCTTCTTCTTCAGAATCAACATCATTTGATCCATCATCTGGGTTGGTTGGAGCATTTGCATTTGGAGATATAGTTTGGTCAACTTGTATCTTGTCTTTATCAGCAGAGGGAATGCTCTGGGGGCTTGTGCATTCTTCTTCATCAGCAGATACTGCATTTTCTTCCTTTAATCCAGCTTCACCTTCATTGCTAGATTTGGCCTGTGGAGGCTCAGTCTTTTCTTCTTTTGATTCTACGTCCTTTTCTTCATTAGACGTACCTTCATGGTGAGTTGAAATTGGACTATCTATCATCTTAGCTTTCTTGCTGGATGGCCTTTGAAGTAATCTGTTACTTCTTCTCTTAGTGGTCTCTCGCAATTTGAGACCTTTTCATCTTCAACCTTGTCTTACGTGGATAGACTTTTGGAGAGGCCTCACTTTACTCATGCTCTTGGATTTCTTCTGGTTTGGTCTTTCATTTTGGTTAGTATGTAATCATCGATTTAAAATTTTCTACCTCTTTTGCCTTCCTCTTCTTTGCAGAGGCTTTCATCGCTTCCCCGTTGTCAACCTTCTATTCTCCTTTGGGTTTTTCTTCCAATTTTACTTAGCAGGTTGTGGAGACATTACCTTGTGAACATTAAGGATTTCACCATCATCATCCTTAATTTTATTCTTCAACTTTTTCTTCAGGATGATACTTAAGAATCTTCCATGAAAAACCTTTATGAGTGGTTTTTAGTTAATCTTTTCTTTTCTTCTTTATCCAACCACTTAGACATATGATCGAGCAGGACATCTCCAAAGTTGATGTGTTCCTTCAATACTATGGCAGACATGATCTTCAGCTGTTGGTCAATCACAGTATCATGTGCAGTGTCTTTGCATAAGATACATTTCCCCACGATTTCAGCAAGGAACTCGAATTCTTCAGGAAACTCCTTTTTCTTCATGTCCTTCAGACTAGGGTTTCTTCTGTACTGCATAATCTTCTTAGCTTTTTCTGTGTCGATCTCTTTCAGGCTTTTCAGATTTTGGTCAGGAAGGCCTAAGCATTGATTGATGTCAGAAGAGTTTAGTTTCAGAATCTGACCTTTAACCTTGGTGGAGAGGATTCCAGAATTTATGGTTGCGTTTGAATGGAACTCCTTGACCAGGTCACCATATATTCGTGTGTTTTCCTCAAGACATTCTGAGAACCCGACCTTCTTCACAAGTTCAAGAATATATCTGAACTTCTTTTTGGATTTTTCGAACGTCTTGGTTCCTAGCTGAATGCCAGTGATTACTCACCAATCTGCCATTTGAGGAGTTCGAGGAATATGGGTGTTGGTTTTAGGGAGTCTTGTGAGAGATAGTTGACTGTGATTTAGGTAAGGATTTGGAGGGTTAATGGATTCAGGAAGTGAACAGGCTTTTAGGGTTTGAAAACGAGAAGGAATAAGTTTTGATAGTTTCTAACAACTGTTTATAGATTTTGAATTTGTCTTTAAGGCAGTTTCTTCTATCCCTACAAACGCTGTGATGTGTCACCCAGTCATTGGTTGCACGATACCCAGTAACAAGCTGTAACTCCCAAGTAACTTGTCAGTTAGCTGTCTCTTTTAGAAGAGTGGACATTTGATTGACGTGGATTGACCTTTGACCTCTTGAGTTCGTAGAGTAGCATGATAGGACAGCTATTGACTCTACGTTTTCCTTTATTGACTCAACGATCAATTCTCTGAAAGATGTTGCAGTGGACGATTTTGACATTTCTCCTCATGTTGAAACTGCATAACTCAACCACTGATGTACCCCAAGCCAGTTTGGGTACTTAAGTTCTGATGTACATTTGCAAGATGTCTTTCCAAACTGTATTTGAACTAATCTCCTCATACTTCAGAATGGTAGAGCAATTGTCTCGTTCTTCCAAGCTCCTCATGAGCTAGTGTCTTCTGGTAAGTCTGCGATCGTCGAGTCTGCTTTTGCAATTTTTGAGTTTTCACTACGATCGCTGAGATTGCATCATGATCGTTGAGTTCTCTTAAAACTCTATTCTATAATCATTGACTGACTTGGTCCTTGAGATGAACTTTACTAAGCATTCCTTCTAGGTCAAAGTAGCTCAAGAAGGGCCACCCTCTTAGAGTGAGCTAAGGGTCAGGTTTGTCCCTGAGGCACTTTCCAGATGAAATACTTTAGAAGTGATTTGCACTGATATCTCATTTGACCTTTTCTGTTGGGGAGTCCCTCTTCCAACTTTAGACATTTGCACTGGCTGCAATTGTGGTGTCCTCCTGCTCTTGCACTACGATCAGATGTTTGATCGTAAGTACTCCATGATTTTGAGTTGGGTGGCTGAAAGGTTATTAGTAGTATGTTTTGAGACGTTCCTACTGACTATGGATCTTCATTTGGTTCATCAGCCACAAAGTTTTGGGACTCTGTAGCTGGTACACAGCTTCATAGTATATCTATGATGGTTTAGAGCTTCTGTAATGTTAGCAGATTATTGCTCCCCCATAGTTGATACTGTCTTCTCAGAGAGACCTAAGTTCTTCTTCTTCATGTGTAGCAGAAGGCAACCATGCATATCTCATTCTGGCTGAAGTCATTAAATCTTCTTGTATAATAGAAATGGGCATTTTCAGGGTTGATCATTCTCACGATCCTTTGACAAAGACTACTAACGTAGTATTCCTTGTCGCTTTGTGCTTCTTTGAAGTTCGCTCCCATAATGAGTTCCTCATGATTGATGCTCGATGATCCTCTGTAGTCAGCTTCCTTGAGAATTCTTCTCTTATGACATGCTTTACATGATTGAGTATATAAGACCCTTTTCTTCTTTTGTTGAATGGCCTGCTTCCATACAAAGATCAGCATCCATGTGAGCTTTATTCAGATTAGCTTAGCAGGTCTTCAAGAACAGGCTTTGACATATAGGAATTTTATCAGAATCATTTATGAATAGTCTTAAGCCTTCTGCTAGTTGAGTCTTTCTTGACTGAAGTCTTCTGCTTTAGAATTCCCTAGTGTGGTCAGATAAACCAAGTACCTGCAAGTTATAAGTTTCTATTTTTGGTACCCATAGTTAAGTGGGTCCTGCTAGGTCAGTTTTCTAAACCCCAATTCCTCATATATTTAGATAATCATCATATTGATCACCAACAGTCATATTCATGCATGTAACTCATTTAGATAATACATTTTGAGATTCATGAAGGTGAGTGTGTGTAAGATTTGCTATTTTAATAAAACACTCTTTTTCTTTGATGGTTTCATCATTTGCTAGGTTATGTTCACATGGTTTAAATGTTCACAGAGTGAGAATCAACTCTACGATTTATTAGCATCTGGTTGATTTATGAAGGTAATCAGTTTCTATGAATCTTCAAGATTTTCTTGTAGATCTGATCATACTTTGTATGTCATTAAACACTTAGACCATAAGATGTACGAAGCACATTAACCCATCAACAAAGATTACTTCACATTCAATCGACCTGTGAGGCTCTTAAAACCATTTCAGGTCTCTTTCAAGTTATCATCTTCAACCTAAAACTTGGATGGAGAAAAAGTTTATAGACATTTGAGTTTCCATCATCAGTGTACTTTCTCTCTTCACCTTTTTAGATAGATTATGAATACTTGAAGGAAAACTTTTATAGTTCATAAGTAAGGTGCAAATATGATGCTCATATCTATATTAGTGAGGAACCGTACCTTTTTGCTTTTAGTTTCATAACAGTCATTTATCTTAGATATACTGAGTTTAGGCATTGATGTGCATGTTTTCTCATTTACTTCTGACAGCCAGTTGCTCCAGTTGATCTTCAGTCACTCGGTTGTGGTCTTGAAGACACAAGCTAAGAGAGTGTCAACATCTCTAATTCTTTGACATCCTTGAGTTCACAAGATTTACATCCAGCTGCAGGTTGACCAGCCATATGGTTGAGAAGTTCTCTCTTCTTTGGATAAGCATTACTCAGCATGTATGGCCTTTTCATCTTTTCAGGCTGGTGGATGTTTGAATCTTTTCTATTGATATCTCTTGAGCTTTCTATCCTGGTCTTTAGACAACAAGATTGACATCGAGTAAGGATTGGTCTTGTTGGTATGGCAATCAAGAACATGGACCAATCTGAGCAATTTTAGGTGTATATACACATTTACCTGTACACAATATTTCCAATGTGCGAGCTCATCTGCATACAACAAGTGACTTACTACTAAACTAAGTTTAGAACAATGTTTTTGCCTAGGATTATACTCAAAGCGATTTGCTTTTGAATATAGCATGAGAACCTGGCTCTGATACCAACTGTTAGTTCCCAGTAGGCACAATAGATCTAGAAGGGGGGGGGGTTGAATAGATCCTTTTTCTTTCAAATACTTTTCTGATTTATTTTGTATTGCTAATAATTTAACATGTGACAAACATAAGAATCTTTTCAAGCACAGCGGAATAAGTAAAAGATCCCCTTCATTGATATATTCATAATCATACATACATTGTTCGTAGAGTTAGTTCAGTGGTAAGTAGTTAAAACATACATAGCAGTTATAGCAGTTAATGTACATAAAGTAAATGACATAAAGTAAAAGACACAAGGGGTTTTTAAGTGGTTCAGGGACTCAAGCTCCTAATCCACTCTTCTGCTTTTAACTAGCAGGATTTTCACTAAGGAAGGGCAGCACCCTGAATCACTAAGATTCCTTCAAGGCAAGAAGCCTTGGGACTTTAGTTCACTAAGAACTCTTCAAGGCCAGCAGCCTTGGAACTTCTCTAGTTCCCTAGGAACTCTTCAAGCCCAGTAGGCTCGGAACTTCATTTAGTCCCTCCGGACAAGGACCACTCAGGCCCTGACTTCTTGTTATTGTAGTTGTTGATGTTTTTGGTGCTGAGCTGCTAAGATGTCATTAAGCTTTGAACATCTTTTGTACTTAGCAACTTGGTGTGGTCCTCTTTGCATTACGCTTGAGTGGACCACATCTTCTTTGGTCTGTTGATCTTTTCTCTTTTCGCTCATCTTCATCTGGTATCACCGTGCACCATCACCATCCTGGGTTTGCTAAGTCTCCGTGCTTTTAGTAGACTTTGTCCGGCACTTAGTAATCCCCGAACCCTTCTTGAATACTTTGCGAGACATGGTCTACATGACTTGTTGGCTTTTTAGCTTCGGTTCATGGTCATTCGTAGAGTGGCTCTTTTGATCTTCTTTATACTCAGCCACTTTCCTGAATGCTATCTTCTTGGCCTTCTCGGCTCTCAGCTTGGTTACCATCTTTAGTGGCAGTCTCATCTTTGTTGAGTGAAGCTTCGATCTGTTTGAGTCCTTCTTCAAAGCTGCTTCACTTCCACCTTGGTAGTCTCACTGTCACTGAGACTTATTCTATTGATCTTTGGTGGAACTCGTAGAGTCAACTATAGCATTCACTAACTCAACGATTCAGCAACTTCACAATCATCAGCAACTCTTGATCTTTGAAGCTCTGTTGATTTATACTACTTCCCAATCTTCTCGTTGGAAAGTAGCCGTTGAAACCTATTCAAATAGCCTCACAGATCTTGAGTTATTTGGTGCAGACTGCAGATGTGACATGACATCTTTTTCTGACTTCCACGACCGCTGCGATCGCTATTTCTCCAACCCTCATCGGATATGTCATTTTGTTATCTCGGGCAGGTCGACGACTTTATTTCACCCTCCTGATTTCTTGATCAGAGGTTGTCCTTGCATCGATGCTCTCAATAAGCTCTTGTCCAAATTTTACCCTTTAGATTGAACCGTTGCCAATGCTTCAGTCTTCAGCTATTCGAACTCTACGATTCTGATGCATGTCTTCATGAAATTGATTGTAGTGTCTTGTTGCCTTGTAAAAATAACACTACGATCTTGAAGAGTGTTCACTTGTTCCTTAGGGTAGACCACCTCTTCCTCTTTTTGTGCAATGCCTCATTACTTCTGTTTGCCTCGACTGTTCTCAGATACTGATGGCTTGATTCCTTGCTCTGGCCTCTTCTGAATAATAAGAAACTTAAGATTTGTGGCGTGTCCAGCTTGCTTTCTCCTTGTGATCTCCCGTTCACTTATCATCAATGGACTGACCCAATGCTTAATCACTTTAGCCTTGTTATTCAGAGGCTGACCAGTATCTCAGTGTGTACTCCATCAGTTCCTTCTTTGTTTGGCAAACACTACGATCCTGGTTACTTCCAAGATCGTTGTCATCTTTCCACTTGACAGCTACTGCATATGTTGACTTTCTTTAGTCAGTTATAGAAGTCTTCCTATGATCTCTTTGTGGAAGACTTCATCTCAAATGGCTTCATAACTCAATCTGGATGTTGATTGAGTTGTTGCTTAGGTCTTCTGTTAGCTTGCATGCCATTCATTGAGTGCTTTCTGGTTTCCTTCAGTTGAGATGTATCTAGTGCCAACCAGAGGTTTCATTCCTTTGGATATTGTGGAGTGCTCATTTATTGAGAATTGTATTTTTGCTCACGATTATGCTTTGGTATTGTGAGCGATCTGTTAAGGTCTTAGTTCTCGCACTCAATGATTCAAACTTTGGTCATGCAGAAACTATGACGACGAGATCAGATCTTGACACTCACGATTTCGTCGTTGTGCTTGTTGTCTTCATCCGATCTTGCTCGACTACGATCTACGCCTTTGGTATGATTAGTAGACTCTACAACTCGAGTGTAGTCTATGATTCTTGACTTGGCTTTAAGCGCAGATACTCTACTACCAGAGAAAGCGTGCTTTCTCTCACGATTCGAACATGACTTCCTCAAGAGACTACGGCTCAGGAAGTGCTACTCAACACACTACGATCCTTCCTCGCTCTCTGGCGCACCACTGAACTCGAGATCTACTATCTTGCAGACTACGATTACGCCTCGATAGCTCTCGAGTTATTCTTGACTCTCTGGCGGACTACGATTTACAGTGCAAATGCTTTCGATGATCGACATGCCTATCTATTACATCATAAGATCAACCTAACATGCTTGATCTTTCTATATTTATAGTCCTTGTACATCAGTTCTTTTTAAGGACTTTACAAAGCTGTTTTACTTATATAGGATCAACCTAACACATTTGATCAATTCATTCGAAGTCCTTGTACATATGTTTCTATTATCTATCAAGGGACTTTATAACTTTTCTTAATGCAAGCATACTTGCATATTCATTCATATATATCATAATCAAATCATATGTAAATAGGAATATCATTCATATGCATATTCTTGACCTAAACTTCTCACACTATGTGTACACATGTCTCACTATCGATACACTTCTGTAATCTTTCCCTTAGTACTCTAAATAAGTATTCTCTATCTCGCTCATAGTTATAATCCTAGGGTTTTTCCCCACCCCACTTAAGGTTTATAACCTACAGCTTTGATACCAACCTATGACACCCCAAATTCAAGTTACGACGATTTTAGTCCGGTGCTCACGATCCACAAAAAAGTATAACATCTAACTACCCATTCATTTATAAATAGGAATACATAACTCATTAACAGATATTGTTAATACATATAAGTCCCAGGTTTTCTAACCTTAACATTACAACCTTACCCTTCAGATAAACAAAAAAGGTTTACAATACAATACATCATAACAATAATATTGTTCATCATAACTAATTTATAACTATGCCTTTTCCTTTGTTCTTCTTCGCAACACCTTCTGCAACTTCGTCCCTAGCTGAAAAGTTTTATTTAGCAAGGGTGAGCAACAAGTTTGCCCCGCAAGTTAAGACATACAATAAATATTTAGAAATCAATATCAATTCTTCTCACATTCTACGCAACAATAATCTGATAATGAAAGAGTACCACGCTTTCAAGGTTTTCTACGATATTCAAATGAATAATCAAGAATTAATTCTACTGAAATAGCAAAAGTGGAATATTTTCCGATTTATCTTTGGCGATCCATTGGATCTTGAACTTCTCTTCTCGAGTAACTATCAAAGTTAAACATTGATATACCCAGGGGTATCAGATAACCATAAAGATTAAATCATACCCCTTTGCAAGTATATAAAGTGATTAGCTTTAGTGTACCCTATATTATGCATAATACTTAATCGCGCGCAAAGGCCAAATACATGACCAATAAATATTCCCTTTATATAAAAGGTTGTTCTTCTCAGTCTCAGAATCAAGATTTTGATTTAACAACGAAATACTGTGATTTCAAATTCTATTTACTTCTCGATCTAGCCGAAATAATTGGCATCGATCTATCAATAATAATTGAATTTCTCTTCACGAATCTATCAAGTTCTAACAAATATTCGTCTAGCCAAAATAATTAGCTAAGACATTTCTCAGTATAAATTGACAATAAATAGGAATTATCTATACTGTCAATTCTAGCTTCTATGGATATGAATATCCAACAACAGTTATTCTACAAATGTATATTTCTGAATCAGTAATTCAATTTGAATTATTAAACATGCACTAACTGCGAATAATCAACAATAAATTCCCTGGACGTGGTGTAATTAGCAATAATTAACCACTATAATAATTGAATGAATATAACTCAAGGAGGTTGAGTTAGAAACTTGCCTCTTCCATTGATTACGCTATTACTGAAAATAATTAACTGCGTTCGTAAGACCTATAATCAACAATGTCGGTCTCACAATTAGCACAATCATTTATAACACACATCACTGTATTCTACAGTCAAACTTATCCTAAACACATTACCACATAGCCACATCAGTGTTTATAACCTATATAAACACATAACAAGTCTAACTATTTCGGTTTGGTTGGACTTCGGTCCATTCTCGGTGTTCTGGTCACCCTATCCAACAATTAACACAGTAATTGTCAAGCAAAATCGGTTTCTAAGCTTCAATATTAATTTAGATAAGTCAATTATCATTTATAATATTTTTCGGAAGCTTTTAATAATTATCAAACAATTATTATAATTTATAATAATTTTTCAAACATCAAAATTATCTTTAAATGATTTAATTATCAAATAATCTTATCATTATTAATATTTAATAATATCAAAATATCAATAACATACTTGTCAAAATATTAAAGTTATTATTAATAACTTAACATACTTTAAAAACAACAATATTCTACTTAAATAATTTTTAAAGTAATTAAAATCATTTTAAATCATCACCATTAATATTTAAATATTAATGAAATTATCATCAAATATTAAAAGTCATTAATTATAACTTAAAATATTTTAAAATATTTTTTCTCATTTTAAATCAATAAAATCATTTTAATTCATTTATTTAATATTATAATTAAATAAATCTAATATCATTAATATTAATTTATTGATGAGAATTCTCCAAAAATATTGAAAATTATATTCTATAATTCCAAATATTTTCTAACACTTTATTCTTATTTAAAATGATTTTTAAATTAATAAAATCATTTTTAACTTATTTATTTAATTTAATAATTAAATAAATCTAATATCATTAATATTAAATTATTAATGAAAATTCTCTAAAAAATATTAAAATTTATATTTTATAACTCAAAATATTTTTAAATACCTTATTCTTATTTAAAAAGTTTTTTTATAATATTAAATCATTTTCTCTAATTTATTTAATACACTAATTAAATAAATTAAATATCATTAATATTTGAATAATTATAAATATTGATAAAAATATCTCAAATAGTCGAAATTATTTTCATGATTTAAAATAATTTTTAAAACCATTTTGGTAATTTTTATAATTTATTTTCTATTTTTAATTATTTTCCGGAAAAAACTGAAAATAAAACTAATTAAACCGTCGCTATAGCCTATAGCGACACAAAGCTTCACTGTTGGTGTTCTTGAGCTCAAGAACACTTACAGCATCGTGTTCAACCTACCATGTTTGACCAATCAAAACATCCAATCCAAAGCGTTTCTGGGCTAACTGAAACTTTGATCATGTAGTGGACATGTAACACTACATTTATCAATCAACAACTCGATCATAAAACATCAAATCATGAAGTTCTGGTCATCCTAAATTACTGTCAGACGTGACCTGGGTTTTCTAGAAACCCAGGCAGTTCGATCTGGTACATTCCAGTCCAAATTAATCTAAGTTCTGATATTGATTCAAGTTATCTTAAGGTTTAAATATATACTCCTTATGTCAAGGAACAACAATAAAGCAGCAAATCAATTTATCATCAACAGAATCAACATAAATCACACGGTCAAAGTATGTCAGACAATGATGTTCTTATTTTTTCTAGGTTTTCCCAGAAAAGTAAAAATCAGTTCGGGTGGTCTACTTTGACCACCTTTCATGATCGATCTATTGAGGTTATTAGAGATCTAAAGACCCAGATCTATAGTACACATAACCAGCTACAAGATGTACCAAACAACAACACTAAATCATTTACAACCTGACAGATCCGGACCTTAGAACTTCTTGTCAGACTCTGTTTATCACGTTCTGGGTTACCTAGAATGTTACTCGGTCAACGTCGGTCAACGGACTTTGACCGAGTATAACTTGCAATCTAGCTATCCAATGACACTGATTCCACTTTCCAATTAAAGACCACATATCAGGCTATAGATTCAACACATAAAACATTAAAAATCATTAATGAGACCAAAGATCAGTGGCGTCTGACATTTGCTTGTCGACGACTATGACCGATTTTGGCGCTTTTTGAAAACTTCATTTTTTTACCCACTTTGATGCTATGGATCCATCATGGATCAACATAGATCATCTAAAAACATCATATAACACCTTCTTAAACACTTAAACATAAATTTTTTCTTAACAACTTGGATCAAAATAAAAGTTAGGGTTTATACCTCTTAGCTTCAAATCCTTGATCTTAATCTTCCTAATTGATATTGGTTGATCAAGGGGTTGTTTATGTGACTGGTCTACTTGATAATTTTGAAGGCTTTGAGAGAAAAATGGGTTGGTTAGAGCTAGGTTAAAAATGACCAAGTTTTATAAATTTTCTCTCTCTAATTTTCTTATATAATGACATAAGTTGCTAGATCTGATGATATGGACAAATTTGGCTAGAGTTTTTGTACCACAAAGTCAAGTTAGTAGTTCACCAACTAAAGGTATTGCCAATTCTACAAGTTAACTCATTAAATATGTAAAAAGGGTATTATTGTCATTTGAAAAATACATTTAATGGCATACTTGACATTTGTACAAACCCTTAGGGTTTAACCCTAAGGTCCTAACCCTTAGGTTTTAAAACTTAAGCTTTTACAATTATTTTCTAATTAGGGTTTAATTAAAAAATTAAGATTTTTAAAACTATAATTAGGGTTTACTAATTAAATTAGGTTTTTCTAATTATATTAATGTTTAATAAATACATTAGGCTTGCTAATAAGGATTAGGGTTGCCTACTTAGGGTTTAGGATTCCCTGATATGAAATTAGGGTTTCTCGACTTACGATTAGGGTTTCTAACTGCGCGTTAGGATTTCTAATCCTGAGATTAGGGTTTCTAACCTCTTATTAGGTTTTATAAATTTCAAACCTTATCCGATCAATCATTGGTCAATAATAAGTAACCAGATACAAACACGCACTTATCAAGATAATTATTTTAATTGTATTTTCTATCAAATCCCTATCCAAAAATTAGGTTTAGGGTTTCTAAAGCTGTTAAGCACAACTCTACTCTTATTTTCTCAATCAATACACAGATTAACTAATTCTCGAGACTTCTCTCACAGATACACAGTACAATATTAACAGTCAATATTAAAATAAAATAAAATAAAAATTCATAAAATTTTGATTATTCGAAATCCCGGGTTATCACAGTTGTAATAGAAACAAATATAACAATTGTAAACTAACTATAAAGTACTATTAATTATCATCATTGTTGTTTCAAAACTTGAGTGAATTTACAGCAATTTTGAGTTTAAGATTTCCCAAATTAACTCTAAAAAATAAAATGTATATCAAATTTTGGAACGGAAATGGTAATATTTTTTATCAAAAATAAGATGTCAATTGACTTTTGAATTTTGACTTATTCTTAACGTATATTACAATTATTCTTGGTCACATTTAAACATATTTTCTAATATTAATATTTATTAAGAAGAAAACATATAAACTTAAATATAAGTATGTATTTGGCAATACTAACCTCTGGAAAAAGATACAAATTCAAAAGAAAAATAAAATCAAAAAGTGGAATGAGATTCTCTTTTTTAATTCTATTTTATTTTTGGTAAATTATCCAATAAAAATATTATAAATATTATTAAATAATAATATCATAATCCATCAACAAGCTTGCAAATTAGAATTAAAATCATTCCACCAAAATAAAAAATAGTATTCCCTCTGTCCCACAAAAGATATTTATAGTACAAAAATAAAATATTGTGGCTAACTGATATGTAAAGTGCATAGTTCAAATTTAAAATATTTTATAAAGACTATTTAACCCTCAAAAATACTTTATTAAAATCAGTTCATTTTTTTTACCCGTAGAATGAAAAATCAACACAATATATATAGGAGCATAATTGATACACATGACTTTGGGGGTATTTCTTTTTGATGACTTACTTCAATGGTTTATCAATTATCAAGGACTTTAAAATAATTTAGTTATTAAAATAACTTACGAATGAATATACTCTTGATATTTTTTTATTAAACAGTTCAAAAATTTAAATATATTAAAATTGTAATATGTTAAAAAAAGATGAAAAGATTACAATAATAGAACTATAGTAATTATTTACAATAAAGTAACAGATAATCAAGAAAAATTGTCAATCATAATAACGTTAGTGGATATCATATAAGATCTTGAAATACATTTATATCCCCAAAATAATAATAGAATAAACATATCCGGACTGTTCTTCAACACAAGCCTCGGAAGAACAAAGAAAATTGTTAAATCCATAATAGAAAATATTATTTTCACAACAAAAGTATCGATATCTATAGCGACGGTTTTTACCATAGCTATACATCTACAACGACACTTTTATAATGGAAATAACAGAAAGTGTTGTGGATTTAACAATTTCCAAGAACAAATTGTCGTGATAACGCCATATCCAAATTTGAACAATTTATACACTGAAAAAAGTCTCACGAACGCAAAAAAAAAAAAATTCTCTCAGATGGAGAAAACAAGATCTCCTAAAAGATGATAATGAAATTCCTTCACAAAAGAGAAATAAATCAATCATTCCATGAAGAAAACATGTCCTACAAAAAAAGAAAAACAAACTGCACAAGAAAGGATAATAATTCTAGAAAGAAGTTCGATCCCAAAGAGCACATAATTCTCTAATTATAGTCCAATCGAGATATTTTATGTTAATCCAAAAAAAATACTTTTAATATAAATATTCTCCCTTGACTCATGCAAAAAATTGTTGATTGTGTAATTATAGTAAATAGATAATGTTATCATTATTATTCATGTAAGCAGACATTTTTTAATTGTATATAATTCACTACCATTTATTCAATAAAAATATAAAAGATATACTATTTAATAATGTTATTTGGTCTTTCATCAAGATATCATTAAAATTAACTATATTTGGTTAGTTCTTACTATTAAACAACAAACTAAAGAAAAAAAATGCCAAGATCATTCCACACACGTCCATCTCCTCAATCACAACACAAAAATAACAAAAATTACAATATATTAAGAAATATATTTTCAAACTCCACCAAAATCAACAACATTATTTTAATTGATACGAATCTGGTACATCAAGATCGTTTATTTGAAAATTGTGACATCTCTAACAATTGTAGAAACAAGTGCAGGAGTAGAAGCCAAAAGATTTGGGAGTGCATACACCATTTCCATTGTGTTTTTGAAGGCATTGTTGACGACAATCGGAAAGCACACAACTATTACTGTTCAACACATCAATGCACCTTCTTTGGGCATCTACTTCAGGCATCATCAGTGTAGCTGCAAAGCGGATTAAGAAAAAGATTAAATTTTTTATGTGATGGGGAAAGATTAGAAGATTAGAAAAAATAAAATAGAAAGAACTCTAAATTTTGGTTATTTATAAGGGAAAACTTGCAAAATTTACCTGAAAAAATAAGAACAACAAGACAGAAAGAATAATACGAGAATTTAGCCATTTATAGTCAAATATAAGTATCAAGACTACTGTAATGTTAATCTCTCAAAAATAACTTGTGCGTAAATATTTTGGTTATGATGATATATATTTATAGGGAAAAGAGTTGGCTAAAATAACTGAAAATTTAAAAGTTCTGAATATTTAATGCTAAATGTCATAAAGTAATTAACAAAAGATATTAAAGAAATTTATATTTTTACAATTTTTTTTTGATATTATTATAAGATTTCTATCTGATTATTATTCATGTGAGAGAAATCTTGTGCAATTAATACTTATAAAACTATCAATTTCTACATTAAATGCATTCTAAAAAGAGAAAGTATTTTTGTAACTTACTATGGCTTGCTAATGAAAACAACCTTTTATTAATTGGGAGGGTGACACTGGATAAGTGACCATTTATTGGTGGTCATATTAATTATGAGTAATACTACATTTAATTTCCCAAATATACATATGGTAATTAATGTATTAATTGTTTAATATCACAATAGAATATTATATGTAAGAACTACAAAAATAATAACCAATATTATAATTACAAGTGTAATTGACAATTTAAGATCTCATGAGAATGATTTGTTAATTATCAATATAATTTTACATGTCTTTGGACAAGTAAATGTGTTTATTAGTATCATATTATTAGAATACCTATTAATTGATTAAAGGAATATCAAATGAAATATTATATCCGTCTATCGAAGTATGATAAAAATTGTGATATCCCAAATATTAGTACTATTTCTTTTAAGGAAATATTAATTGATTAAATAAAGGTTAGAGATTTAACCTAATTATTAATAAAGGAAATGTGAAAAGAGTGGATTAAATTTTTTTTATGTGCCCATAGGATATAAAATGATCGGGAAAAGAGACTTTTAATATAAAAGGCTCTAATTAAGAATTTACGAGACAATATAAATATTACTTACTCATAATGAAAAGAAAGTAATTGTGGAGTTGAATAAATTTTATGAGATGAAGTAAGCAATGGTATTACTAAATGTATACCTTGATTATTCAAAATGAAAAAGGAAGCCAATATGACATAATTGAGAAATATTCTTGACATAAATCCACATATAAGATCAATGAAATAATTATATTATAATATAATTAATTTCGTTCAAAAATATTATTTAGTGACAAATAAGGAAAATGGTGGGTACTACCATGAAGTATTTAAATTACATAAAGCCATCATTTTTAATGATGTATGTGCTAGCTATTTTTCTAGCTTAAAGAACTGCGGTGGATAAAAAAAATCCATGTATATTAATATGTAATATAAGTCCATATTAAATATTGGACCATGTTAAATTTGCTAGGTGTGCTTGCAAATAATTTAGTGTTATGGACCATATATTGCCTTACGTAAAGAGGGGTAATAAGAGTTCAAGTTATATAAATTGGGCCAAATTAATTTTTCCATGTAGGCATTCAAGCCTTCTTTATTATATTAATATGATATGAGCGCATTGAGCCCAACCTTGCATTAGACCCAATTTGGCAACCATATTGGAGAAAAAAGGAACTGATAGTTCAAATTAAAAAAGCAGTGAGATAGTTGTGGGTCAATCAGTAAGCTAACAGTTAGTTAGCAATTTAGCTAGTAGCTAAAAGGTGTAGAGTGGTTGTAGGAGCCAAGTTCATTGCATGTGACAAGTAGCTACTAGAGGACTGAATAGGGGACAATATAGGGGTTAAGTAGACTGCAGAGTAGTAAGAAGCTGCTAAGCCTTGTAGGGGTTGTGTAGTGATAATGATGAAGCCAATGTAGGGGCTAGGTATGAGCTAAAGAGAGCAGCCAGGTAGAGATAATTATGGAATAATGGGATTTGATTCCTAAAAATGTCACAGCATAACATAAGACAATATTTGAAGTGTATAATGACCAATGATTTGTATCATATTATGATTGGACCAAAATGAGTATATTTGAGAATGTATAAGAAATGCAATATATACCATGTGTGTATGATCACAAAGTGATGAACGAAGGCTATATGCCTAATTTAAGTCTAAGGAACTTAGATGAGTAATGTTTAGCCAAATATGGTATGTTGTAATGGTGTGATACACACATAGTAAACTACAAGCGCGATAAGCTAGCACATGTAGCGATGAAAAGGGAAATAAAGTTAAGTTATATAAATAACGAAGTTGAATATAAAGGTGGTACAAGGACAATATAAGTTAAAGTAGGTTATTAAAGTGAGGTTAACCATGAGATCAAGTATTGATTGTGTTTATTACCAATCTCACATACCGTGTAGGTAATGTAGAGGAACACAACAGGTTAGCGTAATGGTAAAATGCTGGTACAGGCAAGTTTTTCAGAACTTGTTTTTATATGTGAACTTGTTAATTGTAATGTGTACATAGTCCCTGTATTATATGTACTCCTTGTGAATAAATTGAGATGTGCATTATGCGCTATATTGTGATATAAATCTATTGAATCAAGTTAATGATTGATGTGGATTGATTTATGAAAACTTACTATATTCATGATATGAGGTATACGATAAGCATGAGGAAGGTATAATTGCTGAGTATGAGCATTCTGATTCCTGAATAAATGCAATGTATGAAAAATATGAATTATGTATAAATGTGAAGCATGAATAATTTAAGTTGTGTTTAAAATGTTAAAAATGTGTTATGTGGTAACTATTAAACCTATTGGGCAACGTAGTCGCTCACCGTTGCTATAAATAATTGTTTTCATCTAAACTAGAGCGGATCAAAGGATTCGGGATAGACAAAGGAAAAAGGAAGAAGTTCTTATTGAAGTTGTTCGTATAGCTCTAGCTATGCTAGATAACGTTCATAGGACATATTGTAATTTCATAGTCAAAGAACATTGTATAGAAGAATAGTTAAGTGTAGTTGTGAGTTCATGGATACTTAAAATCAATATAATCGGGCTGTAAAGGTTGCAAATTCTGGAAATAGAAGGAATTAATGTATTAATTGGTATTAAAGTGAGATTATATTCATTATTTTATGAATAAAGGTTATAAATATTCATATGAAGGTTGTATAGTAATGCACCAGGTCCGAGGTTCAAGGGACCAAGATTTGGGGGCGTTACAAAAATAATGGTTTAGTCCAGTTAGATTTATTTTTATTTTTACTTATTGGTTAGAGGATACTCATTATTCTGTTCTTTTCATTTGTAAATAGTGATATTTTTAATGAATAAGATTTTCAGTCCGTATTTGGATTGCTCTTGTCAAAAAAAAGTATGATAAAAATATAATTTTTACGCAAATTATAAAAATTAAATTAGATAAGAGTATAAAGTGAGTTTCAATTTTACTTATGGTAGACCTCATTCATGACTTCATGTGCACTACTGAATAGAGATGGCAGTGATGCAGTTTTAATTTTTCTATAATTTGAAATTACGCTAGTTTTAAAAAAATTTGAACCGGAATTTCATCTCATCCGTAATAGTTTATGTTTTTTCTATACCAAAATTGCAGCGGCTGATTTATATTTTGAACCGCACCGCACTGTCTTGGACGGATCAAAATTACTAATATTTTTGATTTAATATTTAATAAATTAGTTTAATATTTTCACGACACGCGTTATAATAACATTCATTAAAATAACTCAAGAAATATTAACAAGTAATATCAGAATGTATGTTCAATTAGAATTCTTATAACATTAATTGTTATAAGGCCTAAATATGGATTAATACTCTGTATTTTTTTTTTTATGTTTTTCTACTTTGGGGATTGTCTTCTCAATTTTTTCAATTAGGGTATAAACTCTTTTTTAACGCCAATATCCGTCCACGCGCTCCAATCACCAATCGCGTCAATCCTCACATAAAGCGAATAAACATAAACGAGTTGAAGGCTCGGGAGCTGAGCTCATTTGGGGATAACTCCATTATGAGAATAAATACAAAGTGATATAAGGTTAACAATGGAGGCTTAATGCTCTAGTGCTGGAAAGTAATAATTTGCATGTACCTTAGAATCAGTGAAGAGCCTTGTATTTATAATGTTCTCACCACCTTCACGAAATCCTTCTCCAAATCAGATTAAGATCCTCTCCCAAACAACAATTCCTTAATAGGATTGCAACGTATCTCCTAGAATTAAGGAAGTGGATTTATAATCCAATACATCCTTACATATCTAGAGACCAAATAGAACTAGGATCCTTAATCCACAAATCCCCCGTTCGCCAAATCCACTCCTAGTCCAAGCCCATATAACACCATAGGACTAATGGCCCACTATATTTTAGAGGCCAAAATAAGCTTGACCCAACATTGCCTCCCCAGTCTTGCATTAAATAGAATATGTGATGCCCCCAAAAGCAAACTACAACTTGAATAATAATACAATTGTCGTGCAAAATACGACAAACACATCTTTTGTGAGTTTAAATACAAATATTGTCTTCTAGACAATATCCACACTCAAATAAGTCCTCATTACAATTATTCAAACACTATTTCTGAAAATAGTGAGGCTACTAAAACATCTTTCTAGAACCATCACTCCATTACCCAGCTAGATCTGCTTTATGTTCTCACCTCACGAGAAGAAAAATGGAACAAAAAGGAAAAGGGTGAGCTCAACTAGCCCGATAAAGAATATTATGACTAAGATAATATACAACAAATTATCATTAGTCTCAACGAGGGAAAAATCGATAGAATATAATAGACAACAAGTTTTAGATCAATAATACTGCGGTTGAAACAACAATCCATTAGAAGAGTCAAGTAGAGAATGAGTTCTACTATCTTCTAAGATTTAAAAAGTCCATCATCAATATTTTATCCTGTAACAACAATCAATATACATCTTTAATCGAATATTCATCTTTTGCACTACTGAGCCGAAGATATTCATTTTATATCACCGGTTGGTCGTATTCATCTCTCAACTTTTGTTCATCTTTGCACTACGGGCCAAAGATATTCATCGATTAATATATCATTCATCTTTGCACTACGGGCCAAAGATATTCAATAATATCATCATTTAGGGTGAGGATGATGAAAAATATTTTAAAGAAAAGCGAATCGGTGAGACGGAAGGACAAATATTAGGGATTAGGTATTACGGTTTATCGAAGATCAATAATACTTCATAATAACCAATTTTGAAGCGAGAATTCAAAAATAACGATCAAAACATGGATACTGATCAAAGATAGTAGCCAAAATAGACATCTTGGACAAAAAGGAAATTTTTTTTTTTTTGGTGAATAGTGTAGTATAAGTGAATAGTATAGTATCGTGAATAGTCTTAGTATCGTGAATAGTAACCCAGACACAAAAAGTTCAAATTTGATTAAAAAAAGTTCACCAATATTTGGCATAATGATATTGAAGAAAATAATATCATTTAAGAAGAAAATAACATCCCTTACCTCAAAAAAATAAGCGGTACTTACGATGGAATATCGGGATAGAAAGTCGAAGGAAACTTATCTTAGAACAACAACTCTCAAAGTATCAAAATACTCACAAAAATCGCTCGATAATCTAGAGAGAAAGAAAACTTGTTTACGGTGTGATTTTCAATTCTAACCTAAGCGTCTATTTATAGGAAATCTTTAGAAGCATGAAAGGAGACTAAAATAATAAAATATTATTATTTCATTTCTTCATTTCTCACGCACACTTTATTTGAAAATCAAAGGCCGACCATCTTTGAAAAATTGGTGACCCACATGTTGTAAAACAAAAGTGGGTCCCACCCATAAATTTAATAAAAATTATTTTATTTTTTGAAACTTCAATAATTCATAGAAAATAGCTCAGTTTATCGGAAAAATATGAATTTTATGTCCATTTCACATGAAATGAATTCTCTACAACTTTGTAGCTTTGAGTTTTTCAAATTCCAAACCAAAAATATCGAAATCCACAAGCGGATGATTTTAATTCCTCCATTCGACAAAATCTTGATAAAACACCTCGACATTAATTCCTTCATTTATAACCACATAAATAAATCCATCATTTATATCCACATCAAATAAATATTTTCTTATCATATAAATCAATAATTAATTATTCACAAATAATATTACGAGAATCATTATATAAATGACGGTAGTTCAGGAAGAGGGGCTTTCGATAAGGATTTCTCCTTCTTGGGCGCATGATTAGGTGACCAAACCTCTCTCTTGTGAGAACTTTCTAGACATTGCCAATAATCTTATCTAATAATATTATTCAAATAATATGAATTATTGATGCGATAATGGGAAATCTTTGTGCGGTGACAATTATTGAAACAACAATAATATTAAATATCATATGCAACAATTATTGAATCAATAAAATAAAATATTGAGCGAGTAACTCTCTTGTAACAATTATTGAGTAGTGCCTTCTTTACGTGCTGAATCAATAATTCAATAATCTTTATGCAATCTGGTGTCTTCTTTGTGCTGACGCGCGTATTATTCTTGTATTTTAACCACACGGGTATTCCAACGAGTGTTACTTGGTAACAACTTCTGTAGATTATTTATAAAAACTCATACTTTTGTTTTTTTCTTCATCAAGCGTTTATTACATTATGAGCCCCCACGAATATTTTGCTTGCCGTAAATGAATATTCCCGAAAAAAAGAATATTCCCACGACAAAAAGAATATTCCCAAACAAAAATGAATATTTTATAACCACTTGCTTATTTTGTAAAATTTGCACATTTCACCCATAACCAAAGCATTATATCAAATTAACACCTTATTAATTTAGAATAATGAATAGAAAATTCAATTTTATTTATAATAAGTTGGGGTCTTACAACCTCCCCCTCCTTATAAAATTTCAGTCCTCGAAATTGGCGTACGTACACAGTGTTTTGAGCGGTGAGGGTACCTCGCTTTCATTTCGATTCAACTCGAGGTCATTTCCTCGATAGCATGGTTCCTCCACAAAACCTTAACTTGTGGTATAACCTTGGTGCGTGGGACATGCTCTTTCTATCAAGATCTTAACGGTACCTCCTCGTCGTTAAATCTTGACTATCTAAATCTGGTTCTAACTTGATAATGTGGTTTGGGTCTTTCACATATTCTGAAGCATAGATATGTGGAAAACATTATGAACACGAGACATACTTGGAGGTGCTTAGCGAGTCTATAGGCCACATTTCCTATTCGGTCGAGAATCTCAAATGGACCAACAAACCTTGGATTGAGCTTTCCTCTTTCCAAATCTTGTAACTCCCTTCCATGGAGCAATACGTAATAATACATGATCCCGATATTAAATTCCCGTCCCTTTCGATGAAGATCGGCATAACTCTTTTTGTCGATGTTGTGAGGTTTGAATCGTTGTCGAATCATTTGGATCTTTTACGTAGTCATGCGTACTAATTACGGTCCCAACAACGTTGCTTCTCCCACCTCGTCCCGACATCTTTGGAGAGCGACACTTTTCGTCCATACAACACCTCGAATGGAGCCATGCCTATACTTGCTTGAGCTTTGTTGTTGTAGGAGAATTCCACCGATGGCAAGTACTTATCAACTTCCTTTGAAATCTAGGACCACGAGTCTTAATAGATCTTTGAGGGTTTGAATAGTCCTTTCAGATTGCCCCGTGGTTTGAGGATGGTATCTTTGAAGCCCAGAATAAATAAATCCGTGCCCATAGCTTTACTGTAGGCTAACCCAAAATCTTGAAGTGAATCTTGGGTCACGATCAAAACTATGGATCTTGGCATGCCATGCAATCTCACAATCTCATTCACGTACATCTGAGCAAGGCGTTCGAGGAATAAGTCTCACGTATAGGCAAGAAATGAAAGGCGAGACTTGGTTAATCTATCAACAATAACCCAAATCGCATCTATGCCTTGAGAAACCTTGGGAAGACATAATGAAATCCATAGTAATGTGTTCCCACTTCCATTCGGAATCTCAAGTGGTTCTGATGGACCTTTTGGTACTTGATGCTCGCCTTTTACCGTTGACAAGTTAAACACCTCGAGATAAACTCGCGATCTCTCTCTTCGTATTGTTCCACCAAAATGTATGCCGAATATCATGATACATTTTGGTACTCCCGAGATGGATTGCAAGCGGGGTGTTGTGTGCCTCCATCATGATTCTATGCTTCAAGTCGAGAATCGTTAGGAGCATAAAGTCTAGAGTTGAATCGAAGTATTCCTTCTTCATCGATTCTTGCTTACGGAATAGCACCTTCTTGCACTTTCTTTTCTTTCTTCATGCGCATTGGTTAAAAGTAGCTTGAAAGCGACTTTAACTTTATCGATTAAAGTTGGTTCTACTTTCGTATATTTGCCATCATCACGTACAAAATGGGCCGTGGGTCCACAGAGTCTTTAATTCTATCTCCATCCTTTGCAAGTCATACAAAATGGGGCTTTGCGTTGACAATATCGCTTTTCGTACTCGCGTATGATCTTACTACTACTCGATCGTCGACTCTCTACGTTCGCTTTTCGAGGATGATATTGAATAGTGTGATCGTAATCTTTCAGCAGCTCAAGCCAGCGTCGTTTGCCGCATGTTGAGTTCTTTTTGGGTGAAGAAATATTTGAGGCTTTTATGGTAAAGTATAAATCTCCACTTTCTCCCCATACGGGTAGTGTCCAAATTTTCAGCGCGAATCATTGCTTTGCATGACTCGGATCATGAGTAGGATAATTCCTCTCATATTCTTTGAGTTGTGTCGTGAGGCATAAGGCTATGACTTTCCCATGTTGCATGAGAACACATCTAACCCTTTGCACGAAGCATCATTTGTAGATAACAAATCCATCGAACCGGATGGTATTGCGAAGCAGTGCGAAATGAGTCTCCTCTTGAGCTCTTGGAAACTCTTCTCGCATTCCTCGCTCCATCTGAATTTTGTATCTTTGAGTTAAGTCGGTGAGTTAGCGGAGTAGCGATTTGAGAAAATCCTTCCACGAATCTCGATAATAACCATTAAGCCCGAGAAAGCTGCGTGCTTGATCAAACTTGGTTGCTCCCAACTTTGTATTGCTTGATCTTATTGGGTCAGCAGATACTCCATGTTTTGACACCACGTGCCCAAGGAATGCTACTTCCTCAAGCGCGAACTCGCATTTCTTGACTTGGCATAAAGCTTGTTTTTCACGAAGCCTTTCAAATATCGACTTCAAATGGTGCTCATGATCTTCACGGCTTTTGGAATAGATGAGGATGTCATCAATAAAACAACAACGAAATGATCTAAATATTCCTTGAATACTCGGTTCATCATATCCATGAAAGCGGCGGGAGCATTAGTCGATCAAAAGACATGACTAAGAATTCATAATGCCGTCTGCAGGAGTTACGAAGCGGTCTTTGGAATATCCTCGGTTTTAATCTTGATTTGATGGTATCGAGCGAAGGTCGATCTTGAAAAAAAGAATTGTGCTCCTTATGGCTGGGTGAAGCAGGTCATCAATGCGAGGTAGCGGATACTATTCTTGATGGTGACATGGTTTAATTCTCGGTAGTCGATACAAAGTCGCATACTCCCCGTCTTTCTTCTTTCTGAATAAAAGCAGGAGCACCCCGAGGAGATGTCTTGGGCCGAATGAAGCCGATGTCTAATAATTCTGTAGTTGGACTTTTAACTCACGAAGTTCAATAGGAGCCATTCGATATGGGGTTTTAGAAATGGGTTTTTTGTGCGGTTCAAGGTCGATAAAGAATTCAACATCACGTTACGGGGGTAGGCAGGGAAGTTCTTGAGGAAATACATCGGAAATTCTCTAACAATGAAATATTATTCAAATCGACTTGTCTTTATTCAAATCCATAATATGGGCTAAGAAAGCTTGACATCCGTTTTTCAATAAGCGAATAGCTTTGTGACTTGATATGGCGGTGGTGATTTTAGTGGTTTAGTTGTTTGAATTAAGTATGACGGGTTGGTTAGGAATATGAAAACTAATGACCTTACGAAAACAATCAATTTTGGCATGATGAGTGGTTAACGATCAATTCCTAAAATCACATCAAAAGCAAGTATCTTTAAAGAGATAAGATCAGCGAGGTAATGTGATAGTGCCAACTTGGATTAAGCAAGATTTATAAAGCGTAGATGTATGAAGGTTTCACCCAGCGGAGTTTCAACGAGATAAGTTAAAGTCAATTTCTAGGGTCGAGTTTAAGCGTTGAGCCTGGCGTAGGAGAGATAAAAGAATGGGTAGAAGCCGGTATCTAGTAAGGTATAAACGCAAGAGTTCAAGATTAGCTTACCGTGATCACCTCGTTTGGGTTCCTCACGTTTTGGGCGATCACGACAAGCGCTCTTCGAGGCATGATTGATTTTGACTTATCGGGGGCGACCCTTGGAGTCACCATCCCCATTGAACTTGGTTTTGCTATAGTACAATCTCGGCGATATGTCCTTCCTTTCCACAATTATAACATACCTTGGATTGTTGTGGGCGGTTTGGGGTGATATGTCCCTCTTTCCGCATTTGTAACATCTAAGCTGGCGGTCGTTCTCCTCCCCTAGAATTTGTTGTTGTTGGTCTTTGGTCTTCTTTGTTGATGTCTTCCGTCATTGTTGAATCTCCTCTTTTTGAAATTTCCACTTGACTCACCTCTCCTATTATCATGGCCACGATTACCACAGAGTGGTTCTAGCCTTTGTCAGTATTTTTCCTCCTCATTTGGTTATCATCGCTACGATGATAGCTTCATCGCCGGTATGACACACTGGTTGTGGTCCCTCGGTTGAGTATACTCATTATCTCTCTCTAATAATTGAGCCACATTGACAACATCGAATCTGAGAGAAAATTTATGAGAGATAAGGTATTGTGAATCTCGGGTTTTAGACCTCTCGAAACATCGCGTCATCGTTCCTCATTCTCCACCAAATGAGGTGCAAACACTGGATAACTCTGCGAACTTTGCCTCGTCTTTGAGACACATCATGTTGTTACATTCGGTCTAATAAACTACCTACCTCCTTCATATGATGAATACTTTTAGGAAAGTACTTGTCATTGAAAAGTTTGAAATCTTTCCCAAGACATGTTGAGTGCGGAAATTTTGGTGATGCACTTCACTGATTCCACGATGTAATCCTCTCACCACGGAACATAAAGGTGGCGAATGGAACCATACATTCCTCCGTGCATCCCAAGACATCGAATATCTTGGTGATTTGCTTGACCGTATTTCGCGCCTTAATCGGATCGGGCTTTCCCAGAAATCGGTGGTCCTGACTCCTTGAAGCTGCTTGGTTTGTGATGGATAGCAGCGTTGCCATCACTTCCACCGTATTTTGTTGTGAGTCTCCTCCAAATGCGATTTTGCATGAGCGCAAAAAGCTCTAAACATTCCATCATTCATCGTTTGCTCGGTAGTGTTGTTTACGGGAGGAATATTGTCTTCTGTTGTTGCACGTTCTCTGGTTTGTGACTAAAGGTTGTTCCACGGTCTCATACACTCCATTGTTAGCGTTCTCGTGACCATTCTTAAATCTTGCCATAAAACAAGGGTTAATTAAACAAATTAACATATCACATAATATCCTATATTATGATGACCAACAAATAAGCTTAGATAGGACACACTAGCGAAGGATTTACTCATCTCTCCCTCTGAGTTCTATTCCCGATCTCACTTGGAGACCATATCCTAAGCTTTGATACCAATTTGTGGCGCCCCCAAAATAGGTATCTGACACCCATTACGAGTCGCCAAATACATGATGCGGAAAGCAAACTACAACTTCAATAATCTGATTGTCGTGCAAAAATCGACAACACATCTTGTGAGTTTAAATACAAATATTGTCTTCTAGACAATATCCACACTCAAATAAGTCCTCATTACAATTATTCAAACACTATTTTACGAAGAAATAGTGAGGAATTTGCTAAAACATCTTTCTAGAACCATCACTCCATTACCAGAGCTAGATCTGCTGTATGTTCTCACCTCACGAGAAGAAAAATGGAACAAAAAAAGAAAAGGGTGAGCTCAACTAGCCCGATAAAGAATATTATGACTAAGATAATATACAACAAATTATCGTTAGTCCTCAGCGAGGAAAAAATCGATAGAATATAATAGACAACAAGTTTTAGATCAATATTACTGCGAAGTGAAACAACAATCCATTAGAAGAGTCAAGTAGAGAATGAGTTCTACTATCTTCTAAGATTTAAAAAGTCCATCATCAATATTTTATCCTGTAACAACAATCGATATACATCTTTAATCGAATATTCATCTTTTACTCTCGGGCGAAAGATATTCATTTTATATCACCGGTTGGTCGTATTCATCTCGACACTTTTGTTCATCTTTGCACTACGGGCCAAAGATATTCATCGATTAATATATCATTCATCTTTTGCACTACTGGGCCAAAGATATTCAATAATATCATCATTTAGGGTGAGGATGATGAAAAATATTTTAAAGAAAAGCGAATCGGTGAGGCGGAAGGACAAATATTAGGGATTAGTATTACGGTTTATCGAAGATCAATAATACTTCATAATAACAAATTTTGAAGCGAGAATTCAAAAATAACGATCAAAACATGGATCTGATCAAAGATAGTAGCCAAAATAGACATCTTGGACAAAAAGGAAAATTTTTATTTTTGGTGAATAGTTTTTGTATTAAGTGAATAGTCTTAGTATCGTGAATAATGTAAGTATCGTGAATAGTAACCCAGACACAAAAAAGTTCCAAATTTGATTAAAAAGTTCACCAATATTTTGGCATAATGATATTGAAGAAAAATAATATCATTTAAGAAGAAAATAACATCCTTACCTCAAAATAGCGGTACTTACGATGGAATATCGGATAGAAAGTCGAAGGAAACTTATGTAGAACAACAACTCTCAAAGTATCAAAATACTCACAAAAATCGCTCGATAATCTAGAGAGAAAGAAAACTTGTTTACGGTGTGATTTTCAATTCTAACCTAAGCGTCTATTTATAGGAAAATCTTTAGAGCATGAAAGGAGACTAAAATAATAAAATATTATTTATTATTTCTTTTCTTTCATTCATGCACACTTTATTTGAAAATCAAGGCCGACCATCTTTGAACCAAATTGGCATTTACCCACGTATGTTTAAAACAAAAGTGGGTCCCACCCATAATTTTAATAAAAATCATTTTATTTTACGAAACTTCAATAATTCATAGAAAATAGCCGTTTATCAGAAAAATATGAATTTTATGTCCATTCCACATGAAATGAATTCTCTACAACTTTGTAGCTTTGAGTTTTTCAAATTCAAACGAAAAAATATCGAAATCCACAAGCGGATGATTTTTAATTCCTCCATTCGACAAAATCTTGATAAAACACCTCGGCATTAATTCCTTCATTTATAATTTATAACCACATAAATAAATCCATCATTTATATCCACATCAAATAAATATTTTCTTATCATATAAATCAATAATTAATTATTCACAAATAATATTACGAGAATCACAATTATTATGACAACGGTAGTTCGAGGAAGAGGGGCTTTTCGATAAGGATTTCTCCTTCTTTGGCGCTTGATTAGGTGACCAAACCTCTCCTTGTGAGAACTTTCTAGACATTGCCAATAATGCTTATCTAATAATATTATTCAAATAATATGAATTATTGATCGATAATGGGAAATCTTGTGCGGTGACAATTATTGAAACAACAATAATATTAAATATCAACATGACAATTATTGAATCAATAAAATAAAATATTGAGCGATAACTCTTTGTAACAATTATTGAGTAGTGCCTTCTTACGTATGAATCAATAATTCAATAATCTTTATGCAATCTGGTGTCTTTCTTGTGTGACAGCGCGTATTCTTGTATTTTAACCACGGTATTCAGCGATTATTGTTAAGTAACGGTAACAACTACGTCGTTATTTATAAAAACTCATACTTTGTCGTTTTCTTCATCAAGCGGTTATTACATTATGAGCCCCACGAATGCATTTTTGCTTGTCGTAAATACGAATATTCCCCGACAAAAAGAATATTCCACGACCAAAAAGAATATTCCCCGACAAAAATGAATATTTTATAACCACTTGCTTATTTTGTAAAATTTGCACATTTCACCCATAACCAAAGCATTATATCAAATTAACACCTTATTAATTTAGAATAATGAATAGAGAAAATTCAATTTTATTTATAATAAGTTGGGGTCTTCCAACCGAAATGGGATGTATCATCAACTGCCCAATGGTTTGGTGCCATGCCCCTTACCCTCCTAGAGAAAGGAATCCGACTACCCCTCCATGCCTTATATCAACATCATCGCCTTCATCGCCTTCTATCACGAGAGTGGAGTTCCACCTTCAATTGATTTCTTCTTTACTCTGTTCCAAATCGGTAACTCTCAAGGACGGGGCTTTAAAGTTCTAAGAAAACAACCACCAAAACCAAACTCCAAGTTCGACAAACGTGTAAGACCCCGAATTTTATGAAATGAAGGTATTTAATTTTCTTATAATTAGTATTCTATTTAATAAATGGTTAAATTGATAAAAGATTAAAGTTAAGGGTGATAATTGAAAATTTTGCAAAGTAAGCAAGTTGATATAAAATATTCGTTGTGACGAAGAATATTCAATTGGTCGGGGAATATTCGTTTTAACATGGAATATTCGTACGATGGCACAATTATTGGTGGACCCCACAACGGAAGTATTATCGTAGTTAGAAAACAACAGAAATATCTTTTTATAACAATAATGGCGAAAGTTTTATCGTTAAACTGTTGAGATACCCGGTGGTAAAAATACAGTAATACGCGTGGTTGCATAGTAGCACACGGTATTGATTATTGAGGCTTACGTAAGATGCCAATCAGTTTACTCAATTATTGTTACAGTAATTGTTGCATAGTATCTCACATTATTTGATTCAATTACTGTCACAGTATCATCTGCATAATATTTTATATTATTAAATCAATAATTGAGATAACAAAGTTATTCATATTATTATTTGCAATATTGATGATATCTAGAAAGTTCTGTCGAGGAGAGGTTTGGTCACCTAATTGCGCGTCAATAGGGAGAAATTCTTATCGGAAAGCCCCCTCTTTCCTGGGAATGATCTGGTTATTAAATATTGTGAGTTATAATATGATGAATAATTGTTGAAACATTAAAAATGTGTTTATTAAAGATAAAGGATTTGTGGTAAATATTTATTTAATTTTTTGATATAAATATAGGAATTTGTTATGAGGCGTTTGTGGTAAGTTTGACTTAGTATTCCATGGGAAGATTTACTAATTTTATGGAGCGTTAATGGTGGGTTTAATAGTAAATCAATCGGGACTGTCGGTGGTGGTTTTAATAGTAAATCAATCTGGACCGTTGATGGTGGTTTTAATAGTAAATCAATCTGGACCGTCGGTGGTGGTTTTAAAAGTAAATCAATCTAGACCGTCGGTGGTTGTTTTAAAAGTAAATCAATCTGGACCGTCGGTTGTGATTTTAATAGTAATCAATATGGATCGTTCGTTCTAATAGTAAATCAATCTGGACCGTTCGTGAATAAGTTTCTATTTAGTCCATTCTCCTATAAATAGAAGCTTAATTCTTCTTTCATTCTCACCAATTCACTGAGACTCATAAGAGAAACTATAGAGAGAGAAACTATAGAGAGCAAGAATAAGAGTATTCTGCTACTTCACTATTGCAGTACCCAGTCTTCTACTAAGGTAAGGGATATTATTTGTTGTATTTGTAAGGAATGTTATGTTCGTATGGTAAGGGATATTATTTGTTGTATTCTAAAGGAATGTTATTTTCGTATGGTAAGGGGTATTATTTCTTCTGTATTCGTAAGGGATATTATTTGTTGTATTCGTAAGGGATGTTATTTTCGTATAGTCAGGGGTGTTATTTCTTTTGTATTCGTAAGGGGTATTATTTCTTTCGTATTCATAAGGAATACTATTTTTTGTATTCATCCTTTAATATGTCGGAATAACCTGTCTACGCAGATTACGTACCGTATGATAGGTGAAAATCTATTTGCAGTTTTGTATGTTATTTCTTTTCATATTCTTAAATCTAAACTTACTATGGTAAGTATTGCTCCTATAATCCTTAAAATTAGTAGAATACCCTTGAGTTTTACGCTTCATCCAGTATCGTTTCATTGGAATATGGATCTGAACTTTGTTATTAAATATCAATATTTTCACCCGGGGCACTATTCACGGGTTACTATTCACTCAAATATTATTCACTCGAGTATTCGGGACACTTTTCATGCCGGGATACTATTCACGAGTTACTATTCACAGGTTAATATTCACTCGGTTACTATTCACTAAAATATTATTCACTCGGATATTCGGGGTACTTTTCATGCCGAGTTACTATTCACGAAGTACTATTCAGCCAGTCACTATTCACCCAAAAAATTGATTTCTTTTCTGTCCAAAATATTTTTGATACATGGATATTATTCTTATTTTACTCCACAAAGCAGTATCATGTTGATAATTTGGACATTATTGAATTCTGGATAAATTAAATTATAAATCTTTAAAATTTATCCTTTGCTTTCATTTAATTGAGTACTTATATCAGTGTCATCATCCTCATGCTTATATTGTGATGAAAGTCATCTTTAGCTTACGTGCATAGATGGGCTGTTGATTGGTATGATTATTGTAACACCCCAACTTTTTATGAATAAAATGAAATTTCCTCTATTTATTATTTTGCAATAGTAAGGGTTGATTTGATTAATGTGGTTGGTTATGGGTAAAATGTGTAAATATTTTAAATAAGCAAGTGGTTATAAAATATTTATTGTTTTTGGGAATATTCATTTGGTCGTGGAATATTCTTGCTGTCGGGGAATATTCGTACGACGGCGCAGCTTTGTGTGGGCCCCATAACGGAAAATGATTGGATGAAGAAAACGACAAGTATGCGTTTTTATAAATAATTGCGTAGTTGTTACCGTTAACACTGTTGGAATACCCAGTGATTAAAACACATTATTACGAGTTGCGCAAGAATATACCAGTATTACACCAATTATTGATTCTTACTACGTGAAGGCACTACTCAATAATTGTTCTGATAATTCTTTATTCAATATTTTATTGATTCAATAATTGCAACGTTGATATTTTATATTATTGTTGTTTCAATAATTCTCACTACACAGTATCTCCCATTATCAATAATTCATGTTATTTTAATAATATTACTAGAAAACATTATTGGCAATGTCTAGAAAGTTCTGTCAAGGAGAGGTAAGGTAATTGCGTGCTAGTAAGGAGAAATCCTTACCGGAAGGCCCCCTCTTTCCTGGGAACAGTCTGGTTATCAGTATTGTGATCCTGTAATATTATTTGTAAATAATTAATTATTGACAAGGAAAATATTTATTTTATGTGGATATAAATGGAGAAAATTTTTTAAAGTGACAATTGTCGAAAATTGATATTTTATTTTTTTGATAAAATAATATATTATTATATTATAATAAAATAATAATGATGATATTTTTACAATGAATGTGTGATATATGAATAAATGAGGAGGAAGAGTATTTTGTGACAAAAAATATTTAACACATATTTTGTGTGTTGGTGTACCCCATTTTTGACTGAAAATTTGATTATAGCCTGTAAAATCGTCCGTATGTGGATTTCGGTCAATTTCTGCTTGGAATTTGGAAAAACTTAAACTTAGAAAGTTATAGAGAATTGAATTTTTCTATGAAATGGACATAAGATTCGAATTTTTCTGATAAAAGGACTAATTATTATGAATTATTGAAGTTCCGGAATAATTAATTTTTAAAGTTTTAATTATTTTTTTAAGAAAAACATTTTTATTATATTGGTGGACCCCACTAGTTGTTGTAAATGTGCTGATATTTGATTGTCAAAGTGTGCGTATGATTTTTTAAAAATAATAATATTTTATTAAATTTTCTGCTTTGGTGTTCTAAGCATTTTCCTATAAATAGGGTGCTTAGGTTAGAATTTAAAATCACACCAGAAACTGAAGTTTTCTCTCTCTATAATATCGAGCGTATTTTTGTGAGTATTTTAATACTTTGAGTGTTGCTATACGGTGCAAGTTCCTTTCAGTGTTATATCTGATATTCCAGCTAGAAGTACTATTCTTTTAAGGTAAGGGATGCGATTTTTTTTTTATAAATGATATTATTTCTTTCAATATCATTATGCCAGGATATTGGTAAGATTTTTCTCGTGAAATTCTTGTCTTTTTGTCGAGGTTACTATTCACGTATACGACACTATTTACGTATACGGCACTATTCATAGAAAAATTAAATTTTCTTTTCTTTTCTTTGTCCAAGTTGTTATTATTATTACTAGCTTTGATTGTATCCATGTTTTGATCTTCATTCTTGAATTTTGCTCTATAATAGTTTATTATGGAGTATTTTTGAACTTGGATATACTAAAGTACGAATCCTTATACCTTGTCCTTTAATCTCTCCGGATTCGTTTTCTTTAAATTATTTTTATCATTCTCAGTCCTAAATGGTGATATAACTGAATATCTTTGGCCTGTAGTGCAAAGATGAACGATTACATGATGAATATATTTGGCCTGTAGTGCAAAGATGAACAGGTGTTGAGATGAACTTGACCAACTGGGATACGATTGATTATTTTGGTCGTATTACAGATATGAGTATTTGATTCAAGATATATATTGATTGATGTCACAGGGATAAAATATTGATGATGGACTTTAAAATCATAGAAGATAGTAGATTTCATTCTCTACTTAACTCTTCTAATAAATTATTATTTCCGCTGCGAATATTGATCTGAAACTTGTTGTCTATTATATTGTATCAGATTTTTTCCCGTTGAAGACTAACGATAATTTATTCTATATTATTTTAGTCATAATGTTCTTTACTGGGCTAGTTGATCTCACCCTTTTCCTTTTATTCTATTTTTCTTCTCAAGAAGCGAGAATGTAGCGGGTACTAGTCGGGGTATGGAGTGAAGGTTCTAGAAAGTTATTTAGTGGTCCTCACTAGTTTTGTAAAATAAAGTATCAATAATTGTAATGAGGACTTATTTGAGTGTGGATATTGTCTAGTAGACAATATTTGTATTTAAACTCAGTTTATGTGTTGTCATATTTTGCACGACAATTGTATTAATAAAGTTGTAGTTATTTCGGTACCATGTATTTGGCGACTTAGAATGGGTGATGTATACCTATTTTGGGGGCGTCACAATTATGATCAGGGATCATTCGGTATAATCATGACCCGTAATGTTACAAATGATGTGGTAAAAATCCTCATTGGCCTGTAGTGCATTGATGGATAGTTGTTGGTATGATTATGACTAGGGATTATTCGGTATAATTATGACCATTGATGATTACACGAATATCCTTGGCTCGTAGTGCAGGGATAATTCGTGGACGTGATACTAATGAATATCCTTAGCCTGTAGTGCAGGGATGATTCGATGATGTGGTTTATTTATTAAGCCGAGTCCCAACAATAAAATTGATGATAAACTTTTTAAAACATAGAAGATAGTAGATATCATGCTCTACTTGACTCTTCTAATGGATTGCTTGTTCCGCTACAGTTAAACTTGATGTTTATTGTATTTTATCAGTTTAACACTATTGAAGGCTAACGATAATTTATTTTGCATTATCTTAGTCATAATTTTTCTTACTAAGCTAGTTGAGCTCACCCTTTTGCTTTCATTGTTCTCTTCAGAAAATGAGAACGTAGCCGGGACTAGTCGGGGAACGGGGTGATGGCCCGAGATTGTTGTTTTTAGTAGTCTTCATTATTTAGTGTGATAATAAATGTAATGGGGATTGAATTTGAGTTTGGATATTGTCTATGAGACAATATTCGTGTAAAAACTCAGCTATGTTTTGTCGTATTTTACACGACAGTGGTATTAATTAAGTTTGTATTTAAATTCTGTACCATGTATTTGGCGACCCAAGATGGGTGATGTATACCTATTTTGGGGGCGTCGCAGTTGGTATCAAAGCTTAGGGATATGATCCCTGGCTGAGATGTGAGACTAGAACTAGGAGGGGAGAGACGGGTAATTCCTTCGCTCTTATGACCTACCTAAGTTTATTTGATATTTAATTGGTCGGTCAGAGTATAGGGATATTATGTGGTATGTCAATCAACCCTAGTTTTGTGGCAGTATTTTAAAATGACATTTAAAAATGTTGAGATAAGAAATGGAGCACAGGTGACCGTTGAGTCACCACAGATCAATAACCAGGATAATGTACATCAGAAAGGCAATAATCCTTATGTAAACAATAACACCGACCAAATGATGAACGATTGAATGTTCAGAGGCTTTATGAAATTCATGCAACATTAGACGAGAGAGACTCCAATTAAAAATGCATGTGGAAACACTGGCAACTCACGAATGGTCACCGCTAAGCAGTTCAAGGAGCTAGGACCACTGAAGTTTTTGGGAAAGCCAGAACCACTCAAGGCAGAGACGTGGATAAAGCAGATCGCCAAGATATTTGATGTCTTGGGATGCTCCGAGGAGTAAAAGGTTCCCATTTCCACCTTCATGTTGAGAGGAGAGGTAGATTATTGGTGGGAATCAGTAAAACGTACTCAACCTGCCGCACTGAAGATGTCTTGGGAAAAGTTCCAAGAACTATTCAACGACAAGTACTTTTTTGAAAGTATTCGTCACATGAAGGAGGTAGAGTTCATCAAGCTGGAGCAAAACAATATGACCGTGTCGCAGTACAAGGCTAAGTTTGCTGAGTTATCCCGGTTTGCATCTCATTTGGTAGATAATGAGGAGCGTATGACGCGAATGTTTCTAAGAGGTTTGAGACCCGAGATACGTCAATATCTCATTTCTCACAAACTGTGTTTGTATTCAGATGTTGTGAATAGGGCTCAGTTATTGGAGCGCAATAATGAGTCAATCCAACCAAGAGAGAGCAGTTAGAAAAATGATAATACCAGTAGTAGCAGTCATCAAAGAGGTGACAACAAACATGGAGGGAATCAACATGCCAGAAATGGTAACCACTTCGGTGGTAATCATGGCCAAGACAATAGGAGTGGAAATTTCAAGAAGAGGAGGTTCAATAATGATGAAAATACGTCAACACCAGCAATCGTTGTTAAGGAAGGAGATCGACCTCCGATCGAATGTTACAAATACGGAGGGGAGGGACACATCAGTCCAAAGCGTGTTACAATTGTGGAAGAGAAGGTCACCTAGCCCGATTTTATCGTGCAGTGAAGTCAAGTCCAACGGGGATGGAGGCACCAAAGGCCGTCCCAGAGAAGTCAAAGCCGGTAGTTCAAGGGAGAGCGTTTGTCGTAACCTCCCAGAAAGGGAAAAACCCGAACGAAGTCATCACGGGTAAGCTAATCATAAACTCTTGCGAAGTTTATACCTTATTTGATACCGGTTCTACCCATTCTTTTATTTCTCCTACTTACGCTCAACGTTTAAATTTGACTCCGGAGAAATTAGACTTTGACTTATTGGTGAAAACTCCGTTAGGAGAAACCTTCGCTACATCCACCATTTATAAATCTTGTTTGATTCAAATCGGTACCATCACATTACCTGTCGATCTTATTTCCTTAAAAATACTTGCATTTGATGTGATTTTAGGGATTGATTGGTTAACTACTCATCATGCAAAAATTGATTATTTTCGTAAGGTTATTAGCTTTCATATTCCTAACCAACCTATTATGAGAATTCAAGCGACCAAACCACTAAAGTCAATTACTATCATATCAAGCCATAAAGCTATTCGTTTATTGAAAAACGGATGTCAAGCTTTCTTAGCCCATGTCACAGATTTAAACAAAAATATGTCAGATTTGAATGATATTTCTATTGTTAATAAATTTCCTTACTTATTCCCTGAAGAACTTCCTGGCCTACCCCCAGAGCGTGAAATTGAATTTTGTATTAACCTTGAACCCGGTACAAAACCTATTTCTAAAACCCTCAAATATTTCTTCATCCAAAATTAACGTAACCCGCTCCGAAGACGTTAGCTCGAGCTGTTGAAGATTACGACCATACCATTCAATACCATCCTAGAAAAGCAAATGTGGTAGCTGACGCATTGAGTAAAAGATCATATGCGGGTACGGGTGCGATATTGTCAACGCAAAGGCCCATTTTGTATGATTTGCAAAGCATGAAGATAGAGTTAAAGACTCCAAGGACCCACATGATGATGGCAAATATACGAGTAGAACCGAATTTAATTGATAAAGTTAAAGCTGCTCAAGCTACGGACCTGGAGCTGATGCGTATGAAGAAGAAAGTACAAGAAGGTACAAAAAGGCATTATTCTTAAATCAAGAATTGACGAAGAGAGGAAATCTCAACCCTCGATTTTATTGGTCTATTTGAAATCCTCGATCGAGTAGGAACTGTGGTCTATAGACTCGCTTTACTGCCAATTATGTCGCGTGTTCATAATATTTTTCATGTATCGATGTTACGTAAATATGAGGATGACCCAAACCACATTATTGAATTAAAACTAGACGAGATAGCAGAAGATTTAACATATGAAGAAGTACCTGTTAAAATCTTGGATAAGACGGAACATATTCTACGCTCAAAGGTTATACCTCAAGAGTTAGAATCTGACGAGGTATCCTCATCTCTTCTGCATACCAGGTACGTACGTAAATTTCAAGGGCGAAATTTCATAAGGAGGGAAGATTGTAAGACCCCAAATTTTATGAAATGAAAGTATTCAATTTTTTTATAATTATTATTCTATTTAATAAATAGTTAAATTGATAACAGGTTAAAGTTAAGGATGATAATTGAAAATTTTGCAAAGTAAGCAAGTTGATATAAATATTCGTTGTGACGGGGAATATTCGATTGGTCGGGGAATATTCATTTTAACAGGGAATATTCGTACGACGACACAATTATTGGTGGACCCCAAAACGGAAGTATTAACGTAGTTAGAAAACGACAGAAATATCTTTTTATAAAAATAATGGCGAAAGTTTTACCATTAAACTGTTGAGATACCCGGTGATAAAAATACAGTAATACGCATTGTTGCATAGTAGCACACGGTATTGATTATTAATGCTTACGTAAGAAGCCACTCAGTTTACTCAATTATTGCTACAGTAATTGTTGCATAGTATCTCACGTTATTTGATTCAATTATTGTCACAGTATCACCTGCATAATATTTTATATTATTAAATCAATAATTAAGATAACAAAGTTATTTATATTATTATTTGAAATATTGACGATGTCTAGAAAGTTCTGTCGAGGAGAGGTTCGGTCACCTAATTGCACACCAATAGGGGGAAATCCTTATCGGAAAGCCTCTCTTTCCTGGGAATGATCTGGTTGTTAAATATTGTGAGTTATAATATTAATGATGAATAATTGTTAAAATATTAAAAATATGTTTATTAAAGATAAAAGATTTGTGGTAAATATTTATTCAATTTTTTTGATATAAATATAGGGATTTGTTATGAGGCGTTTGTGGTAAGTTTGACTTAGTATTCCATGGGAAGATTTACTAATTTTATGGACCGTCATTGGTGGTTTTAATAGCAAATCAATCTGGTCCGTCGATGGTGGTTTTAATAGTAAAATAATCTGGACCGTCGGTGGTGGTTTTAAAAGAAAATCAATCTGGACCGTCGGTGGTGGTTTTAATAGTAATCAATATGGATCGTCTGTTCTAATAGTAAATTAATTTGGACCGTTCGTGAATAAGTTACTATTTACTCCATTCTCCTATAAATAGAAGCTTAATTCTTCTTTCATTCTCACCAATTCACTGAGACTCACAAGAGAAACTATAGAGAGAGAAACTATAGAGAGCAAGAAGAAGAGTATTCTGCTACTTCACTATTGCAATATCCAGTCTTCTACTAAGGTAAGGGATATTATTTGTTGTATTCGTAAGGAATGTTATTTTCGTATGGTAAGGGGAATTATTTCTTCTGTATTCGTAAGAGATATTATTTATTGTATTCGTAAGGGATGTTATTTTCGTATAGTAAGGGGTGTTATTTCTTTCGTATTCATAAGAATACTATTTTTCGTATTCATCCTTTAATATGTCAGAATAACCTATCTACGCAGATTACGTACCATATGACAGGTGAAAATCCATTTGCAATTTCGTATGTTATTTCTTTTTATATTCTTAAATCTAAACTTACTATGGTAAGTATTGCTTCTATAATCCTTGAAATTAGTGGAATATCCTTGAGTTTTGCGCTTCATTCAGTATCGTTTTATTGGAATATGGATCTAAACTTTGTTATTAAATATCAATATTTTCACCCGGGATACTATTCACGGGTTACTATTCACCCGGTTACTATTCACTCAAATATTATTTACTCGGGTATTCGGGACACTTTTCATGGCGAGTTACTATTCACGAGTTACTATTCATGGGTTACTATTCACCCGATTACTATTCACTAAAATATTATTCACTCGGATATTCGGGATACTTTTCATGCCGGGTTACTATTCACAAAATACTATTCACAGGGTACTATTCACCCAGTTACTATTCACCCAAAAAATTGATTTCTTTTCTGTCCAAAATATTTTTGATACATGAATATTATTCTTATTTTACTCCACAAACCAGTATCATGTTGACAATTTGGACATTATTGAATTCTGGATAAATTAAATTATAAATCTTTAAAATTTATCCTTTGCTTTCATTTAATTGAATGCTTATATCATTGTCATCGTCCTCATGCTTATATTGTGATGAAAGTCATCTTTAGCTTACGTGCATAGATGGACTATTGATTGGTATGATTATGACCAGGGATCATTCGGTATAATCATGACTCGTAATGTTACAAATGATGTGGTAAAAATCCGCATTGGCCTGTAGTGCATTGATGGATAGTTTTTGGTATGATTATGACCAGGGATTATTCGGTATAATCATGACCATTGATGATTACACGAATATCCTTGGCCCGTAGTGCAGGGATAATTCGTGGACGTGATACTAATGAATATCCTTGACCTGTAGTGCAGGGATGATTCAATGATGTGATTTATTTATTAAGTTGAGTCCCAGCGATAAAATTGATTATAAACTTTTTAAATCATAAAAGATAGTAGATATTATGCTCTACTTTACTCTTCTAATGGATTGCTTGTTCCACTGCAGTTAAACTTGATGTTTATTGTATTTTATTAGTTTAACACTGTTGAAGGCTAACGATAATTTATTTTGCATTATCTTAGTTATAATATTTCTTACTGAGCTAGTTGAGCTCACCCTTTTGCTTTCATTGTTCTCTTCAGGAAATGAGAATGTAGCCGGGACTAGTCGGGGAACGGGGTGATGGTCCGAGATGGTTTTTTTTAGTAGTTCTCACTATTTAGTATGATAATAAATGTAATGGGGATTGAATTTGAGTTTGGATATTGTATATGAGACAATATTCGTGTAAAAACTCAGCTATGTTTTATCGTATTTTACACGACAGTGGTATTAATTAAGTGTGTATTTAAATTCTATACCATGTATTTGGCAACCCAAGATGGGTGATGTATACCTATTTTGGGGGCGTCAGAAAACGCCCACTGATGGACAAACCCTCAAGCAACAAGGGATGACACAAGGACTGGTTCTTCGTCAACGGACCAGAAATTCCCAAGATCCTAGACTGGACTTCCCACAAATTCCCCTCTCTAGACTTCGGCGACACCTCAACCGAACGAACAAAGGAAATGGCGAAGCTACATGAAAAACTCCCTCTGAAGGAATGGAGCTTTGGCCTCTTGAGTAAACAAGCATGGCTATATGACCATAACGTAAGTTCCAAACTTGACACTTGCATAATTTCTAAATTCTTTTTGGTAACTATTCTAAAAAAACCCTTCTTTATCTTCTATAGTATCTCTCATTAAACCCACTTCAGCCTACCGAAGAGATCTTGCGGAATTCCTCTTCGAAAACCCAACTGTAACAACTGCCAAACCCCAAAACACCGAACCCGAACCAACCACTTCCGAAGACCCAAATCAGCCCCAACTAAAGAGAAGAGCAACCAAAAAACCTAAAAACATCCCTGTCCCTACTCTTACAGAAAGCCTCCTTGACATGCCTATCTCTGAACGAAACCAAATTCTCTGAACCAAAAAGAAACATGCCAAAATCACCCCCTTACAGCCGAAGAGCTAAGGGTCCCTCCAACCAAAGCTAGTCAATCCAAAAACACGCCTGTCAAAATCGAAGAAGTAGACGAACCATCCAAACCCGTCCCTCCACTTATCAGAAAATGAAAACACACTTTTGACAACCATCCAGCCCCATTAATAGAAACTCACATCCTGACTCTATCCAAACAATAAACACCACCTCCCCAACAACCAATTAACCAAGAACCTTCAACACACATACCCGAAGCACTTTGTTCTACCAACTGATGCTCATCGCTTCAGGGATACATCAACTGCCGACCTTGTCCGTGCAGGCCTGATTCATCAAGTTTGCGTAAGTCACTTAACCTTAATCTCTTTTATTTATAAACAACTTCCCATACCCAATAATAACTTCTAAACATCTGCAGGCTAACGGGATCTTCGGGCGGCTCAACCAGAGATACAAAGAAATTGAAGCTGAAGAAAAAGCCGCCGGCAGAGAAAATGAACTCCTGAGAGCTGCCTTAGCAAAAGAAAGGAATTTTCATGCCAACACCCCTTTCTTCTACGAAGGCCTAAAAAAAGATAACGCCAAACTTAAAGAACAACTGAATGCAGCCGAAACCCTTCAACAAACCACTTCAAAAAGGAACTTCGAACTTTCAACAAAAAATGAAGTACTGAAGAAGAACAACCAAACCCTCACCCACGAAATCCACGACGCCAAGAGAAAAGAACAAACCCATCTTCAACTTCGAGGAAAAGTAGAAAAAGAACTCCGAGAACTTAAAGCCCTCGACCCTCTATTAACCGAAGAACTACGAAACAAAATCCGAAGTGAGTATCGAAAATCACCCGAACTCACCAACGAAATAGTTCAAATGTATACTGAAGGCTACGAAGCAGCCTGAAGAAAAGGAAAATCAAAACTTGTTGTCGTCGCACTGAACTCGTTACTCCTCGATTCTTCTGAAGATGAAGTCGAGGAAAATGCTGAAGACGACCCTCCCCAATCATAACTTCAAACTTGTAAAAATATAATATTGTAATCGCTTCCTTATATTTTAATGGAATAAAATTATTCCTTTTACATTTACTCTTCCATAAAAATTTTATATAGTTTACTTCACCAAACAATAATCAAAAATCTAAACTCAACACTTAACATAAATCAAATAGTACTAAATAACTATGTTCACCATCAAAGGGTTGAACAAATCCCACCAAACATCCAAATGATCTTGTTCGTCATCATAAGGACGAATAGATCCTGTTCACCATCGTAAGGATGAATAGATTCCACCGAACCTCCAAACGATCTGTGGAACCTATGCAAGAGCAACCACCTAGGGGCTCAAGGAATCAATTTTTGTGGTTGGCTCAACGTCAAGATTTAATGCATCAGTACAATGCCAATGCATTCAACACGCTTGCTGACGCGTTTTCACATTGCAATCCTAATGCTCATGTGGTGTTCATGCCTATTCCTCCGATTCTGCCAACATATCCTCCTTCGGACGACGACGAGCAGTAACTCATTTTCGGGGAAGTCCTCATACTTTTATTTGACTTATTTTGACGTAATGAGGACATTACTTGATTTAAGTTTGGGAGATTATGTTTTCTGGTTAATTAGTGAAAATTTTAAATTGTTAGTTACTTTGTTTAGTCTTTATAATTGTTAGTAGTCATGGAATTTAGTTTAATTTATTTTCCAGTTTATCTAAAAAAATTGCATATAGTTTGCATGAATCCAGTTATTAGATTGTATAAGTTGATTTTTGGCCAATGATGAGATTGGAATTATGTAGACACGTACAGTTCTAAGTATGAAAACCTTGACATAATTTCTGTTATGAATTGGATCATGTTCTGATTTGAAACTGGTATAATATGGGTAGCACGTTAATAACATCTGTGTCGATGAAATATTTCAAATTGATACATAAAGAGTTTTTAAAGGATAATACTAGTGTAAACGAGAAAATGACAAGGATAGGCAGTGAAGACGAAGAATTGGGCAATAACCTAAGTTTGGGGGATTAAATGTGGGGTACATAAGCTTTATAAAATAAAAAAAAAGAAAAAAAATATCGTGGTTAGTTTTGTTTTGGGGCCTTTGTTACTTGAGCAAATGCGCTCAGGGGAGTGTCTTTACACCTAGCGCCTAAGGTCTTTTATGGTGCAGGAGTTGTTGGTTGAAAGCTTCGCTAAAAGGTAGCCTTTATTAGCCTAATGGAATGAGACATTGCACAGTCATGATTTTATATATATATATATATATATATATATATATATATAAATGTGTGAAACGGAAAAAGAGCAAAAAACCCCCGTGAAAAAATAAATTAAATAAAATGTATATAAAGTATAAGTACCCTATGTGAACCCTTGATAGTGGTAATTGTTTAGTTTTAGTTGGAACTCGTCCTGCTTTTAAACCTTTTGAGTTTGTGCTGTATGATTTCTTATAAGAAATTGGTTATGTATTGAATTTGAATTTGTATCAATTAGCATGGATGTGGAACACACACACACACACACACACACACACTATACTAGTGATAGAAGTTTAAGATGCAAGGATTGATAAGGAATTATGGATTGATTTTCTTATGAAGTGTTGACATGTTTACTTAATTTTTCTGAGGTTGTATGAGTAAACCATCTGTACTGTCTTAATACTAGATTCATAGTTTTTAGTTGTTAGTTGAATTGCATTGCATTTTGCTTGAGGATAAGCAATGTTCAAGTTTGGGGGAATTTGATGAGTAGGTATTTAACATATGATTTATATTCGTTTAGCTTGTTATATTGTGCGTTTTTGGTTATTTTCATGTTAATTTTGATGGGTTTTGTACTTGTTGTAGGATAATTAGTGAGCTTATCAAGATGCTAGCATTGGAAGGATTTTTCAAGCAAGTTTGGACTTTCTGACTCCATAAGCGCGGGTCTTATTTGTAGCTAAGTAACATAGCGTGAGGGCACACTTAGTGTGTGGTCAGTCATTTGATTAGTGGCAGCGGAGCGCGTTGTGAAGGAGTAATATATAAATAAGCCGTATTTACTCTGAGACTTAAGTGGCAAGATTTGTTATGTGATGGAAAATGGGCAGTCTTGGGAGTTATAAATTCTTTATGGAATATGATTATAAAAGGATTGTGTTATGGTTGTTATTTCATGTTTGTGGGAGTCTTTGACTAATGAGTTGTTGGTTTTGAAAAGGATTTGAACTTCCTTTAGAATTTCTTGGTGATGAGTTAGAGTTGGATTAGGATTGATGGTATGGAGCTGAAGTAATGCAAATTTATGCTATGTGTGAAGAAATAAAAGGAGATCATAATTTTCTCATACATAATTTTTTGGGAACAAGATTAAAGAACAAGAGCTTAGAGGAACGAAGAAGAGGACGATTTTCACAAAGATTACAGAATTGAAGGACGAGAAAGGTGGTGTATTACTATTCTCCTTTAATTTCAATTTGTGTAATTGGGATGATGTTTTCTTTTATCTATTCAGTATTTAATTCAGTTATTATGAGCTAATTTACTTTTTAGGCTGATGATGTATCCTTAAGTGAAACAATGATTATGTAGCTTAGATTTCCAGTTTAATAAACTATTTTCCAGTTTATCTATTTTAATTTGAGCTTGAATTTATGAATTGCCTGATCAACAGTTCTTTGTGGATTTGTATGAATTCGAGAGAGGAAGTACGAATCTAGACTTAGTTAATATAACATGTGTTCTTGAATTTTATGAATGAAAAGAATCTTGATGAATGTTAAGGTAGATATATGTTTGACATCGCATTTAACCTAATAGAGAACGTAATCTTAAATTTTTTTAATTATAATTCACATAGAGATATAATGAGTCAGTTGATTAAGGTGTTTAACTTGTTTCTATCTAATTTGTGGATTTAAGTTAATATGGTATTAGTGCATCGAGAGGTGGCTAGTGCTACATTCGTGTTCTTGATTAATAAACTGGGATAATAAATTGAACTAAAATTAAGGTGAAAAATTCATAGTGAAGCTTAGGGTGAAATCGTAAGCCTAATTCTCCAATAGTTGTTTGAAATTTCAGTTTTTAATATTTGTGGATGGTTTGTGATTTTATATTTATTAATAATTTAGTTTTTATAATTTTAATCATTGAATTGGCTAGTTTAATAAAATTAGGATTAATAGGAAATTGATAGTTGTGAAGGTAAATTCTTACTTAATTATCTCTGTGGGAACGATACTCTACTTACTATTATATTACTTGTTGATCACGTATACTTGCGTGTTGTGCGTAATTAGATTTTACCCAACAGCTACGCAGCTCTGAGCCCAGTTCTGCTTAACTGTTCCCACTTCCATTGTTCTACAATATTGTGACCTAATGTTTGTACTTTTCCACTGCTGCCTAATTGATTATTCCTGGAAAGGATCAAAACGAACTATCAAACCTTGTTTAATACAAACCAACATTTTCTGTGACGTCCCCAAAATAGGTATACATCACCCATCTTGGGTCGCCAAATACATGGTACTGAATACAAATATAAACTTAATTATACAATATGAGCTAAGAGTTTTTACACGAATATTGTCTTCTAGACAATATCCAAACTCAAATAGAGTCCTCATTATATTTATTGTCACACAATTTTATAGAATAGTGAGGACTACTATAACACCATCTCGGACCATCACTCCGTTCCTCGACTAGTCCCGGCTACGTTCTCATTTTCTGAAGAGAACAATGAAAGCAAAAGGGTGAGCTCAACTAGCCCAGTAAGAAATATTATGATTAAGATAATACAGAATAAGTTATCGTTAGCCTTTAACAACGTTAAACTGATATAATATAATAGACAACAAGTTTAACTGCAGCGGAATAAGCAATCAATTAGAAGAGTCAAGTAGAGCATGATATCTACTATCTTCTATGATTTAAAAAGTTTATCATCAATTTTATTGCTGAGACTCAGCTTAATAAATAAACCACATCATCAAATCATCCCTGCACTACGAGCCAATGATATTCATTAGTATCACGTCCACGAATTATCCCTGCACTACGAGCCAAGAATATTCGTGTAATCATCAATGGTCATGATCATGCCAACCACTGTCCATCAATGCACTACGGGTCAATGAGGACTTTTACCACATCATTTATAACATTACGGTTATGATTATACAGAATAATCCCAGGTCATAATCATACCAAGTCCATCTATGCACTATGGGCCACAGATGACTTTCATCATAATATAAGCATGAGGATGATGACAATGATATAAGCATTAATCAAACAAAATCAAAGATAAATATTAAAAACTTTAAATTTATCCAGAGTTTAAAAATATGTAAATTATCAACATGATACTGTTTTGTGGAGTAAATTCAAGAATAATATTCATGTATCAAAAATAATTTGGACAGAAAAGAAATAAATTTTTCGGTGAATAGTACCCAATGAATAGTACTTTGAGAATAGTACCTCGACATGAAAAGTGTCCCGAATACCTGAGTGAATAATATTTGAGTGAATAGTAACTGGGTAAATAGTAACTCGTGAATAGTACCCCTAACATGAAAAGTTACTTAGAATACTAGAGAGTAAATAATATTCTAGTGAATAGTAATGAGGTGAATAGTAAATTCGTGAATAAGTACTCGATGAAAATATTGATATTTTATAAGAGTTCAGATCAATATTCCAATGAAACGATACTGGATGAAACGCAAAACTCAAGGATATTCCACTAATTTCAAGGATTATAGAAGCAATACTTACCATAGTAAGTTTAGATTTAAGAATATGAAAAGAAATAACATACGAAACTGCAAATAGATTTTCACCTGTCATACGGTACGTAATTCGCGTAGACAAGTTATTCTGACATATTAAAGGATGAATACGAAAAATAGTATTCCTTATGAATACGAAAGAAATAATACCCCTTACGAATAAAAAATAAATAACACCCCTTACGAATATAACAAATAATATCCCTTACTAATACAACAAATGATATCCCTTACCTTAGTAGAAGACTGGATACTACAATAGTGAAGTAGCAGAATACTCTTCTTCTTGCTCTCTATAGTTTCTCTCTCTCTATAGTTTCTCTTGTGAGTCTCAGTGAATTGGTGAGAATGATAGAAGAATTAAGCTTCTATTTATAGGAGAATGGACTAAATAGTAAATAATTCACGAACGGTCCAGATTGATTTACTATTAGAACGGACGGTCCATACTGATTACTATTAAAACCACAACCGACGGTCCAGATTGATTTACTTTTAAAATCACCACCGACGATCCAGATTGATTACCTTTAAAACCACCACCGACGGTTCAGATTGATTTACTTTTAAAACCACCATCGACGGTCCAGATTGATTTACTATTAAAACCACCACCGACGGTCCAGATTAATTTACTATTAAAACCACCACCGACTGTCTAGATTGAGTTACTATTAAAACCACCATCGACGGTCCAGATTGATTTACTATTAAAACCACCATCGATGGTCCAGATTGATTTACTATTAAAACCACCATCAATGGTCCAGATTGATTTGCTATTAAAACCATCATCAATGGTCCAGATTGATTTACTTATTACACTTTGGTACCCTAAAGTTTTCTAAATTTGTATTATTCCCCTTTAACTTTTGTAATTCACTTATCCTTAATAAACACATTTTTAATCTATTAACAATTATTCATCATTAATGTTATAACTCATAATATTTAACAATCAGGCCATTCCTAGGAAAGAGAGGGCTTTTCGATAAGAATTTCTCCCTATTGGTGCGCAATTAGGTGACCAAACCTCTCCTCGACAGAACTTTTTAGACATCGTCAATATTGCAAATAATAATATGAATAACTTTGTTGTCTCAATTACTGATTTAATAATATAAAATATTATGCAGATGATACTGTGACAATAATTGAATCAAATAACGTATATAAAATATTATGCAGATGATACTGTGACAATAATTGAATCAAATAACGTGAGATACTATGTAGTAATTACTGTAGAAATAATTGAGTATAACTGAGTGACTTCTCGCGTAAGCATCAATATTAAATACCATGTGCTACTATGCAACCACGCGTATTACTATATTTTTACCACCGGGTATTTCAACAGTTTAACGGTAAAACTTTCGTCGTTATTTTTATAAAAGTTATTTACATCATTTTCTAACTCCTCTGAGTTATTCCTTGTGGGGTCCACTAATGATGGTGTCGCTGCATCGGATATTCCTGAAAAAAAGAATATTCTTCGACTAAACGAATATTCTCGACACAAATTAATATTTTATATCAACTTACTTTACTTTGAAAATTTTCAAATATCACCCTTAACTTTAACCTTTTATCAATTTAACCATTTACTAAATAGAATAATAATTATAAGAAAATTGAATACTTTCATTTCATAAAATTCGGGGTCTTACATTTTCTATTAAAATTTAATTAGATATATTAAAAATGAACTTATTAATTAAAGCAGTAAGAATTAAACAAAGGGGAAGGAAAGTGATAGAACATAGGTAATGGAGAATTAAACAAATAGGGAGAGAGAGAGAGAGAGAGAGATTTGATGGGGTGCCTCCCATCGAGCACTCGATTTATAGTCCGTTAGCTAGACTCTTTTCTTGACACCACTATCTGATTCCTCTACGATAAGTTAGGAACCCTCCATCCATTAGAACTGCAATGTGCTTTGGTAGGTTCTCCATCGTGAGAGTCTTCGAATTTAAGCTACCAAACATATTTCTTATACATGATTTCTCCCTTTCCATTGCATAGCTAGGTGCCTCTTCCGTTGTATTTGTGAATAAATTTTTGCTTTGAGGCATGAAAAATACAACGGGCTTTCTTCTTCTACTTCCTCTTCCTCAGCCCACCATGGTTTGTAAGAGCCCTCATTATCGTAGAGATCTTTGCCTTGGATGTGACTACCAAGGGGACATGGGTGTGCAAAATTCACTGGATTTTTTAACTCTGGCTGAAAAGGCACTTGGGGTATTATAAAAGTCAGTTCATATTCTTCATTTTCCATTTCCCCAATTGTCTCCTCGATGTCCACTTCTTTTAGTTCATCCAGTGGCATTTACATGTGAGACCCCAAATTTTATGAATAAAGATTTAAATTTCTCAAAATATTTTTTTGAATATTATGGTGTGGATTTGATATAATGTTATAGTTGTGGGTAATATTTACAAATTTTGCAAAGTAAGCAAGTTGTTATATAATATTCAATTGGTCGGAGAATATTCATTTTAACAGGGAATATTTGTACGATGACACAATCATTGGTGGACCCCACAACGGAAGTATTGTCGTAGTTAGAAAATGACAGAATTATCATTTTATAAAAACAACGATGAAAGTGTTACCGTTAAAACTGTTGAACTACTCGGTAGTAAAAGTATAGTAATACACGTGGTTGCATAATAGCACACGGTATTGATTATTGATGCTTACGTGATAAGTTACTCACTTATACTCAATTATTGCTACAATAATTGCTGCATCATATCTCTCATATTATTGATTCAATTATTGTCACAGTATCATGTGCATAATATGTTATTTTATTAAATCAATAATTGAGACGACAGAGTTATTAATATTATTAAATTACAATATTGACAATGTCTAGAAGTTCTGTCAAGGAGAGGTTAGGTAATTGCGCGCCAGTGAGGAGAAATCCTTACCGGAAGGCCCCCTCTTTCTTGGGAACGACCTGGTTGTTAAATATTGTGAGTTATGATATTAATGATGAATAAGTTCATGTTGATTAAGGATGAAATTGATAGTTCCATTGTGTTGGGATTATTAGTGTTAGTGGAAATCGACATTTATTTTGATAATAATTGATGTTTGGAGGTTATATTGGCCACTCGGGTATTCGGGGCACTTTTTCGTGTCGAAGTACTATTCACGAGTTACTATTCATGGGTTACTATTCACCCAGTTACTATTCACTCTAGTATTATTCACTTGGGTATTCGGGGCACTTTTCGTGCCAGAGTACTATTCACAAGTTACTATTCACCCAGTTACTATTCACTCTAGTATTATTCACTCGGGTATTTGGGACACTTTTCGTGTTGGGGTACTATTCACGGGGTACTATTCCTGAAGTACTATTCACGGGGTACTATTCACCCAAAAAATATATTTTTTTTCATTCAAATCATTTTTGGGTACAATATTATTCCATGAGGAGATGTGCTAATTTTTTTGATTTGTTGGTTGAAGTTATAATAGTGAATCAATATGGACCGCTGGTGGAAGTTATAATAGTGAATCAATATAGACCGTTGGTGAAAAGTTATAATAGTGAATTAATATGGATCGCTGGTTTAAAATTTTAATAGTAAATCAGTATGGACCGTTGCTTTAAGTTTTAATAATAAATCAATATGGACCGTTCATGAATTAGTTACTATTCAGTCCATTCTTCTATAAATAGAAGCTCATTCCTTCAGTATTTCTTACGAATTTACTGAAACTCTAGAGAGAAATTATAGAGAGAAAGAAAAAGAGAAGTCTGCTACCTCACTTTTCCAATATCCAGTTTCTTCTAAGGTAAGGGGTATTATTCTTTCGTATTCATGAAGAGAGTGATTTTCTTTCAATACTCGTTATTCCATTCCTTATTATTATGTTGGAATAACCTGTTTATGCAAAGTACCGCATACATAGTGAAATTCTTCTATTATTCCATTCCTTATTATTATGTTGGAATAACCTGTCTATGCGAAGTGCCGCATATATGGTGAAATTCTTCTATTATTCCATTCTTTATTATTTCGTTTAATATCTTGTCTTCACGCGTTTTACGCATTTGACCGGGTTCCATTATTTATTATTTCATTGGGATAACTCATGCATGCGATTCTATCGCATGCTTGGTGAATTCTGTTGTTATTCTATTCTTTATTATTCTGTTGGAATAACTTATATACATGGATTACCGTATACCTGGTGAATTCTGTTGTTATTCCATTCTTTATTATTTTATTGGAATAACCTGTATACGCGGATTACCGTATACTGGTGAATTTCGTTGTTATTCCATTCTTTATTATTTCGTTTAATATCTCACATGCATGCTTTTACGCATTTAATTGAGTTCCATTATTTATTATTTCGTTGAATAACTTGTGATACGCTGTGATTCCAGTGATACACGGTGAATTTGTTGTTATTCCATTCTTTATTATTACATTGGAATAACTCAGTCACGCTGTGATTACCGATACCGGTGAATTCGTTGTTATTCCATTCTTTATTATTTTGTTGGAATAACTGTCTACATGGATTACTACACGCATGGTGAATGATCCTTCGTATTCATTCCTTATTAAATTGTGGAAATGATCATCTACGTGGATTACCGCATATGGCGGTGAAAATCCATTACTGATTTCATATATTCTATTATACTCGGTTGGTTAAAGTTTTGGCTTTTATACTCCATGAAATTAGTGGAATATCCTTGATATTTGCACTTCATCCAGTATCTTTTCATGGAAATATTCTTCTGAGCATTCTTGAATTTTACACCACAAAGCAGTATCAGGTTGACAATTTGGACGTTATTGGTTCCTGGATAAATTAATTCTTGAACGTGTTTTATTGAATTTTTATGTCATTGTCATCATTCTCATGCTTATATGGTGATAAAAGTCATCTTTGGCTTACGTACATAGATGGACTTTGTATGATTATGACCAGGGATTATTCGGGATAATCATGACCGTAATGTGACGAATGATGTGGTAAAAATCCTCATTGGCCTGTAGTTCATTGGTAAATAGTTGTTGGTATGATTATGACCAGGGATTATTCGGTATAGTCATGACCATTGATGATTACATGAATATCCTTGGCCGTGGTGCAGGGATGATTTGATTTTATTTATTAAGGTGAGTCTCAAATGATAAAGTTGATGAAAAACTTTTTAAATCATAGAAGATAGTAGATTTTATGCTCTACTTGACTCTTCTAATGGATTGCTTATTCCGCTGCAGTTTTTGATCTAAAACTTGTTGTCTATTATATCCTATCAGTTGTTATACTGTTGAAGGCTAAGGATAATTTATTCGGCATTATCTTAGTCATAATATTTCTTACTGGGCTAGTTAAGCTCACCCTTTCTTTCATTGTTCTTTTCAAGAAAGGAGAACGTAACTGGGACTAGTCGGGGAACAGAGTGATGGTCCTAGATGGCGCATTAGTAGTCCTTACTATTCTGTGAAATAGTGTGATAATAAATGTAATGAGGACTCCATTGAGTGTGGATATTGTCTAGATGATAATATTTGTATTAGAACTCTCAGTATATGTTTAGTCGTATTTTACACGACTGTTGTATAATTAGTTTGTATTTGTATTCAGTACCATGTATCTGGCGACCCAAGATGGGTGATGTATACCTATTTTGGGGGCGTCACATTACACTTCTGACTCTCCATCAGTTTCACCATCCATGTCATAGCACCAATTGTTTGGAGGGCGATTGTTCAAGGCTTCGAACATTCGATCCATCTGATTCTGAAGATTTCGAATTGACATCTCTTGCTCAATCATCTTCTCCTCAGTTGATGCTATAAACTTGAACCACAAATCCTCCAGTCTTGAATTATCTTTTTCAGTTTCAAAATCCATGTATTGAGGGATTAATGAGTTGTTCCGTCTGTCTATTAAGATTTTGGGTTGATAACTCCTGACTTATCATCATCTCTTCCTGGTCTGCTATGATCTTTTACATGAATTCCTTCAACTTTGAATCTTCTCGTTGTTGTATTGGAGGTGGGTGTGAGAATTCCGATGGACATGTTGGACTTGGGACGCAGTATTGGTCTTGATAGTTATAACTCCATGCAGAATCTGGGTGATACCCCCAACCTTGATGATAATTGGGATAAGCATAGTCGTCAAGGTAATCACCCCCATACTGTATCGGTCCAAATCTAACGGTGCATTGATGACTTTGATGATTGCCCGCACAATAATTACAGACTACTGCGATCTTTCGACTACATTGGGCTGTAAGAACATCTAACCTCGTCGAAAGTGTTTCAATTTGTGCTGACAATGCAGAAAATACATTGAGTCCATCAATTCTTGTGTCTCTTGGTTGAGTCATATTCATATATGGCCATTCATAAGTAAAGTCATCCATGGTACCTGAAAAGAGAGAAATATAGGAAGAGAATTAAAATAAAATAAAATAAAATGTTTAAATTAAGACTAATTTGATTGAAATTAATGTTGGCAAAAATTATTAAAGAAATTCCCCGGCAACGGTGCCAAAAACTTGTTGGTCGTATTCCCGATCAATATATGTGTGCAAGAATACACGATCAACAAGTAATAAAGAGTAAGTAAAGTATCGTTCCCACGGAGAATTTACTAATAAAGTTCACCAAGCACTAGCCCATAACCATTTCAGTCTTATTTAAACAATTGATTTGCTACCTATATAATTAAACTATGAAATTGAATAATACCAATTATCCCTAGGATGAGACTAGATAATGAGGACTTGAGATTACAATTTCACCTATTGAATCATTTAAATCAACACACTTCCTGTTAAGCCAAATTAAAAGAACCAGATTGTTAGTCGAGAACACAAAAGTAAAGTATGTCCATCTCTCAATGTACCATACCCACATCATATATAATCCACAATTGATAGAATACACATGAACACCCACATTACCTAAACCACTATATGTCTATGTGATTTACAAATAATTAGGGTTTAAGCCCAAGCCCTCAATTGACTACAAGAGGTGCTTCGGTATATGTCTATCCTAAGCACTAATCATACATCCCATCACCATGTAGAACATATAATCACAAGCTATTAAGATCAGATCTAAACCCATACTTCGTCTTTCAAGTTCTTATGGATTATCATAGTAATCGATGGCCAATCAACTAAGCAAAGAAGCATGAATCTTAATAGACAATCCCATAGCAATCAATAAGACTAGCAAAGAAGTATATCAAAATAAATTAGGCAATAGATTCCATTGCAATCCCAAAATAGAGTTTAACTCATAGTTAAATTAAATCCATCATCCACAATTTGAATAATCATCATAAGAATACAAATAGGAATCAAAGAGAGGATAAGAGTAGAGAATTGAAGTGCAAATCTGATCTCTTGCTCCAAGTTTGAATCTTTAATGCTATCCAATTGCTTCAAATCTTCAGATCTAGAAAAATAGGTACTAAGTCTACTCTAATATAATATTAAAAGTAAAAAGAAAAAGCAATAGAAGCTAAGTGATCCCCCAAGGGGTGGAATCTCGTTTACATACTGATATAAGTCCCATTATATATGAGTCTAAGTTGTATGCCTCCTTCTCCAAGCAACAATCCTATTGGACAACTTAATTAAAAGTCATCTCAGAGAATATAGGGATCAAGCAATAATGCCATGTGTGTGCCTTAGAGTTATAGTAGACTCTGTATGTGAGGATCTCGGCCAGTCGTTCTGGCAGCAAATTGCTTATGTCAAAGCAAAAGTCAAGCAAGCATTAATTGTGCCATGCACCCGCTACGCCTCGACTTCTTCTCATTGCGGTCTTCTGATGTTTGTAGGTTCATTGCATCTCACTCCATTTCTTTATTCTATCATCAAGCCATATGCTTAGCTCCATTTTCACCAAAAGAGTTCCCATTTATGACACTACAAAAGAAAGCACAAATGTATGGAAAGCTACACAATCAAATGAGTTTAAACAACAAATTAAGTTAGTTGATATCTAAATAAATGGTTGTAAAACCACTTATCACTGGTGCCAAGGAAGTAATCTCTGTTGGTCGATGTGGTTGGTTATGCCCCAGAGGTTGAGTAGGAGGGTATACCTGATGAGGAGGATGTGGTAGCGATGGCTGAGGAAGATTCCGTGGAGCTGCCACAAATGGAGGAGGATGAGGATTTGGATGAGCAAGAGTTTCCACCAAACTCTATCGCAGCTTATATGTATGACGAAGTATACGATCGTAACATTGAGCTTCAAGATAGAGTAGAGGAGTTGGAGGAGCTAGTAGCTGAACATCAGACTTCGATGGAACAGAATGACAATGAGATTAGGGATCTTGACGAACGTCTCATCAATGTGGAATGGAAGCTGGTTCACACTGAGGGGGAGAATGAGCAGCTGATGGAAGAGATTGCAAAGCTGAAGGATAACTTGAAAGAAGAATTCGCCAAGAGAGAAAAAGTTAAAGTTGCGTACGAGAAAGCTTCTCAGCGTGCCGAGGTAGCAGAGGGAGAGGTACAAACAAAGAAGATAAAGATTGAAGGGATGAATTGTGTTTTTAATACCGTGATAAACCGAGCTCAAGATCGAGTCATGTACTATCCGACTCAATTCGAGATGCTGCCATGGTATATGTTAGATCGCATAACAATGTTCCGTATCATAGAGGAGGAGCGCCGTAAGGCTATGAAGTATTTTAGTAGGCCATAATAGAGAATGTTATTATTGTGTGATTAATGATATAATAAATAAAATGTAAATCTCAAGTGTTATGTAACCAATGGGATATGATAATGTTATCCTGAAACTTTATTAGTTCAGGAAAGGGATGATAGCATGGATGCTATCATTATTATGTTTTTAAAAGATTATGAATGAATAAAATGTTAATATTTGTTCAAGATGTTATGTGTTATGTGATGATCTTTTATGATGTGCAAGAAAATACTTAAAAGATTGAGTAATGATCTAATAAGTGTATTTTTTAAAACAGAAAATGCCTCCAAGAAGACGTCAACCGCGACAACAAATCCCTGAGGGGTATACAAATAACAACAATGTTGAGGCTAACCCAGTTCAGCAGTTAGTGACATTACTGATGGAAACGCTGCAGAATCAACCGCAAAACCAAGGTGCGACTTTTAAGGGTTTCAAGGCGGTTGGACTGTGATGTCCCCAAAATAGGTATACATCACCCATCTTGAGTCGCCAAATACATGGTACAAAATTTAAATACAACTTAATTATACAACTGTCGTGTAAAATATGACAAAATATAATCTGAGAGTTTGAATACGAATATTGTCATCTACACAAAATCCACACTCAATGGAGTCCTCATTACATTTAATTTATTATCACACTATTTCACAGAATGGTGAGGACTACTAATGCAACCATCTGGACCGTCACTCCGTTTCCCGACTAGTCCCAGCTATATTCTCATTTCCTGAAGAGAACAATGAAAGCAAAGGGTGAGCTCAACTAGCCTAGTAAGAAATATTAAGATTAAGATAATACAGAATAAATTATCCTTAGCCTTCAACAGTTTAACAACTGATAGAATATAATAGAAAAAAGTTTTAGATCAACAATTGCAGCGGAATAAGCAATCCATTAGAAGAGTCAAGTAGAGCATGATATCTACTATCTTCCATGATTTAAAAGGTTTATCATCAATTTTATCGTTGAGACTCAGCTTAATAAATAATCCACATCATCGAATCATCCCTGCACTACGGGCCAAGGATATTCTTTAGTATCACGACCACAAATTATCCATGCACTATGGGCCAAAGATATTCGTGTTTTCACAAATGGTCATGATCATGCCAACAATTGTCCATCAATGCACTACGGGCCAATGAGGACTTTTACCACATCATTTGTAACATTACGGTCATGATTATACCGAATAATCCCTTGTCATAATCATACCAAGTTCATCAATGCACTACGGCCACAGATGACTTTCATCATAATATAAGCATGAGGATGATGACAACGATATAAGAATTCAAATAAATGTAAGCAGAGGATAAAATTTTAAAGATTTATAATTTAATTTATCCAGAATTCAATAATGTCCAAATTGTCAACATGATACTGCTTTGTGGAGTAAAATTCAAGAATAATATTGTAATAAAAATTATTTGGACCAAAAATAAATTAATTTTTATCATGAATAGTGCCCCAGGTGAATAGTACCTGAGTGAATAGTACCGAGTGAATAGTAATTCAAGAATAGTACTCCGTGAATAGTACTCTGGCATGAAAAAGTTAAAACTTATCAAGAATGCTCAGGATAATATTTCTATGAAAAGATACTGGATGAAACGCAAATTTTAAGGATATTCTACTAATTTTATGGAATATAGAAGCCAAAACTTTAACAAAATGAGTATAGAATTCGAAATCTGAAACGAAATAATATTACTTACATACTACAGAGTATGGAAGAAAATATTATTTTATAAGAATATTGAACAAAAATAACATCCCTTACCTTGAAAAGAAGAGTATTCCAACTGGTATATCGGGAATATTCTTGAAAAAAAGTTCACTATTTTCTACGCTTAAAGCTTTCTAAAACTCAAAAGAAATACGCTCAATATTATGGAAGAAGAATTCTCTGATTCTGGTGTGATTTTCAATTCTAACTAAGCATCCTATTTGTAGGAGAATGGAAAGGATATTATTTAGAAAATAAAATCACGGACTACAAGGTACAGATTAATCACGGGCGACGTTCGGCTGGAATTTTCTGAAAATTTGATTTTACTATTCATTATGTAATAAAATATTCTAATAAAACAAAAACTTTAAATAAAATATAGTATATTCTATTTATAATCAAATAAAGCAAAACTTATAATATATATATATATATATATATATATATATATATATATATATATACACACACACACACACATACATGTGAATGTCCGATGAAAAAAAGGGAGGGAAGATACATACATACATGTGATTTGCCTTTGCAGTAAGTGCAAAGGTTATTATATATATATATATATATATATATATATATATATATATATATATATATATATATATATAAACTCCCCCCTCCTTCATACGTAAACTCCCCCCATTTTCATTTTTCTTCTACATGTGGCCCCACCTTTATTATATTAAATAATTTTCTATCGATTATTTTGAAAAATGGGTAAATGGGGGTCCATAAAATAAGAAAAATTTACATCAAATACTTCATAAAAATCCCCTCAATATTTATTCATTATTATAACTCGCAATATTAATAACCAGGTCGTTCCCAGGAAAGAGGGGGCTTTCCGATAAGGATTTCTCCCTATTGTCACGCAATTAGATTACCTAACCTCTCTTTGACAGAACTTCTAGACATTGTCAATATTGCAAATAATAATATGAATAACTTTATCGTCTCAATTATTGATTTAATAATATAAAATATTATGCAGATAATACTGTGACAATAATTTAATCAATAATATGAGAGATATGATGCAGCAAATACTGTAGCAATAATTGGGTATAATTGAGTGACTTCTCACGTAAGCATCAATAATCAATATCGTGTGCTACTATGCAACCATGCGTATTACTGTACTTTTACTATCGGGTAATTCAACAGTTAACGGTAAAACTCCCACCGTTATTTTCATAAAAAGATATTTCTATCATTTTCTAACTCCGACAATACTTCCGTTGTGGGGTCCAACAATGATTGTGCCGTCGTACGAATATTCCCTGTTAAAACGAATATTCCCCGACCAATCAAATATTTTATAACTTGTTTACTTTGCAAAATTTATAAATATTACCCACAACTATAACATTATTTCAAATTCACATCTTAATATTCAAAAATGATATTTATAGAAAAAAAATTCATCATTATTCATAAAAGTTGGGGTCTTACATGGACCACCAGAATTCTGTGGGTCCATGAATCCAGTTGAGGCACAGATCTGGATCATGGAAATAAAAAAGGTTTTCGATATTGCTAGGGTAGGTGAAAACCAGAAGAATACTTTTGCAACATTTATGTTGAAAGCAGAAGCCAGTTATTGGTGGCAAGCAAACAAAACTCGAGGAGGTCAGGGACTGATGACTTGGGATAGGTTCAAGGAAATATTTTTCGAGACCTATTTCCCAGAGAGTTCACAGAATCAGATGGAGGTCCAATTTTTAGAGCTGAAGCAGGGTGCGATGACAGTGTCGAAATATGCGACGAAATTTAATTAGTTGGCAAGGTTTACGCCATATCAAGTTAACACAGATGAGCGCAAGGCGAGAAGATTTGAACAGGGACTGAAGCCCTGGTTGTACAGTAGAGTCTCCATGTTTCAGTTGAAGACATTTGCAGCGGTGCTTGAGAAGGCGATTATCGCAGAAGGTGGAAGAGATGCCGTAACAAAGTACAATCAGGAACAAAGGAAGAAGAAGAATGAGAGTGAAGGCAAAACTGGTGGTAGTAGTGGTAGGAATAATAATAACCCGAAGAGGAAGTGTAATGCGAGTGTTGGTGCTAGAAGTCAACAGAGTAGCCAGTAGAAAAGGAAATTCAAAGCGTGTGCTACATGTGGGAAAAATCACACTGGCATGTGTTTAAGGGGTAAGCGAGTGTGCTTTAATTGTTGCCAAGAGGGTCGCATTGCTCTGAATTGCCATCAACTAAAGAAGAATTCTTATAATACTTGCGGGTTAAAGGATCATCTTGCTCGCGAGTGCCCTAAGAAGAAAGCTGGAGAGGCAACTGGAAGCAAGGGAGGCGGCAGTGGAGGTACGTTGGCTATTGCTGGACCAACATCATCAAGCAGACCCACAGCTAGAACATTTAACATGACTGTGCAAGATTTGGTGTAATCAAAAGATGTTGTGTCAGGTATTATCCCAATTAATGATATAAATGCATATGTATTATTTGATTCGGGTGCTACATGCTCGTTTATATCTGATGAATTTGCTAAGAAGTTAGGATTGCCTAGTGAAGAGTTGAATTTCCCTTTAAACATAGAAATTACGAATAGGGAGGTGATTCCTATTAGATTCGTATACAAGAATTATAAGGTGAATATTAAGGGGAATATTATGAAAGTAGATTTAATCTCGATTAAACTTGGAGAGTTTGATGTCATATTGGGAATGGATTGGCTATTCAATTATGGAGCGATAATTGATTACCAAAAGAAAAGTGTAAACCTTATGACTCCGTCAAAGGTAGTCTTTTATGGTAGCAAATCGTTTAGACAAACGAGATGTCTGACGATTTTGCAGGCCAAGAAGTTGTTGAGTCAAGGCTGTGTAGGATATTTAGCTTACATTGTCGATACTCAAAGAAAGGGTGTGAAACTGGAAGAGATACCAGTTATTAGGGATTTTGCGGATGTATTTTCGGAAGATTTGCCAGGACTTCCGCCTATAGAGAGAATGAATTCGTCATCGATTTAGCACCAGGGACTGTTTTGATATCGAAGGCCCTGTACAGGATGGCAAGATGGCTCCGGTAGAGATGAAGGAACTAATGGTACAATTGCAAGAGCTGCTAGACAAGAAATACTATCAGCCGAGTGTATCACCGTGGGGAGCACCGGTGTTATTTGTGAAGAAGAAGGATGGGTCAATGCGTCTTTGCATGGATTATAGAGAGTTAAACAAAGTCACTATTAAGAATAAGTACCTGTTACCAAGAATAAATGACTTTTTAAATTTGATCAATTGAAAGGAGCTACGTACTTCTCGAAGGAAGATTTGAGAAGCGGGTATCATCAACTAAAGGTAAGGAAGGAGGATGTACCAAAGAAGACATTCAGAACTCGGTATGGACACTACGAGTTTCTGGTAATGTCTTTTGGTTTGACCAATGCCCCTACAACATTCATGGATTTGATGAACAGGGTGTTTAAACCATTTTTAGACAAGTTTTTGGTGGTATTCATTGATGATATTCTGGTGTACTCCAAATCTCAAGAGGAACACGTGGAACATTTACGTTTGAAGTTGGAGACGCTAAGAAGGGAAAAGTTGTACGCAAAATTCTCTAAGTGTGAATTCTGGCTAGAACGCGTGAAATTTATTGGGCATGTGATTGACAAAGATGGGATTTCGGTGGATCCATTAAAGCTAGACGCTATAATAAATTAGGAACAAACAAGGACACTATCAGAAGTGAGGAGTTTCTTGGGACTGGCAAGTTACTACAGGCGGTTTATTCAAGACTTTTCCAAGATTGCCACTCCATTAACGAATTTGACTAGGAAAGTAGTAAAATTTGTTTGGACGAAGAAGTGCGAAGAGAACTTTCAGGACTTGAAAAATAAGCTTAGTGTGGCACATGTGTTGTCATTACCGAATAGTACATGAAACTTTATGGTGTATAGTGATGCATCACATAAAGGACTAGGTTGTGTGCTTATGCAAAATGGCAAAGTCATTGCGTATACATCAAGGCAACTAAAGGACTATGAGAAAGGATGCCCGACTCATGATTTAGAGTTGGCTACGGTAGTTTTTGCTCTGAAGATATGGAGACACTATCTCTATGGGGAGAAATGTGAGATATACACAGACCATAAAAGTCTGAAGTATATTTTCACACAGAAGGATCTAAACATGCATAAAAGGAGATGGTTATAACTGATAAAAGATTATGATTGTAAAATCTTTTATCATCCAGGTAAAGTAAATGTGGTTTTCGATGCCTTGAGTAGGAAGGGTCATGAGAAATTGATGTTGTTAACAGCCCATGAAGAGCTTATTTCAGCAATGGCAAGACTATAGCTGGAAATCAAACTTCCAAAAGAATCCGATGAGAGATTGTTACAAATGGTAGTTGGTGCAAGTTTAGTGGACAAGGTAAAGAACGCTCAACTACAAGATGAAGAATGTGGGAAAATCAAAGAAAGAGTGTTCGAGGGTAGTGAGATGAAGTTCAAGATCGATGCTGAAGGACTACTGAGGTTCGAAGGAAAAATTTGGGTCCCAGCAGTACCAGATATTAAAGACAAAATCTTGACTGAAACTCATAACTCAAGATATTCAAATTCACCCAGAGATTACGAAGATGTATCTTGATTTACTACAGTATTTGTGGTGGCCGAATATGAAACGAGATGTGAAAGAATGTGTCGTGAAATTCTTGACATGTCAGAGAATCAAGGTCGAGCATCAGAGACCAAGCAGATTACTTCAACCGTTGGAAATACCGGAATGGAAGTGGGAGCATATCACAGTGGATTTTGTGGTAGGTCTTCCGACTAATCAGAAATGTTACAATGCGATTTGGGTGATAGTGGAAAGATTGACGAAATCAGCACACTTTTTGCCACATGGAGTTCCATTGTCAATTGTGTCAGACAAAGATTCGCGATTCATGTCAAACTTCTGGAAGAGACTACAAGAATGCATGGGAACACAATTGAGAATGAGTACGGCGTACCATCCTCAAATAGACGGCCAAAGCGAATGAACAATCCAGACTTTAAAATATATGCTAAGAGCATACATTATGGATTTCAAAGGAAACTGGGATGATCACTTACCATTGGTTGAATTCGCCTATAATAACAGTTACCACACAAGCATTGGTATGCCACCTTATGAAGCATTGTATGGCAGAAAGTGCCAAACTTTACTGTGCTGGGATGAAGTTGGTGGACATCAACTGTTAGGACTGGAACTCGTATAGCAGTCCGCTGAGGTTGTCAACTCATCAGGGTAGGATTGGTAGCTGCTCAAGACGGACAGAAGAAGTATGTTGATCAACACAAGCAAAATTGCGAATTTGACGTTGGAAATTTCGTTTTTCAAAAAGTTTATCCTTGGAAGGGGAATATTCGTTTTGGTAAAAAGGGAAAGCTAAGCCCGAGGTTTATTGGACCCTTTGAGGTGCTGCGAAGAGTAGGTGAAGTGGCTTACGAGGTAGCTCTACCTCCATAATTGGAACATGTTCATAATGTTTTTCATGTGTCGGTGCTACGACCGTATAAACCCGATTACAAGCATGTGATTGAGTATGAACCGTTACAGTTCGATAAAAATTTGTCTTATGAGGAGATTCCTATCCAGATAGTTGACAGGAAAGAACAAGTGCTCAGGAATAAAGTGATACCTTCTGTGAAGGTGATATGGAGGAACCATAGTGTCGGAGAAGCTACATGGGTACTCAAAGACAAAATGATGAAAAGTTATCCTGAGTTATTTGTTTGATCTGTATCTTCGATTCTGGGGACAGAATCTTTGTAAGGAGGGAAGAATGTGACGAATGATTTGTTTGAGTATGATTTGTTTGAGTTGTGATTCTGGGGACAGAATCCTTGTAAGGAGTGAAGGATGTAACAATCCAGAAATTTAATTATAATTTCAAATATTTATTGAATTAAATAAATATTTTAGTTGATGTGTTTATTGTTAAATAAATAATTATTTAATTTGATTATTTATTAGTTAAATAAATAATTTATGAGTTGTGGGAATTAACTTAATTGAGGTAATATGTTAATTAAGTTGATAATTGGTAATTTGGTATTTTGAAGTTAATTAAAACAAAAGATTGATGAATTAATTTTTATGTGGTAATATTCTAATTTAATTTAATAATTAAATTAGAGAGTTGATAAGGATTAAATGAATTGCTATAATGTTGTTTTAATTTAATCTAGTAATTAAAGTGATGTATTAATCTATTAAATAAAAATTATAATGAAAATTATAATTTTGTGGTAATTGGGTTATGTGGCAAATTGATTTAATAGGTTGTGTTAGTTTTGATTTAATTAAATTTGAATATGGGAATTTAATTAAATAAAGTGGGATAAAATATATTATAAATGAGTTATTAAAATAAATTAAAAGAGTTTTAAATGGGTTTTACCAAACAAAGCTTAAGGAATGTTAAGTCTTTATTTTTTAAAAGTGTTTTGCCAAACAAGGCCTTAGGTCTTTTGAATTAAAAAATAATAATAAATAAAAATAGAATATAACTGATATATATTAAAAGAGGGGAGTTATGTTTTATCAGTTATATACGTTTATATTATATACGTATAACAGTTTATATTTCTCCTACGGTAAGTTAGAAAAGAAAGACTAAAGAAGAAAACAGAGAAGAGAAATAAGAGAGAAAAGAGAGTAGAAAGTGAGAAGCTCTAGAGAAATTTAGAGGAAAATTGGAAGTTTGGAAGCCAAGAAGGGATTAAGAAATTAGCCTTCATCATCTAAACACAAGAAATCAAAGGTAAAATTCTTAATTTCAAGCTTTAGTTTATGTTCTTGAGTTTTCATACAAACTTTAATTTTGTTGTTAAAATTGATGAGATGTAGTTTATATATGTTAGTTGATGGTTTATAATCTATTAGTTATCATCTAGAAACGATTTTGAGTAAATAAATTCATGAAATCTTGTTTTAGAATGAGGATTTATGTGTTCTTCGTTTTCTTTGAAAATTGAATTTTTTATGGATGAATTGGTTTAGAAATCTGTTTAGTATGTTCTTGGAGTATGTATAAATCATGTTATGTTGTTATAATTAAGTTGTAGGAATTAATTCATATAAACATGTTTTAAAATGAAGAATTGGAGTTATGTAATAATGTGTATTTTGGCCTAGTTTGAGACTAAAATTGGCTAGGAGTTCATGGTATAATCTGTAAATTGATGATTTCTATTGTTAATATATTAGAATACGAAAAGAATGCAAGTCGAATGGATTGATTTGAACAAGAAATGAACTTGTAGTGCTCGTATGCGCTAAATATGTTGAAATATGAATATTAAGCATAGACCTTGCTTTTGAAGGTTCTAAATTGGTTATTAGCGTCGTTTGTGTTATTAGAATGGTTAAATATATATGTTATGTTGCTTAATTGAAATTTTAGTGTCTGGGTGTGCTTGTGTTGCTGGTTAAATGAGGATTTGGTTTGCAAAGCAGAAATTTGTATGAATGCAATCGCAGATTCAGTTCACGCACCAACGGGCCGCTACCGGTGCCAACTAGGAATGAGCATTCGGTTATTATCCGAACCGAACAACAATTTCGGTTATAACCGAAAACCTAAATTACACTGTTTTGGGTATCCGAATAAATAACCGAAATCTGTGATAACCGAATAAACGAATAACCGAATATGTTATTCGATTATTCGGTTAATAACCGAATTTAAAAGACTTAACATTTAACAATTAACTGCAGAAGCCTGAAGCAGCAAACATATTAGAACATCAACAACAGAACAGTTCCTATATGATTAACACTATGTAGCCTACATATTACAAAATCAGCAGCAAATTAAATCAAATGTCAAGACAACAGTCAACTACATATTACAAAAACATGAATAACAGTTGACAGATAACAGCAACAACAAAACAGTTCCTACATGATGAACACCATAAACATAATGAAAAATTTAATTTGGCTAACCCAAAATGGTTGAAGCTGCTATTGATCACTTGCTGTTGTTGCTGTTTAGTTTGACATGCACCATATGGAATGTCTACAACTGCAGTCTTCCAAGTCATCAATTGAGCCAAAGCATTCACCTCATTGGAATCAACCTTGCACAAGTCATTTAAGAAACATCCCATCAAGACATTACAAAGCATAAATCACAAACGATTAAATTATAGTGTGATGCTAGAAGCATATGATAGAATTATTTGACATATAGATATTGGCGGATTTGGTATGAAATTCCAGAAACATTAATGATGACATTCAAAGATTATCGAGACAAGAAACGACAAACATTGTGCGCCATGAGATTTTACAAAAAATAATGAAGGAGAGGCATGGACTCTAGTAGAAGCACAAACAACTAAAGATAGAATAGAAAGCCCTAATTATCATTTATTGGTAGTAACGAGTAATGACAAACTAGGCTGATCAGTCTGTTATAGTGGTATCTGCTAAACAGTAACTTATCACAATTCCCAACTTTGAAGCCACCTTAGAAAAGGGTTCGCCCTATTTCTTCTAGAAACTTGATTTTCAACATATTCACCAAATAGTGTGAAAATAAACCAACTAGTAAATAAATTAAAAAAACACAAGACTCAATTCTTTCCTAAATGAGTATAATAGTCAGTAGATCCAACAAACATATACAAAATTCACAAGACACAGTTTTAGCATATGTAAACAACAATACCAAAATCACAACCACAACCACCTAATGCATCATTAAACAGAATTTTGTTGCTTGCAACTCAAATATGATGTCAGTAGATCCAACAAACATATACATATCTATAATGCACACAAAATAAGGAAAACGCTTTACAGACCAATCAGTTTTACCAAATTTACCTATCAAACATCAAAGAAGATCAGGACACCCACACATTTCAAGCATCTAAAAGTTTCATTCACATAACTTACAATATGACTAAATAACATACAAATCTTTTGAGCACAACCCAAAATCAAATATTAAAATCACTTACTTATAATAATTTTAGCTATTTATATTTTTACCCGAAATGCAATCATGATCTATGAACAAGATCCGGTTAACCCGGATAGATATAAGCACAACCCAACAAAATTAACACTTGCTAGTTTTTTATTTATAGGATCAACACAACTGTTACTACATTCCCCCAGCTTCCCCCAAATAATCTTGAAATCAAATAAGAAAGGAAAATCTTACAAACAAGATCTGCAAAACTCACAGCAAGAGCAAACAAGTGTCAAGTTGAATTGCACCAGTTTTCCATTAAAATACCTAATAGAATTTCTTCCAAATGACAAGAAATCACTTACTCTGCTCAAAATAATTTTTTAATTTTTTGCTAAATCTCTGCTCAAAATAATTAGTATCCCTTAAAGTACTTAGTGTCACTATAATAATTATAAAAATATTTTTAAATACATATTTACTCTGATAAAATAATTAATATTCATTATGAATTCTAACTCCGAGTTGAATGTTAACAAATAAAAAAGTGCAAAAATAAAATAAAATCTTATTTTAAAAATAAAAAAAAAGTTGAAAATTAAAAAATTAAATAGGAGACAAGAGTCCTCAATTATCAAAAGGAAAAATCAATAACTCTAGATAGTCTGAGTCTGTACAGCATCTTATTTCTCTTTCAGGCATTTTAGTTTTCCAAACTTATTTTTTCCTTTTTCGTACTATATACAATTTAACTAGTTCATTAATAAAGAAATAAAAACCGGTACTTTACTAAAAAGCAGTACTGATCGGCGAGTACTCACCATAGTAATTCGTACCGGATGAGACTTTAGACCTAAAAGATCTGAGAGTTCGAGAGTTCAAGATGAAGGGCCGTCGAGAGTTAGAGAGTTCGAGACTTGAGAGTTAAGACTTGAGGCTTGACCGCTTGAGAGATCTGACACTCTTGAGAGTTCGAGAGTAGGAGTTCAAGAAGATGACACTTGAGAGATCTGATCTGATATGATAGTTTGTGTAAAACCCCAACATTTATGAATAAAGAATAATTTTTTCTCAAAATATATTTTTGAATATTATGGTGTGGATATGATATAATGTTACAAGTTGTGGGTAATATTTATAAATTTTACAAAAGTAGCAAAGTTGAGATAAAATATTCGATTGGTGGGAGAATATTTGTTTTAATGAAAATATTCGCATTTACCAAGACAATCATCGGTGAACCCCATAATCTGAAGTATTGTAAATGCCGTTAGAAAAGCGCAGAAATAACTTTTTATAAAAATAACTACGAAAGTTTTACCATTAAACCGTTGAAATAATTCGATGGTAAATATAAAGAATACGCTGGCGTAGTTAAAGAATAATTAACGGTATTGATTATCGATACTTACGTAAAAAGTTTCACCGCTTTACTCAATTATTGCTACAAAGAATTCTTTGATAAGATCTCAACGTTATTTGATTCAATTATTATTTAAAGATCATCTACATAATATTTTATATTATTAAATCAATAATTGAGACAACAAAGTTATTCATATTATTATTTGCAATATCGACGATGCTCAGAAAGTTCGTAGGGAGAGGTTTGGTCACCTAATTGTGCGTCAATAGGGAGAAATCCTTTATCGAAAAGCCCCTCTTTTCTGGGAATGATTTGGTTGTTAAATATTGTGAGTTATAATATTAATGATGAATAATTGTTGAAATATTAAAAATTTATTTATTGAAGATAAATGATTTGTGGCAAATATTTATTTAATTTTTTGATATAAATATAGGGATTTGTTATGAGAGGCGTTTGTTGCAAGTTTGACTTAGTATTCCATGGGAAGATTTACTAATTTTATGGACCGTAAATTGGTGGTTTTAAATCAACTGGACCGTCGGTGGTGGTTTTAATAAGTAAATCATCTGGACCGCTTGTGGTGGTTTTAAAAGTAAATCAATATGGATTTGTCGGTGGTGGTTTTAAAAGTAAATCAATCTGACCGTGGGTTGTGGTTTTAATAGTAATCAATATGGATAAAATCTGTTCTAATAGTAAATCAATTTGAACTGTTTCGTGAATTAGTTACTTATTTAGTCCATTCTCCTATAAATAAGCTTAATTCTCCTTTTATTCTCACCAATTCACTTTGAGAGACTCACAAGAGAAAGCTAGAGAGAAACTACATAGTAACAAAAAAGAGTATTCGCTACTTCACTATTGCAAAGATCCAAATCTTCTACTAAGGTAAGAGATATTATTTGTTGTATTCATAAGGGTATTACTTACTTTCAGATTCATAAAGAATACTATTTTTCGTATTCATCCATTAATATGTGGAATAAAGCATACATATGCGGATTACGTCTCGCATGACGGTGAAAAATCCATTTGCATAGCTTCAGTATGTTATTTCTTTTCATATTCTTAAATCTAAACTTATTATGGTAGTATTGCTTCTATAATCCCTGAAATTAGTGGAATATCCTCGAGTTTTGCGCTTCATTCAGTATCGTTTCATTAGAATATTGATCTGAACTTTCTTATTAAATATCAATATTTTCACCTGGGGTACTATTCACAGGTTACTATTCACCCAGTTACTATTTACTAGAATATTATTCACTCGGGTATTCGGGACACTTTTCATGCCGAGATACTATTCACGAGTTACTATTTACGGGTTACTATTCACTCAAATATTATTCACTCAGGTATTCGGGACACTTCATGTCGGGGTACTATTCCTGAAGTACTATTCATAGGATACTATTCACGGGGTACTATTCACCGAAAATTTTTATTTCTTTTTTGTCCAAATTATTTTTGATACATGGATATCATTCTTGAATTTTACTCCACAAAGCAGTATCATGTTGACAATTTGGACATTATTGAATTATGGATAAATTAAATTATAAATCTTTAAAATTTATCCTTTGCTTTCATTTAATTGAATTCTTATATCATTGTCGTCATCCTCGTGCTTATATTGTGATAAAAGTCATCTTTGGCCCGTAGTGCATAGATGGACTGTTGATTGGTATGATTATGACCAGTGATAATTAGGTATAATCATGACCTGTAATGTTATAAATGATAAAAGTCATCATTGACCCGTAGTGCATTGATGAACAATTGTTGGCATGATCATGACTATTGATGATTACATGAATATCCTTGGCCCGTAGTGCAGGGATAATTCGTGGATGTAATACTAATGAATATCCTTGGCCTGTAATGCAAGGACGATTCGATGATGTGGTTTATTTATTAAGCTGAGTCCCAGTAATAAATTGATGATAAACTTTTAAAATCATAGAAGATGGTAGATATCATGCTCTACTTGACTCTTCTAATGGATTGCTTATTCCGCTGCAGTTAAACTTGATGTTTATTATATTTTATCAGTTTAACACTGTTGAAGGCTAACAATAATTTATTCTGCATTATCTTAGTCATAATATTTTTTACTGGGCTAGTTGAGCTCACCCTTTTGCTTTCATTGTTCTCTTCAAGAAATGAGAATATAGCTAGGACTAGTCGGGGAACAGAGTGATGGTCCGAGATGGTAGATTAGTAGTCCTCACTATTCTGTGAAATAGTGTGATAATAAATATAATGAGGACTCCATTTGAGTTTGAATACTATCTAGAAGACAATATTCATGTCATAACTCTCAGCTATGTTTTATCGTATTTTACACGATAGTTGTATAAATAAAGTTATAGTTGTATTCTGTACCATGTATTTGGCGACCCAGAATGGGTGATGTATACCTATTTTGGGGGCGTCACGGTTGGTATCAAAGCTTAGGGATATGATCCCTGGCTGAGATGTGACTAGAACTAGGAATGGAGAGACGGGTAATTCATTCGCTAGTATGAACTACCTAAGTTTATTTGGTATTTAATTAGTTGGTCAGAGTATAGGGATATTATGTGGTATGTCAATTAACCCTTGTTTTGTGGCATTATTTAAAATGGCATCTGAAAATGTTGAGATAAACAATAGAGCATTGGAGATCGTTGAGTCACCACAGATCAATAACAAGGATAATGTGCATCAGGAAGGAAACAATTCTCATGCAAACAACAACACCGACAAAATGATGAACGATGAAATGTTTAGGAGCTTTCTGCAATTCGTGCAACATCAGGCAAGAGAGACTCCTGTTCAAAATACAGGTGGAAACACTGCCAACTCTCGGACAGTCACCGCTAAACAATTCAAGGAGTTGGGACCACCAAAGTTTTTAGGAAAGCCAGAACCACTTAAGGCAGAGACGTAGATAAAGCAAATCACCAAGATATTTGATGTCTTGGGATGCTCCGAAGAGTAAAAGGTTCCCTTTGCCACCTTCATGTTGTGAGGAGAGGCAGATTATTGGTGGGAATCTGTAAAACGTACTCAGCCTATCGCACTGAAGATGTCTTGGGAGAAGTTTCAAGAACTGTTCAACGAAAAGTACTTTCCCGAAAGTATTCGTCACATGAAGGAGGTAGAGTCCATCAAGCTAGAGCAAAACAATATGACCGTATTGCAGTACGAGGCTAAGTTTGCGGAGTTATCCCGGTTTGCATCTCATTTGGTAGATAATGAGGAGCGTATGACGCAGATATTTCTAAGAGGTTTGAAACCCGAGATACGTCAATATCTCATTTGTAAGACCCCAACTTTTATGAATAAAAATGAATTTTCTATAATTATCATTTTTTTGAATATTATGGAATAAATTTGATATAATGTTATAGTTGTGGGTAATAGTTATAAATTTTGCAAAGTACACAAGTTGTTATATAATATTCGATTGGTCGGGGAATATTCATTTTAACAGGAATATTCAGATGACCAAGACAATCATTAGTGGACCCCACAACGGAATTATTGTCGATTGAGAAAACGACAAAAAAATATTTTATAAAAATAACGGCAGTAAATTTTATCGTTAACTGTTGAAACACCCGGTGTTAAAAGTATAAGAATACGCATGGTTGCATAGTAGCACACAGTATTGATTATTGATGTTTACGTGAGAAGTCACTCAGTTTTGTTTAATTATTTCTTCAGTAATTGTTGCATAGTATTTTACGTTAATTGATTCAATTATTGTCGATATTCTATATATTATTAAATCAATAATTGAGACAACGAAGTTATTAATATTATTATTTTCAATATTAACGATGTCTAAAAGTTCTGCTAAGGAGAGGTTTGGTCACCTAATTGCGGTTATACCTGATTTTGTCGTGCACCAAAGTCAAGTCCAGCTGGGATGGAGGCATCAAAGGGTGTCCCAGACAAGATAAAATCGGTAGTTCAAAGGAGAGCGTTTGTCGTAACCTCCCAAAAAGCGAGGAATCCGAACGAGGTGATCATGGGTAAGCTAATCATAAACTCTAGCGAAGTGTATACTTTATTTGGTACCGGTTCTACACATTCTTTTATTTCTCCTACTTGCGCTCAATGTTTAAATTTGACTCCGGAGAAATTAGACTTTGAATTATCTGTTGAAACTCCATTGGGAGAAACCTTCATTACATCCACTGTTTATAAGTCTTGTTTGGTTCAAATCGGTACCCTCACATTACCTGTCGATCTTATTTCATTGAAAATACTTGCATTTGACGTATTTCTAAGGATTGATTGGTTAACTACTCATCATGCAAAAATTGATTGTTTTCGTAAGGTTGTTAGCTTTCATATTCCTAACCAACCTATTATGCGAATTCAAGCAACCAAACCATTAAAATCAATCACTGTCATCTCAAGCCATAAAGCTATTCGTTTATTGAAAAATGGATGTCAAGCTTTCTTAGCTCATGTCACGGATCTGAACAAAAATATGTTAGTTTTGAATGATATTTCTATTATTAATAAATTTCCTGACGTATTCCCTCGAAGAACTTGGTCGCCTACCCCTTAACGTGAAATTGAATTTTGTATCGACCTTGAACCCGGTACAAAACCCATTTCCAAAGCCCCATATTGAATGGCTCCTATTGAACTTCAGGAATTCAAGACCCAACTACAGGAATTGTTAGACATCGGTTTCATTCGTCCTAGTACGTCTCCTTGGGGTGCTCCTGTTCTATTCGTGAAGAAGAAAGATGGAAGTATGCGACTTTGTATTGATTATCGGGAGATGAATCATGTTACCATCAAAAATAGGTACCCGTTGCCTCGCATTGATGACCTGTTTGACCAGTTGCAAGGAGCCAAATTCTTTTCAAAGATTGATCTTCGTTCTAGATATCATCAGTTGAAGATTAAAATTGATGACATTCCAAAGACTGCTTTCAGAACTCGGTACGGGCATTATGAATTCTTAGTTATGTCTTTTTGATTGAATAATGCTCCTGCTGCCTTCATGGACATGATGAACTGAGTATTCAAGGAGTATTTGGATCACTTTGTGGTCGTCTTATTGATGACATCCTCATATACTCCAAAATCCGTGAAGACCATGAGCAACACTTGAGGCTGATACTCCAAAAGCTTCGTGAAAACAAGCTTTATTCCAAGTTGAAGAAATGCGAGTTCTGGCTTGAGGAAGTTGCATTCCTTGGGCAAGGGATATCAAATCATGGAATATTTGTTGACCCAGCAAAGATTGAAGCTATTCAAAGCTGGGAGCAACCTAAATTAGTGACCGAAGTATATAGCTTTCTCGGCTTAGCTGGTTATTATCGGAGATTCGTAGAAGGGTTTTCTCGAATCTCTACTCCCTTAACTCAGCTGACTCGGAAAGATAAAAAATTCGGCTGGAATGAGGAATGTGTGAAGAGTTTTCAAGAACTCAAGAGGAGACTCATTTCAAAGACATGTCTCGTTCGACAATACCATCCGACTTTTGAGAGATTTGTCATCTACAGTGATGCTTCAGGCAAAGGGTTAGGATGTGTTCTCATGCAACATGGGAAATTCATAGCCTATGCCTCTCGACAACTTAAAGAATATGAGAGGAATTATCATACTCATGATCTAGAGTTGGCATCTGTTGTTTTTGCACTAAAGATTTGGAGGCATTACTTGTATGAGGAGAAAGTGGAGATCTTTACGGATCATAAAAGCCTCAAATATTTCTTCACTCAAAAGGAACTCAACATGCGACAATGACGTTGGCTTGAGCTGTTGAAAGATTATGATCATACCATCCAATACCATCCCGGAAAACAAACGTAGTAGTATGGCGATTGAGTAGAAGATCATATGGGGGTGGGCGAAAGCGATATTGTCAACGTAGAGGCCCATTTTGTATGACTTGCAAAGGATGGAGATAGAGATAAAGACTCTGTGGACCCACGGATGATGGTGAATATACGAGTAGAAACCGACTTTAATCGATAAAGTTAAAGTCGCCAAGCCTGCTGCACTGGAGTCGATGCATATGAGGAAGAAAGTATAAGAAGGTGTCATGCCAGAAGCAAGAATAGATGAAGAAGGAATACTTCGAGTCAACTCCAGACTTTGTATTCCTAACTATCATGAGTTAAAGTATAAAATCGTGATGGAGGCGCACAACACAATGTTTGCAATCTATCCTGGGAGTACCAAAATGTATCATGATCTTCGACATACATTTTGGTTGGGCAATATGAAGAGAGAGATAGAGCTGTTTATCTCAAGGTGTTTAACTTGTCAACGAGTCAAGGCAGAGCATCAAGTACCAAAAGGTCCATTGCAACCACTTGAAATTCTAGAATGGAAGTGGGAACACATTACCATGGATTTCGTTACTGGTCTTCCCAAGGTTTCTCAGGGCATAGATGCAATTTGGGTCATTGTGGATAGATTGACCAAGTCTGCTCATTTCTTACCAATACGAGAAACTTATACACTTGAACGTCTTGCTCATATGTACATAAACGAGATTGTAAGACTGCATGGTATGCCAGTATCCATAGTTTCTGATCGAGACCCAAGATTCACATTACGATTTTGGGTTAGTTTACAAAAAGCTATAGGCACAGATTTACGATTTAGTTCGGCATATCATCCTCAGACGGATGGAAAATCAGAGAGGACTATTCAAACTCTTGAAGATTTATTAAGACTCTGTGTCCTTGACTTCAAGGGAAGTTGGGACAAGTTCTTACCATTAGTGGAGTTTTCTTACAACAACAGTTATCAAACAAGTATTGGCATGGTTCCATTCGAGGCGTTGTATGGAAGAAAGTGTCATTCTCCAGTATGCTGGGATGAGGTAGGTGAAGCAACGTTGTTGGGACCAGAGTTGGTACGTATAACTATGGAAAAGATTCAAATGATTCGACAACGTATAAAAACCTCACAAGACCGACAAAAGAGTTATACTGATCTTCTTCGAAAGGACGTGGAATTCGATATTGGAGATCATGTGTTGTTACGTGTTGCTCCATGGAAAGGAGTTACGAGATTTGGAAAGAGAGGAAAGCTCAATCCTCGATTCATTGGCCCATTTTTAATTCTCGATCGAGTAAGGACTGTAGCCTATAGACTCGCTTTACCACCAAGTATGTCTCGTGTTCATAATGTTTTTCATATATCCATGTTACGTAAATATGTGAAAGACCCGAACCACATTATTGAGTTAGAACCGAAAGAAATCGCAGAAGATTTGACGTATGAAGAGGTTCCTGTTCAAATCTTGGATAAGAAAGAACATATCCTACGCTCCAAGGTTATACCTTAAGTCAAAGTTTTATGGAGGAACCACGATGTTGAGGAAATGACCTGGGAGTTAGAATCTGAAATGAAATCAAGGTATCCTTACCTCTTCGATATACCAGGTACGTACCCTAATTTCGAAGGCGAAATTCCATAAGAAGGGGTGATTGTAAGACCCCAACTTTTATGAATAAAGATGAATTTTCTATAATTATCATTTTTTGAATATTATGGAATGAATTTGATATAATGTTATAGTTGTGGGTAATAGTTATAAATTTTGCAAATTACGCAAGTTGTTATATAATATTCGATTGGTCGGGAAATATTCGTTTTAACAGGGAATATTCATACGACGGCACAATCATTGGTGGACCCCACAATGTAATTATTCATCGGATCGAGAAAACGATAAAAAATATTTTATGAAAATTACGGCGGAAGTTTTATCGTTAATCGTTGAAACACCCGTTGTTAAAAGTAAAGGAATGCGCGATGGTTGCATAGTAGTAACACCAGTATTGATTATTATGATGCTTACGTGAGAAGTCACTCAGTTTTGTTCAATTATTGCTTCAAAGAATTGTTCCATAAGATCTCACGTTAATTGATTCAATTATTATCGATATTTTATATATTATTAAATCAATAATTGAGACAACGGTTATTAATATTATTATTTGCAATATTAACGATGTCAGAAGTTTCGCAATGAGAGGTTTGGTCACCTAATCGTGCGCAATAGGAGAAACTTATTGAAAGCCCCTCTTTCTCGGGGAACGACCGGTCGATTAATAGTGTGAATTATAATAATGATGATAAAGTTTTGTTTTATTAGTATTATTAATGTAATAAAACAGTAAAAGCTTTTTATATAAAAATGTAATACTTTTATAAAGTTATTCATTTTATTAGACTATAAATATAATATATTATATTTTATTATGCACATAGTGTTTGTATAATACCAGATAGTATTTTTGCATAGTAAAATCTTTTTATATAAAATGTAATACTTTTATAAAGTTATTCGTTTTATTTGATTATAAATAGAATATATTATATTTTATTTAAAAGATTTTGTTTTATTAGAATATTTTATAATAAACCAATCTGGATCGTCCGTTTAAAAGTAAATCAATCTGGACCGTTTAGGAATTAGTTACTATTCAGTCCATTCTCCTATAAATAAAAGCTCATTCCTTTATTATTTCTTTTAATTCACTTTGAAACTCTAGAGAGAGAAACTATAGAGAGAAAGAAGAAAAGTATTCTGCTATTTCACTACTCCTATATCCAGTTGTTCTAAGGTAAGGGGTATTATTTCTTTCGTATTCATGAAGAAAACTTCTGTTATTCCATATTTTTTTTATTCAATTGGAATAACTCAGATATGCTGGATTCACCCTATACTTGGTGAAATTCTTTCGTTATTCCATTCTTTATTATTATGTTGAAATAACTTGTCATGCCAAGCATCGCATACATGGTGAAATTCTTCATTATTCCATTCTTTATTATTTTGTTGGAACATCACGTCTCTGCTCGCTTACGCATGACCGTTCCGTTATTTATTATTACGTTGAACATCCTATCGGCGTAATTTCACCGATTCGTTCCGTTATTTATTATTCTGCGTTGAATATTCGTAAAGTGCCACGCATTGACCGGTTCCGTTATTTATTATTCTGTTGGAATAACCTGTCTGTACGGTCTATCGCATGCCTGGTGATTTCTTTTGTTATTCCATTCTTTATTATACTCAGTTGGTTAAAGTTTTGACTTCTATATTCCATGAAATTAGTGGTATATCTTTGATATTTGCGCTTCATCCAGTATCTTTTCATGAAAATATTTTTCTGAGCATTCTTGAATTTTACTCTACAAAGAAGTATCATGTTGACAATTTGGACGTTATTAGTTCCTGGATAAATTAATTCTTGAACTTATTTTATTGAATTCTTATATCATTGTCATCATCCTCGTGTTTATTTTATGTTGAAAGTCATCTGTGGCATGTAGTGCATAGATGGACTTGGTATGATTATGACCAGGGATTAATCGGTATAATCATGATCGTAATGTTACAAATGATGTGGTAAAAGTCCTCATTGGCCCGTGAGTGTATCGATGACATGTTATTGGCATGATCATGACCATTGATGAATACACGAATATCCTTGGCCCGTAGTGCATGGATAATTTGTAGTTATGATACTAATGAATATCCTTGGCCGTAGTGCAAGGATGATGTGGATTATTTATTAAGCTGAGTCCCAACGATAAAAGTGATGAAAAACCTTTTAAATCATAAAAGATAGTAGATTTTATTCTCTTCTTGACTCTTTTAATGGATTGCTTATTCCGCTGCAATTAAACTTGATGTTTGTTATTTTGTATCAGTTTAACACTGTTGAAGGCTAATGATAATTTATTCTGTATTATGTTAATCATAATATTTCTTACTAGGCTAGTTGAGCTCACCCTTTTACTTTCATTGTTCTCTTCAGGAAATGAGAATATAGTAGGGACTAGTCGGGGAACGGAGTGACGGTCCAGATAATAGCATTAGTAGTCCTCACTATTCTGTTAAATAGTGTGATAATAAATGTAATGAGGACTCAATTGAGTGTGGATATTGTCTAGATGACAATATTTGTATTAAAACTCACAACATATGTTTTGTCATATTTTACACGACTGTTGTATAATTAAGTTGTATTTGAATTTTGTACCACGTATTTAGCGACTCAAGATGGATGATGTATACCTATTTTGGGGGCGTCGCATCATTTCTCACAAACTATGTTTGTATTCAGACGTTGTGAATAGGGATCAGTTATTGGGGCGCGATAATGAGTTAATTCAACCAAGAGAGAGCAGCCAACAAAATGATAATACCAGTGGTAGCAGTCATCGAAGCAGTGACAACAAACGTGGAGGGAATCAACATGCCAGAAATGGTAACCACTTCGGTGGTAATCATGACCAAGACAATAGGAGTGGAAATTTCAAGAAGAGAAGGTTCAACAATGATGGAAAGACAGCAGCACCAGCACCTGTTTCAAGGAAGGAGAACGACCACCGATCGTATGCATGCGGAGGGGAGGGACACATCAGTCCCAATTGCACAATGTAATCTAAAGCTTGTTACAATTGTGGAAGAGAAGGTCACCTAGCCCGATTTTGTCGTGCAGTGAAGTCAAGTCCAACGAGGATGGAGGCACCAAAGGCCATCCCAGAGAAGTCAAAGCCGGTAGTTTAAGGGAGAACGTTTGTCGTAACCTCCCAGAAAGTGAGGAACCCGAACGAAGATCATCACGAGTAAGCTAATCATAAACTCTTGCAAAGTTTATACCTTATTTGATACCGGTTCTACCCATTCTTTTATTTTTCCTACTTGTGCTCAACATTTAAATTTGACTCTGGAGAAATTAGATTTTGACTTATCTGTTGAAACTCCTTTAGGAGAAACCTTTGTTACCTCCACTGTTTATAAATCTTGTTTGATTCAAATCGACACTTTCACATTACCTGTCGATCTTATCTCTTTAAAAATACTTGCATTTGATGTGATTTTAGGAATCGACTGGATAACTACTTATCATGCTAAAATTGATTGTTTTCGTAAGGTTGTTAGCTTTCATATTCCTAACCAACCTATTATGCGAATTCAAGTAACCAAACCACTAAAGTCAATCACTATCATATCAAGCCATAAAGCTATTCGTTTATTGAAAAACGGATGTCAAGCTTTCTTAGCCTATGTCACAGATTTAAACAAAAAAAAAGATCAGATTTGAATGATATTTCTATTGTTAATAAATTTCCTGACGTATTCCCTGAAGAACTTCCTGGCCTACCCTAGAGAGTGAAATCAAATTTTGTATTGACCTTGAATCCTCTACAAAACCCTCAAAAATTTCTTCACCCAGAATGAACGTAACATGCGTCGAAGACATTGGCTCGAGCTGTTGAAGATTATGACCATACCATTCAATATTATCGTGGAAGAGCGAACGTGGTAGCTGACGAGTTGAGTAGAAGATCGTATGTGGTTACAAGTGTGACGTTGTTAAAACAAAGACCCATTTCGTATAACTTATAAATAATGGAGGTAGAGTTAAAGACCCATGTGAAGATAGCAAATATACGATGTGATGCCCCCAAAATAGGTATACATCACCTATTCTGAGTTGCCAAAATACATGGTACAGAAACAACTACAACATTATAAATACAATTGTCTTGCAAAATAGGACAACACATAAACTGTGAGTTTAAATACAAATATTGTCTTCTAGAAAATATCCACACTCAAATAAGTCCTCATTACAATTATTGAAACTTTATTTTACAAAAAAAAATGAGGACCGCTAAATAACTTTCTAAACCTTCACTCCATACCCCGACTAGTACCCGCAACATTCTCGCCTCCTAAAAAGAAAAATGGAACAACAAGGAAAAGGGTGAGCTCAACTAGTCCAGTAAAGAATATTATGACTAAGATAATATAGAACAAATTATCATTAGTCCTCAACAGGGAAAAATCTGATAGAATATAATAGACAACAAGTTTTAGATCAATATTCGCAGCGGAAATAACAAATCATTAAAAGAGTTAAGTAGAGAATGAAATCTACTATCTTCTATGATTTTAAAGTCCATCATCAATATTTTATCCCTATAAATCAATCAATATATATCTTGAATCAATTACTCATATCTGCAATACGACCAAAATAATCAATCATATTCGCAGTTGTTCATGTTCATCTCAACACCTGTTCATCTTTGCACTACAGGCCAAAGATATTCATCATGTAATCGTTCATCTTTGCACTACAAGCCAAAGATATTCAGTAACATCATCATTTAGGACTGAGGATGATGAAAAATATTTTTTTTTTTTAAAACGAATCCAGTGAAACAAAAGGACAAGGATTAAGGATTAAGGATTCGTACTTTAGTTAGTCAAAATTTAAAAATACTCCATAATAAACAAATATGAAGTAGAATTCCAAAAATAAAGATCAAAACATGGATACATTCAAAGATAGTAACCATAATAGACATTTTAGACAAAAAGGAAAATTTTCATTTTTCGGTGAATAATGTCGTATTTGTGAATAGTGCCGTATACGTGACTAGTGTCGTATACGTGAATAGTAACCCCGATACCAAAAAGTTCCAAATTTGATAAAAAGTTCATATCAATATTTCGGCATAATGATATTGAAATAATAACATCATTACAAAAAAAAATAACACCCCTTACCTCGAAAAGACAAGACTTCTAAATTTGGAATACCCAGGATATAGTCTGTCAAGGAACTTGCACCAGAGATAGCAACACTCAAAGTATCCAAATACTCACAAGAATACGCTCGATAATATAGAGAGAGAAGATTTCAGTTTCTGGTGTGATTTTCAATTCTAACCTAAGCACCCTCTTTATAGGAAAATGCTTAGAACACCAAAGTAGAAAATTTAATAAAATATTAATATTATTTTTCTTAAACTTACTTCGCACACTAATTGAGTCCAAACATCAGCCATCCACTCAATAAAAGTAAGAAAAATGATTTTCTTAAATAAAATAATTAAAAGTTCAAAAAAATCAATTATTTCGGAACTTCGGAACTTCAATAATTCATAATAAATGGCCCTTTTATCAGAAAAATTCAAATCTTATATCCATTCCATATGAAATTTAATTCTCTACAACTTTACAGAAGAAAGTTTTTCCAAATTCCAAATAGAAATTGACCGAAATCCACGTACGGACGATTTTGTAGGCTATAATCAAATTTCAGTCCAAAAATGGGGTCCATCAACATGAAAAACATGTTTTAAACATTTATTGTAACAAAAATACTCCTCCTCATTTATTCATATATCACACCCTCATTGTAAAAATATCACCATTATTATATTATAATATAATAATAAATTATTTTATTTGAAAAGATAAAATATTAATTTTCAACAATTGTCACTTTAAAAAAAAAATTCCCCATCTGTATCCACATAAAATAAATATTTTCCTTATCATATAAATCAATAATTAATTATTCACAAATAATATTATGTAATCACAATATCGACAACCAGTCGCTCCTCAGAAAGAGGGGGCCTTCAGGTAAGGATTTCTCCTTACTGGCGTGCAATTACCTAACCTCTCCTTGACAGAACTTTCTAGACATTGCCAATAATGTTATCCAATAATATTATTAAAATAATATAAATTATTGATCTGATAATGGAAAATACTGTGCAGTAACAATTATTAAAACAACAATAATATAAAATATTAACGCATTAATTATTGAATAAAATATTGAACAGTAATTACTGTAACAATTATTGAGTAGTGCCTTCTTACGTAAGAATCAATAATTGGTGCAATACCGTGTGTTACCGCATATTACTATATTTTAACCACCGAGTATTCCAACAGTGTTAACGGTAACAATTACGCCGTTATTTATAAAAACTCATACTTGTCATTTTCTTCATTCAATCGATTTCCGTTATGGGGCCCACAGAAGGCTGCATCGTCGTACGAATATTCCCCGACAGCAAGAATATTCCACGACCAAACGAATATTCCCAACAACAATGAATATTTTATAATCACTTGCTTATTTAAAATGTTTGCGCATTTTACCTATAACTAACCACATTAATCAAATCAACCCTTATTATTGCAAAATAATAAATAGAGGAAATTTTATTTTATTAATAAAAAGTTGGGGTCTTACAACCTCCCCTCATAAAATTTCGTCCTCGAAATTGACGTACGTACCTAGTGTTTTGAAAAATGAGGATACATCACTTTCCTTTCCGTTTCCAACTCCCAGGTCATTTCTTCAATAGCATGGTTCCTCCACAAAACTTTAACTTGTGGTATGACCTTTGTGCGTAGGACATGCTCCTTTCTATCCAAAATCTTGACAGGTACCTCCTCGTACGTTAAGTCTTCGGCTATCTCATCTGGTTTTAACTCAATAATGTGGTTTGAGTCTTTCACATATTTACAAAGCACAGATATGTGAAAAACATTATGAACACGAGACATGCTTGGAGGTAACGCGAGTCTATAGGCCACATTTCCTACTCGGTCAAGAATCAAAAATGGACCAATAATTCATGGATTGAGCTTTCCTCTCTTCCCAAATCTTGTAACTCCTTTCCATGGTGCAACACATAACAATACATAATCCCCAATATCAAATTCCACGTCCTTTCGATGAAGATCCGCATAACTCTTTTATCGATTCTGTGTTGTTTGTATACGTTGTCAGATCTTTTGGATATTTTCTGTAGTTATACGCACCAACTATGGTCCCAACAATGTTGCTTCACCCACCTCCTCCTAACATACTGGAGAGTGACACTTTCGTCCATACAATACTTCAAATGGAGCCACACCTATACTTGCCTGATAACTGTTGTTGTAGGAAAATTCCACCAATGGTAAGTACTTATCCCAACTTCCTTTGAAATTTAGGACACAGAGTCTTAATAAATCTTCAAGAGTTTGAATAGTCCTCTCGATTGTCCGTCTGGTTTGAGGATGGTATAGAACTAAATTATAAATCCTGAAGACCCCAACTTTTATGAATAAAGAATAATTTTCTAAATATATTTTTGAATATTATGGTGTGGATTTGATATAATGTTATAGTTGTGGGTAATATTTACAAATTTTGCAAAGTAAGCAAGTGGTTATATAATATTCGATTGGTCGGGGAATATTTGTTTTAACAGTGGAATATTCGTATGACGACAACACAATCATTGGTGGACCCCACAACGGAAGTATTGTCGTAGTTAGAAAATGACATAATTATCTTTTATAAAAATAACTACGGAAGTTTTACCGTTAAACCGTTGAACTACCCTAGATAGTAAAAGTACAAAGAATACGCTGTGGGTTGCATAAGTAGCACACACCAGATTGATTATTGATGCTTATATGAGAAGTCACTCGCTTATACTCAATTATTGCTACAAAGAATTGTCGTGATCATATCTCTCATATTATTGATTCGATTATTGTCACAAAGATCATCTCGTGATTATATGATATATTATTAAATCAATAATTGAGACGACAAAGTTATTCATATTATTAAATTGCAATATTTACAATGTCTAGAAGTTCTGTCAAGGAGAGGTTTGGTCATCTAATTGCGCACCAATAAGGAGAAATCCTTATCGGAAAGCCCCCTCTTTCCTGGGAACGACCTGGTTGTTAAATATTGTGAGTTATAATATTAATGATGAATAAGTTCGTGTTGATTAAAGATGAAATTGATAGTTCCATTGTGTTGGAATTATTAGTGTTAGTGGAAATCTACATTTATTTCGATATTAATTGATGTCTGGAAGTTATACTGACCAGTTGGGTAATTAATCGGATAAATGAGCAATTAATTGCTATTAATTCACATGATTATAACTATTTGTTCACATGTGTGTACTATTGATTCACATTCTTGTACTATTAGGGGAGTTGGTGCAAGATTGATAATACTTGCATGACTAAGTTAAAAATGGAGGTATAGATGGAGGTACTATACTGTAATTCAGATTTTCACATGATTATAACTATTGATTCACATGATTGAACTATTGATTCACATTATTTACTATTAGGGGAGGTGGTGCAAGTTTGATAATACTTGCAGGACTAAATTAAAATGAAAGAAAAGTCAAGGTATCAGATCGTAATATTTCGAGCCCCAAAACGTGCAATTATCGAAACTATATTTTCCTATAAATAAGCTCATTCTTCCTTCATTTCTCACCAATTCACTAAAGCTTATAGAGCAATTATTATAGAGAGAAATTATAGAGAAAGAAGAAGAGAAGTCTCGCTACCTCTCTACTCCAAAGATCCAATTTCTTTTCTAAGGTAAGGGTATTATTTCTTTCAGATTCATGAAGAGAGCTTTGTTATTCCATTCTTTATTATTATGTTGAATAACCTGCCTATGCTAAGTACCACATACATGGTGAAATTCTTTGTTATTCCATTCTTTATTATTATTGTTGAATAACCTCCTCATGTCAAGCACCGCGATTACGGTAGACCGGTTCCATTCTTTATTATTCTCGTTGAATAACTCGTTTGTGTGATTATCGCATTGCATGGTGAATTCTTTGTTATTCCATTCTTTATTATTCTCGTTGGAATAACCTCGTCTGTGTGGTCTATTATCGCATGCATGGTGAATTCTTTTGTTATTCCATTCTTTATTATTTTATTGAATATCTCGAATATCCGTCTGCGCGGATTACGCTAGACGGGTTCCATTCTTTATTATTCGTTGAATAACCTCGTTGTAAGCGGTCTATCGCATGCATGGTGAATTCTTCGTTATTCCATTCTTTATTATTTTGTTGGAATATCCCGTCTGCAAGCGGATTACGCATGACCGGTTCCATTCTTTATTATTCTCGTTGGAATAACCTCGCCTATGTGGATTATCACATGCATGGTGAATGATCCTTCAGATTCATTCCTTATTAAATTGTGGAAATGATCTATCTCACGTGGATTACCGCATGGCGTGTGAAAATCCATTTGCATAGCTTCATATATTCTATGATACTCATTTGGTTAAAGTTTTGGCTTCTATACTCCATGAAATTAGTAGAATATCCCGGATATTTGCGCTTCATCCAAAGATCTTTTCATGGAAATATTCTTCCGAGCATTCTTGAATTTTACTCCACAAAGCAAAGATCATGTCGATAATTTGACGTAATTGATTTCAAGATAAATTAACTTATAAATCTTTAAAATTTATTCTTGAACTTGTTTTATTGAATTATTATGTCATTGTCATCATCCTCATGCTTATATTGTGATGAAAGTCATCTTTGGCTTACGTGCATAGATGGACTTGGTATGATTATGACCAGGATTATTTAGTATAATCATGACCGTAATGTTATAAATGATGTGGTAAAAGTCCTCAAGAGTCTGTAGTGCATTGATGGACGCTTTTGGTATGATTATGACTGTGGATTATTCTAAGATAGTCATGACCATTGATGATGATTTAATGAATATCCTGGCCCGAAAAGTGTGGATGACTCGATGATGTGGTTTATTTTATTGTCGAGTCTCAACGATAAAAATTGATGAAAATATTTTAAATCATGTAAGATAGTAGATATCATGCTCTACTTGACTCTTCTAATGGATTGCTTATTCACCGCAGCTTAAACTTGATGTCTATTGTATTTTATCGCTTAACATTGTTGAAGACTAATGATAATTTATTCTCGCATTATCTTAGTCATAATATTTTATCGGGCTAGTTGAGCTCACCCTTTCTTTCACTGTTTTCTTCAGAAATGAGAACGAAATGGACTAGTCTGGGAACGGAGTGATGGTCCAGATGATAGCATTAGTAGTCCCTCACTATTCTCTAAAAATAGTGTGACAATAAATGTAATGAGGACTCCATTGAGTGTGGATATTATCTAGATGACAATATTCTTATTAAAACTCTTAGATTATGTTTTGTCGTATTTTACACGATAATCGTTGTATAATTAAGTTGTATTTGAATTTTGTACCATGTATTTCATGACTCAAGATGGGTGATGTATACCTATTTTGGGGCGCCACAATTGGTATCAAAGCTTAGGATATGATCCCGGCCGATGTGAGACAAGAACTAGGAGGGGAGAGACGGGAATTCTTCGCTAGTATGACCTACCTAAGTTTATTTGGTATTTAATGGGTTGGTCCGTAGAGTATAGGGATAATATGTGATATGTTAATTAACCCTTGTTTTGTGGCAAGATTTGAAAATGGCATCCCAAAATGTTGAGATAAACAATGAAGCACATGAGACCGCTGAGTCACCACAGATTAATGCCTGTGATAATGTGCAACAGAAGACAATAATCCTCATGTAAACAATAACACCGATGAAATGGTGAACGATGGGATGTTCAGAGGCTTTATGCAATTCATGCAACATCAAAGTAAAGCGGGCTCTCGCGTCCAAAATGCAGTGGAAACACCGACAACTCCTGATGTCACCACCGCTAAGCGCTTCAAGGAGCGGGACCACCGAGTTTTTTTGAGAGCCAAAACCACTTAAGGTGAGAGATGGATAAAGCAGATCAACAAGATATTTGATGTCTTGGGATGCTCCGAGGAGCAAAAGGTTCCCTTTGCCACCTTCATGTTATGAAAGCAGAGGCAGACATCGGTGGGAATCAGAAGCGACTCAACCCGCCGACTCAAAATGTCTTGGGAGAAGTTCCAAGAGTCGTTTCAATGACAAGTACTTTCCGAAAGTATTCATCACATGAAGGAGGTAGAGTTCATCAAGCTTGAGCAAAACAATATGACCGTGGCGCAAAGACGGTTAAGTTTGCCGAAGTTATCTCTTGGTTTTGCATCCCACTTGGTTGATAATGAGGAGAGAATGACGCGGATGTTTCTAAGAGGTTTGAAACCCGAGATACGTCAATACCTAATTCTCATAAAACGTGTGTTTGTATTCAGATGTTGTGAATAGGGCTCGCTTATCGAGCGCGATAATGAGTCAACCCAACCAAGAGAGAGAGCAACCGACAAGTCGATAATACCACCAGTGGTAGTACATCAAGTTTGGTGACAACAAACGAGGGAGGGAATCAACATGCCGTAAATGATAATCACTTTGGTGGTAATCATGGCCATGACAATAAGAGTGGACATTTCAAGAAGAGGAGATTCAACAAGGATGGAAAGACGTCAAGACCAAAGACCGTTGTTAAGGAAGGAGAATGACCACCACCTATCAGATGTTACAAATGTGGAGGGAAGGACACATAAGTCCAAACCGCACGATGCAAACCCAAAGCGTGTTATAATTGTGGAAAAGAAGGTCACCTAGCCCGATTTTGTCGTGCACCAAAGTCAAGTCCACCGGGATGGAGGCATCAAAGGTGTCCTGCATAAGACAAAACCGGTAGTTCAAGGGAGAGCGTTTGTCGAATCCTCCCAAAAAGAGAGAATCCGAACGAGGTGATCACGGGTAAGCTAATCATAAACTCTAGCGAAGTTTATACTTTATTTGATACCGGTTCTACCCATTCCTTTATTTCTCCTACTTGCGCCAACGCTTAAATTTGACTCGAGAAATTAGACTTTGACTTATCTCGTTGAAACTCCGCTGGGAGAAACCTTCATTACATCCACGGTTTATAAGTCTTGTTTGATTCAAATCAGAATCGCGACGTTAATTCGTCGATCTTATTTCTTTGAAAATACTTGCATTTGATGTGATTTTAGGGTTGATTGGTTAACTACTCATCATGCTAAAATCGATTATTTTCGTAAGGTTGTTAGCTTTCATATTCCTAACCAACCTATTATGCTAATTCAAGCAACCAAACCACTAAAATCAATCACCGTCATATCAAGTCATAAAGCTATTCGCTTATTGAAAAAATGGATGTCAAGCTTTCTTAGCCCATGTCACGGATTTAAATAAAGATACGCCGATTTGAATGATATTTCTATTGTTAATAAATTTCCGACGATTCCCTCAAGAACTTCCCGCCTACCCCAGAGAGCGTGAAATTGAATTTTGTATCGACCTTGAATCCAAAGACAAAACCCATTTCCAAAGCCCCATATCGAATGGCTCCTATTGAACTTCGTGGAGTTAAAACCCAACTACAGTGAATTGTTAGACATCGATTTCATTGGCCCCTAGTACGCCTCCTGGGGTGCTCCTATTCTATTCGTGAAGAAGAAAGATGGAAGTATGCGATTTTGTATTGATTATCTGGAGTTGAATCATGTCACCATCAAAATAGGTACCCGCTTGCCTCGCATTGATGACCCGTTTGACCAGCTTGCAAGGAGCCAAATTCTTTTCAAAGATTGATCTTCGTTCGATATCATCATTGAAGATTAAAACCGATGACATTCCAAAGATCGCCGTAACTCCCCAGACGGCATTATGAATTCCTAGTCATGTCTTTTTGATCGACTAATGCTCCCGCCGCTTTCATGGATATGATGAACCGAGTATTCAAGGAATATTTGGATCACTTTGTGGTCGCCTTTATTGATGACATCCTCATATACTCCAAAACCCATGAAGACCATGAGCAACACTTGAGGTCGACATCCAAAAGCTTCGTGAAAACAAGCTTTATGCCAAGTTGAAGAAATGCGAGTTCGCTTCGAGGAAGTTGCATTCCTTGGGCACGGATATCAAATCATGGAATATTTGTTGACCTAACAAAGATTGAAGCAATTCAAAGTCGGGAGCAACCTAAGTCAATGATCAAGTACGTAGCTTTTGGCTTAATCCGGTTATTATCTGAGATTCGTAGAAGGGTTTTCTAATCGCTACTCCATTAACTCAACCGACTCAAAAGATACAAAATTTTGGTTGGAGCGAGGAATGTGAAAAGAGTTTTCAAGAACTCAAGAGAGACTCATTTCAAGACTGCTCGACAATACCATCCGCCTTGAGGATTTGTCATCTACAAAGTGATGCTTCGTGCAAAGGGTTAGGATGTGTTCTCATGCAACATGGGAAAGTCATAGTTTATGCCTCTCGACAACTCAAAGAATATGAGAGGAATTATCCTACTCATGATCTAGAGTTTGGCAAGCAAATGCTTTTTTGCGCTTAAGATTTGGAGGCATTACTTGTATGGAGAGAAGGTGGAGATCTATACGGATCATAAAAGCCTCAAATATTTCTTCACTCAAAAGGAACTCAACATGCAAGCAACGACGATGGCTTGAGTTGTTGAAAGATTATGATCATACCATCCAATACCATCCTCGAAAAGTTTAACGTAGTAGCCGATTTATCGAGTGTAAGATCATATGCGGGTACGAAAAGCAATATTGTCAACGCAAAGACCCATTTTGTATGATTTGGAAAGGATGGAAATAGAGTTAAAAAGACCTGTGGACCCATGTGATGATGGTTAATATACGAGTGGAACCGACTTTAATCGATAAAGTTAAAGTCGCTTCAAACTATGCACCTGGAGCCGATGCGTATGAAGAAGAAAGTGCAAGAAGGTGCTATTCTAAGCAAGAATCGATGAAGAAGGAATACTTTGAGTCAACTCCTGCACTTTGTGTTCCTAACGATTCGACTTGAAGTATAAAATCATGATGGAGGCGCACAACACACACCGCTTGTAATCCATCTCGGGAGTACCAAATGTATCGTGATCTTCTACATACATTTTGGTGGAGCAATATGAAGAGAGAGATAGCGGGTTTATCTCAAGGTGTCTAACTTGTCAACGAAGTCAACAAGTGAGCATCAAGTGCCAAAAGGTCCATTGCAACCACTTGAAATTCCAGAATGGAAGTGGGAGCACATTACCATGGATTTCAAGCATCGGTCTTCCCAAGGTTTCTCAAGGCATAGATGCGATTTGGGTCATTGTTGATAGATTGACCAAGTCTCGCTTCATTTTTTACCGATACGAGAAACTTTTTACACTTGAACGCCTTGCTAGTATGTACATAAACGAGATCGTAAGATTGCATGGTATGCCAAGATCCATAGTTTCGATCGAGACCCAAGATTCACTTCAAGATTTTGGGTTAGTTTGCAAAAAGCTATGGGCACGGATTTACGATTTAGTTCGCATATCATCCTCAAATGGATGGGCAATAAAGGACTATTCAAACTCTTGAAGATTTATTAAGACTCGTGTGTCCTTGACTTCAAGGGAAGTTGGGACAAGTTCTTACCATTGGTGGAGTTTTCCACAACAATAGTTATCAAGCAAGTATCGCATGGCTCCATTTGAGGCGTCAGATGGAAGAAAGTGTCGTTCTCCAAAGATACCGGGATGAGGTGGGTGAAGCAACGTTGTTGGGACCGGATTTGGTACGTATGACTACGGAAAAGATTCAAACGATCCGACAACGATAAAAACCTCACAAGATCGATAAAAGAGTTATGCCGATCTTCATCGAAAAGACGTGGAATTCAATATCGAGATCATGTGTTGTTACGTGTTGCTCCATGGAAAGGAGTTACAAGATTTGGAAAGAGAGGAAAGCTCAATCCTCGATTCATTGGCCCATTTTTAATCCTCGATCGAGTAGGAATCTGTGGCCTATAGACTCGCTTTTTACCGCCTAAGTATGTCTCGTGTTCATAACATTTTTCACATATCTATGTTACGTAAATATGTGAAAGACCCAACCATATTATTGAATTAGAACCGATTTGAGATAGAGGAAGATTTAACGTATGAAGAGTTACCGTTAAAATCTTGGATAAGAAGGATCATATTCTACGCCTAAAGTTATACCTCAAGTCAAAGTTTTGTGGAGAAACCACGATGTGGAGGAAATGACCGGGAGTTAGAATCGAGATGAAATCAAGGTATCCTCACCTCTTCGACATACTGTGTAACGCATTCTAATTTCGAGGATGAAATTTCATAAGAAGGGAGGTTGTAAGACCCCAACTTTTATGAATAAAGAATAATTTTTCAAAATATATTTTTGAATATTATGGTGTGGATTTGATATAATGTTATAGTTGTGGGTAATATTTACAAATTTTGCAAAGTAAGCAAGTGGTTATATAATATTCGATTGGTTGGGAATATTCATTTTTTAACAGGAATATTCAGACGACTAAGACAATCATTGGTGGACCCCACAAACGGAAGTATTGTCGTAGTTAGAAAACGACATAATTATCTTTTTATAAAAAATAACTACGGAAGTTTTACCGTTAAACCGTTGAACTACCCTATAGTAAAAGTACAAATTAATACGCGTGGGTTGCATAATAGTAGCACACCAGATTGATTATTGATGCTTACGTGAGAAGTCACTCGCTTATACTCAATTATTGCTATGTAATTGTCGATGATCATATCTCTCATATTATTGATTCGATTATTGTCACAAGATTATCTCGTGATAATATGATATATTATTAAATCAATAATTGAGACGACAAAGTTATTCATATTATTAAATTGCAATATTTACAATGTCTAGAAGTTTTCACAAGGAGAGGTTTGGTCATCTAATCAACGCCGCCAATAAAGAGAAATCCTTATCTGAAAGCCCCTCTTTCTCGGGAACGACTCGTTGTTAAATATTGTGAGTTATAATATTAATGATGAATAAGTTCGTGTTGATTAAAGATGAAATTGATAGTTCCATTGTGTTGGAATTATTAGTGTTAGTGGAAATCTACATTTATTTCGATATTAATTGATGTCTGGAAGTTATATCGACTAAAACGGGTAATTAATCGGATAAATGAGCAATTAATTGCTATTAATTCACATGATTATAACTATTTGTTCACATGTGTGTACTATTGATTCACATTCTTGTACTATTAGGGGAGTTGGTGCAAGATTGATAATACTTGCATGACTAAGTTAAAAATGGAGGTATAGATGGAGGTACTATATCGTAATTGTGTATTTTCACATGATTATAACTATTGATTCACATGATTGAACTATTGATTCACATTATTTACTATTAGGGGAGGTGGTGCAAGTTTGATAATACTTGCAGGACTAAATTAAAAATGAAAGAAAAGTCAAGGTATTGTATCGTAATATTTCGAGCCCCAAAACGCAATTATCGAAACTATATTTTCCTATAAATAGAAGCTCATTCTTCCTTCATTTCTCACCAATTCACTAAAGCTTATAGAGCAATTATTATAGAGAGAAATTATAGAGAGAAAGAAGAAGAGAAGTCTGCTACTCTCTACTCCAAAGATCCAGCTTCTTTCTAAGGTAAGGGGTATTATTTCTTTCAGATTCATGAAGAGAGCTTTTGTTATTCCATTCTTTATTATTATGTTGAATAACTATCTATGCTAAGTACCGCATATATGGTGAAATTCTTTCGTTATTCCATTCTTTATTATTATGTTGAATAACCTGTTCATGCAAGTGATCGCATACATGGTGAAATTCTTCTCGTTATTCCATTCTTTATTATTCTCGTTGAATAACCTCATTCGTTGCTCTATCGATTACGGTGAATTTTTTGTTATTCCATTCTTTATTATTTCGTTGGAATAACTCGTCTGCAGTGGCATTCTTTATTATTCTATCGCATGCATGGTGAATTCTTTGTTATTCCATTCTTTATTATTCTGTTGGAATATCCTGTTTGTGCGGATTACGCTAGACCCGGTTCCATTCTTTATTATTCTATTGGAATAACGTGTCGGTGGTCTATCGCATGCATGGTGAATTCTTTCGTTATTCCATTCTTTATTATTTTATTGGAATATCCTGTCTGTGCAGATTACGCATGACCTGGTTCCATTCTTTATTATTCCGTTGGAATAACCTATCTATGTGGATTATCACATGCATGGTGAATGATCCTTCGTATTCATTCCTTATTAAATTGTGGAAATGATCTCTCTACGTGGATTACCGCATGGCGGGTGAAAATCCATTCATAGCTTCATATATTCTATGATACTCATTTGGTTAAAGTTTTGGCTTCTATACTCCATGAAATTAGTAGAATATCCCGGATATTTGCGCTTCATCCCAGATCTTTTCATGGAAATATTCTTCCGAGCATTCTTGAATTTTACTCCACAAAGCAAAGATCATGTCGATAATTTGACGTAATTGATTTCAAGATAAATTAACTTATAAATCTTTAAAATTTATTCTTGAACTTGTTTTATTGAATTATTATGTCATTGTCATCATCCTCATGCTTATATTGTGATGAAAGTCATCTTTGGCTTACGTGCATAGATGGACTTGGTATGATTATGACCAGAGATTATTCGGTATAATCATGACCTGTAATGTTATAAATGATGTGGTAAAAGTCCTCAATAGCCTGTAGTGCATTGATGGACAGTTTTTGGTATGATTATGACCAGGATTATTTAAGATAGTCATGACCATTGATGATTTAATGAATATCCTTGGCCAGTAAAAGTGTGGATGACTCGATGATGTGGTTTATTTATTGTCGAGTCTCAAGCGATAAAAATTGATGAAAAACATTTTAAATCATAGAAGATAGTAGATATCATGCTCTACTTGACTCTTCTAATGGATTGCTTATTCTACCGCAATTAAACTTGATGTCTATTGTATTTTATCGCTTTAATATTGTTGAAGACTAATGATAATTTATTCTCGCATTATCTTAGTCATAATATTTTTTTATCGGGCTAGTTGAGCTTTCACCCTTTCTTTCACTGTTCTCTTCGTGAAATGAGAACGTAATGAGGACTAATTGAGTGAAAATTGTCTAGAGAGTGATTCTGGTCCTTAGATGATATATTAGTAGTCCTCACTATTCTCGTTAAATAGTGTGACAATAAATGTAATGAGGACTCCATTGAGTGTGGATATTGTCTAGATGACAATATTCTTATTAAAACTCTTAGATTATGTTTTGTCGTATTTTACACGATAATAATCGTTGTATAATTAAGTTGTATTTGAATTTTGTACCATGTATTTGATACCACATACCCAAGGAACTCAAGATGGGTGATGTATACCTATTTTGGGCCGGAATGAAGATCGATCTTTGAAAAGAATTGTTCTCCTTTCAACTGATCAAACAGGTCATCAATGCGAGCTAGCGGATACCTATTCTTGATGGTGACATGGTTCAATTCCCGATAGTCAATACAAAGTCGTATACTCCTGTCTTTCTTCTTTATGAATAAAACAGGAGCACCCCAAGGAGATGTACTAGGACGAATGAAACCGATGTCCAACAACTCCTGTAGTTGGACCTTTAACTCCTGAAGTTCAATAGGAGCCATTCGATATGGGGTTTTAAAAATGGGTTTTGTACCAGGTTCAAGGTCAATAAAGAATTCAACTTCTCATTATGGGGGTAGACCGGGAAGTTCTTCAGGAAATACATCAGGAAGTTCACTAACAACAGAAATATTACTCAAATCTGATGTGTCTTTATTCAATTCCATAACATGGGCTAAGAAAGCTTGACATCCATTTTTTAATAAACGAATGGCTTTATGGCTTAATATGACAGTGATTGATTTTAGTGGTGTAGTTGCTTGAATTCGCATAACAGGTTGATTAGGAATATGAAAACTAACAACCTTACGAAAATAATCAATTTTGGCATGATGAGTAGTTAACCAATCAATCCCTAAAATCACGTCAAATGGAAGTATCTTAAAGAGATAAGGTCAACAGGTAATGTGATGGTGCCAACTTGGATCAAACAAGATTTATAAACAGTGGATTGATAAAATTTTCTCCTAACGGAGTTTCAACAAATAAGTCAAAGTCCAATTTTTTTGGAATCAAGTTCAAACGTTGAGCACAAGTAGGAGAGATAAAAGAATTGGTTGAACCGGTATCTAGTAAGGTATAAACTTCGCAAGAGTTTATGATTAGCTTACCCGTGATCACCTCATTTGGGTTCCTCGCATTTTGACCAGTCACGACAAATATTCTTCCAGGAACCATTGACTTTGACTTTTCTGGGACAGCCTTTTGAGTCACCATCCCCACTGGACTTGGTTTTGCTACCATACAATCTCGAGCGATATGTCATTCCTTTCCATAATTATAGCATACCTTGAACTTTTGTGGACAGTTTGGGCTGATATGTCTCTCTTTTCTGCATTTATAGCATACGACCGGTGGTCGTTCTCCTCCCTTAGAATTTGTTATTGGTGCTGGTGGTGCTGCTGATGTCTTCCCGTCATTATTGAATCTCCTCTTTTTGAAATTTCCACTTGACTCACCTCTCCTATTATCATGGCCACGATTACCACCAGAGTGGTTACTGCTTTTGTCCGTATTTTCCTCCTCTCGTTATTACCATCGCTCGATGACTCATCACACCGATATGATATGACCTCGGTTGTGGTCCCCGGTTGAACATACTCATTATCTCGCTCTAATAATTGAGCCATGTTGACAACATCTGAATATAAAGAAAATTTATGAGAAATGAGATACTGACGTATGTCGGGTTTCAAACCTCTCGTAAATATCGCGTCATACGTTCCTCATTCTCCACCAAATGAGGTGCAAAACGGATAACTCTGCGAACTTCGCCTCATCTTTGACACACCGCCATGTTGTTCTGTTCGGTCTAATAAACTCTACCTCCTTCATATGATTTAATACTTTCGGAAAGTACTTCTCATTGAGCAGATTTCTAAAATATCTCCCAAGACATCGCCGAAAAGTGCGGTGGATGGAGTACGCTTCATGATTCCCACCATGTCTGCCTCATTACGGAACATAAAGGTGGCGAATGGAACCTTTTGTTCCTCCGTGCATCCCAAGACATCGAATATCTTGGTAATTTGCTTGACCCGCGTTTCTTCCTTAATCGAGTCCGGCTTCCCCCAGAATTCTGGTGGTCCCAACTCTTTGAACTGCTTGGCTGTGACAAACCGCGCGTTGTTATCATTTCCACCTGTATTTTGTACACGAGTCTCCCTCGTCTGATTTTGCATGAACTGCAAAAAGCTTCTAAACATCCCGTCGTTCATCATCTGATCAGTGGTATTGTTTACAGGAGGAGCATTGTCATCCTGTTGCACGTTCTCTTGGTTGTTGATTAAAGGTGTTTCCACAGTCTGATTCACTCCATCGTTAATATTTTCAGCTACCATTTCTAAATGCTGCCATAAAATAAGGGTTAATTAAAGAAATTGACATGCAACATAATAACCCTATACTCTGACCAACCAACAAATAAGCTTAGGTAAGACGCACTAGGGAAGGATTTACTCGTCTCTCCCCTCCTAGTTCTATTCCCCGATCTCCGCCAGAGACCATATCCCTATGCTCTGATACCAACTGTGATGCCCCCAAAATAGGTATACATCACCCATTCTGAGCCGCCAAAATACATGGTACAGAAACAACAACAACATTATAAATACAATTGTCGTGCAAAATACAACAACACATAAACTGTGAGTTTAAATACAAATATTATCTTCTAGACAATATCCACACTCAAATAAGTCCTCATTACAATTATTGAAACTTTATTTTACAAAAAAAATGAGGATCGCTAAATAACTTTCTAAACCTTCACTCCATACCCTGACTAGTACCCGCAACATTCTCGCCTCCTAAGAAGAAAAATGGAACAACGAGGAAAAGGGTGAGCTCAACTAGCCCAGTACAGAATATTATGACAAAGATAATATAGAACAAATTCTCATTAGTCCTCAACAGGGAAAAATCTAATAGAATATAATAGACAACAAGTTTTAAATCAATATTCGCAGCGGAAATAACAAATCATTAAAAGAGTTAAGTAGAGAATGAAATCTACTATGATTTTAAAGTCCATCATCAATATTTTATCCCTGTAACATCAATTAATATATATCTTGAATCAATTACTCATATCTGTAATACGACCAAAATAATCAATCATATTTGCAGTTGGTCATGTTCATCTCAACACCTGTTCATCTTTGCACTACAGGCCAAAGATATTCATCATGTAATCGTTCATCTTTGCACTACATGCCAAAGATATTCAGTAACATCATCATTTAGGACTGAGGATGATGAAAAATATTATTATTTTTTTAAAAAAACGAATCCAGTGAAACAAAAGAAAAAAGGATTAAGGATTAAGGATTCGTACTTTAGTTTGTCCAAATTCAAAAATACTCCATAATAAACAAATATGAAGCATAATTCCGAAAATAAAGATCAAAACATGGATACAATCAAAGATAGTAACCATAATAGACATTTTAGACAAAAAGGAAAATTTTTATTTTTCGGTGAATAGTGTCGTATACGTGAATAGTAACCCCGACACCAAAAAGTTTCAAATTTGATAAAAAGTTCAGATCAATATTTCGGTATAATGATATTGAAAGAATAACATCATTACCAAAAAAAATAACACCCCTTACCTCGAAAAGACAGTACTTCTAGCTGGAATACCGGATATAGTGCTGAAGGGAACTTGTACTATATAGCAACACTCAAAGTATCCAAATACTCACAAGAATACGCTCGATAATATAGAGAGAGAAGATTTCAGTTTCTAGTGTGATTTTCAATTCTAACCTAAGCACCCTATTTATAGGAAAATGCTTAGAACACCAAAGTAGAAAATTTAATAAAATATTAATATTATTTTTCTTAAACTTACTTCGCACACTAATTGAGTCCAAACATCAGCCATCCACTCAATAAAAGTAAGAAAAATGATTTTCTTAAATAAAATAATTAAAACTTCAAAAAAATCAATTATTCCGGAACTTCGGAACTTCAATAATTCATAATAAATTGCCCTTTTATCAGAAAAATTCAAATCTTATATCCATTCCATAGGAAATTTAATTCTCTACAACTTTACAGAAGAAAGTTTTTCCAAATTCCAAATAGAAATTGACCGAAATCTACGTACGGACGATTTTGTAGGCTATAATCAAATTTCAGTCCAAAAATGGGGTCCATCAACATGAAAAACATGTTTTAAACATTTATTGTAACAAAAATACCCCTCCTCATTTATTCATATATCACACCCTCATTGTAAAAATATCACCATTATTATATTATAATATAATAATAAATTATTTTATCTAAAAAGATAAAATATTAATTTTCAACAATTGTCACTTTAAAAAAAAAAATTCCCCATCTGTATCCACATAAAATAAATATTTTCCTTATCATATAAATCAATAATTAATTATTCACAAATAATATTACAGAATCACAATCATCGACAACTGTGTCATTTCCCAAGAAAGAGGGGCCTTAGGTAAAGGATTTCTCTTCACCGGGTATAATTACCTAACCTCTCCTCGATGAGAACTTTCTAGACATTGCCAATAATGTTATCGAATAATATTATTAAAATAATATAAATTATTGATCCGATAATGGAAAATATTGTGCAATGATAATTATTAAAACAATAGTAATATAAAATATTAACGCATTAATTATTGAATAAAATATTGAACAGTAATTACTGTAACAATTATTGAGTAGTGCCTTCTTACGTAAGAATCAATAATTGGTGCAATACCGTGTGTTATTCCAGACGTATTCTTTGTATTTTAACCACCGGGTATTCCAATGTTGTTAATTGCAGAATAATTCATTATTTGTTATTTATAAAAACTCATAATTGTCGTTTTCTTTATCCAATCGCTTTCCGTTATGGGGCCCACAGAAGGCTGCACCGTCGTATGAATATTCCCCGACAGCAAGAATATTCCACGACCAAACGAATGTTCCCAACAACAATGAATATTTTATAATCACTTGCTTATTTAAAATGTTTGCGCATTTTACCCATAACTAACCACATTAATCAAATCAACCCTTACTATTGCAAAATAATAAATAGAGGAAATTTCATTTTATTAATAAAAAGTTGGGGTCTTACGTACGAGTAGAACCGACTTTAATCGATAAAGTTAAAGTTGCTCAAGCTATAGACCCGGAGCTGATAAATATGAAGAAGAAGGTTCATGAAGGCGTTATTCTAGAAGCAAGAGTCGACGAAGAGAGGAAATCTCAACCCTTGATTTTATTGGTCCATTTGAAATCCTCGATCGAGTAGGAACTGTGGCCTATAGACTCGCTTTCCCACCAAGTATGTCGTGTGTTCATAACGTTTTTCACGTATCGATGTTACGTAAGTATGTGGAAGACCCGAACCACATTATTGAATTAGAACTAGCCGAGTTAGCGGAAGATTTAATGTATGAAGAGGTACCTGTTAAAATCTTGGATAAGAAAGATCATATTCTACGTTCCAAGGTTATACCTCAAGTCAAAGTTTTGTGAAAAAACCAAGATGTGGAGGGAATGACCTGAGAGTTAGAATCTAAACGGAAATCAAGGTATCCTCACCTCTTCGACGTATCAGGTACGTACCCTAATTTCAAGGATGAAATTTCATAAGAAGGGGAGGTTGTAATACCCCAACTTTTATGAATAAAGAATAATTTTTTCTCGAAATATATTTTTGAATATTATGGTGTGGATATGATATAATGTTATAGTTGTGGGTTTTATTTATAAATTTTGCAAAGTAAGTAAGATGTTATAAAATATTCGATTGGTCGAGGAATATTCATTTTAACAGGGAATATTCGTAAGACGACACAATCATTGGTGGACCTCTGGCGAAAGTATTGTAAATGCGTTAGAAAGCTACGAAATAACTTTTATAAAAATAACGGCGAAAGTTTTACCGTTAAATATTTGTTGAAATACCCGGTCCATAAAAATACGATGTCTGGCATTGGTTGCATAGTAGCTACGATATTGATTATTGACGCTTACGTGAAGTTACTCGGTTTACTCAATTATTGCTACAATAATTCTTGCGATAGTATCTCACGTTATTTGATTCAATTATTGTTACAGTATCATCTGTATAATATTTTATATTATTAAATCAATAATTGAGACAATAAAGTTATTCATATTATTATTTGCAATATTGACGATCTCTAGAAAGTTCTGTCGAGGAGAGGTTTGGTCACCTAATTGCGCGCCAATAGGGAGAAATCCTTATCAGAAAGCCTGCTCTTTCCTGGGAATGATCTGGTTGTTAAATATTGTGAGTTATAATATTAATGATGAATAATTGTTGAAATATTAAAAATGTATTTATTAAAGATAAAGGATTTGTGGTAAATATTTATTCAATTTTTTGATATAAATATAGGGATTTGTTATGAGGCGTTTGTTGTAAGTTTGACTTAGTATTCCATGGAAAGATTTACTAATTTTATGGACCGTCGGTGGTGGTTTTAATAGTAAATCAATCTAGACCATTGATGGTGGTTTTAATAGTAAATCAATCTAGATCGTCGGTGGTGGTTTTAATAGTAAATCAATCTGGACCGTCGATGGTGGTTTTAATAGTAAATCAATTTGGACCGTCGGTGGTGGTTTTAATAGTAAATCAATATGGACCGTCGGTGGTGGTTTTAATAGTAAATCAATCTGGACCGTCGGTGGTGGTTTTAAAAGTAAATCAATCTAGACCGTCGGTTATGGTTTTAATAGTAATCAATATGGACCGTCTGTTCTAATAGTAAATCAATCTGAACCGTTCGTTAATTAGTTACTGTTTAGTCCATTCTCCTATAAATAGAAGCTTAATTCTCCTTTCATTCTCACCAATTCACAGAGACTCACAAGAGAAAATACAGAGAGAGAAACTATAGAGAGAAAGAAGAAGAGTATTCTGCTACTTCACTATTGCAGTATCCAGTCTTATACTAAGGTAAGGGATATTATTTTTTGTATTCGTAAGTGGTATTACTTCTTTCGTATTCATAAGGAATACTATTTTTCGTATTCATCCTTTAATATGTCGGAATAGCCTGTCTATGCGGATTACGTACTGCATGACAAGTGAAAATCCATTTGCAGTTTTGTATGTTATTTCTTTTCATATTCTTAAATCTAAACTTACTATGGTAAGTATTGCTTCTATAATCCCTAAAATTAGTGGAATATCCTCGAGTTTTGCGCTTCATCCAGTATCGTTTCATTGGAATATTGATCTGAACTTTCTTATTAAATATCAATATTTTCACCCAGGGTACTATTCACGGGTTACTATTCACTAGAATATTATTCACTCGGGTATTCGGGGCACTTTTCATGTCGGGATACTATTCACGAGTTAATATCAATGGGTTACTATCCATTCAAATATTATTCACTCGGGTATTCGGGGCACTTTTCATGTCAGGGTACTATTCACGGAGTACTATTCACAGGGTACTATTTACGGGGTATTATTCACCAAAAAAAATTATTTCTTTTCTGTCCAAATTATTTTTGATACATGGATATCATTCTTGAATTTTACTCCATAAAGTAGTATCATGTTGACGATTTGGACATTATTGAATTCTGGATAAATTAAATTATAAATCTTTAAAATTTATCATTTGCTTTCATTTAATTGAATTCTTATATCATTGTCATCATCCTCGTGCTTATATTGTGATGAAACTCTTTGGCCCGTAGTGCATAGATGAACTGTTGATTGGTATGATTATGACCAGGGATAATTCAGTATAATCATGACCTGTAATGTTAGAAATGATAAAAGTCATCATTGGCCCGTATTGCATTGATGAACAGTTGTTGGCATGATCATGACCATTAATGATTACATGAATATCCTTGGCCCATAGTGCAGGGATAGTTCGTGGACGTGATACTAATGAATATCCTTGGCCTGTAGTGCAGGGATAATTCGATGATGTGGTTTATTTATTAAGCTAAGTCCCATCAATAAAATTGATGATAAACTTTTTAAATCATAGAAGATAGTAGATATCATGCTTTACTTGACTCTCTTCTAATGGATTGCTGCAATTAAACTTGATGTTTATTATATTTTATCAGTTTAACACTGTTGAAGGCTAACGATAATTTATTCTACATTATCTTAGTCATAATATTTTTTACTGGGCTAGTTGATCTCACCCTTTTGCTTTCATTATTTTCTTCAGGAAATGAGAATATAGCTGGGACTAGTCGGGGAACAGAGTGATGGTCCGAGATGGTGGATTAGTAGTCCTCACTATTCGGTGAAATAGTGTGATAATAAATGTAATGAGGACTCCATTTGAGTTTGAATACTTTCAAGAAGACAATATTCGTGTCAAAACTCTCAGCTATGTTTTGTCATATTTTACAGGACAGTTGTATAAATAAAGTTGTAGTTATATTATGTACCATGTATTTGGCGACCCAGAATGGGTGATGTATACCTGTTTTGGGGGTGTCACAATTCGAGTCTTCGAGAATTTAGTAAAGTAGTAAATTAGTAATGAATGGGCTGAGTGCTGACTACTGAGTGCCTGAGTCAAGAGTCAAGAGTCAAGAGTCATATTATTATTTTAACTCAAGTGTTGTTCGGTTATTCGGTTAAACTGAATAACCCAAAAGTGAAACCCGTACAAACTAACCAAAAACGGTAAAAAAAATCGGATATAACCGAAATATTAAAAATAACTGAATTATCAAAAAAATTTGGTTAAATTATTTCAGTTTGGTTCAGTAATTCGGTTATATTCATTTTTTGCTCAGTCCTAGCGCCAACCCCTGAACAGAAACTATTTTGTTTTTTTTATTTCAGTCCATAGCATACAATCGTAACATAATTTTATGAACATAAAAAGATGTTAATCATATTATATGATGTTATAACAGATTGTAGTTGCATTGTAATACCAAATATGAAGATTTTAAGTTATTAATTAACAAGTTATATAACGATTGAAACTCGATGTTTGTAAGAGTTAGAGATGAGAATTGAATGTTATAGCTTTATGTTATATGTTAGTGTGTTTTCAGATTCATGTTATGTGATTGATCAATATGGTTAGACGTTAAGTTAAAGGTTATAACTTAACTAAGATGGTGAATGGAACTTATAAGGTTAATGTTAGTATAATTTATCGATATTGCAATTATAATGGAATATGTAGGGTACTTTGGCGAACGTGTGATATAATTGTGTAGATTACGCACGAGGCAAGTTCCCTAAACCTTATTTCTTTATGTAAAGCAAGATCCTTATCATATATTGTTTATCATTGTTATGCAAGTTTTCTTTATCCTATCTTACTTACTTTATGCAAGTTCTCTAACTCTAGTTTTTCAATCATGAAATTTTTGAACCTAACTCTTACTTTGAGAAGGTTTCCTATCTTTAACTTGTTTCTTATTACATAAATTTGTTGGGTAAATTCTATATACGCTCTACACGCAAGTGTACGTGGTCAACAAGTAATATAATGATGAGAAAAGTATCGTTCCCACAGAGACTAGTATGAAATTAAATCTAACAATTATCAGTTTTATATTATTTCAATTTTATTAAACTACTCAAATTAATGATTATAATTTATAAAAACTAAAAATCCAAACCAATAAACACAAATTATTATCCATAATTTCAAGCAAATAATGGAGAATTAGACTTACAATTTTACTTTAAGTTTCACTCTTATTATCACACTTTTTTCCAATTCAATTTACTATCTCAATTTATTAATCAAGAACATTCAATTAGAATTAGCTATCGCTCGATGCACTAACACCGTATTAACTTAAATCCATAATTTGATAGAATTAAGCCAAACACCCTAATTAACTAATTCATTATATCTCTATGTGAATTAAAATCAAATAAGGTTTAAATTACAAGTTCTTTATGCGATTACATGCGATGTTAGGTATATCTCTATCCTAAACATTCATCAAGATTCTATCAAAACACAGAATTCAAGAACACATGCTATTGTGATTAGGTCTAGATTCATACATCATCTCTCGAATCCATACAAATCCACATAAAATTGGTGATCAAGCAATTCATAAATTAAAGTACAAATCACAATAGATAAACTGAATTGATAGTATTATTAAACTGAAATTAAGGCATGACAATCATTGTTCAACACTAAAGATCCATTGCAAGCCTAAAAAGTAATTTAGTTCATCATAGATAAATTAAAAACTGAAATAAGTAAAGAATTCATTATCCCAATTACAAAATTCGAATTAAAGAAATAGAATAGTATAAAACCACCCTTCTTTGCCTTCAATTTTGTAATCTTCGTGATCTTGACCTTCCTTGCTCTCCTCCAATGTTCTTCTCTAAAATTAGGGCTCCAATTTGAATGATTGATTGATGTCTCAGTTATGTTGTGTTAACTAATGTATATCTCATGTAATAGTTCATAAATGACGCCCAATAGCAGTCCCAATCCATGCCTAAGTCTTCCATCCACCAGCTGTAGAGTTCCAATCAAATCAGAAGCCTTTTTTCTCTGCCTTGCCCGCACGGGCGGAGTTTTGTACTTATAAGGCCACGATTGGGGGGGGTGCTACTGCAATTAGCCATGGTACCTTATTTTGCCGTGGGGTTTTCTTCACTAATAGGCTCGCCTCATTGGGGCCTGCAGAAGTGCTCTGTATTCTTGCTTGCAATGCTGCTTTCTCGCCACAATGCCACCATTATACTGTGAGATCCCAAATTTTATGAAATGGAAGTATTCAATTTTTCTATAATTATTATTCTATTTAGTAAATGGTTAAATTGATAAAAGGTTAAAGTTAAGGGTGATATGTGAAAAATTTTCAAAGTAAGCAAGTTGTTATAAATTATTCTATTGGTCGGGGAATATTCGTTTTAACAGAGAATATTCATACGATGGCACAATCATTGGTAGACCCCACAACGGAAGTATTGTCGTAATTAGAAAGTGACATAATTATCTTTTTATAAAAATAAGCTACGAAAGTGTTTCTTAGTTAAACTGTTGAAATACCAATTGGTAAAAAGTATAGTAATCTGGCGTGGTTGCATAGTAGTACACGGTATTGATTATTGATGCTTACGTGAGAAGTCACTCGGTTATACTCAATTATTATTGCTGAAGAATTATTGTATAATATCTCTCGTATTATTGATTGAATTATTGTCACAAGATCATCTCGCATAATATTTTATATTATTAAATTAATAATTGAGACGACAAAGTTATTCATATTATTATTTTCAATATTGACAATGTCTAGAAAGTTCTGTCAAGGAGAGGTTTGGTCACGTAATTGCACGCCAATAGGGAGAAATCCTTATCGGAAAGCCCCCTCTTTTCTGGAAATGATCTGGTTGTTAAATATTGTGAGTTATAATATTAATGATGAATAAGTTCGTGTTGATTAAAGATGAAATTGATAGGTCCATTGTGTTGGGATTATTAGTGTCAGTGGAAATCTACATTTATTTCGATAATAATTGATGTCTGGAGGTTATATTGACCAATCGAGTAATTAATCGGATAAATAAGCAATTAATTGCTATTAATTCACATGCTTATAACTATGTATTCACATGCGTGTACTATTGATTCACATGCATGTACTATTAGAGGAGGTGGTGCAAGATTGATAATACTTACATGACTAAATTAAAAATGGAGGTATAGATGAAGGTACTATACTGTAACTATTTTTTTCACATGTATAAAACTATTGATTCACATGAATGTACTATTGATTCACATGATGTACTATTAGGGGAGGTGGTGCAAGTTTGATAATACTTACAGGACTAAATTAAAAATGAAGGAAAAGATGAATGTATTATACTGTAATATTTTGAGCCCCAAAACGTGCAATTATCGAAACCATATTTTCCTATAAATAGAAGCTCATTCTTCTTTCATTCTCACCAATTCACTAAGACTCACAAGAGCAATTATAGAGAAAAGCTAAGAGAGAGAAAGTTTATAGAGAGAAAGAAGAAGAGAAGTCCGCTACTTCACTATTCCGAAGATATGATCTTCTTACGAGGTAAGGGGTATTATTTCTTTCGTATTTGTAAGGGGTATTATTTATTTCATATTCACTTACGATATTATTTTTCGTATTCATAAGAAATTTTATTCTCGTTCAATATTCATAAGGAATTTATTTCGTTCAATATTCGCAAGAAATATTATCTTCATTTAATATTTGTAAGGAATATTATATTCGTTCAATATTTGAAAGGAATATTATTTTTGTTTAATATTTGTAAGGGACATTATTTTTGTTCAGTATTCGTAAGAAATAATATTTTCTTCCATACTCTGTAGTATGTGAGTAATATTATTTCGTTTCGTATTCCTAATTCTACATTCATTTTGTTAAAGTATTGCTTCTATACTCCGTGAAATTAGTAGAATATCCTTGAAATTTGCGCTTCATCCAGTATCATTTCACAAGGATATTTTGAACATTCTTGTTAAATTTTAAACTTTTCAAGCCGGAGTACTATTCACGGGATACTATTCATAAAGTACTATTCACGAAGTACTATTCACGGGGTACTATTCACTCAGGTACTATTCACCCAGGGTACTATTCATAACAAAAATTGATTTCTTTTCTGTCCAAATCATTTTTGATACAATATTATTCTTGAATTTTACTCCACAAAGCAGTATCATTTTGACAATTTGGACTTATTGAATTCTGGATAAATTAAATTGTTAAAGTCTTTAATATTTATTCTTTGCTTTCATTTAATTGAATTCTTATATCATTGTCATCATCCTCATGCTTATATTATGATGAAAGTCATCTGTGGCCGTAGTGCATAGATGGACTTGGTATGATTATGACCATAGATTATTCGGTATAATCATGACCGTAATGTTACCAATGATGTGGTAAAAGTCCTCATTGGCCCGTAGTGCATTGATGGACAGTTTTTGGTATGATCATAACCATGGGTTCTCTTCGGCCAAGGGTACAAAGATGAATTATTTTATGGTTTGATCATGATTGTTGATGAAAACACAAATATCCTTGGCCTGTAATGCATGGATAATTCGTGGTCGTGATACTAATGAATATCCTTGGCCCGTAGTGCATAGATAATTCAGTGATGTGGATTATTTATTAAGCTGAGTCTCAGCGATAAAATTGATGATAAAATTTTTAAATCATAGAAGATAGTAGATATCATGCTCTATTTGACTCTTCTAATGGATTGCTTATTCCGCTGCAGTTGTTGATCTAAAACTTGTTGTCTATTTTATTATATCAGTTGTTATACTATTGAAGGCTAACGATAATTTATTCTGCATTATCTTAGTCCTAATATTTCTTACTGGGCTAGTTAAGCTCACCCTTTTCTTTCATTGTTCTCTTCAGGAAATGAGAATATAGCTGGGACTAGTCGGGGAACGGAGTGAAGGTCTAGATGTTTACATTAGGAGTCCTCACTATTCTGTGAAATAGTGTGATAATAAATGAGGACTTATTTTGAGTTTGAATACTATCTAGAAGACAATATTTGTATTAAAACTCACAACTCATGTTGTATATTTAAGTTTGTATTTGTATTCTGTACCAAGTATTTGGCGACCCAATATGGGTGAAGTATACCTATTTTGGGGGCGTCACATATACCACCATGCCATGTAATGCAATCCTAAACACAAAAAAAACACAAAACAAGTAAAACTGTATAGAAATAGATAGGATCAACACTGTTTAAGTCCAAATCAGAAGCCGATTCGTATGTATAAAACTCACTCATCAAAATTCCAAAATTCTATTGTTGAGCAAGTTTTATTCCTCAACTTGTTATTAATTATGTATGTTCATTGACTCAATTCTTTTATTGAGCAAGATTATAGCCTTAGCTTATTGTTATTCAAGCAAGGTTTGTTATAATATCCAATGCCTACATTTTCTAGTTCATTTCTAAAGCATGATTTCGACGTATAATGTTGATATACTTATGATTCATGATTATTCCATATCATATTGTTATCGAACACTTGAAATGATATCAAACTTTATTGATTCAACTTATCCTTAGTTGATGTTCGTTGAAACTTAAATTACCCTTGAAACCTATCCAAACCAAACTTCCTTTGGTACGGACTCGTATGTTAAAACTGAGATAAACAACCCTATTATAGGGGATTTATTACGCTTAAGCATTTAAATGTTTGTGCACAATACATGGTACGAAGGGTTGATCAGCCTAAGTACGGGGAGTCCCTACAATCTTATGATTATTTAGGTTTAAGTTGAAAGAATACTTATAACCTTGGACATAGTTCATGATCTTGTGACCCTCAGATAAATTTTACATTTTGATTTTAGTTCTTGATTATCAATGATAGATAATGTTATTCAGTTCAACTGAGCTTATTCATTGGCAGTTATTATATTGTTATTATTCATTTGTCATTTCAAGTGAGCATTTGTTTTTCTCACTCTTGCATATATAACCATTGCAGCTAAAGTTAAGAAGGTTGATGAACCAACCACTAGCAAAGGAAAAGGAAAGATGAACAAGTATTGAAGACTTGTAAATCTATTGATTTTTATATTGTCACACTTTGTATAAATTGATGTCTTTACTCATCAACATCTTCAACTCATCAACTAACGGCCTGAGGTATACATTGATGTCTTTACTCGGACTCTTATCACCCGGAATCAGTAAAGGCATGAACATGTAGGGATCTTTCATGCACATCGAAGGCAGGAGGTTATACACCACAATAATCATTGGCCAAGTTGAGTAGGGCTTTGTGTAAGGCCCGTTAAATGGATTAAACCCATCCGTAGCAAGTTCAAGCCTAACATTGCAAACCTCTTCAGCAAACGAGGGGTGCTTGTTATCAAAATTTTTCCACTCAAGCCCATATATGGGTAAAAAAGGTTGACCGACCTTGACTATGTCCCATGTAGAGTGCCACCTCATATCCTCAAAGTATGTGTTGACATAAACAACAACTGCTGAAGCCTCGGGCAATGAGAAAGTAACGTAAGATCTTCTCTCGGCACGTCTTTTCCCTTTTTCTTGCGTTGTTCACAGTATCTACTTGTACCACAAATATCACATGACCTCTTATCTTTATTGACATCACCGTAATACAACATACAGTCATTTTCACAAGCATCAATCTTCTCATACCCTAGATTGAACCTTTTGACCATTTTTTTCACATCATAGTACGACTCCGGTAACTTATTGCCTACAGGTAAGCACTCCTTCACAATGCTTAACAGTTCATTAAAACCTTTCTCGCTACAATCATGCTCATTCTTGAAGTGTAAAAACTTAGTCACGGCAGATAAGACGGTGTGCTTTTCGTGCTCGTCATACAACGGCATCGTTGCTTCATGAAATAACTCATAGAAACCCTTAGCCTTGTCATTCAGCTCTTGCTCCACACTACTGTCATCCCTGTCTGTATTCCACTAGAAGTATGAACCAGCATCTTCGACTATCATGTTAGTACAGTCAAAGGTTTCGTCACCTCTAGATTTCGGTTCTGATTCATATTCATCCAACCAGGTTTCCCCATGATAGATCCATGTCGTATAACCCTGCTTGAACCCATACGCAAATAAGTCGCACATAACATCATTTCTTTCCTTCCACACTTCATTTACATACCTCTTACAAGGACATCTAATCTCATCGCCGCTGACTTGCTCAAACGCAAAATTGAGAAACTGTTCAACCCCACTACAGTACTCAGAGCTAAGCCCACTCTTATCAGTGGCTACCCTACATTCCATCCAACTTTGATCAACAGACATCTCGGACAACTGTCTACTATATATATGGAAAGTTAGACAAACACAATCAAGTCTCCAAGTTAATGTATATGCAAGCTTATGAGTTTCCTAACTTCATCTCCCACTCTAACGGGTCAGGCTTCTATCCCATTCCCGGATGTATCGCCTCATTGATGCCAACAACTTGAACACATCTTTAAATTTTTCAGAAATTTTGGCACCACCTCCCTATGGTCTTCAAGTACACAAAATAGACTAACACATCGTAGTCTAAATATGCACCCGAAGAACATCAAGAGATATATACTGACCGAAAATTCAAAAAATATAAAGACGTGCTCAAGTCGTTAACACAGACCTAAGTGAGATCGAAACATACAAGAAAACAATTCCCAAACAGGGGACTATTTGAGATTCACTCATACTAAGTGAATCTCAAACGGGTTTCTAAGCTTCCTAAACTATATGAAAATATGCACATATTTCTGAAATTATAAAAAAATTATATTACCTCTTTTAAACTAAGCCTAGTAAAGTCATCCAACATCATACCCAATAATTGAAGTTATAAATTGTCTATATTTTGACCAATTTTTTATATATATAATACAATTATATTCAATAATGCTAAAAGGTTGGAAGAAGTTATTAGTTTCATCCTCTTGTAAGACACTTGATTAACTTTGCCCAAAGAACATGTCCAAGAAAAGTAACAAACCTCCTTTATATGATTTTAGTGTAAATTTTTATAAATTAAGGCAACTTAGGTTCCAAACCTCCTTTAAGAGACAAGACAAACATTACTTACCATTTCCATTTGGTTGAACCACTACTTTTGATTGATGTTGCTCCGCGTACTTGTTATTTAGATATATTTTTCATAACATCTATTGATTTGCTCTTGATTACTATGATTAGATATTAATATCATTCATACCTAATTAGTCTAACAACATGTTGAGATTGGACTTCATATGATTAGATTGAATGTTAAGCTTCTTTATTATTAAAAAAACTCATATTTTAATAGCTCAAGTACACATAATATGTCTCATATAGTTCTGAAATTTGTATCAAAATTAAAATGGGTTTAGAATGTACAAGGCACGGTCTAAGCTCAAACCAATTTCATCTCAACCTTATTCTTTATGAACTCAAGCTTAACTCACGGCTTGAAAGCTACTAGTGAGAACAAAAAACTTAACCACCAAAGAATAAAAAATAGAAATAAACGAAAGATTCGTTTAAACAAGACATCGAGCACGCACAGTACGACACTGAATATACAACAACAAAAGGTGTGAATAGCTTACAACACAACGAGAGATGAGTGCATTTATTCACATTTTAGAAACTAAAATAGTAATGACATACGGAATTGACCTGGGACACAAATATTCTCAACATAAGATGGAAGCACACAGAAATTAACCATCACACACACATAGAAATATATATACTATGTACATAACAATATGCTACAGAATGGTACGTAGATTTATCTCTATGTACATAACAATAATACAGATATGTGTAAAATATAAACAATAAGCAAAATGAAAAGGCAAGATTTTTTTTTTACAAATCCTAAAAAACTGAAAACAAGACCAACCTGGGATTCAGGCTCCAAAACCCACTTAACAATCTCAACTTTTTAATTTGAAGAATAACACAATGCCTAAAAGTTTTCATACTCTAAACACAAGCACTGTACTTTGGATTTTGGCGAAAAAAATTGGGAAATTTACAAAACTTAACACAAGCACTGTCAATACCAGTATAAATAAAATAATATAGACCTTAAATCAAATCTTATTATACATTAAGATGATAACAAAGATATTATTAGGGGAAAAAATTGAATTGGAAAAACTTACTGAGGCGAGGACTATCGACGGCCAGGACAGAGGCGAGGCGGCGACGGGAACTCGACGGCGAGGTGGTAGGTGGTAATCGAAAGCTGGGCGATGGCGTAATCAGAAGATGGATGACGGCGAGCTACTCAAGGTGACGGCAGGAGGAAGAGGGAAAGAAGATTCGTGCGGGGAAAGAAAAAGGATAAGCAGAAAAATTAAAATAGATCTGTTATATAGGACTTATTCTCGACGGCATAGCCATCGATATTACTCCCATTGTCAATGACTCATTATCGACGGCATAGTCCCGTCGCCAATGCTATAGCCCTACACCCTCCCGCGCGCGAGTAGTGGAAAAGATGGCGTCATATGAGTGAAAATAAGTCATTATTGACGACATACATTAACGACAGTTTGGCCAACGCTAGTGAGGTAATTACCGACGGCTATTCTACCCATCGATATTACGCCCATCGCCTATGACCCAGTTTTTTGTAGTGTCACTTTTGCACATATAACCATTGCAGCTAAAGTAGAGAAGGTTGATGAACCAACCACTAGCAAAGGAAAATGAAAGATGAACAAGTGTTGAAGACTTATAAATCTATTGACTTTTATATTGTCAGTGTGACGCCCCCAAAATAGGTATACAACACCCATTCTGAGTTGCTAAATACATGGTACAAAAAGAAAACTACAACTTCAATAATACAATTGTCGTGCAAAATACGACAACACATACTATGAGTTTAAATACAAATATTATCTTCTAGACAATATCCACACTCAAATAAGTCCTCATTACAATTATTTATACACTATTTTATAGAAATAGTGAGGACTGCTAAAACATCTTTCTAGAACCATCACTCCATACCCCGACTTGATCCTGCTATGTTCTCACCTCCTAAGAAGAAAAATGGAACAAAAAGGAAAAGGGTGAGCTCAACTAGCCCAGTAAAGAATATTATGACTAAGATAATATATAACAAATTATCATTAGTCTTCAACAGGGAAAAATCTGATAAAATATAATAGACAATAAGTTTTAGATCAACAATTGCAGCGAAAACAGCAATCCATTAAAAGAGTCAAGTAAAGAATGAATTATACTATCTTCTAAGATTTAAAGGTCCATCATCAATATTTTATCCCTGTAATAACAATCAATATACATCTTTAATCAAATATTCATCTTTTCACTATAGGCCATAGATATTCATTTGTATCACCAGTTGGTCATGTTCATCTCAACACCTGTTCATCTTTGCACTACGGGCCAAAGATATTCATCAATTAATCATTCATCTTTGCACTACAGACCAAAGATATTCAGTAATATCATCATTTAGGACTGAGGATGATGAAAAATATTTTAAAGAAAACGAATCCAGTGAGACAAAAGGACAAATATTAGGGATTCGTATAACAGTTTATCCGAGATCAATAATACTTCATAATAACCAATTGTGAAGCGTAATTCAAAAATAAAGATCAAAACATGGATACAATCAAAGATAGTAACCATAATGGACATCTTGGACAAAAAAAAAATTTTATTTTTCGATTGAATAGTGTCGTGATTCGTGTGAATAGTGTCGTATACGTGAATAAGGCCAGTATCGTGAATAGTACTCCCAGAACACAAAAAAGTTCCAAATTTGATTAAAAAATTCAAACCAATATTTCGGCATAATGATATTGAAGAAATTAATATCATTTAAGAAGAAAATAACATTCCTTACCTCAAAATAACGGTACTTCTGATCGGAATATCGGATATAAAGCCGAAGAAAACTTTTACCGAACAACAACCCTCAAAGTATCTAAATACTCACAAAAATACGCTCGACAATATAGAGAGAAAGAAAACATGTTTCTAGTGTGATTTTCAATTCTAACTTAGCCCTCTATTTATAGAAAAATATTAGCACGCCGAAGCAGACTTGACCTGCTACCTGATGGCTTTACCTGCTACTATTGCCACCCACCACATTTGAAATAAAATTCAGCACATTTCTTCACCAACCACAAGTGGGGCCCACTCAATTCTAGAATTTTTCACCAAAATCATTTATAAACCTAATTTCCGAATCACCACCTCTTAAAATTCATAACAAATCATACGTTCATTTTAACGGTTTAAAATTTGTGGATATATACTCAACTTATATATGTATAACATATCCAAAAATCACAACGATCCAACTACGATTAAAATTATAACTCACTTAATAGAGCTTTAAGAACAATCGATTTGATCTTTTAATACCTCCAATTCGACAAAATACTGATAAAACACCTCAACATTAATTCCTTCATTTATAACCACATAAATAAATCCATCATTTATATCCGCATCAAATAAATATTTCCTTATCATATAAATTAATAATTAATTATTCATAAATAATATTATAGAATCACAATAATGACAACCAGGCAGTTCCCAAGAAAGAGGGGGCTTTCTAATAAGGATTTCTCCTTACTGGCGCGCAATTAGGTGACCAAACCTCTCCTTGACAGAACTTTCTAGACATTGCCAATAATGCTATCTAATAATATTATTCAAATAATATGAATTATTGATCTGATAATGGGAAATCATGCGATGACAATTATTGAAACAACAATAATATAAAATATCAACGCAGCAATTATTGAATCAATAAAATAAAATATTGAACAGTAACTACTGTAACAATAATTGAGTAGTGTCTTCTTATGTACGAATCAATAATTTAACAATACTGTGCAATACCTTGTGCTACTATGCCACCAATGCGTGTATATCTTTGATTTTAACCACCGTGTAACCCAACAAAGTGTTAACTGTGAATAATTACTGTTATTATTTATGAAAACTCAAACTTTGTCATTTTCTTCATCCGACAATTATTCTATTATGAGGCCCACGAATGGTCGCTGGCTGCAAATCATTGCATTTAATATTCCCAAATAATAAGAATATTTCACGACCAAGCGAATATTCCCCGACAACAATGAATATTTTATAACCACTTGCTTATTTTGCAAAATTTGCACATTTCACCCATAACCAAAATATTATATCAAATTAACTTCTTATTATTCACAATAATAATTAGAGGAAATTCGATTTTATTAAAAAAAAAAATTGGGGTCTTACAGTCAGACTTTGTTTTAATTATTGTGATGTAATTATTTTATTTTCTGCACTTGATGTATGTTTTAAAGGTTAGATAACCTGGGAGATTTATTGATTAAGTTATGTAACCCTTTAATGGGAAGATTTATTATTTAAATTTATTTTATTTGGGTAGTTAGAAATAAATGTTTGGATAGTGAACACCAAATCCTGTGGGAATGAATTACCCAGATTTGGGGGTGTCACACTTTCCCATTATCTATTCTGAGGCATTTAACTTGTTTCCCTGTTTTATTTTCCACTTTTGTTTTTCACACTCTGAATTTCTCAAAAACCTCATATTTTTGCCACATGAAGTACTCCCAAACTTTCCTCAAAACACCAACGATAAAGATCATGAAATAAAGAGATCTCATTTTTGAAGCTACCCTCACTTGTCCCCAAACATCAGAATTCACGTAATCAAGTATTCCCTTAGTTTTGTTCACTACACACCAAAATTGCACCTTACACTGCTTTCGCATAACACAGAACTTGTAGAAATCAAGTTTTCACGATTTTACCCCTTTCAACAAGTTTCTTTTATGTAATTCTATCATCCCACGTTCCCCCATATTCCCCAACCGCATATACCAGAACAAAGTATTATCAGTATTTTCATCTGTAGTGGTAGCAGCTCCACCTACAACTGTACTCCCTATCAAACGATAGATATTCCCACCAACCCTAGAATCTTTTAAAATCACCAGAGCACCCTTCGTTACTATTATGGCTCCACGACCTGTTTTTTATTCACAGCCATTAGAGTATAAGGTTCCTAATGAAATCAGATTTTTTCTTAAACTTGGAACATGCCTAACATCACCAAGAGTTCTCACAGCACCATCAAACATCTTAATCTTCATTGTGTTTATTCCAATGACATTACACGAAGCATCATTACCCATTAAAAAAGTACCACAATTCACTGACCTGTATGTGTCGAACCACTCCTTGTTAGGCGACATATGAAAATAACATGCTAAATCCAGAATCCATGAATCTGCCACGTCTGTGTTCGTTGAAACCGAAAACATATCACCATCACAACCATCTGATGACTCTTCCACAACATTTACAGATTTTGATGATTAAGTTTTCTTCCATGTTCCCATTCCCTCATTCTTCTTCTTGTACGAACAGTCTTTCTTGAAGTGTCCTGTCTCGTGACATTTGTAACATTTTAATTCACTTGGCTTGGGAGTCCTGCCCCTTGACTTTGACATCCCATGCGCTCCTGTTCTTCCCCTTTCTGATTTTCTGCCACATTCCTCTCCCCCTTTTGCCACCAGCCCTTCACCCGAAATACCATCGGTCTGTTGTGTGTGTTGGTTATACATAAGTAGGGTTGACATGACTTCCTCCAATTTTAGAGTTTCTTTCCCCCAGAATAGGGTTGTAACGAGATTCTCCATAGAACCTAGTAAAGAATACACCAACATCATCGTTTGGTCTTCCTCGTCGAATTTCACCTCAATCCTTAACAAATCGCTAATAATCTGATTGAACGTATGAATGTGTTGAATAAATTAGAAACCCTCGATCCTCTTTAACCCAAACATTTTCTGCTTCAGTAACAGATTATTTGTCAAAGAGTTTGGCATATACCTGAACTCCAACTTAGTCCAGACACTAGACGGTGATTCATCACCAATCACGTGATACATAACTTCGTCTGCAAGACACAAACGAATTGTACTCACCTCCTTCATCTGGAGTTCTTCCCAGTCATCAGTCGGCATGGTCGCTGGTTTCTTTTTCAACACCTTCACCAATCCCTACTGCACCAACAGATCCTTTACGCACTATTGCCATAGTCCGAAATTCTCAATCCCGTCAAACTTCATCACATCGAACTTTTTAACAGACAAGCTCGAAGTTATCGTTCTTCGCGAGTTCAATCAAACCCGAGCTTTAATACGACTTTTTTGAAATTGGATCACACACGCACACGATAGTAAAAAAATCAACACAGAGATTTACGTAGTTCCCCAATTTGGGTACGTCCACGGGAGCGAAGAGATGTGCTTTTTATTATCTGAGTACATATGGTTTTACAATAGAGAGTATAAATATCTGCTATTTCTATCATAACCTTACACATTATAGCATGAATACCCATAATACTCTTGTAACATCGTACCAAACCGTTGGGGGTCTACGCCCCCCACACCCCCCAAACCTTCGGTCCGACCCGATGGGCCAGTGCCTTGCTCTGCTTTGTTCCGTTCGATCGCTTCGCCTTCCTCACACCGCTTCACACTGCCCTTTTTCAGAAACTTCTCAATATCTCTCATACACACCATATGAGACACAAATTCTAACACAAGCATATAATGCCTTACATGTACAAGTACTTAGAGAATTGTATGAAGACAACTCATCCCATAACTCTTTGAGAACAGTAAAATATGTTGCAATTGAATCAGTACCTTCAGAATGGTTGGAGATGTCTCACATAATTTTGAAAATTCGAGGAGCATTTTTTTGTGAGAAACGATCACGAAGATCAGTCCAGACTTCAATTACAGTAGCTATCCAAAGAACACTATTTTATATTCCAGGAATCACCGAATGAATGATCCAATAATGGACCATGCTGTTGCACCAAATCCATTGCATTTGCTGCAGTGATTCTGAACTGGGTTTTAAAATTGTCCCATTGATAAAACCAACTTGGCTCAATGATATTTTTGACCTTACAAGTTGTCATTCATTTTTAAAGTCGATTTTAAAATTAATTTTTCGTAAATTATGCCTTTAAACTGATATTTTTTGTCAATTCTATTCTTTTTACCCGATTTGACTACAACCCGACCCATTTTAACCCAATCCCAATTTCACCAATTATTTTTTTAAAAAAAAATAAAATTTTTAAAATTATTTTAAGGCTGAATGATATTTTTATCCTTCTAAGTTGTCACTCACTTTTAAAGTCGTCTCTAAAGTTCATTTTTTATTAATTAGGACCTTAAAGTGATTTTTTTTTTTTTTGCGTTTTCGTTCCTTTTACTCGATTTTACATAACCCAACTAATTTTGATCAAATTTTGACTCAACCCCGACCCCAATTTCACTAATTATTTTTAAAAAAAAAACTAAATAATTGTGTTCAAAACTTTTTAGTTTTAAAAATAATTTTCAAAACTTTTTAGTTTTTTTTAGAAAAAATTAATTAGCGAAATTGAGGTAGGGTTAAACTGGATCAGGTTAGGTTAAAATTTGATCAAAATGGGTCGAGTTGGGGTAAAATAGGGTAAAATGAACAGAATCAACAAAAAAATGACACTCTAAGGATTTAATTGACGAAAAATAAATTTTAAGAATGACTTTAAGAATTAGTAACAACTTAGAGGTTCAAAAGTGTCGATCAACCAAACCAATTTTATTTTTCCCCTCCAAAGCAATCATCATGGATCTATCGACTCCATGTTGGATAGTTATTACCATTAAGAGGTTGTGAAACAAGACTTGGACCAGGCTGATCGGATGGGTGAAGAGAGTAAGGGGAGGAAGCATATATCAAGATTAAATGGGACAGTGGATATTTTTGGAGTTAAATGGGTAGAAGACTCATCGGAGATGAAATTTTTTTGATTTACTGAAATGGATAGGCTCTAATACCGTGTAAAGAAAAAACCTTTTCTTGTATTTCGAATTAATCATGAACAACAGATTAGGACTCATTATATACAAACAAAGGCTTGATTTAAGCAAACTGATTAGTTTAATCTAAGCAACATGATTTGGTAATAGCTTAATCTTAGGAGCTTGATTGTTGGCAGATATATACAATATCTATACAAGGCTTAATTGGTGGAATAAATTACAAAACCTGATTTGTAAAATATTTGTAGAATAATTAGTGTATTATTTTTTCCCAATCTACCGCTAGAACATGTAGCGGCTGGCTTATTCTTCAATTGCTAGGCTCTTTTATGATTATTGTTGCCACTATATCATCTCTTTATATATTACATATTAAATTCTACAATTATTACAATATTCTTTTAATATTATTGATATTATCACAAGAAAAATAATTTTATCAAAATATTAAGTATCATTTAAAATATTAAGATTTAATAATTTAAAAATATTAATAACTATTTTGGTATGAGAATATTTTTATTATAACAATATTAATAGTCTTTTAAAATATATGTAGTAAGAAATTATAAATTTTAAGACATTAAAAATATATTTAAGTATTATATTTTTTAAATTTAATATAAATACATTAAAATATTTCAAAATCTCCATATTTTTAAATATATAATATTTAAATATTTTATATAGATTTTACACACGTTAGAAAAATATTTTTAAATCTATTTATGCTTTTACATTCAAATATTATTTTTTTTAAATGTATTTATTATATATGAGATAATTACATTTAAAAAAATATTTTTAAATCTATCTATGTTTTTACATTCAAAATTATACACATAAATATATTTGAAAAAATTATTTTTCATCTAAAAATTATTTATGATTATATAATATTTGAATGTAAAAATCATAGATAGATTTAAAAATATTTTTCTAACGTGTGTAAAATTTATATAAAAAATATTTAAATTTTTTATATATATAAAATATGGAGATTTTGAAATATTCTAATTTACTTATATTAAATTTTAAAAATATAATACTTAAATATATTTTTAATACGTCTTAAAATTTATAATTTCTTACTATACATTAAAAAAGACTATTAATATTTTAATAATTAAAATATTCTCATACCAAAATATTTATTAATATTTTTAAATTATTACATCTTAATATTTTAAATGATACTTAATATTTGGATAAAATCATTTTTCTTATGATAATATCAATAATGTTAAAAAAATATTGTAATAATTATAGAATATAATATGTAATATAGAAAGAGGAGAGAGAGTGACAACAGTAATCTTAAAAGAGCCTAGCAATTGAAGAATAAGCCAACCGTTACATGTTGTAACGGCGGGTTGGCGAAAAGTAATATAATATTATTAATAAGGAAGGACATTTTAGTAAATTACTATGCCGATAAAAGTGAAGTAATTGCCGCTGCAACTTATAGCGGTAGAGTCCTCTTTTATTTTCCAATCTCAGTGCTTAATTTTATTGATCAACGGTGAAAATTATGATTGCTGAATAGTATCTGTGGCAATCTGTTCTTTGAATAGTATCCGTGGCAACCCATTCCCCCAATATATATATATATATATATATATATATATATATATATATATATATATATATATATACACATCCGGATCTTAAGCTCACCTCTTATCCAACTCACCCGAGCTCACCCCCTCTTAATGACGGACTTGGCTGATTTGACGGATTTTGGCCATACAACCGTCGCCTCATACTTTTTAGTGTAAGACCCTCAATTTTATGAAATAAAATTATTCAATTTTTCTTATAATTATTATTCAAGAATGTTAAAATTGATAAAAGTTTAAAGTTATGGGTGAAATATGCAAATTTTACAAAACACACAAGAGGCTATAAAATATTCATTATTTGGAGAATATTCGTTTGGTCGTGTGGAATATTCTTTTTGTCGGGAATATCCGCGACGCAGTGTAGATCATTTTTGGGCCCTATAACATAATAACCTATTGATGAAGAAAACGACAAAATTAAGTTTTTATAAATAAACAGAATCGTATCAAGTAATAATCGTTGGAATAACGATTGGTAAAATAAAGTAATACGCTGGCGTTGTTTGCAAGATGCTGCACGGTATTACAAGATTTTGAATTATTGATTCTTACGTAAGAAGGCACTACTCTAATAATTGTTACAAAATTATTGCTCAATATTTTATTTTATTGATTCAATAATTGTTGCGTTGATATTATATATTATTATTGTTTCAATAATTGTCATCGCATAGTATTTTCTATTATCGATCAATAATTCAATTATTTGAATAATATTATCGATAACATTATTGGCAATGTCTAGAAAGTTCGCTCTAAGGAGAGGTTTGGTCACCTAATCAAGGCGCCAAGAAGGAGAAATCCTTATTGGAAAGCCCCTCTATCTGAGGAACCGTCTGGGTTGTCGAGATTGTGAGTCTGTAATATTATTTGTGAATAATTAATTATTGATTATTATGATAAAGAAAATATTTATTGTGGATATAGATGGAGAAAATTTTTAATGTGACAATTGTTGGAAATTAATATTTTATCTTTTTCTGATAAAATAATTCATTTAAATATATTATTTTAATAATATATTAACTAGTGATATTTTTACAATGAATGTGGGATATATGAGTATATGAGGAGGAAGAGTATTTTTGTGGCATTAAATGTTTAATATATGTTTTTGTGTGTTTGGTGGACACAATTCTTAACCGAAAATTGATTATAGAATCGTAAAATCGCCTCGCTTATGGATTTTAGTCAATTTTCATTTAGAATTTGGAAAAATTTTCTTCCGCAAAGTTGTAGAGAATGGAATTTCCCATGGAAAGTCGTGAGTTTCAATTTTTCCGATAAACGGCTATTTTCTATGAATTATTGAAGTTTCGGAAAATAAAATAATTTTTATTAAATTATATGGTGGGACCCACTTTGGTTGGTGTTAATAACATGTGGGTCGCTATATTTTTTCAGTAATTGGCATGCTTGGATGGCTGGTCTTGGATGGTTGGTGTGTAGAAAAGAAAAATAATATTTTATTATTTTAGTCTCTCCTTTTAGCTTAAAGCATTTTCCTATAAATAGAAGCTTAAGTTAAAATTAAAAATCACACCGTAAACCCAAGTTTTTCTCTATTTCTCTCTCTATATTATCAAGTGTATTCTCGTATCTTGAGTGTTGCTATATGATTGCAAGTTCGTTCAAATAATATTCCAAATAAAAATCTTTGCTCTTTTGAGGTAAGAGATTTTAAGGGTTATTATGTTTTTCAGTTCGTACTTCTTCTGACCTTCAGAAAATTTTGGAAAATTTTGAAATGATATTTTGATGAGTTTTATTGATTGTGTCCAAAAATGGTGATTTTTGGATGTATAGATTAAGAGTTATGAATTTTACGGGAAAATACTATTTTAAAAGTAATCGCTTATAACTCCTTGTGGTTAACTCCAAAATTGATGAAATTTTTATTGGGAGTACATATATATAACATGGGTATATTCTATAAATTTTAGAATTTTTGGATAAAAGTACAATTTATGATAAATGTTTTAATATTCAGCGGTTTTGGCTATGTGAAAAATAGTAAATGACTTTTAAAAATTCTGATAAAAATATATGTTCAATATAGGACTATATTCTGCTAAATTCCAGAAAAGAAATATTTTTGGAACTGATTTGTTATTTTTCATGAAAATAGACTAGTTGTGAGTAAATGAATTAAATATGTTATGTGAGGTAAGAAAATTAGAAAATAGGATTTTATAGCTTGAGAATCCTACATGAGGTATATGCAGATTTTTGATGAGAATTTTGGTTATTGGTGATGAAATCTTATGAGTTTGGCATTTTAGAATGATTAAATGCATTATTTAGTAAAGTGTAAACAATTAAAATAAATTGTTTATAAGCTTAAAAAAAAATATTATTCTTTCAATATCATTATACCGAAATATTGGTATGGATTTTATTGTAGAATTTCTACCTTTTTGAGTCGGGTTTACTATTCATAAGATACTATTCACGAGTTACTATTCATGAGTTACTATTCACGAAGTTACTATTCATGAGTTACTATTCATGACAAAATTGATTTCTTTTTCTAACCAAATTATAGTTGATTTATGAATATTACTCTTGAGATTAAATCTAGATGTTTTGATTATATTGATTTTACTATCATATATAACATTTTTATAACCCTAATGATGATATTTCTCTTTGACTTGAGTATAAAGATGGGTAAATTATTGGTATGATCGTGACTAGGGGTTCTCTTTGGCCAGTAGTGCAAAGTTGAATCGTTGACTGGTATGATCATGACCATTGAATATATAACTGAATATCTTTAGCTTAAGTGCAAAGGTGAAATGATCAACATGGTTATAATTATTGTTTATATAAATTCTGAAATGATTATATATTTCTTTGAGATAATAATATATTTGGCCTATAGTGCAAATATGAACTATTGAGGAATATCTTTGGCCTGTAGTGCAAAGATGAATTATTGATGAATATCTTTACCTGTAGTGCAAAGATGAATTATTGATGAATATCTTTTGGTCAGTAGTGCAAAGATGACATGTTGTTGAATATCTTTGGCCAGTAGTGCAAAGATGAACATGTGTTGAGATGAACATGACCAACTAGTGATACAAATGAATATCTTTGGTCGTAGTGCAAAGATGAAATTATTAGTATGATTATGAACAAGAAATGTGATTTGGTGTAACCATGATCTTTGATGTTTCGTGTAAAGATAGGTGATGAAAATTATCTTCATTCCGGATGAGAAGATGAATTTAGAACTACAATTATGATTATGAGTTATTCATATGATTGTGGACCATAATTGTTGATTGATGTTACAGGATAAAATATTGTTGGTGGATTTTTAACATGGAGAAGATAATAGACTTTATAGTCTATTCGACTCTTCTAATGGATTGCTTTCGTTCAACAAGAACTATGGTTAAAATTTTTATCATCTACCATATGTTCTAAATCTCTGATTTATTATTGATGGAGGCTATTGATAATTTAATTACCTTTAGTCATGATATTCTTTACTGAGCTAGTTGTGCTCACCCTTTTGCTTTACAATTCCTTTCAGGTAATAAAAGTATAGCTGGGTCGAGCGGGGGATAACAGGGTAATAGAATGGTGGTCTATAGCTGTTGAGGGTGAGGTAAACCCAACGTTGGAAGGGTGTTTTGTCACTATCATACAAGATGTCTAATGACATACAACCACGTATCATCATAAGACAGGATGTGCTCATCCATTTGTCGAGTATATATACTGAGCACTACCTATATAATCTTGGTGTTTGTTTGAAGTATAATTCTCAATTTGAGATAGTGGAGATAATGATAAATTAAGAGAAGACTCACCATTGGGAAGAATATGATAGTAATCTTCTCATTTTTCTTTGGGGTCTATTAGGTCAACCAAGGATAATTGTACATATGATATCTATCATAACCTGCACGCATGGCCTCCCATGTACGAAGGTTTCTTGAGCACTTCCCAAAGATTTTAGTTTCTAAAAGCAGTCTTTGACTATACCTTTATGTAAGGTGTCATCGTGAGGTGTTGTCCACGGTTGGGACATGTGTCACATTTGGTATATATTTGTATCCAAACTCACGATATATGTGTTGTTGTATTTTTACACGACAATTGTTGTAATAAAGTTGTAGTTGTATTCTGCATACATGTATTTTATGCGACTCAGAATGGGTTGGATTGAATGGACCTATTTTGGGGTCGTTACATTTAGCGACAGACAACATATAGCGTCGCTAAAAGTATAGACGACGGTTGTATGACATAACCGTCGACGGGTCCGTCGCTAGAGGGGTGAGTTCAAAAGTGTGAGTTGGATAAGGGTGAAATTTTAAGATCCGGACTATATATATATATATATATATATATATATATATATGGGTTTGCATCCATAAAAACCTTCTTTGAGCAACCAAATAAAACACGACATTACAACAAACAGAATGATCGGGATAATTAAAATGAGATATATTAATAAGAATAATAGTAATATTAGTATTAATATTCATATTAGTTATTACTACTATTAATATTAATATTATTAATATTAATATTACTAACTAAAATTGATGTCCGATCCCCAGATAAGCTTCACAGTGTTGTAAAGTATTGTGAAGTTTGTTTGGGTAACCGGGGCATACAATCTCTATGTACTAAAGATTTTTCCCTTGTTAGATGTTGGGTCAACAAAAGTAGGTTGCGCCTATCTAGTGCAATTTTTTTGCCGCAGTATCTGCTTCATCTGCTGTTCCACTCATATGTTTTATCTCCACCTAATTCTTATCTATTTATCTACAACTATTTTTTTAAATGAATAAAAATTAAAATAATATTCTTATCATAAAAAAGATCACATATCTTTCACACGCACACACATACATATCTGCGGGTACCTTACATATAGCAAGTACCACAATACAATACGCATGTGTGTGTAGATGAAAGATTTTAACCATTTTTATGCGATAATAAAGATTATAAAATTACATGAAAAGAGCAAAACACGGGATGAGACAAGGAAAAGGACAGTAAATTTGAATTCCTAGATCTGATTCTCCCAACATCTGCTAATTGTGGCAGCCTAGTGTACTCCCGGCTATATGTCGGAGCTAGTGCACTTTATGGTCAATGTAGTTTACAATCCATTCAAGTTCCTCGAGCTCTTTCATTTTATTAGATGTTTAAAGAGAATTATTTGAGTAACAAATACCAAAAGTACTAGTCGTAAATATGGAGTCCAATTTTGCTGTCATATTGCAAGTCTCATCTACTTTACCAAACTTATACTTTCAGTTAATCTTTATCTATTTATTTACAATTATGTGGAGTACATAGAATAGGATAGTAGATGAGACATGGGATTGGACAGCAGATTTGAATTTCTTAAAACGAGGCCTAATTTTCTTTATTCCTAAATAACAGGCAAATGGTACAAAAAGATGAAGTGCTAACCATCATAGTTGAGCCGGGGTGGAGAATCGGAACGACCATTACTTTTCCTGGCACGGGAAATGAGATACCAGGAGGTCAAGCAGCAGACTTGAAATTTATAGTTGCAGAAAAACAGCACCCTGTGTTTAGAAAAGAAGGAGATGATTTAGTACTGAAAATGGAAATTTCTTTGGTAGATTCCCTTGCTGGTTGCACACTTTCGATCCCGTTATTAGATGGACACAAGCTGAGTTTGACAATAGAAGATCTCATACACCCTGGCTCTCAAAAGGTTATTGCAGGTCAAGGCATGCCAAAGCCTAAAGAACAAGGGGAAAGAGGAAACTTGATAGTTAGTTTTGTAGTTGAGTTTCCTAAGGAGCTGACGGATGAACAGCGGTCTGATCTTTTTAGTATTTTGCAGGATTCTTGTTGAGCATAGAAGTGGGATTTGTTAGTTTTAATATTGGCAGTACTGTTAGGCTTAGAACATTTGGTAGTTTTAATATTGGTATTGCTATTAGGCTTAGAGCAATAGAAAAATTCAGGATTTGGTTTTATGTTACTTGAATATGTAGATGCTTAGCTGTGTTTTAGAAACTTTGTTGGGTGTTTATTAGAATTTCGGAAAGTGCTTGTTTAACAATACTGGCATCTTATTTTATGAATTCGGTTATGCTGAACTTGTCATACCACATATAAGTTCTATTTGGCTAGCAAAAGGTAAAAGTTGCATTTTAACTTTAGCACTCTGTTTTTGGGCCAGAATAAATGCAATATGTGCTATAATTTATGCAACAAAAAGTCGATTGAATTTTATAGTGGTTTGTAATGATTTATAGACAACTTACCATATAATTGAATCCCTGATTTATAGTTGTACTGTGCGTGCGAGTACTAATGCCTAGTCGGTGCGTTTAATCCTAAATAGAAAATGGATAATTATATGTGAACTTTTCACTATAGATATTTCCTTTCATCTTAGATTGTGCTAGTATTATTTAATGGAGGGACAATGAAACAAAAGAAACCTTTGACTATGTTAGGAATTCAAAAGACTCGAGCGATGAAATGCGAAAAAGAGATGAAATTTAATAATTTATAAGAACTCTTTTAACCTTCTGTTGCATTATATTTTAAGCATTGACATTAGTATTTTGGAAGTATAGATAAATCAATTTAACTTCATTAAGACAATTTTTTTCTTTTTACATTTATTTTTGTTTTTCTTTTCTTTTCTTCCGCAGTTTTCCAGTTCTAAAGGTAGGGTACCTAGCTAAATTTTAACGTTCCAATGAGTCAAGCCGGGTATAGATGGGGTTTAGACTATAAAGAATACACACCATTTTTAACTTTTCAATTTCTCTCCTTTTCTTTTCTGCATTTCACCAATACTTCACAACTACAAAAAGGTGCTCCTTATTACCCCGTCGTATATACTGTTATTAAGGACGGTGTGTCCGATGTCTCAAATGACTTGTTGCCAACAAATTTCGGTTGCAATCGGATCTGTTAACGTCAAGATTTTATGTCACGTCCCAATCACGTAAGACGTCTGATTCTACACAATAAACACGATCAACACCAAAAGCTTGACGGCTTTGACCGTCAGTACAGGCGATCACAAGGGTTAACAATGGAGGATAAAATATCTAGTGTATTGAGAGAGATAAAATTATCAATTTTCTTTTTATGTTCGACCTCCTTGCTATGATATACTACAAGATCCGGTTTTGCGTGCAACCGACCCTCCTGACACCACCCTCTGCGGGTGGCTTCCACATTGATCCCATCCCCCTTTCCATCACATTGGCCATTGTCCAATCCTCATTAATGCGATGTAGGATATTAGTCACCATTATCTTTTCATCATCATCCAGAAATTAAAACCTAAGTGAAGATATTTAAATATCTCTTTGGTCATTGACCTTGACCCGACCCAACAAAGAGGACCCAATGATCAAGCCCTAATGAAATGACCGGTAGATTAACCAAGTAGCTCGGCCCAAGCCCTTTGGCCCAATATCTAAAATATCATGGCCCAACATTGCCCCCCCAGTCTTTTATTAAACATGATGTTTAATGAAAGAGTATAAATGGCATCGGTCCCGGGCAAAAGGAATTATAATAAGATCAATAAAGACCCAAAATATAGCTTACCGAGGCTCATCTGATGAACATCAAATAGCAACATAAAGGGTTCATCTTCGTCGACCTCTACAGAAGTACCAACTGAAGCGCTTTTAACTACCGAAGCTCAAGCCACAGAATGAAATACCGGTTCGACAATAGCATGAGATCGTGATACCGATGATCACCGGTTCGGAAATAGTTCCATCATGGCCCGAAGCTCTCTGAGCTCTTCTTCAAGCTTCTGACGATGTGCCAGATGCTTTGATTCTTTAGCTTGGATCGACATTTATATCAATGATGACCCGGCTTCAGAATGGAGTTCTCCCTTCAGGCGACATCCTCTTCGGCTTCTTTGTATTTGGGACGGAGGCACCCGAAGATAGCGTTTGCCTACAAATGACCATTATTAGTCAATCAGTTCAAATTGATGGGCAGCGATATAAATGGATAAAGTCAAATTATCCAATTCCTTTAGTCCGGTATTTCATTCCTTCGTCCATCAGGTCCATGGTGGAACTATTGCCGAACCGATGATCATCGGTATCACGAACGCATGCTATTGCCGAACCGGTATTTCATTATGTGGCTTGAGCTTCAGTAGTTAAAAGCGCTTCAGTTGGTACTTCTGTTGAGGTCGACGAAGATGAACCCTTTGTGTTGCTATTTGATGTTCATCAGATAAGCCTTGGTAAGCTATATTTTGGGCCTTTATTGAGCTTATTATAATTCCTTTTGCCCGGGACCAATGCCATTTATACTCTTTTATTAAACATCCTATTTAATAAAAGGGGGCAATGTTGCCAGCCATGATATTTTAGATATCAAAGGGCTTGGTGAAGCTACTTGGTTAATCTACCGTCATTTTAGTTGGGTCCGATCATTGGGTCCTCTTTGTTGGGTGGGTCAAGTCATAATGACCCAATGATATTTAAATATCTTCACTTGGGTTTTGATCGGTGAGATGACAAAGATAATGGCTGACTAATATCCTACATCGCATTAATGAGGATTGGATAGTCGGCCAACGGTGAACAAAGGGGATGGGATCAATGTGTAAGCTACCCGTGTAGGTGGTGTCGGGAGGGCTTGGTTTGCACGACGCAAAACCCGGATCTTGTAGTATATTATAGCAAGGAGGTCGAACATAAAAAGGAAACTAATAATTTTATCTCTCTCAATACACTAGATATTTTATCCTCCATTGTTAACCCTTGTGATCGCCTGTACTGACTCTCACGCCTGAGCTATCCCCCAACGGTCGCCGTCAAGCTTTTGGTGTTGATCGTGTTTATTGTTCAGGATCATGATCGTGTTGACCGAGGGCTGTGAGCTCATCTGTCCAACATATTTCTGTTAAGGATCGTCTGGGTCCTTTAAAGAGTGCTTATGAGAGCACTGCTTCCAAGCACGATTCAGGGGGTTCTCGTTCGAGTTCCCATGGTGAAGCCCGAAGAAGATTGAACTTTGCTGCTGACAAGGAGCGTGATCATGGCCGAAGGCGAGTAGAAGGAACCCCGCCTAGAACTCCTAAGACCAAGTGGGCAGGGGCGACAAGGTCGCCAAGCTAGCGAGAATGGGCGCATTTGAAGCGAGATAAAGCTTTGGAGGTTCTCTTAAAGCAGAGCGAGGATATAGCTGAGCAGATGCTTCGGATGGCAGAGCTGAAGAACGAGGCTTCCAATAATGAGTAGATGCTTCGGATGGGAAAGTTGAAGGATGAGGCGTCCAATTATGTGCAGATGCTTCGAATTGCCGAGCTGAGGGACGAGGCATCCAATTATGTCCAGTCTGAAAGATGTATTAAGCCTAAAGATGGACATCCATGAGTTGGAAAGCAGTCTATACACTTTGAAGACATGTCTCAAGGTGATCCTCATGACCGAAGAAGAACAAGAAACCATACTCCTGAGCATTAGAAGAGGGTACCTCACCCTATCGGTTCTCGGGATTATGGTCACAACAGACGAAGAGGTTGATCCAGAGAGTATACACCTGAGAATACAAAGAAGGCACTCCGCCTTGAGTGTTCTCGCCACAACGAAAGGGCTCATCACCGAAGTAGATCCAGAAGTCACATTCCCGAGAATCCACTAAGGGCACACCGCCCTGTGGGTACTTGTCTTCGGAGAAATCCATCTAAAGCTGCAGGTTAGGATGGAAAGGACCAGACCGTTCAGAGGAAGCTTTGAGGAGGTTTATGTCCAAATTGGCAGAAGCAGAGTTCATGGACGCTGTGTGCAGACAAATATTCTACTCCGGACAATCAGTGCAGCAGGCTTTCAGATTCAGATTCAGCACACAAAATCCACAATGGTGTAAGGAGGACGGGGGGAACTCGCTGACCATTCGATGGTAGCCTTTTTGGCAGGTGGTCCTTATGAATTTGTCAGGCCCTTCGTGGTTGGCAAACTTCATCGGTGTAAGGAGGACGGGGTGGACTCGCTGACCATTCGATGGTAGCCTTATCGGCAGGAGTGTCCTCATGGGTTTGTTATACCCTGCGTGGTAGACAAATTCCATAGTCCTTTTAATTTTGTTTTACCGTGAGTGGTAAACAAAATGCACCGAAGTAAGGAGGTTTGGTCGGACTCGCTGACCATTCGATGGTAGCCCTATTGTTAGGTGTGTCCTATTGAATTTGTTCTACCCCGAGTGGTAAACAGATGTCCTTATATATTTGTTCTACCCCGAGTGGTAAACAGATGTCCTTATATACTTGTTTCACCCCGAGTGGTAAACAAGATCCCGATAGTGCAAGGAGGATCAGCCGGATTCACCTTATGCCTAATCTGCCTCACACTTCAGTAACGATAAGTATGCATTAATTTATTTTGTTCAAGTGTTGAGTTCGGTCCATTAAGTCGATTTTATTTCATTTCTTAACTTAACTGTTATATGCCTTATCTGATTCACAATTTAAGTTAAGTTCAAAAACATTTTATTTAGTTTTCAAAGTTGATTGACACTGAATTATTGACAAGAAATGTTCACCCATAAGTAATAAGGCATGAAGTTGATATTTCATTAATATTAACTGTTCACAAAAAGTTAGAATTTTTACAAAATTTTTTACAAACTAAAGGTAAAGGGGAGGTCATCATCAGGCTTCTTCTTTGTCATCATCGCCGACTAAAGAGTCTAGAAGAGATGGATCTACCTTGGCCGCGACAAGCTTCTTCTTGCCTTTACTTTGGCATATTTCATATCCTTTGGCATACATATGGACGATCTCATCATTCAAATTTCGCGAATTTTTCAGATGCTTCCTGATTTTTCCTTACGAAGGTCTTCGGTCAGTGGCGGACCCAAATTCCTAAGGGCCCGAAGCTCTTTGAGCTCTTCTTCAAGCTTCTGATGATGTGCCAGATGCTTTGATTCCTTAGCTTGGATCGACATTTATATTAATGATGACCCGGCTTCAGAATAGCGTTCTCCCTTCGGGCGACATCCTCTTCGGCTTCTTTGTATTTAGGATGGAGGCATCCGAAGATAGCGTTTGCCTGCAAATGACCATTATTAGTCAATCAGTTCAAATTGATGGGCAGCGATGTAAATGGATAAAGTCAAAATATCAAATTCCTTTAGTCCGGTATTTCATTCCTTCATCCATCAGGTCCATGATGGAACTATTGCCGAACCGATGATCATCGGTATCACGAACGCATGCTATTGCCGAACCGGTATTTCATTATGTGGCTTGAGCTTCGGTAGTTAAAAGCGCTTGATTGGTACTTACCTGAGAGAGGTCACGAAGATGAACCCTTTGTGTTGCTATTTGATGTTCATCAGATGAGCCTCGGTAAGCTATATTTTGGGCCTTTATTGATCTTATTATAATTCCTTTTGCCCGGGACCGATGCCATTTATACTCTTTCATTAAACATCCTGTTTAATAAAAGATTAGGGGGCAATGTTGGGCCATGATATTTTAGATATTGGGCCAAAGGGCTTGGGCCGAGCTACTTGGTTAATCTACCGGGTCATTTCAGTTGGGCCCGATTAGTTGGGTCCTCTTTGTTGGGTCGGGTCAGTGGGCTGACCCAGTAGATATTTAAATATCTTCACTTGGGTTTTGACCGGTGATGATGACAAAGATAATGGCTGACTAATATCCTACATCGCATTAATGAGGATTGGACAATCGGCCAGCGGTGGACAAAGGGGATGGGATCAACAGGTAAGCTACCTGCAATAGGTGGTGTCAGGAGGGTTGGTTGCACGCAAAACCGGATCTTATAGTATATCATAGCAAGGAGGTCGAACATAAAAAGGAAACTGATAATTTTATCTCTCTCAATATACTAGATATTTTATCCTCCATTGTTAACCTTTGTGATTGTCTGTACTGACTCTTACGCCTGAGCTATCCCCCGACGGTCGAAGCCGTCAAGCTTTTGGTGTTGATCGTGTTTATTGTGTAGAATCAGGACGTCTTACGTAATTGGGACGTGGCAGAAGATCTTGGCGTTAACATGATCTAATGGACGGAAGTGACGACGGGCCAATACATTGCAAATGTTATATGAGACAGAACCAACTTATTTGTGACGAATATATTTCTGTCTCAGTACCCTGCTTTTCAAGAAGTGATATAATTACTCTGATACTTCTAAATGCAACATTCCTCTTGATATAACATGTGACTAAGAAAATATATATTTGTTATTATTTTTATTTCACTCATGACAATTATAGTATATATATACTAATGTTTTTGAAAACCTTAAATTACACAGATGGGAGAAAATTACAAATAAATGGGAGAAAGTTATGCGCACCCAAAAGACTGCAATGATCAAATGTAAGGAACAAACGATACCAATTGCAGCTTATGACTACCCAAATAAAGCACGAAAAAGGCCAAGGACATCGCCATTCAAAAGAGCCTTCAGAATTAGCTTCCCTAGCTGGTGTGTATGGTGGGTATACTGCAAATGAATCACCAGCAAAACTTCAATGCATAACTGCCTTCTTGTGACTAAAAAGCTTCGAATGAAAATTTACCATGGTATCCACCCATTCCACTTTTCCCAACTCCGATAAAAAGTAAACTGGGAACTGTAAGTTGCACCTTAACATGATTTAGATCCTAATTTACAGCTCATATTATATTTGATAGACACATAATTCATAAATTTTATTATTTTTAATTTTATCCTTTTAATTATTTTAGTTAATTTATTAAATTAATATGTCTTATTTTATTTTGTAGGATTTAATATTTGTTACAATAAAGTCAAAATCTTGGTGATCAAACGATATTTAATACTCTTATTCATGTAAGGAATATCCAAGAAGAATACTGCAAGGATAAGGAAACTGATAATTTTATCTCTCTCAATACACTAGATATTTTATCCTCCATTGTTAACCCTTGTGATCGTCCTCAGATCGACTCTTACGCTCGAAGCTATCCCAACACAATGAAGCCGTCAAGCTTTTGGTGTTGATCGTGTTTATTGTGCAGAATCAGGACGTCTTACGTTATTGGGACGTGACAGAAGATCTTGGCGTTAACATGATCTAATGGACGGAAGTGACGACGGGCCAATACATTGCAAATGTTATATGAGACAAAACCAACTTATTTGTGACGAATATATTTCTGTCTCAGTATCCTGCTTTTCAAGAAGTGATATAATTACTCTGATACTTCTAAATGCAACATTCCTCTTGATATGACATGTGACTAAGAAAATATATATTTGTTATTATTTTTATTTCACTCATGACAATTATAGTATATATATACTAATGTTTTTGAAAACCTTAAATTACACAGATGGGAGAAAATTACAAATAAATGGGAGAAAGTTATGCGCACCCAAAAGACTGCAATGATCAAATGTAAGGAACAAACGATACCAATTGCAGCTTATGACCACCCAAATAAAGCACGAAAAAGGCCAAGGACATCGCCATTCAAAAGAGCCTTCAGAATTAGCTTCCCTAGCTGGTGTGTATGGTGGGTATACTGCAAATGAATCACCAGCAAAACTTCAATGCATAACTGCCTTCTTGTGACTAAAAAGCTTCGAATGAAAATTTACCATGGTATCCACCCATTCCACTTTCCCCAACTCCGACAAAAAAGTAAACCGGAACCCGTAAGTCAGACCTTAACATGATTTAGATCCTAATTTATGTACTCATATTATATTTGATAATACATAATTCATAAATTTTATTATTTTTAATTTTGTCCTTTTAATTACTTTAGTTAATTTATTAAATTAATATGTCTTATTTTATTTTGTAGGATTTAATATTTGTTACAATAAAGTCAAAATCTTGGTGATCAAACGATATTTAATACTCTTATTCATGTAAGGAATATCCAAGAAGAATACTGCAAGGATAAGGAAAAGAGGTGGAACAATCTTGGCGTGCAAGTCAAATCCAACAAGAGAAAAGAAAGTCTATCTAGAAGATCTCTTTGAGAAATTGATTGTCACTAGAAAGTTAAAACCTACATGGAAAGGGAACAAAAATGTCCAAGTTCAATGAATCTAAATTAGGGTTCAAAGTTATTTTCTCGTTAAATAGATCTCTTGTTTTAGACAGGAGAATATTAGGTATTGTATGAGTTTAGGTTAAGAGTAAAAGTATATTAAATTACTTCTCCATTGTACGTTGGTTAGATGATCGTTAATTAAAGCTAGTTTTCTTATTTATTTTTAATCTTCTTATTTTCTTTATTTTAGTTAGTTTAATTATTTTTTATGTCTAGCTAATTTTTTTAATATAGGATGAAGATGAAATTAAATAATTATTCATGATAATATTTTTCATCTCTTCTATTATTTATTCTTTTATGTTTAATTGATTTCGCTTTTATGTTTCGTTATTGAAATATATTCGTTTTATAGTTTTTATGTGATTTTAAATTAATTAAGATGTTTTGATATATTATTGTTAAGATATGAGTTTTTCATAATCCATTCTTGCTCAAAGAAGTTTTGATGGGTTATAGTTAATCTTTAAATTTTTATAGTCTATGCTTGCCCACTTTAATTGTAAAATTTCTAAATTAAAGGGAAGGGAGATCAAAATCATAGTTGAGTTATAAAAATAGAAGAGATTGAATTATATGTTGTGTTTATTATTTAATGGATTCGGATTCCTAGATTATTTCCTCATTATTAGTTTTCATGTTCTAGTTCATTAATTTTCAATCTTTATTTCTATTTCGACTAAAATAGATATTAAGGAAACATTAAAATTAATCTAGTCTATGTGGATTCGACCTGTACTTATCAGTTCTTCAATTTGACACTGTGCACTTGCAGTACATAATTTTAACACATCAACATGCATGTTATATGACGTGTGTGTATCAGAACTGTTGGCTTGTTTCGGTGTTAACAAAACAATCACATACACGCAAGTGCACGCGGTCCACAAGTAATATAAGATAAGAAAAATATCGATCCCATAGAGAAAAATGATTGTTTTTAGTCTAACATGCAACAGCTTTATAATTATTTTAGCCTGCTTAAACTAATGGTTAAGATGTGAATTAACTATCTAGAATGATTATCAACTAATAAACTATCTAACAAGCAAATGATTCAAATTAAGAAGATATGAGATTCTAACTTCACTTAATGCCTTATTCAAATTATATACCTCTTGTTAATTCTAATTGTTTACTTCAGATTGCTAGTCAAGAACACAAAGGTAAAACATGACTATCTCTTGATATACCATGATCATATCACATACAATCCACAGAAGATAGAATATATGTGAACGTCCAATATTACCTAAATCACTATATTTCTATGTGACTTAAGAGTAATATGGATTTAAGCACAAGTCCTCTCAATTGACTACACGCCAGTAATACTACAGAGTATATGTCTATCCCGGACATTTAATCATGAAATCTATCACATGTAAAATCATGAACACATGCTAATATGGCTAAATTTGAATTTGTACTTCATTTTTCAATTTCATACAAATTAATACGGTAAATGGTGATCAAGTATCTAAACAATTAAAACAACCATATTAGGCAATCCATGCATAGTCAATCACATCTAACAAGCATAGAAATTTGAACGAAGCAAAAAGGTTCATTAGAATCCTATAATGGAGATTAGTTCATCAATGAAACAATAACCATTATGTGAATCTGTTCAAGCATGAGATTATAAATTGCAAATAAAGAGAACCAAGAGATTAATAAACTGCAAATCTGATATTTCTCTGCCCAATAAAAACCTTCAAAGTTGAATCAATAATCTCAAATCAACCAAATTAAAACCCTAATTATGAAAATCTAACTAAGAGGCAAGAGAGAAGCCAAAACGTAGAAGTCACATCTATATACTCCCTGTGTCTCTGTAAAACCCTAGAATAGTAAAAAAATGATTAAAGCATCAGTCTATAACCTCCAATTACACCCTTTTTAAAAAAAAACATGTAAATAGAATTTTTAATGAAAAGTCAACACTAGTCAAGATTCCCTCATGCAAAGCGATCGCACCACCAAGTAAGCAAAGTGGAAGTGCATGCACGCTCCTCCCAGCTTACGGGCGCCATGTCCAAGTTCTATAAGGGCGCAATTGTCGTCATTGTGTTTTTTCTGTAGGATGTTTGCTAGTCCTTTGCTGGTGCACTTTTGGTCCTTTAGCTGCTGTTGCTAGCTTCAATCTTCTTCTTCTTCTCACTTCCATGTCACTTCTACTTACCATGCTCACTTTCATATGTCAGTTCCATCTTCACTCCACTACAAGCTCGCCATCACGCCGTTTCCATGCCATTTTCATCCACGATGCTAACAAAAGAGTTTCCGCCATGCAAACTACAAAATGAAGATAAAACACATAAAAAGTAACTAAAACACATGAGATTAAGCTATAGTTCTAGCAATTACATAGGCAATAAGTACGTAATAAACATAGAAATATCTCTACTTCTCTCGAGTTTGTTTAAAATATAAGTCGCTCAGTTCAGTATAGATGAGTATATACCAAATTTGACCAGTCTTGACACTAGGTGGATATCTTTTTCTTTTCTTTGGTGCAAAAATGGGAGGTAGGCAAAGTATCCCAAACTTCAAATAGGACACATTGCACCTACAACAACCCCACACATCTGAAGAAACTCCCAACCGCATCTATGTCGGTGCCGAAACTCCTCTGCAAGAAATATATAGGACGTAGAGCTGCTGCCAACCATTGATCGTGGGTGGAAATCAAATCCAAGCTTTGAGTGAAGTAAACAACTCACTTTTGATCAACCAATAGTTGGTCCTAGGTGGATATCTGATCATGTTTATGGTATCTCAATTACAAAAATTCAAAATTCTGATTTGAAAAAATATCATCTTAAAACCTAATATATAATTTTGGGATTTATTAAGGTTCTAAACTATAGCCAAAGGGTCTTGGCCCAATCGTTATCCTCATGAAGAGAGTGGAGTTTCAAACTTTAACAATGACCAAAGTTGGGGGTGTGTATTTAAATTATGTCTTAAACTAAAAGGGAAAAAAACGGTTCTCAACTACATAGGATATCTTTCGTGTGGGAGTAAGTAATCAGCAAGCTCAATAATTTTCTTTACAAAGGGCATTTCTCTTCTCTTACCGCTAATTCATTTTTGCAATTTTCTAATGTAATAATTTCACTGGTTTCCTGCTAAATCTTTCTTCAAATGTATTCTCTAATTTTTATAACAATCTCCAGAAGTTTGTCTCAATTAGAAACCTATAACTTCAATTTTTCTCAAATCTTTATTTTTCGGCATGTAGGACAATCTCCAGAAGCTTTAAATGATGCCTATAAAGAAGCAAGAAACACCAATTTATCCATTGAAAATGAAAAGGGAAAGAAGCACTCAGTTTATCCCGTAGGAAATGAAAGGGAAAGGACTGACTTTATCCCGTTAAAAATGTAAAGGTAAGAAGAATTTTATTTAACATGTTCTCTAGAGTGACCCCTACTCAATGTAGACAGACAAACCAAAATGTCCCAATACAAAAACTATACCAAGTGCAATTTCACAAATATTTCCATATGCTTAACTCCAAAACTAACCAATATAAACACTTGATGTGCGCACATATATACGAACATTCAAATAGAGAAACTGAACACCGGTAGATGTCATTTGCGCATATTGAAAAGTATCGGGGAAAGTACAACTTTTCAGGAACATATTAATAGTTTTCATTAATGGTGGTATAAATGTATATCTCAAATAGCATTGTAGTGTAACTTGGGGAAGATACACTTGGATCCTGCAGAGACATCTCTCACAAACTTCTCCTCGATCTTCCTGTTGTTGGTAAATAAATATGCTGTCAGTGGTTTTGGTCATGAGTTAATTATATCATAACAATCCTCAAGTTGGTCAACCTTGTTAAAGGAAAAAATGAATTTTTTTCTTATAATATCATGTCTGAAATGTACCATATTTCAGGTTTACTATTGCATGATTCCTAAGAATTAGAAGAAAAAAAAAGAAAAAAAAAGAGTAGGACTCCTTTTTAAAATAAAAAGAAAGTAGGACTCGTTTTAGGACGGAGGGAGTATCATTTTCTTTTGCCCTCAATTTTTGTGCACACATATTTCTGAGCTAAACTTCCATGATTTAGATCCACTCTCAAAAATAATTTTCTCAAGTCTAGCTTATTTCAATTTCTTTTTTGTTCAGCTTCCAAAATTGGTGGCATTAAAATATTTTTTAAGATAAATCGTTATAAAATACCACCTGATTTTATTTAAAATAAAAGGTCGAGTTCATAACCATATTGCTCCACCATAAGACAAAGCAACACAACATGGTGTTGTCTGCTTCTCAGAATTTTATTATCTTTTTGATTAACATGGTATTATCTTTTCAACATGGTATAAAGCAACACAACATGGTATTATCTTTTCAACATGTTTTTCCATATAAGAAAAGACAATTGAATAAAACTCATTGCAATTGATCATCTAGGTTTTTACCATTATAATAGGAAGTAAATGACCAAATATCTCATCATTCATGATCAGACAGTCTTCTGGGACATCAAACAATATAGTGGGAGCAATCTTTCTACCACATATGAGAACGAAGCATGTTATACACAGTTTTTACCCTGTAAATAACGAAGTGAGAGACACAATAAACAAAATGCAGTTGAAACTCACAGGTTGATTTTGTCTCTTTGACCTCCATGAATAATCTTCCCAGAAACCTTATCATCGTCCAATAGTTTTGCTATGCGAGCATGTTAGCATCTAAACCAAATATATTCTAGATTATTCAAGAAATATCTTAATTAATATTAGTACATGAATTGGTGATATCTAAGTACATGAATGTATTTGAATTGTCTTGAAACATGTAATGGTTAGGTTCATGTACATGAATGTGGTCATGTAGTAATTATTATTGTGGATCTAGAAGTGTCCTATGAGTCCTATAAATAGTCTTGTACTTGGATCATTTTATCAAGTGAAATTAAAGTATTCTAAGTGTTCTTCAAAGTTATATTTCACTTCTTTTATAATTTATCATCTTCCATAAATTTCCAACAAGTGGTATCAAAGCTAAGGTTAATTCGAAGGTTAAACTAAAGTGGCTAAGGTAAAATCGACGACCCAAGAAAGGTGACTTAGTGCTATCAAAGTGTTTCGTTGGGCGAGTGCAAAGTGTGCGCGTTATAGCTCCGAATTACAATCTAGCAAATGTGCTAGTTGAGAAAATTTTTGAAGAAGTTTGTGAGTTGAAGCACGTCACAAAGGTTGTCATATATATTGATAGCATTTTTGGTGAGGTAAATTATAAAAAAATGATGTTTCCTAGGTTTGGTGCCAAATTAGTGTTCACAAATTATAATGTTTGGAATATAAGGATTCGAGTATTTCTTGGAGAATGTAATTTATGACAAGATGTCATTGCAAATCCAGAAAAGTGTATTTTAGAAAAAGTTCGAGAAATGAAAGAAAAAAGAACAAGGAAGATTTTGCAAGGAGTAATGCATGAAGAAGTCTGGATGCGTGTTGCGAGTTTTGATTCTCTATCTCAGTTATGGAATGAGCTTGAATTGATTTGCAAGAATTATAAAGGTTCATCGTTACCCAAAGAGTCTTGGTTTTTGGAAGAGGATGAGAAACTTGTAGAAGAAATTGATGAAGTTGAAGAAGAAGAAAAGAAAAATGAAGACTTTGAAGAAATAGATCATGTCGAAAATAAAGAATTTGAAGACACAATAATTAAAGCATCTTTTGAGAAAGAAGAACCTGAGAGTGAAGCGATGGAAGAAGAGAATGAGACAAATTTGAATCATGAGCTGGAGGATAAGGATGTTGAAGAAAAGAGTGCACACTCAAAAGTTACTAGTTAATTGGACGTCACATCATCTAATCCTGCTGCTGTCAGAACTTTTACAAGGAAGAAGGTTGCCAAAAAGGTTCAAGTCACAAAAACTGCTAAAGAAACATCATATACAAAGTCCAAGTTGGAAGCAGAGTGCAAACCAAAGGTCGAAAATGCAAAGACCAAGAAAAAAAACTCAAGTTGTGGAAGTTATTGAATGGGTTAATATGGAGAAGTATTTTAATCAAAATGAGTTCAGAAATAATGAAATGGAGAAGAATACAAGCATGTAAAATGTGAGAAGCTAGTTATAAGCAAGATCAAGAAGAACAAATGGAAACTTCAAGCATTTGTGTCATATACATCAATGGAGATGACAAAAGAGTTTCTTGCGTTTGAAGGAATAGGAAGATCAAAATGTTTTATGACATTATGAAGAATAAATTTGGTTTATGGGAGGCCTTGTTAGAATCTAAACCAAATATATTCTAGATTATTCAAGAAATATATTAATTAATATTAGTACATGAATTGGTGATATCTAAGTACATGAATGTATTTGAATTGTCTTGGAACATGTAATGGTTAGGTTCATGTACATGAATGTGGTCATGTAGTAATTATTATTGTGGATCTAGAAGTGTCCTATGAGTCCTATAAATAGTCTTGTACTTGGATCATTTTAATCAAGTGAAATTAAAGTATTCTTAAGTGTTCTTCAAAGTTATATTTCACTTCTTTTATAATTTATCATCTTCCATAAATTTCCAATAGAGCAAAGTGGTTGGAACTCAGAGTGCGAGATAAGTCATCTAATTCCAATGTATCCTTCCCATAGATATTCTCCAACTGAAGTTTCAGAGCATTTACCTGGATAAGATGGCACCACCGCCACCACGAATAAACAAATCGACAGTCAGTACGTACCTGCATGTATATATAATCATACTGTTTAAGGTCAACACCTACGCGTCTAAAAATTTATGTTAGCTAGAACAATTTGGCACAGAGAAGTTGTTGTCCAATTTTAGTATTGACAATTATATGCAAATATACACAATCGACAAGTAATATATAAATAGTAGATAGAGTGTCGATCCCACGAAGAATTTTTACTAGTAAAAACTAAATACTAACTTTATATCAATTTAATTTTTTTAAACAAATGAATTTATATTATAAAACTAGTTATTTAAAACTAAAATTAAATTATTAAGCAAAGGTTGTTACCAGATTTAAATGTTATAAGATCACAATTTCTCCTAATGTCTCGTTTAAAACTCTTTTTTCTCTTTTCAATTAATTAATCATAGCAAATCGTTAACCAAAAATTCAAAATTATTTATAAAACCTCGTCCGATGGTTAAATAAAAATATCCCTTCCAATTAAATCTGTAACGAATGAGAATTTTATTATAATTAAAAATATTTATCGAATTAAATAAATATTTTGGTTGATTTATTTGTTAAATAAAATAAATTTGGCGGATGTTATTATGTAATTTAATTAAATGTGATGATGTTTAATTTAATTAAATAATTAAATTAGAGATTTAATGATTTGTTAAATAAAATTATAATAGAAATTATAATTATATGATAATTTGATGGATTAATGTTAATATAATTAATTGTTTTAAAAGTGTGACATATGGACTATATAATAAGAGAATATTAAAATAAATTAGAAAAGATTATATGGGAGCAAGCCAAACGTGGCCTTGTGGCTTTTTGTTTTTGTAACAACCAAAATTATTAGTTTTTTAACTGATAAACTAAATAGGCTCAAGTCTTCTGTTAGTTTATTTTCACGTATTATTTCATTTGACCATATCATATTTGCTAAAATCAGAGTTGTGAGAGGTGAGAGAAATTGAGAGAGAGTTGTATTTTCTATGATTTAAGAGCCAAATTGGAGAATTAAGGAGGTGGAAGATTAACAAAGAGATTCTACATCTTCTAACAAAGTCTAAACAAGAATTAAAGCTAAATAATCTAGTTTATGTTCTTGGTTAGGTTTTCTTGAGTTTTTCATTACAAAAAGATTTTGGTAGATGAATTTGTTAAGGAATTGGTTGTTATGCTAATGGGTATGTTTAACCCATTTTTCATCATCTAGAAGTGGTTTTAGGATGATCAGATTCATGAAAATATGCTAAAGAAGATGAGTTTGTGTTCTTGATGGAATATATATGTTATGGTCTGTTTTGGAGTCAAAATTGGTTATTAATTATTGTGGTAATCTGTAAATTGATGATTGTTATTGTTAATATGTTGAAATACGAAAACAATACAAGTTAAATGGATTGATTTGGTCGAGAAACGAACTCTTAGTGATTGATTTCGCTAAGGATGTCTAAAAATAAAGAAATAGCAAGAACTTGGAATTTAAGGGTTTAAATTTGGTTAATTAGGATGTTTTATGATGTTAGAACCATAGTATGGATGTTTGGTGTTGTTGTTAATAAGTTTATAGCATCTGGGTAGGCTTAATTTGCTGTTAAATTGAAGAAATTGGAGTTTTGGTGATTGGTTGTGTTTATTCACGTTTTGCAGATTCTGGGTCTGTGATGTAGCGCTGCAGTGCCTCTTAGAAGGCTTGTCTACGTGCTGCAGCGTTGCGGCACCATAGCATCTGTGCCTGGTGTTATGGCATCCCCGCAACGCCGGGTTTCAAAGCAGAATAGGTGGTATGACAAGTACTGCCATAGTGAAATGGCCCAGTATTGAGCTTTTAATTGTATAAATTCTGAGAATGTTTGTATAACCTTATAAGATGATTATAATGAGTTGTAAAACATGTTATGAGATATAATAACATGTTATAACTACAATGATGATGATTATAGTTTATGATTAGTGAGTTCTGTAAAACTTAAACTTGGTGTTCGTGAGGTTTAATGATGTTGATAAAGTGCTAAGCCTGTGTGATATGTTAGTAAAAGATTTTAGATTCATGTGTTTGGTTAGGAAGTTCATATTATGAACCAAGTTACTAAGTTGTACTAAAGTGGGAAGTTAAACTAATAAACCTAATTGTACAATCTTATATTATTGTATTGAACTCTTAGTTTACTTGCGACCCCTTTTCGATTCAACTAATCCTTAGTTGATGAACGTTTGAACATCCAAATTACCATTGAAGCTAATCCAAACCAAACTTCTTTTGGTGCGGACTTTTATGTCAAAGCTGAGTTGAATAAGCCTATTATAAGGGATTATACCACACAATAACGTTAAGATGTTTGTGCACAATACATTGTATAAAGGGCTAATTCCCCTAAGTACGGGAAGAAAGGTCTATAAAGTCTTATGACTGTTAAAAGTATAAGTAGAGATACTTGATAACCTAGGACATAATTCAACCCTCAGATGTTCTTTTGAACTTGATTTCTATTATTGATTCAAAAGCTGAGTTTTCATTGAGCTTTCAGTTCTTGAACACCGTTGACAGAAAAGGTTACAATATTCAGTTGATATTTATTCATTGATTATTCATATTTCATCATTGTTACTATTATACTTATGGACAATTGTTTGCTCACCCTTGAATAAAACATTGTAGCTAAAGTTGAAAAGTCTAACGAGTCGTCCACTAGCAAGGGAAAAGGCAAGATGAACAAATGATGAAGAATAGTTTACTTTTATTTGATAATGGTTATATAATGAGACTTAATTATTATTATTATGTTCTTATTTTTTGCAAATGATGTAATAAAGGTTAGATAACCTAAGATTTATTTTGAGATTATGTAACCCTTTAATGGGAGGATTATTATTTAAGTTGTGAGTTTTATTCATATCCTTTATTTGTGGGTAGATAGATGTGATTAATTGGACAGTGAATGTGACGCCCCCAAAATAGGTATACATCACCCATCTTGGGTCGCCAAATACATGGTACATAATTCAAATACAAACTTAATTATACAACATGAGCTGAGAGTTTTTACATGAATATTGTCTTCTAGACAATATCCAAACTCAAATAGAGTCCTCATTATATTTATTGTCACACTATTTTATAGAATAGTGAGGACTACTACAACACCATCTCGGACCATTACTCTGGTTCCCCGATTGTTTTTTGGCCACGTTCTCATTTCTCAAGAGAACAATGGAAGTAAAAGGGTGAGCTCAACTAGCCTAGTAAGAAATATTATGACTAAGATAATGCAGAATAAGTTATCATTAGCCTTCAACAATGTTAAACTGATAGAATATAAAAGACAACAAGTTTAACTGCAGTGGAACAAATAATCCATTAGAAGAGTCAAGTAGAGCATGATATCTACTATCTTCTATGATTTAAAATATTTTTCATCAACTTTATCGTTGAGACTCAACTTAATAAATAAACCACATCATCGAATCATCCCTGCACTACGGGCCAAGGATATTCATGTAACCAACAATGGTCATGATTATACCGAATAATCCCTGGTCATAATCATACCAACAACTGTCCATCAATGTACTACAGGCCAATGAGGATTTTTACCACATCATTTGTAACATTACGGGTCATGATTATACCGAATGATCCCTGGTCATAATCATACCAATCAATAGTCCATCTATGTACGTAAACCAAAGATAACTTTCATCACAATATAAGCATGAGGATGATAACAATGATATAAGCATTAATTAAATGAAATCAAGGATAATTATTAAAGACTTTAAAAACATCCAGATTGTCAACATGATACTGCTTTGTGGAGTAAAATTCAAGAATAATATCCACGTATCAAAAACAATTTGGACAGAAAAGAAATAAATTTTTTGGTGAATAGTACCCCGTGAATAGTACTTCTGGAATAGTACCCCGTGAATAGTAACTCGACATGAAAAGTGCCCCAAATACCCGAGTGAACAATATTTGAGTGAATAGTAATTGGGTGAATAGTAACCCGTGAATAATAACTCGTGAATAGTATCCCGGCATGAAAAGTGCCCCGAATACCCGAGTGAATAATATTATAGTGAATAGTAACCAGGTGAATAGTAACCCATGAATAGTACTTCGGGTGAAAATATTGATATTTAATAAGAAAGTTCATATCAATATTCCAATAAAATGATACTGGATGAAGCGTAAAACTCAAGAATACACTAATTTCAAGGATTATAGAAGCAATACTTACCATAGTAAGTTTAGATTTAAGAATATGAAAAGAATTAACATACAAAAACTGCAAATGAATTTTCACCTGTCATACGGTACGTAATCCGCGTAGACAGGTTATTCAGACATACTAAAGGATGAATACGAAAAATAGTATTCCTTATGAATACGAAAGAAATAATACCCTTTACCAAACAAAAATAACATCCCTTACAAATACAACAAATAATATCCCTTACCTTAGTAGAAGACTGGATACTGCAATAGTGAAGTAACAGAATACTCTTCTTCTTGCTCTCTATAGTTTCTCTCTCTATATCTTTTCTTGTGAATCTCAGTGAATTAGTGAGAATGAAAGAAGAATTAAGTTTCTATTTATAGGAGAATGTACTAAATAGTAACTGATTAATGAACGATCCAGATTGATTTACTATTAGAACGGACGGTTCATATTGATTACTATTAAAACCACAACCGACGGTCCAGATTGATTTACTTTTAAAACCACTAGCGACGGTCCAGATTGATTTACTTTTAAAACCACCAGCGACGGTCCAGATTGATTACTTTTAAAACCACCATCGACGGTCCAGATTGATTACTTTTAAAACAACCATCGACGATCTAGATTGATTTACTTTTAAAACCACCACCGATGGTCCAGATTGATTTATTATTAAAAACACCTTCGATGGTCCAGATTTATTTACTATTAAAACCACCATCAATGGTCCAGATTGATTAACGATTAAAACCACCATCAGTGGTCCAGATTGATTTAACTTATTACACTTTATTACCCCTAAAGTTTTCCAAGCTTGCATTATTCCCCTCTAACTTTTGCAATTCCCTTATCTTCAATAAACACATTCTTAATACTTCAACAATTATTCATCATTAATATTATAACTCACAATATTTAACAACCAGATCATTCCCAGGAAAGAGGGGGCTTTCTGATAAGGATTTCTCCCTATTGGCGCCCAATTAGGTGACCAAACCTCTCCTCGACAGAACTTTCTAGACATCGTCAATATTGCAAATAATAATATGAATAACTTCGTCGTCTTAATTATTGATTTAATAATATAAAATATTAATACCGTGACAATAATTGAATCAAATAACGTGAGATACTATGAAGCAATTACTGTAGCAATAATTGAGTATAACTGAGTGACTTCTCACATAAACATCAATAATCAATACCGTGTGCTACTATGCCACCACGCGTAGTACTGTACTTTTACGATCGGGTAGTTCAACAGTTTAACGGTAAAATTTTTGCCATTTTTTTTATAAAAAAATAATTCTGTCATTTTCTAACTACGACAATACTTCCGTTGTGGGGCCCACCAATGATTGTGTCATCGAACGAATATTTTCTGACAAAAAGAATATTCCCCGACCAAACGAATATTCCCCGACAGAACAAATATTTTATATCAACTTGCTTACTTTGCAAAAATTTTCACATATCACTCTTAACTTTAACCTTTTATTAATTAGACCATTTACTAAATAAAATAATAATTAGAATAATATCCATGTATCAAAAATAATTTGGACAGAAAAGAAATAAATTTTTCGGTGAATAGTACCCTGTGAATAGTACTTCGGGAATAGTACTCTGTGAATAGTAACCCGACATGAAAAGTGCCCCAAATACCCGAGTGAATAATATTTGAGTGAATAGTAATCGGGTGAATAGTAACTCGTGAATATTAACTCATGAATAGTACCCTGGCATGAAAAGTGCCCTGAATACCTGAGTGAATAATATTATAGTGAAATAGTAATCCGGTGAATAGTAACCCATGAATAGTACCCTGTGAATAATACTTCAGGTGAAAATATTGATATTTAATAAGAAAGTTCATATTAATATTCCAATAAAATGATACTGGATGAATCGCAAAACGCAAGGATATTCCACCAATTTCAAGGATTATAGAAGCAATACTTACCATAGTAAGTTTAGATTTAAGAATATGAAAAAAATTAACATACGAAAACTGCAAATGGATTTTCACCTATCATACGATGATTAATTAGCGTGAGACAAGTTATTATACATACTAAAGGATGAATACGAAAAATAGTATTCCTTATGAATACGAAAGAAATAATACCCCTTACCAAATGAAAATAACATTCCTTACGAATACAACAAATAATATCCCTTACCTTAGTAGAAGACTGGATACTGCAATATTGAAGTAGTAGAATACTCTTCTTCTTGCTCTCTATAGTTTCTCTCTCTATATCTTCTCTTGTGAATCTCAGTGAATTGGTGAGAATGAAAGAAGAATTAAGTTTCTATTTATAAGAGAATGGACTAAATAGTAACTGATTAATAAGCGGTCCAGATTAATTTACTATTAGAATGGACGGTTCATATTGATTACTATTAAAACCACAACCGACGGTCCAGATTGATTTACTTTTAACACCACCACTGACGGTCCAGATTGATTACTTTTAAAACCACCATTGACGGTCTAGATTGATTTACTTTTAAAACCACCATCGACGGTCCAGATTGATTTACTATTAAAAACACCTTTGATGATCCAGATTGATTTACTATTAAAACCACCATCAATGGTCCAGATTGATTAACTATTAAAACCACCATCAATGGTCCAGATTGATTTAATTTATTACACTTTAGTACCCCTAAAGTTTTCCAAGCTTGCATTATTCCCCTCTAATTTTTGTAAGTCACTTATCTTCAATAAAAACATTCTTAATACTTCAACAATTAGTCATCATTAATATTATAACTCACAATATTTAACAACCAGATCATTCCCAGGAAAGAGGGGGCTTTCCGATAAGGATTTCTCCCTATTGACGCGCAATTAGGTGACCAAGCCTCTCCTCGACAGAACTTTCTAAACATCGTTAATATTGCAAATAATAATATGAATAACTTCGTCGTCTCAATTATTAATTTAATAATATAAAATATTAATACTGTGACAATAATTGAATCAAATAACGTGAGATACTATGCTGCAATTACTATAGTAATAATTGAGTATAACTGAGTGACTTCTCACGTAAGCATCAATAATCAATACCGTGTGCTACTATGCCACCATGGCGCCAGACATCGTACTTTTACACCGGGTAGTTCAACAGTTTAACGGTAAAACTTTTCTATTATTTTTATTAAAAGATAATTCTGTCATTTTCTAACTATGACAATACTTCCGTTGTGGGGTCCACCAATTATTGTGTCATTGAACGAATATTTCCTGATAAAAAGAATATTCTCCGACCAAACGAATATTCCCCGATACAACAAATATTTTATATCAACTTATTTACTTTGCAAAAAATTTCACATATCACCCTTAACTTTAACATTTTATTAATTAAACCATTTACTAAATAAAATAATAATTATAAGAAAATTGAATACTTCCATTTCATAAAATTCGGGGTCTCACAATCTCTCCTCCTTATGAAATTTCGCCCTCAAAATTTACGTACCTAGTAGTTCGAAGAGATGAGAATACCTCGTCAGATTCTAACTCTTTGAGGTATAACCTTTGAGCGTAGAATATGCTTCTTCTTATCAAAGATTTTAATAGGTACATCTTCATACGTTAAATCTTCCTCTATCTCGTCTGGTTCTAATAATGTGGTTCAGGTCGTCCACATATTTACGTAACATCGATACGTGAAAAACGTTATGAAAACGCGACATACTTGGCGGTAAGGCGAGTCTATAGGCCACAGTTCCTACTCGATCGAGGATTTCAAATGGTACAATAAAATCAAGGATTTGAGCTTTCCTCACTTCATCGATTCTTGCTTTTAGAATAACGCCTTCTTGCACCTTCTTCTTCACATTCACCAACTCTGAGTCTGTAGCTTGAGCGGCTTTAAATTTATCGATTAAAGTCGGTTTTGATCATATATTCGCTATCTTCACGTAGGTTCTTGGAGTCTTTAAATCTATATCTATCTTTTGTAAGTCGTACGAGATGGGTCTTTGTGTTAACAACTTCACACTCATAACCGCATATGATCTTCTACTCAACTTGTCAGCTACCACGTTCGCTCTTCCACGATGACATTGAATGGTATAGTCGTAGTCTTCAACAGCTCGAGCCAACGTATACGGCGCATGTTATGTTCATTTTAGGAGAAGAAGTATTTGAGGGTTTTGTATCAGGTTCAAGGTAGATACAAAATTCAATTTCACGCTCTGAGGGTAGGCCATGAAGTTCTTCAGGGAATACGTCAAGAAATTTATTAACAATAGAAGTATCATTCAAATATGACGTATTTTTGTTTAAATCTGTGACATGGGCTAAGAAAGCTTGACATCCGTTTTTCAATAAATGAATAGCTTTATGGCTTGAAATGACAGTGATTGACTTTAGTGGTTTGGTTGTTTGAATTTTCATAATAGGTTGGTTAGGAATATGAAAGCTAATAACCTTACGAAAATAATCAATTTTAGCATGATGAGTAGTTAACCAACCAATTCCTAAAATCACATCGAATGCAAATATTTTCAAAGAGATAAGATCGACATGTAATGTGAAAGTGTCGATTTGAATCAAACAAGATTTATAAACAGTGGATGTAATGAAGGTTTCTCCCAACGGAGTTTCATCAGATAAGTCAAAGCCTAATTTCTCCGGAGTTAAATTTAAATGTTGAGCGCAAGTAGGAGAAATAAAAGAGTGGGTAGAATCGGTATCTAATAAGGTATATACTTCGCAAGAATTTATAATTAACTAACCCATGCTAAATTCATTCGGGTTACTCGCTTTTTGAGAAGTCACGAAAAATGCTCTTCCTGAAATTGCCGACTTTGTTTTGTCCGTATCTGCCTTTGGTGCCACCGTCCCAGTTGGACTTGATTTCGCTACAGGAAAGAATTAAGCTATGTGACCGTCTTTTCCACAACTAAAACATACCTTGGAAGACTGTGGACAGTTTGAACTTATATGTTCCTCCTCTCCGCATCTGTAGCATCTAACTGGCGGTCGTTCTCCTCCCCTAGAATTTGTTGTTGGTGCTGGTGTCGACGTCTTCCCGTCATTATTGAATCTCCTCTTCTTGAAATTTTTACTTCTATTATCTTGGCCATGATTACCACCGAAGTGGTTATCATTTCTGGCATGTTAATTCCCTGCATGTTTGTTGTCACCGCTTCAATGACTGCTACCATTGGTATTATCGACTTTTCGGTTGCTCTCTCTTGGTTGGGTTGACTCATTATTGACCGAATTTTATGTAAGACCCGAATTTTATGAAATGAAAGTATTCAATTTTCTTATAATTATTATTTTATTTAAGTAAATGGTTAAATTGATAAAAGGTTAAAGTTAAGGGTGATATGTAAAAATTTTTTGCAAAAGTAAGCAAGTTGTTATAAAATATTAGTTTGGTGGGGAATATTCTTTTGTCGGGAATATAAATGCGATGGCACAATCATTAGTGGACCCTACAATGGAAGTATTATCGTAGTTAGAAAATGCGCAAAATTATCTTTTATAAAAATAACGGTGAAAGTGTATTCTAGTAATTAAAAGCTGTTGAACTACTACGGTAGTAAAAATGCGATGTCTGGCGTGGTTGCGTAGTAGCACACGGTATTGATTATTGATGCTTACGTGAAGTCACTTTCGGTTATACTCAATTATTACTACGATAATTCTTTGCATCATATCTCTCGTATTATTGATTCAATTATTGTCACGATATCATCATATAATATGTTATATTATTAAATCAATAATTGAGGCGACAAAGTTATTCATATTATTATTTGCAATATTGACAATGTCTAGAAGTTACATCGAGGAGAGGTTAGATAATCTAATTAATTGCGGCATGATAAGGAGAAATCCTTATCGGAAAGCCCCTCTTTCACAGGAGCGACTTTGGTTGTTAAATATTGTGAGTTATAATATTAATGATGAATAAGTTCGTGTTGATTAAAGATGAAATTGATAGTTCCATTGTGTGGGAATTATTAGTGTTAGTGGAAATTGACATTTATTTGATAATAATTGATGTCGGAGGTTATATTGACCGATCGGGTAATTAATAGGATAAATGAGCAATTAATTGCTATTAATTCACATCTTATAACTATGTGTTCACATGTGTGTACTATTGATTCACATGATTTACTATTAGGGGAGTTGGTGCAAGATTGATAATACTTGCATGACTAAATTAAAAATGGAGGTATAGATGAAGGTCTTATCTTTATAATTATTTTTTTCACATGATTAGAACTATTGAGTCACATGATTGAACTATTGATTCACATGATTTACTATTAGGGAGGTGGTGCAAGTTTGATAATACTTGCGGGACTAAATTAAAAATGAAGAAAAGAGGAAGGTATTATCTTTGTAATATTTTGAGCCCCAAAATGTGCAATTATTGAAACTATATTTTTCTATAAATAGAAGCTCATTCTTCCTTCATTTCTCACCAATTCACTAAGTCTCACAAGAAGCAATTATTATAGAGAGAAATTATAGAGAGAAAGAAGAAGAAATGCTATTTTACCTCCTTATTCCGAGTATCAGTTTTTTTTAAGGTAAGGGTATTATTATTTTTTTCGTATTCATGAGAGAGTTATTTTCTTTCAATACTCGTGTAAGGGTTGTTATTCCATTCTTTATTATTATGTTGGAATAACTTTTATCATCGGACTCTGCATGCGTGGTGAATTCTTACATTATTCCATTCTTTATTATTACATTGGAATAACTTTATTGGACTCTCGCATGCATAGTGAATTCTATTGTTATTCCATTCTTTATTATTACATTGGAATAACACATTCATGCGGATCTTGCATGCTGTGACATATTCTTCTTTATTATTCCATTCTTTATTATTACATTTGGAATAACACATCACATCATGGATATTACTTGCATGTCATATGCATGGTGAATTCTTACATTATTCCATTCTTTATTATTACATTGGAATAACACATCATGCGGATTATGCATGCATGGTGAATTCTTACATTATTCCATTCTTTATTATTACATTGGAATAACTTTTATGTCTACGTGGACTCACGCATGCATGTGATTACATTATTCCATTCTTTATTATTACATTGGAATAACTTTTGTCATGTGGATTACTGCATGCATGGTGAATGACCCTTCGTATTCATTCCTTATTAAATTGTGGAAATGATGCATCTCGTGGATTTGCATATGGGGTGAAAATCCATTTGCGGTTTCATATATTCTATTATACTCGGTTGGTTAAAGTTTTGGCTTACATACTCCATGAAATTAGTAGAATATCCTTGATATTTGCGCTTCATCGATATCTTTTCATGGAAATATTCTTACGAGCATTCTTGAATTTTACTCCAAAAGCGTAGTATCATGTTGACAATTTGGGCGTTATTGATTTTTGGATAAATTAAATTATAAATCTTTAAAATTTATCCTTGAACTTGTTTTATTGAATTATTATGTCATTGTCATCATCCTCATGCTTATATTGTGATGAAAGTCATCTTTGGCTTACGTGCGTAGATGGACTTGGTATGATTATGACCGAGGATTATTCGGTATAATCATGGTAGTAATGTAACGAATGATGTGGTAAAAGTCCTCATTGGCTTTTGTAGTTCATTGATGGGCCGAGTTGTTGGTATGATTATGACGGGATTATTCGGTATAATCATGACCATTGATGATTACATGAATATCCTTGGGCGTAGTAGTGCGGGGATGATTCGATGATTTTATTTATTAATTTGAGTCTCGGTGATAAAGTTGATGAAAAACTTTTTAAATCATAGAAGATAGTAGATTTTATGCTCTACTTGACTCTTTAATGGATTGCTTATTCGCTTTGCGATTGTTGATCTAAAACTTGTTGTCTATTGTATTCTATCGGTTGTTATCTTTGTTGAAGGCTAAGGATAATTTATTACGCATTATCTTAGTCATAATATTTCTTCTTGGGCTAGTTGAGCTCACCCTTTTCTTTCATTGTTCTCTTGAAATGAGAATATAATTTGGGGACGAGTCGGGGAATGGAGTGATGGTCGGATGTTGTTTTAGTAGTCCTCACTATTACATGAAATAGTGTGATAATAAATGTAATGAGGACTCCATTGAGTGTGGATATTGTCTAGATGACAATATTCTTATTAAAACTCTTAGATTATGTTTTTGTCGTATTTTACATTTGTTGTATAATTAAGTTGTATTTGATTTTTGTACCATGTATTTGGCGACTCAAGATGGGTGATGTATACCTATTTTGGGGGCGTCACGGTTGGTATCAAAGCTTAGGGATATGATCCTGGTGAGATGTGAGACAAGAACTAGGAGGGGAGAGGCGGGGAATTCCCCGCTAGTATGACCTACCTAAGTTTATTTGGTATTTAATTGGTCGGTCGGAGTATAGGGATAATATGTGATATGTCAATTAACCCTTGTTTTGTGGCGGTGTTTGAAAATGGCATCGAAAATGTTGAGATAAGCAATGAAGCACATGAGGCCAGTTGAGTCACTGACGATCGATACCGAGGATAATGTGCAGCAGGAAGACAATAATCCTCGGGTAAACAACAACACCGATCGGATGATGAGCGATGGGATGTTGGGAGGCTTTATGCAATTCATACAACATCGGGAGAGAGACTCTGTTCAAAATGCGGTGGAAACAATGGCAACTCTCGGATGGTCAGTCCTTTAAGCGATTCAAGGAGGCTGGGACCGCAGGAGTTTTGGGAAAGCGAGAACCACTTAAAGGCGGAGGCGTGGTTAAAGTAGATCACCAAGATATTTGATGTCTTGGGATGCTCAGGAGCAAAAAAGTTCCCTTTGCCACCTTTATGTTGCGTGAAGAAGCGATTCTTGGTGGGAATCGTAAAAGCGTACTGACTGGCGCACTTTCGAGATGTCTTGGGAGAAGTTCGAAGGCATTCAGCGACAAGTACTTTCGAAAGTATTCGTCACATGAAGGAGGTGGAGTTTATCAAGTTGGAGCAAAAAAACAATATGGTAGTGTCATGATCTGAGGCTAAATTTGCGGAGTTATCGGTTTGCATCCCATTTGGTTCGATAATGAGGAGGCGAATGGCGCGAATGTTTCTAAGAGGTTTGAAAAACGAAATATCGTCGATACCTCATTTCTCACAAACTTTGTTTATATTAGGATGTAGTGAATAGGGCTCGATTATTGGAAGCGCGATAATGAGTCGGCCCAACAAAGGATAATGACCAACAACACGATAATAATAATCATCACCGGTGCAGCGACCATGAACAATGATAACCATCGTGGGGAAATTATCATGCCAAGAATGGTAACCGCCGGTGGTAATCATGGCCAAGATAATAGGAGTGGAAATTTCAAGAAAGAAGGTTCAACAACGATGGAAAAGCAATGGCACACCAACACCCGTTTTCAAGGAAGGAGAGCGACCACCGATTGTATGCTTCAAATCACGGAGGGAGGGACATATCGGTCAAAGCTGCGTGATGCGGTCAAAGCATATTACAATTGTGGAAAAAGAAGGTCACCTAGCCCGATTTTGTCGTGCACCAAAAGTCAGAAGTCGGTGGGGACGGTGGCACCAAAAGCGGATCTGGACAAAACAAAGTCGGTGGTTTCGGGAAGAGCGTTTTTGTGACTTCTCAAAAAGCGAGTAACTACGAGCGAAGTTAGCGCAGTTAGTTAATTATAAATTCTTGTGAAGTCTATACCTTATTAGATCCGGTTCTACCCATTCTTTTATCTCTCTTGCTTTGCGCTCAGCGTTTAAATTTGACTCCGGAGAGAAGTTAGACTTTGACTTATTGGTTGAAACTTCGTTAGTAGAAACCTTCGTTACCTCCTTTGTTTATAAATCTTGTTTGATTCAAATCGACACTTTCACGTTACTGTCGATCTTATCTCTTTGAAAATACTTGCCTTTGATGTGATTTTAGGAATCGATTGGTTAACTTCTCATCATTGATTTTTCGTAAGGTTGTTAGCTTTCATATTTCTAACCAACTTTTATTATGCGAATTCAAGCAACCAAACCACTAAAAGTCAATCATTGTCATATCAAGCCATAAGTAAAGAGCCCCGAGCCTTTATTTGGTGACTTTCCTTGTGTGGAATACACGAAGCGGACTTTCCGTGGGGGGGCGTTGTGAATAGCGGTGGCAAGTTGATAGGTATCAATGTGACGTGTTATCAAGTCTTGGATGAGAGTCGCGATTTTGAATGATATTTCTATTGTTAATAAATTTCTGGCGTATTCTTGAAGACTTCTTAGCCTACCCTAGGCGTGAAATCGAATTTTGTGTATTGACCCCGGTACAAAACCCATTTCTAAAACCCTTAAATATTTCTTCAACCAAAATGAGCGTATATAATGCCGAAGGCGTTGGCTCATTTACATTGAAGATTACGACTATACCATTGATATCATCGTGGAAGAAGCGAGCGTGGTAGGCGTAGCGTTGAGTAGAAGATCGTATCGTTCTGAGTGCGATGTTGTTAACACAAAAACCCATTTTCAGTATAACTTACAAATGATGAAGATAGAGTTAAAGACTCTAGGGACCCACGTGAAGATATCGAATATCTGAGTAGAATCGACTTTAATCGATAAAGTTAAAAGCCGCTCAAGCTACACACTGGGAGGTGATGAATATGAAGAAGAAGGTTCAAGAAGGCGTTATTCTAGAAGCAAGAGTCGATGAAGAGAGAAATCTCAACCCTCGATTTAATTGGCCCATTTGAAATCCTCGATCGAGTAGGAAGCTGTGGCCTATAGACTCGTTTTACTGCCAAGTATGTCGGCGTGTTCATAACATTTTTTCACGTATCGATGTTACGTAAATATGTGGATGACCGAACCACATTATTGAATTAGAACTAGGCGAGATAGCGAGAAGATTTAGCGTATGAGGAGATCGTGTTAAAATCTTGGATAAGAAGGATCATATTCGACACTCGAAGGTTATACCTCGAGAGTTGGAATATGAAATGAAGTCGAGTATCCTCACCTCTTGACATACAGATGCGTACGTAAATTTTGAGGTGAAATTTCATAAGGAGGGGGAGATTGTAAGACCCCAAATTTTATGAAATGAAAGTATTCAATTTTCTTATAATTATTATTTTATTTAAGTAAATGGTTAAATTGATAAAGGTTAAAGTTAAGGGTGATATGTGAAAAATTTTGCAAAGTAAGCAAGTTGTTATAAAATATTAGTTTGGTGGGGAATATTATTTTTTTCGGGGAATATAAATGCGATGGCACAATCATTAGTGGACCCCTAGCGGAAGTATTGTCGTAGTAAGAAAATGACAAAATTATCTTTTATAAAAATAACGGTGAAAGTGTTCTGAATTAAAAATTGTTGAACTACGGTAGTAAAAAAATACGATGTCTGGCGTGGTTGCGTAGTAGTAGCACACGGTATTGATTATTGATGCTTACGTAAGAAGTCACTTTCGGTTATACTCAATTATTACTCTGATAATTCTTTGCATCATATCTCTCATATTATTGATTCAATTATTGTCACGGTATCATACGTATAATATGTTATATTATTAAATCAATAATTGAGGCGACAAAGTTATTCATATTATTATTTGCAATATTGTGATGTCTAGAAGTTACATCGAGGAGAGGTTAGATAATCTAATCTAATTGCGCATGATAAGGAGAAATCCTTATCGGAAAGCCCCTCTTTCACAGGAGCGATTTTGGTTGTTAAATATTGTGAGTTATAATATTAATGATGAATAAGTTCGTGTTGATTAAAGATGAAATTGATAGTTCCATTGTGTTGGAATTATTAGTGTTAGTGGAAATTGACATTTATTTTGATAATAATTGATGTCTGGAGGTTATATTGACCGATCGGGTAATTGCTTAGGATAAATGAGCAATTAATTGCTATTAATTCACATGCTTATAACTATGTGTTCACATGTGTGTACTATTGATTCACATGATTTACTATTAGGGGAGTTGGTGCAAGATTGATAATACTTGCATGACTAAATTAAAAATGGAGGTATAGATGAAGGTACTATATCTATAATTAATTTTTTCACATGATTAGAACTATTGAGTCACATGATGAACTATTGATTCACATGATTTACTACTATAGGGGAGGTGGTGCAAGTTTGATAATACTTGCGAGGACTAAATTAAAAATGAAGAAAAAAGAGGAAGGTATTATCTTTGTAATATTTTGAGCCCCAAAATGTGCAATTATTGAAACTATATTTTCTATAAATAGAAGCTCATTCTTCCTTCATTTCTCACCAATTCACTAAGTCTCACAAGAGCAATTATTATAGAGAAATTATAGAGAGAAGAAGAAGAAGAAATTACTGCTACCTCTTATTCGAGTATCCGGTTTTCTTCTAAGGTAAAGGGTATTATTTCTTTTCGTATTCATGAAAGAGTTATTTTCTTTCAATACTCGTAAGGGTTGTTATTCCATTCTTTATTATTACATTGGAATAACACATCTATGTGGACATTCTTTATGCATGGGTGAATTCTTACATTATTCTTTATTCTTTATTATTACATTGGAATAACTTTTTTATCTTGGACTATCGCATGCATGGTGAATTCTTACATTATTCCATTCTTTATTATTACATTTGGAATAACATACATGCATGTGGACTTGGTGAATTCTTACATTATTCCATTCTTTATTATTACATTGGAATAATTACATGCATTGGAATAATTATTCCATTCTTTATTATTACATTGGAATAACATCACATCATGTGCGGACTACGTGCATGGTGAATTCTTACATTATTCCATTCTTTATTATTACATTGGAATAACTTTTTATGTATCTGGACTCGCATGCATGGTGAATTCTTTTATTATTCCATTCTTTATTATTACATTGGAATAACACATCTCTGTGGACTCTGCATGCATGGTGAATGACCCTTCGTATTCATTCCTTATTAAATTGTGGAAATGATGCATCTCGTGGATTCTGCATGGTGGTGAAAATCCATTTGCGGTTTCATATATTCTATTATACTCATTTGGTTAAAGTTTTGGCTTCTATACTCCATGAAATTAGTAGAATATCCTTGATATTTGCGCTTCATCGATATCTTTTCATGGAAATATTACGAGCATTCTTGAATTTTACTCCACAAAAGCGTATCATGTTGACAATTTGAGCGTTATTGAATTACGGATAAATTAAATTATAAATCTTTAAAATTTATCCTTGAACTTGTTTTATTGAATTATTATGTCATTGTCATCATCCTCATGCTTATATTGTGATGAAAGTCATCTTTGGCTTACGTGCGTAGATGGACTTGGTATGATTATGACCGAGGATTATTCGGTATAATCATGGTAGTAATGTAACGAATGATGTGGTAAAAAGTCCTCATTGGCTGTAGTTCATTGATGGGCCGGTTGTTGGTATGATTATGACCGAGGATTATTCGGTATAATCATGACCATTGATGATTACATGAATATCCTTGGTAGTAGTGCGGGGATGATTCGATGATTTTATTTATTAAAATTTGAGTCTCGGTGATAAAGTTGATGAAAAACTTTTTAAATCATAGAAGATAGTAGATTTTATGCTCTACTTGACTCTTACAATGGATTGCTTATTCAGCTGCGAGTTGTTGATCTAAAACTTGTTGTCTATTGTATTTATCGGTTGTTATCTTTGTTGAAGGCTAAGGATAATTTATTACGCATTATCTTAGTCATAATATTTCTTCTTTGGGCTAGTTGAGCTCACCTTTTTCTTTCATTGTTCTCTTGAGGAAATGAGAATATATTTGGGACGAGTCGAGGAATGGAGTGATGGTCGGATAAGTGGCTTTAGTAGTCCTCACTATTACATGAAATAGTGTGATAATAAATGTAATGAGGACTCCATTGAGTGTGGATATTATCTAGATGACAATATTCTTGTTTAAAACTCTTAGATTATTTTTTGTCGTATTTTTACATTGTTGTATAATTAAGTTGTATTTGAATTTTGTACCATGTATTTGGCGACTCGAGATGGGTGATGTATACTATTTTGGGGTAGTAAGTTTAGATTTAAGAATATGAAAAGAATTAACATACAAAAACTGCAAATGAATTTTCACCTGTTATACGGTACGTAATCCGCGTAGACAGGTTATTCCGACATACTAAAGGATGAATACGAAAAATAGTATTCCTTATGAATACGAAAGAAATAATACCCTTTACCAAACGAAAATAACATCCCTTACAAATACAATAAATAATATCCCTTACCTTAGTAGAAGACTGGATACTGCAATAGTGAAGTAGCAGAATACTCTTCTTCTTGCTCTCTATAGTTTCTCTCTCTATATCTTTTCTTGTGAATCTCAGTGAATTGGTGAGAATGAAAGAAGAATTAAGTTTTTATTTATAGGAGAATGTACTAAATAGTAACTGATTAATGAACGATCCAGATTGATTTACTATTAGAACAAACGGTTCATATTGATTACTATTAAAACCACAACCGACGGTCTAGATTGATTTACTTTTAAAACCACTAGCGACGGTCCAGATTGATTTACTTTTAAAACCACCAGCGACGGTCCTGATTGATTACTTTTAAAACCACCATCGACGGTCCAGATTGATTACTTTTAAAACCACCATCGACGATCTAGATTGATTTACTTTTAAAACCACCATCGATGGTCCAGATTGATTTATTATTAAAAGCACCTTCGATGGTCCAGATTTATTTACTATTAAAACCACCATCAATGGTCCAGATTGATTAACGATTAAAACCACCATCAGTGGTCCAGATTGATTTAACTTATTACACTTTATTACCCCTAAAGTTTTCCAAGCTTGCATTATTCCCCTCTAACTTTTGCAATTCCCTTATCTTCAATAAACACATTCTTAATACTTCAACAATTATTCATCATTAATATTATAAGCGACAATATTTAACAAACGGATCATTCCCGGAAAGAGGGGCTTTACGATAAGGATTTCTTCCTATTGGCGCGCAATTAGGTGACCAAACCTCTCCTCGACAGAACTTTCTAGACATCATCAATATTACAAATAATAATATGAATAACTTCGTCGTCTCAATTATTGATTTAATAATATAAATATTAATACTGTGACAATAATTGAATCAAATAACGTGAGATACTATGAAGCAATTACTGTAGCAATAATTGAGTATAACTGAGTGACTTCTCACGTAAGCATCAATAATCAATACTGTGTGCTACTATGCCACCACGCGTATTACTGTACTTTTACGATCGGGTAGTTCAACAGTTTAACGGTAAAACTTTTGCCATTTTTTTATAAAAAAATAATTCTTTTGTTTTCTAACTACGACAATACTTCATTTGTGGGACCCACCAATGATTGTGTCATCGAACGAATATTTCCTGACAAATAGAATATTCCCCGACTAAACGAATATTCCCCGACACAACAAATATTTTATATCAACTTGCTTACTTTGCAAAAAATTTCGCATATCACTCTTAACTTTAACCTTTTATTAATTAGACCATTTACTAAATAAAATAATAATTAGAAGAAAATTGAATACTTTGATTTCATAAAATTCGGGGTCTTATAGTGAACACCAAATTTGTGGGATTGAAGTACCCGAATTTGGGGGTTTCACAAGTTGGTATCAAAACTTTAGGTTATAAACCTTAGCAATCAAACTATGTGCTTATTTGTTAATAACCTGTGCTCATGAGTAGTATCGAATTAATCAAACTTCAAAATATTTTGTTGTCAGGATGTCGGATGTAGGAGGAGGATCTAGCCAAGCTAGGGAGGAGGAACCCCGAGTGCCTAGAGATGAGGATCCCTGAGACGTCCATACCTTATGGGAGCAATTAGTATATAGAGGGAGCATTCCCCATTAATCATAGTTATGGTTTAGAAGCATGAGCTGAGTTTGATCCGGAGGAGGACTTTGAGGAGATAGAGGTAGAGGATGAGGAAGAAGAGGATCCCAAAGAGTTTCCACCTAACTCTATTGCAGCTGAGATTTATGATGAGTTATACGACCGTAACATAGAGTTACAAGATAGGGTCAGAGAGTTGGAGGAGCTGGCAGCTATACATCAGTCCGCTCTAGAGCAGTGGGATGACATGATCCAAGATCTCACTGAATGTCTTATAAATGTGGAGCAGACTGACGAGTGTGGAAAATCCATCTATTTTGATTCCTTTATGCGTAGTTCATTGCATGTTTTGTTGTTAACACGAGTCTAATTATAAGGTTTTTTATGGATTTCAGGTTGAAACGAAGCTTTGGTGAAGAAACAGGTTGATTCATAGTTGTAGCTGTGAACAAGAAAGAAGATTCATGGTTCAGGGAAGCCTGCTCTGGTGGGCATTTGTAGGCCAAAAACCCCGCCCCGGCGGGTACCCCTATGACGAACGAGATTTTTGTAATTAATATTAAATATTTATTGAGTTAAATAAATATTTTTGTTGATTTATTTATTGAGTTAAATAAATATTTGATGGAATTATGGTAGATTAATTTAATTAAATGTGTTACATTGATTAAATTAATGTGGAATAATTTTATAGTTTAAAGTGTTAATTTAATTAAGATAATTAAATTAAATGATTTTTGTTAAATAATTTTAATGTTGTTCTAATTAATTTAATAATTAATTAGAGATTTAATGATTAGTCATAATAAATAAATGAAAATTTTAATTATGTGATGATGAGATTTAATGGGTAATATTACCTTTTATTTAATTGAGTTTAAATAATATTATTTGATTAATTAAAGTGTAACAAATAAACTATATAATAAACAAGTTAATTAAAATAAATAGGAAATGAGTCTTTTATGAACAAAATAAACATGACCTAAGAAACATGAAAGCAGTTAAGGCCCCGTTGCGCTTAACTGCTACCCATGATCCCACCAGTTATTTTGTAAACGTAGTATATACTATTATCAAACTTCATTATATCATATCAGTTGGAGAATACAGAGAGAAAAGAGAGAGGTTTGAGAGATTTTGTGTGAATTGAAGAAGAGATTTGGAGAATTAAAGGTTTATATCATCTTAACAGAGTTAGCAAGGGTAATTTCTTAACCCCAGTTTTAAATTATGTTTTTAAGTTTCCTCCATGAACGTATATTTAAGTTCTTAGTTAATCAAAATTCATGAATTATTTGTTAAAAACTTGATGTTAGATGTTTATTAACATGTATAGTTCAATTATATATGATTTGTATGTTTTAGAATAATTAAATCCATGTAATTGTGTTTTATTGGATTTTTGTAGTTTACAGAGTAAGAACATATGAATATGGCATAAAAATATGAAAATTTATGTTTAAATTTCCTATTAATCGGTGAATTGATAAACGATTATGTTTATACATGTAAAAACGAAAACAATAGGTTTTAAATGGACTGTTTTGGTTAAGAAAAGAATTCACGGTGATCAGTTTCGCTAAGAGTATTTAAAAATGAAGAAATAGCAAAAATAATGAAATTTAAGGAGTTTAATTCGTTGTTTATATAGTTAAAAACATGTTAGAAACATTAGTTATTGTTTCTGCAAAGTTTATACAACTTGGGTAAGTTAAATTTGTTGTTAGAAAGATGTTTTTAGGCCTATTTGGTTTTCTGTTGTGTTCATTCGCGAATTGCAGAATTGGATACTAGGTAGTCACGACTATGTCTTCGAGGTCAGAGTTTGGCTTCGATCAAAATTTGACTTCGGATGGCATCAAGACTGTGTCTTCGGGGTTAGAGTTTGGCTTCAGACAGAGTTCGACTCCGGATGGCGTCATGACTTCGGGTATGACAAACTTCTTTTGAAGAGGCGTCGAGACTTCGGAAGGATGACTTCGGAAGTCAAGACTTCAGAAGTATGACTTCAGAAGCCGAGACTTCGAAAGCCGATTGGTTTTACACTTTTTGCAAAATCCAGCCTCGGTGGGGGTAGCAGAACTGGGTAGTTTTGGTTTTATTGTGTACAGTCCATTGTATGTTAGTTTAACCTAATCTAAAGAACATGATAATGTGTTGGGACATATAATAAGGTGTTATACCAGGTTGTTTGTGACAACCTGAGAATTTAGACAATTTAATAAAATCTTAAAAGATTGAATAGAGGTTAGATACTAGACCTAGATAGAAAATAAGTGTATGGATTTGACATTTTTGGGAATAAATTTTGTGAATTTAAAAACTTTTGGTGAAGGTTTACAGTGTTAAGAGTATCTGTGTATATGGTCATATATGTGTACTGTAAGACCCCAACTTTTATGAATAAAGAATAATTTTCTCGAAATATATTTTTGGTGTGGATTTTATATAATGTTAGAGTTGTGGGTAATATTTACAAATTTTACAAAGTAAGCAAGTGGTTATATAATATTCGATTGGTCGGGGAATATTTGTACGATGACACAATCATTGTTGGACCTCACAATGGAAGTATTGTTGTAGTAAGAAAACGACAGAATTATCTTTTTATAAAAATAACGGCGGAAGTGTTACCGTTAAAACTGTTGAACTAGTCGGTAGTAAAAGTACAGTAATATGCGTGGTTGCATAGTAGCACACGGTATTGATTATTGATGTTTACGTGAGAAGTCACTCGGTTATACTCAATTCTTCGCTCTGATAATTCTTTGCATCATATCTCTCATATTATTGATTCGATTATTGTCACAGTATCATCTGCATAATATGATATATTATTAAATCAATAATTGAGACGACAAAGTTATTCATATTATTAAATTGCAATATTTACAATGTCTAGAAGTTCTGTCAAGGAGAGATTTGATCATCTAATTGCGCGCCAATAAGGAGAAATCCTTATCGAAAAGCCCCCTCTTTCCTGGGAACGACCTGGTTGTTAAATATTGTGAGTTATAATATTAATGATGAATAAGTTCGTGTTGATTAAAGATGAAATTGATAGTTCCATTGTGTTGGAATTATTAGTGTTAGTGGAAATCGACATTTATTTTGATATTAATTGATGTCTGGAAGTTATACTGACTAGTCGGGTAATTAATCAGATAAATGTGCAATTAATTGCTATTAATTCACATGATTATAACTATTTGTTCACATGTGTTTACTATTGATTCATATTCTTGTACTATTAGGGGAGTTGGTTCAAGATTGATAATACTTGCATGACTAAGTTAAAAATGGAGGTATAGATGGAAGTCTTATCTTTGTAATTCGTATTTTCACATGATTATAACTATTGATTCACATGATTGAACTATTGATTCACATTATTTACTATTAGGGGAGGTGGTGCAAGTTTGATAATACTTGCAGGACTAAATTAAAAATGAAGAAAAAGGGGAAGGTATTATACTGTAATATTTCGACCCCCAAAATGTGCAATTATTTAAACTATATTTTCTTATAAATAGAATCTCATTCTTCCTTCATTTCTCACCAATTCACTAAGTCTCACAAGAGCAATTATTATAGAAAAATTATAGAGAGAAAGAAGAAGAGAAGTCTGCTACCTCACTATTCTAGTATCCAGTTTTCTTCTAAGGTAAGGGGTATTATTTCTTTCGTATTCATGAAGAGAGTTATTTTCTTTCAATACTCGCAAGGGTTGTTATTCTAGTCTTTATTATTCTGTTGGAATAACCTATCTATGCGAAATACCGAATACATGGTGAAATTCTTACATTATTCCATTCTTTATTATTACGTTGGAATAACCCGTTTGTCTTGATCTATCGCATGCATGGTGAATTCTGTTGTTATTCCATTCTTTATTATTACATTGGAATATCACATGCATACGGATTCGCATAAACTGGTTCCATTCTTTATTATTCTCGTTGGAATAACTTTATGTCATTGATCTATCGCATGCACAGTGAATTACATTGTTATTCCATTCTTTATTATTACATTGGAATATCACATGCATGCGCGTATTACGCATGACACAGTTCCATTCTTTATTATTAGGTTGGGAATAACACATGCATGCGGTCTATCGCAGGCTTGGTGAATTCTTACATTATTCCATTCTTTATTATTCTTTTTTGAGTGTCCCTTTTCGTTACTTGTTCTTTGGTGTTCTCATGTTAATGTGAGATTTGTTTGAAAAAACAAGTGAAAAAGGTCAAACATGTATAATGTCGACGATTGGACTTTAAGAGTTGCCGGTTGGTGTATTTAGCTGGTTGCACCGCCTTAATAGAAAAGGCTTGCACATTGACCCGATGATTTGACTTTGCTAAGCGGGTACGTGAAACAGAGATTCATTTTGGGTCAGGGGCTTGATTATGCGGAGGGAAGGTGTTAGGCACCCAGAGCATCAAGTGTTACTACGGTGGCCGCCACTTTTCAAAGAAATTGTTATATGAATGTGTGTGTGTGTGTGTGGATCGATGTGCAATTATTTGGAAGTAGTGTTATACCTCGTTAGCACCTATATATATAGGGTTTGAATTTATAGAAAAATTGAGTTTTAAACAAGATATAGCAATGAGCGTTTTTGTAAAGAGGTTTTTCAAACCTGTGTGCTCAATAGTAATTGAGGCCTTTGATACTTCCATTTTATTATTAAATGTAAGAGCTTGTTTGCTTTTTATTTTGAGATCGAAGCATTCTCGAGAAAAATAATATCTGTGATCTTAGAACTCCTCATGGGCATGATGACCATCAAGGAAATTGAGACCTTTGTAAAATAATGTACAAAATTAACTACAATTTGAAAAATGTCCATCATGGGAACCGAATCTAGATTGATAAAATTTGAAACTGTGATCACATGATTCCTAGGCTCACATAATCTTGCAATTTGTATGGAAAGCGGTAAGCAATTATATATATATAAATAAATATATATATATATATATATATATATATATATATATATATATATATATATATATATATATGACATAATCAACCACCATAAAAGCAACTCCATGGGGATCGGAAATGTAAATATATAAAAGCGGTAAATATATATATATATGGACATGATCAACCGCCATATACGAAGTAAACTCAAGCGAGACGAAATGTAAATAAAAGGCGTAAAAGCGATCAAGCGCCATGAAGTAAACTCGAGCGAGGATAAAATGTAAATAAAAATTGTGTAAGCGAACAAGCGCCCACGAAGTAAACTCGAGGCGAGGACAAAATATAAATATATATTGTAAAATAAATAAGCGCATGCTGGATGTAAATCCGGGCTCATCGAATATGTATAATATATATATACAATTATATATATATATATATATATATATATATATATATATATATATATATATATATATATATATATATATAAGCGATGTAAATATATAGGATGTAAATCCGGGCTTATATATATATATATATATAACATATATATATATATATATATATATATATATATATATATATATATATATATATATATATATATATATATATATAAAGTGATTTAAACACTATATATATATATATATAAAAAGCAATTAAACGCTCGAGGCCAAAAGGCTCAATCGAGGCATAACTTCGATAATGTTAGTCCATATATATGAAATATATACATATATTAGTATATATATATGATGATGAAATGAAAACCACGGATAGAAGTTAAGAGCAAAAGCACCTACAACACGACTCTCGATGTGTATAATAGTGTGTGCTTATATATGAGAAGAAGGCTTTATAAAATGTAAGAAGGCTTACGGTGAAACATGCCAAAGTAGACTTCTATGACTTTAAATGGATAAACACTCGGCTCCATTGGATAAAAGATAACTATATGTGAGCTAACTAGTGTTTAAGAAGAGAAACACTCAAAAGATGTGTATGCGAGTAAAATAGATAGGGCTTCCTCGCCTTTTTCCTTCTCTCTCTCTCCTCAAATGGCTGACCCAAGCCTTGTATATATAGACGGATGGCGCGGTACACTGCATGACCCTTGGTTATACTGGATTTGAGTCGTGGTGGATCCGAACCTCATGGTCCCGTCGTCTCGTAATACATGCACTCATACCTTTGTAATGTCCTTTCGAACTTGCGAGAACTTCATTTCGAGCATCCGAGCGAGGTATATCGACCTTCTTCGGACGGGCTGGTGTCGAGAGTTCTGCAATGACATGGATTAGAGGTTGTATGCGAAGTCGGGAAGAGAATTCTATGCCCATGGTCTTCAAGCTTCAAATTCTATCAAAAATCTTGCGCACACGTAATAGTCACTCGGGATTGTCACTCCTCGGTTCTTGTGGGACAATATTGAATGTATGTATGTATGAAGTGTTGAGACAACGTGCCATTTGTCGAAGGAACAAGATGACGTTTGACTCCTCATTGGGGTTATCGCCGATTTGAGTTGAAAGTAGAGCGTTGCTCGGGGTTATGGTGAGATTGGACTACTTGTTGGTATCTTGCGATATCATCTTGTTGGCGTGGTAAGATGGCGTTGTGACTCCTCATGGGGGGGTTATCGCCGGTTTAAGCTGAAAGCAGACGTTGCTCAGGGTTACATCTGAGATTGGGCTACTTGTTTGTATGCCTCACTGTCATATGGATTGAAGCTGATCGCATGTTTGACACAAGCATTTCGGGGTTATCGTAGGGGCGCAATGGCATCCTTGGGGCTATCACCAAGGATGGGTGTTACTCTCGATGTTGTCTCTGGGACTGGGCTGAAGCGTTGTGGTGTTATCGTAGAGACAAAGCCGTCTCTCGATGTTGTTGTTTTCGGTCTTTTGATCTGCATATCTCGGGGTTATCTCAAGATCGGAAATGACATTCGGTGTGTGTTTCGGGTTGACATGATGTTCGGTTTGTGTTAGGGTTAGAACGAACTTCCGGTGGTATCGGGATGGATGTAAAATTTGTCTTTCGGGGTTATCTCAAAAGAGCGAATCTACCCTCTATGATGTTAGTAATAGGAGTGCGAGAAAATTTTGAGTGTCTCTGAGATGCCCTCTTTATCATATTCATGCAATGCTGAGGCATGGATAGGATAAAGAATCCTAGACACTTGAAATGCAAGCAAGATAAACATGATCTTATATGCGACAACATGATGCAAATGTATGATGCATGATTGTCATGTAATCCTGCTGGGATGACAATCAGTGATGACTTGGACATGCGATCCAAGTTTCCAAGGATGTTGACGTTGGGACTACCACCAAAGTCTTGAATCCTAGACACTGGCTTATACTCCATAGAGGTACCTCTTGTGTGGAAGAGATCTGTGGGGATAAGGCTTTTGTCATTTGAGGATGTGTATAACATGTTCCCTCATCTTTGTCGAGATTCTTGCCATGATGAGTGTTGTCATTTGCCGGGGTTGCTGACCTTCGTTGATGTGTGTATCACCGGATAGATCCCTGCTGGGTGTATTGTCAAGGCTGCTTGACCTTCATTGATGTATGTGTCAATGGTAGCATTGTGTTGTAGCCCTTGCGTTGGGTAAGGTTGCTTCGATGGGTTTACTTGCCATCGGTGGTGATATGACGTCGAAATTTGCTTGACCTTCATTGATGTGTATATCAATGGTTACATTGCGTTATGACCCCGTGGGGATCGTAGAAGTTTGAAGGATGTGCGTTGTGACCCCGGGGGAGATCGTAGATCTTGATAACCCGTTATAACCCCGTGGGGATCGTAGATCTTGATAACTTGGCGTTGTAACCCCATGGGGAGGTTTGATATTTCGTGGTTTTGCGTTGTAACCCCCGTCGGGGATGTTTAGGGTTGTGACCCTGCAAATGACGGCATCGGACCTTTGTGGGGTATTACCAGAGCATGGTTTGTAAAAAGTTGAGCTCATTGGTATAGTATACCTGCATTTGGTGAATCTAGATTGAGGTGACGGGAGTTTAACTCGGCCGTGAGCAAAAGAAACGAGTTCGAGGCTAATCAGCTCTCAATCGCGTAGCATTTTATTCTGATTTGGCCTTTTTCGACATGAGACCTCCTTTGCAACTCTAAGCTGGAGTGAGCGGCGGTGTGGGACCCATGTAGGGGGGCGGGGTGTACTATAGGAGCCATGAGTTAACTGCTATGACGGTAGTACTGCTATGTATGGGTGGTGGTTGCTTTCATAAGTCATTTTCAAGTTCTTGTGTGAAGGAAATCCGAGAGCTCTTCTTGAGATCTCTTTGAGTTGAGGCAACTTTCGCATGATACATCATAGTACAAGCGTTCTTCAACATCACAGTAACACATGCATGTATTTTTTCCAATTTACATCAGTTGGAAAATGACTTATCGCATGAAATGCATTTAGACACATAGTAGTGAATATGCATCTTGATATGACTTGATAAAAATATTCAACATAGCAAATGTTAGTATTAAACCATCTTTGAACATAATGATGTGAAAAAATTTGACTTTTGAAGCGCAGTCAAATTGGCACCTTTTCTTGTCATTTCTTATCTATATGAGGACAAATGAGTAAAGGTAGACAAGCAAAATAATCACAGTAATTAGACTACACTTACGGATTTTTTTCTATGCAATGTATTGATGCATATAGGATGTATATATGTGTGTATAGGTGTCTTCTTGAATGGCCACCTAGTCATGCCTATGTGCATGTGGATAGTCCCATTTACAAAGGGGCTATGGTAAAAATTTTCCCAAAATGTAGGTATTGGGTAGTCATGCATTTTTAACTCTCTTGTAGATGTATGTTAAAGCAATGCATGCATGCATGTAATCATAGAATGCATTTTGAAAAGACTCAGGGTAAGAAATTACCACACCCTTTACGAGGTGATTTGGAGACTTCTTTGTCCGGATAACATGGATCGAGATCGGTAGAGTAGTTCATGTAGGACCACCGGTGTATGCGGAGGAGGGCTTTTGAAGAGCCTCGGTGCCGTTCAAGTGAACTGACCTCGTCGTTTGGCGGAGGCGGTGATCGTCTATTCGGGTTGAGGTGCAGAATATCGAGGATGAGGAGGAGGATGCTGCCGTCGAGGTTCACTGCTCTGCTTGTCGTGTTCCCCGTGAGGGAATTGCGGTATTCAAGTGGCGAACCCGGATCTTCTAGGTGACTTGAGTAGGCATCCTTGATATATACCTTGCATAAGCGAGGTATGAAGTTAGATCTTTAATCTTCCTTATTTCTATTGATGAGAGTCGAGGATTACGTTGTTGATCGCATTTGATGTGGGTTCCGGCTTCACGACCTCGGGGAATTGGTTTAGCATCCACTCTATGTATCGGGCCTTGCATGATGACTCTGAAGCGATCGTCCATGGTGGGGATTGAGGAGGTTCTTTTCCATTCTACCCGTCGTTGTCCACAGGGTTACCTCGGGGCATTATGCAGCGGTGGTTCCACGGACTTCGATCCTCCATTTGTTGGATTGCGAGGTGATGATGGGCAGATGGATTGGCGATTTATCACATGTATGGAGTTTGGAGGGGGCGGTGCCTTGCATGGCGGATATCACCCCTCTATCGTTAGATCCTTGTTGGGAGTTCGGCGGAGGCGCTTAGAGGCGGGGCTGTTCGTCAGGTCCTTTGGCGTAGATGCTATGGTGGGTTATTGGTGAGCCTATGCCGATGATGTGAGAGTCGGGGATCGCATTCTTGGTGATTGTTCTGATGATCATTAGAAAACGCTTCATGTGAGATAATTCCTCTACGGTGTCCTTCGCTTTGATTTAGCGCCACTCGACACGTGGGTAGTATAGGAGAGTATGATTGGGGTTCCTACACCTTTGCCTACTTCCTCGGGGAATGCGCATGCGATCGCGAGGGCTTGGCCAGAGGCGTGGTTAGGATTCTACCCATTTCTGCTTTGGTGAGTGTTTCTCTTGTCTTTTCCATATATAGGTTAAGAGTGTTGGTGACAATGACGTTTGCCTTTGTGTTGGCAGTTTTCGGCTTATGAGAGGCTTCATTGTTTGCGTCCTGTGAACGTGTTGGGTTTAGACACCTATCCACGAGGACGGAGATGGCATCATTCCATACTGGCGGAGGTCCACATTCTTTGAGGTTTCACTCATTGTCGCCTCTGATTGGAGCTATTATTGACGGTGATGTCATCACATGGATTCCCCTACTCTGGAGAGCATTTGGGAGTTGGATTTGAGGATGGGTACCATTTGGAGTAGAGTCGTCATTTCCACCCATGAGATTCCTCTCTTCACAGATGGAGGATGGGAGCTCTATTTAGGGAAGCGTCTTTATCGGAGCACTTCTGAGGAGAGAGATCCGTATCCGATCTTGCCTCTGCCCGAGGCGTTATTGGCTTTATTTTGCGATCACCGTCATTGACATCCCATTGATGGGGATTGATGGTTTTACATTATCGGAGGCCCCTGTTCTCGGGGAGGCGTTCGGCATTGGTGGATCCTAAATGCGATTGGAGCTCGGACCCGCACCCACACGGTTTATGGGGATATGGTTCCGGGATCCGTGATGATGATGGATTAGCTAGCTTTTGTGTTAGAGATCCGACTCATGTGACCTGATTAATGATGATTTCGGCGGTTGGGCCGATCACATCTTTTCATTCGGCATTTGGGCGAGAGATCCTGCGGTAAATACTTTTGATCCTTCCGGCTCTGGCATTTGGTCCCTCGGGTGACCCATATGGTTTTTGCGGCGCGAGATCCTCCTTTGTATCGACTGACATCCACTGTAGATAGAGATCTAGTGACTCGGGAGGAGTTACATCGGTGGATAGGATCGATGATGTGAACATCGATACTATTGACTTTTTCGATGTATTTCTCGTTATCTCTTTTGATAGGCCTCTCTATTAGCATCTGGGTAGCCGCCCCATTCTCGCTATATCTTTTGATAGGCCTCTATTGTATGTTGGGTAAGCCGCCCCATTTCCACTGTATTTTATTTGTCTGAGAGATGTATTAGATGATGATATACTTAGGAATGTATGTACAATTTTCCATTCCTATATCATATTGCCATCTATTATATCATGCATGTTATTATATTATGCATATGTATGTATGTCGAGAGATACTCGGCATTGACCCTGGATGGTCTTATGACACGACCGCCTGGATGTCTTCTTGATAGTTAGCCGTATCGATCATACCCACCATTTGTGGTGGTAGGCTGGTATATCGATCATGGTATGATAGTATATCACCATCGAGACATGGTGATCGTAGATGATTTCTTTGCTGACATCTATGACCTTCTTGATGTTTGAGGTTCCTCCGAGGATTTGTAGAGGGCATGCTAGAAGCCTTTGGGTGCAGGGACGATAGGTATTAGATTTGGGACCCGTGAGTTGACTCTACTTTGGAGAGGTATGCACGATTAGCGATCTTGCCTCTAGACCAGACCTTGCGTGCATATGGTGATGGGAGACATGAGTAGAGGCAGTTCATGACTCTCACGGATTGAGGCGTATGAGTGGTGCGAGGATGAGATTACATTCGGCCATGTTATATCCGGCGTTTCTGTTTGACAAGTTTGGCTCTCAGAGACAACTATATGCGACGACATTCGAGGATTTCACCACACCGGAGGATCATTGGCGTTCGACCCGAGTAGATGTCTTGATTCTATCGTATTGTCATGCGTCTACATGCCGCGGTACATGGATGAGCTAGATATCGGCGTCGTCGTCATGGCGTGAGAGCTCTCGGGGAGGTCATACCATTATTCGATGATCATTGAGAATGAGACCTTGAGGTGACTACATCTTCTTTGCACTTATCCGCGGGGAGTATTCACGAAGTAGCTTCGGTCGTGTTGTATGTGTGGTTTATATCACACTTGAGGCCCGATTAGCACATTTAGACATCATGGATTTTGTTTCACCCATGACATAGCCATGGCGTATTCCTTCCGACTGCGGAGTGTACGGATCTTTGCATCGTGGTGACTTTCTGGCGAGGATTAGAGATCCATTTGATATATTGTGCGTGTTCGGGGCTCGATTCACCCTACTGACTTCATTACTCGTACTCGGGCATGGATTATCTCTCCTCTACAATTTGGATTGAGGGGCATGATCACTTACCACCCCTTGGCCGTGATGTGTCGGTTTGACCGGTTTGAGATTTCCATCCGTATATGAGGAAGATGAGTCGGTAACGCTTCATGCCACCACCGTTTGTCGGGAGGAGGCAGATCGAGTTGTATACTGTTGGGATCGGTGAGAGTTGCATTTGAGTATTTTGTCGATCATTCGGGTTGTTCTGCGAGTATTCGCATGGATGGAGATAGAAGCGCGCAATTTGCGGTAGTATCCACGGTGCGAGGGACTGATTACGACGATGAGGAGCTATATAGAGGTTATTATTCCACCTGATGATTTGGCTCTTTGGGTACGCTTGACATTTGTGATGGATTCTCCACCCCCAAGTGCCATTGTTACCCGGTATTGGCACTGACATTTGGGGCGAGCTTACATCGATGACCTATGATAGAGATCGAGGCTAGGGCGCGATGTTGTGACTCTTGATGAGAGAGACACAGCTCTGTTGGAGAGGATGAGGCTAGATCGACGAGGGATGCATTGATTGGAGAAGCGGGATCTTGCCTTATATCTGCTAGGGATGTGGCCATTGTAGATATCACTTCCATTAGATCCCGGATGATTGTCGGTCTGGTGACATGAGTGCTTACATTGATGAGCATTATGCCACCATGAAGTTAGCCTCGATCTGCTAGCTTGTGTAGATACCCTTGGGCGAGGGAGCTTGTATTGCTTCCTCCGTCTTGAGAGAGGGATGCTATGTTAGATCGATAGTCGCATACACACGGATCTGTAGATAGCTTTGTATTTTCTGCCTGAGACTAAGCTTAGCCATTTTCATCATATATAACCTGAGATGTATATATCAAAGCGATTATTATGTATGGCGGGGAAATATATTTTGATTCACTTCCCTTTTAGTTATGCCTTGATACTTGCTTGATATTTTGCTGTTTCTCCAAGGCCTTGTGATCTTGATGCATTACGAACTTATCCTTGATAGATGGACATTGAGGCGTGTGAGGTCTCTCGAACGGATCATTGATTTTGTGAATCCTACCATCTTTGGTGTCTTGGAATTTAGTATCTGTATGGAAAAGTGGAGAGGAGGGTGGTTTCTTCCTCTACGAGATTGACCGCACCACGGATGGTGCTTGATACTTCTATTTGTGAGAAGCCTAGTTAATTCCATCTCTTATGGATTGGCATTGCTCTTTGAGGCGCGATCATGACTTAGATGGTCAGAATCTTCTATTTGTGAGAAGAAGTTGGGTAATTCCATCCCTTTGATTTGAAAGCCAGATGAAATGGGGCAAATTGAAGGTTGATCCCGATCTTAGTGTGACAAGTATGTTTTGTTTTGGTAGGGGTTAGGCGCACCATGAATGGGCGCCTACGTACTCCTATTGAAGAGGAGATCAAGTCTGCGTAGTTCGAACCTAGTGTAGGAGGTTCAACATATTTGAATGTGAAAAGCGCGAAGGGTGTAGAAGTATTTTTTGTTGTTTTTGTTGTTTTTGTGAAGAAAAAGGCGAAATGTTTTTGTTTTTTTTTTATTGCGGTGGGCCATATAGCATATGGTTGCCTACGTACCCGGGTATCGGGGAGATCGGTCGGCGTAGTTACGCCCCTCGGAGACGAATCATGATTGAAGAAAAAATGTGAATCCCATATGCGAGGCTATCTTTGCGGGGGGAGAAAGAAAGTTTAATCCCATAATGGGGATAAAGCGTAAGTGTGGAAAAAGTCGATCCGTCTTGGGACAAGCTGCAAGCGTAGAAAAGTTTAATCCGTCTTGAGGATAAAGCTGCGGTGTGAAAGGTTCAATCCGTCTTGAGGATAGCAGAAATTGAGAAAGGTTCAATCCGTCTTGAGGATAAGCAAAAGTTGTATGGAAGGTTTGGAATGAAGTAAAACCGAGTTCTTTGGCTTGAAGTGTATGTTTCCACGAGGGACGAGAAGAGCATGTAAAAGGGTGAAAGGGTTAGCCGGAATGGATTTGGTGATTTGATGATCAAAACCGGGATGTTTGTTTGATGGTAACCCGGACATAGTACCGCTTTTCACGGTGTCGAGTTGATAAGTTGTGTGAAATTCATCGCCATCCATTTCACTGCAATCTGAGAGCACCTCCTGTCAATACTTCCTTGACAATAAATGGGCCTTCCCAGTTAGGAGCAAATTTTCCCTTGGATTGATCTTGGTTACCAATGATCTTCTTCAAAACAAAGTCATGCTATTTGAATTGTCGTAGTCAGACTTTTCTGTTGTAGGATTGTGCGATCCTTTGTTGATATAACTGACCATGGAAGATAGCCGCGGTTCACCTTTCGTCTATCAGAGACAATTGGTGATACCTGTCTTGTACCCATAGGTCCTATCCAACTGAGCATCCATCAATACTCTGAGGGATTCCATTTCCACTTCTATGGGGAGCACTACTTCCATCCCATAAACTAATGAGTACGGGGTTGCCCCAGTGGAAATTCGCATGGAAGTTCTATTGGCTAATAAAGTTAGGGGCAAGAAGTCAGGCCATCCTTTATAATTGGCGGACATTTTCTGCATGATCTTCTTGATGTTTTTATTAGCCGCTTCAACAGCACCATTCATCTTTGGTCGGTAGATGACAGAGTTGAGATGTTTGATGTGGAATTTTCTGCATAATTCCTCCATCATTTTGTTTTGAGGTTTTAGCATTATCGACCTGATGACCTCTGGTTGTCCATATCGACAGACAACATTGTTTCTGATGAAAGCAATGATGACTTCTTTAGTAACCCTGGGGAAGGAAGCTGCTTCAACCCATTTGGTGAAGTAGTCGATCATGGTGAATATGAATCGATGTCCATTACTGGCTTTGGGCTCGATGGGCCCGATCACGTCCATTCCCCACATTGAAAAGGGCCATGGCAAACTCATATTGTGGAGTTCCCTTGGAGGGGCGTGGATAGCATTCTCATGGATCTAACATTAATAGCACCTCTTGACGTGATCATCACAGTCAGCTTTGAGTGTAAGCCAATAATGTCCCGTTCTGAGAATTTTCTTAACAAGTAGGGGTCCGCTCATGTGAGGGCCGCACACTCCACCATGGATCTCATCCATGAGCCGCTGAGCTTGGTCTTTGTCCAGACATCTGAGGAGACCTAATCCTGCATCTCTTTTGTAGAGTGCATCTCCGCTCAGGTAGAATTTCATAGCAAGTTGATGAATCCGCCTCTTCTCAGTTAGGCTCGCCTCAGCGAGTGTAGATCTATCTCGCAGATACTCCTTGATGTGTTGGTACCAAGGGTTGTGGATGGGAGGTAGCTCATCCGATACTTCTCCAATGTAATTCCCATAGATTGGGGCTTTTTATAGAGCAAACGTGATGCTTGGCATGTTTTCCTTGTCAGGTACGTAAACCAAGGAGGCTAACGTTGCTAATGCGTCTGCAAAATCATTCCTATTACGAGGAATGTGTAGAAAGGAGATTTCCTCGAACTCCAAAGTCATTTGTAAAACTTGTTGATGGTAAGGTAGCAAATGCAATTCTTTGGTTTGATAGATTCCTGTGGATTGCTTGATTACCAATTCAGAATCCCCAAAGACAGTTAACCGCCTGATGCCCATTGAACGGGCAAGTTTTAGCCCCATGATACAACCTTCATACTCAGCTGTGTTGTTGGTGCTAACAAACTGCAATTTGATGACTGATGGGATCTGCTCCCGTCTGGGATATTAGAATTTGCTCCGGCTCGGAGCCTTACGAATTAATGACTCCATCAAAATACATTTTCCACTCACGGCATGTATCGTACTGATGTTGTAACTAAACTGTCATTACCCCTTCATTGGGAAAGTATGTTTCTAAGGGTTTGTAATCCCCTGCAGGTGCGACGGCCAGTTGATCCGCAATTCCTTGACCTATAATGAGACTTTTTGCGTCACGTAGACGATGTCAAATTGCTATAGGATCAAGCGCCATACAGACGATCGACAATTTGATATAGGTTTACTGAACACATACTTGAGAGGATCCACGCGGGATATGAGATGGGTTATGTGACCATGGAGGTAATGTTGTAACCTCATGGAAGCCCATGCTAAAGCATAACAAGTCTTCTCGATCGAGTGTACTTATGTTCACGATGTTGAATCTTTTCTTTGAGGTAATAGATAGCTCGTTCTTGGCCTCTATTGTCTTTTTGGCCTCTGACCCATTAGCATTATCATTTATGGACAAGTACATGAGCACGGAGGAACATCATCCACAGGAGGTACAAAAAAGAGGGCGTTAATCAAGCTGCTCTTTGATTGCGAGGAAGGCTTTCTGACACTCATCGTTCCATTTCATGGATGAGTTCTTCCTTAACAATTTGAAGATAGGCTCACAGGTTGCTGTGAGTTGCAAAATGAATCTTTTAATGAAGTTGATCCTTCCCAAAAATCCCTGTATTTCCTTCTCTGTCTGAGGAATGGGCATTTCCTTGATGGCTGGATTTTAGTAGGATCAGTTCAATCCTTTGTGGTGACTAGGAAGCTAGCAACACACTAACTTAACACCAAAGGCGCACTTAGCGGGATTCAACTTTAAGTTGTACTTACGCAACCTGTTGGAAAGCTTTTTGAGATGGTCTAAATGGTCATCCTCTTTTTGGGATTTGACAATGATGTCATCCACACAGATCTCTATCTCCTTGTGCATTAAATCATGGAAAAGAGCCATCATAGCTCGATGATAGGTTACCCCGGCGTTGATGAGGCCAAATGACAACCGTCTGTAGCAAAAAGTTCCCCAAGGCGTGATGAAAGCTATTTTCTCACGATCTTCCTCAGCGACCATAATTTGATGGTACCCGAAAGCAATCGACAAAGGAGTACATGTAAGTATTGAAAGCGGTATTGTCGATAAGAATGTGGATAGCAGCACGAGAAAGCTATCTTTAAGGCAAGCTTTGTTCAAATCCGATAATCCGTGCGGACTCGCACCTTTCCCCTGGTTTAGATGCACGGGAACAATATTGGATATCCACTCCGGATATATAGACACCATGATGATGCGACTTGAAATTGTTTCACAATTTCTTCTTTAACCTTTAAACTACACTCGAGGTTTCAATCGCTTTGAGCTTTTTACTAGCTTGGCTTGAATCCTTCTTTAATGGGAAGGCGATGAAGAAGCAATGTCGGTGGACAAACCCACCATGTCTTCATGAGACCATGCAAACACATCCACGGAATTGGGTTAACGGTGCAACCATGTCATTCATTTGAGTTGTGGTAAGGTCTAAACCAATCTGGATTAGCTTAGGGTTGTCTAAGGTTCCAAGATTGAAAGGAGTAGTTTGATAAAGATTGGGTTTGGGTTTGTCTGCGACCCATTCCTTAATCTCTTGAGGTGTCTCAATGTCCTCTTGGATGTCCATCAAGTCTGAGTCTAACTTTGCATCAAAGTTACAACCCTTGTGCAGAGAAGGCACCTCATCAACAAGTACAGGTACATCTAAATTCAGAGTCCTGAAAAAAAAGATGCTTTCACTTAATATATGCAACTGTTCGATCATATAAAAGTGTTAGCATATACGTGATAAAATAACTGCTAGTTCTGTAAAGGAAAGCAAGCAATTAAAGTTATGTATAGGCGGAGGGATTTTTACGCCCATTTTACCTAAATCGACCAATGTATGGAGTCTTTGCTCCAATTGTCGAGGGCAAAGTCTAAAGAATTGCGGTGATGGAAGGATCGTCATTGTCTTCCTTCTCTAGAATGATAACCATGACATCTGGGCAATCATCGTCTGGGGTGTATCTGTTTGTATATTCATCATGAATAATGACGCGGATGCCTGCCATCGTCAAGGCAAGGTCATGTTTACATTTTCGTTCTTTTTCTTCCACTTCGGGATTAGGAATCAACACCTCTTTAGCTTTGATTGGCACTGGTTTTGGAAATAGCATAGCCACAGCATGGGCTGGCACCTTTACTGGAGATTGCATTAACTCATGAGGTAAAGGCATAGAAAATTGCCATGCGGCAGAGGCTTGAGGAACCTGCTCGTGCTTATGAGGATTCCTGTGTCTAGAACTAGAAGAATAGCCTAGCCCGGCTGTTCCAATTTGACTGGACATTTGGATAGGGTGCTTAATACCCTGTTGATCCTTACCAAGCCCTTGTCCAGGTTGATGACCCAATAACATCATTTCTTGAGTGGTAGAGCATAACCTCGGTGAAATCTTGGGTAAAGGAAGTGGCACCCCAATAGAATGGTATTGCGTGTTACTCAGTTCCAAAGTATGGAAGCTGGTAGGTTCAACTTACGAATTGAAGGCGATAATTGGTAGAATTCCTTGTTCGGAGACAATCCATTTCGGCATTGGTGATAACTAAAGCTATTGTTAATCATGTATTTGAGTTGTTGATGTAATGTGGATGGAACAGCTCTAGCCATGTGTATCCATGGTCTCCCCAATAGCAGGTTGTATCCTGAATCTATCTTGAGGACGTGGAAGGATACATTGAATGTATTTGGACCAATATCAATTAGCAATTCAATCTTTCCGACGGTATTTCGTCGGGATCCATCAAAAGCTCGGATGACCGTATGGCTGCTTTGGATCCGCTTGAGATTGATATTCATTTTTACCAAGGTGGCATAAGGACAGATATTTAGAGATGAGCCTCCCTCTATCAATAATCCTGCTAGCATGTACCCGTAAGATAACACTGCAATGTGCAATGGCTTGCAATGACCGGTCCCTTCGGGAGGTATATCATCATCAGTGAAGGATATCACATTATTGTTGAAAATGTGATTACGAAATGTTGACATTTTTCCACATCCACTGATTTTGGCAAGTAGGCTTCTTCTAAAACCTTCAACAAGATCTTCCGATGATCCTTAGAAGAGAAAACCAAATCCAGTATTGAAATCTGGTGTGGAGCTTCTCGCAACCTTAAAACCACTTTGGCTTCATTATAACCCATAGTACGGAGGAATTTTTCAATCTTCTCCATGAGAAATTTCCCCTTTGCTTCGCAAGTAGGTTTGATAACCCGTTGAGGAAGGTATAGTGGATTTTCTTTCGATACTATAGCAGTAGTATGAGACGTGGATCTTTCAGCTTCTCCATAATTCCATGGAACTTTGTGCAAGCTGATAATAGGATGTTGTGGTCTGCAAGGTAAAGGAATTAGCTCTGGTGTGGCCACTTTCAAAGGATTGTCAGCTCCTTTGAGTTTAATTGGTTGTATGGGAAATACTTTGACAGTTTCATCATCCACTTCGGAGATAAATATAATCGATCCCTTCCATTGGGTAGGGAATGCATTCCCACCCTTGAGTTACCTGATGTAATCATCTGCTTTATTTGCGCAGGACACCGCTATCAATAAGATTCTGAATAAGATGGAGGAGTGCCCAGCATTCTTCTGTGTTGTGACCGCGAGTATGTGAATGATATTGACACATTTCATCGAGTTGAAGCGCCTGGCGAGGATTGATTGGAGGGAGAAGGAATGTGATTCCTCCTTCATTGATCAACATTTGAAGTATCTCCTCCATAGACTGGCCCAGATAGGTGAATTCCCTTCGATTGGCAAAATCCCGACGGGCTTTAGCACTTGTTCTCTTTACAACCTTATCCTCTATAGCTTCACTTTCTGAAGGTGTTGATGGAGCATTTATAACAAATGGAAGGAGATAGGCATGCTCCTGCCTAATTAATTGGCGTGTGACTTGATGCAGGTGGGTCACCGATTACTTGATTACTCAATTTGTTTGCAAAGAGCTTTCATCTTTTGTTCCATGGTAAACTGGAACTTTGCATAATCCCATTTGTCAACACCGTCTTTGATGGGTTGGGATGATTCGCCATTGGAACCTTGTACAGTGCTCCAACTGATCATGTTGACCTCTTCTTCTTTGTGTTGAGGAAGAGAGTTGTCTTACACATGAGGTTGATCTGGTTTGGTGACTACAATCTCACCGTTGTCTATTAGATCCTGAATCTTATGTTTCAAGACCGAACAATCTTGAGTATCATGTCCGGGTGCCCCGTCATGATAAGCACACTTCCGAGTAGCATTAAAACCCCTGCCATTAGGGTTGGTTAGTGTAAGAAGATGTGTAATTTTCTTCTGAGCAGTCAGAAGAGCAAGAATGTTCTCGAGCGAATCCCCTAAGGGTGTGAACGTCCGAGGTCACTTTACTTCTCCACTTTTAGGCAGTTATACTAAATATTGCTACAGTAATTGTTGCATCATATCTCTCATATTATTGATTCGATTATTGTCACAGCATCATCTGCATAATATGATATATTATTAAATCAATAATTGAGACGACAAAGTTATTCATATTATTAAATTTCAATATTTACAATGTCTAGAAGTTCTATCAAGGAGATGTTTGGTCATCTAATTGTGCGCCAATAAGGAGAAATCCTTATCGGAAAGTCCCCTCTTTCCTGGGAACGACCTGGTTGTTAAATATTGTGAGTTATAATATTAATGATGAATAAGTTCGTGTTAATTAAAGATGAAATTTATAGTTCCTTTGTGTTGGAATTATTAGTGTTAGTGGAAATTGACATTTATTTCGATATTAACTGATGTCGGAAGTTATCTTGACGAGTCGGGTAATTAATCAGATAAATGAGCAATTAATTGCTATTAATTCACATGATTATAACTATTTATTCACATGTGTGTACTATTAATTCACATTCTTGTACTATTAGGGGAGTTGGTGCAAGATTGATAATACTTGCATGACTAAGTTAAAAATGGAGGTATAGATGAAGGTACTATACTATAATTCATATTTTCACATGATTATAACTATTGATTCACATGATTGAACTATTGATTCACATGATTTACTATTAGGGGAGGTGGTGCAAGTTTGATAATACTTGCAGGACTAAATTAAAAATGAAAGAAAAGTTGGAGGTATTATACTGTAATATTTCGAGCCCCAAAACGTACAATTATCGAAACTATATTTTTCTATAAATAGAAGCTCATTCTTCCTTCATTTCTCACCAATTAACTAAAGCTATAGAGCAGTTATTGTAGTGAGAAATTATAGAGAGAATGAAGAAGAGAAGTCTGCTACCTCACTATTCCAGTATCCAGTTTTTTCTAAGGTAAGGGGTATTATTCTTTCGTATTCATGAAGAGAGTTATTTTCTTTCAATACTGCGTAAGGGTTGTTATTCCTTCTTTATTATTTTGTTGGAATAACTTTTGTCTATCTAAGTACCGCATACATGATAAAATTCTTACATTATTCCATTCTTTATTATTACATTTGGAATAACTCCGTCATGCGGATCTAAGCGCATGCCAGTGAATTCTGTTGTTATTCCATTCTTTATTATTACGTTGGAATATCCATGCTTGTGCGGATTCGCTTTGACTGGTTCCATTCTTTATTATTCATTGGAATATCACATGCATGCGTATTACACATGACTGGTTCGATTATTTATTATTACATTGGAATAACTTTATGCATGCGGTCTATCGTATGCCTAGTGAATTCTGTTGTTATTCTATTCTTTATTATTACATTTGGAATATCGTATGCGTACATGACGTATTACGCATATTTTGGTTCCATTCTTTATTATTCGGTTGGGAATAACTTTTATGCATGCGATCTATCATGGGCACTGGTGAATTCTTACATTATTCCATTCTTTATTATTACATTGGAATAACTTTGTCTATATTGATTACCACATGCATGGTGAATGATCCTTCGTATTCATTCCTTATTAAATTGTGGAAATGATCTGTCTACGTGGATTACCGCATGGCGGGCGAAAATCTATTTGCAGTTTCATATATTCTATTATACTCAGTTGGTTAAAGTTTTGACTTTTATACTCCATGAAATTAGTAGAATATCCTGGATATTTGTGCTTCATCCAGTATCCTTTCATGGAAATATTCTTTTGAGCTTTCTTGAATTTTACTCCACAAAGAAGTATCATGTTGACAATTTAGACGTTATTGATTTCAGGATAAATTAACTTATAAATCTTAAAAATTTATTCTTGAACTTGTTTTATTGAATTATTATGTCATTGTCATCATCCTCATGCTTATATTGTGATGAAAGTCATCTTTGGCTTACGTGCATAGATGGACTCGGTATGATTATAACTAGGGATCATTCGGTATAATCATGACCTGTGATGTTATAAATGACGTGGTAAAAGTCCTCAGTGGCCTGTAGTGCAGTGATGGCAGTTTTTGGTATGATTATGACCGAGGATTATTCGGTATAGTCAGTAGGTTTTATACCTACTTTATTTTAAGAGCATCTATTACTTGAATTATTTGCTTAATCTCGTGTTTTTAGTTACTTTTCATGCATTTTTTTTTCATTTTGTAGATTATATGTTCGAAGAAGTCGAGTGAGCAACTATTGGTATGAAATTGCAATAAATGTAATGAAAAAAGCAATTTCTGATATCGCTCGTCTATGGCCTTCATGTTCATTTTATGTGTATTTCATGTTTCTTTATGGAACTTGGACTATGTTGTAGAACTTTTTTTCTTGGCTTTCCTGAACGCTCTTGTATCATTCCAATCGGAAGTTCTGATGATGAGATGTATGATTTTTTTATCAACAAAGACAAAGCTAAGAGTTGTTTTGTTTGTCATTATGTCATTTACACAGCAGCTACTTCCAGTGCAATTTTGACCTTCATCCGTTCGTTATTTCTGAAAACTCAAAGAATGAAAGTTGTAGAGCTCGTCGATAGCTTCGATTTGATAGGTGGAGGGCCCGTAACTCCTCCGGATTAGAAGTTATGGCAGTTTTAGCAGAGGATGTTGCAACAGATTTACAGAAGGTACCCAAGCTAGGGCTTGCCCTTTTTGGCCTTGATAGCAAGCCAGGGCTTGGGTCCTGGGAGGTTTAGCAGATTGCTAGCAAGCTGGGGCTTGCTATTACAAAGGAAAAAGGCAAGCTGGGGCTTGGGTGTGCGAATAAAAGGTCTCCTAGTTGGTTTCCAATGCTACAAACATGGAGCTTAAGTGATGGTGATGATTTGGGACTCATTTTGGCATGGAATTGTAATCAGAATACATGTGGAGGTATATAATTATCAACAAACAATGAGATTAAAGAGACACAAGGCAAATTACTTAAGATTAATCTCAGCTTTTTCTAAGCAAGCGTTGGAGGAGTATTTCAAGGAGATTTTTCGAGACGATTATGATTCTAGGCTACGTGAAGGGTGTTTTTTAATATTCTTTATCTTAGGCTATTATTTGTAATTGAAAGAATGATTTCCATGATTTATTCAGTGTTTATTTCGTTTATTATGAACTAATTCACGTTTTAGGCTTATGATGGATCTTTGAGTGAATCTATGATTTTGTAAACTTTGATTTCCAATTTAATAAGCTATTTCCAGTTTATCTATATTGATTTGAGCTTGAATCTATGAATTGCCTGATCAACAATTCTTTGTGGACTTGTATGGAATCGAGAGAGGATATTCAAATCTAGACCTAGTTGATATAGCATGTGTTCATGAATTTTGTGAATAGCTTAATCTTGATGATTGTTAAGATAGAGATATGCTTGACATCGCATGTAATCGGATAGAGAACTTGTTCTTAAACCTTCTTCAATTATAATTCACATAGAGATATAGTGGGTTAGTTGATTAAGGTGTTTAACGGATTTCTATCTTAATTGTGGATTGACGTTAATACGGTATTAGTGCATCGAGAGGTGGTTAATACTACGTTCGTGTTCTTGATTAATAAACCGGGATAGTGAATTGAATTGGAATAAAGGTGTTAAAATCGAGTGAAGCTTAGGTGAAATCATAAGTCTAATTCTCCATTAATTGTTTGAAATTCCAGATTTTGATATTTGTGATTATTTTGTGATAGTTTAATTATTCTTTAATTTAGTTTTTTTAATTTTAATCATTGAGTTGATTTGTTTAATAAAATTAGGATTAATATAAAGTTGGTAATTGTAAGTTAAGATTATTGCTAGTTAGTCTCGTGGGAACGATACTCTACTCATCACTTTATTACTTGTTGACCACGATACTCATGCGTGTTGTGCGAATTAGATTTTACCCAACAAGTTTTTGGCGGCGCCGCTTTGCCGGGACTATTTAGTATAAATCTTAATAGTTTTACAATATCGCTTTAATTAATCCAGCTTTTTACTTAGACATTTTTATTTTTGTTTTGTTGCTTCTTATTTCGTGTGTGGAAGCAGTTTATGCAAAACTCATCCAAAAATCCGCACTTGTTCGCTTTTTGAGGACTACATTGAGAAAAGGTTTCAGAGGTTGAGTAAGTGGATCAAGGAAACGAGACAAGAATTTGAAACACCTGAAAAAGAAGAGGAAATGGCAGCCGAAGATCGGAAAGCATTAAGGGACTTCGCCACACCCAAGGTGACTGAACTGCAGACAAGCATCACCAAAGTTCGCAATAAAGCAAAACACATTTGAAATCAAGCCCGGATGATACAAATGATTCGTAATTCAATTCATTGGGGATTGGCAAATGACGATCCGAACGAACATCTAGTCGGGCTTTTTTGGAAATGTACGACACCTTTAGGTTCAATGGGGTGTCAGATGAGGCGGTGAGACTTCGATTGTTCCCATTCTCTTTATGGGCCAAGGCTAAGAGTTGGTTGCATTCTTTACCGTCCAGTTCGATAAGTACATGGGAGGATTTAGCTCGTAAATTTCTCGCAAAAATTCTTTCCACCCATGAAAATCGCAAAGATGAGGAACGAGATAACGATGTTTGAACAAAGAACATGGGAGTCGTTATATGAGGTTGGGAGAGATACAAAGAATTGCTCTTAAAATGCCCACATCATGGATCGCCCAAGTGGCTACAAATGAACACCTTTTACAATGGACTACATGGGAATCTCGTAACAAGTATTGATGCAAAGCTTCAAGTGAGCATTCATGGCTAAGAGTTACGAGGAAGCCTATGATTTGATTGAAACCATGGCGGCTAATAACTACCAAAGGGCCCACAATGAGAATGACACACAGCAAAGGCAAACTGGGATGTTAGAAGTAGATGGTGTGACAAATATACAAGCACAGTATTGTTGCACTTTCAAAGAAGTTGGATTCGATGAAAGAGGGGCACAGCAAGCACAACAAACACAACAACAAGTGGCAAATATATGTGAGTTGTGCGTGGAGAGCACCCAATGGATCAATGCGCGATTAATCCAAAGAGATCGTGGCAATTGGCATCAAGAATTACAATAGTAATTCCGCAGTAACACATACCGTAACACATACAATCAAGGAAATAGAATCATCCGAATTTCTCATGGAGCAACAACCAAAGAAAATCAAGCTTTCACGACAATCATATCCACCAGATTTTAGAACCACCAACAACCAACCAAATTTCAATATCAAGAAAGGAAATCGATCTAGAGGAGTTGGTGACAAAATACATAACTATAATGAGGTGGCTATGAAAAATCAAGCAATGGCTATGAAATCACAAGAGAGATGAAATCACAAGCGATCAAGAATCTAGAGAATCAGAGATAGACAAATTGCTTTTGCATTAAATAATAGCCACAAAGGACCCTACCAAGTGACACAGAGAGAAACCAAGGGTAACCATGAACAAAGGTCAAGCAATTACATTCATGGAGTGGAAAACATCTCAAGGTACTAATGCGCAAAAATTCAAAGAACTCCGATGAAAAAGTTGATGATAGGAACGTGAGTGTAGAAAGCAAAGGTGAGGATAAGCAAGGTGAGGAAACAAAGCTAAACAATAAGCCAATTGCTTATCCACCACCACTATTTCAGCAGAGGATCCAAAAATAGAAATTAGACAAGCAATTTGCAAAGTTTTTGGAAGTATTCAAGAAACTTCAGATTAATATTCCGTTTGCAGAAGCCATAGAGCAAATGCCGAGCTACGCGAAATTTATGAAATGGATTCTGTCAAGGAAGAAGAAATGGGAAGATTTTGAGATGGTGGCACTAACAGAGGAGAGTAGTAGTGCAAAGTTGTTATGTTACAGTAAATTACCACCAAAACTCAAGGACCCGGGAGCTTCACTATTCCATGCACGATCGGAATATGCATTTCAACAAGTGTTTATGTGATTTGGGGGAGTGTAAACCTTATGCCATTGTCAAGATACTTAGAATTGGGTTTGCCTCGCACCAAGGCCTACTTAATATTTCATTACAACAAGTGACAGGTCACCACATATCCGAGAGGCATAGAGAGGACATTTTAGTGAAAGTGGATAAGTTTATATTCCCCGCAGACTTTATCATTCTGGATTTTGAGGAGGACAAGAACATCCCAATTATCCTAGGGAGACCATTTTTGGCTACGCAGGACACTCATAGATGTACAAAAAGGAGAACTCACTATGAGGGTCCAAGATCAAGAAGTAAAATTCAATGTGTTTAAGGCCATGAAATTCCCTACGGATGAGGAAGAATGTTTTCGAATGGATTTAATTGAGCAAATCATCAGTGATGACATGAGCAAGAGTTTGGTCAACGATCCGTTAGAAACAACGTTATTGGGGGGATGAAGAGGTCGACGATCCGAATTGGTGGATTACTTACAAATGCTAGACTCATTGCCACGAAGTTTCCAGATTTAGAACACCGCTTGAACCATCGCACACGGAGGAGGTAACCGCAGAAAAGATCGAAACCATCATTGGAAGAGCCACCAAAGTCGAACTTAAGCCACTCCCTAAACACCCTGTGTATGCATATTAGGCAATTCAAATTTTTACCGTTATTATTTCACCGCACTTAATCTAAAAATGCAGGAAGAAAAGTTGTCGAGGGTGCTTAGGGAACACAAATCAACTATGGGTGGACAATCGCAGTATATAAAGGAATCAACCCCCTTCATTTTGCATGCACAAGATCTTAATGGAAGATGAGGCAAAACCAACGGTGGAGCAACAACGACGACTTAACCCGATTATGAAGGAAGTTGTGAAGAAGGAAATTTTGAAGTGGTTAGATGTCAAGATCATCTACCCGATTTTCGACAAAGAAATGGGTTAGTCCAAAGCAAAAGCGTGCCAAAAAAGGAGGAATGACAAGCAGCGTAATGAGGACAATGAATTAATACCGACTAGAACAAAGGATGAAAGTTGGAGGGTTTGCATGGATTATAGAAAATTGAACAAGGCAACCCTAAAAAAGACCATTTCCTCGCCGCCATTTATCGATCAAATGTTGGATAGATGGCGGGACACCAATATTATCGCTTATTGGATGGGTACTCTGCTATAAACCAAATAGTCATCGCCCGGAGGATCAAGAGAAGACTACATTCACATGCCCTACACGGCACATTTCGCATTCAGAGGATGTCATTTGGGTTATGCAATGCACCCGCAACTTTCCAAATGGTGTATGATGGCCATTTTTTCAGATATGGTGGAGAAAAATGTTGAGGTCTTCATGGATGACTTTTTTCATCTATGGAGACAACTTTGATACCGCCTAGGGAATTTGGTAATGGTATTACAAACACCGCAAGGATACTTAACCTCGTACTTAATTTGGGAAAAATGCCACTTCATGGTGGAAGAGGGCATAATTTTTGGGCCACAAGGTATCGGCTCAAGGATTGGAGGTCGACAAAGCAAAGTCGAAACTAATCGAAAATTGCCTCCACCAAGCTCAGCTTAAAGGTATTAGGAGTTTTTTGGGACACTGGGTTCTACAGAGATTTATAAAAGACTTCTCAAAATTGCCAAACCTCTATGCAGCCTTTTAGAGAAGGATACGATTTTCAGCTTTTGATGAAAGAATGCAAGACACCTTTTTGACGATTTAAAAAGAAATTGACTACAAACCTCTAATATAGTCGCACCGGATTGGAGTATGCCATTCGAGCTTATGTGTGATGCAAGTTGACTACGCTAGCTTGTAATGTTTAAACAACGCCGAGACAAGGTGTTTCACGCCTATATATTACGCAAAGCAAAACACTTACGTAAACTCAAATGAACTATACAACCACGGAAAAGGAATTGCTTGCAAGTGGTGTATGCGTTTGACAAATTTTGGGCATACTTGATCGGGACTAAGGTGATAGTCTATACGCACCATTCTGGCTATTCTAAGACTTGATAAATAAAAAAGATGCTAAGCCACGCCTTATCCGATGGATTCTCCTACTTCAAGAGTTTGATCTAGAAATAAAAGATAGAAAGGGATGGAGAATCGTAGCCGATCACTTGTTCAGCCGGAAAACCAAGGGAAATTGAAAGAGGACAAGTGTGAAATCAATGAATCATTCCCTGATGAACAAACTGCTTGGAATAAATGCAATAATTTCCTTGGTATATGGATTATGCGAATTATCTTGTGAGCAACGATTTCCACCGATCTCACAAGACAACACAAAAAAGAAGTTTCTTCATGACGTGAAATGGTACATGTGGGATGAGCCTTACTTGTTCAAACAAAGGCGCCGACAAGATGATTAAGGTGTGTGCCTTATAGTTGAAGTGAAGAACATTCGCATGAGTGTCACTCATCCGCGTAGATATGGACATTATGGGAGTGAGAGGACAAAGAAACAAGGTGTTGTAACTGGGTTTTATTGGCCTCACACACTATTCAAGGACGCCCACCATTTTGTTAAAACATGTGAGAAGATGTCAAAGGGTGGGCAACATTTCAAAAGGAATGAGATGCCTCTACAAACGATTCTTGAAGTTGAAATTTTTGATGTATGGGGCATTGATTTCATGGGGCCATTCCTTCATCTCTCGAACAATCAAGATATTCTACTCGCAGTGGACTACGTATCAAAGTGGGTTGAAGTTGCAGTATTACCATCAAACGATGCCAAGGTGGTCCTCAAATTCTTGCAAAAGAACATTTTCACAAGGTTTGGCACGCCAAGAGCAAATTATCAATGACGAAGGTAGTCACTTTTGCAACAAGTCATTCACAGCTCTATTGGCAAAGTATGGGGTCAGCCATAAGGTAGCTACAACTTATCATCCCCAAAACCAAAGGACAAGTCGAGGTCTCGAATAGGAAGTCAAGAGAATCTTGGAAAAGTGGTGAACCCGAATCGAAAGGATTGGTCGTCAGTTGATGACGATTATGGGCCTACCGGATCGCAGATAAAAACACCGATGGGATGTCACCATATCAACTACTAGATGGAAAGGCTTGTCACTTACTTACCTACGAAAGTTACAAAGATAAGGCTTATCATTATTCGTAAACTCAATTTCGATCAAGCAAATTAGGGGGAAAAGCGACATCGCAATTAAATGAGCTCGATTTAATTTCATCTTCAAGCTTCACGAGAACTCCAAGTTATACAAGGAAAAGGTCAAGAGATGGCACACCGTAAAATTATGCAAAGAACATTCGAGCCGGGCAATCACCCTTTTGTTCAACTCAAGATTGAGATTGTTCCTGTGCAAGCTTAAGTCAAGATGGTGGTCGACCATTTACACAAAAAGGGTGTTTCTCTCATGGCGCCATTGAACTCTACAAATGGAATCCTTTAGAAACTTTTAAGGTCAACTCATCACAGATTAAAGCACTATTGGGGTGGCGAGTCCAACACTGGACGTCATAGCTATCACACTTGCTTGCACGCATTTCATCATAAAACAAAGGAGTAGTCAAATGAAACGACTTAAAATCAAGCGCTAACCGGGAGGCAAACCCAATTTTTATTTTTTTTTTTTTTTTTTTTTTTTTTTTCTTAAGTAATTTTATCCATGCTAGTGAGATGGTAGTTTAGAATAATATTTGGTCTAGAAATATAGTCATGTCAATTCATTAAATAGTATTTAAAGTATATTTGATATTTAAATAATCTTACCCTCCATGCTTGAATTTGCTCAATATCTACTTATGAGTATGTTTTTCATGTTGATCGTGTACTCAAGAAGCTATGGATGCACTATGAGGCAAGGAAAGGAAGAGGAAAACTATAGTGCAATAGCAAGGAAGAGATTAAGATGCAATAGCAGAACACTAGCAAGTCGGGCTTGCCCCTCCAAGAACAAAAAGCAAGTCGGGCTTGGGGTCAAGATGCATCACAAAGAAAGTAGCAAGTCAGACCAAGCGGCTTGCCCCTCAAAGAAAAAAAAAGCAAGTTGGGGCTTGGGGTCAAGGAGCATTACAGATTGATATAGAAGTCGGGCTTGCCCTTTCAAGAAAAAACCCAAGCCGGGCTTGGGGTCTTAGGTGCATTAACAGAATGATAAGCAAGCCTGGGCTTGCCTTTTAAAGAACAAGAGCAAGGGGGCTGGGGGTCCAAATTTTGAAAAGAGAGGTTACAAAGCAGCTACAACATTGCAAACATGATATCCCAATTCCTTACACTTCAACTTCCTACAATCCCACTCCTTCACAACATACACCCACGAACGCACACATTACTTCCCATCTCCTCACAACAATCAAACACTTACCCACTCCTTCAACCTAGTCACCCACTATTCCCTACATAACCTTCTCTCTATAAAACCACCCCTTCACCACACAATCTAACAACCTCAATTCACACCAATTGGAAGTTTAAGGATAGGGTTTATGCAAATCTATACAACCAACCTGGTAATATACTGAAACTAGAAGTTTGTTTTCTAATTCCTCAATTTCTATCCCCATAGTTCAAACCAAATCACCAAGTTGGAGAAAATTTCAAGTCTCGCACACCAAATGTTCGAAAAATTGCTTAAGCAACGTTTAGGGGAAAAACTCATCAATTCCAAATCAATGGCACCAAAACCGGCATCAAAGAGGCAACGAGAGAGAGTTTGGGGCCACACCACCAACACGTAACCTTTGATAGTTTAAAATTCATAAGTGCCGCCGCCACCAATCGTTATTTAACTATATGGTGAAAAAAATCACACACACCGAGCTGGGGTTGGCACCGAGCCTCGTGGATGGCGTAAATGATGCAACAAATATATCAAAAGGTTGGAATAAATTCACACAGCAGAGCCCGAGGTCATAGCCAGAGTGTGGTCAAAGAATTCTACGCTAACGCCGAGGATAAGGCCCCTTCAATGCTTTTTTGTACGGTAGGTTAGTTCCTTTCAAAGATCGACGCCATCAACACGCACTATCGCCACGAAGTGCCGAGACATTGCCAAAGACAACACTTACGTGATAATGATCCAGATTATGAGGCTATTATGAAGGAGATGACAAAGCCGGGCACCTCATGGACCAAATCAAATCATGGAGGCAATCTGCTTTCGCAAAGAAGGATCTCAACCAGTATGGGAAGATATGGTACGCCTTTTCAGGCGCTAAGTTACTTCCATCTACACACACGCCCGATGTGCCCAAGGATAAGGCAAAGTTTTTTGTATGCCATGGTACAAGATTTCATCATCGACATAGGGGCTATAATCAACTTTTCAATCCAAGATGCCTTCGAGGACCATTCTTCATGGATTGCCACACCCATCACTCATTTTGTGGGTGTGTATACAAAGTGAGTTCGATGGTCGATGATGAGATAACCCAGATGCCGCCTTATACACTCGACTCGAGAATGATTGCAAGATATGCATGTGGGCCTGAGGAGGCTAGTCGCACCCGAGAGGAGTAGGATTTGTATTTCCTCATTTCGGAGGATGAGGTCGACGCCGAGGACACCTCTGATGACGATGAGTTTAGGGAGAATGCGACAATGGGAGAGCAAGAACAGAGACATCACCACACACCTGAGTCATATCTAGCCCTCGCCTCAACCTTCAACGACAAGTGGATGAGCACAACAAGGAAGCACGAAGAGAAATGCGAGACTAGCAAGAATGAGGCAGACCACATGTTTGAGGCCATGAATCTATCTTTTCGCCTCATTGAACGCTACGCCCAGAGCTTCAATCCTAATGCCCAATTCCCATACCAAAGAACCAAATTTCAATGCCAAGGTTCCCACCCAAATGATTCCGATGAAGAACAATGTACACCACCAACCTGCACTTAGGCGATTACAGGAAGTCCTCTCTTATTTATTGCTTTTATCTATACAATGAGGGCATTGTAATTTTCAAGTTTGGGGGATTTAGTTGCATGTTGCATATTTAATTTCATTAGCTAGGTTTGCATATGTTAGTTCATTGTTTATGTTTAGGATTATTAAATGTTGCATTCATGTAATCATGTAGTTGCATAAGAGCTTAGGAATGTAAATAGTTTTTATTTATCTTTGCAATCATGTTATGTTTATCACATATTTTATCTTTAAAAATTTAAAAAATCAAAAAAAAAAAAATAATAGTTAGTTACTATGTTCATCTTGCATGAGTCCAAATTGCTTGATAGTTATAGTCTATTTTGGCCAATGATGAGAATGGGATTGAGTAGACAAGTATAGTAATCGATTATTAGAACTTTAATATGATTTCTTGTTATGAATTGAATCTTTTCCTATTTGAAACCGGTATAATCAAAGTTAAGACGTTAGAGACAACTTTGTTGATCGATTAAGTTTAAATTGATACATAATTGACTTCTTAAGGATAATATTAGTTTGAATAAATGAAAGACATGAACAAAGTGAGATGGCTAAATTTAGACAAAACTTAAGTTTGGGGGAAAAATTTGGGATATATAAGCTTTAAAAAAAAAAAAAAAAAAAAATAAAAAAAAATGATGAAAAAATATCGTGGCTAGTCTCTTTTTTGGGCCTTTGTTTTTGAGCAAGTACGCCCGAGGGGATTGTCTTTTTACACCTAGCGCCTCTAAGGTCTTATATGGTCCGGGAGTCGCTGGTCTAAAGCTCGCTAAAGGGGTAGCAATCGTTAGCCTAATGGAATGAGACATTGCATACCATGGTTAAAAAAAAAAAAAAAAAAAAAATAAAACGGGAAAAGAGCAAAAAGCCCCCGTAATGCAAAAAAGTAAAGCATAAGTATCCCTGATTGGACTCTTGAATTTGGTGGAAGTTTGATTTTAGTTTGATCTAGCTTGTTCATGAATTTTGTGAGTTTACATCGTATGATGCCTTTAAAGAGATCTATTATGTGTTGTATTTAGCATTATATCGCTTAGCATTGTTGTTGAGCACACACGCACTATATCAAGAATAACAGCCTAAGATTTGATGATCGATCAGAAATTATTGATGAGTTTTGATATGATGTATTATCATGTTTACTTGATTTCTCCGAGGTCAATGGCTTAAAAGACTTGTTTTTCATCATTATTGTTGGATTTTAGTAGGCATATAGATTAGTTGCATTCCATTGCATTGCATGCATTTTTTGTTTTGTTTTTGCTCGAGGACAAGCAAAGGTTTAAGTTTGGGGGTATTTGATAAAGAGGTTTTATACCTACTTATCCAAAGATCTATTACTTTAATTATTTGCTTAATCTCGTGTTTCTTAGTTACTTTTCATGCATTTTGTTTCCATTTTGTAGATTATATGTTTGGAAGCTGAGTGAGCAACTATTGGTATGAAATTGCAAGGAAAAGCAATTCCGGATATCATTCGGGCCGTCATGTTCATTTTATGTGTATTTCATGTTCGTGGCGTGGAACTTGGACTATGTTGTAGAACTCTTTCTTGGCTTTCCGGAACGTCTTGTATCATTCCAATCGAAAGTTTGGATGTGAGATTATTGCATTTTTATAAAAGTTAAGAGTTGTTATGTTTGTCATTTACACAGTAGCTACTTCCAATGCAATTTTGACCTTCATCCGTTCGTTATTTCTAAAAACTCAAAGAATGAAAGTTGTAGAGCTCATCGATAGCTTCGATTTGATAGGTGGAGGGCCTCGTAACTCCTCCTGGATTAGAAGTTATGGCAGTTTTAGCAGAGGATGTTGCGTGCAGAGATGTAAGGTACCCAAGTCGGGCTTGCCTTTTTTGGCCTTGATAAAGCAAGCCGGGCTTGGGTCCCGGTGGTTTAGCAGATTGCTAGCAAGTCGGGCTTGCTATTATAAAGGGAAAAGGCAAGTCGGGGCTTGGGTATGCGAAATAAAAGGTCTCCTAGTTGGTTTCTAATGCTACAAACGTGGAGCTTAAGTGATGGTGATGATTTGGGACTCATTTTGGCATGGAATTATAATCAGAATACATGTGGAGGTATATAATTATCAACAAACAATGAGATTAAAGAGACACAAGGCAAATTACGAAGATTAATCTCAGTTTTTATAAGCAAGCGTTAGAGGAGTAATTCAAGGAGATTTTCGAGACGATTATGATTCTAGGCTACGTGAAGGGTGTTTTTTAATATTCTTTATCTTAGGCTATTATTTGTAATTGAAAGAATGATTTCCATGATTTATTCAGTGTTTATTTCGTTTATTATGAACTAATTCACGTTTTAGGCTTATGATGGATCTTTGAGTGAATCTATGATTTTGTAAACTTTGATTTCCAATTTAATAAGCTATTTCCAGTTTATCTATATTGATTTGAGCTTGAATCTATGAATTGCCTCGATCAACAATTTTTGTGGATTTGTATGGAATCGAGAGAGGATATTCAAATCTAGACCTAGTTGATATAGCATGTGTTCATGAATTTTGTGAATAGCTTAATCTTGATGAATGTTAAGGTAGAGATATGCTTGACATCGCATGTAATCTGGACAGAGAACTTATTCTTAAACCTTCTTCAATTGTAATTCACATAGAGATATAGTGGGTTAGTTGATTAAGGTGTTTAACGTGATTTCTATCTTAATTGTGGATTTACGTTAATACTGGTATTAGTGCATCGAGAGGTGGTTAATACTACGCTCGTGTTCTTGATTAATAAACTGGGATAATGAATTGAATTGGAATAAAGGTGTTAAAATCGAGTGAAGCTTAGGTGAAATCATAAGTCTAATTTCCATTAATTGTTTGAAATTTAGATTTTGATATTTGTGATTATGTTTTGTGGTAGTTTATTTGTTTTTAATTTAGTTTTTTTAATTTTAATCATTGAATTGATTTGTTTAATAAAATTAGGATTATAGGAAATTGGATAATTGTAGAAAAGTTAAGATTATTGCTAGTTAGTCTCTCGTGGGAACGATATACTCTACTCATCACTTTATTACTTGTTCCAAACTACCCTTTTGAATATTTTAATAGGATGGAGTCTAGATCTAGCCCTACTTGTGGTTGGTGACCAACTCTAGCTAGCCATGTGCCCTATATCTAAAATATCAGCCAACTTGCTAGATCAAATACATTGCATCATGGATTAAAGGCATACAAGTCTAGAAAAGTTACACGCTTTACTTTTCATATTCACCAAAGCCATACTCTCTCTCCCATCCGAAATTTTAGAGTGAAAGTGAGTGAGAAGCAAAGCCAATATCAACATTTAGCTTGCCAAGAACAATCATCAAAGTCAGATTCAAGGATCAAAGCTGAAAAAGGTATAAAAACCCTAAACTTAAAAATCTATGTGATCCGTGTAGACACTCGAAGTTTTTCTGCACAACTGTTACTAACATTACAAGAGGGTAGAATCGTCTTTTGGAGATAACCTTGGAAGACAGCTCACATCCATTCCGGATACTACCGGAGGATCGGTTCACAACCCAGACCACACACCGAGAACATCATTCTCAACCCGGAACATACACTGGGAGTCTCATCCTCAACCCTGGAACACACACCGAAAGGATCATTTCCAACCTCGGAGATAACCCCGAGTTTCGTCCATGGCGATAACCCCAAGGAATGCTGTTGCAGTTTCGGCGATAACTCCGGAAATGCTTGTTTCAAACACATGCGATCAGATTCAATCTCAGCCCTCCTGCCGAGGCACTCATACCTCAGACCCGGAGATAACAACGGGCGGACAGGCACACCCACAGATGATAGTGAGGCACACAAACAAGCAGTTCAATCTCAGATGTAACCCTGAGCAACGTCTGCTTTTCGTTCAAATTGGCGATAACCTCGGTGAGGAGTTTAACGTAATCTTGCCACTTCAACACTTCCTCTCACAAGATGATATCGCAACATACCAACAAGTAGTCCAATCTCAGATGTAACCCTGAGCAACGTCTATTTTCAGCTCAAACCGGCGATAACCCCGGCGAAGAGTCAAACATCATCATGCCCCTTTCAACACCTGTGCATCGTCTCAACACTTCATACATACATACATACAACTATGTCCTTCAAGAACCAAAATATCCAATCCCGAGTGACTATTACGCATGGCAGTACTTTGGATAGAATTTGAAGCTTGAAGACCATGGGCATGGTCCCCTCTTCCTGACTTTGTAGAACCTATAATCCATGTCATTGCGTAACTCTCGACACAAGCTATCCGAAGAAGGTCACATATACCTCGTTCAGAAGCTCGGATTGAAGTTCTGCAAGTTCGAGCGGATATTACAGTGCGTGAGTGCACGTACTTCGAGATGACGGGACCCGCGAAGGTCGGGCCCACCACGATCCGCAGCTGGTGTAGCTGCTAATTTGCCAGCAGTACACTACTGACCATCTGTCTATATATACAAATTTGGGGTCGACCATTTAAGGAAGAGAAGAGAGAGAAAAGGCGAGGAAGCCCTGTCCATTTTGCTCTGTGCACACCCATATTGAGTGTTTTCTTTTCTATTAGTTCACATATAGCTATCTTTTGTGCGGCGGGAGCTGAGTATTTATCCAAATAAAGTCATAGAAGTCTACTTTGGCAGCCCACTGTAAGCCTTCTCACATTCTATAAAGCTTTCTTCTCAGATTATCACACACTGTTGTACACGTTGAGAGTTGTGTGAGTGTGTTTGCCCGGACATCGGTCCGTGGTTTTCATTTCTGTCTGTATATATATACTTATATATATATATATGTATATATTTTTATACGGACTAACATAATCGAGTTATGCCTAGATTGAGCCTAGACTTCGGTCTGGAGCGTTTATTGGCTTTTATATATATATATATATATATATATATATATATATATATCAGACTCTATCTGATGAGCCTGGATTTTACATCCGGTGCATTTAATTGCTTATATATATATATATATATAAGCATTGTCGGACATATCCGATGAGCTCAATTTTATATTCTGGAGCATTTATCGCTTTTATATATATATATATATATATATATATATATATATATATATATATATATATATATATATATTACGCTTCACAGAGACTCCACCACGGTGATGCGCTTTCGCTATGGAACATAAGCGTGGCGAATGGAACCTTACATTCCTCCGTGCATCCCAAGACATCGAATATCTTGGTAATTTGCTTGACCCATGTTTCATGCCATGATCAAATCGGCTTTCCCTTAAATTTCAGTGGTCCCAACTCTTTGAAGCTGCCGTTGTTTGTGACAACCCGTGAATTGCTATCATTTCTCTCAGATATTTTGAACACGAGTCTCCTAAATGCGATTTTTGCATGAGCGCAAAAAGCTTCTAAACATCCCTCGTTCATCATACGCTTCGTTGGTGTTGTTCATGGGAGGAACATTGCACCTTGTTACTCTTCCCACATTCTTTGCTCCATTCGAATTTTGTATCTCTACGAGTCAATTTGCGTTAATGGAATAGCAATTCGAGAATATCCTTCAACGAATCTCAGATAATAACCAACTAAAGCACTGAAAGCTACATATTTTGATTCTGGGCTTAGGTTGTTCTCAATTGTGACTCATATCCCAACCTTGGATAGCACATTACAATGACACCTATTAGTTTACTATCACACAAATATGGCATCCTCTCACGAGATGCGGCTTTAGCGTATTCCACAAAGGAAGTCACCAGATAGAGGCTGGGTATCAACTTCTATAGTTGGGTTTTAACTCGAAGTTCAATAGGAGCCATTCGATATGAGATTTTAGAAATGGGTTTTGTACCGGATTTAAAGTCGATACAAATTCAATATCACGCTCTGGGAGTAGGCCAAGAAATTCTTCAGGAAATACGTCAGGAAATTTACTAACAACAGAAATATCATTCAAATCTGACGTATTTTTGTTCAAATCCATAATATGAACTAAGAAAACTTGACATCCGTAATAAAAAAAATGACTTCATGGCTTGATATGAAAATGTTTGACTACAATGGTTTGATTGCTTGAATTCGAATAACAGGTTGCTTAGGAATATGAAAACTAACAACCTTACGAAAGTAATCAATTTCGGCATGATGAGTAGTTAACCTTAAAATCACATCAAAAGCAAATATCTCTATAGAAATAAGGTTAACAGGTAATGTGATAGTGCCAACTTGAATCAAGCAAGATTTCTAAACAACGGATGTAATGAAAGTTTCTCCTAACGGAGTCTCCATAAATAGGTCAAAGTCTAATTTTCTCCGTAGTCGAGTTCAAACGTTGGTATGCAAGCAAGAGAGATAAAAGAATGGGTAGAACCCAGGGTATCTAGTAAGGTATAAACGCAAGAATTTATAATTAACTAACCCGTGCTAACCGTTCGGGTTCCTCGTATTTTGACCGATCCACGACAAGCGCTCTTCCGAGAACCGTTGACTTTGACTTTTACGGGACATCCTTTTGAGTCACCATCCCATTGGACTTGGTTTATTACTCTGTACAATCTCGAGCGATATGTCCTTCCTTTCCACAATTATAGCATACCTTAAAGCTATTGTGAGCGGTTTTGGTGATATGTCCCTCTCTCGCATTTGTAACATCGACCCCGGTGATCTTTCTCCTCCTTGGAACCGGGCTTACTCTTTGGCCGGCGTCTTCACATGGTCGTTGTTGAATCTTCTCTTCTTGAAATGTCCACTTGAGTCACCTCTCCTATTATCATGGGCCACGATTACCACCCAGAGTGGTTACCGCCTTTGTCCGTATTCTTTCCTCCCATTGGTTATCATCGTTTTGATGAGCTAGCATCCGCAAATATGACCACGGTTGTGGTCCCTCGGTTGAACATACTCGTTATCACGCTCTAATAATTGAGCCCATTTTACAACATCCGAATATAAAGAAAATTTATGAGAGATAAGATATTGTCGAATCTTGGGTTTTAGACCCTCGAAACATCTGGCGTCATTCGTTCCTCATTTTCCACCAAACTTCACCGCATCTTTGAGACAAATCGTCATGTTGTTACTGCCGATCTAATAAACTCCACTTCCTTCATATGACGAACACTTTCGGAAAGTATTTGTCATTAAATAGTTCTCAAACGTCTCCCAAGACATCTTTGAAGCAATTTGGATGGGTACGCTTCATGGAGACTCCCACCATGAGTCGCGCCGCCCACGGAACATAAAGGTGGCGAATGGAACCTTTGTTCCTCCGTGCATCCCAAGACATCGAATATCTTGGTGATTTGTTTGACCCATGTTTCGCCATGATCGGATCTGGCTTTCCCTTAAATTCTGGTGGTCCCAACTCTTTGATCTGCTTGGCTGTGACAACCCGTGAATTGCTATCATTTCCTCCTGTATTTTGAACACGAGTCTCCCTCGTTTGATTTTGCATGAATTGCAAAAAGCTTCTAAACATCCCCTCATTCATCATCTGCTTTCGATTGGTGTTGTTCATGGGAGGAACATTGCCGACTTGTTGCACGATTCTCCTCATTGGTAGTCTGAGCATCTCCACGGTCTCATTCACTCCACTGTTAATATTCTCAATCAACATTCTCAAATACTGTCATAAAACAAGGGTTAATTAAGGAAATCAATATATCACATAATATCCCTATATACTAACCAACTAACAAATAAGCTTAGGTAGGACACACTAGCGAAGGATTTACTCGTCTCTCCCTCCTAGTTCTATTCCCGATCTCGCCAGAGATCATATCCCTAAGCTCGATACCAATTTGTGACGCCCCCAAAATAGGTATACATCACCCATTACGAAAGTTGTCAATACATGGATGCAAAAACAACTACAAGTTTATTATTACAACAAGAAAGCTGTGAGTTTGAATACAAATATTATCTTCTAGACAATATCTATACTCAAATAAATCCTCATCATATTTATTGATACATTATTTTACAAAATGGTGAGGACTACTAAACAACTCTCTCTAGAACCTTCATTCCATTACCCAGGACTCGTACTCGCTATATTCTCGCCTCACGAGAAGAAAAATGGAACAAAAAGGAAAAGGGTGAGCTCAACTAGCCCGAAGAAGAATATTATGACTAAGATAATATACAACAAATTATCGTTAGTCTTCAATAGGGAAAAATCTAATAGAATACAATAAACAACAAGTTTTAAATCAATATTCACAATGAAATAATAATTCATTAGAAGAGTTAAGTAGAGAATGCAAACTACTATCTTCTATGTATGAATTTAAAAGTTCATCGTCTATCTTTTATCCCCTGTAACATCAATCAATATATATCGGAATCAAATATTCATCTTTTGCACTCTGAGCCAAAGATATTCATCGATTGGTCATGTTCATCTAAACACTTGTTCATCTTTGCACTCTGAGGCCAAAGATATTCAATAATATCATCATTTAAGACCGAGGATGATGAAAAAATATTTTTAAAGAAACGAATTGGTGAAACAAAATGACAAGGATTAAGGATTAAGGATTCGTATTTTGTTTTATCCATGTCCAAAAATACCTCAAAAATAATCATAGTGGTGTAAAATTCAAGAATGATCAAAACATTGATACAATCAAAGCTAGTATCCACAATAGATATTTTAGACGAAAAGGGAAAATTTTCATTTTTTGATGAATAGTGTCGTATTCGTGAATAGTGTCGTAGACGTGAATATTGCCATATACGTGAATAGTAACTCCAACACCAAAAGTTCCAAATTTGATAAAAACTTCAGATCAATATTCTAGCATAATGATATTGAAGAAATAATATCATTACGAAAAAAAATAACATCTCTTACCTCGGAAAGACAGTACTTCTAACTGGAATACTGGATATACGTTATAACTTGAACTTGCAATCAGTATAGCAATACTCAAAGTATACTCAAAATACTAACAAGAATACGCTCGATAATATAGAGAGAAAACTTCAATTTACGGTGTGATTTTCAATTCTAACCTAAGCACCTATTTATAGGAAAATGCTTAGAACACAAAAGCGAAAAATTTAATAAAATATTAATATATATTTATTAAATTCCTACACACCCAAAATATGATTCAAACCATCAATACCAAGAGTGACTCACCTTGCCTAACTCAAAAAAAAAGCGTTTTTCTTATTAAAAATATTTAAAACTTAAAAATTAATTATTTGAACTTGAACTTCAATAATTCACAATAAATAGCCCTTTTGTCGGAAAATTTGAATCTTGCGTGTTTTTATAGGAAATTCAATTCTCTACAACTTGAGAATAAAGTTTTTCCAAATTCCAAAAGAAATTGAAGAAATCCATAAGCAAGCGATTTCGTGCTATAATCAAATTTCGGTCAAGAAATGGGGTCCACAGACATGTTTAACATGTTTTAAACATTAATTGCAACAAAAATACTCTTTCTCCTCAGATACTCATATATCACACATTCATTGTAAAAATATCACTATTATTATATTATTAAAAATATAATAATATATTTAAATGGATTATTTTATCAGAAAAAGATAAAATTTTAATTTTCAACAATTGTCACATTAAAAAAAATTTCTCCATCTATATCCACATAAAATCAATATTTTCCTCATCATATAAATCAATAATTAGTTATTCAGGAATAATATTACAGAATCACAATATTGACAAACAGTGCGGTTCGAGGAAGAGGGGCTTTCAATAAGAATTTCTCTTCTTCTCAAGCAATTAGGTGACCAAACCTCTCCTTAGACAGAACTTTCTAGACATTGCCAATAATGTTATCCAATAATATTATTCAGATAATATGAATTATTGCTTCGATAATAAAAAATACTCTGTAGTGACAATTATTGAAACAACGATGAATATAAAATATTAACACAGCAATTATTGAATCAATAAAATAAAATCTTTGAGCGGTAATTCTTCGTAACAATTATTGAGTAGTGCTTTCTTACGTAAGAATCAATAATTGGTGCAATACCGTCTAATATCTTCTGTGTGTTTTCTTTCCAATCGCTTTTAGTTATAGGGGCCCATACGGTCGCTATGGCCGCATTACGAATATTCTCAACAGTGCGAATATTCCTCACTCAAACGAATATTAGAGCAATAATGAATATTTTATAACCACTTTATTTTGAAATATTTTAGGCATCCCTTTCTTCTCACATTTAAAGCACCTTTATTGTTACACGTTGAGAGTCGTGTGAGTGTGTTTGTCCCGGACTTGATCAAGTGGTTTTCATTATTATATATATATATATATATATATATATATATATATATATATTTTTATACGGACTAACATTATCGAGTTATGCCTCGATTGAGCCTGAACTTGATGCGGAGCGTTTATTGGATTTTATATATATATATATATATATATATATATATATATATATATAAATTATTATCGAGACTACATACGATGAGCCTGAACTTTGATGCAGGCGTTTAATTGCTTATATATATATATATATATATATATATATATATATATATATATATATATATATAAATTGTGGTGAGACTACATCGATGAGCTAGATTTTACATCAAGTGCGTTTAATTGCTATATATTTATATATATATATATATATATATATATATATATATATATATATATATTGGACATATCAAATGAGCACATGGATTTCATATCAGGAGCATTATATATATATATATATATATATATATATATATATATATATATATATATATATTTACATTCTGTCGAGCACAGAGTTTCCTCAGTGGCTTTTTACACTTTCTTTACATTTCGTCTCTTTTGGAGTTCACTTACGTGGAGTTGATAACTTTTCTGACTTTATTTACATTCAAGTCACTTTGAGTTCGCCCGTGGCGGTTGATAGCATTATTGCTTTATTTACATTTCGATCCCCCATGGAGTTGCTTCTTGGTGGTGGTTACATATATATATATATATATATATATATATATATATATATATATATATATATATATATATATACGCTTCTTGCTTTCCATACAAATTGCGATATCATGTGAGCCTAGGAATCATGTGATCTGATTGATCTCTTGAATCTAGATTAGGTTCCATGATGGACATTTTCATTTATGGTGACTTGTACATTATTTGATGTACGAATTTCCTTGGATGGCTGTCATGCCCATAAGGAGTTCGACACTGTTGTATATTATTTTCTCGCAGATGCCTCACATCTCGAAAATAAAAGCAAACAAGCCGAACATTTAGATAATAAAATGGAAGTATCAAATGCCTCAATTACTATTGAGCACAGGGTTTGAAAAAACCTTTTTTATAAAACCTCATTGCTATATCTGGTTAAAACTGAATTTTTCTATAAATTCAACCCCTTATATATAAGTGCGAAGCGAGTACAACACTACTTCCAAATAATTGCACATTGATCACACACACACACACACACATTCATATAATGGTTTCTTTGAGAAGTGGCGGTCCGTAGTGGTAACACGGATGTCGGGAAGTGCCTAACACCTTCCCTCGCATAATCAAGCCCCCGAACCCTTAATGAATCTCGGTTTCACAGACCCGTTTAGCAGTGTCACATCATTGGGTCGATGTGCAAACCTTTTCGATTTGCGTTAGTGCGACGATTAAATACACCTGTTGGCGACTCTTAAAGTCAAATCGTCGACATTTACATATCGGACCTTTTTCACTTGTTTTTTCAAACAAATCTCACATTAACATGAGAACACCAAAAGAACAAGTGCGAAAAGGACATCAAAAAAAAATCCAAGCGTCGACGGTGGCGACTCTCTTTGGGGACTCGATAAGAGGGCTTAAAGCGCTATTACAAGCTTTTCAAAATTGTTATATGCTTGTGTGTGAATGTTGCATTTACATTTATGATGAATGTGTCTGAATGCATCTTAATTCTTTGCCTTTGCTAAATATCTATCTGTGATATTAGTGCTTCGCACATGTCATCATTTTGCATAAGCGGTGAGACACGTTGTATGTGAATGTATGTTGTGTGGTCCCTCCACGAGGAGGCTATCTGTCGGTGTTTGATTCTTTGGACCGTGGGAAGAATAATTCCCGGGGCTCGGGAAAGGCACCACTCAGATTCGCTCGGTTGAGCAATAGGATTAACTTCCGTCAAGTAGATTGCGATGATCTGAGAGAACCTTCATGCCAAAAAGCAGCGAGAGTAACCTAAGATAGGTCGACCTACGATAAACCAAAGCGGAGGAAAGTCTCTTCATACTTTCCATACTTTCCATTTAAAAATTACTTGTAAAAGCATTTACTTGTAATTTATTATATATGCATACATGACATGTTATCAATTAACAATAGGTTTTGCGGGACAAAATTCCTAAAAGCGGACATTGTTATGATAACATTTACATTACCCTAAGACTAAACTACATAAGTCTTTTGTAGGGAAGCAATTGGGCACATTACCGCTCAAAATCCAAAAAAGGCCCACGAGCTTCTGACCGATCATGTCTTCTTGACCCGATCTAACACTTTGTTTCAGAGAAGAATTTGCGGATTGAGTAAACAAATCCAGAGACTTGGTACATTTCTACTGAAAAGAATTACACAGTCCACTCGAGTGCGAAGATACCTATACATAGAATCCTCTACACGAGGGGGAGTCAAAGTGCGGAAAAAACAATTCGAGAGCATCGGTTGGATCGACCAACAAAGACCACTGAAAGCACCCATCTCAAAGGAGATCCGGACCTTTGGTGATATCGGGAAGAAGGTCCTCGAATGGAGGAAACTATCGCGTTCTCAAAGGTTGGGACACATGCGGCGTGTTTCATATCTGAGACCTTTGCATATTTCACGGTGTTCGATATCGGAGAAATTTAAAACCCACGATTTTGAAAAGTATGGCGGATTAGGGATCCTTATACCCATTTAAAGGTATTCATTGGAGAACTTGGATCTTATGCGGAAGATGAAAAGCTCGAGAATCATTTATTCGGAAGAAGTCATTTGGAGAAGAAGCCGTTCATGGTATGCAGTTAGACAACTCAAAGATCCATAGTTGGGAAGAGCTAGCTCACGCCTTCCTCACTCAATCTGAGTTTTCGATCTCGGATGGCTCTGGCCGGTACCAAATTACCAAGGTCGAAAGCAGATCTAATGAGTCATTTCGAGAAGAGTATGCTCAAAAGGTGGGGCGCCTTCTTTGCTCAAGTTATTCCTTCCATGTGAGAATCGAGAAATGGTCATGACTTTCATAGATGTCTGAAGCTCCTTTCTATGAAAGAGTTTCTATTTAGTATTGGCAAACCATTCTTCGAAATGATCAAACGCGGAGAAATGCATTTGAAATGGGATTGAAGTGCAGGAAGATTCAAGACCTCTAGCTCTTAAAAGTGCATTCTTTGAACACATCGGTCCGGATCTTATGGAAACAACCCCGGAGAATCCCAAAAAAAAAGAGGAGGATGTTTCCTTGATCTACTACAAGGACGAGAAAGGCAATCAAAGCATGCCTATACAAAGGAGAAACTATTCCCCTTTTGGGCACAATCTTCAAACCCTCCATTGCCTAAAAATGGAGAAGCAAAGCGACCTCGAGCGTTCACACCCTTAGGGGACTCGCTCGAGAATATTCTTGCTCTTGACTACTCGGAAAAAATTACGTCTTCTTCCACCGGTGACCCTAATGGGAGGGTTTTAATCTTTACTCGAAGTGTGCTTATCATCTTTGGAGCACTGGACATGATACTCAAGATTGTTGGGCCTTGAAACACAAGATCCAAGACTTGATGAACAGCGGTGAGATTGTAGTCACCAAACCGATCAACCTCATGTGCAAGATAACCCTCTTCCTCGACACAAAAAGAAGAAGAGGTCAACATGATCGGTTGGAGCCTTTGGGCAAAATTCGGTGTTATTGGCGAGCCATCTCGGACCATCAAAGGCGGTGATGACGGATGGGATTATGCAAAGTTCGATTTACCATGGAGCGAAAGATGAAAGCTCTTTGTAAACAAATCGAGCAATTGCATTTGAGCTGGTGACTCATCGACATCAAGTCGCGCATGATTAATCAAATAGGAGCATGCCTATCTCCTTCCATTTTGTTATGAATGCTCCACCATCACCTTGAAAGCGAAGCTATGGAGGATAAGGTTGCAAAGAGAGCAAGTGCTAAAGCCCGTCGGGATTTTGCCAATCAAAGGAATTTACCTATCTCGGCCGATCTATGGAGGAGATATTGCAAATGTTGATCAGCGAAGGAAGAATTACCTTCCTTCTACACTCCAATCAATCCCCGCTCTCGGACGGTTCAATTACGATGAAGTGTGTCGGTATCATTCACACTCTCGCGGTCACGACGGAAGAATCTTTGGGCACTCGCCATCTCATTCGAGAATCTTATTGATAGCGGTGTCTGCAAATTGCGAGATGATTACCTTTGTGCAACTCAAAGGTGGGAATGCATGTCCTACCAAATGGAAGGAATCGATCATGATTATATATCAAAGTGGATAATGAGGCTGTATCAAAGTATTTCCTATACATCCAATTCAACTCAAGGGAGGTGACAATCCTTTGAAAGTGGCACTTTTGAGCAATTTCTCTACCCTTGAGACCCTGACATCTGTTGTCGACTTGCACAAAGTTCCATGGAATTATGGAGAAATTTGAAGGATCTCGTCTCATCTACTGCTCTGAGTGTGAAGGATAATCCTTTGTATCTTCCTCAGCGGGTTATGAAGCCTACTTGCAAAGCAAAGGGAAGATTCCCATGGAGAAGATTGAACAATTCCTCGCACTTTATGGGCCTGATAAGCCCGATGTGGTTTTAAGCTTACGACAAGCTCCACACACGGATATCTATCTTTGGATTTGGTTTTCTCTTTAGAAGATCATCGGAAGATTCTATTACTGAGGTTTTTGAAAAGCCTATCTTAAAATCGGTGGATGTGGAAAGATTTCAACATCGGTTGATCACATTTTCAACAACAATGTGATATCCTTCTTGATGATGACATCTGCTTGAAAGGGAATCGGTCATTATAAGCACCTTTGCACATCGCGGTGTTGTCTTCGAAGTACATGCTTATTTGGAGTTACGATAGATGGGGCTCATCTCTAAATATATGTCCTTATGCCACCACTGGTTAAGATGAATGTCAATCTCAAGCGGATCGAAGCGACCACACGGTTATCAGAGCTTTTGATGGATCGATGAAGTGCCGTCGGAAAAATTGAATTGCCAATTGAGATTGGCCCAAATACATTCAATGTATCCTTCCATGTCCTAAAGATAGATTCGAGGATACAACTGCTTTATTGGGAGACCATGGATACATATGGTGGAGTTGTTCCTCCACATTACATCAACAACTCAAATACATTATCAACAATAGTCTAGTCTTTATTAATCTTTGGCGGAGTATCACGAACAAGGAGATCGCGATCATCGGTTTCAACTACGAAGTTGGTGGCCGATTTTTCATACCTTGGAAGTGAGCAACACTCGATATCAACCTATTGAAGCACCACTTCCCGTACCCAAGATTTTTCTGTCAGAGGGTTATGTGGCTACTCAAGAAATGATGTCATTGGGTTATCGGCTGGACAAGGGCTTGGTAAAAAGAAAGCGGTATTAAGCACCCTATTCAAATGTCGATCAAATTGGGGGACGGTAGGGCTAGGCTATTACGCGATTCGATCATAGGAATCGCAAAAACACCGTAGGTTCCTCAAGCTTACGCCGCATGGCGATGTTTTCAATATGCACCTCATGGTGATCGGTCTCGATTAAGGTGCGGCACATATTATGACTATCTTTGTTTCCCAAGCGGTACCTTTCAAAGCAAAAGAGTTTGATTCACGATCCGAAGTGGAAGAAAAAAAGCGGAAGCGTAAACATGACCTTGCCTTGATGATGGCGAGGCATCGCGTCATTGTTCATGATGAACATACAAGCAGATACACCCAGGGCGATGATTGCCCGGATGTCATGGTTATCATTCGGGAGAAGGAGGACAATGGCGATCCTTCCATTCTGCGATCCATCGAGGACTTTGCCCTCGACAATTGGAACAACATTCCATGCATTGGTCGACGAGGGTAAAATGGGCGAAAAAATCCCTACGCCTTACATAGATAACTTTAATTGCTTACTTTTCTTTCTGATACTAGCGGTTATTTTATCAAGTACATACTAACACTTTTGTATGATCGAGCGAGTTGCATATATTAAGTGAAAGCATACTTTGTTTGAGGACTACGAATTTAGATGTGCATGTACTTTTTGATGAGGTGCCTTCTCTCCCTGAAAGGTTGTAACTTTGATGCAAAGTTGGACTCGAGACTTGATGGACATTCAAGAGGACATTGAGACACCTCGGAGATTAAGGAATGGGTCATGAGATAAGCTAAACCCAACCTTGACCAAACTACTCCTTTCGATCTTGGAACCTTAGAAAACCTAAGCTAATCCAGTTGGTTCGGACCTTACCACAAATCAGCGGAATGACATGGTTGCACTATTAACCCAATTCAGGATGTGTTTGCATGGTCTCATGAAGACATGGTGGGTTTGTCCTTGACATTGTTCTTCATCGCCTTCCCATTAAAGAAGGATTCAAGCGAGTTAGACAAAAGCTCGAGGTGATTAAAACTGAGTGGAGTTTAAAAAGGTCGAAGAAGAAATTGTGAAACAATTTCAAAGTGGCATCATCATGGTGTCTACATATCAGGAGTGGATATCAACATTGTTCCGTGCCTAAACCGGGGAGGAAAGGTGCGAGTTTGCGTGGATTCTGGGATTTAAACAAAGCTTGCACGAAAGATAGCTTTCCGTGCCTTTTATCCACATTCTCATTGACAATCTTGCTCAATCGGCATGTACTCCTTTCTTTGATTGCTTTGCGGGGTACCATCAAATTATAGTTCTTTGAGGAAGAAGCCAGGTAGAAAGCTGCTTTCATCACGCCTTGGGGAACTTTTTGCTCTGAGGCGGTTGTCATTCGGCCTCATCAATCTTGGGGCAACATATCAGCGAGCTATGATGGCTCTTTTCCACGATCTAATGCATAAAGAGATAGAGATCTATGTGGATGACATCATTGTCAAATCCGAGAAAGGAGGAGGACCACCTAGACCATCTCAAGAAGCTATTCAACGAGGTTGCGTAAAGTCTGACTTGAAGTTGAATCGGCGAAGTGTCGCCTTTGGTGTCAAATCGAGCAAGTTGCTAGGTTTCTGATCGACCACAAAAGGATTAGGCTGGATCTACCAAAATCCAGGCCCATCGAAATGCCCATTTCCTCGAGACGAGAGAAGAAATACTGGGGATTTTTGGGAAGAATCAACTTCATTAGCGATTCATTTCTCGACTCACGACAACTTTGTGAACCCATCTTCAAGCTATTAAGGAAGAACTCTTCCATGAAATGGAATGATGAGTGTCGAAAGCCTTCCTTACAATTAAAAAGCGGTGATTAACGCTCTCTATTTTGGTACCTCCGGGGATGATGTTCCCCTATTCATGTACTCCATCCATTAATGACAATGATCCATGGAATTTGCATCTTTGGGGAAAAAAAAAGATGATAGAGAGGCGAGCGAGCTATCTATTACCTCGACAAAAGATTGACACCGGTGAACACAAGTACACTCTCGATTGAGAAGACTTGTTGTGCTTTAGCATGGGCTTCCATGAGATTACAACATTATCTCCATGGTCACCTGACCCATCTTATATCCCGTGGATCCTCTCAAGTATGTGTTGATAAGCCCATCTTGAATTGTGTAATTTATCCGGATGGCGAGTTGATCCTACAACAATTTGACATCGTCTATGTGATGCAAAAAAATCATCAAAGGTCGAGGAATTGCGGATCAAGGTGGCCGCACTTTTCTGGGGACTACAAACCCTTGAAACATACTTCCCGATGAAGGGGTAATGACAATTCGGCAACAACATCGATGCGATACATGCCGTGCGTGGAAAATGTATTTTGATGGGTTTATTAACACGAGAAGGCTGAAATTTGGAAGCGGTTCTAATATCGATGCAGCGGGAAGCGGTATCCGTCGCCGTCAAATTGCGGTTTATCGGCACCAACAACACGGTGAGTATGAAGAAGGTTGTATCATGGGGCTAAAAAACTTGCCGATTCGATGGGCATCGGCGATTTAGCTTGTCTTTGGGGATTCGAATTGGTGATCGGACAATCCACGGGAATCTATCAAACCAAAAAATTACATTTCTTTGCCTTACCATCGGCAAGTTCTCTGAGATGGCTTTGGAGTTGAAGAAATCTCCTTTCTACACATTCCTCGTAATAGGAATGATTTTGCGGATGCATTAGCAACGTTGGCCTCCTTGGTTCACATACTTGACAAGGAAAACATGCCAAGCATCACATTTGCTATGCAAAAAGCCCCAGTCTATGGGAACTACGTTGGAGAAGTATCGGATGAACTACCTCCCATCCACCACCCTTGGTATCAACATATCAAGGAGTATCTGCGAGATGGATCTACACCATTTGGTGAGCCTAAGCGAGAAAGGCGGATTCATCGACTTCTTATGAAATTCTACTGGCGGAGATGCACTCTATAAAGAGATGCGAGGATTAGGTCTCCTCGGATGTCTAGACAAAGACCAAGCTCGAGAGGCTCATGGATGAGATCCGTGGTGGAGTATATGGCCCACACATGGCGGACCCTTACTTGTCAAGAAAATTCTCGAGAAGCAGGACATTATTGGCTTACACTCAAAAGTATTTGTGATGATCACGTCAGAGAGGTGCTATCAATGCGAGGTCCATGGGAATGTTATCCACGCCCCTCGAGGAGCTCCATGATATGAGTTAGCCTGGCCCTTCTCGATGTGGGGAATGGGCGTGATCGGGCCCATCGAGCCCAAAAGCGATAATGGTCATCGATTCATATTCACCATGATCGACTACTTCACCAAATGGGTAGAAGCGACTTCCTTCCCCGGGGTTACTAAAGAAGTTATCATTGCTTTCGCCGAAGAAACAATGTAAATGCTGTCGATATGGACAACGAGAGGTCATTGTGTGCCGAACAATGCTAAGAACCTCAACAACAAAATGATGGAGGAGTTATGCGGTAAATTCCACATCAAACACCTTAACTCCGTCATCTCCAGTCCAAAGATGAATGGTCTTTGTAGAAGCGGCTAATAAAAACATCAAGAAGATCATACGAGAAAATGTCGCAGCGATCACAAAGGATGGCACGACCTCTTGCCCTCGACTTTATTAGCCTCAGAACTTCTATCATCGTACTTCCTTTGGGCAACCCCTACTCGTTAGCCTATGGGATGAAGCAGTGCTCCCCATAGAGGTGGAAATGGAATCCCTCGAGTATTGATGGATGCTTTCGGTTGGATGAGGACCGATGGGTACAAAGGCAGGTATCACCAATTGTCTCTACAATAGGCGAAAAAGAAAGAGCGCGACAATCTTCCATGGTCGATTATATCGACAAAGGATGCATGCGATCTACTACGAGAAAAAATCGACTCTGGCGGTTCAAACAACATGACTTGGTTTTGAAGAAGATCATTGACAACAAGATCAATCTAAGGAAAATTTCGCTCCTAGCTGGGAAGGCCCATTTGTTGTCAAGGAGGTATTGGCGGAGGAGGTGCTCTCAGTTGCGAGGAAATAGCGGCGATGAATTTCCACGACTTATCGCTTCGGACAAGTGAAAGCGGTACTATATGCGAAGTTACCATCAAACAAACATCTGGTTTTGATCATCGATCACCGGTCATTTCGGTTTTGAACCCTTCCTTTCTACATACTCTTACGCCCCTCGGGGAAACATACACTTCAAACCGGTGACTGGTTTCACCTCATTTCAAATCTTTCATACAATTTTGATTTATCACGAAGGCGAGATTAAACCTTTTCACACTGCGATTTATCACGAAGGCGGGATTAAACTTTTCTACGCTGCGAGTTTATCACGAAGGCGGGATTAAACTTTTCTACACTGCGGTTTATCACGAAGGCGGGATTAAACTTTTCTCGCTGCTTGCGAGTTTATCACGAAGGCGGGATCAAACTTTTTCACACACTGCGGTTTGTCCCCATTATGGGATCAAACTTTTCTTCTCCCATGATATAGCTTTGCACATGGGATTCACGCTTCTCTTTTGCCTTGATTCGTCACGAGGGCGAACTACGTCGACTGATCTCCTCTTCAATAGGAGTGCGTGGGGCAACCATATTATATATGGCGGTCGTAATAAAAAAAAACAAAAAAAACATTTACGCCCTTTTTTTAAAAAAACAAAAACAACAAAAACATTTCTACACCTCTCTCTCGCCTTTCACATTCGGCGTTGAACCTCTTACACGAGGTTTGAACTACGAGACTTGATCTCCTCTTGATAGAATGCGTGGCGACCATTCATGGTTTGATCTAACCCCTACCGAACAAAAATATTTGTCTGCGATCTTTGGGATCAACCTTGATTTCACCACATTTCATCGGTTTGAGATCAAAGGGATGGAATTACCCAACCTCTTCTCACAAATAGAAGATTCGGTGACCATCTAAGCTGCGATCGTGCCTCGAAAAGCAATACCAACCCATAAGAGATGGAATTAACTAGGCTTCTCACAAATAGAAATCTTGGCGACCATCGTAGTGCGGTCGATCTCGAGAGAGGAAGAAACCATTCTCCTCTCCACATTTCATCTGAGATACCGGTCCCAAGACACCAAAGATGGTAGGGATTCATATAAATCAATGATCCATTACGAGAGATCTTGCGGCGTCTCAATGTCCACCTATCGAGGATAAGTTCGAGAATGCATCAAGATCACAAGGCCACGAAGAAGCAGGCAAATATCAAGCAAGTATCAAGGCATAACTAAAGGGAAGTGAATCAAAATATATTTCCTGCCATACACATATCTTTGTTTGATATATACATATGTGTTGTACATGACAAAATGGCTAAGCTAGTGCATGCGAGGAAAATACAAAGCTATCTCTGAGATCGTATATATACGAACTATCGGATCTAACATGGCATCCCTCTCTGAAGGCGGAGGTATGCTTTGCAAGCTCTGCTTGAGGTATCTATCTACGAGCTAGCGGATCGAGAGGCTAAGCTGCATGGTGGCATAATGCTCATCAATGTAAGCACTCATGTCGGCAAGGTAGCGATCATCTGGGATCTAAGCTGAAATCTTTATCTGCGATGGCCACATCCCTAGCGAGATAAAGCGGCATCCGCTCCACTATCAATGCATCCACTGGTGATCTAGCCTCATCCCTCTCTACAGGCGGCGTCTCTCCCATCAAGAGCTGTCGACATCAGCGGCCCTAGCTTTGATCTCTCTCATAGGTCATCGGATGTAAGCTCTGCTCCGGATCTTTGTCTTAGAATCTTGAATGTGATGGCTTTTCGGGGTGGGAGAATCCATCACAAATCTTTGGCGACCCAGTGATCGAATCATCGATGGGAATGTCAGCCTCCTCTATAGGCTCCTCATCGTCAGAATCAATCTCCTGCACTGTGGATACTACCGCAGCCGATCAATCTCTGTCTCCATCCATGCGGAATACTCTGCGAGAACAACTGGATGGTGACGAGAAAACTTCGGCTAGCTCTCGTTTTGATCCCAGCAGAGCATCTGACAACTGGATCATCTCCACTGATAAACGGTGTGAAGCGAAGCGCTGACTCACTGCCCCCTCATAAGGATGAAAATCCTGAAACTGGTCAAACTGACACATCACGGCCAGTGGGTGGTAAGTAATCATGCCCCTCAATCCAGCCAGAGGGAGGTAATCCATGCCCGGAGCATGAGTAATGAAGCTATAGGGTGGCTAAGCCACGAAACACGCAATATAGCAAATGGGTCTCTAATCCTGCGGAAAAAGTGACCACGATGCGACATCTGTACACTCCATGAAATTTGAAAGGAGTATGACATGGCTATATCATGGGTGAAGCAAAACCCCCTAAATCTGAATGTACCAATCGGTCTCAAGTGTGACATAAACCACACACATACAACATGGTAGAACTACTGTGAACACTCCTGGGATAAGTGCGGCGGTATGTAGGCGACCTCGAGTCTCTGCAATAATCATCGGTATAATGGTGCGACCCTCCTGAGAGCTCTCTTTGCCATAATGATGCGATATCAAGCTCATCCATATATCGTGGCATGTAGGCGTGTATGACAATACATGCAATGACAATACATCCACTACAATTTGAGCATGATGGTCCTCGGTGTGGTGAAATCCCGGAATGCCGTGCATAACTATCCTCGAGCCAAATCATCAAAAAAAAAATCTTTGGGATATCGCGTGGATTTGGATGTAATCTCGTCCTCTACCACTCTACGTCTCAATCCGGTGAGGGTCATAGGCTATCTACTCATGTCTCCAATAGCCGTATGCACATGAGGTGCATCATCGGTGGTAGCATCATCAAGCGTGCATACTCCTCCAAAGTAGGAGTCGACTCACAGGTCCCAAATCGAAAAAACCTGCCTCTCCGATACCCGGTGCTCGAGCATACCCTCTACAAATCTGTGGGAACACTGAAACATCAACGAGGGTCATAGTATCTTTGCGACAAATCATCTACGATCACCATATGCGATGGTGATATACTATCATACCATGGTAGCATACCGGCTACCACCAAAAATGGTGGGGTATGATCAATCTGACTAGCTGTCGAAGAAGACATCTATATGGGTAGTGTCATAAGACCATCCGAGGGGTCAATCTTTGAATATCTCTGGACATACATACATATATATGCATAACAATAACATGCATGATCTGATAGATGGCAATATGATATAGGGAATGAAAATGTACATACATTCCTAAGTATATCATCATCTAATACATCTCTGTCTGACTAAAATACGAGGAAATGGGGTGAAGCTACCCAACAACTCAGCAGAGGCCTATCAAAGATATAGCGAGAATGGGGTGAAGCTACCGGTGACTGAGAGGCCTATCAAAAGAGATAATGAGAAATACATCGAGAAAAAAGTCAATAGTGTCGATATCTACATCATCGATGCTATATCCACGATGTAACTCCTCTGAGTCCTTTGGATCTCTATCTACGGGGATGTCGGGGCCTATCTGATGGAGGATCTGCCGGCAAAACCATATGGGTCACTGAGGGGGGGCGGCGCGCGAGCTGGAAGGATCAAAAGTATACGCCTCTGAAGGATCTCTGCCCCAAATCTTGGGATGAAGAAATGTGCGGTCAGCTTTGGGTCAATCTATCAATCTGTGTCACATGAGTCGGATCTACGACACAGGCTAGCCAATCCATCATCATCACGGATCTGGAACCATATCCCCCATAAAGCTGTGTGGTGGTGAGTGCGAGCTCCGATGGTGCGAGGATCCACCAATCTTTGGAACATCTCACGAGTGCGGGGGCCCTCGACAAAGTAAAGCCGTCGATCCCCAACAATGGGATATCAATGATGGGTGGCTGCGAAAGCAGGCCGATAATGCTGGCGAGGAGGCAAGATCGGCATCTGGATCTCTCTCTGTAGTGCTCACGATAGCATGCAGCTCTCTAAATAGAGCTCCCATCCTCCATCGTGAAGAGAGGAATCCTGCGGGTGGAAATGGCGTACTCAACTCGGTTGGTACCCATCCTCAAAACCAACTCCCAAATGCTCCCCGAGTAGGGAACCCGTGTGATGACACTTCTTTGTCAACAACTCGGTATGGCGACAATGAGTGAAACCCTCGACCAGCAGGGACCTCGCCCGGTATGGAATGATGCCATCGTCGTCCTCGTGGATAGGTGTCTAAACCTAACACACTCGCTCGGGGGGCAAACATGGAAGCCTCTCATGGCCCAAAAAGCTTGACACAAAAAGGCAAACATCTTTGTCGGTCGACACTCTTAACTTTGTACACGGGAAAAGACAAGAGAAACACTCACCCGGTGAAATGGGTAGAATCCTAACCACGCCTCGGTTAAGCCCTGCGATCGCATCGCATTCCCACGAGGAAGTAGGCAAAGGTGTAGGAACCCCAATCATAGTCTCTATCACGGTCCACGTGTCGAGTGGCTTTGATCAAAGCGAAGGACAAGTAGAGGAATTATCTGCTATAAGCGACCCCTAATGATCATCGGGAACAATCGTAGAAGAATGCGGTCCACGACTCTCACATCATCGGGTATGGGCTCACTCAATAGCCGCTCATAGCATCTACGCTCAAAGGACCCGTCTGAGCAGTCCTTGCCTTGGCGCCTCATGGAACTCCCAACAAGGATCGGCGGCGGTAGGGGTAATATCAGCCGTCTGAGCCTTTGGATCCCCTCAAACTCCATACACATGATAAACCGCCAATCCATCGGCGTCATCATCACCTCACGAGTCCAACAAATGGGTGGTGAGTGCGGTGAAACCACCGCTCGAGACAATGCCACGAGGTAACCCGGGGACAATGACGGGGAAGGATGAAAAAGAATGCTCAAATCTGACCATGTACAATCGCTCTGTAGTCATCATACGAGGCACGATACATAGAGTGGATGCTAAACCAGTTCCCTCGGTGTGTGAAGCGGGAACCTACATCAAAATACAGATCAACATCGAATCCTTTACTCCTCATCGATAGGAAACAAGGAAGATTAAGATCTAACTTCATACCTCGTTTGCGTGCGGGTATCTTTGAAGGATCTTGACTCAAGTCACCTAGAAGATCAGGTTCGCCACTTGAATTCTGGCAATTCCCTACGGGGAACACGTCTGTGAGGAGGCGAGGAACCTCGGTGGTACATCCTCCTCTCTCGTCCTCGACATCGGCACTTCAACCCGGATAGGGCGTATCACCGCCTCCACCAAAGCAGCGAATTTACATCTAATAGAGAGCGGCGTTGAGGCTCTTGAAGCCCTCCTCCGTACACTGAAGTAGTCTGCGGGAACTACTCGGCTGATCCGGATCCATAATATCTGGACAACAAGTCTCCAAATCACCTCAGAAAGGGTGTGGTAAATTCTTACCTGGAGCTTTTTAACATGCATGCATGCATTGTTTTAACATACATCTACAATAAAGTTAAAAATGCATGACTAATCATTCCTACATTTTGGGAAAATTTTGCCATAGCCCCTTTGTAAATGGGACTATCCACATGCACATAGGCATGACTAGGTGGCCATTCAGTAGCACACCTATACAACGGTCATATACATCTATATGCATTTAATACATTACAGTAAAAAATCCGTAAGTGTAGTCTAATTACGGGATTATTTTGCTTGTCTACCTTTACTCATTTGTCCTCGGATAGGATAAGAAATAGCGGTAAAAGGTGCAAATTTATTTTATTTCAAAAGTCAAAATTTTTTCACATCATTATATTCGACATGGTTTAATACTAACATTTGCTATGTTGAATATTTTTTATCAAGTCATATCGGCATGCATATTCACTACTATGTGTCTAAATGCATTTTCGTGTGATAAGTCATTTTTCAAGCGGATAGAAGCTGGAAAAGAATACATGCATACGTTACGGGGCGTGAAGAAGCAGCATGCGGGTGTCAGATTATGCAGAAAGTTGCCCGAACTCAACAAGTCTGATGAGAAGCTCTCAGATTTCCTTCGTCACGTAGCTTGAAAATGACTTATGAAAGCAACCTTTGGGCTTTACATAGCCACGGTTGGCTGTGAGTCCACTACTGGCTGCTCTGCGGTGTACTACTGCGGCACTCTACATGGGTCCCACCTCCGGCTCGCTCGAGTTAGAGTTGTAAAGGAGGTCTCGCATAATTTGAAAAGGCCAAATCGGGAATAAAAAAGCGCTCTGCGATTAGGCGGAATAGCCCGGAATCACGGTGTTCATGTGTCGAACTCTGGCTCCACATGTTTCCACATTGGTATTCACACTGCATATAAAAGGTATACGATACCGGTGGCCTCGACTTTCATAAATCATGCTCGGCAATACCCCACAAAGGTCGATGTTGTCGATGAGTGTCGAGCGACCACTGGCGTATCCCCCGGAGGGGTTACTGTATGAGAATCTACAAAATTCGAGCATCAGCGTATCCCCCGGGGGGTTACAGCGTAGAAGTTACAACAAATTAAATCGTATCCCGGCCGAGAAGTTACAACAAAGTTTCAAACATATCGTATCATCGATGAAGTCGACCTTGGCGTCATATCACATGATAACAAAGTAAACACATCATACGTATCCGGCGGGGTTTTAAGCCATAATCTGACCATTGATACACATCATGATGAAGGTCAAGCAACCTTGACAATGATGAGGGATCTATCGGTGATACACACATCAGCGAAGGTCGAGCGACCACGACAACAACAAGTTATTGGCGATAACTCCAGCGAGGATGAGGGAATATGTTATACACATCCTCAAGCGGACAAAGCTTTATCTCCCACGGATCTCTTACATACAAGAGGTACCTCTATGGAATATAAGCGGTATCTAGGATTCACGACTTTGGTGATAGCCCCAGCGTCGACATCCTTGAAGACTTGGATCGCATGTCCAAGCCATCTTGATTGTCATCCGGTGAGGATTACATGACAATCATGCATCATACATTTGCATCGTGTTCTTTTGCACATAAGCATCATGTTTATTTCACTTGCATTTCAAGTGTCTAGGATTCTTTATCCTATCCATGCCTTGCATTGCATGAATATGATAAAGAGGGGCATCTATGAACACTCAAAATTTTTTTGCTGCTGTTATTACTAACATTACGGGGAGAGGAAGAATCGTCTTCGGAGATAACCACGGAAGGCGACTCACATCACATCCATTTAGGATCCATTAGGATACTGGGAGGATCGGTTCACAACCGGACCACACACTGGGAACATCGGTCTCAACCGGAACACACAGCAGAGTCTCATCCTCAACCCGGAACACACACCGGAAGGATCATTTCCAACCTCGGAGATAACCGAGTTTGTCTTGGCGATAACCCCGAGGAATGTTGTTGCGATTAAGCGATAACTCAGGAAATGCTTGTTTCAAAACACATGCGATCGACTTCAATCTCGACCCCCTCTGTAGAGGCACTCATACCTCAGACCCGGAGCTAACAGCGGGCGGACAGCACACCACGAGATGAGCGGTGAGGCACACAAACAAGTAGTCAATCTCGAGATGTAACCACGAGCAAGCGTCTGCTTTTCCGCTCAAGCCGGCGATAACCCGGTGAGGAGTCAAAGCGTCATCTTGCCACTTCAACACTTCCTCTCACAAGATGATATCGCGACATACCAACAAGTAGTCAATCTCGGATGTAACCACGAGCAGCGTCTACTTTCGGCTCAAGCCGGCGATAACCCCGTGAAGAGTCAAACATCATCTTGCCCCTTTCAACACTGCGCGTCGTCTCAACACTTCATACATACATACATACAACTATGTCCTTCAAAGAACGGGATATCAATCCGAGTGACTATTACTGGCGTGGCGATACTTTGGATAGAATTTGAAGCTTGAAGACCATGGGCATGGTCCCTCTTCGACCGTACAACCTCTAATCCATGTCATTGCGTAACTCTCGACACAAGCTATCAGAAGAAGGTCACATATATACCTCGTTCGGAAGCTTCGGATTGAAGTTACTGAGTTTGGGCGGACATTACGGTGCGTGAGTGCACGTGCTTGAGGCGATGGGACCCATGAACCTGGGCCGGGCCCACCACGACCGGACGCAGTGAGGTGTAGCTGCGGCTGCCATGTGTATACCTGCGACCATCATCTATATATATAAGGTTGGGGTGACCATTTTGAGAGAGAGAAGAAGAGAAAAGCGAGGAAGCCCATCCATTTTGCTCTGTACACACCCACCCGTATTGAGTGTTTTTCTTTTCTATTAGCTCACATATAGCTATCTTTTTGTCGTGGGGCTGAGTATTTATCAAATAAAGTCATAGAAGTCTACTTTGGCATTACTTTGTAAGCCTTCTCACATTCTATAAAGCTTTCTTCTCATATTATCACACCTTTGTTGTACACGTTGAGAGTCGTGTGAGTGTGTTTGCCGGACTTGATCAAGTGGTTTTCATTTACATACGTATATATATATACTTATATATATATATATATATATATATATATTTTATCTGGACTAACATTATCGAGTTATGCCTCGATTGAGCCTGAACTTGATGCAGGCGTTTATTGGCTTTTTATATATATATATATATATATATATATATATATATATATATATATGAACTTATATGACTTTTGTGTTTGAACTATATTATATATATGAGCCTATATACTTATATATATATTTATATATATATATATATATATATATATATAATTATAGTGGACTATATCGATGAGCTTTGATTTTACATACAGTGCGTTTAATTTAATTATATATATATATATATATATATATATATATATATATATATCGGATATATCAGATGAGCACAGATTTATACATATACAGCATTATATATATATATATATATATATATATATATATATATATATATATATATATATATATATACATTCTATCGAGGCATGGAGTTTCCTCCGTGGCTTTTATACTTTCTTTATATTTAAATCACCTTTTGGAGTTCACTTACGTGGCGAGTTGATAGCTTTTACTGACTTTATTTACATTCAAGTCCACTTTGGAGTTCACTTCGTGGCGGTTGATAGCATTATTGCTTTATTTACATTTTGATCCCCCATGGAGTTGCTTGTGGTGGTTGATCACACACACATATATATATATATATATATATATATATATATATATATATATATATATATATATATATACTTATTGCTTTTCATACAAATTGCGGTATCATGTGAGCCTAGGAATCATGTGATCACAGATTGATCTCTTGAATCTAGATTGGTTCCATGATGGACATTTTCATTTATAAGCGGCTTGTACATTATTCTGATGTATGCGAATTTCCTTGGATGGTTGTCATGCCCATAAGGAGTTTAACGCTGCTTTGTATAATATTTTCTGAGATGCCTCGCATCTCGAAAATAAAAGCAAACAATAGAACATTTAGATAATAAAATGGAAGTATCAAAGGCCTCAATTACTATTGAGCACGAGGTTTGAAAAAACCTTTTTATAAAACCTCATTGCTATATCTTGGTTAAAGCTGAATTTTCTATAAATTCAAACCCTTGTATATAGGTGCGAGCAGTACAACACTACTTCCAAATAATTGCACATTGATCCACACACACACACACACACATTCATATAATAGATTTCTTTGAGAAGTGGCGGTCATAGTGGCAACACGGATGTCGGGGTGCTAACACCTTCCCTCGCATAATCAAGCCCCGAACCCTTAATGAATCTCGGTTTCTGAGACCCGTTTAGCGGTGTCACATCCTTTGGTCGATGTGCAAACCTTTCCGATTGCGTTAGTGCAACGATTAAATACACCAATTGGCGACTCTTAAAGTCAAATCGTCGACATTACACATGGGACCTTTTCACTTGTTTTTTCAAACAAATCTCACATTAACATGAGAACACCAAAGAACAAGTAGCGAAAAGGACATCAAAAAAAGAAATCTGAAAAGTTAGAAATTTTGGTCGATAAATGTAGAACGTCGAGGCTCAAAGATCTTTCTGTGTTAATGATTTGTTTTGTTAAAGGTTATATATCTGTTCTATGTTGAAAGGGCTTTGATCTGAAACTTTATTCAAGCCCAGATCATGTATAGATTGAAAGTTATGCGCGGTTAAAGTTCGTTGACCGAGCACGAAGAGAACATTTCTGGAAAACCTAAAAATGCTCAAGAGTAAGTTTTCTGACATAGGTTGACCGACCAAGATCTCTTAGATGTGTTGATGATATACTGATCTAATGTTGTATTATTGTACCCTGACATCTTTTCTACATGTTTGAACCATTAGATCACATGGAGTAAACTTAGAATCAAATATACCAAGGTTCAAAGTAGGACCCTTGAAACTGCTTGAGTTTCTGGGCAACCCAGAAACTCAAGAACACGTCTGACAAGCTTTTTGGTGGCTTAGATCTTTCTGTGGTGTTATGTATTAGTCATGAAACTTGCTTCTAGTTGTAGTGTTACACTTATACTACAATCCTAATGCAAATTGCCAGCCCAGATTCAACAAGAACCTAGATATATTCTTCGTCAAACTAATTTAACTCCGTAAACCGGGCATGAACATCTGAAAGAAGCTCAAGAACACCTATAGTGACAGTTATGTCGCTATAGGGCCCTTTAGTGATAATTTATTTATGGAAATTAATTATTTTATTTAATAAATAGAGAAAATAGTTTTTATTTATTAAAAATTCATAATAAATTCCTAAAAATTATTTTAAAGTCTAAAAATAGGTTTTAATTATTTTGAATATATTTCATTAATATTTAATATTTTTGAAATATTAATGGTATTTAATTTATTTAATTATAATATTAAATAAATTACTTAAAATGATTTTAATACTTGAAAAATCATTTAAAATTATTTTATGGTATAAGAAAATATTTTAAGTTATTTTTAATGACTTTTAATATTATGTGATGAATTTAATTAATTAATTAATATTAATGGTAATTGATTTATTTAATAAATGAATTAAATAAATTATGGAAAAATAGAATTAATACTTTAAAAATTATATAAAAATGATTTAAGTGTTATAAAATATTTTAATTTATAAATATAACTTTTGATATTTTGTCATAAAAAAATTTATATTTAATATTAATGGAAATTATTTAAAATGGTCTTAATTAATTTAAAATCATTTAAGGGTAATAATAAAGTATTAAAAATACTTGAGATATTATAAATAATGTATAATATTATGACATGTATTTCATTAATATTTAATATTAAATAAATATTAATGATAATAGAATTAAGTGATATTTAAATCATATAAATATGATATTAATGATTGAAAAATCATAATAAATGATAATAATTACTTGAAAATTATTATGAGCCTATGAAAATTATTTTCGACTGAATAATTAATTGTCTAAGTTAATTGTGTTGCGTTTAGAAAGAGTCTTATGGATATTAGGCTCGAAAGTTATCAGACTAGGCCGTCGGGAAGTCATAATAGTACAAAACTAAACTCAGACTACAATAGTTTGACTTGATACTAAGTCTTATGTGCTGTATAGACGAATATGATTATGTGGTAATGTGTTTAGGTTATTTTATACTTTGATGATATTATTCTAATATTTGGAGATCGATATTATCTATATTAGGTCTTCAGATAAAGATAAGTTATGTTTCGTAACGGTAATCAACAGTGCAGACAAGTTCTCTTTAACTCAACCCAGAGTTATAAATTTTATATATGTTGGTGATTAATCATTGCTGATTATCACGTCTATGAATTTTTGAATCGCACTTTGTGCATATTGCATGTGTTCATCAGGTATGAAAGGCTAATCACCTTCATTACCATTCGGTCCAGATATAATTGATATGTTCATGTTCAATGTTCATCCAGCTATGAAAATTATCCATGCTAGTTCACAATTATATTGTTGAATGTTAGCCAGCTATTATTCAAAATCTTTCCATTATGATATATCCTTAATTTATTGAACTTAAACTTGCTGGGCAAACTTGTTGCTCACCCTTGCTATATCATGATAAACATTGCAGATTAAGGTGAATACGTCGGATACAAGGAAAAGTCAAAGCCAAGTTCAGCTTGGGACTATGTGTGCAGCTAGATTTGTAATAGTATTGTATAATAATAACATTGTATGTTAAATATGATATTAATTCAGGCTTTAAGTGAAGGTTCTCGACCTTGGGGATAGTGTGTAATGTTTAATGTATAAATAATTTATGTTTATATCTTCCATAATAGTTAGAACTAGTGTTCCAGATTCGTGGTGATTTAGGACCCGGATTTGGGGATGCTACATGGTTAACGTTCAAATAGTGAAATTTGCATGATAATTTGATAAGTGTATAAGGGCTAAAATGTGATGCTCTTAAGAAGAGGTAATGTTTTTTAAACTTAAGATTCGAGACTTCGGTCTTGTAATGTGTGATTTATGGTAGTGAGCAAAACTTAAACTAAGTTAACAAGTTATATTGAAAGTGGGAACTAAACTTATAAAGTTAATATTAATGTAACTAATGAATGTTGTGAATACATATGGCATGTAGGACTTGTGGTGAACATGAGTGGTAATCGTTTAGCCTACGCACGAGGTAAGTTTCCAAACCTTACTCTTATGTTAAGCAAGTTTCTTATCCTAACTTAATTACGTTTACACAAGTTCCATAACTCTAAACTTTCATTGATCAAGTCCTTAAACTTTATTATCGTTGAACATTTCCATTTAGCAAGCCTTAAACTATATTATATTGTTGAGCAAACTTCGTATTCTTGCCTCAAACTGTTCAAAGCTTAATCATTCAAGTTCATGATTCCAAATGAAATGTCCTTTTGAAGTATTACTTATGTTATGAAATGTTCATTCAATTATATAGAGCTGGGATTTAATCTTTAATTTGAATATCGATTACATTATAGCACCAAAATAGGTATACACCACCCATTCGAAAGTTGTCAACACACCTGCATGTAAACAACTACAACTTTATTATTACAACAAAGAGAATCGTGAGTTTAAATACGTATATTGCCATCTAAACAATATCCACATACAAATAAATCCTCATCATAATTATTGATACATTATTTTACAAAAATGGTGAGGACTACTAAACAACTCTCTAACACCATCATTCCATACCCCGACTGCATTTCGCTATATTCTCGCCTCCCGAGAAGAAAAATGGAACAAAAGGAAAAGGTGAGCTCAACTAGCTCAAGAAGAATATTATTGACTAAGATAATATACAACAAATTATCGTTAGTCTCCAACAGGAAAAAAATCTAATAGTAATACAATAGACAACCAATTTTAAATCAACAATCGCAATGAAACGATAATTCATTAGAAGAGTTAAGTAGAGAATGCAAACTACTATCTTCTATATATGAATTTAAAAGTTCATCGTCGATATTTTATCCCTCAGAACATCAATCAATATATATCCGAATCAAATATATTCATCCTGCACTATGTGCCAAGGACATTCACCACTTGGTCATGTTCATCTAAACACTGCTCATCTTTGCACTACGGCCAAAGCCAAAGATATTCACAGCCAAAGAATCATTCATTTTGCACTATGTGCCAAAGATATTCATCAAAAATCATTCATCTTTGCACTATGTGCCAAAGATATTCAACAATATCATCATTTAAGACCGAGGATGATGAAAATATTTTTTTAAAGAAACGAATCCAAAGGAAACAAAATGACAAGGATTAAGGATTAAGGATTCAGATTTTATTTTATCCATGTCCAAAAATACCTCAAAAATAATCATAGTGGTGTAAAATTCAAGAATGATCAAAACATGGATACAATCAAAGCTAGTATCCGTAATAGATATTTTGGACTAAAAGAAAAATTTTATTTTTCGATGAATAGTGCCGATTCGTGAATAGTATCAGATACGTGAATAAGGTCGATACGTGAATAGTAACTCGACACCAAAAGATAGAAATTTCACAAAAAACATCTTCACGCTTCGTGAATAAGATCGTGAATAAGAACTCGTGAATAAGAAATCATGATAAGAATAAGAATCATGAATAAGAACCCCATATGAAAAAGTTCCAAATTTGATAAAAACTTCAGATCAATATTTCAAAGATAATGATATTGAAGAAATAATATCATCATTTAAAAAAAATAATATCCCTTACCTCGAAAAAGACAAGATTTTAGTCAAACACTTGATATAAGCTATGACTTGAACTTGCACCAGATATCAACACTCAAAGTATACTCACAAGAATACCAAAATATCGAGAGAGAAATAGAGAGAAAACTTCAGCTTTCGTGTGATTTTCAATTCTAACCTAAGCTCCCTATTTATAGGAAAATGCTTGTAACACCAAAGTAGAAAATTGAATATAATAATATTATTTATAAACAAAATTCCTTAGCCCACACTTTTGGTCTAGACATCTGAACTCACCTGATTTCCATCCTTAACATGTGCCTCTCAAATGGCAAAAACGTTTTTCTTCAAAATAATAATTAAAACTTCCAAAATCAATTATTTTTAACTCCTAACTTCAATAATTCACAATAAATAGCCTTTTATCGTAAAAATTGAATCTCATGAAGTTTTTATAGGAAATTCAATTCTACAACTTTGCGTAAGAAAGTTTTTCCAAATTCCAAATGTAAATTGACCAAAATCCACAAACGGACGATTTTACGCCTATAATCAATTTTCTACAAGAAATGGGTCCACCAACACACAAAACATGTGTTAAACATTTAATCCAACAAAAATACTTTTCCTCCTCAGATACTCATATATCCCACATTCGTTGTAAAATATCATCATTATTATATTATTAAAATATAAAAATATATATATTTAAATGAATTATTTTATCGTAAAAAGATAAAATTTCAATTTTCAACAATTGTCACATTAAAAATTTTCTCCATCTATATCCACATAAAATAAATATTTTCCTCATCATATGAATCAATAATTAATTATTCACAAATAATATTATGTAATCACAATATCGACAACCTGCAGCTCCTCAGAAAGAGGGGCTTCCAATAAGAATTTCTCCTCATCGCGCGCAATTAGGTGACCAAACCTCTCCTTAGATGTAACTTTCTAGACATTGCCAATAATGTTATCTAATAATATTATTCAGATAATATGAATTATTGTTCGATAATAGAAAAATATCATAAAGGACAATTATTAAAAAACAATAATAATACAAAATATCAACACAACAATTATCGAACCAATAAAATATCGAACAAAAGAATTATCAGAACCATTATTGAGTAGTGCCTTCACGTAAGAGTCAATAATTGGTGCAATACTGCGTGCTATCGCAAGCAACAACGCCAGACATCGTGTTTTAACCAATTTAGTATTCCAACAAAGGTAAACCAGAATAACTACGCCCGTTATTTTTAAACAACTTATATTTGTCGCTTTTCCTCCAATCGCTCACATGGGCCCACACATGGTCGCTACTGGGTCGCATTTAATATTCCCCGACAAAGATTTAATATTTCCACCACCAAACGAATATTCCCGATAACAATAATGAATATTTTATAACCACTTGCTTATTTTGTAAAAATTTATGATTTTACCCATAACTCAACCACATTAATCAAATCAACCCTTACTATTTCAAAATAATAAATAAAGGAAATTCCATTTTATTTATAAAAAATTTGGGGTCTTACAACCTCCCTCCTTATGAAATTTCGCCTCTAAATTGACGTGACGACTGTGTGTTTCAAAAGTTGAGGATACCTCGCTTTCATTTCCATTTCCAACTCCCTGTGTCATTTCTTCAATAGCATGGTTTCTCCACAAAACTTTAACTTGTGGTATAACCTCAGACATAGGACATGTTCTTTCCTATCCAAGATCTTGACAGTACCTCCTCTGACGTTAAGTCTTCTGGCTATCTCGCCTCTTTGTTCTAACTCAATGACGTGGTTCGGTCATCCACATATTTACATAACATCGACACGTGAAAAACGTTATGAACACGCCATACTTGGCGGTAAAACGAGTCTATAGGCCACAGCTCCTATTCGATCGAGAATTTCAAATTGATTAATAAATCAAGGTTTGAGCTTTCCTCACTTCACCGATTCTCGCTTTTGAAATAACAACTTTTGACCTCCTTCTTCAAATTCATCAACTCCGGTGTGTAGCTTGAACAAATTTTAACTTTATCGATTAAAGTCGATTATACTCAGATATCATCACGCGGGTACCTAGAGTTTTCATCTCCATCTCTATTATTTGTAAGTTATACTTAAATGAGTCTTTGAAAATATCATACTCAGATCAGATATGATCTTCTACTCAACACGCCGCCTACCACGCTCGCTTTTCCAAGATGGTATGGTCGTAACATGTGTTAAATGAGTCTCTTCTTAAGTTCTTCAAGCTCTTCCCACATTCCTTTCTCCATTCGAATTTTGTATCTCTACGAGTCACCAAGTTAATGGAATAGCGATTCGAGAATATCCTTCAACTAATCTCCGATAATAACCAACTAAGCCTAGAAAGTTACGATTTCGATTACCGACTTAGGTTGTTCTCAACTATGACTCATATCCCAACCTTGATAAGACGTTACAATGACACCTATCGCTTACTATCGCACTAATATGGTGTCCCTACGAGAGTCCGGCTTTGTAATCCACAAAGGAAGTCACCAGATAAAGGCTCGTGTACCAAATTTATAGTTGGGTTGTTAACTCCTCAAGTTCAATAGAATCATTCGATATGAGATTTTAGAAATGGGTTTTGTAACCGATTTAAAGTCGATACAAATTCAATATCACGCTTTGGGAGTAAGCCAAGAAATTCTTCAGAAATACATCAGAAATTTACTAACAATAGAAATATCATTCAAATCGACATATTTTTGTTCAAGTCCATGACATGAGCTAAGAAAACTTGACATCCGCTTTTTTTCAATAAACGAATGACTTCATGGCTTGATATGAAAATGTTTGACTTCAATGGTTTGATTGCTTGAATTCAATATCGTGTTGCTTAGAATATGAAAACTAACAACCTTATTTAAAGCAATCAATTTTGGCATGATGAGAAGTTAACCAATCAATCCCTAAAATCACATCAAAAGCAAGTATCTTTAAAGAGATAAGATCAATGTGTAATGTGATGATGCCAACTTGGATCAAACAAGATTTCTAAACAACGGATGTAATGAAAGTTTCTCCTAACTGAGTCTCCATAAATAGGTCAAAGTCTAATTTCTCCAGAATCAAGTTCAAACGCTGAGCGCAAGCAAAGAGAGATAAAAGAATGGGTAGAACCCAGATTCAGTAAGGTATAAACTTCGCAAGAATTATAATTAACTAACCCGTGCTAAACTCGCTCGTTCCTCGATTTTGACCGGCCACGACAAACGCTTCTTCCAGAACCGTTGACTTTGACTTTTCTGGGACAGTCTTTTGAGTCACCGTCCCCGCCGAACTAGGTTTCGCTACCGTGCAATCTCGAGCGATATGTCCTTCCTTTCCACAATTATAGTATACCGAACTGCTAGGGCGCTTGACCGATATGTCCTTCTTTCCCAGATTTGTAGATATGACCGGTGGTCGCTCCTCCCCTCGAACCAGCTTTGTCACCGGGCGCCGACGCCTTCACATGGTCGTTGTTGAACCTTCTTCTTGAAATGTCCACTGAGTCACCTCTCCTATTATCATGGCCACGATTACCACCCGAGTGGTTACCGCTTTGTCCGTATTCTTTCCTCCCCACCGGTTATCATCGCTCGATGACTATCGCCACCGATATGACCTCGTTGTGGTCCCATGAAACATACTCATTATCACGCCTAATAATTGAGCCCCGCTTACAACATCCAATATAAAGAAAATTTATGAGAGATAAGATATTGTCAATCTCGGTTTTAGACCCTCGTAAACATACGCCATTCGCTCCTCATTTTCCACCAAATGAGGTGCAAACTCGACAACTCCGCAAACTTCGCCTCGATCGAGAAACCGCCATGTTGTTTCGCTTCCAGCCTAATAAACTCCACTTCCTTCATATGACTAACACTTTCGTGAAAGTATTTGTCATTAAATAGTTTTCAAACGCCTCCCAAGACATGCCGAAGCGCATTGGATGGGTACGCTTCACGCGATTTCACCAAGAGTCCGCTTCGCCATTTTAACATAAAGGTGGCGTAATGGAACCTTCTCGTTCTCTCCGCATCCCAAGACATCGAATATCTTGGTAATTTGTTTGACCCACGCCTCCGCCATGATCGGATCAGCTTTCTTTAAATTCGTGGTCCCAACTCTTTGAATCGTTGGTCGTGATAACCCGTGAATTGCTATCATTTTCTCCTATGTTTTGAACACGAAGTCTCCTCATTCGATTTTGCATGAATCGAAAAACTTCTAAACATCCCCTCGCTCATCATCTCGCCCCGTGGTGTTGTTCACAGGAGGAACATTGCCAACTCGCTCAGACGCTCTCCTCGCTGATGAGTACAAAGGCTCTCCACTGGGCCTCATTTAATCCATCGTTAATATTCTCACGACATTTTCAAATACCGCCATAAAACAAGGGTTAATTAAGGAAATCAATATATCACATAATATCCCTATATATACCGACCAACTAACAATAAGCTTAGTAGACACACTAATGTAAGGATTTACTCGCCTCCCTCCTAGTTCTATTCCCCGATCTCCGCCAGAGATCATATCCCTAAGCTCGATACCAACCGTGACACCCCCAAAATAGGTATACACCACCCATTCGAAAGTTGTCAACACACAAATACATGTATGTAAAACAACTACAACTTTATTATTACAACAGTAGAACTGTGAGTTTAAATACAGATATTGCCATCTAAACAATATCCACATACAAATAAATCCTCATCATAATTATTGATACATTATTTTACAAAAATGGTGAGGACTACTAAACAACTCTCTAACACCATCATTCCATACCCCGACTCGTACTCGCTATATTCTCCTCCCCGAGAAGAAAAATGGAACAAAAGGAAAAGGGTGAGCTCAACTAGCTCAAAGAAGAATATTATGATTAAGATAATATACAACAAATTATCTTTAGTCTCCAACAGGGAAAAATCTAATAGAATACAATAGACAACCAATTTTAAATCAACAACTCGCAAATGAAACGATAATTCATTGAAGAGTTAAGTAGAGAATGCAAACTACTATCTTCTATATATGAATTTAAAAGTTCATCGTCGATATTTTATCCTCGTAACATCAATCAATATATATCCGAATCAAATATATTCATCCTCGCACTACATGTGCCAAGGACATTCACCAATTGGTCATGTTCATCTAAACACTGCTCATCTTTGCACCACGGCCAAAGATATTCATCGAAATCATTCATCTTTGCACTACAAAGCCAAAGATATTCATCAAATCATTCATCTTTGCACTACAAAAGCCAAAGATATTCATCAAAATCATTCATCTTTGCACTACAGCCAAAGATATTCAACAATATCATCATTTAAGACCGAGGATGATGAAAATATTTTTTTTAAAGAAACGAATCCAAAGGAAACAAAATGACAAGATTAAGGATTAAGGATTAAGGATTCAGATTTTATTTTATCCATGTCCAAAAATACCTCAAAAAATAATCATAGTGGTGTAAAATTCAAGAATGATCAAAAACATGGATACAATCAAAGCTAGTATCCGTAATAGATATTTTGACTAAAAGAAAAATTTTCATTTTTCGATGAATAGTGCCAGATTCGTGAATAGTAGATCAGATACGTGAATAGTGCCGATACGTGAATAGAACTCCGACACCAAAAGATAGAAATTTCACAAAAAACATCTTCACGTGAATAAGAATGAATAAGACTCGTGAATAAGAACTCGTGAATAGAAACTCATGAATAAGAACTCTGAATAGTAAACCCGACAAAAAGTTCCAAATTTGATAAAAACTTCAGATCAATATTTCAAAGATAATGATATTGAAGAAATAATATCATCATTTAAAAAAATAATATCCCTTACCTCGAAAAAAGACAAGATTTTAGTCAAAACACCTGGATATAGGCTATGACTTGAACTTGCATCAGATATCAACACTCAAAGTATACTCACAAGAATACGCCAAAATATCGAGAGAGAAATAGAGAGAAAACTTCAGCTTTCGTGTGATTTTCAATTCTAACCTAAGCTCCCTATTTATAGGAAAATGCTTGTAACACCAAAGTAGAAAATTGAATATAATAATATTATTTATAAACAAAATTCCTTAGCCCACACTTTTGGTCTAGACATCTGAACTCAATTTGATTTCCATCCTTAACATGTGCCTCTCAAATGGCAAAAAACGTTTTTTCTTCAAAATAATAATTAAAACTTCCAAAATCAATTATTTTTAACTCCTAACTTCAATAATTCACAATAAATAGCCCTTTTATCGTAAAATTCGAATCTCATGAGTTTTTATAGGAAATTCAATTTCTACAACTTTACGTAAGAAAGTTTTTCCAAATTCCAAAATGTAAATTGACCAAAATCCACAAACCAAGCGATTTTTTATACTATAATCAATTTTCTAACAAGAAATGGGTCCACCAACACACAAAACATGTGTTAAACATTTAATCCAACAAAAATACTTTTCCTCCTCAGATACTCATATATCCCACATTCATTGTAAAATATCATCATTATTATATTATTAAAATATAATAATATATATATTTAAATGAATTATTTTATCGTAAAAAGATAAAATTTCAATTTTCAACAATTGTCACATTAAAAATTTTTCCATCTATATCCACATAAAATAAATATTTTTCTCATCATATGAATCAATAATTAATTATTCACAAAAATAATATTACGTAATCACAATATCGACAACTGTGCAGCTCCTCAGAAAGAGGGGCTTTCCAATAAGAATTTCTCCTCATCGCGCCGCAATTAGTGACCAAACCTCTCCTTAGATGTAACTTTCTAGACATTGCCAATAATGTTATCTAATAATATTATTCAGATAATATGAATTATTGTTCGATAATAGAAAATATCGTGCAAAGTTGACAATTATTAAAACAACAATAATACAAAATATCAACACAACAATTATCGAACCAATAAAATATCGAATAAAGAATTATCGTAACCATTATCGAGTAGTGCCTTCACGTAAGAGTCAATAATTGGTGCAATACCGTGTGCCATCGCGCAAACAACGCCAGACATCGTGGTTTTAACCACCGAGTATTCCAACAAAGGTAAACTCAGAATAACTACGCCGTTATTTTTAAACAACTTATATTTGTCGTTTTCTTCCTCCAATCGCTTCCGTTATGGGCCCACACATGGTCGCGCTCGTCGCATTTAATATTCTCCCGACAAAGATTTAATATTCCACCACCAAACTAATATTCCCTACAATAATGAATATTTTATAACCACTTGCTTATTTTGTAAAATTTATGATTTTACCCATAACTAACCACATTAATCAAATCAACCTTACTATTTCAAAATAATAAATAAAGGAAATTCCATTTTATTTATAAAAAATTTGGTCTTACTAATTCTTGAGTTAGTAGAATAAGAGAAAGGTTAAAACATGTATATCTATGTTATTCTCCCAATCTCTCTTGCTATTTCTCTCTCTTTCTCTCTTTCTCTCTCATTATTTTGAGGCTGCTTGCAAGATTGGTAATAATTGGTGGCCAAATAAATTGTGTACACCTAATGTAGTTGGTGAACCACTAAAGTAAGAACAATAATTATAACACATGCCTCTCTCCTTCTTTTCTACATGTGCCTCCCATCACCCTTATTCTAGCCCATTAATGATTTATTTTTAATGCCTTATTTTGCTTAATAAATGTCCAAAATGTCCCTCTTTAATTAGGCTAAAAGTTGGGCTCCAAATTAATTCTTTTGGGCTCTCAAATTAAAATATTTGGACTTCCTATCTAAAATTTTTGGGCCATAAGAATTATTATGGTCCATTATATTAAATTTATCTTACCCTAATAATTTAATATGAGTTTCCATTTATTCATGTAATTCAAATCCTTATCATGTTTGTTATCTCTACGATTTTAAAGTTGGATATGGTTGTAGGAGAAGAGACAGAGACGAGCGACATAGACATAGGTCTGAGTCTCACCCTATGGGCAGATCTGAACATAGATCAAAGTCAAGATCTCGTTCTCGTTCACGCTCAAAAAGGTTGGTTTTCCTTTTATTTGGAAATAGATCTAGTTTGTGATTTTATGTGTATATTTGAGAAACTATTAACTTTATTATTTAATAGATAGTACTGTATTCATGATAAATGTTAAGTTAGTTGTTATGATGAAGTTTACCTTTTGATACTCTTGTCTTTAAACTGTAAGTTTTCTGCCTACTATATTCCCTAGTCACTGATGCTAAAATTTCAAGTTAATCTGATACTATTGCTGCAATTCTGACAACAATTTGAAGCTCTGAACACGCGTGGGTTGCTATTATAGACTCTTTATTAAGCTTGATATTATGAATTATGCGAGTGAACTTGCAAGAGCCGGTTGGGTGTTATATGTATATGGGTTCTGGTGGTAAAGGAGTTTCAAGACAGTGACAGATAACTGAATTTTTTGAGACCAGTCTAGTTTTCCATATAAATTTCTAATCCCTGTATTGTGATTACATGAGTTAAATGTTTGGAAAAGGTAATGCTATGCCATTCATAGTGAACAAGTAATATGCTTCTATCTTCATTATAAAAGCTTAATAAATATGCTATAGCTGATAGTATGTGCACTTGTGCAGGACAGTTTACTGTTGAATGATCGTTCAAAAAGTATTGTGATCTCACTCGTTGATAAGATCAAATAAAATCCTCTATTCATGTTGTAATCCACTTTCATCATAATTACATGAGTTTCCTTCAAACATATATTATTCTCTCACTCGATACTAATATCAAATAAAGTTCTGTATTCATGTTGTAATTGACTCTTACTATAATTACATTAGTTTTGCATTGTTTGTTGAAATTTTCGACATGATTTGATTTAGGTTATCACTTGCTGTTTATATTACTGGTGTATTTCTGCAGCAAAAGAATTAGTGGGTTTGATATGGCCCCCCAGCTTCTACAATATTAGTTAGTGCTGCTGTTGATGCTACTATCGTTGCTGCAGGTACATGTCTTGTCATATGTAATTACAACTGAATATTTGATAACTGCTATTTTCTCTTTTGAAATAGTGTGGAAAGTCCATCCAATGCATGGTGTTATTTTGGTAAGCGTACTTGGTTCTTTTATTTGCATCTGTTGCGATAGTGTAATCATCATTAGATTGTCTGTATTTTTTTGCAATTCTTTGCTTGGTGAAATAATTCTGAAACTGAGAGTTTTTTGTTTTGTCTTGTGTTTCGTGTTTGTTTGTTTCTGTCTTGTTTTATGTTTAAGAAGGCAATGTTGGGCTACTGTTGGTCTGGCGGATGGTCTTTAATATTTTTCACCTTCCACTACATTGCCATATTTAATCCGCGCCTTTGATTATTTGAATGGATGGTTATAATGTTATTTGTCTAATTTTTATCCATAGCAAATATTTGCTATTGATCATTTCCATATATATATATATATTTAATCCCGTACATATTTCACACGAGTTACAAAGTATAAAAAAATATATCCTTATTTACATTGTGACCTAAATCCTTAGATTATACTTAATTCTTAAATTAAGCAAAAATTTCTGGGTCGCCACAGAGTTGTTACCATAAGCAAAGGTGGCGCGGCCGCGCCAGGGACTGATCAAACCGAGTAAAGAATGTTTAAAAGGATGGTCCACGGGAGTCATATAATATTAATCCTGATGATCATTAAACCTCTAAGATGAAGTTATATCGAGCCTTAAGGACTTAACTTAATGTTAGGTAACAATTAAGTGAGGTATAATAAAACATACAATGAAAGCTAACAAAATTAAATTAATAAACCTTACGTCCTATTAAACTTTAAACAGTTATTTAAATATTAAGTGTCGATTAAAAGATAAAGAATCATGGAACGTGCTGTGAAGTTAATAAAAACGTTTAGTAAGTGTTGATATGTAACTAATTTTTATATTTACATGACTTGAATGTGTAGGGTATTTAAAGGGTTTGTATCATAACTTCGTAATGAACGCATAAGGCAAGTTTTGCTTATTTTTTAATATTGAGCAAAGTTTCCTAGCTCGTACTATTCCTTTGTACTTGTATAAATTTCCTATGTACATGCAAACTTTCTAATTCTTTCCGAAAGCATTACTTTGATAAATAATACTCGTTCAATTATGAATCGTTGAAACTCTATTCAAAACAATATGGCATATTAATGCGCAATAACTTGAGATGATATTGTTATCAAATCTTTGATTAATTATTGAATCCATTTAATTTGGTTAGTCCATAATCGATGAACGTTCTAAAAGTTTAGAATTCTTTCTGAAGTTATTCTAAACCAAATTGTCTTTGGTGAGAATTCCTATGATAAAGATGAGAAGAACAACCCTATTTTAAGCGTACATGTTATCGGAAACTATAATTCTGATCTACATAATAGCGATAATATGTTTGTGAAAAATACATAGTATGATGGGTTGATCACCTGGAGTACGAGGATGGATAGTCCACAGTCTCTTGACTATTAAACGGTTATAGTAGAAGTACTTGTAATCCTAGGACAAAGTTCATTGTGATCCCTCAGTATATACATCTGAAGTCAATACCTATGATTTGATTTGGAGATCGATTATTTCATTGAATTCACAAGTTCTTAATTAATGGTAGATTTATTCCAATAATGGACTTTTTATTCATCTCAAGAATAATCATTTGTCTCATTCAAAAGCTATTTATTGTATATCATTATACTTGTGGGCAATTTGTTTGCTCACCCTTTCATAAAATATTCCATCTAGGTTCGAGGAACCTAAGAAGCCTTTTTCGAGCAAAGGCAAGGCAAGATACAGGAATAAACGACTCTTAGCTTATCTTTTATTGGTGATGTGTTGTGTAATGGATTTATTTATATTTTCTGCTATTATGATATAATAATAAAGGTTAGTTGACCTGAGATACGTTTATGTATGTAACCTCTTAATAAGGATTGTCATGGATTATGTTTAATATCCTATTTAATGGGTAGTTCAGATGTTTTAAGTGTTGGATCGTGGGCGCAAGATCTGTGGGTTGAGGTACCCGTATTTAGGGGCGTCACAAGTTGGTATAAAAGTTGTAGGTTATAAAACTTATGTGGGGAAACCATAGGCTATATCCTTATAGGAAATCGAGAATATAGCAGTTGGTAAAACTCCTATCGAGTTCTAAGGATTGAATTAAGGAAATACATTGAAGATAAATAATAAAATGATTTATGTGTTTACTTGTTGATAATAGATGTCGATGCCAGAAAGATTTTATCCCTCTTCCTATATGTTTCTTACCCTTTACATTTTCAATGTGAATTTGTTTGATCTGAAGGGTGAGATTTTTAGGAAAAGACCGAAATATGATGTTGACGATTTGAAAAGATTGGTCTAAATTAGATAGAGCCGCCAGTTGATATGAGTTAAATAGATGTACCAACTCGACTAAGTTTTGAAAGATTTTGTAATATGGCCCACTATTGGACTCTTTTTAATTGGTGTTGGAAACCAAGATTCATAGAGTTCAGGGGCTTGATTAAGCGAGAGGAAGGTTTTAGGCACCCCCTGACTTCTATGAAACACGGTTACCGCGCTTTTTGTTCCCTAGTTTGTGTGTATGTGTGTGTATATTACAGTTAATTGTGCCTAAGTGCTTTATTTGGAAGCAGTGATATGCCTCTTTTGCACCTATATACAAATGGATTAACTTGTATAAAAGTTCAATTTTAATACAAGATATTATTGGGTAAAATCTATATACGCACAACACGCAAATATACGTGGTCAACAAGTAATATAGTAATGAGTAGAGTATCGTTCCCACAGAGACAAACTAGTAAGAAACTTAAACTTACAAGTACCAATTTCCTATTAATCCTAATTTTATTAAACTAGTCAATTCAATGATTATAATTAAAGAAACTAAATTAAGAAATAAATACATAACAACAAACCAATCGCAAATATTAAAATCTAGAATTTCAAAAAATTAATGGAGAATTAGACTTATGATTTTATCCTAAGCTTCACTATGATTTTAACACCTTTATTCCAATTCAATTCATTATCCCAGCTTATTAATCAAGAACACAAATGTAGTAATAGCCACCTCTCAATGCACTAATATCGTATTAACTTAAATCCACAAATTAGATAGAAACAAGTTAAACACCTTAATCAACTAACTCACTATATCTCTATGCGAATTACAATTAAAGAAGGTTTAAGATTAAGTTCTCTATCCGACTACATGCGATGTCAAGCATATCTCTACCTTAACATTCATCAAGATTCTGCTATTCACAAAATTCATGAACACATGCTATATTAACAAAGTCTAGATTTGAATATCCTCTCTCGATTCCATACAAATCCACAAAGAATTATTGATCAGGCAATTCATAAATTCAAGCTCAAATTAATATAGATAAACTGGAAAATAGCTTATTGAACTGGAAATCAAAGTTTACAAAATCATCGATTCACTTAAGGATCCATCATAAGCCTAAAAAATGAATTAGTTCATCATAAATGAAATAAATACTTAATAAATCAAAGATAACATTCTTTCAATTACAAATAATAGTCTAAGAAGAAGAATATTGAAAAACACCCTTCATGTAACCTATAATTGCAATCGTCCTGAAAATCTCTTCAAAATCTTCCTCCAATGTTGCTGTGAAAAATCTGGAATTTTTCTTTGTAATATCCCTTGTCTGTCGTTTAATTCGTTGTTAATAGAGTAATAGATGTCCAACACACAAGCCCCAGTCGAAATTCCCCATCAAGTAGAGTCCACATACAATCCAAACACTTAGCATCCATGTTCCAGTAGAGTTTCAAGAAAAACATAACACTCAGAATCCGGCACCCCCTGCCCCGGCGGGCTACCAATATGCTAAATTCATATGAAGACCCCCCGCCCTGACGGGGGTATACAAGCTAAATAGGCCCGCCCCGGTGGGGGTTTATTATGCTAAATGACTTTGCTTGCTTCAAGATAACTTCCAAAAATACTCCAATTGACTCCAAATGATTCCAAATGACTCCAAATCTTCGTTAAATGTCGCAACAACCATCCTACACATAAAAGCACAAGAAAAGAACAACAAATAAGCATGAAATGGACAACGATAAGTGGATATGAAATCCACTTATCAAAATCCCCCAAACTTAAACCGTGCCAGTCCTCGAGCACAAAATAACTACATGCTATGCAATGCAATACAATGAGATGGAATGAATATGATCTAATTTATATGCTTCCAAATCCAACAATATCGCAGAATCAAAATTATTTTAACGGCCTTAGAGAAAACAAGCAAACGCTACAATATCAATCACCAAAACCAATCTATAATTCCGTATTAATTCTCAAATCTTAAACCATCATCACTGGTATAGTGTGCGTGTGTGTTCAACATCCATGATATCTGCTACGGATTCAAACTCAATACATAACCAATTTCTTAGAAGGAATCACACAGTGCAAACTCAAAATTGTCAAGAATAAGCTCATTCCAACTAAAACTAAGCAATACCAAACTCAAGGGTTCATGAAAGGTTATACTTCATTTATCTACTTTTTTTTCACACGGGGGCTTTTTGCTCTTTTCCCGTTTTATTGTTTTTTTTATATATATACATACATGACTGTGCAATGTCTCATCCCATTAGGCTGACAGTGCTACCCCTTAGCGAGCTTTCGACCAACGACTCCCAGATCATAAAAAACCTTAGGGCGCTAGGTGTAAAGACAATTCCCTCGGGCGTACTTGCTCAAGTAAAAAAGGCCCCGAAACAAGACTAGTCACAATATATACTTTTTTTTCAAAGCTTATATACCCCACATATATCCCCCAAACTTAAGTTCTTGCCTAATTTTGGCCTTTACTGCTTATCCTTGTCGTTTTCTCATTTCCTCTAGCATTATCCTTTAGAAACTATTTATGTCCCGATTTGAACTGACCAGCCAACAAAGATGTTATTAATCGTGCTAACCTTTTTATACCAGTTTCAAACGAGCGCAAGATTCAATTCATAACAGAAATTGTATCACAGTTCTAGTAATCAATGCTGTATTGGTTAACTTATTCTCAATCTCATCATTGGCCCACAAATAACATGAACTACAACACTGCTGGACATATGAAAACACAATATTAAACAAATTATTTTATTTTATTTTTTAACAAAATGCGATCATAACAGAATTAAAAACAATGCAATAACAAAAATAACCTAAGCTACTATATATGTACCTAACCTATATGCAACATCATAAATCCTAATTACCATGCAAAACTGAAATTAACATGACAAATTTAAACCTAAGTATTATATATGCATGTAAACATGAATTTAAATCCCCCAAACTTAAGTAATACAATGTCCTCATTGGATGAATAATCATAATTAAGTACGTGAGGACTTCCCTGCTATCGCTTAAGTCTGAGGAGGTGGTTGTTGATCTTCTTCTTCAGAATCACTTGGTGGAAACCTCAGCATTGGCATGGGCTTCTGATATGGAAATTATGCAGCGGGATTGAAGCTCTGAAGGGTTGTGTTGAGTGAGGTGAAAGACACGTTTATAACATCAAACATGTGGTCTTGCCTCAATGTGAGTCGCCGCATCTCCCGATGTGCTGCCTTGTTGTGCGCATTTATTTGACTTTGAAAATCAAGGAACTGAGGACTGGATAGTGCCTCGGTCTGCGGTACCTGCTCGGCTCCTTGATCTCCCATAGCTTCATCCTCATACTTTGACGTGTCTGCAACCTCAAATTCATCCTCCGAAGCCGATGGAAAAATAAAGCCCAGTCCACGAGGATGTGAATCGCTTCCTGCCTATACAGAATACCGCACTATCATTCTGGAGTCTAGCAACACAAGCGACATCTGTGTGGGCTCATCATCGGACCATCGCACCCTTGCTTGATGACACAACCCACATATGAGTGCTGGCTGTGGCAAGCCTCCCGAAAAATTTCCACGTAAACACCAGCGGATGGAGAAACAAATAATGGCTTCGACGTCGATGATGAAGTCTTGCACAATTGCGTATAGCAGTAACGCCTTCTCTTTGGTCACGTCTGAGGTGTGTTAGGACGGATACAGTTTAGCACATAGGAATGCGTACCAGATTTTTCTATACCGACTGAGGTCCTTGCTATAGAACACTGTGCCTCCCTTCCGACCTTTGATCCATGTTGTTCCCAGCTTAGTCATCTCCTTGAGTATTGCCTCATAGTCCTGATCAAAATCTTGTAGATGAGAATATTGGCAGTGGCAAGGTACCCGCAGCTGATAATAGGTGTTTATTGCATCGACACTGAACAGAACCAAGCGACCCCGTACAAACGCATTGAATGAAGCTTTATCCTCAGCGTTTGCATAAAATTCCTTGACTATGTTTACGACGGCGGATTCTGGCTCTTCTGTGAATTTTGTCCACCCCTTCTGATAGATTTGAGGCATCATCTCCCCATCACTGGGATCCGGTGCCAACCCCCGCTCCGGTGTAAGGGCTTTGGTGAGCATGTACTCATACTGTTCGGCGGCGGTGGCACTCATAAATTTTCAGCGATCAAAGGTTTGGGTTGGTTTTGCGGGCCTTGAACTCTCTCCCCTTTGATGTTTCGATGTTGGTTGCGAAGCCATGTGCTCTCTATTGCTTGTCTCACAATACCTTGCCTCTCCAAACGTGGTTCACCCACTTCATTGAACACTTGGTGTGCATTGATGATTATCCCCCAAACTTGGCAATTATATGTGGTAAATAAGGTGAATGAGGTTGAGGAACTCAAAAAGAGTGACATGCTTGCCTCGCAATTGCTCACAATTAGCCTCTATGAATGCCCTAATTCGAAAATTGTTGAGTGTAGTTGAAGAGTGTTGTGAGGAATATGGGATGAGATGTGGTAATATATAGAGGTGGTGTGAGGGGGTTTATTGATGGATTGAAGAGGTGGGGAGAGGTAGTGGAGCATTGGAAATCGTGGGTGTAGTGGGTGGTGGTTGGAGTTATGATGGGGAGATTTAATTGAATTAGAAATTGTGGAGTCTAGCACATAGATAACTACCGAGAAGTCAGTTGAGTTCTAGGACCCCCGCCCCGGCGGGGGGTATTAGTCTTAGAAAGCCCACCCCGGCTGGTATAGCTACTATTAATTGGAATTGAGGACCCCGCCGTGGGGGTGCAAGGGGCAAGGTGAAAAAGGCCCGCCTGTGGGGCATTCTTATCTAATTTCTAGAGAGACCCCCGCCCCGGCGGGCCTGGCTTCTGCTAAACTCTTTTGTTAATCAATTTTTTTCATTGTAACCCACTCAATGCTCCTTTTTCCATCCTGCAAGACATAAAACATAAGCATTAGTGGATTATTGATAACATAGTGTATTGTAAAGAGATTAACAAGACTTTTATTAAATAATACTACCTAATAACTTAATAAAAACTATATTCTACAATTATGAATGAAAAATACGAGAAATAAACTAAAGATTGGGTTGCCTCCCAAATAGCGCTTGATTTTAAGTCGTTCAGCCTGACTATTCCCTGTTCATGGTGCGTCAGTCAATGTAATGGCGATGACATAGGTGTCGACCTTGCCACCCCAATAGTGTTTTAAACATTGACCGTTGACTTTAAACGTTTTTAATGGATTGCGACTGTAGAGTTCAATGACGCCATGAGAGAATACCCGCTTTATAGTGAATGGTCCCAACCATCTCGACTTGAGCTTTCCTGGGAACAATCACAGTCATGAGTTGAACAAAAGGACTGATTGACCCAGCTCGAATGTTCGATGCATAATTTTATGGTCATGCCATCTTTTTACCTTTTCTTTGTATAAAATTTGGAGTTCTCATAGGCGTGAAGGCAAAATTTGTCGAGCTCATTCAGTTGAAGTAGTCTCTTTTCCCCGACAACTGCTTGATCGAAATTGAGTTTTTGAATCGCCCAATAAGCCTTATGCTGTGGCTCGACTGGTAGGTGATAAGCCTTTCCGTACAGTAGTTGGTATGGTGACATCCCGAGTGGTGTCTTATACGCGGTCCGGTATGCCCATAATGCATCTTCCAACCAGAGAGACCAATCCTTACAACTCAGATTCACCACTTTCTCCAATATTTTCTTGACTTCCCTATTTGACACCTCAACCTGCCCACTGGTTTGGGGGTGATAAGCTGTCGCTACCTTGTGGTAGACCCCATACCTTGCCAAAAGAGCTGTGAAGGACTTATTGCAGAAGTGACTACCTTCGTCACTTATAATTGCTCTAGGCGTGCCAAATCTTGTGAAAATGTTTTTCTGTAGGAATTTGAGGACCACCTTGGCATCGTTTGATGGTAGTCCTGCAGCTTCAACCCACTTTGATACGTAATCAACTGCAAAGAGAATGTATTGATTGTTGAGTGACGACGGGAATGGCCCAGTGAAATTAATGCCCCATATATCAAAAATTTCAACTTCTAGAATCATTTGTAGAGGCATTTCATTCTTTTTTGAAATATTGCCCACCCTTTGACACCTATCGCAATATTTGACAAAATGATGGGCGTTCTTGAATAGTGTAGGCCAATAGAACTCGGCTTGCAGCACCTTTGCTGCTGTCCTCTCACTACCATAATGACCGCCATATGCAGATGACTGACACTCATGCAAAATGTTCTTCACTTCACTGTAGGGCACACACCTTCTAATCATTTTGTCGGCGCACTGCTTGAACAAATACGGTTCATCCCACATGTACCATTTTACATCATGAAGAAACTTCTTTTTCTGTTGTCTTGTGAGATCAGGTGGAAGAATGTTGCTCACAAGATAATTCGCATACCAAGGAAATTCTGCAGAAATCCCAAATAATTGCTCATCCGGGAATGATTCGTTAATTTCACACCTGTCTTCTTTCGATTTCCCTTAGTTTTCCAGCCTAGACAAGTGATCGGCTACTTGATTCTTCGTCCCCTTTCTATCCTTTATTTCTAAGTCAAACTCATGAAGTAGGAGAATCCATCGGATAAGGCGTGGCTTAGCATCTTTTTTCGCTATTAGGTACCAAATAGCCGAATGGTTCGTGTAGACTATCACCTTAGTCCCGATCAAGTATATCCAGAATTTGTCGAACGCATACACTACTGCAAACAATTCCTTTTGCGTGGTTATGTAGTTCATTTGAGTCTCTGTGAGTGTTTTGCTTGCATAGTATATGGCGTGAAACACCTTGTTTTGGCGTTGACCCAAAACAGCCCCAACCGCATACTCACTTGCATCACACATCAGCTCGAACGACATATTCCAATCTGGTGTGACGATCACGGGGGCTGTAGTCAATTTCTTCTTCAATAATTCAAAAGCTGACTTGCATTCCTCATCAAAACTGAAAATAACATCCTTCTCTAAAAGACTGCATAAAGGTTTTCCAATTTTAGAGAAGTCTTTTATGAACCTCCTGTAGAACCCAGCATGTCCCATAAAACTTCTAATACACTTAACTGAACTCGGTGGAGGCAGTTTCTCGATTGTTTCTAACTTTGCTTTGTCAACCTCCAATCCTTGAGCCAATACCTTATGGCCCAAAATTATGCCCTCCTCAACCATAAAGTGGCATTTTTCCCAATTGAGTACGAGGTTCGTATCTTTGCATCGCTGTAACACCATTACCAAATTCCCTAGGCAAGTATCAAAGTTATCCCCATAGACAGAAAAGTCGTCCATGAAGACTTCAACATTTTTCTCCACCATCTCTGAGAAAATGGCCATCATACACCGTTGAAAGGTCGCAGGTGCATTACATAACCCGAATGACATTCTCCTGAACGCAAATGTGCCGTAAGGGCATGTAAATGTCGTCTTTTCTTAATCCTCCGGAGTGATGACTATCTGGTTATAACCCGAGTATCCATCCAATAAATAGTAATACTCATGTCCCACCAATCTGTCCAACATTTGATCAATAAAGGGCAGCGGGAAATGATCTTTTTGGGTTGCCTTATTCAACTTCCTATAATCCATGCACACCCTCCAACCTGTCACTGTTCTTATCGGTATTAACTCATTATCCTCATTCTGCAGCACAGTCATTCCTCCCTTTTTTGGCACGCACTAGAATTGGACGAACCCACTTCTTGCTTGGAATCGGGTAGATGATCTAAGATCCAATGACTTCAAAATTTCCTTCTTCACAACTTCCTTCATAATAGGGTTGAGTCGACGTTGTTGCTCCACCGTTGGTTTTGCATCATCTTCCATTGGAATCTTGTGCATGCAAATGAAGGGCTAATTCCCTTTATATCCGTTGGTTTTCACTATTATGGGGATCTTAAATCTAGATAACCGTTTTAAGGTCCTAGATTTACAAGTACAAAATTTGCAAGCTAGCTGTACAACTGAAAATGGTTGATCATGGGAACCAGATATAGATCCGTCAGCTGGATCTTAGATCGCGTGGCTCGTAGGCTCACATAATATCACATAAATAGCATGCATAGCCAATATACTGAAATAAAACAGATATATTTACTCTAAACGTTGCAAAACAAATGATTCATCAGTGAAATCCTTTCCTAGCATCCTCCAGATACAGATCTAGGGCCGTGTGCTTGCTAAATATTTACAAATCTTCTCCATTCTAGCTTTTTGGTTTAAGTTTCACAACTATTGAACTGGTTAAAATCTACATCTGACTAGATCTAGTACAGATCTAGTCAAAAAAGTTCAAATATTAACTATTTACAAGAAATGAATAGTTAAAACTTCAAATCTAACGAATATTAACCATTTAAAAAGTATATATATCGCTCATATACGTATTAGAGCAAGCGAAGAAGCCAGATATAGTGAAATCTTACAGTTAGGCATGAGAATGGCTATCGAATGCCTTTAAGCGCCTCAAAACTCATTTTGAAACGGTTAAAACTTGATATTTATATATATATATATATATATATATATATATATATATGTATAAGAGTATTTACAAAGAAGTTTTACAGGAATCAGAGCACGATTTGAGCTCTGTTTAGCTATTCTAGCCTCTATTGCTCTCACCTGGGCCCTCTTCTTTCCTAATCTTCTCTTCGAATCCAAAGAGAGGAGGGGGTATATATAGACCCGATCAACCGTGGGTCTACCTGCGGCTGACCCTGGTGGGCCCAGCCTGGTGGGTCCCGTAGTCTTGAAGTACGTGCACTTTGACAAACATGCAGTTTGTTTGAACCTTCATAACTTTCATTCCAGGAATTCGATATAGGCGTGCTATACCTTTCCCTAAAGCCCTTTCCGAGAGCTACACATGAATAACATGAGATTTGACATTTTCTGAATCCAGGAAGAAGGGTCCATGACCAGATCTTCGAGTCTTCGCAGTCGATCCGTTAAGCTGTCTTGAGCCGTTTTCACTCGAGATTACTGTTATGGTCCTGCGTGACCTTCTTCATGGTAATTTGATCAGTTTTGATGTTAAGTTGGCAAAATTACTCATTTTCCCTTCTGGGTTGATTTCTAGGCTTGATATGTTACAGTTATCTTTCCTCAAGGTTGTCTCTACAAGATTCGTCGTTATTAACATTCATCCCTCGGGGTTATTTTTGAAGTTGATTTGATGTCCCAAGGGGCTGTCTCCAGAGGTCTAGTTTGATGATTTTGTAACGCCCCAGAAAATCGAACATTTTGTAAATACTTTTAATAATGAATAAAATATTATTATTTATTATTATTACGTGTTGATAAGATGAATGTCGTTCTATAACCTAGAAACGTTGGAATGACGTAGTATTTTAACTACGTGAGAGAATTAAAGTGTTTGAATTTCTAAGACGAAAATAAAAGCTTTCTGAGAAATTTTCCGAAAAACATTATTCATCGATTTCTGCTCGGGAATTATTTTTGAACTTCCGAGAAATACATAATGTTATAATATCAAGGTGATATTGATTATGTAATAATAATCTAAGTATAAAAAACATAATATTTTGCATGCGGACTTAATTTGAGAAGGTTAGGAATATTGAGCGTTAAGAAAATAATGTATTAATCGAATGATGCGTAGGCATTATGTGAGTTATTGAACGTAAGTATGGTACGACGTATTATACTATTAAGTATGGAGAAAGGAATAACGTATATTATAATTTAGTATACGAGCTAGCATACGAGAATTATACGTGGTGTATATATGTCAAGGTTCTTAAGTAAATGGAATGGACTTGTAGGATTATTAGCATAATGGTAGAAGTCCAATAGGAAGCGATATGCAAGCCCAAGTGTTTGTTAATCATGAGTCCAAACTAGTGTAATGAAAGCCCAACAAGAAATAAGCTAGATAATTAGCAAGCCCAATGGGTTAAGCCATGATCCATGGAGCAAACCAAGAGTGATATGGGTAGAATTGATGGGCAAGAATTTTGTGTGATGATCAAGTGTTGTGATGATCAAGTAATAGATGTGGCTAGAAAGTTACTTAGTTGTAAAGTAATGAATAGTAAGGAGGTTAGTTAAGGAGGTGCAAGGCCTAAATGACTATAATGCCCTAACTTTGAGAGCTCTATAAATAGTAAGCTCACAATTCAATTGTTGCTTGATTAAAATTCATTCAACACCTCTCAAGTTAAGTGCTTAAGTGTTAGAGAGAATAAGCTCAAATAAGTCAAGAATAAGTCATTCATCCTTTGCTAGATTTTCCAAAGAGAAGAGAAGTAATAGTCTTCAAGGGTAAGACTCTTGTCTATTATACCTTCATCTCTATCATTGTAGATTGATAGAGAAGTGTAGCTTAATGAACTTGTATGCTAGGATCATTTAAGAAATGATTAATGAATGAACTTAAGCCGAATAAGTTGAATAAGCAACTTGAACTTAAATAAAGTTGATAAACTTGTGAAGAACTTATCATATGTTTGTCATATGATGTTAGTATATTCATTATGGTATGAGAACATTGATTGAAGGACTTAAATCCATATTAAGTCATAAGCAAGAAAATTTGTAGGTTATAAGTTGAATAAGTCAAAACTTACTTTGATAATAAGTTGGTGTAATAAGTAACTTGAAATGTTGGTATGATGATTAAAATCCATTTAGAATGATAATCAAATCATTAGTAATGAGGTTTTGCCGGAATTCACACGATTGGACGATTCTCGAAATGGAAGTTGTATTTTGTGTTTGAACTCGAAAAACGTTGGTTTTTAATGGAGACATGTAATATTTGGCATTATAGAGTTGCGAACTCGAAAATGACCGAATTCTGACTTAGAACCAAGAAACGAGCGTTGAACGTTCACGAACGTTTATCGTTTTCGTTAAAAATGAACTAATAGGTGAAATTTTAGCAAACAAAGTCAAATAGATAAAATTCTTGCATGAATGCATAGAGTATGTAATTTGTGAACCGTAGGCTTTTGAACGAGCCAATTCGGACTTATAACGAAGAAGTTATCGTCAGGAGTTTTGCAAAATTTTAAAAAGCTATAAATTTTTCGAAACCTGAGTTGGCACCATGGCGCCAACCCAAGGTCAAAAGATGGGCCGTATGATGCAGGAGACGATGTCTGAACACTGAACTTTTGCACCTGCAGCCTTGCTATAAGAATAAAAAGATTATTTATGACCAGCATGAGTCCGGACTTGCCTATTGTTAACTTAAGGCCTTGCATGCTTGAAGAAGAAAAGAAAAGGGTGGTATGGCATGCCAACCCTAGGTTTTTAGACGATGAAGAATGTTTATAAGTATAACATGAACAGTAACTCAGTAATAATAAGCTGAGGAACTTAATAAGTTATGATAAGGTATTGATAAACCTTATTTATGTTGTCTAATGGTTGAAGATAAGTAATCAATCATGAACGTAATGAAACAATGTAACGAAAAGCCGGAACCAATAATAAATCTAAGTCAGGATTAGATTGAGATGAAGGGTAAGATCTAGTGGCATAAATACTTGATTATATATGACCTAATATGGTACGTTATGTGATCATGTATTGTAGAGACTTAGAGACTTAAAGTGTACATGTGATAAATAGTAAGCAGACGCTAAAAGCAAGTATTCTAACCCTTGTTCTAGTTCAGTATGGACAAGCTTTGTAATTCATGTATTCTTTCGCATGAAGTCTTGAATGATAAAGTCAAAGCCAATTCTTTCGGCTAGACTTATATTATGATTCTATCAAGCATGATCAATGTTTATCGAGCTATATTGGTGTGGTTTTCAAAGCGAAGTGAGTATGCTAAAATGTTTTTGTCGTTTAACGGCGAGTGCGTGAGATTTCCACAACTTAAAGCGTATATACGTTTATGAATATAGTGTTGATCAACATAGAGTACTATAGGTTGATCACCTAAGCATCTTTCGTAAGTAATGTCGGACTTACGGACTTAGTGTGGGGACGTCCTTTTCAAAAGAACTTATGAAATGCTCAAGGTCTTGGGACGGAAGAATTGATGTTTTATTAAATATTGTTGTTGTAAAACATTTTGAATGAAAAGAAGTGCTATTTTGAATTATCGATAGTACTTCAGTAACTATTATTTAGTTATTGAAGATATCTGAGTTCTATGTTTCAAGCATGTTGCTTATTAGAATTGTAGTACTTGTTGAGCTAGTCATGCTCACTCTTGCTTGAACCATATGAACTGACTAAGATCGAAGCGGATGAAGGCTCTGGCTGAGGATAAAAGCAAGAGAAGATGAACCCTTAGATTACTTATGTAATAGTATAGGTGAATGTTTATAATATATTGAATAATATGACAAGAACGAATGAATGGGTTATAAAGAACACAGGGAAATGTAATATTATTTTGAATATATAGAAGACATATTCGTTCTTTTGAGACTTTTCAATTGAATGTATGTGTGAATGGTAATGCTAGTGTAGCACCATCATCAAGTTGGAAGATACCCATTTTGGGAGGCGTCATGAGTTGGTATCAAAGCATTAGGTTATAAAACTTAAGGGGATTAAAACCTTAAATTATAACCTTAAGAGAAGTCAAATAAGTAAAAAAGAAAATAACCTTATATAAAATGCATTATGATTATGTTATGTGTTTTTATTATTCTACTAACGATGTACTAATCAACTTAATTGTTTTGTGTAGATGTCGAGAGTAAATGGAATGTATGTAGATGGTCGGGCCATTAGTGAAGAGTCGGTAAACCAAGTAGAGGTTATATCAAACCCCTAGCGGTGAGATCCGGAGATAGTGGTTATTGAGTGCGGAGACTGGGATGATCTTGACCTCATGTCGTTATTGATGGGATGATAGAGGAGGAAGTGGAGACAGTGTACTTTAATCCAGTAGTTATAGCAGCGGAGATACTACTGGGGGGTCGATGATGTCTCTGTTCATGTCAGTATTGGATAGAAATATCCATTACTATTAGGAGGTCAAGGAGCTGAGAGCAGAGCTCCAAGCTGTAATAGAGGACAAGACTGGCGTTGAGTCCATGTGGGAGTAGGAGCATGATGAGAGGATTTTGGCTAAGGACAAAGTCCACGAGTTAAAGCATGAGGTCTTTGAGCTCAAGGAGGAGCTAAAGACCAAAATCCAGAAGATAGGGAGAATGTCCTATATTCATAGGAGTTCTCATACAGATTTCCAACAGCAGGTAGCTGGATATCCTGTAGAGGTGGGGAAGACGCGGCATACTATTAGCCGTGATATCATTGCCGGTATTGCCAAGGTAGATTTCGAGAATACCTTAAAGCAGATGTAAACTAGTAGTAGCTAGAGTAGTTTCAGTATGTAAATATTTTGTAATTAGTAGTGACGTAAAGCCCTCTTTGTATAGTAAAGGGTAGTCTTTTGTAAATCCCAATTTTTGGAAAGCAATAGTAGGAAGGTAATGTAATCAACTTAGGTTGTGTAATGTAACCGATGTAGTATTATACTACAAAGAATGAATATAAGCCTTTTTATGGAAAACAATGAGTAATGGATGTTGAAGTTATTGTTTAATATTAAATGATAACTAATAAAGAAAGGAATAATAACGAAATGTGTTTATTGTATCAGCAAAATGCTGTCGAGAAGAGTACAACGTAACGAGGAACTAAATGTGAATCAGCAGGAGGAGGTCCGATTAACCCGATCTGAGGAGTTTGTTAATTTATTAACGGTTTGCTTTGAATAGAATAGAGGCTAATATCCCTTAAATCCGGGAGTAGTACGAGATACTACCTTTAAAGATTTCAAGAAGCGTTGGGTCGCGGAGTTCAAAGGAACTATGGACCCTATTGAAGCCCAAATGTGGGTGAAGGAAATAGAAGGCATTTGTGATAGCAAATGTCGATGAAAAAAGGTTGCCTTTGCAACCTATATGATGAAGGAGAGGCCAACTTTTGGTGGGAAGCCAATCGAGGCTAGGGTGGGATAACAAATATATCGTGGGAGAGGTTCAAGGAGATATTCTTGAGAACTATTTTTCCCACGAGCATGCGAGGGGAAGGATGGAGATATGGTTTTGAGAGTTGAAACAAGGGGCATAATGGTTCCCCAATATGCCGCTAAGTTTAATGAAGCTGGCATGGTTCTCCACATCAAGTGGATCTGAGGTTAGGAAAGCGCTGACGGTTTGGCGGGGCTTGAAACCACAGCTCTATAACTCAGTATTTTGGTGTTCAAAGTACTTCTTTTGGAACCATTTTAGAAGGAGATAATCGCCGAGGGTGGTAGTGAGGCTCGAGTCGATATCACAAAGACAAGAAAGCAAAGGAAAAGTAGATGGGGAGTAAAGGTTGAAGGCTAAGCGTTAGTGGCAAAGGAGACGAGAAGAGGAAGGTGATTAGCTCTGGGAATACCGGAGTGAAGCAAAGAGACCCAAAGAGGAGAATGGAGGCATTCAAGACCTATGGGAAGACTTACTTAGGAGTCTGTTTTAAGGGGAAGGCAATTTGTTACAACTGTGGACAGGAAGGGCACATTGCGCATAATTGTTCGAGTCCAAAAAAGAATCACGGATGCTTGGTGTGTGGGTCAACCGACCACATGGCAAAGAACTGACCGGAGAAGGGGACGAACGAGAACCAGGGCACTAATATCGGTAAGTTAGCTATTAGTGGTCCAGCGCAGCCGGGTAGGCCGATGGGCCGTACCTTTAACATGACAGTCCAAGATGCATTTGCATCAGGGGACGTCGTCACAGGTATTATCCTGATCAATGACATAAATGCTTATGTGTTGTTTGATTCGAGTGCTACTTGTTCGTTTATAGCATGCGATTTTGCTGAGCGATGAGGATTACTTCAGAAAAGTTACCTATACCTTTAAATATATGGTACTGTGTTGGTACTACCATTCATTCATTCATTCAATTGAATAGTCTCGAAAAGGACTAATATAACTTCTATATATCAAAATAATATTACATTCCCCGGTTCTTTGTAACCCATTCGTTTGTTCTTGTCATAATATCAAATATATTACAAATCGTTCAACTATTCTATTACATAAGCAATCTAAGGGTTCGTCTTCGCCTTGCCCTTGTCCTTTGCTTGAGCCTTGATCCTTTCGATCTTAGTTGTGTTCATATGGTTCAAGCAAGAGTGAGCATGACTAGCTAGCTCGACAAGTACTATAATTCTAATAAACAACATGCTTGAAACATAGAACTCATATATCTTGATGGCTGAACAATAGTTACAATCTTATCGATAATTCAAAATAGCACTTCTTTTCATTCAAAAGCGTTTTCCAACAACAATATTTGGTAGAATATCAACTAAGGCTTCAAAACTATGAGCGGTTCATAATTTCTTTTGAAAAGGACAACCGACACTAAGTAAAGTAAAGTCCGGCATAGCTTACGAGCACTTACGGGTGATCGACCCATAGTACTCTATGTTGATCGACACTACATTCATTAAGCGTGTATACGTTTAAGTTGTAACAACCTCACGTGCACTGTCGTTAAGCGACAAAAACATTTTAGCATACTTGGTCTTGATTGAAAACCATACCAATATAACTTCGGTAAACATAAATCATGCTTGAAAGAATCATAATATAAGTCTGGCCAAAAGAATTGGCTTTAGACTTCATCGTTCAAAACTTCATGTGAAAGAATACATGAATTACAAAACTTGTCGGTGAAGCTGGAACAAGGGTTAGAATACTTGCCTTGACGTACGCTTCTTGATTAACACCACGTACACTTTAAGTCTCTACGTTTCTACAATACATGATCATATAACATACCACATTAGGTTATATATAATCAAGTATGTATACTATTATATCTTACCCTTCATCTCGATGTAAATCTAACTTAGATCTACTATTATGGGTTTTCGACTTTCATTCGTCATTCACATTCGTTCACTTTCAATTGATTATTAACTCTTAATCATCATGCATTAGTGTCTTACAAGTACCTTACAATGTTATGTTTATATCTCGGTTCATTACTAACAAGTTCTTTTCATTTTATACTTGTAAACATTCTTGTCCAACAAAACTCTAGGGATTTGGTGCAGTGGGCCACACATAACTCTGCATCTCGTCGTGTGGCTGTGAGTTAGCGATATATGCAGTTCGACCTCATGCACTTGCTGCTGCGCGAGCTTTAAGAAACTTAGTCGTGAGCGGCGTGCATGACGGACTCATGCCTCGAATAGTTTGCAAAATTTTGAAAATTTCACGAAACTCCGGACATAACTTCTTCGTTATAAGTCCGAATTGGTCGATTCAAAAGCCTACGGTTCACAAATTTACATACTCTATGCGTTCATGCAAGAATTTTATCTATTTGACTTCGTTTGCTAAAATTTCACCTATGAGTTCATTTTTAGCGAAAGCGATAAGCGTTCGTGAGCGTTCAGCGCTTTCGTTTCTTCGTTCTAAGTCGAATTCGGTCATTTTTGAGTCATGACTCTATAATGCCAAATATGACTTGTCTCCATCGAAAACCAACGTTTTCGACTTCAAACACAAAATCGACTTCCATTAGAGAATTTCACGAATTGGCGATAATAAATCGATCGTGTGAATTTCGGCAAAACTACATTCTTAATGATTCTAAATGGATTTTAATCAACATAAGATCATTACAAGTTACTTATTAAACCAACTTATAAACAAAGTAGGTTTTGACTTATTCTCATAAGTCGATGATTTATTCAACTTATGAACTATAAATCTTCGTGCTCATGACTTATTAATAACTTAAGTCCACTAATCAATGTTCTTATGCTATATTCAACATACTAATCATCATATGACAACATATGATAAGTTCTTCATGGTTCTAGCAACTTATTAATGTTCAAGTTGCTTATCCAAATTATTAAACTTAAGTTCATTCCTTATTAACTTATTACATGATCTTAGAATACATGTTCATTAATAACACTTCCCTTATCATCCTATTATAATAGAGATGAAAGAACATTGGACACAAGATCATTACCTTTGAAGTCTAACTTCTTCTTCTTGGAAAATCTAACTTTGACTTATAAACTTGCTTATTTGCTTATTTGCTCTACCAAATAAGTAGCTTATATTTGAGGAGTTGGATGAAATTTGAACAACAACAAAAAATTGAAATGAGCTTTCTATTTATAGGCCATCCAAATCTAGGGTAAAATGGTCATTATAACCATCCACCTCCTTAACTAACCTCCTCATTCCACCTCCTTAATCCTCCACCTCCTTACTTATTCATAACTTAGCAATTAAGTAAACTTGCTAGCCACTTAAAAAACTTGGTCACCACACTTTTTGTTTTGCCCATCAAGCTTACCCATTTTACACTTGGTTTGACCCATGGATCAAGGCTTTTTCATTGGGCTTTGATAATTAATCTAACTACTTTCTTAATGGGCTTGTGCTACATAGTTTGGACTAATGATATATCAAACACTTGGGCTTGATTGTCACATTATATTGGACTTCTCTTATTAGGCTAATAATCCTACAAGTCCATTACCTTTATTAATCAACTTAACATTTATACCCCACGTATAAATTTCATATACTAACTTTCGTATATTAATTAAGTAATATCGTTATTTCATTCTTCATACATAATAGTACAATCATTCGTATTATACTTACATTCATTACCTTCATATAATGAATACACATTATACGATCACAACTTTCTTCCTTAACGCTTAATAAACCTAACGTTCCCAAATTAAGTCGCATACGAAATATTACGTTTTCCATACTTAGATTATTATTACATAATCGATATCACCTTGATATTATAACGTTACGTATTTCTCGGAAGTTCAAAAATAATTTCACGAGCATAAATCGATGAATAGTGTTTTTGAAAATTTCTCGGAAAAGCTTTTATTTTTGTCTTAGAAATTCAAACACCTTTAATTCTCTCACGTAGTTAAAATACTACGACATTCAAGCATTTCTAGGTTATAGAAGCGACATTCATCTTATCAACACGTAATAATAATAAATAATATTATTTTATTCATTATTAAAAGTATTTACAATTGTTCGATTTTTACGAGGCGTTACCTCTCTCCCCCTTATAAGGATTACATCCCGAGAATCTCGCTATATAAAAAAAATTACACAAATAATTGAGGTAATTCTTTTCATCATTTCTTCTAACTCCCACGTTGCTTCTTACGCATTGTGGTTCTTCCATATCACCTTCTTCACGGAAGGTATGACTTTATTCAGTGAGAACTTGTTCTTTTCTATCGACAATTTGAATCGGCGTTTCCTCGTCGTTAAGTCCTTCTCGATATGAATAGGCTCATATTCTATCACGTGCTTATAATCGGCTTATAAGGGCGTAACACGGATCGTGAAATACATTATGTATTCGTTTCTAGGTGCGGAGGTAATGCTATCATATAAGCTACCTCACCTACCCGTTTTAATACCTCAAAAGGTCTATAAACCTTGGACTTAACTTTCCTTCTTTCCAAAAGCGTATCTTTCCTTTCAGGGAGATACTTTTAGAAATCGTCTGAACCTACTTCAAACTCTCGATTCTCTCTATGCGGATCCGTAAACTTCTTCTTCCTGTCTTGATGCTAGAAGACGCATTTGTATCTTCTTGACAATATCCGCTGTCTGTTGCACCAATTCTGGTCCCAACATTCGGCGTTCTCCTACCTCATCCCAATATAGTGGCGTTCTGCATTTCCTCCCATACAAAGCTTCGTAAGGCGGCATACCTATGCTTGCATGATAACTATTGTTATATGCAAACTCCACTAATGGTAGATGATCATCCCAACTACCCTTGAAATCCATGGCCAAGATCTTAGCATATCTTCTAACGTCTGAATTGTCCTCTCGCTTTGTCCATCCGTTTGTGGATGATATGTTGTACTCAAATTCAACTGCGTTCCTAACTGCTCTTGTAGACTCCTCCAAAAGTTCGATGTGAATCGTGGATCACGATCGAGACAATCGATCTTTGGTACTCCATGTTATAGAGATTATTTCCTTAATATAAAGTCTAGCTAATTGGTCTAAGTTATACTTGACCCTAATTGGCAAAAGTGAGCCGACTTTGTCAATGGGTCACTATTACCCAAATCGCATCATACCCCTTACGGTAGTCGGAAGTCCCACCACAAAATCCATCGTGATATTCTCCCATTTTCACTCGGAATTTCTAATGTATTGTAGCAAGCCCTTTGGGTCGTTGATGTTGGCCTTAACTCACGACAAGTCAAGCACCTACTCACATATTCGGCGATCTCTCTCTTCATGTTTCGGCCGTACGAAACTACTGTCGAAGATCTTGATACATCTTAGTGCTACCGGGATGAATCGAAAACCTTGAACTATGAGCCTCTTGTAGAACACTGCTCCTTTAATTCCGTCTCATTGGAACCCAAATTCTTCCTTCAAATCTCAATAATCCCTCATTATCAAGACTATACTTAGTATCTTTTTTTCATTGGCGGGTAGCTCCTTCATCAGGTCACACTCATCCGGTTTTGAGTTGTACCTCTTTAACTCTTTCTACGATGGTAGATTGCATCTCGTCATAAACAACATTTGTCCTCCTTCACTTGGCGACTTCACTTCGACTCCATCCTAGCCATCTACATTATCAACTTTCGGTTTGAGCCGTCGATAAAGACAACTTTTCCGACCCTTCCTACTTAAGGCGTCGGCAACTACATTGGCTTTTCGAGGGTGATCTGAGATTTTCACTGTCGTAATCCTTTATCAACTCGACCATCTCCTCTGCCTCATATTCAACTCCTTACGTGTGAAGATATATTTTAGACTTTTGTGGTCGTGTATATCTCACATTTTTCTCCATAAAGATAATGTCTCCATATCTTTAGGCAAAAACTCTGCGGCCCCAGTTCGGATCATGAGTAGGGTAAACTTTCTCATAATCCTTCAAACTGCCTAGATGCATCTGTAATGACCTTGCCATCTTTGCATGAGCACACAACCAAGTCCTCTATATGAAGCATCGCTATAAACTACAAAATTTCCCTGTGTCATGAGTGGTGATGACAAAAGCAGGCGCTTCACTCGATCTCTTCTTTAGTTCTTGAAAATTGTCCTCGCACTTGTCGGTCAAGCGTATTTCACCGTCTTCCTCGTCAAGTTAGTCAGCGGGTAGCTATCTTTGAAAAGTCTGGATGAATCTTCGATAGTAACCGCTAACCCTAGGAAACTCCGCACCTCGATCGGCGTTTTTGGTTGTTCCCAATTCATCACGGCTTCCACCTTATTTGGATCTCTTGAAATTCCCTCATGGTCGATGACATGACCTAAAAATTGCACCTTCTCCAACCAAAATTCACACTTAGTGAACTTGCATACAATTTCTCCTTTCTAAGTGTCTCAACACTAATCTTAGGTGTTGACATGATCTTCTTGGCATCTTAGAATAGACTAGAATATCATCTATAAACACCACGATGAACTTGTCCAAATATTGTTTGAACACTCTGTTCATCATATCCATAAATCATTTGGTGCATTTGTCGATTAAACGACACATCACGAGAACTTCGTAATGACCATACTTGAGTCTGAATCTTGTCTTTGGCACATCCTCCTTCTAACCTTCAATTGATGATACCCCGTTCTTAAATCTATTTTGAAAATACTTAGCCCCTTTGTTGATCAAAGAGATCATCGATCTGGGCAATGGGTATTTATTCTTTATCGTTAACTTGTTCGACTCTCGATAGTCGATACACAGTCTTAACGATCCGTCCTTCTTCTTGACAAAGCGATCTGGGGTGCTCCCCACGGTGAAACACTCGGTTGAATGTACTTCGGTCTAGCAGTTCTTTATTTGCACCATCAACTCCTTCATCTCCCTTTGGCGCCATACGATACGGTGCCACAGAAGCTGGTGTGCGCTCTGGCACGATGTCTATCACAAACTCTGTCTCCCTATCCGGTGGAAGACCCAGGCAATTCACTTCGGAAATACATGGTGAATTCTCTCACTATAGGTATTTGTTCCATGGTTGCTACCACTCTCTCAGGTATCAACAACATGACCTGAGATAACCCTCGCATCCCTTTCTTAATAATTTCCTAGTTTGTGTCATGGTTTAGACAACACGAGCGTCGGCGATCTATTTCGTAAAATACTACAGAGGTTGTTCTAACGTCTTAATGTTCACACATTTATTTTGACAATCTATAATTGCCCCATGGTTTACTAACCAATCCATCAGAAATTACATGAATTCTCCTAACTTTATCGGTAACAAATCTACGATAATTTACAACCCGTATATCTACACAACAACTTTTATGAACATCTTCAACAGGAATTATCTCTTCATTTGCTACCTTAATATTTAAAGGTATAGGCAACTTTTCGGGAAGTAATCCTAATCGTCTAGCAAAATCGCATCTATAAGCGAACAAGTAGCACCCGAATCAAAGCAAATACGTACGCATTGATATTGTTGATCGGAATAATACTGCGACGGCGTCCCCGATCTGTTGCATCTTGGACTATCATATTAAAAGTCGACCCATCGGCCTACCATTTGTCTTTGGACCCCTAATAGCTAACTTACGCTATTAGTGCCCGGTTCCGTCAGTCCCCTTCTTGGGCGATTTCTTTGCCATGTGGTCGGTTGATCCACACACAAAGCATCCGTGGTTCTTCTTGGACTTGGACAATTAGGCGCAATGTGCCCCTCACATCCTAATTTATATGAGACGGCCTTCCCTTGAGAGGCAGACTCTAAGTGAGTCTTCCCCCACAGTCTTTGGGCCTCCATTCTTCTTTCTGGGTCTCCTTGCTTCACTCCGGTATTCCCGAGCTAAATACCTTCCTTTCCGACCCTCGCCACTACCTTTGGCTCCCTCGATCTTTACTCCCCATCTACCTTACCCTTATTTTTCTTTTCTTTGTGGTATTGGCTCAGCGCCTCACTACCACCTTGGCGATTATCGCCTTCTCTAAAATGGTCCCAAAAGAAGTACTTTGGAACATCGATATCGGTTATAGAGCGGGGTTTCAAGCCACCTTTCGAAGCATCGCGCCTTCCTCACCTCGGTATCCACTTGGTGTGGGCGAACCTTGCCGATTCATTAAACTTGGCGGCGTATTGGGGAACCATCATGTCCCCTTGTTTCAACTCAAAACCGCATCTCCATCCTCCCTTGCATGCTGCTCGTGGGAAAGTAGTTCTCGAAGAATATCTCCTTGAACCTATCCACGTCAGATTTATTATCCAACCCTAGCTTTGATTGGCTTCCCACCAAAAGTTGGCCTCTCCCTTCATCATATAGGTTGCAAAGGCAACCTTTTGGGCCTCATCGACATTGCTATTACAAATGCCTTCTCTATCTCCTTAACCCACGTTTGGGCTTGATAGGGTAAGTAGTTCCTTTGAACTCGGCGGACCTACACTCTTGAAATCCTTAAAGGTAGTAGCTCGTGCTACTCTGGATTCTGAGGATATTAGCCCTGTTCTATTAAAAGCATTTGTTATTAAATTAACAAACTCTGCATCGGATTAGCAGGACCTCCCTCGGGTTGATTCGCTTTCGCACCTTGATTACGTTGCACTCTTCTTGGCGGCATTTTCTTGATACAATAAACACATTCGTTATTATTCCTTTCTTTATTAGTTATCATTTAATATTAAACAATAACTCCAACATCCATAACACATTGCTTTCCATAAAAAGGACTTATATTCATTCTCGTAGTATAATACTACATTGGTTACATACTGACCTAAATTTGATTACATTACTTTCCATTATCGCTTTCCAAAAATTGGGATTTACAAAAGACTACCCTTTACTATACAAAAAGGGCTTTACGTCACTACTACTTACAAAATATTTACATATTAATCTATCTACCACTAATCTACATACGCCTCGAGGCATTATAAAAATCTGCCTTGGCAAGGCCAAGCAATAATATCACGGCTAATAGTATATCGTGTGTTTGCCCCACCTCCACAGGATATCCACTTTACTACTGCTTTGGAAATCCGTATGAGAACTCCTATAGATATAGGACATCCTCCCTATCTTACGCACCTTAGTCTTTAGCTCCTCCTTGAGCTCAAAGACCTCGTGCTTTAAATCACTGGACTTTGTCCTTGGCAAAATCCTCTCATCATTTCCTGCTCCCACATGGACTCGACATCGGTCTTGTCCTCTATAACCATTTGGAGCTACGCCTTGACTCCTTGACTTCACAGCGGTAATGGATATTTCTATCAACACTTGACATGAAAAGAGACATCATCGACCCCAGGAGCTATCTCTCTCTGCTATAGCCACTTGGGTTAAAGGAAATTGTCTCTACCTCCTCCACTATCATCCCGTCAAATACTGGCATGTAGTCAGCTTCCTATGAGTCTCCAGACTCAATAATCACTACATCTAGCTCTGCTGCTATAGGGTTTGGTATAACCTCTACTTGGTTCACCGATTCTTCGCTAATGGTTTGCTCATTTACAAACATCTCGTTTACTCCTGACATCTACACAAAACAATTAAGTTGATTAGTACACGTCAATAGAATAATAAAAACACATTACATAATCATAATGCATTTTTTATAAGGTTATTTTCCTCTTGTACTTCTTTGACTCCTCTTAAGGTTATGACTTAAGGTTTTTAATCCCCCCTTAAGTTTTATAACCTATTGCTCTGATACCAACTTTGTGGCGCCCCAAATCGGGTCTCTTCCAACTTGAAGCGAGATGGTCTACTGCAGTACTACCATTCATTCATTCATTCATTCAATTGAATAGTCTCAAAAGGACTAATATAACTTCTATATATCCAAAATAATATTACATTTCCCAGGTTCTTTGTAACCCATTCGTTTGTTCTTGTCATAATATCAAATATATTACAAATCGTTCAACTATTCTATTACATAAGCAATCTAAGGGTTCGTCTTCGCCTTGCCCTTGTCCTTTTGAGCCTTCGGTCCGCTCGATCTTAGTTGTGTTCATATGGTTCAAGCAAGAGTGAGCATGACTAGCTCAGCAAGTACTATAATTCTAATAAACAACATGCTTGAAACATAGAACTCATATATCTTGATGGCGAACAATGATTCTGAAATCTTATCGATAATTCAAAATAGCACTTCTTTTCATTCAAAGCGTTTTCCAACAACAATATTGGTAGAATATCAACTAAGGCTTCGAAACTATGAGCGGTTCATAATTTCTTTTGAAAAGGACAACCCGAGCACTAAGTAAAAGTAAGTTCGGCATAGCTTACGAGCATACGGGTGATCGACCCGTAGTACTCTATGTTGATCGACACTACATTCATTAAGCGTGTATACGTTTAAGTTGTGGCAACCTCGCGTACTTTTGTCGTTAAGCGACAAAACATTTTAGCATACTTGGTCTTGATTGAAAACCATACCAATATAACTCGGTAAACATAAATCATGCTTGATAGAATCATAATATAAGTCTAGCCAAAAGAATTGGCTTTAGACTTCATCGTTCAAAACTTCATGTGAAAGAATACATGAATTACAAAACTTGTCCAGACTGAACTGGAACAAGGGTTAGAATACTTGCCTTCAGCGTCTGCTTACTGATTAACACACGTACACTTTAAGTCTCTACGTTTCTACAATACATGATCATATAACATACCACATTAGGTTATATATAATCAAGTATGTATACTATTATATCTTACCCTTCATCTCAATGTAAATCCTAACTTAGATCTACTATTATGGGTTTAGGCTTTCATTCGTCATTCACATTTCGTTCACTTTCAATTGATTATTAACTCTTAATCATCATGCATTAGTGTCTTACAAGTACCTTACAATGTTATGTTTATATCTCAGTTCATTACTAACAAGTTCCTTTTCATTCTACACTTATAAACATTCTTGTCCAACAAAACTCTAGGACTGGCGCCGCGGCGCCACACTTAACTCTGCATCTCATGCGCATGAGTTAAAGAATATCTGCAGTTCAACCTCGCGCTTTAGGCGCGGGCTTTAAAAAGCTGATATGAGTCGCACTTGGCGTGGACTCTGTGCCTCAGATAGTTTGCAAAATTTTGAAAATTTCACGAAACTCCCGGCCGCATAACTTCTTCGTTATAAGTCTGAATTGCTCCGTTCAAAAGCCTACGGTTCACAAATTACATATTCTATGCGTTCATGAAAGAATTTTATCTATTTGACTTCGTTTGCTAAAATTTCACCTATAAGTTCATTTTTAACGAAAACGATAAACATTCGTGAACGTTCAACTCTCATTTCTTCGTTCTAAGTCGGAATTCGATCATTTTTGAGTTCGCAACTCTATAATGCCAAATATGACTTGTCTCCATCGAAAACCAACATTTTCTACTTCAAACACAAAATACGACTTCTATTTCGAGAATTTCACGAATTCGACGATAATCATCCAATCGTGTGAATTCCGGCAAAACCACATTCTTAATGATTCTAAACGGATTTTAATCAACATAAGATCATTACAATTTTTATTGGATGAAATAACAACCAACAAAAATTAAAATGAGCCTTCTATTTATAGGCCATCCAAATCTAGGGTAGAATGGTCATTATAACCTTCCACCTCCCTAACTAACCTCCTCATTTCCACCTCCTTAATCCTCTCCTTATCCTCTACCTTATTTATAACCTAGCAATTAAGTAAACTTGCTAGCCACTTCTAAAACTTGGTCACCACACTTTTTGTTTTCCCATCAAGCTTACCCATTTTACACTAGGTTTGACCCATGGATCAAGGCTTTTCATTGGGCTTTGATAATTAATCTAACTACTTTCTTAATGGGCTTGTGCTACATAGTTTGGACTAATGATATATCAAACACTTGGGCTTGATTGTCACATTATATTGGACTTCTCTTATTAGGCTAATAATCCTACAAGTCCATTACCTCTTATTAATCAACTTAACATTTACCCCATGTATAATTCTCATATACTAATTTCGTATATTAATTCGTAATATACGTTATTTCATTCTTCATACATAATAGTACAATACGTCGTATTATACTTACATTCATTACCTTCATATAATGAATACACATTATACGATCACAACTTTCTTCCTTTAACGCTTAATAAACCCAACGTTCCCAAATTAAGTCTGCATGCGAAATATTACGTTTTCCATACATAGATTATTATTACATAATCGATATCACCTTGATAGTATAACGTTACGTATTTCTCGGAAGTTCAAAAATAATTTCCGAGCATAAATCGATGAATAGTGTTTTTCAGAAAATTTCTCGGAAAACTTTTATTTTCGTCTTAATAATTCAAACACCTTAATTCTCTCACGTAGTTAAAATACTACTACATTCGACATTTCTAGGTTATAGAACGACATTCATCTTATCAACACGTAATAATAATAAATAATATTATTTTATTCATTATTAAAACTATTTACAATTGTTCGATTTTCTGGGGCGTTACAAAAAGTACAGTAATACGCGTGGTTGCATAGTAGCACACGGTATTAATTATTGATGCTTACTTGAGAAGTCACTCAGTTATACTCAATTATTGCTACAGTAATTGCTGCATCATATCTCTCATATTATTGATTCAGTTATTGTCACAATATCATCTGCATTATATGATATATTGTTAAATCAATAATTAAGACGACAAAGTTATTTATATTATTATTTGCAATATTGACAATGTCTAGAAGTTCTGTCAATGAGAGGTTTGGTCACCTAATGCGGCATGATAGGAGAAATCCTTATTGAAAGCCCTCTTTCCGGGGAACTTTGGTTGTTAAATATTGTGAATTATAATATTAATGATGAATAAGTTCGTGTTGATTAAAGATAAAATTGATAGTTCCATTGTGTGGGAATTATTAGTGTTAGTGGAAATCAGCATTTATTTTGATAATAATTGATGTCTGGAAGTTATCGGGTAATTAATCGGATAAATGAGCAATTAATTGCTATTGATTTACATGATTATAACTATTTGTTCACATGTGTGTACTATTGAATCACATTCATTTACTATTAGGGGAGTTGGTGCAAGTTTGATAATACTTGCATGACTAAGTTCAAAATGGAGGTATAGATGAAGGTACTATACTATAATTAATTTTTTCACATGTTTAGAGCTATTAAGTCACATGATTTACTATTGATTCACATGATTTACTATTAGGGGAGGTGGTGCAAGTTTGATAATACTTGCATGACTAAATTAAAAATAAAGGAAAAGTTGAAGGTATTGTACTGTAATATTTCGAGCCCAAAAACGTGCAATTATCGAAACTATATTTTCCTATAAATAGAAGCTCATTCTTCCTCCATTTCTTACCAATTCACTAAAGCTTTAGTGCAATTATTATAGAGAGAAATTATAGAGAGAAAGAAGAAGAGAAGTCTGCTACCTCACTATTCCAATATCCAGTTTCTTCTAAGGTAAGGGGTATTATTCTTTCGTATTCATGAAGAGAGTTATTTTCTTTCAATACTTATAAGGGTTGTTATTCCATTCTTTATTATTATGTTGGAATAACCTGTGACGCCCCCAAAATAGGTATGCATCACCCATCTTGAGTCTCCAAATACATGGTACAAAAATCAAATACAACTTTATTATACAACTGTCGTGTAAAATACGACAAAATATAAACTGAGAGTTTAAACAAGAATATTGCCTTCTAGACAATATCCACTCTCAATGGAGTCCTCATAGATAGTATACAAACTCAAATTCAGTCCTCATTACATTTATTATCACACTATTTAACATAATAGTGAGGACTACTAATGCTATCATCTGGACTGTTAATCCGTTCCCCGACTTGTCCCAGCTATATTCTCATTTCCTGAAGAGAACAGTGAAGGAAAAGGTGAGCTCAACTAGCCCAGTAAGAAATATTATGACTAAGATAATGCAAAATAATTTATCGTTATTCTTCAACAATGTTAAACTGATAAAATACAATAGACATCAAGTTTAAGCTGCTTGATGTAGAACAAGCAATCCATTAAAAGAGTCAAATAGAGAATAAAATCTACTATCTTTTATGATTTAAAAAAGGTTTTCATCATTTTTATCATTTGAGACTCGACTTAATAAATAATCCACATCATCCCTGCACTACGGCCAAGGATATTCATTAGTATCACAACCACAAATTATCCATGCACTACGGGCTAAGGATATTCGTGTATTCATCAATGGTCACGATCATGCCATAAAAAAAATTCATCTTTGCACCCTTGGCCGAAGAGAATCCATAGCCATAATCATACCAAAAACTGTCCATCAATGCACTACGGGCCAATGAGGACTTTTCCACATCATTTGTAATATTACGATCATTATTATACCGAATATTCCCTGGTCATAATCATAGCAAGTCCATCTATGCACTACACGCCACAGATGACTTTCAACATAATATAAACATGAGGATGATGACAATGATATAAGAATTCAATGAAACAAGTTCAAGAATTAATTTATCCAGGAACTAATAACGTCCAAATTGTCAACATGATACTTCTTTGTAGAATAAAATTCAAGAATGCTCAGAAGAATATTTCCATGAAAAGATACTGAATGAAGCGCAAATATCAAGGATATTACACTAATTTCATGGAGTATAGAAGTCAAAACTTTAACTAACTGAGTATAATAAAGAATGGAATAACAAAAAAAATCACCAGGCATGTGATAGACCACACAGACAGGTTATTCCAATAGAATAATAAATAACGGAACCAAGTCATGCGTAAGCGCACAGACAAGATATTCTAATAGGATAATAATTAACGGAACAGTCCGTAATTTTGCAATCAAGCTGGGATGTTCCAATGAATAATAATAAATAACGAAACGGTCATGCATAAACGCATTTATGTGACGGGATGTTCCAACATAATAATAAAGAATGGAATAATAGAAGAATTTCACCATGTATGCGGTACTTAGATGTAGACGGAGTTATTCCAACATAATAATAAAGAATGGAATAACGGAAGAATTTCACCATGTATGCGGTATTGCGCATGTAGGCAAAGTTATTCCAACTTAATAATAAACAATGAAATAATAGAAGAATTTCACCAAGTATAGGGTAGTCCCCGTATACATGTTATTCTAACAAAATAATAAAGAATGGAATAACAGAAGTTCTCTTCATGAATACAAAAGAAATAATACCTCTTACGAGTACAACAAATAATATCCCTTACCTTAGAAGAAACTGGATATAGGAGTAGTGAAGTAGCAGAATACTTTTCTTCATTCTCTCTATAGTTTCTCTCTCTAGAGTTTCAGTGAATTCGTAAGAAATAATGAAGGAATGAACTTCTATTTATAGGAGAATGGACTGAATAGTAACTAATTCCTGAACGATCCAGATTGATTTACTTTCAAACGGACGGTCCAGATTGGTTTACTATAAAATATTCTAATAAAACAAAATCTTTTAAATAAAATATAATATATTCTATTTATAATCTAATAAAATGAATAACTTTATAAAAGTATTCTGTTTTATATAAAAAAAATTTACTATGCAAACACTATGCAGGCACTATGTAAACACTATGCATAATAAAATATAATATATTCTAATTATTGTCTAATAAAAAAAAATAACTTTATAAAAGTATTCTGCATTTTATATAAAAAGATTTCACTATACAAAATACTATGCATAATATAATATAATATATTCTATTTATAGTCTAATAAAACGAATAACTTTATAAAAGTATTACATTTTTATATAAAAAGATTTTACTATGCAAAATACTATGCGTAATAGAATATAATATATTCTATTTATAGTCTAATAAAATAAATAACTTTATAAAAGTATTCTGTTTTATATAAAAAGATTTTACTATACAAACACTATGCAAATACTATACAAACACTATGCATGATAGAATATAATATATTCTATTTATAGTCTAATAAAACAAATAACTTTATAAAAGTATTTTGTTTTATACAAATTTTTTTTTGTTTTATTACATTTATAATAATAATAAAACAAACTTCATCATCATTATTATAATTCACACTATTAATCGACCAGGTCGTTCCCAGGAAAGAGAGGGCTTTCCAATTAGGTGACCAAACCTCTCCTTGGCAGAACTTCTAGACATCGCTAATATTGCAAATAATAATATTAATAACTATGTCATCTCAATTATTGATTTAATACTATATAAAATATCGGCAATAATTAAATCAAATAACGTGAGATACTATGCAACAATTACTGAAGCAATAATTGAACAAAACTGAGTGACTGAAACAACGCGTATTACTGTACTTTTACTACCGAGTAGTTCAAGAGTATTAACGGTAAAACTTCCGCGGTTATTTTTATAAAAATATTTTTGTCATTTTCTCAATTTGACAATAATTTCGTTGTGGGGTCCACCAATGATTGTGCCGTCGTACGAATATTCCCTGTTAAAATGAATATTCCCCGACCAATCGAATATTATACAACAACTTGCATACTTTGTAAAATTTATAAATTCTACCCACAACTATAACATTATCTCAAATCCACACCATAATTTTGAATTTTTTTTTTGAGAAAATTAAATCTTTATTCATAAAATTTGGGGTCTCACATAACCTGTCTATGCGAAGTAACGCATACATGGTGAAATTCTTCTGTTATTCCATTCTTTATTATTCTGTTGGAATAACTTTTGTTTGTCTCAGGTCTATCGCATGCTCGGTGAATTCTGTTGTTATTCCATTCTTTATTATTACGTTGGAATATCCTGTTTGTGCGGATTACGATGACCGGTTCCATTCTTTATTATTACGTTGGAATATCCTATCCGTGTGGATTACACATGACTGGTTCCATTCTTTATTATTCATTTGGAATATCCTCAGATCTGTGATACGCATGAATTGGTTCCATTCTTTATTATTCTATTGGGAATAACATGTGCGTGCGATTACTATCGCATGCCCGGTGAATTCTTCTATTATTCCATTCTTTATTATTACGTTAGAATAACTTTGTCTATGTTGATTATCACATGCATGGTGAATGATCCTTCGTATTCATTCCTTATTAAATTGTGAAAATGATCTGTCCACGTGGATTACCGCATGGTGGGCGAAAATCCATTTGCAGTTTCATATATTCTATTATACTCAGTTGGTTAAAGTTTTGACTTCTATACTCCATGAAATTAGTAGAATATCCTGGATATTTTTGCTTCATCCAAAGATCTTTTCATGGAAATATTCTTGAGCATTCTTGAATTTTACTCCACAAAGCAAAAGATTATCATGTTGACAATTTGGACGTTATTGATTTGAGGGATAAATTAACTTATAAATCTTTAAAATTTATTCTTGAACTTGTTTTATTGAATTATTATGTTATTGTCATCATCCTCATGCTTATATTGTGATGAAAGTCATCTTTGGCTTACGTGCATAGATGGACTCGGTATGATTATGACCAGGGATTATTCGGTATAGGAACTTCCCCTTTCACCACAAACAACTGCTCATCTGGAAATTATTAAGTAATTAAAACTTTGTCTTCTGCCTCTCTTTTCGGATTCTCGAGTCGTGATAAGTGGTCCGCCACTTGGTTTTCAGTGCCCTTTTTATCCTTGATCTCCAAATCAAATTCCTGCAGTAATAAAATCCATCTGATCAACCGAGGTTTGGCATCCTTTTTTGCCACTAAATGTCGAATTATCGCGTGATCCGTGTACACTATCACCTTTATGCCAATCAGATAAGCTCAAATTTATCAAAGGCATACACCACTGACAATAACTCTTTCTCTGTGGTGGTGTAGTTCAACTGTGCATCTGTAAGGGTTTTGCTGGCATAATATATCACATGAAGCATCTTTTCCTTCCTCTGCCCCAAAGCAGCCCCTACGGCGTAATCACTGGCATCACACATCAGCTCAAATGGCAAATCCCAATCTGGAGCAGTAATCACTGGTGCTGAAGTTAGTTTCCCCTTTAAGTGCTCAAATGCCAACACGCAAGCCTCATCAAAATTAAACTGTGCATCCTTCTCCAATAAAATGCATAGTGGTTTAGTTATCTTAGAGAAATCCTTGATGAATCTGCGGTAGAAACTAGCATGTTCCAGAAAACTGAGAACACCTTTTATTGAAGTAGGTGGTGGCAAGTTCTCAATAGAGTCTAGCTTGGCCTTATCCACCTCGAGTCCCTTCTTCAAAACCTTGTGTCCCAGTATGATTCCTTCTTGTACCATGAAATGGCACTTTTTCCAGTTCAACACTAAATTTATCTCAACACACCTCTTCAAAACCATTACCAAATTTTCAAGGCATAAGTCAAATAAGTCCCCGAAGACTGAGAAATCATCCATGAATACCTCCATATTCTGCTCCACCATATCCAAAAATATAGCCATAATGCATCCCTGAAAGGTGGCTGGAGCATTGTACAACCCGAAAGACATCCTTCTGAAAGCAAAAGTGTCATATGGACATGTGAAGGTTGTCTTTTCCTGGTCTTCTGGAGCTATCACAATTTGATTATAGCCCGAATATCCGTCCAGAAGGTAATAATACTCATGACCTGCTAGTCTGTCCAACATCTGATTGATGAACGGTAGTGGAAAATGATCTTTCTTTGTAGTTTTGTTGAGCCTGTGGTAGTCCATGCAGACTCTCCACCCCGTTATTGTTCATGTTGGAATCAACTCATTATTATCATTAGTCACGATGGTCATACTACCCTTCTTCGGCACACACTACACTGGGCTCACCCATGAGCTATCTGAAATTGGATAGATTATGCCTGCATCCAGCCATTTCAGTACCTCTTTCTTGACCACTTCTTTCATTATCGGATTAAGCCTTCTTTGTTGCTCCAACGATGGCTTACTATCATCTTCCAACAGGATCTTATGCATGCAAAAAGAAGGGTTGGTCCCTTTGATATCTGCTATGGTCCATCCAATAGCTGATTTGAACTCTCTAAGCACTCGTAGCAGTTTTTCTTCCTGAAAAGATGTTAGTGCAGAAGAAATAATCATAGGTAGCTTTGAATCTTTACTTAAAAATGCATACCTGAGATGATCTGGAAGTGGTTTTAATTCAAGTTCTGGAGGTATCTCAAGAGATGGCTTTAATTTTACCGATGTCTCTCCAGCTTTCGTCAATGGCTCGACAGGTGTTCTGAATTTTCTGAATTTTGGAGTGGTATCCAGATATTGCACAAGTTCATCGAATTCCTCATCCTCCAATTCTGAATTTTTAGCAATGACACTCCTCAATGGTTCATAATCCGCCAGACTCTCAACTTCATCATTTAATACACGGTCCACCAAATCAACTCTGAAACATTCCTCTTCATCTGTTGGGAACTTCATTACCCTGAAGACGTTAAAGGTAACCTCCTAATCATGAACACGCATAGTGAGTTCCCCTTTTTGAACGTCAATCAAGGTCCTTCCTGTAGCTAGGAATGGTCTCCCTAGTATGATTGGTATACTCTTATCTTCCTCGTAATCCAAAATGATGAAGTCAGCCAAAAAGATAAATTTGTCCACTTTCACCAATACATCTTCAACTATTCCTCGTTGATACGTGATGGATCTGTCAGCTAGCTGCAAAGAAATATTTGTTGGCCTTGGAGCCGGTAATCCCAACTGATTGAATACTGACAAGGGCATCAAATAGATACTTGCCCCAAGATCACATAGACACCTACTGAAGCTCATCTTCCTGATCGTGCATGGAATTGTGAAACTGCCCAGATCATTCAGCTTTGGAGGTAATTTACGCTAAAGCACTGGACTGCATTCCTCTGTCAAGGCCACTGTCTCGAACTCTTCTAATCTCCTCTTCCTTGACAATATACCCTTCATGAACTTTGCATAACTTGGCATCTGTTCCAATGCCTCAGCGAAGGGTATGTTAATTTGCAGCTTTTTAAAAACCTCCAAGAACTTGCTGAACTGCTTATCCTCCATCTGCTTATTCAATCTTTGCGGATACGAAACTTGAGGGTGAACTCTTGGTACTGTACTCACGGGCTTCTCCACTGAACCTGCTTTATCTTTTTTTGCCTGATGTAACTCAGAATCCTCCTTCTTTTCTTTCTCAGGAGACACAGTTTCCTCCTCGCACCCGCGAGGCTTCCTCAGTATAACATGGCGCGGCCGCGCGATGCTCAGTTTCTGCAGTCTTTTTCCCAGACCTTAATGTGTTCGCTTGACACTATTCCTTCCATTCTCTTCGTGGATTTGCCTCTGTATTACTTGGAAATGAACCCTGGGGCCTGTTGTTAAGCATGCTTGCCATTTGCCCCATTTGAGTTTCAAGATTTTTAATAGCCACTGATTGGCTTTTGATCATTACCTTCGTGTTTGCCATGTACTTCATCATTATCTCCTCCATTTCTGATTTATTTTCTTACTGAGGTGCAGATGGAGTATGATGTTGTTGAGAAAATCTCGGTGGAAAAGGTGGTCTTGGTAAACCGTCGTCATATTTGGTTGTGGATCGAAACCGATTATTCTATTGAACCGATTCTCATTGATTTCCTTGATTATTTGACCAACAAAATTTTAGATGATTGCAGTTGTTGGAGTTGTATGTGTTCTGAAATTGTCCTTGGTCTTTCTTATAATTGCTCACATACTGTACCGACTCCGAGATGATAGCACATTGATTTGTCGAGTGTGACCCCGCACAAATCTCACATATGAAGGCAACTATTTTCACTTTTCTCTCTGCCAATGTATCTATTTTCTTTGCCATAGATGCCATCTGTGCCGACAACTGAGTAATAGCATCCATTTCCAATAAACCTGCAACCTTGGGTTGTGGCATCCGAGATGTAGGATTTTGAAAATCATTCGCTGCCATTGTCTCGATAAGGTTATAGGCCTCTTCATAGTTCTTTGCCCATAATGCCCCTCCTGCAGCTGCATCTATAATAGGTCTTGACTGCCATCCCAATCCATTGTAAAATGTGTTGATCACCATCCAATCTGGCATACCATGGTGCGGACACTTCCGTAGCATCTCTTTGTATCTCTCCCAGGCTTCGTATAAGGATTCACCCTGTTCTTGCTCGAACTAAGTGATTGCTGTCCTCATTTTTGCGGTCTTAGCCATTGGGAAAAACTTGGCTAAAAACTTCTGTGCTAGGTCCTCCCATGTAGTAATTGATCCTGAAGGCAAAGAATGAAGACAACTTCTCGCTTTATCCCTCAATGAGAACGGAAACAGTCTAAGTCTGATAGCATCCTCCGACACCCCGTTGTATCTGAATGTGTCACAAATCTCAATAAAGCTCAACAGGTGTTCATTCAGATCATCTCAGAAAAGGCACCCCAAAGCATGATCGAATTACGCACCATCTGAATAGTGCCCAGTTTTATCTCGAATGTATTAGCTGCTATCGTTGGTCTGACTATGCTAGACTGAAGTTCATTAATGTTGGGCATTGGATAGTCTCTCAGAGCCCGATGCTCCTCTCTTTGCTCTTCTCTTTGTTCTTCTGCCATGTTAGATGTGGTACCCTCTAACTGTGCTTGTAAATTTCTCTGCACTTTCGCTTTCCAACCTCTCCCGTTAATATTATCCTGTGCTGGTATCAATTTGGAATTAGATGATTGCGTGTGCATAAAAGATCTACAAGTACCTAAAACCAAAAAAAAACAAAAATAGAAATGAGATAAGATTAGATTTGTCTAAGTCATACAATATAGCTTAAAACTGATGATAATTATTTAAATTTAAACGCCTTTCCCCAGCAACGACGCCAAAAACTTGTTGCCTCTTTTTTAGTTCCAACAAAAGAGATCTAACTCATTCAAGCATACATGTGTCAACAAGCAATACAGAGTAAGTCGAGTATCGATCCACAGAGAAAGGTTTCTAACTTAAATTATTATGCATCAACTAAATCACTATTTTTATATGTTTAAACTAATGCTTATAATTGTGAATTACTCTAAATGCAAAGATTAACTAAAATAAGAATAATAATGTAATAAATCAAATCTGGAAATAATGGGATCCTAACTTCATTTAATAGTTCACCTAATTACCACCATTATGTAAGATTATTCATGTATCACAGGAAATTAGCCAAGAGCACTAATGTAGACATAACCATTTTTCAATGTATTATGACCAACTTACATAGGATTAATCATTTTGTTAATAATAAATTTATACATACAATTAATAAATTAAAATATAATAAGAAGATGGTAGATTGTTGTGCGATTATCAAATTTTAATAGCATATGTTATATAGTGTTGCATAAAAATTTTATGTGCAAATACATATATCAAGTATATAATTAATCGATCACTAATAAACCAAAGAACACATTACATGATGTGTGTGTGTGTGTGTGTGTGTGTATATATGTATATATATATATATATATATATATATATATATATATATATATTAATGTCTTGATAAAAATGTTTATAATGTAACCAATATGGTTAAAAATGGGTAACTCTTTCATTATAAAGCACTAACAAATATTTAGAAAGTGTAAATACTGATGCCATGAATTGTTATATTGATATGATTCTTTAGTGGTATATTTTGTGGTATATTTTACACATTACACAAATCTCACCAAGCCTCGAATATCGACACATGTACTTGATGCATTTTGAAGAGTCCATGTCTCGTATCGCTAATTACTTGCTTGCGAATTCTAACATCAAGCGAAAGGAAAACAACGAAAGAATGTCTCGATTTTGGTCCTCGGACATGAAGGAAAGCACATATTACATGCGGCTGAAAAACACGAGAATTAATAATTATGTTGGATCTTCGTATCAAACAAACACCATGTCCAAAAACATAGCGATATAGCATAGTGTCATACATAACCTGATGTTATAGTTAAAAAACGAATACATACCTCATTAGTTTTTTTTTTATCAATTTTTGACAATTGTATAGGCACTTTCATGATATTACCATAATACAAAAAAAATATATTAATGATGATGAAAATGATTCTGGGATGCTAGTACTTAACAAATCATGCAAAGCCACAATCCATATAATAGAATGCGATAAATGAAGAAGCCGTAAATATAAACAAGTGTGGATATAGTCCACAAAATGAAGCTATATCCCCTCCCATTGAATACTTTGTCCCATAATCGAAGGTCTTCATATAACTCTTTTGCACTTTCAGCGGTATTTAGAATTGTAGAGGGCAGCAAAGAATTTTGTTGTCTAAGAGAATAAAATCCATGATGCACACTGAAATAATCTGAAAGCATGACAAAAATTTAACTTCTGCGAAGCTGCATACACCAAATTCATTGTCACATTACCATTGAACCATAGGTACGGGATTATCACATTTAAGCTTCTTCCGGTTTAGGTCTTGATCCAGTTATATTTATTGAATGTGCGATATATTCACACAAACAAAATTAGCACTTAAATGATCTTTTTTAACGATCGTTGCAATCTTATAAATATTTGCGACAGGAATACGGACAATAGTGAAATATAAAATTTAGACATACTTAATAGTTGATTTCAACATTGCATAAACTATCGACCAAATAAATAATTATCTTTCCTGACTCTTTTATAGGAAATAGTATTGCAGAGAGATAAAAAAGTCTCACACTTAGCTAAAAATTCATGTGTTTGTCGGATTGAAAACTAACGAGAACATAAAGGAATTTAGCTCTATATTAAATAAAAATGAAAAGAATTAGAGTAAAACACATATGAAATGGACTTACATAGAATTTCAAAATTGTCATCAAAAAGTAAAAAACAAACCTATTATACTCTTATTTAAAAGTTTTTCAATGGTTTATACATGATATATATATATAGAGAAAAAAATGAATATACATAAAAACTAAACAATTTTTTTTTGGGGGTAGTGTTGAGAGTTTGTCGGTTTATTTTTGTCTTTGCAATTTGGAATTTGGCTCGATCGAGATAGCTTTGTAAATACAAATCATAGATTTACCTAAAAAGATTCAAATAGATTATAGTAAAAATTTCATGAGATATAATAATAAAATAATCGGGGTTTACACTAATAATGAGCGACAAAAAAAGATAATAGCGAAGCAGTCGAACCTTTATACATTAAATTGTGAAAACTTTTTGGAAAACTACATTCTTTGTAGTATTGTATGTTTGTCCATCTTTGTCACAAATTAGTATTTTTACTCCACTCTTGCTTGTAACTCTTGATCTTTGCTACATCTGATTGGTCGTGGCTAAAAGCTGGGCGTGTGAGATCTGATCCAACATGTGAGAGAGATGCCCCTGACTCTTATTAATTGTCATGAAAAAAGCAAACAACCAAAGGAAATTGTCTTTGTTGGAATTTAAAAGGTAATCTAATGTTTGGCGGTGTTAAGACCAAGCGAGGTATGAAAACTTTGTGTCCAAAATTCTTTGTTGAAATTACTTTTGCTTTATCGGATGTTTTCCCAATTGAGTTACTATTAATCTCGTGACATTACACAAACCAAATCAACGATCTATATTTGAACAACATTACAGGAATCCCGATCTTCAACGTTATCTTGTGGTTTGACATTCGGAAGATGTAATCTTATTAAAAAATTATAGGGTGTAAATGCCTTCATGCATTTGTTTGAGTTTTCATCGACCTTACATAGGACATCTTAGATATGGTATTTCATAACTTTGGCCATAAATACATCACATATTCGTTCACCTTATTTATAGCATCAAGTGTAGGAGCGAGGATGGCTTGGTTTTGGAAATAAAAGCCATTGTCAAATTTTTTCAATAAATTAGGATATGTGATGATATCAACAATTCTTTGCATGAGGATTGATCGGATATTTGATAAGAAAATTTGGATAAATAACGGAGAGTAATGATAATAGCTTCGATAATGATAATATCATAAAGTAGTGATTTTAGGAGATAATAATTAAATTAGAAAGTATAATATCAGAACAGTTTACATTACCAAAATAGTTTAGATTTGTAGTGATTTAGAGGGTTATACACTTAAAATATTAATTTGGGATTAAAAAAAAGTTGTGATTTTAGTAGATAATAATTAATTTAGTAATGATAATATTAGAACAGTTAACATTATTAGAACAGTTTAGATGTATAGTGATTGAGGGGATTATAAAATCAAAATAATAATGTAGGATTAAAAAGTAATGATTTTAGAAGATAATAATTACGTTATGATAATATAAAAATCGTTTAGATTGAAAAAGTAGTGATTTAGTGGATTATAAAATCAACATAGTAACTTATGATTTATATTATTTGTTATTTTAATTTTGTTTTAAATGTTTTAATTGTATAATATTATTTTGTAATATAATTATAAATGGTATAATATTATGTTGTAATATAATTAAATTAGTAATGATAATATGCATGGTTTAGATAGGTAGTGATTTTATTATATCGTGTATTATATTATATTATACCATATATATATGATATAATGTATGGTATAATTATGAATGTTATAATATTAGAAAAGTAATTATTTTAGGATACAATAATTATGTTTTAACATAATTAAATTAGTAATAGTTTAGAAAAGTAGTGGATTTTGGGGATTATAAAATAAAAATATTAATTTGGGGATTAAAAAATAGTGATTTTAGGATATAATAATTAAATTAAAAGGATAATATCGAGAACAGTTGACATTACTAAAACAATTTAGATTTGTAGTGATTTAGTGGATTATAAATTCAAAATATTAATTTGGGATTAAAAAAGTAGCGATTTTAGGAGATAATAATTAATTTAGTAATGCTAATATTAGAACAATTAACATTATCGAGAACAATTTAGATTTGTAGTGATTTGGGGATTATAAAATCAAAATATTAATTTGGGATTAAAAAATAGTGCTTTTAGGAGATAATAATTAAATTAGAAATGATAATATCAGAACAGTTGACATTACCAAAATAATTTAGATTTGTAGTGATTTAGTGGATTATAAATTTAAAATATTATTTTGGAATTAAAAAAAGTAGTGATTTTAAAAGTTAATAATTAATTTAGTAATGATAATATTAGAGCAGATTAACATTATCGAGCAGTTTAGATTTTGTAGTGATTTAGGGATTATAAAATCAAAATAATAATAATAATAATATAAAAATAGTTTAGATTGAGAAAATAGTGATTTATGAGATTATAAAATAAACATAGTAAGTTATGATTGATATTATTTGTTATTTTAATATTGTTTTAAATGTTTTAAAATTGTATAATATTATGTTGTAATATAATTATAAATGGTATAATATTATCTTTGTAATATAATTAAATTAGTAATGATAATATCATACAGTTTAGATAGGTAGTTATTTTGTTATATCGTGTATTATAATATTATACCATACATGTATGATATAATGTATGGTATAATTATGAATAGTATAATATTAGAAAAGTAGTAATTTTAGGATATAATTGTTTTAAATGTTTTAAACAATATAATATTATGTTGTAATATAATTATAAATGGTATAATATTATGTTGTAATATAATTAAATTAGTGTGGGATGCACATTAATTATATAGAACATGTGTTACAATGTGGGAAAAGCACATGTCATTGATAGTGCTATATAGATAATATGAGATAATAGATAATAAATAATAGATAGATTCCATTCAAAATCTTACACATCGGCCTGACCTCATATGAACTCACGTAAATTGTTCATTCCATTTTAATAAAATAATTAAACTAATTTCAAGTTTCATGACAAAATTAATTATACTTCGGTATCCATAAAAAAAACCCGGTTTAGATTCTTTTCTTAATCAATTAGTGAAAATTACAATTTCAATTCATGTAAATTAATTTGATAATGTAATAGTTGATTTCTTGAACTACTTTAAAAATATCGATTACTACAAAATTATTATTTTAAAGATAAAAATAAATATTCACATGAATTTTAAATTGATTGAGTTTTCCATAAATTGGTTAAGCAAATAAATTTTCATATCTTTAGAATCAATTAGCGTGGTTCAAATAATTGGAAGAATTTTTGGAAGCTAATAGATTGAAGTTTTAAAATGAATATGGAAATAATTTTTAATTGCATGGAACTATGAAAAGTAGGTAAAATAAATAAAAGTCTAATATTAAAAGAAATTTACTTTTCAAATAATTAAAACTAATTTTTCATAAAAAGCAAGTTGGCCTATCGTGTTTAAATTGATCAAATCAGTTTGTTGCTAAGAGAGTTATCTAATTAATGGATCCTAAAATAGCGTGGTTGTTGATAATATCCATAAAATAAAGGTGATATATATATATCAAAGTAATTGTTAAGGGAATATTTTTGTCGAGGGCAATAAGAAGCATTAATTAGGATGGACATGTGTCGATTTTATAGAGCGACATATATCGATTTATTGTGTGCCATATCTCTTGTGATTTAGTATATATAATAGATCGACGTGTCCTTTGGGAGGACTACGATCATTGAAGTATCCTTTGTGATTTCCGAGTCTGTTTTGCAATTATCGTGTCTACTCAGCAATCATCATGTTTTCTCAGCAATCGTCGAGTCTGAACTGCAATCATTGAGTCTGTTCAACAATCGTCATGTCTGCTCAACAATCGTCGAGTCTGAACTGTGATCGTTGAATCTGTTCAGCAATCGTCATGTCTACTCAGTAATCGTCGAGTCTGAACTGCGATCGTTGTCTTTCATGTCACTACAGCTTTACGATCGTGGACTTCCCTTGATCGTGTCCACGATTTCAAGCAGAGTCTTTGTATCTGTATGGTTAGCATAAACTAGAGAATATATTTCATGGTTGTAAATTGAGCATGCCTAGCTCACTTATTAACTTGTTAAACCTAGATTCATCTAGAGGCATTGTAAAGACATTAACAAGTTGATTTTTAGTAGGGATATATAGTAAAGATATGGTTCCATTTTTCATATGATCCCTAATGAAATGATACCTTATTTCTGTATGCTTAGTCCTAGAATGCATGACAGGATTATGAGTTATTGCTATGGCACTTGTGTTATCATAGTGAATAGGAATGGATTTGAATTCAAACCCATAGTCTGCTAGCTAATTTTTCATCCATAGGATCTAAAACAAAGAATTTGCCCGGTGATAATGTATTCAACCGTAGTTCAAGTAGATAATTGAGTTTTGTTTCTTCTTTGAACCAGACACAAGTTCTGCATTTCTAAGTAATGGCGGTGCCATTTGGTACTCTTTTTATCTATTTTGCAGCCTACAAAATTAGCATCTGTGTAGCCTGTTAGTTCAAATGAGGACTCCTTGGGATACCAAAGCCCCAAGTGAGGTGTACCTTTGAGATACCTGAAAATCCTCTTTACAGCAGTTAAATGTGATTCTTTAGGATTAGCCTGAAATCTAGCACATATGCATGTTGCAAACATTATGTCTGGTCTACTGGCAGTTAGATATAAAAGAGAGCCTATCATACCTCGGTATTGAGTTATGTCAATACTTTTACCTTTTTCATCTTTGTCAAGCTTGGTTGCAGAAGCAATTGGGGTTTTTATGGGAGAGGTTGATTCCATGCCATACTTCTTAAGTAAATTTGTAATGTACTTGGCTTGGTTTATGAAGATTCCTTCATCAGTTTTCTTTACTTGCAGTCCAAGGAAGAAATTTAGCTCACCCATCATGCTCATTTCAAACTTGCTCTGCATAATCTTTACTTGGCTTGGTTCCAATGACAGGATGACTTTTTGATCTTGGTACCAATCTCCATACTTTGCTTCTTTCAAACCGATTAAGTTCTTCTGTGATAGCTTCTATCAAATTTGGAGTCTTCCAAAGCATCCTCTATCTTCTTAGGTTCCATTTGTGACAGGAAGCTTAGATAGAAACATTCATTTTGGGTGGCAGCTCTTGTTTTGACTCTTGCACTTATATCTCCAATGATTAAGGCTTGAGTGTGATCTCTTGCCCATCTGCTTCCTGTTAGGATATCTATCCTGATGCCTTCTTATCTGAGGTCTTCAAGATCTATATCTGCTTCTTGGTGTGGAGGTTCGTTGTCTTGCATAGGCCTCTCTACGATCTCATTTCCTTGCTCAACGACTTCACCATCTGGAACTACGACTGTAGTGTTGAGCTCGACGACCTCGTTCGTACTGTCTGAACTGTCGATCATAGTGTCTTGTAGCATTGTTTTGTCTAAGTCTGTCTCATCAAAGATGATGTGAATCGAGACTTCAACACTTAGTGTCTTCTTGTTGAACACTCTGTAGGCCGTACTTTCTGTGGCATATCCAAGAAAGATTCCTTCGTCTGACTTGGGTTGAAACTTTGTCAAATACTGCTTTCCATTGTTGAGAATGTAGCATGCATAACCAAATACATGAAAGTAGTTGACACTTGGCTTTCTTCCTTTCCACAGTTCGTAGGGAGTCTTCTTAATTCGTAGAGTGTATCAGTGATCTATTCTGAGTGTAGCATGCAATGTTGACAGCTTCTGCCCAGAAGTACTCAAGTAGATGGGCTGCTGCTAGTAAAGTTCTTCCAACCTCTATTAGTGTCTTGTTCTTTCTTTCAGCTACTCCATTTTGTTGAGGAGTTCGTGGAGCTGAGAAGTTGTGGCTAATGCCATTGTCTGTGCAGAACTGGTCCATTTCAGAGAAGTCAAATTCTATGCCATGATCACTCCTTATAGCCTTAATTTTCTCTTCTTTCTCGTTCATTACTAGTCTGAACATCTTGATCAGTTGAGAGCTTGTTTCATCTTTCGAGGTCAGAAAGAATACCTATGTGAATCTAGTGTAATTGTCCACTACGACTAGTGAGTATCTCTTTCCTCTAAGACTCGTCGTTGGAATTGGTCCAAATAGATCCATGTGAAGCAGCTGCAGGGGCTTGTCAATTGAGTTGGCGGTTTTGCTCTTGAATGAGCTTCTGGTCTACTTTCCAAGTTAACAGGCATTGCACGACCTTACTTTAACGAAATTGAACTTGGGTAAGCCTGTAATTAGATCTTTTGAAGCTAGTTTGGACATGCTCTTGAAGTTGAGATGAGATAGTCTTTGATGTCATAACCAGCTCATTTCTTCAGATGCTTTAGCCAAAAAGCATATTGTCTCGTCTGAGCTTAGTTGTCCAAGATTTACTTGGCAATGAACCTTGGGGCCTGTTGTTAAGCATGCTCGCCATCTGCCCCATCTGAGTCTCCAAATTCTTAATAGCCACTACTTGGCTTTTGATCATAACTTCAATGTTTGCCATGTATTTCAACATCATCTCCTCCATTTTTGATTTCTTTTCTGGCTGTGGTGCAGCTGGAGTGTGATGTTGTTGTTGTTGAGAAAATCCCGGTGAAAACGGTGGTTTCGATGAAAACTGTGGCTGAAACTGTTGGTTTGGCTGAAACTGATTTTGCTGATGTCCTTGGTTATTTGACCAACTATAGTTTGGATGATTTCAGTTGTTGGGGTGGTATGTGTTCTGAAATTGACCTTGGTCTTTCCTGTAGTTGTTCACATTCTATACCGATTCTGAGCTGATAACACATTGATTCGTGGAGTGTGACCCCGCACAAATCTCACATACGAAGGCAACTGTTTTTACTTTGCTTTTTGCCAGTGTATCTATTTTCTTTGCCATCGCTGGCATCTGTTCCGACAACTGGGTAATAACATCAACCTCCAACACACCTGCAACCTTGGACTGTGGCATCCGAGCTGTAGGGTTCTGGTAGTCATTTGCAGCCATAGTCTCGATAAGTGTATAGGCCTCATCATAGCTCTTTGCCCATAATGCCCCTCCTGCGGCTGCATCTACAATCGGTCTCGACTGCCATCCCAATCCATTATAAAATGAGTTGATCACCATCCAATATGGCATGCCGTGATGCGGGCACTTCCTCAACATCTCTTTATATCTCTCCCATGCTTCATATAAGGACTCGCCCTGTTGTTGCTCAAACTAAGAGATAGCCGTCCTCATCTTTGCAGTCTTAGCCATTGGGAAGAACTTGGCTAAGGATTTCTGTGCTAAGTCCTCCCATGTAGTGATTGACCCTGATGGCAAAGAATGAAGCCAACTCCTTGCCTTATCCCTCAATGAGAATGGGAACAACCTCAGTCTAATAGCATCCTCCGTCACATCATTGTATCTGAATGTATCGCAAATCTCAATAAAGCTCAATAAGTGTTCGTTCGGATCATCCGTAATAAAGACACCCCAAATCGAATCGAGTTACGCACCATCTGAATAGTGCCCGGTTTAATCTCAAAAGTATTGGCTGCTATCGCCGGTCTGATTACGCTAGACTGTAGTCCGTTAATATTTGGCATGGAATAATCTCTTAGAGCCCGATGCTCTTCTCTTTGCTCAATTCTCTGTTCTTCTACCATATTAACTGTGGTACTCTCTAGTTGAGCTTGTAAATTTCTCCGCACACTTGCTTTCCAACCTATTCCGTTAATGTTATCCTGTGCATAAAAATCTACAAGTACCTGAAATCACAAACAAAACAAAAACAGAAATGAGATAAGAAAAGATATGTCTAAGTCATACAATATAGCTTGAAATTGATGATAATTATTTAAATTAAAACGCCTTTCCGCGACAACGGCGCCAAAAAATTGTTGCCTCTTTTTCAGTTCTGATAAAAGAGCTCTAACTCATGCAAGAATACATGTGTCAACAAGTAAGACAGAGTAAGTACAGTATCGATCCCACAGAGAAAGTTGTCAAATTTAAACTACTACGCATCAATTAAATCACTATACTTATATGCTTAAACTAATGACTATAATTGGTGAATTAATCTAATTGCAAATAACAACTAAAACAAGAATAATAACGAAGTAAACCAAGTCTGAAATTAATGGGATCCTAACTTCATTTAACACTTCGTCTAATTACCACTATCATGCAAGAATTGCTCATATATCACAGGAAAGTAGCCAAGAGCACTAATAGAGTCATAGCTATTTTTCAATGTACTAAGACCTACTTACACAGCATCCACAAATGATAGACTCCATGTAATCATCAATATAACCAAAATCACTATATGTCTATGTGAAATTGGAATCATATTGAATTTAAGCACAAGCCCTTATTTTAACTCATACGGTGAAACAATATATGTCTATCTGGTTCACGAAATACACAAGCCATATAAAACAGCCCCATATATGTATGCTATCATGATTACAATCCATACTTGCATGTTCTTTGTCAATTCCATACAAGTACTAAAACGAATGGTGATCAAGCATTCATACATGCAAAACAATCATGATAGAAATTCCATATGATATGTAAAACAGCCCAAGCAATCAAGCATGCAACTAAACTACATATTAAAATTAGTTAGAATCCCATAACGGAGTTTAGTTCATGACTAAACCAAAAGCCATTATGGGATCAAAGCTAAACATGATTCACAAGCAAACAATTGAAAGATGAAGGATAGAAATGATCAAACCCAATTGCAGATTGTAAACCAAAGTTAACGTTTAACTCCTCATAAAAATCCAGCAAAACAATAATAATAATCCACAAGGACAGAAAATCCCAAGAAGAATTAGAAAAGATGGAGTGTAGGCTTTGTTCTTCGTTGGAATCTCTCCCAAATGTGTAAACCCTAGTTACTACTGTGAAAAATACGTAAAAGTACTGAATGATACGTCTGACACCAGTCAGGATAGTTTTTTATTAATTACAACCCTTTAAAATTGGAAATTAAAATAAACAGCTCAGCATCAGCGACCATCGCGCGCGGCCGTGCGCTCCCCTAGTATAATTCTCGTGCGGGCATGAGACTTGCAGTGTCTTATTCTGTCCAGCCGAGTACTCACGCGGGCTCGCGTCCTCAAGCCAATTCTGCCGCGCGGCCGCGCGGCTTGCAGTCTGTGTATTCTAGTTCTGTCATGCTGCTACTACTGCTACTTGTTCATTCTTTTCCTTCTTTCCTTCATTACTAGTCCCTTTGCTTTACTACATTCTTATGCCGTGCATCCTTCAGCCTTGAGCCATGCATTTAATAGCCTTTTGCCACCCAACACCACCAAAGTATCCATTTCCTGCACTTTTATGCCAAAAATGGGCATAATTCGCGTAAATTGATATCCAATAAGTAGGTTTAAAACCCACTTATCAAATACCCCCTAACTTGAACTATTACTTGCCCTCAAGCAATGCATGTTAACTAACAATTAAAATGCAAAAGCACTACTATGCAGCTAAATTACTATGCAGACTAGTCTCACATCATTCAAACTTAAACAAAATTTCAGCCCAAATTGCCTCAGCGACTTATCCAGATTCAAGAATACAAGTTCAAACTAAACAATGGTCATAACATCATACACTCAGATAATTCATATATGCTATAGAGATGCTGTGTGTGTGTGTATAGTGTTCACCAAAACTTGATTCAAGCAAAGAATACACATGCTAAATTGCTCAAAACAGAAAATTATAGTCTAAATTAAGAATCATGTATATTTATGCAACGAAGACTGTTCCAACATATCCAAACAAACAAAAGTTCAACAATGGGCTTACCTGCTTTATTGCTACTCACGAGGGCGATTTTCGCTCTTTCTCGCGGTGTTTATTGCTATTTTTCTTCTTCTTTTTTTTGACATATGACTGTGCAATGTCTTATTCCCTTAGGCAACACCGCTACCCCTTAGCGAGCTTTCAACCAACGACTCCCAGACCATGAAAGACCTTAGGGCGCTAGGTGTAGAGACAATCCCCTCGGGCATACTTACTCAAGTATCCAAGTCCCCGAAATAAGACTAGCCACGTTATTGCTATTCATTATTTTTTTTATACATAGCATACCCATTTTCCTAAAGTTTGAATGTCAACGTTTGTCAAGTCTACATACATGTTCCACATATTTCTCTTTTTAAAACTACATTTTCTAACAAGCAATGCAACATATAATTCTTATACCTACAAGTGATTGTGAACACATCCGTGCAAACCAAAATCATTTAAACAGCGACATAAATTTCATCGTGTAAAACATTATAACTATGTTCATGTTATTCCATATACTCAAAATCCTTCACAATTCACTAACATCATTGGCTAGACAAGAAATTCCAAAAAGCAAGAATTTTGTGAGACATGTAAACTAACTAAAACGAAAAATTTTCTACCACATAAAACAATAACACACAAACAACTAAACTAGTAAACTAATTATGCAAAATTTTAAAATTTTAAACTAATCATGCAAAAACTAAATTACATGCTACAATATTACTACCCCAATACTCCCAAACTTAAAGTATTTAATGCCCCATTGAATGAAGGTAAGGGGTACAAGAGAACTCCCCTAATGATCGGCTGCACCACCCTCCTCGGGTGGTGAATTTGGTGGTGGATATGGCACTGCTGTCCCAAACTGAGGCCATTCTACCATTGTTCCTTGCTGCACAAAGGCCTCGGTAGAGGCCCTCATGAGCCCCGTAGCAAATGCTCCAAAATTATTGTAGATGGCATCAAACCGTCGCTCCAACCTTCGGAGCTGGCGATCACCATGAGGAGCTTGTGGTCGTGTCGAGGGGCCTGCCTCATCTGTCCGAGGGGGCTGCTGTGATGGCTCTGGGAATGTAGGCTGAAGAATAAATCCTCATCCGCGCGGGTGTGCTTCGCCTTCTGCTCAATCCTCAAATTTCACAATCATGGCATGAGTGATGTCTTGACTTGGATATTGCATTTGTTAATTGCCCCAGTTGCATCCCTGATGAGCACATAACATGGCTACCACTGATGTGTGTGGAATGCTCCCAGTGGTACTTCCCCTCAGATACTTCAAAATGTTTTGATAAATCAAATGACCCACGTCAATATACTTGCTAGTAATTATACCCCACAGAATTATGGCCCTTTCCGCCATGATTTCATGCTGATGCGACGAAGGTAATAACTTGGCACAAATGAACAGCTTCCACGCCTTGGCATATCTATTCAGTGCAGCTATTGGGAATATACGAGGCTGGGTCATGCCGACTTTGTAAGTCCACTTCATGCCTGGCACGCACAATTCAGCAATAACAAGCTCCAAGTCTATTTCCATATGTGCCCCTGTGATCCAATTAGCAGCCCCTCTTGGTGGTGTCTCGGTGAGTTTGAAAATGGTTCTAATGGTGGGAGGTCTGTAGTCTATCTCAATCCCGCGAACCATAGCGATACCGCTCATGATGATCTTGGCATTGGCATAAAACTCACAGACTATGCTCATCGGAATGGGCGTGGGAGAGGCAGTCAGTCCACCCCAACCTCGTTCCTGGATCATGGCACATAGCTGTCTATCTTGTCCTTCTGGTTTGAATCCTCTTTCCTTGACAAATGTTTTTTCTACGATTCGGTAGTACTCCTGCTGGGCTTCCAAACACAGGAACTTGGTGTGGTCAATAATGTCCTCCCCGTGACTGCCGGAGGAGGATGATGAAGAAGACGATGATCGTGCTCTCTTTGGACCCATTTGCAGATAGTTGATCGAGATTGCAGATGAAATTACTGAGAGTGAATGATAACTTGTGATGTGATAACCTTCAACTTGTTTTTGCCAACCCAATCAGAAACCTTAGCTTTATAGTAGTGGATGAGAGCGTGGGTATGGGCCTTGAACGTGGAGATGATCGTGGAATGTGATTGAGAGATGTACGACTTCAATTTGTAACTGATAGAGAGACGGAGACCTGCATTATGGAGACTGAGAGTATTTCACTTCTGTTATGATATCAAATAAGAGTCCAAATGGTCCCCAATACGTTTTAAAAATCTTTAAAATCGCCCGATTCGGTGTCTCGTGTGTAGCACTCGTCATTGTTATTTTGTTTTAGGCGTAGCCATAATGTCGATTATTGTCTAATACGCATGCAAGTATGGGCGCTTGATAACATGGAGAGGCCGCGCGAGTGTTATTTGCTGCACTGCTGATGTTAAACTCCAATCTGCATATCATTGATGCCTTCAGTTGCAGGGACCTACATAGACATTAATGCACACTATTAAGATATGAATTAATGACCAAATAAAGTCTCACCTCTTTCAAACATTCTCACTTTATTTCCTGCTACACACTCAATCATGCAATTTTGACATATAAGTTATCAACAACGAAATAGAGATGAACTAATTAAATACCCTACTGATTAAATAAAAAGAAAGAAAAATAGAGATAGAAATAATGGGTTGCCTCCCATCAAGCGCTAAGTTATAGTCAATTAGCTTGACTGTCTCTAAATATCATGTTGAAGGAAGAGTGGAGGTGACTTTCTGTTTATCCACCTCACCCCTAAATTTAATACTTCAGCTTTCGTCAATGGATCTACCTTCAACTCTGAATTTTCACCCGTTACACACCTCAACGGTCCATAATTCCCCAGTTTTTGTACTTCATCATTTAGGCCCCGATCCACCAAGTCAACCAGGAAGCATTCTTCTTCATCTGTTGGGAACTTTATTGCTTTAAAGACATTGAATGTGACCTCCTGATCGTGTACACACATAGTGAGTTCCCCTTTTTGCACATCTGCATGTGGCTAAGAATGGTCTTCCCAGTATTATTGGTATGCTTTTGTCCTCTTCATAATCTAAGATGATGAAGTCAGCCAGAAAGATAAACTTGTCCACCTTTACCAATACATCTTCAACAATTCCCCGTGGATACGTGATGGATCCATCACCAGTCAGTAATGATATGTTTGTCGGCCTTTGGAGTAAGTGGGTCCAAACCGATTGAGCAATCGATAATGGCATCAAATTTATACTTGCCCCCAGATCACATAAACACTTACTAAAGTTCATCTTCCAAATTATGCACAGAATTGTGAAGCTTCCCGGATCCTTCAGCTTTGGAGTTAATTTCTACTGAAGCACTGCACTGCATTCCTCTGTCAAGGCTACTGTCTCAAACTCATCTAGTCTTCTCTACCTTGATAATATACACTTCATAAACTTTTCATAGCTTGGCATTTGTTCCAATACCTCGACGAACGGTATGTTGATCTACAACCTTTTGAATACCTCCAAGAACTTACTGAATTGGTTATCTTCCCTCTGCTTGTTTAATCTCTGCGGATACGGTACTTGAGGTTGAATTGGTGGTACTGAACTCTTAATCTTTTCCTCTGAACCTGCTTTATCTTTCTCTTCCTACTCAGATTTTTCCATATTTTCTTTCTCGTCAGTGACTGCTTTCTGTCTCACATGACGCCGCCGACTTCTTCGATTTATTCTCTTAGCAGCGTATGCGACTTACGATACCTACCAGATCTTTTGCAGATCTCAATGTGATCGCTTGGCACTGTTCCTTCCCGTCTCTTCTAGGATTTGTCTCTGTGTTACTTGGCAATGAACCTTGGGGCCTGTTGTTAAGCATGCTAGCCATCTGCCCCATCTGAGTCTCTAAATTCTTAATAGCCACTGCTTGGCTTTTGATCATAACTTCAGTGTTTGCCATGTATTTCAACATCATCTCGTCCATTTCTGATTTCTTTTCTGGCTGTGGTGCAGCTGGAGTGTGATGTTGTTGTTGTTGAGAAAATCCCGGTGAAAACGGTGGTTTCGATGAAAACTATGGCTGAGATGACTGTGGCTAAAACTGTTGGTTCGGCTAAAACTGATTCTGCTGATGTCCTTTGTTATTTGACCAACTAAAGTTTGGATGATTTTGGTTGTTGGGGTGGTATGTGTTCTGAAATTAACCTTGGTCTTTCCTGTAGTTGTTCACATACTGTACCGACTCCGAGCTGATAGCACATTGATCCGTGGAGTGTGACCCCGCACAAATCTCATATACGAAGGCAACTGTTTTTACTTTGCTTTCTTCCAGTGTATCTATTTTCTTTTCCATCGCTGCCATCTATGCCAAAAACTGGGTAATAGCATCAACCTCCAACACACCTACAACCTTGGATGTGGCATCCGAGCTGTAGGGTTCTGGTAGTCATTTGCAGCCATAGTCTCGATAAGTGTATAGGCCTCGTCATAGCTCTTTGCCCATAATACCCCTCCTGCGGCTGCATCTACAATCGGTCTCGACTGTCATCCCAATCCATTATAAAATGAGTTGATAACCATCTAATCTGGCATGCAGTGATGCGGACACTTCCTCAGCATCTCTTTATATCTCTCCCATGCTTCATATAAGGATTCGCCCTATTGTTGCTTAAACTGAGAGATAGCCGTCCTCATCTTTGCAGTCTTAGCCATTGGGAAGAACTTGGCTAAGAGTTTCTGTGCTAAGTCCTCCCATGTAGTGATTGACCCTGACGGCAAAGAATGAAGCCAACTCCTTGCCTTATCCCTCAATGAGAATGGGAACAACCTCAGTCTAATAGCATCCTCTGTCACACCGTTGTATCTGAATGTATCGCAAATCTCAATAAAGCTCAATAAAGCTCATCTGTAACAGCACTCTCAAACTAAACCGAGTTCTGCACCATCTGAATAGTGCCCAGTTTAATCTCAAAAGTATTGGCTGCTATCGCCGGTCTGACTATGCTCGACTGTAGTCCGTTAATATTCGGCATGGAATAATCTCTTAGAGCCCGATGCTCTTCTCTTTGCTCAATTCTCTGTTCTTCTACCATATTAACTGTGGTACTCTCTAGTTGAGCTTGTAAATTTCTCCGTACACTTGCTTTCCAACCTCTTCCGTTAGTGTTATCCTGTGCTGGTGTTAATTCAGAATTAGAAGATCTTGTATGCATAAAAATCTACAAGTACCTGAAATCACAAACAAAACAAAAAACAGAAATGAGATAATAATAGATATGTCTAAGTCATACAATATAGCTTGAAATTGATGATAATTATTTAAATTAAAATGCCTTTCCCCGACAACGGCGCCAAAAAATTGTTGCCACTTTTTCAGTTCTGATAAAAGAGCTCTAACTCATGCAAGCATACATGTGTCAACAAGTAATACAAAGTAAGTAGAGTATCGATCCCACAGAGAAAGTTGTCAAATTTAAACTACTACGCATCAATTAAATCACTATACTTATATGCTTAAATTAATGACTATAATTGGTGAATTAATCTAATTGCAAATAACAACTAAAACAAGAATAATAACGAAGTAAACCAAGTCTGAAAATAATGGGATCCTAACTTCATTTAACACTTCGTCTAATTACCACTATCATGCAAGAATTACTCACATATCACAGGAAAGTAGCCAAGAGCACTAATAGAGTCATAGCCATTTTTCAATGTACTAAGACCTACTTACACAACATCCACAAATGATAGACTCCATGTAATCATCAATATAACTAAAATCACTATATGTCTATGTGAAATTACAATCATATTGAATTTAAGCACAAGCCCTTATTTTAACTCATACGGTGAAACAATATATGTCTATCTGGTTCACGAAATACACAAGCCATATAAAATAGCCCCATATACGTATGCTATCATGATTACAATCCATACTTGCATGTTCTTTGTCAATTCCATACAAGTACTGAAACGAATGGTGATCAAGCATTCAACATGCAAAACAATCATGATAGAAATTCCATATGATATGTAAAACAGCCCAAGCAATCAAGCATGCAACTAAACTACATATTAAAATCCGTTAGAATCCCATAATGGAGTTTAGTTCATGACTGAACCAAAAGCCATTATGGGATCAAAGCTAAACATGATTCACAAGCAAAAAATTGAAAGATGAAGGATAGAAATGATCAAACCCAATTGCAGATTGTAAACCAAAGTTAACGTTTAACTCCTCATAAAAATCCAGCAAAACAATAATAATAATCCACAAGGACAAAAAATCCCAAGAAGAATTAAAAAAGATGGAGTGTAGGCTTTGTTCTTCGTTGGAATCTCTCCCAAATGTGTAAACCCTAGTTACTCTTTGTGAAAAATACGTAAAAAATCTTGAATGATACGTCGACGACACCAATCGAGAATAGTTTTTATTAATTACAACCCTTTAAAATTGGAAATTAAAATAAATAGCTCAAGATTAATGACCATATCGCACGCGCGCCACAAGACTCCCCAAAGATAATTCTTCATGCGGCGCGAGACTTGCAGTGTCTTGTTCTCATCAAATAGTACTACATGGCGGTATGCGTCCTCAAGCTATTACGCACAAGACGTCATGGCGACTTGCGATCTGTGTATTCGGTTCGTCATGTCATTGCCATCGCTACTTGTTCATTCTTTTCCTTCCTTCCTTCATTACCAATCCCTTAGCTTCACTACATTCTCATGCCGTGCATCCTTCAGCCTTGAGCCATGCATCCAATAGCCTTTTGCCATCCAACACCACCAAAGTAGCCATTTCCTGTACTTTTATGCCAAAAAGGAGTTCTCAGTACATGCAATGCTAACATGAAATGCAACTAAAACAGACTAAAATGTACTTGAGATGGGCATAATTCGCATAAATTGATATCCAATAAGTAGGTATAAAACCCACTTGTCACCCTGTGGCCAACTTTATAGCACACAAAACATCTAATATGATGCTTATTTGTGTGTGTGTGAGAATTCTTCTTCCATTTGGACTTTTATGGATCTTTAGTCATTCTTCTATTAAGCTAATTTTCCTTCTTCCATGTGTCCTTGTGTTTCATGATTTGTGAGGAGTGTACCTTACCTCTACTGTACCTTCCCAGTTGGTTCGTAAAGTTGGTCTTACTTGACTCTACGATCCTTCGAGGTTGGTGAGTAGTTGTGACTCCCCCAAAATAGGTATACATCACCCATCTTGAGTCGCCAAATACATGGTAACGAATACAAATACAAGCTTAATTATACAACCATCGTGTAATATACGACAAGACATAGCTGAAAGTTTAAACAGGAATATTGCCTTCTAGACAATATCCACTCTCAAATAGAGTCTTCATTACATTTATTGTCACACTATTTTATAGAATAGTGAGGACTACTAATACATCATCTCGGACCATCACTCCGTTCCCCAACTAGTCCCGGCTACGTTCTCATTTCCTGAAGAAAACAATGAAAGCAAAAGGGTGAGCTCAACTAGCCCAGTGATGAGTGAGTTTTATACCCATGAATTGGATACATTCGGGCTTAATTTATTGTTGTTCTTAAGTCTTTTAGGATGTTTTTATGTGTTTGTGTCTATTCATGCATGTTTTATGTTATTTTATAGGAATTAGGACAAAAGTTACATGGATCGATGTTTGGGGTGGCTAGATTCGCATTTTCGGCTTGCCATTTACACAGCAACCACTTCGGAGCCAATTTGACTATAGCTCCTGACATTATTTCGACAAACTTCAAGAATGCAAGTTGTAGATCTACTTCTCCTCTTTCTAGAACATCTTGAATCATCAAAATCGGAGTTCGGACGAAGAAGTTATGTCCATTTTCCCAAAGGACGCTTAACAGAAAATGTCGATTTTGGGCATGTGGGCGCTAGGGCGAACTCATAGCAGCGTTGCCCAGTCAATAACAAGGCTGGGGAAGGGTTTGGTGCGGCATGGACGCATTTTGGGCGAATTTTGACACCTTTTTGACTCCAAATAGGATTGGGTTTGTTCCTAAACTAAAAATTGGACTTATAACCTATAAATACATGATGTAAGGCATAAAATAAAGGGAGATGACATAGCTTAGCCTAGATTAAACACTCCTTTAGATTAGAAAATAACCCTAGTTCTTATTAGTTTTGGAGATTGAAGCAACTTGGAGACCATTGAAGATCAAGAGCAAGAGCAAGAGGGAGCATCGATTTTCTTCGACAATGATTCTATTCTCTCTCTCATCTTACTTTTATCTTTTGATGTCTATTCGGTTGTGGATTCTTGGTTTTAATTCATTAATTATGAACTAACTATTTTTGAGATTTCAATTGAACTTTTTATGGCTATGAATTAGTTATTCATTATATTCTAATTATTTATGTTAAAGTGAGTTGTTTATCTTGTCTTGTGCTTATCGCTTAATTATTTGATCAGTAATTACTTTGTTACTCTGAAGGAATTGGAAGAGGAATTCTAGGGTTAGAATCGGGCATGATATCATGTGACTTAGTTATTTGCACAAATGAATAATTAGGTTTGTGAATAGAATGGAAATATCTTTTCACCGCATGTAAACATAAGGAATTGGGATTAGAATGAGTTTAATTCAATTGTTTTGCATAGGAATATAGCAAAATTGTCTGGATTAAATAGAAGGCAATTGATCACTTGGAAAAGGGCTCTTGGCAATTGAGAATTCCTGTTAACAATTCAGTAGACATAATAATTGGGATAATTGGATAATTGATTTATAGTTCATAATTGGGGATATTGAAGTCTTAATCCTTATTTACCTGAATTCAATCAAATCTTAGTTTTGTTTATTTGCTTTCTTTTAGACTAATCTCTTTTAATTGTTTAATTTAGTTTTCTTAATTAGAAAAATAACGATTTGAGATTGTTTAAATAAAATTAGTTTGGTTAAGAATTAGTACTTGGTGATTTTTATTAAATAATTCCTCGTGGGAACGATACTCTACTTTCACTTTATTACTTGTCGATCGTGTATACTTGCACGTATTCATTGATTGTGAAATCGAACAACAAGTTTTTGGCGAATTCTCGGGAATTAATTTAATAATTATTTACCAATATTAATTTCAATCAAATTAGTCTTAATTTAAACATTTTATTTTTATTTTAATTCTCTTTCTATATTTCTCTTTTCGTGTACCATGGATGACTTTTGTGTATCAATGGCCATATACGAACATGACTTAACCAAGGGAGTGGAGATTGAAAGACTCGAGAAACTTTTCGCATCATTCAAGATGATTGAGACACTTTCGAGGATGTTTGAAGCTTTTTGAAGCTCGGCGTCGTCAAAGTATGGTGGTTACTTGTGATTATTGTTTGGAAATCATATGAGTCATCAATGCACCATCGGGCCGAAGATAAGTGCAAGATAGTGGTGATTACCCCAATAATTATGTCTATCCCAACAACTATCATCGGGATTGGGGAATCACCCTTGATTTTCATGGAGTAACAATCAAGATCAATTTTATGCTCCAAGTCCAACATACCCCACAGGATTTCTTGTGTCCACCTTCACTACAACAGGAAGAACATTCAAATTGGGAGGAAGCCTTGGAAAAATTTATTAAAGCTTCTCAAAAAGGGAATGAGGAACAAGACAAGAAAATGAATCAGTAGAAATTTGAATTTGCAAAGCCAAGGGCGTTGATCAAGAATTTGGAAAATCAAGTGGAACAGAGAAGACATGCGTCGTTGAACAACCAAATCCTCAATACACTACTGCCCTATGACATGGATTCCGAGGCGATGGTGAGCCCGAGCCAAATCTACAACTGGATGAGCCACGAGATGAAAAAGAGGAGACAAGTGGGGATAATGACAACAAGGTCGGTGAAGAACTAATTGTGAGACCCAATGATGATGAGCCAATGTTATTTATGCCTCAAGTGCCTTCTCCTCCACAGTTCAAGAGTCCGGTTGGATTTGCAAAACCTTGTCCGATTGGTAGTCATGTCGTCGGCAATACTCTCTGTGATGTAAAAGCAAGTACACCTTCGAAACCATGGTGCGATGAGCTGGAGAAGATAGAAGAAGAAACTGTTGTGTCTGACAAGCTTCAATACCAGAATATATTCGCAGACACAATGGAGAAACCACCTAGATGCTGGACGTTCTTGAATGTGATCTTATCTAAAGAAAGCATGCTAGGTGACTTTAATACAATGGCTATCGTAAATGGGAACCTACCAAAAGCTATATTATTTCGATGGATGGAGGGTTCTCAACTTTCGTAGGGAATTGGATAGAGAATTGAAGAAGTCAGGTGAGACTATAAAACAAGCGCTTATTGGGAGGCAAACCCAAGTTTAATTTTTACTTTTAGTTTTATTAAGTTTTATATTAGTAGTTTTGAATTTGCATTTATTTAGGATTTAATAAAATTGCTTCTATCATGGTTTCTACAAAGTTATTCAAGTCAAATTCAAGTGTGGTGCCCAATTTGTTCTATGTGCTTATTTATTCTCCAAACTTTAGCAAATGAGGAAGATTGCTATATTTTCGGGGAAGTCCTCCGCTTTAATTTTTTTCTATTTCAGGTATTGAGGACAATGTCTAGTTTAAGTTTGGGGGCATTTTAGTGTCATATTGCATATAGTTAGTTATTTACATTGTAGTTCGTTATGTTTTCGGGTTATTTACATTTAGTTGTTGCATTTCGTTTTTTTTTTTTTGTTTAAAAAAAAATTTAAAAAAATTAAAAATCATAAAAATAGTAGTTAGTTTACTATGTTTGTTGCGAGTTAGTTTATATTTGCATGATTTCAACTGTTAGATAGTAAAAGTCTATTTTGGCCAATGATGAGATTGGAGTTAAGTAGATAAGTATAGTATTGAATATTAAGGCTTTGATGTGATTTCTTGTTATGAATTGAATCTTTTCCTGTTTGAAACTGGTATAATCAAGGTTAGAACGTTAATAAAAACTATGTTAATCGATTAAGTTTAAATTGATACATAATGGATTTCTTAAGTATAATACTAGTGTGAAGGAATGAAAAAGACATGAATAAAGGAGATGGCTAAATTTTGATAAAAACTTAAGTTTGGGGGGGAAATTTTGGGGTATATAAGCTTTAAAAAAACATGTTGAGTCTTGTGGTGGGTTGAGGAGAAACACTCCCCATAAACACAAGCGTGAGATGGAGCGTAAAAACGACTCACCAACCATCTATAAAAAAAAAAAAAAAAAAAAAATTACCGTGGCTAGTTTTGTTTCGGGGCCTTTGTTACTTGAGTAAGTACCCCCGAAGGGGTATCTTAAAACCTAGTGCCCTAAGGTCTTATATGGTTTGGGAGTCGTTGGTCGAAAGCTCGCTAAGGGGTGACACTGTTAGCCTAATGGAATGAGACATTGCACAGTTATGGTTAAAAAAAAAATAATAAAACGGGAAAAGAGCAAAAAGCCCCCGTAATGAAAAGTAAAGCATAAGTATCCCAGATTGGACTCTTGAACTTGGTGGATGTTTGACTTTAGTTGGATATAGCTTGTTCGTGAATTTTGTGAATTTGCCTTTGTATGATGCCTTCAAAGATATCTATTATGTCTTAAATTTGATTTTATATCGATTAACATTGTTGTGGAGCACACACGCACTATATCGTCGATGATAATATCTAAGATTTGATGATTGATTGGGAAATTACCGATTTGTTTTAATATGATGTATTATCATGTTTACTTGATTTCTCTAAGGTAGGTTGAATAGACTTGTTTCGTCATTCTTTGTTGGATTCAGAGGCATATAGATTAGTTTCATTACATTGCATTGCATAACATTTTTGTGTTTTTGCTTGAGGACAAGCAAAGATTTAAGTTTGGGGTATTTGATGAGTGAGTTTTATACCCATGAATTGGATACATTAGGGCTTAATTTATTGTTGTTCTTAAGTCTTTTAGGATGTTTTTATGTGTTTGTGTCTATTCATGCATGTTTTATGTTATTTTATAGGAATTGGGACAAAAGTTACATGGATCGATGTTTGGGGTGGCTAGATTCGCATTTTTGCTTTTGCCATTTTACATAAAGAACCACTTGAAGCCAATTTGACTATAGCTCCTGACATTATTTCGACAAACGTCAAGAATGAAAGTTGTAGATCTACTTCTCCTCTTTCTAGAACATCTTGAATCATCAAAATCGGAGTTCGGACGAAGAAGTTATGTCCATTTTCCCAAAGGACGTCGGAGCAGAAAATGTCAGATTTTGGGCGGCCAACGGGCGCTAGAAGGCGAACTCGGTCATAAGGTTGCCCAGAGCCAAAGGCAAGGGCGTGGGGAAGGGTTTGGTGCGGCATGGACGCATTTTGGGCGAATTTTGACACCTTTTTGACTCCAAATAGGATTGAGTTTGTTCCTAAACTAAAAATTGGACTTATAACCTATAAATACATGATGTAAGGCATAAAATAAAGGGAGATTACATAGCTTAGCCTAGATTAACACTCCTTTAGATTAGAAAATAACCCTAGTTCTTATTAGTTTTGGAGATTGAAGCAACTTGGAGACCATTGAAGATCAAGAGCAAGAGCAAGAGGGGAGCATCGATTTTGGTGGACAATGATTCTATTCTCTTCTCTCATCTTACTTTTATCTTTTGATGTCTATTCAGTTGTGGATTCTTGGTTTTAATTCATTAATTATGAACTAACTATTTTTGAGATTTCAATTGAACTTTTTATGGCTATGAATTAGTTATTCATTATATTCTAATTATTTATGTTAAAGTGAGTTATTTATCTTGTCTTGTGCTTATTGCTTAATTATTTGATCAGTAATTACTTTGTTACTCTAGAAGGAATTGGAAGAGGAATTCTAGGGTTAGAACTGGGCATGATATCATGTGACTTAGTTATTTGCACAAAGATGAATAATTAGGTTTGTGAATAGAATGGAAATATCTTTTCACGCATGTAACATATAAGGAATTGGGATTGTAAATGAGAGTTTAATTCAATTGTTTTGCATAGGAATATAGTAAAATTAATCTGGATTAAATAGAAGGCAATTGATCACTTGGAAAAGGGCTCTTGGCAATTGAGAATTCCTGTTAACAATTCAGTAGACATAATAATTGGGATAATTGGATAATTGATTTATAGTTCATAATTGGGGATATTGGAGTCTTAATCCTTATTTACCTGAATTCAATCAAATCTTAGTTTTGTTTATTTGCTTTCTTTTAGACTAATCTCTTTTAATTGTTTAATTTATTTTTCTTAATTAGAAAAATAACGATTTGAGATTGTTTAAATAAAATTAGTTTGGTTAAGAATTAGTACTTGGTGATTTTTAATAAATAATTCCTCGTGGGAACGATACTCTACTTTCACTTTATTACTTGTTGACCGTGTATACTTGCACGTATTCATTGATTGTGAAATCGAACAACACCCAGTAAGAAATATTATGACTAAGATAATGCAGAATAAATTATCATTAGTCTTCAACAATGTTAAACTGATAAAATACAATAGACATCAAGTTTAACTACAGCGGAATAAGCAATCCATTAGAAGAGTCAAGTAGAGCATGATACCTACTATCTTCTATGATTTAAAATGTTTTCATCAATTTTAATCACTGAGACTTAGCTTAATAAATAAACCAGATCATCGAATCATCCCTGCACTATGGGCCAAGAATATTCATTAAATCGTTAATGGTCATGACTATACCGAATAATCCTTTGTCATAATCATACCAAAAACTGTCCATCACTGTACTACAGGCCACTGAGGAATTTTACCACGTCATTTATAACATGACAGGTCATGATTATACCGAATGATCCCTGGTCATAATCATACCGAGTCCATCTATGCACGTAAGCCAAAGATAACTTTCATCATAATATAAGCATGAGGATGATGACAATGACATAATAATTCAATAAAACAAGTTCAAGAATAAATTTTAAAGATTTATAAGTTAGTTTATCCTGAAATCAATAACGTCTAAATTGTCAACATGATACTTCTTTATGGAGTAAAATTCAAGAATGCTCAGAAGAATATTTCCATGAAAAGATACTAGATGAAGTGCAAATATACAAGATATTCTACTAATTTCATGGAGTATAGAAGTCAAAACTTTAACCAATTGAGTATAATAAAATATATGAAACTGCAAATGGATTTTCGCCCGCCATGCGGTAATCCACGTAGACAGATCATTTCCACAATTTAATAAGGAATGAATACGAAGGATCATTCACCATGCATGTGGTAATCCACATAGACAAAAGTTATTCCAAATGTAATAATAAAGAATGGAATAACGAGAAGAATTCACTGTGCCTACGATAGACCAAATGCAGAAAAGTTATTCCAAATGAATAATAAAGAATAGAACCGGGTCATGCGTAATGTCTGAGCATGGGGATATTCCAATGTAATAATAAAGAATGGAATAACAATGTAATTCACCCAGGCATGTGATAGATCAAGACAAACAAAAGTTATTCCAATGAATAATAAATAATGGAACCGTGTCATGCATAATAATACATTGCAGACGAGGATATTCTAACAGAATAATAAAGAATGGAACCAGGTCATGCATAATCCGTACAGACAGGATATTCCAACAGAATAATAAAGAATGGAATAAAAGAAGTTCACTTCATGAATACGAAAGAAATAGTACCCCTTACCTTAGAAAAAATTGCATACTGGAATAGTGAGGTAGCAGACTTCTCTTCTTCTTTCTCTCTATAATTTCTCTCTATAATAATTGCTCTATAACTTTAGTGAATTGGTGAGAAATGAAGGAAGAATGAGCTTCTATTTATAGGAAAATATAGTTTCGATAATTGCATGTTTTGGGGCTCAAAATATTACAGTACAATACCTCCAACTTTTCTTTCATTTTTAATTTAGTCCTGCAAGCATTATCAAACTTGCACCACCTCCCCTAATAGTAAATAATGTGAATCAATAGTTCAATCATGTGAATCAATAGTTATAATCATGTGAAAATACAAATTACAGTATAGTATCTCCATCTATACCTCCATTTTTAACTTATTCATGCAAGTATTATTAATCTTGCACCAACTCCCCTAATAGTACAAGAATGTGAATCAATAGTACACACATGTGAACAAATAGTTATAATCATGTAAAGTAATAGCAATTAATTTCTCATTTATCCGATTAATTACCCGACTGATCAGTATAACTTCCAGACATCAATTAATATCGAAATAAATGTCGATTTCCACTAACACTAATAATTCCAACACAATGGAACTATCAATTTTATCTTTAATCAACACGAACTTATTCATCATTAATTTTATAACTTACAATATTTAACAACCAGGTCGTTCCCAGGAAAGAGGGGGCTTTTCGATAAGGATTTCTCCTTATTGGCGAGCAATTAGATGACCAAACCTCTCCTTGACAGAACTTCTAGACATTGTAAATATTATAATTTAATAATATGAATAACTTTGTCGTCTCATTTATTGATTTAATAATATATCATATTATGCAGATGATACTATGACAATAATCGAATTAATAATATTAGAGATATGATGCAACAATTACTGTAGCAATAATTGAGTATAACCGGTGACTTCTCACGTAAGCATCGATAATCAATGACCGCCTGCGCTACTATGCAACCAATGCCAGACATCTTGATTTCTTTTACTACCGAGTAGTTCAACGCTTTAATTGCAGAACACTTCGGTAGTTATTTTATAAAAAGATAATTCGTCATTTTCTTACTACGATAATACTTCCGTTGTGGGGTCCACTGTAGCATCCCCGAATCCGGGTCCCAAATCGCCGTGGATTCGGTTCGCTAATCTTTCTATTACTAATCATTCTATAACTGTTTGCGGAAGATATAAACATAAATTCTTTATACATTACATTACACACTATTCCCCAAGGTCGAGTAACCTTTACTTGAATACAATACCTTCAATATCTTAGAAGATTTACAATACTATTTTCATCAGAAAATTTAATAAATTTAACTACAACATAAAGAAACTTTGCACTTTGTCTTTGCCTCGCGCCTTATTCAAGCCTTCATCTTAATCTGAAATTTTATCATGATATAGCAAGGGTGAGCAACAAATTTGCCCAAACAAGTTTTATATACAAAGGAGATATATCATGATTGAAAAGAATGGATAAGCTTTCAAGTTTTCAACAATATAATAATTGTGAAATAACATGAATCAATTTTTTTTTTTCAAATGATTGAATGATCGAACCAATAATAATGGATGTCAACAATTAACATGAACAAGTTTAAGCTGAAACATATGGTAATGAAGGTGATCGACCTTTCATACCGATGAACATATACAACATGCACAATGTGCTAATCAATAATTTATTGACGTGGTATAATCAACAATAATTAACCACTAACATGCTTTGAATTAACAACTCAAGTTGAGTTAGGAAACTTTGCACAATAATTAGAAGTTCAAGTTTAGGAACTTGCCTCATCTTTGATTGATTACCGCTAAGCGATCAATTTAATCTCTTATAAAAGACCTATCATTAATAAGATCGATCCTCCAATTAGCATAATACATTTTATTCCACAACACTATTACTCAAATAATAAATTAGCTAACATTTAGCCACATAATTAAACATTGAATAATTCTTTAACTCATTAGTAATATTATTATCCTTAATAATATTACTATCACTTAACCATTATCTTAAACTTTTGTCTAATATTTTTTTTATAGAATATTTATCATTCACAAATATTATTAATAACCTAATAATATTTAAATCCTTTACTAATATTATTAATCATTTAATAATATTGTAATCACCTTCTAATATTATTAATCATGTAATAATATTTTACTTGCTTCATAAATAATAAAGGTCTCACACATTTTAGGATGCAAATATTTTACATCTTGAAACTTAAACCATTTAAATTTCATTTTAGAAATATCTTTTACCTCTACTCGCAAATTCGGAGTTTAAACAGCTAATGTATAGCTTTTATAGTAAAAATCAATTTACTATATTATTTCTTTACTTTAAATAACTTTTACTTCAATTTGTCCGTTCATGAGTCAACACTGACTATTGCCTCATATATAAACATTTTATCTCACTAGCACATTCGCTTTATTTTTCATTTTACGATTATTCGCATTTTTGCTTCGTTACGTAAATCTCAGCTCAAAAACTTCATTTTGAGCACCGAAAACCTCAAAATATCATTTTTATTATTAATACAATATTTCAAAAGTTTTACATTCTTTGTTGCACCACAAAATAATTTTTATAGGCAACTATATATATATATATATATATATATTTATTTCGCTTAAATATGTAATGTATATTTATTACATATTTTATTACTTTATTTATGCTTGAAAGAAAGTTTCTAAGATAAAGTATTACTTATAGTCAAATTACGCCCCATATTATTTCTCTATTATTTTGCCCAAACACATAATATTCATTGAATATTAATTTCAACAATTACATTGAAAAAATATCATAAATCTCTTATTAAATCTCCCGTCAAATATTATTAATTATGCAATAATATTTTACGCTAAGGTTATCAACCTTTTAATTTCATTCCAATCAAATACTATTAATAATATCTCAATACAATATTATTAGTCATATAAAAAAATAACTTAAGTCATTAATCACATAAATAAACAATTATTTCAATTGTTTTTCTTTTAATAAATAACTTGCTTAAGCATTCTAAAATGCTATAAACATTACAACACTTTAAACCCGACCCAAAGCTTCATCAAATACTTGCATAAACCATGCTTAAGGGTCTCAAATCATAAATCGATTTTTCCTATTTTTGGACAAATTTTGATTTTCGAAAATTTTACCCAGCCTCGCTAAAACAGCCATAACTCTCACGTTTTAAAACATTTTTGAGCGATTCTTGAGCCCACGCGAAGATAACTTTCAGGGCTACAACTTTTGTGTCACGACATTTTTCCAAAATCAGAACACAACAGTCCAAAAATTTACATCAAGAAGGCTGTTCGGAAATTGAGGAACAGTTTTGCTACGCACCTTCCGAACGCCATAACTACCTCATCCGGAGTCGGAATTAGTCCGTTCCGGAGTCTATGAAAAGCTAAAACAGAGTACTACAACATATCAAAAGCCCAGAACTTTTAAAGCACAAAAACTGGACGAAATTGCCCCTGACATTGGCTGCCCCGAAACTGTCCATTTTTTGTTAGAAAAACGGGACTGTTTTGGCTTAAATAATTATTACACCATGAAAACTCAACATTTTTGAGGGCTACCACTTGGGTTAACTACTACACACATATATCTAACACCCCTCTTTGACGGATCACAAAAAGAAGTCATAGATTTAAAATGGTAAAATTTCAAAGTATATAGAAATTTCGGTTTCAAAACTAAAAAAAATTATTTTCTTTTCCTTTTGGTTTTCACCAAATCAACACCCAAAATAGGTAAATCCATACATGAATCCATGGAAAACACATAGATCTTAGGGTTTGAGCTTCATACTAAAAAAAAAAAAAACTCTCATCATCAATTTCATAAAAAAATTAGAGGAAGAAATTATACCTTTTGCTTTTTCCTCTTCCTTCTTATTCTCTTCCATCCATGGAGATTTGCTTCTAATCTTCACACATGGGGCTATCGAAACCTCCTCTTCTTCTTCTCTCGGTCTTCTCTATCTCCACTTTCTCTCTCTCTCACGTTTCTCTCCTCTCTCTCATTCTCTTGTTAGCTAAGAAGAAAAATAAAACTTAAGAGATGAGAGAGAAATAAAGAGATAAGATATATAAAAATATCTACATATCTTCTCTTTTCTCCACTAATTTAAAGCCATGTGCCTCTTCCCACAATCCATACATTAGTTAATTACTTTTATTGAATGCCCAAAATGCCCTACTCATTAACTGGGTTTCAAAAAAAAAAATAATTAAATAAATTAAATATGTCCCATAATTGTTTGGGCTCTCAATTTAATCTTTTTGGGCCATGTAATATATACATAGTCCAATCATTTCATCTTATCTCACCCTAAATATTTAATTAGGGTATCCATTCCAAATAATTAGAATTTAAATCATTACTCTAGTACACTAAATTTTTATAACCCAAATCAAACTTATTTTTAATAAAGTTATAAAATTAATAACTTGAGATAATAAAAATATATCTCTTAACTTAATATAATTTTTATTATTACTATTCTCCCACAAGTAAGCTTAGTTTGGGCCATTAATTAATTCCATTGAGCTAGCCTTATTTACTTGTATTACTTACTAACAAAAATAAAATTAGGCTTCCTCTACAAATTAGATTGGGCCTTTATAATTCTTGTCCCATACATAATATGCTAGGCTAGATTATTAATTTAATCGCCCTTAAATCATATTATCTACAAGTCTCATACTTAATTAATTAATTGGGCTTGCTTATATAATATAACTTCCTTAGTCCATTAAATATATTTCTCTTGGACTCTCTATAAACTAATTGGGCTATGATATTATTATAGCACATTACTTCTAATTCTATTCCATTCTACACTTATCATTAAATTAGAGTTTACATGCACTCAAATGAAATAAAATTTTACTTAAGTACATTTAATTTCTTAACCTAATTAGACTTGCTAAAATTAGGCTATAAAATTAATTAAGCGAGATGTATAAAATAAATCTCTTATAATTGGTATATATTCTAAATACCATAATTCTCTCATCTCATAACCCTTAAGTTATTAAATTTTTCATTTTTCTTTACTCACCTATTCGAACAAAATAATTTAATAAATTGTGACATGTTCCACAATTCTCTTAAATTAGGTCACTAATATAAAAATAAAATATTAGGACCACTAAATAACGATAACCATTTAGGTTATTTAATTATCACGCCTAATATATATATTAGGTTACATAACTTAATTCTTACTTCACTTTTATATACAAAATAAATGTATTCACATTATATAATGTATATTTATTTAATCATACACATAATTAAGTATAATCATAACATATTTCACTTCTCATTGCTAATCGTATTAACTAACGACTTTATACTTATTTAAATTCTTATTTGCCAATCAAGGCCAACACTCAAGCTATGTTAATTACTAACATAGTTTTATCTTGATCATTAACTTGATTCATCATTCCTCTGCTAATATATATATATATATATATATATATATATATATATATATATATCACATAGCATCTCTTCTGTGAAATCTTATCTCCAATAATAAAATTTCCATATGTACTTATATAACATTTCTTAGACTATTAGGTTCACATCGAATTTACTGAGTATCGTAATACCTTATTCTTGATATTCCTTCAAGTACATATTAATTCATTTCTAGGGTTTTAGAATTTTGTAACCCATATTTTCTCTATTCTCATTCGAATATCAAACCATATAGGTTTTTCTTGAAAATTTTAAATAAATTCTCAAATTCTCATCTAGGTTTTATTCTTTAACCTTTATTCTAATCATTCAAGATTTTAGAAACTTTTCGGGTTGTCACATCCACCAATGATTGTGCCGTCGTACGAATATTCCCTGTTAAAACGAATATTCTCTGACCAATCGAATATTATATAACCACTTGCTTACTTTGTAAAATTTGTAAATATTACCCACAACTATAACATTATATAAAATCCACACTATAATATTCAAAAATATATTTCGAGAAAATTATTCTTTATTCATAAAAGTTGGGGTCTTATAGTAGTGGCTGGGTTACTCTTCTCTTTTCTAAAACCCAGGCCGACATGAGATCCCTTACTCCTTGGAATATGGATTGAATCAGTAGAGCAGGGTTTGACTGGCTCATCCTTTTGTGAGGATTTCACAAATATTGAAGAGGTGAGGATATCTTGACTTCATCTTAGATTCTAACTCCCAGGTCATTTCCTCCACATCGTGATTTCTCCACAAAACTTTGACTTGAGGTATAACCTTGGAGCGTAGAATATGATCCTTCTTATCTAAGATTTTAACAGATAACTCTTCATATGTTAAATCTTCCTCTATCTCATCTAGTTCTAGTTTAATAATATGGTTCGGGTCTTTAACATATTTACGTAACATAGATATGTGAAAAATGTTATGAACACGAGACATACTTGACTGTAAGGCGAGTCTATAGGCCACAGTTCCTACTCGTTCGAGGATTAAAAATGGGCCAATGAATTGAGGATTGAGCTTGCCTCTCTTTCCAAATCTTGTAACTCCTTTCCATGGAGCAACACGTAACAACACTTGATCTCCAATATTGAATTCCATGTCTTTTCGATGAAGATCAGCATAACTCTTTTGTCGATCTTGTGAGGTTTTTATACGTTGTCGGATCGTTTGAATCTTTTCCATAGTCATACGTACCAAATCCGGTCCCAATAATGTTGCTTCACCCACCTCATCCCAGCATACTGGAGAATGACACTTTCTTCCATACAACGTCTCAAATGGAGCCATGCCAATACTTGCTTGATAACTATTGTTGTAGGAAAACTCCACCAATGGTAAGAACTTGTCCCAACTTCCCTTGAAGTCAAGGACACAGAGTCTTAATAAATCTTCAAGAGTTTGAATAGTCCTTTCTGACTGCCCATCCGTTTGAGGATGATATGCCGAACTAAATCGTAAATTCGTGCCCATAGCTTTTTATAAACTAACCCAAAATTGTGAAGTGAATCTTGTGTCTCGATCAGAAACTATGGATACTGGCATACCATGCAATCTTACAATCTTGTTTATGTACATACTAGCAACATGTTCAAGTGTATAAGTTCCTCGTATCAGTAAGAAATGAGCAGACTTGGTCTATGCCTTGAGAAACCTTGGGAAGACCAGTAACAAAATCCATGGTAATGTGCTCCCACTTCCATTCTAGAATTTCAGTGGTTGCAATGGACCTTTTGGCACTTGATGCTTCGCCTTGACTTGTTGACAAGTTAGACACCTTGAGATAAACCCCGCTATCTCTCTCTTCATATTGCTCCACCAAAATGTATGTCGAAGATCAAGATACATTTTGGTACTCCTAGGATGGATTGTAAACGGTGTGTTGTGCGCCTCCATCATGATTTTATACTTCAAGTCCGAATTGTTAGGAACACAAAGTCTGGAGTTGACTCGAAGTATTCCTTCTTCATCGATTTTTGCTTCCGGAATAACACCTTCTTGTACTTTCTTCCTCATACATATCAGCTACAGGTCTGTAGCTTGAGCAGCTTTAACTTTATCAATTAAAGTCGGTTCCACTCGTATATTCGCCATCATCACATGGCTCCCTGGAGTCTTTAACTCTATATCCATCCTTTCCAAGTCATACAAAATGGGCCTTTACGTTGACAATATTGCACTCGTGCCTGCATATGATCTTCTACTCAATGCTTCAGCTACTACGTTCGCTTTTCCAGGATGGTATTGGATGGTATGATCATAATCTTTCAACAACTCAAGCCATCGCCGTTACCGCATGTTGAGTTCCTTTTGAGTGAAGAAATATTTGAGGCTTTTATGATCTGTATAGATCTCCACCTTCTCTCCATCTGAGTAATGCCTCCAAATCTTAAGTGCAAAAACGACAGCTGCCAACTCTAGATCATGAGTAGGATAATTCCTCTCATATTCTTTGAGTTGTCGAGAGGCATAGGCTATGACTTTCCCATGTTGCATGAGAACACATCCTAACGCTTTGCCCGAAGCATCACTGTAGATGACAAATCCCTCCTAGCCAGATGGTATTGTCAGAATAGGTGCTAAAATGAGTCTTATCTTGAGTTCTTAAAAACTCTTTTCACATTCCTCGCTCCAACCGAACTTTGTATCTTTTCGAGTTAGCTGCGTTAATGGAGTAGCGATTCGAGAAAACCCTTCTACGAATCTCCGATATTAACCAGCTAAGTTGAGAAAGCTACGTACTTTGGTCACTGACTTAGGTTGCTCCCAGCTTTGAATTGCTTCAATCTTTGTTGGGTCAACAGATATTCCATGATTTGATATTACGTGCCCAAGGAATGCAACTTCCTTAAGCTAGAACTCATATTTCTTCAACTTGGCATATAACTTGTTTTCACGAAGCTTTTAGAGTATCAGCCTCAAGTGTTGCTCATGGTCTTCACAGGTTTTGGAGTATATGAGGATGTCATCAATAAAGACGACCACAAAGTGATCTAAATATTCCTTGAATACTCGGTTCATCATGTCCATGAAGGCAGCAGGAGCATTAGTCAATCCAAAAGACATGACTAGGATTTCATAATGCCCGTACAGAGTTCTGAAAGCAGTCTTTGGAATGTCATCAGTTTTAATCTTCAACTGATGATATCCGGAACGAAGATCTATTTTTAAAAAAATTTGGCTCCTTGTAACTGGTCCAACAGGTCATCAATGCGAGGTAACGGGTACCCATTTTTGATGGTGACATGATTCAACTCCCGATAATTAATACAAATCGGATACTTCCATCTTTCTTCTTCACTAATAGAACAGGAACACCCCAAGGAGACGTACTAGGACGAATGAAACCAATGTCTAATAATTCATGTAGTTGGGTTTTTAACTCCTGAAGTTCAATAGGAGTCATTCGATATGGGGCTTTGGAAATGGGTTTTGTACCGGATTCAAGGTCGATACAAAATTCAATTTCACGCTCTAGGGGTAGGCTAGGAAGTTCTTCAGGGAATACGTTAGGAAATTTATTAACAATAGAAATATCATTCAAATCTGACGTATTTTTATTTAAATCCGTGACATGGGCTAAGAAAGCTTGACATCCATTTTTCAATAAACGAATAACTTTATGACTTGATATGAAAGTGATTGACTTTAATGGTTTGGTTGCTTGAATTCGTATAACAGGTTGGTTAGGAATATGAAAGCTAACAACCTTACGAAAATAATCAATTTTAGCTTGATGAGTAGTTAACCAATCAATCCCTAAAATCACATCAAATGCAAGTATTTTCAAAGAAATAAAATCGACAGGTAACGTGCGGTTACCGATTTGAATCAAACAAGACTTATAAACCGTGGATGTAATGAAGGTTTCTCCCAATGGAGTTTCAACAGATAAGTCAAAGTCTAATTTCTGCAGAGTCAAATTTAAACGTTGAGCGCAAGTAGGAGAAATAAAAGAATGTGTAGAACCGGTACCAAATAAAGTATACACTTCGCTAGAGTTTATGATTAGCTTACCCATGATCACCTCGTTTGGATTCCTCGCTTTTTGGGAGGTTACGACAAACACTCTCCCTTGAACTACCGATTTTATCTTGTCTGGGACACCCTTTGATGCCTCCATCCTAGCTGGACTTGACTTTGGTGCACGACAAAATCAGGCTAGGTGACCTTCTTTTCCATAATTATAACATGCTTTGGACTGCATCGTGTAGTTTGGACTTATGTGTCCTTCCCCTCCACATTTGTAACATACGACCGATGGTCGATTCTCCTTCCTTAACAACGGTGTTTGGTCTTGGCGACGTCCTTTATTGAATCTCCTCTTCTTGAAATGTCCACTCTTATTGTCATGGCCATGATTACCACCGAAGTGATTATCATTTCTGGCATAGTGATTCCCTCCACGTTTGTTGTCACCGCTTTGATGACTGCTACCACCGGTATTATCGACTTGTCGGTTACTCTCTCTTGGTTGGGTTGACTCATTATCGCGCTCCAATAATTGAGCCCTATTCATAACATCTGAATACAAACACAGTTTGTGAGAAATTAGGTATTAACGTATCTCGGGTTTCAAACCTCTTAGAAACATCTGCATCATTCTCTCCTCATTATCAACCAAGTGAGACGCAAACCAGGACAACTCGGCAAACTTAACTTCGTACTGCGTCACGGTCATATTGTTTTGCTCAAGCTTGATGAACTCTACCTCCTTTATGTGACGAATACTTTCAGGAAAGTACTTGTCATTGAACAGCTCTTGGAACTTCTCCCAAGACATTTTGAGTGCAGTAGGTTGAGTATGCTTTACAGATTCCCACTAGTAATCTACCTCTGCTAGCAAAATGAAGGTGGCAAAGGGAACCTTTTGCTCCTCGGAGCATCCCAAGACATCAAATATCTTGTTGATCTGATTTATCCATGTCTCTGCCTTAAGTGGTTTTGGCTCTCCAAAAAACTCTGGTGGTCCCAGCTCCTCGAACTGTTTAGCGGTGACCGTCTTAGAGTTGTCAGTGTTTCCACCGGCATTTTGGACAGGAGCCGCTCTCGCCTGATGTTGCATGAATTGCATAAAGCCTCTGACCATCCCATCATTCACCATTTCATCGGTGTTATTGTTTACATGAGGATTATTGTCTTCCTATTTCACATTACCCTGGGTATTGATCTGTGGTAACTCAATGGTCTCATGTGCTTCATTGCTTATCTCAACATTTTCGGATGCCATTTTCAAATACTGCCACAAAACAAGGGTTAATTAACAAATCACATATTATCCCTATACTCTGACCGACCAATTAAATACCAAATATACTTAGGTAAGTCATACTAGCGAAGGAATTCCCCGTCTCTCCCCTCCTAGTTCTTGTTTCACATCTCAGCCATGGATCATATCCCTAAGCTTTGATACCAACTGTGACGCCCCCAAAATAGGTATACATCACCCATCTTGAGTCGCCAAATACATGGTACAAAATATAAATACAAACTTAATTATACAACCGTCGTGTAATATACGACAAGACATAGTTGAAAGTTTAAACAGGAATATTGCCTTCTAGATAATATCCACTCTCAAATAGAGTCCTCATTACATTTATTGTCACACTATTTTATAGAATAGTGAGGACTACTAATACATCATCTCGGACCATCACTCCATTCCCTGACTAGTCCCAGCTATGTTCTCATTTCCTGAAGAGAATAATGAAAGCAAAAGGGTGAGCTCAACTAGCTCAGTAAGAAATATTATGACTAAGATAATGCAGAATAAATTATCATTAGTCTTCAACAATGTTAAACTGATAAAATACAATAGACATCAAGTTTAACTGCAGCGGAATAAACAATCCATTATAAGAGTCAAGTAGAGCATGATACCTACTATCTTCTATGATTTAAAATGTTTTCATCAATTTTTATCACTAAAACTTAGCTTAATAAATAAACCATATCATCGAATCATCCCTGCACTATGGGCCAAGGATATTCATTAAATCATCAATGGTCATGACTATACCCAATAATCCCTGGTCATAATCATACCAAAAATTGTCCATTACTGCACTACATGCCACTGAGGACTTTTACCACGTCATTTATAACATCAAAGGTCATGATTATACCGAATGATCCCTGGTCATAATCATATCGAGTCCATCTATGCACGTAAGACAAAGATAACTTTCATCATAATATAAGCATGAGGATGATGACAATGACATAATAATTCAATAAAACAAGTTCAAGAATAAATTTTAAAGATTTATAAGTTAATTTATCCTGAAATCAATAACATCTAAATTGTCAACATGATACTTCTTTGTGGAGTAAAATTCAAGAATGCTCAGAAGAATATTTCCATGAAAAGATACTAGATGAAGCGCAAATATCCAAGATATTCTACTAATTTCATGGAGTATAGAAGTCAAAACTTTAACCAACTGAGTATAATAAAATATATAAAACTACAAATGGATTTTCGCCCGCCATGCGGTAATCCACGTAGACAGATCATTTCCACAATTTAATAAGGAATGAATACGAAGGATCATTCACCATGCATGTGGTAATCCACATAGACAAAGTTATTCCAATGTAATAATAATAAAGAATAGAATAATGAAGAATTCACCAGCCTACGATAGGCCAAATGCAGATGCATTATTTCTAAATGAATAATAAAGAATAGAACCAGTTATGCATACGTGTCTGAGCAGAACAGGATATTCCAGCAGAATAATAAATAATGGAATAACAACGTGAATTCACCGGGCATGTCATAGACCCGCATGCATGAGTTATTCCAACGAACAATAAATAATGAAACCGGTAAATGCATAATACCCATGAGAGGATAGGATATTCTAACGTAATAATAAAAAATAGAACCAGGTCATGCCTAACCCGTACAGACAGGATATTCCAACAGAATAATAAAGAATGGAATAAAAGAAGTTCACTTCATGAATACGAAAGAAATAGTACCCCTTACCTTAGAAAAAACTGCATACTAGAAATGTGAGGTAGCAGACTTCTCTTCTTCTGTCTCTCTATAATTTCTCTCTATAATAATTGCTCTATAACTTTAGTGAATTGGTGAGAAATGAAGGAAGAATGAGCTTCTATTTATAGGAAAATATAGTTTCGATAATTGCATGTTTTGGGGCTCAAAATATTACAGTACAATACCTCCAACTTTTCTTTCATTTTTAATTTAGTCCTGCAAGTATTATCAAACTTGCACCACCTCCCCTAATAGTAAATAATGTGAATCAATAGTTCAATCATGTGAATCAATAGTTATAATCATGTGAAAATACGAATTACAGTATAGTACCTCCATCTATACCTTCATTTTTAACTTATTCATGCAAGTATTATTAATCTTGCACCAACTCCCTTAATAGTACAAGAATGTGAATTAATAGTACACACATGTGAACAAATAGTTATAATCATGTAAAGTAATAGCAATTAATTTCTCATTTATCCGATTAATTACCCGACTGGTCAGTATAACTTCCAGACATCAATTAATATCGAAATAAATGTCAATTTCCACTAACACTAATAATTCCAACACAATGGAACTATCAATTTTATCTTTATTCAACACGAACTTATTCATAATTAATATTATAACTCACAATATTTAACAATCAGGTCGTTCCCAGGAAAGAGGGGGCTTTCCGATAAGGATTTTTCCTTATTAGCGCGCAATTAGATGACCAAACCTCTCCTTGACAGAACTTCTAGACATTTTAAATATTACAATTTAATAATATGAATAACTTTGTCGTCTCAATTATTGATTTAATAATATATCATATTATGCGAGATGATCTTTGTGACAATAATCGAATCAATAATATGAGAGATATGATGCAAGCAATCATTGTAGCAAAGAATTGAGTATAATCGAGTGACTTCTCACGTAAGCATTAATAATCAATACCGTGTGCTACTATGCAAACCACGCGTAGACATCGTACTTTTACTACCGAGTAGTTCAACAGTTTTTAACGGTAACACTTCCGCCGTTATTTTTATAAAAAGATAATTCTGTCGTTTTCTTACTACGATAATACTTCCGTTGTGGGGTCCACCAATGATTTTGTCGTCGTATGAATATTCCCTGTTAAAACGAATATTCCTCGACCAATCGAATATTATATAACCACTTGCTTACTTTGTAAAATTTGTAAATATTACCCACAACTATAACATTATATAAAATCCACACTATAATATTCAAAAATATATTTCGAGAAAATTATTCTTTATTCATAAAAGTTGGGGTCTTATAGTAGTGGTTGGGTTACTCTTCTCTTTTCTGAAACCCAGGCCGACATGAGATCCCTTACTCCTTGGAATATGGATTGAATCAAGAGGTAGGTTTGGTGGCTCATCCTTTTGTGAGGATTTCACAAATATAATGCCTCTACTAAAACTTGAGGCATTACTAGTGCTAGTTTCCTTTACCTTTTCCAGACATGGCTCTGAGGCAGATTCCCCAAAGCCTAAACTTGTTCTGTCAGAGACACTTCTCTGGCTAGAGATTAGGGAGTCCATGGATGAAGATGATTTATTCCATGTAGAGATTGTCTTTTCTAGTTCCTCAATTTTAGAGGTTAGACTTGACTCTCTTTTTGCATTGAGCTCATTGGTCTGTTTCAAGAGCTTATTCTCTGCTTCAAACTTGGAGAGAGAATCAGTACTTAGAAGAGCTTTTTCCAGTTCTTCTTAAACTTTTTCTTTCTCCTTTTAAAGAAGTAAATAGTCCTTAGTCAGAACTCTAAACCACTTCATGTATTGATGCAGATCAGATGTTATGCCATGTAGTGCAGTTCTTAAATCATTAATGTCTACATCAAGAGAGTTGAAGTCAAATACCTCATCTATGCTTACTTCATGTATGTTGGAGTTCTGTTTTTCCTTTGCATTCTTGGCCATCAGGCAAAGATTTGCCATTTGAGGATCTTCATCATCTCCAGATTCCAGAGTTTAGTCATTGTCTGAGTCACTCCATGATCCTCCAGCTACAAGGCCTTTGTCTTTCTTCTGAGGCCTTTTGTTGCCTTTGTACTCCTTCTTTGAATGTGATTTCTTCTTTAGTTCTTCTCTGAGAGGTTTGTTGCAGTTAGCAATGAAGTGGCCAAGTTTCTTGCAATTGTAGCATAGATCATTCATTTGCTCTTGGCTGCTGTAGTTGTTGACTTTCTTTGCTTGCTGGTTTTGCCTTGACGCATGAACCTTCTGAGTCTCTTTACCAGCATTTTAAAGTCCTCATCATCATCTTCATCATAGTCAGAGTTAATTTCAGTGTTGACCTTGGAGGTGCTTTCCGTTACTTTGAGAGCAACACCCTTATCCTTCTTTCTTCCTTCAGATAGAGTTTCTGCTCATTGAGTCAGCTCCAGTTCGTATGTAAGAAGGTTACCATATAACTGTTAAACAGTTATCTCATAGAGATTCTTTGACTCTCTAATAGCAGTGGTTTTGGCATCTCACTTGCTTGGTAAGGCTCTCATGAATTTTATGATTAGATCTTTGTTTGGATAGATCTTTGCATAGGCTCGTAGAGAGTTGAGCAGAAAGTTGAATCTCTCATAGGTAGCAGTGACATTTTCTCCTTGAATGTGTGCAAACAGTTCATATTGTTGTGTCAAAAGAGATTGTTTATTTTCTCTGACTTCTTTCGTTCCTTCATGCATGATGAGCAGTGCTTCCCAAACCTCCTTTGTTGTTTTGCTGTTGACCACATTTTTGAACAAATCATCTTCTAAGGATTAAAAGAAAATATTCTTGGTCTTCTAGTCGAGTTGAACAGCTCTTTTCTCGTTGTCTGTCCATTCTCCTTTGACCTTGATCTGTATTCTGTTTGGATCTTCTGTAGTTGGTGCAAGCTTTATAGGAACGTAAGGCCCATTTTGAACAGTTTCAAATAGATCTTCATCTATTGAATCCATGTATGCTTACATCCGAACTTTCCAGTTGGTGAATTTATCTTTTTTGCACATAGGTGGCTTGTTGCCTCCTCCGGACTTTGATTCGAATGGTAAGTGTGTCATTGGATCTACTTAAGCTTTGTAGGCTATATAATAGAACCTACTCCGATACCAATTGTTAGTTCCCGGAGGCACAATAGTTATCTAGAAGGGGGGTTGAATAGATATTTAAAAATCTTTTCGTTTTACTTTGTCAATTTTGATAATGATTTAAACACAGTGGAATTAAAGTTTGTTTGATCTCCCTTTTAGATATAGTGAGTTAATGAGAGTGAGACAGTTATAACAGTTATAGCAGTTATAGCAAGAATGCAATAGACACAGCAGTTTTAAGTGGTTCAGAGCACTTAAAGCTCCTAGTCCACTTTTCTACTCCTCGAGTAAGAAATCCACTAAGGATGTCTTTTACACTTTCTGAATCTCACAGATTCCCTCTACACCAGCAGTCTAGGAACTTCTTAATTCAGTCTTAAACTCTTCAAGTCCAGCAGACTTAGTTCTTCACATTTCACTTAGAACTCTTCAAGTCCTTCTGACTTGGAACTCTTACTTCAGTTTATTGGTAGTTGTTGAGTTCTTGGTTGGTGCTACTCAGTTGTCATTAAGCTCTTGTTCGAAAGAACTGAGTAGCTGTGCAAGCTTTCTCTTCTTCTTAGATTGTAGAATTGAGCGTTGAGTATTCTTCCTTTTTGTTTAATTTCTTGCTTACTTTGATCATCTACAAATGTCTTGGATATATGTGATCTTTGAAATCTGCTCGTTGAATCCATCCGTTGAAGCATTTAATGTGTTTGATGTTTCTAATCTTTGATGGAAACTTTTCTGTATATCTTCTGAATTGCATCCTGGCCCACTGACATAGCAGATTGCTTTCTCACCTAACACTTGAAAAGGTGTTTTCCTCTGTCCCATTGTCCTTTCCTTAGCTTCTTTAATACGTCTTTTTGTTGCATACTAAGGATATTTTCATGCCATTGGGACTAGTGATTACTTCAACGTTTGTAACCCATTCCACATTTGTTAAGATTTTATCTTTGAACAAATGATCAAGGCCCACAACTTCTGACATAGCCAGATGATACCCTACGATTCTTATCGTGGTGTCTTGTCACCTTGGTGCTAAATGCAACCAAATGAGAACACTATAATTTCTCTTAAGGACTGGCGCACTACGATCTTCACTTACTTGTCTTATAGACTCTACGTTTCCGAGAGCACACTGCGATCTCTGAGTTGGATTTGGAAAATGTCTGGACCACACTACAATATCTAAGTTAGCTTTGGCAAACGTCTGGACCACACTACGATCTTTGATTCTCTACGATTTTGCCTTGGCTTCTGCAGACTCTTGCTCAGCTCATTGGATAGCAAATATGTTTGAAGCCTATCTATTACATTTCAAGATATAGATCAACCTAACATCTTTGATCTCTTTCTCTATACATTCATTTACAGAATGATGAACATTGAAAGCTTAGATTAACCTAACAATTTTGATCTATCCCTAATTCCTTGTACATATATTCCTTGAAGGACTTCACATATAATCATGAACATTTACTTTAAACATCAAATCAAGATATGAATTCTTCCAACATCATCTTTTGGCTGTCATAGGATAGTTTGACCAGTATCAGGATGTCCATGCTTTTGATAGAGCTTCAGGTCAACGGTCATCAGCCTCATCTTTGTCAGAGGATTACCTAGCCAGAGTTTATGATAACTGGACCCATCGGGAGAGGGCTGATTTGAGTCATCTCGGTCGTTCCTCAGAGTATTCTGCCTGGATAGAGGCAGACATTGTGTCATCTATGGTTGTTTATTCAGAGCCTAGCACTGATTCAGATGAGGAGGAGCCTATAAAGGATCTTGTTTCTCCCACAAAGGATGAGCTATTTGGTGGTTTGATAGCAGCTTTGGTTAGTGACATTCCTAGCTCTTTAGCTGATGTTGGTTGCCCCATATTCTGTAGAGTCTTTAGAGCAGATGATATGGCTTCTGTCCTTTAGAGGAATCAGGCGAGGGCACTGATGTTGATGACCCTATCCGGCTAGGATGCTGCTTTTATTGAAAGAGATGAGGCCCGAGCTACCAGGGATGCTGTTGTAGCTGATAGTACTGCTCTCAGATCCTATATAGAGGACATTGTCATAAATATGAATGCATTTATGGATGATCATAACCATACTTTATAGGATGACGCATATCTTTTAGCTCGTATTAAGATTATAGGCCAGGAGCTCAGAGATGCACCTCCATCTTCAGAGAGGGATGCGATGTTGGGTTTGTTGTCCCATTTGACTGCGAGTTTATAGACTAGTTTTCATTTTCCTGTATAGACTAGGTTAGCCATTTTTATCATATATTGTAATATATATGATATATTAAACAATATTATATGGTAAGGAAATATATTTTGATTCATTTCCCTTTTGTATATGTTGTGATCTTTGCTTGATGATTGCCATTTTCTTTATAATTGGTTGTCTTGATGTATCACGAACTCTTTCTTGATGGACTGACATTGAGATATCAGAGAGTCTCTCAGAATGGCTCTTTGATTATAGAGACTTTATGGTTTGGTGTCTTGAGATTGGTATTTCATTAGGTTTTTGAGTAAAGGTAAAGGATTTATCTTTTTCTTTTGAAGGTTAGACAACACCATATATGGTTGCCTATGTACTCTAGTAAAGAAGAGATCATATCTTTCGTAGTTCAGGATTGGCCTGAACTGTTTGAGAAGTGTTTATTTGGTTTGAGTGGGATTTTTGGGTTTTTGTTTGGTTTAATCGCACCATAGTTGGTTGCATACGTACTCTCATTAATGGGGGGAGATCAGGTCTTTCGTAGTTCAGGCTTTGTAGTGAAAACCTGAATTGACTTGATTTTTCTTTTCTTCTAAACCGGGGTGTTGGTTTACAGGTAATTCAGACACAGTACCTTTTCACGGTGTCTGAATTGATGAGTTGGAGGAATTCTACCCCATCCATTTTTTGCAATCTGAAGGCTCTTCCTGTCAACACTTCTTTGACAATGAAAGGGCCTTCCCAGTTTGGGGAGAATTTTCCTCTGGCTTCATCTTGATTGGTGAGGATCTTCTTCAGCACCAAGTCATTTTCTTTGAATTACCTAAACTGAACCTTCTTGTTGTAGGACCGAGCAATCCTCTGTTAATATAGCTGACCATGGAAGATGGTTAACGCCCCTTTCTCATCTATCAGAGATATCTGGTGGTACCTCTCTTGCATCCATTGATCCTCTTCCATATGAGCATCTATCAACACTCTTAATGATTCAATTTCCACTTCTATGGGGAGCACTGCTTCCATGCCATATATAAATTAGTAGGGGTTATTCCCAATAAAAGTGTGCATTGACGTTCTATAGGCTATCATAGTCAGAGGTAATAAGTTAAGTCACCATTTGTTATTGGCTGACATCTTTTGCATGATCTTCTTAATGTTCTTTTTGGCCAATTCAACAGTACCATTTATCTTGGGATGATAAATAACTGAATTAAGATGTTTAATATGGAACTTGCTACATAATTCCTTCATCATCTTGTTGTTCAAATTCTTAGTATTTTCTAATACGATCACCTCCGATTGTCCATATCGACAGGATACATTATTTTTGATAAAACTAATGATTACCTCCTTGGTGACTTTGAGAAAAGATGCAAATTCAACCTAATTGGTGAAGTAGTCGATCATGGTCAAGATAAACTGATAACTATTGCTAGCTCTAGGATCGATTGGCCCGATCACGTCCATCCCCCACATGGAAAAGGGTCATGGTGAACTCATATTGTGTAGTTAATTTGGAGGAGCGTGGATGGCATTTCCATAGACTTGGCATTGATAACATCTCCTAGTGTGATCGTCACAGTCGGCTTTGAGAGAAATCTAGTAATGCCCTGTTCTTAATATTTTCTTGGCAAGCAAATGACCGCTTATATGTACACCACAAACTCTACCATGGACTTCATCCATAAATCTTTGGGCTTGATCTTTGTCTAGGCACCTTAGTAAGCCTATTCTAGCAGCTCTTTTGTAGAGTGCATCTCCTCTTAGATAGAATTTCATAGCCATTTTATGGATTCTCTTTCTTTTAGCTTGACTTGCCCCAACGGGCATAGATCTATCTTGGAGATATTCTTTTATATCCTGATACCAAGGCTTTTTGATGGGAGGCAGTTCATCTGATACTTCTCCAATATAATTTCCATAGGCTGGTAACTTTTTGCTTTCAAATTTGATATCAGGAATTTTTCTCCTATTTGATACGTGGATCAGAGAAGCTAGTGTTGCTAATGCATCCGCAAAATCATTTATATTTTAAGGGATGTGGATGAAGGCTATTTCTTTGAACTCCATAGCCATCTTGATGACCCGCGGATGGTCGGGCAACAAATGCAATTCTTTGGTGTGATATGCCCCGGTGGTTTACTTGATTACCGACTCAAAATCTCCAAAAATTGCTAATCGTTGGATACCCATGGATTGGACTAGTTTCAATCCGGTTATACAACCTTCATACTCAGCTGTGTTGTAGGTGTTGACAAACTGTAGCTAGATGGACATGGGATATTTTTCTCTTATAATAGATACAAGAACTGCTCCTGCTCCTGCACTTTCCATGTTTACAGCCCCGTCGAAGTACAGTTTCAAGAATTGGCTTGTATCTTCTCGATGGTTTTACTGAATTGTCATTATCCCATCATATGGGATATAAGTTTCCAAGGGTTCAAAATTCCCTAATGGTGCTTCGGCTAATTGATCTGCATTTCCTTGACCTTTGATGGACTTTTGCATCATTTAGATGAAGTCGAATTGCTAAAGGATTAATTGCCATTTGGACAATCGGAAATTTAACATGGGCTTGTTGAATAAGTATTTCAAAGGATCCATGTGGGATATGAGATAGGTTGTGTGACCATGGAGATTATGTTGTAACCTCATGGCGTCCCAAACTAAAGCACAACAGGTCTTTTCAATCAAGGTGTACTTGTGTTCAGCGCTGCTAAATCTCTTTCTGAGGTAATAAATAGCTCTTTCCTTACCTCTATCATATTTCTGTCCCAGCATACAACCCATAATAGTGACATTAACTGATATGTACATGAACAAGGGAACTTTGTCTCTTGGCGGTACCAAAATAAGAGCTTCCACCAGTTGCTTCTTGATAGAGAGGAATGATTTTTGACATTCTTCACTCCATTTTCTGAATTAATTTTTCCTCAATAGCTTGAAGATGGGCTCACAAGTTGGAGTGAGTTGGGAGATGAATCTGCTTATGAAATTGATTTTCCCCCCGTATCTATTTTCCTGTTTGGGGAATAGGCATCTTATTGATGGCTTTAATCTTGGCGGGATCCAGCTTAATTCCCATGTTGCTTACCAGGAATCCCAATAATTTACTGGATTTGACACCAAAGGCACACTTGGCTGGATTTAGCTTCAAGTTGTATCTGCGAAGCTGATTAAATAGATTTCTGAGATGGTCAGCATGGTCATCTTCTTTTCTGGACTTAATGATGATATCATCAACATAAACCTCTATCTCCTTGTGCATCATTGTGGCGACCCCAAATCCGGATACTTGAAACCCGAACTCGGTTCTCCACGATACCATTTCTTTAAGCTGAATAATACTAAATAATAATATAATTCAACTTAATTTACATACATCAAAGTTTACTTTCCTGTGCACGTGACCTTCAAATACATTCCTTACAATGTCGACAATAGATTCCATTGTCTTTACTAACTATAACCATTAACTCATACTAAATCTCATTCAATGACTTTTCTTTTCCCTTGTTAGGTGCGAGCCTTCGTGTCGATCGTACATAATTGAAAACATTTAGTTTAAGCAAGGATGAGCATTTGAGTGCCCAAACAAGTAATAACAATTATATATATAATTTGAAAGAATATAAGTATTCTCTTTACATAACACTTCTACAACGAATCAAAAGTTGTGAAGTAATCATCTTGATAAAAGATTCACATAACAACTCTCTTTCAATTTCTTGAAATTAGGCTCCACCCATGAATAGGGTTTAAGAAACATACTATGAACATGGTTTTCATTTTTCGAAAAGGTTTAGCGAAATTCATCCATAAACCGTCATAACTTACGCACGGAGGGTGATCACCCCGTTGTACCTCAGATTGATCAATACTACATAACTTGAACGAAATTCATCGCTCACCCTTTTTGTCCGTATGCAAGCGCATAAAAATTTTCCCATTATCGGGATGTTCATACATGCACGGTTCCAAACCCAGAAGGTTTTAATCTTGCTCAACAAAAATATGTAATTCAAATATATGTATACGGGTAATTGACAAAGGTATATCAACATGTGAATAAATGCCATGATTATCCAGTGGGGATACTTGTATAACCATTTAGAAATCAACAAATGAATATATATCCGAGCTAACATGTTGATAATCAAAGCGTACATAATCACATGCAGAATGGGAATAGAATAATTCAAACTTCTTACTCATGTCCATTGCATAAAGGAAATGCAAAGGTAAGATACTTTTGATTTCTTTGATTACAAATCTCAACTTAGGTTTTATCTCTTTATCACAACCTATCAATAATCGGATCATTCGTTCGATTAGAACAATATATCATAACACATAATCTTTATCTATTCGATTAAAGACATAGTCTAATCACGTCATCACATAATCGCGGTGATCATACTTTTAGTTAATATTCTATACTTGAAATATTTTTATACATTTTTCAAATATCTCATCCATGTTCTTACGAGAGCCTTTTCTTTCTATTATAGGTCCGACATTTATCTGCTGCATCGGAAAGCGACTTTATCGGTAATTACCGAGTCTAAGACTCTTATTCGTATCTCAACATCGGTCATTTTATTTTTAAATGACTTAAAATAATTTTAAAGCATTTATAATAATTTATCATGCATTTTTAGACATCTGAATCATAATTAAATGATTTAAACATCAAACAATTCTATTATCATTAATATTAAATTATTAATGAAACCATTGCTAAAATATAAAAGTTATTTATAATAACTTAAACTATTTTAAAATATTTATATTACCTTTAAATGATTTTTAAAACAATTAAAATCATTTTTAAATAATCACCATTAATATATAAATATTAATGTACTATTCATCCAAATATTAAAAGTCATTAATTATAACTTAGAATATTTTTAAATCCTTAATATCCTCTTTAAATGATTTTTAAATAAATAAAACCATTTTTAAACTATTTATTTAATAATAATTATTAAATAAACTAAATATCATTAATATTATCTTAATATCATTAATATTAAATTATTAATGAAATTATCCTTTAAATATTAAAAGTTATATTTTATAACTTAAAATATTTTTAAATACCTTAATTTCATTTAAAATGATTTTTATAATATTAAAATCATTTTTAAACTAAATTATTTAATATAATCATTAAATAACTTTAATATCATTAATATATAATTAATTAATGAAATTCATCACAAAATATTAAAAGTCATGGGAAATAACTTAAAATATTTTCTTATACCATAATATAATTTTTCATGATTTTTCATGAATTAAAACTATTTTAAATAATTTATTTAATATTATAATTAAATAAATAAATACCTTTATATTCCAAAAATATTAAATATTTATGAAATATACTCAAAATAATTAAAAACTATTTTTAGGACTTTAAAATAATTTTTCATAATTTATTTGGTACTTTTAATAATTAAAATCTAATTTTTCTAATTTTTAAATCATTTTTAGGAAAATCGAAATTAAAATAATTAAAAGCTGTCATTAAAGGCCCTATAGTGATGAAGTGTCATTATAGGTGTTCTTGAGCCTACCCGGATATTCATAAAAGCGAGCCAAGGTGGCCTACTTTGACCGTGAATAACTCTCTCTCATCTTAACGAATTTGGACAATCTATAAATTGATTCTTGTAGAGGAAATACAAGACTACAAGATCCAACAATCATAACCTCTAAACAAACATCAGATCTGGGATAAATCAGCCATCAAAGTAGCTACCAAAGTCGTTTCTTCACACGAAGAACAGGTCGAGGTGCCTACTTTGGACCTCTATAACTTGATGATAGTGTAGCGTTTATGTGATCTATCAATCCAAAGTGTGTAGACAACATGTAGGAATACAACTCTAACACTTAACATCATCATAAAAACAAGAAATCAAGCATTTAAAGTATGGTCAAACCTTGTCATAAAAATTAACACTTAGAAAATGCAGGTGCTTAATTTTTACGTCAATCTTGATCAACCCACTTTGACCTTAAATAACTCTTAATCCAAGTAATATATATGGACCTGATTCTTTTGGAGGTTAAATAACACATAACAAGCTACTACATATCAACCTTTATAACACAAAACACATTAAAGATGGTAGAGATATAAGGTTCGACATTTGCCAAAAAAATATTTTACGGACACTTAGAATATTTTACGGGTTTGAAAAGCAAATACAATCGATCTTGGGTCAACCCACTTGACCGCTTATAAATTCGATCTACAATAGATATGAACTTGATTCTTCACGAATATTAAAGACCACATATCGGGGCTACATATAACAACTTTTAAACAACAAAACTCATGATCGACCAAAGATTTATAGCCTCTGACATTTGGTGAAAAATAACAGAATTCGGTTTTTCCAACTTGTTTAAATCTTCAAATTCGTGCACTTTGATGTTATGAGTTCATGATTTTATAGCCCAGAACATTAATAGACTTCTTATTACACAACTTTAAACAATCAATTGCATCAATTAACATCGAATCGAAGGATTTCTAGAATTTAGGATTTCCTACCTTTTCAAGCTTGATTTTTGATTTCTGGCTTCTTGATGCTTCTGATTTGTTGTTTGTGATGGTTGGGCTTTGTTTAGGGACTGATATGCTACAATAATTCGTAGGTTTTAGAGAGAGAAGCTTAAGGATGAGAGTTGGATGAATTTTAGTGTACAAAAATGCTAACTCTCTCTAATCTATTTATAGAATAATTCAAATGCCTTGGATGCTAGATTGGTTGATTGAATCTGAGCATAATTGAGTCTTGGATGCTCAATTTGTAGGGTAGTGATGTTGGCCATGATTTGTTGCTAGATTCCTCCAATAATACACTAATAATACACTAAATGGACAAAAAGGGCATTTTAGTCATTTCCACACTAATAATTGATTTCTTCTTTTAATAATGCACAAGGGTAGTTTAGACTTCTCATGTCTACCATGAAGGGCATTATAGACATTATCCATAACCATTAGGGTTTATCACTTTAGATTTTAAAATTCCATAAATAATATAACTAATAATACACTAAAAGGGTATTTTGGTAATTTCACATATAATTTCATGGGCATTTTTGTACATAGCAATTAAATGTAGTATTTAATCACTAGATGGTAATTCTTATCATTTACAAATTAATTCTATCCTTTGGTAAATTAAAACTTTTATACATTAACATCGTAATTAAACCCGGTAATTTTAAATTAGGGTTTTCTATAGAAAATTAGGGTTTTCTAATTAGGGTTTCTTAACGCCATCAATTAGGGTTTCTAATTGACCATTAGGATTCTCTAATTATCTGTGTATGTTCTAACACAGTCATTACAATCTCTAACTTCAACCGATTAGGGTTGTAATAATTAGGGTTTGTCTAATTATCGATAAACAACAATAATTAGGGTTTTCTTCTAATTCTGAGCATCTTATACCGTAACCTTCATATACACGATAAACTTCATATACACAGATCATTACTCGGTCATTTCTCATAACTAAGTTTAATAATTAGGGTTTCACAAAGACGCGGTAATATCTTTTATGACCTAATTGGCCGTCATTTCATTCGATATTATCTGTCTGTCACATACACGAGTACATAATTATTGTCTTTGTAAAATCATTATAACAATAATATAATATTATTATTCTCATCTCTTGATCACAATCCCAATTCGGGGTTTGGATCTCATATCGACTTTCTTTCGCATATCAAGTTAAAATACTTGATTTAAATATTCGAACAATTCATATAATAAAAAATATATATTATATAAATTCTAATTATCACTTCATATATTATTCCCAATCATGTTATCATGGAAAATAATTAATAAAAATATTTCTGCTTACAGAAATTAATTACCATAAAAATATAATTTGTAGTAATTAATAATTCCAAAATTATTTCTAATTTTTCAAGTAATAAATATATTCGCAGTTATCGTTCACATTACTAGACACTTATTCTCGTCACTAAATAAAAAAAAAATTATACGCAAATTTCTTATTTATTTTATTTAGGAAATCTCGGGTTATTACAATCATGTCATCTTAGAATTGAGTTAGGAGTTCAATCAGGTCGACTCTTTGGTTTGGGGTAAGGTCGTCGCCTAACTGGATTTTTTTAGGATTTTTTGAGGTTTCGATATTGACGGTGGTGGTTTGATCGAGGTTTGGTTTGGGTTTGTCTTCAACCCATTCTTTGATCTCCTCAAGAACCTTATAGTCATCTATCTCCTCTTGATCGATCCTCATCAAGTTAGAGTCCAGCTTTACATCAAAGTTGTAGTCACTACTGAGACTTGGCATTTCATCAGCAAGGCTAAACAAATCCAAACTCGAAGTCCTGAAAACAAAATATTTTCACTTAATATATGAAACTGCTTAATAATACAAAGTATTAATTAAAGCATGACAAAAGTAACTGCTAGTACTAATAAAAATAAAAAAATAAAAGAGAGATAGAGAGTTCCCAGAAGGGGATAATGAGATGCCTTTTATGGAGGCTGCCCCTTTAAAATTTATATATCTATCTCCTCCTTTAGCTAGGTCAAAACAAGCTCTTTTTTGCCTAGGCACCGGAGCGGGCGCTGCAGCGCCAAGATTAAGCCTTAGAGCGGTGCTGCAGAGCTGAGTCAGCAAATTACGCCAATTAATGGCGCTGCTGTGAGACCCTGAATTTTATGAAATGAAAGTATTCAATTTCCTTATAATTATTCTATTCAGTAAATGGTTAAATTGAGAAAAGGTTAAAGTTAAGGATGATATGTGAAATTTTTTCAAAGTATGCAAGTTGTTATAAAATATTCGTTTGGTCGGAGAATATTCTTTTTGTCGGGGAATATCCGTACAATGGCACAATCATTGGTGGACCCCATAATGGAAGTATTGTCATAGTTAGAGAAAGCGGCGTAATTATCTTTTTTATAAAAATAATGACAAAAGTGTTACAATTAAAAGCTGTTGAACTACTTGGTAGTAAAAGTCTGAGAATACGTGTGGTTGCATAGTAGCACGATATTGATTATTGATGCTTACGTGAGAAGTCACTCAGTTATACTTAATTATAGCTATATTAATTGCTGCATCATATCTCTCATATTATCTATTCAATTATTGTCACAGTATCATCTGCATAATATGATATATTATTAAATCAATAATTGAGACGACAAAGTTATTTATATTATTATTTACAATATTGACAATGTCTAGAAGTTCTGTCAAGGAGAGGTTTGGTCACCTAATTGCGCGCCAATAAGGAGAAATCCTTATCGAAAAGCCCCCTCTTTCACGAGGAGCGACACAGTTGTTAAATATTGTGAGTTATAATATTAATGATGAATAAGTTCGTGTTGATTAAAGATAAAATTGATAGCTCCATTGTGCTGGGATTATTAGTGTTAGTGGAAACCGATATTTATTTCAATAATAATTGATGTCTGGAAGTTATATTGACCAATCGGGTAATTAATCAGATAAATGAGCAATTAATTGCTATTAATTCACATGATTATAACTATTTGTTCACATGTGTGTACTATTGAATCACATTCATTTACTATTAGGGGAGTTGGTGCAAGTTTGATAATACTTGCATGACTAAGTAAAAAATGGAGGTATAGATGAAGGTACTATACTATAATTAATTTTTTCACATGTTTAAAACTATTGAGTCACATGATTTACTATTACGGGAGGTGGTGCAAGTTTGATAATACTTACATGACTAAATTAAAAATGAAGGAAAAGATTAAGGTATTATACTGTAATATTTTGAGCCCCAAAATGTGCAACTATGGAAACTATATTTTCCTATAAATAGAAGCTCATTCCTTCATTATTTTTCACCAATTCACTAAGTCTCACAAGAGCAATTATTATAGAGAGAAATTATACAGAGAAAGAAGAAGAGAAGTTTGCTACTTCACTATTCCGATTATCAGATTTCTTCTAAGGTAAAGGGTATTATTCTTTCGTATTATTCATGAGAGAGTTATTTTCTTTCAATACTCGTAAGGGTTGTTATTCCATTCTTTATTATTATGTTGGAATAACTTTTACATGTCTGAAATCTACCGCATACATGGTGAAATTCTTCTATTATTCCATTCTTTATTATTTTGTTGGAATAACCTATCTCATGCGGTTCTATCGCATTCTGGTGAATTCTCATTGTTATTCCATTCTTTATTATTACTGTTGGAATAAAGCGTATCATACGTTCTATCGCATGCTTGGTGGATTCTGTAGTTATTCCATTCTTTATTATTCTGTTGGAATATCCTGTCTGTACGAATTACGCATGACCTGGTTCCATTCTTTATTATTCTATTGGAATAACACATACTGCATGCGGTCTATCGCATTCTTGGAGAATTCCGTTGTTATTCCATTCTTTATTATTCATTTGGAATATCACATGCGTGTGGATTATGCATGACTGGTTCCGCTTCTTTATTATTACTGTTGGAATAACTTGCTGTATGCGGTCCATCGTATGCACAGTAAATTTTCTTTGTTATTCCATTCTTTATTATTACATTGGAATAACTTTTGTCTGTCACGGACTACCACATGCATGGTGAATTCTTACATTATTCCATTCTTTATTATTCTATTGGAATAACCTGCCTCATGATTATTCAAGATGCATGGTGAATGATCCTTCCAGTATTCATTCTTTATTAAATTGTGGAAATGATCTGTCTACATGGATTATCACATGGCGGTGAAAATCCATTTGCGATTCAGTATATTCTATTATACTCCTCACGAGATATTATTTCTTTTGTACTCGTCATGGAATATCATTTTTTTTGGTATTTTTTTTACGAGTTACTATTCACCCGATTACTATTCACTATAGTATTATTCACTTTGGTATTCGGGGCACTTTTCATATTGGAGTACTATTCACGAGTTACTATTCATGGGTTACTATTCACCCGAATATTATTCACTCGGGTATTTGGAGAACTTTTCATGCGGGGTAGTATTATTCAAAGTACTATTCTAGAAGTACTATTCATAGGGTACTATTATGGGTACTATTTGCAAGAAAAATATATTTCTTTTCTGTCAAATTATTTTTGGTACATGAATATTATTCTTGAATTTTACTCCACAAAGCGATGATCATGTTGACAATTTAGGCGTTATTGATTTCGGGATAAATTAATTTATAAATCTTTAAAATTTATTCTTGAACTTGTTTTATTGAATTATTATGTCATTGTCATAATCCTCATGCTTATATTGTGATGAAAGTCATCTTTGCTTTACGTGCATAGATGGACTTGGTATGATTATGATCGGGGATCATTCGGTATAATCATGACTCGTAATGTTATAAATGATGTGGTAAAAGTCCTCACCGGCACATGTAGTGCATTGATGGGACGGTTTCGGTATGATTATGACCAAGGATTATTCGGTATAGTCATGACCATTGATGATTTAATGAATATCCTTGGCCCATAGTGTGGATGATTCGATGATGTGGTTTATTTATTTGTCGTAGTCTCAAAATGATAAAATTGATGAAAACATTTTAAATCATAGAAGATAGTAGATATCATGCTCTACTTGACTCTTCTAATGGATTGCTTATTTCGCTGCAGTTGTTGATCTAAAACTTGTTGTCTATTGTATTCTATCAGTTGTTATACTGTTGAAGGCTATGGATAATTTATTCTGCATTATCTTAGTCATAATATTTCTTACTAGGCTAGTTGAGCTCACCCTTTCTTTTATTGTTCTCTTCAGGAAATGAGAATATAGCTGGGACGAGTCGGGGAATGGAGTGATGGTCCAGGATAAATGGCTTTAGTAGTCCTCACTATTCTACGGAATAATGTGATAATAATTGTAATGAGGACACCATTGAGTGTGGATATTGTCTAGATGACAATATTCTTGTTTAAACTCTCTCTATATGTTTTGTAAGTATTTTAGACTTTTGTTGTATAATTAAGTTGTATTTGAATTTATGTACCATGTATCGGCAACTCAAGATGGGTGATGTATACTGTTTTGGGGGCGCCACGATTCTTGGTGCCGGTTTGTAAAGGGATGAACGCTATGACCTTTGTGATGATGTCACGATTAGCGAATAAGGCGTGGCGGACTTGATTTAAGCTTAAGCGAGGCGTTACGGCCTTGAGTAGGAAAATTGACATTTTTGCCCCTACAAGCTGGAAAAGACCTAAAAAGCCCTGCAACACATAGATTAGGCAAAATAATATAAAAGCTATATAAACTATGAAGATCAAGCAACTTCTTAAGCAATAAAGGATCCGATTTGCAAATATAAATCCAACTCATCAACTATGCAACAAAAGTAAGCAGTATATAATATCTACACTTAGAGTAGATGAACTTTCTGCATTTTTACCCTTTTCGACAGATGCAAGGAGTGCTACTCCAGTTGTCAAGGGTCAGGTCTATGTTGACAGCTTTGATGAAAGGGTGGTTGATATCCTCCTTCTCTTTGATGATGACCATGACTAAATTCCTATCAGAGTCAGTACTTTTCTTTGAACCATTCTCCTTAGCCCTATTTATATGAGTGATTAGGATTTGGTCTTCTAAATAGTTATCATTTGGGATATTCTCGTTCATACCCTCAGCATGTGCCAGAAAGGATTCCTCTGCTTCTGTTCTGCAGTATGGCAATCTTGCCTTTACTTCGACATCCTATAAACAAACAAGTACAACATCAGTATCACAATAAAATATATTCATTTATAAAATGAAATGATATTTTATTATGTACGATCTATACTAGATGAATCTCCACAATCCATCTCCTAGCATACTCTATAAGAGTTTTCTTCTAAGTTTATAACCTAGGTTTTGTATTCCTAATGTTTATAACCTACAACTTTAATACCAACCTGTGACGCCCCCAAATCTGGGTTCTCTAACCTCGGGTTCGGTGCTCACGATACATCATCATCATGAGCATTCTATAAACTATTATGGAATAATAAACTTATATTGTTCATTAGAATAAAGTCTTACAATAATATCCCAAGGCCTATTAACCTTAACTAAAGCATACCTTACTTAAGTTACACTTAGTAACACAAAAGGTTTGCAATACCGAAGTACATAATGTAATATAACACATAAACATTCACACAAACTATTCATGATATAGCAAGGGTAAACAACTAATTTGTTTAGTAAGTTTAAATACAAAAGGAGATATATCATGATTATAAAAGAATTTAGGTTCCATTGTTCAACAACAGAATCTGATTTCGAAAGAACATGAAATAAATCTCGATAACTGAATATTTTAATAATTGAATAACAGATGTTGAGTGGTCAAAATGACCATGAACATATGAGAAGGTTGTCAGTATTTAAACAGGTCCTTTCAGTATGTTTTGGTAAGCAAGAATATCAGCCTTCCATACCCTGTGAATTATACATAACCACTCAATATACGAGCAACAATTGTTTTCCAATAATGCTTTAATAAAATTTTTCTTTTTCTTAGTCAAGAATCCTTACCAAATCAATTGGTTAGGAACAGATTTCAAAACATATTTGATTTAACAAATTTAAACATGCTTAATCTAGCTGAAACAACTAGCATAGATCTATATCATAAATAGTTCATGAATGAAAGAAATTTAACAAATTCACAGTTCAATGATAATAGAACAGGAATTCAATGGCACAAAGTGTGAATATCAATAACTAGTATAGATGTGAATAAGCAACAATAATTATTCACTAACATGCTTTGAAAATAATAACTCAAGTTTAAGTTAGAGAACTTGCCTCGATCGCGGTCTATTGCTAGGCAATTTAGTGTATTCTTCTTAGAGAAAAGACCTATAATTGATCGTTCAATTAGTCATTGTGACACCCCCAAAATAAGTCCACACAACCCATTCAGAGTCGCCAAATACATGGTATAGAAAATAACTACAAACTTCATTATTACAATTGTTGTGCAAAATATGACAACACATATACTGTGAGTTTTAATACCAACTGTGACTCTCATCCCTTTACTTGGACAGCACCTCACATTAATACCTTACAATGGTACCTTACATAAAGGTACAGTCAATAACTGTTTTAGAAATTAAAATCTTTGAAAAATGCTCAAGGAAACCTTCGTACATGAGAGACCATGCATCTAAGTTATAATAGATATCATATCACTCAAGAATTATCCTTGGTTAACCCAATAGACCCCAAAGAAAAACGAGTAGATTACTATCATGTTCTTTCCAATGGTGAGTCTTCTCTTGCCATATAATTATCTCTACTGTCTCCAATTGAGAATTATATTTCAACCAAACTCCAAGATTATATAGGTAGTGCTCATAGATATAATAAGCAAGTTCATGTGCACAACCTCATCTTATGATAACACGAAGTCGTCTGTCATTAGACATCTTGTATGATAGTAGCAAAACACCATTCCAAAGTTGGGTTCACCTCACCCGATTCGGTTCACCAAAATCATCGGTTAAATGACGTATAAAATAAGACACACTTATTTAAAATTCTAGATAAAATTATATACATACTGTTTTAGGGGAAACCTCAACCGCTATAGACCACCGTTCTATTCCCCTATTACCCCCGCTCAACCCAGCTACACTCTTATTGCCTGAAAGGAATTGTGAAGCAAAATGGTGAGCTCAACTATCCCAGTAAAGAATATTATGACTAAGATAAACAATTTATCAATAGTCTTCATCAGTAATAAATCAGAGATTTAGAACATATGGTAGATACTAAAAGTTTTCAACCATACTTGCAACGGAATCAACAATCCATTAGAAGAGTCAAGTAGAACATAATGTCTACTATCTCCTCCAAATTAAAAGTCCATCGTTAATATTTTATTCTTGTAATACTCATCAACAGTTCTTTGTTGTACCCAACACAAAGAGAACTTTCATCACCTGTCTTCACCTGAACCACTAAAGATTATAGTTAAATTCACAATTCATATTTATAATCATGTAAATCAACAGTTTCTCCTTGCCAAAAAGGCTTAATAGAACGTTTACTCAATATCCTTACCCCAAAGGCTAAAGATATTCAAATATAATAACAATGATCATACCAATCAGTTGTCTATCTTTGCACTACGGGCAAAAGATATTCAACTATAAATGAATGGTCATGATCATACCAATCAATTGTTTGTCAGTGCACAACGGCTAAAGACATTCATCTGTAAAATCAATGGTCATGATCCTGCCAAACACATCATCGAATTATCCATGCACTATGGGTCAAGGATATTCATTAGTATCACCAGTGGTCATGATCATGTCATACACCTGTCCGTCTTTGCACTACAGGTCAAAGCTATCAATCAACAGTTTGTCTTTGCACATAAGCCAAAGATATACAACTGTAAAATCAATAAAATCAACAGTCCATCTATGCACTACGTGTCAAAGATGACTTTCGTTACAATATAAGCATGAGGATGATGATCGTGCTATAAGCATCAATCAAAGGAAATCAAGGATAAATATTAAAGATTTTTAATTTATCTAGAGTTTAAAAATATCCCAAATTGTCAACATGATACTACTTTGTGGAGTAAAATTCAAGTATAATATTCACGTATAGAAATAATTTGGACAGAAAAGAATCAATTTTTCATCGTGAATAGTACCCTGTGAATAGTACCCCATATTCGTAAATAGTACCGTATTCGTAAATAGTGTTGTATACATAAATAGTGACATATACTTAATAGTAACAGCGACACAAAAAAGATAAAGTTTCACAATAAAATTCATATCAATATTTCGGTATAATGATATTAAAAGAAATAACATCATTTACTAAAAAAATAACATCCCTTACCATCCCTTACCTCAAAAGAATAACACTTCTAACTGGAATATCGGATATAATACTAAAGGAAACTTTCACTTTATAGCAACACTCAAGATATCTAAATACTCATAAAAATACGCTCGATATTATATAGAGAGAAACTTCTGATTCTGGTGTGATTTTCAATTCTAACCTAAGCATCCTATTTATAGAAAAATTCTTAGAACGCCAAAGTAGAAAATTTAATAAAATAATATATTATATAAAAAAAATTCAAGCCCACCCTTGACCAAATTCATCATCACACCAGTGGGGCCCACCAACACAAAAAAACGTTTTTCTTTCAAAAAATATATATAACTCCAAAAATCAATTATTCCAAAACTTAAGTAATTCATAATAAATAGTCCTTTTATCAGAAAAATATGAATCTTATTTCCATTCCATAGGAAATTTAATTCTCTACAACTTTATAGAAGAACATTTTTTCCAAATTCTAAACGAAAAATGACTGAAATCCACATACGGATGATCTTCCAGGCTATAATCAAATTTCAGTAAAAAATGGTGCCCACCAACATATTTAACATGTTTTTTGTAACAAAAATACTCCAGACATAATTTGCTCTCTTCCTCCTCATTTATTCATATATCGTGCATTCATTGTAAAAATATCACCGTTATTATATTATTACATCATACACTTATAATGTAATATTACAATAATATATTTGAATGAATTATTTTATCGAAGAAGATAAAATATCAACTCTTAATAATTCTCGTTTTAAAAATTTCTCCATTAAATAAATATTTTCTTATCATTTTTATCAATAATTAATTATTTACAATTAATATTACATAATCACAATAATGACAACCAGATAAGGATTTCTCCTTACTGGCGCGTAATTAGGTGACTAAACCCATTTCCTAGACAAAACTTCCTTAGACATTGCCAATAATGATATCTAATAATATTGTTCAAATAATATGAATTATTGATATGATAATGGAAAATACTGTGCAGTGACAATTATTGAATCAATAATATAAAATATCAACGTAGCAATTATTGAATCAATAAAATAAAATATTGAAATAATTCATGTAATAATTATTGAGTAGTGACTTCTACTGGAAGAATCAATAATTAGAATTATTGTGCAATACTGGTATTACATTTCTGCAACAACGCGTATTACTTTACTTTACCCACCGGTATTCCAATGGTTTTACTTCAGAATCACAATTCTGCAGTTATTATTAAAAAACTCATTTCGTGTCATATTTTTTTTATCCGACAGTTTTTCATTGTGGGGCCAAAAATAGCTGCGCCATCGTACGAATATTCCCCCAGATCAAGAATATTCCACGACCAAACGAATATTCCCTGACAACAATGAATATTTTATACCACTTGCTTATTTTGAAAAATCTACATATATCACCCTTAACTTTAAACTTTTTCAATTTAACTATTTACCAAAAAAAAAATTAAATACTTTTATTTCATAAAATTCGGAGTCTTACAATCTTCCCTCCTTATGAAATTTTGTCCCCGAAATTTACATACCTAGTATTTCGAAGAGTTGAGAATACCTTGCTTTCATTTCAGATTCCATCTGCTCTATCATCATGATTTCTCCATTGCTCATTCTAGAATACAGCTCAAAACAAAGGTTAATTGACATATCATAATTTATCAACTTGTCAAGTAAAAAAATTTCAGCTTTGGTAAGTCACACACTAGCGAAGTATATTACTCGTCTCTCCCCTTCTAGTTCTAGACTCAAATCTCTGCCAGCGACCATATCCCTAAGCTCTAATACCAACTATGATGCCTCCAAAATAGGTCCACACAACCCATTCTATGTCGCCAAATACATGGTACAAAAAATAACTACAAACTTCATTATTACAATTATTGTGCAAAATACGACAACACATATACTGTGAGTTTTAATAGCAACTGTGACTTTCATCCCTTTACATGGATAGCACCTAACATTGATACCTTCCAATGGTACCTTACATAAAGGTATAATCAATAACTGTTTTAGAAATTAAAATCTTTGGAAAATGCTCAAGGAAACCTTCGTACATGAGAGGCTATGCATATAAGTTATAATAGATATCATATCACTCGAGAATTATCCTTGGTTGACCCAATAGACGCTAAAGAAAAACGAGAAGATTACTATCATGTTATTTCCAATGGTGAGTCTTCTCTTGCAATATAATTATCTCCATTGTCTCCAATTGAGAATTATATTTCAACCAAACTCTAAGATTATATAGGTAGTGCTCATAGATATAATCAGTAAGTGCATGTACACAACCCTGTCTTATGATAACACGAAGTCGCCTGTCACTAGACATCTTGTATGATAGTAGCAAAACCCCCTTACAAAATCCAGTTCACCTCACCCTATTCGGTTCACCAATATCAACAGTTAAATGACGTATAAAATACGACACACTTATTTAGAATTCTCAATTAAATTATTTCCATACTATTTTAGGGGAAACCGTTGCTCTTGCTCGACCCAACTACACTCTTATTGCCTGAAAGGAATTGTGAAGCAAAAGAGTGAGCTCAACTAGCCCAGTAAATAATATTATGACTAACATAAATAATTTATCAATAGCCTTCATCAGTAATAAATTAGAGATTTAGAACATATGGTAGGTAATAAAAGTTTTTAACCATAATTGCAGCGGAATCAACAATCTATTAGAAGAGTCAAGTAGAACATAATGTCTACTATCTCCTCTAAATTAAAAGTCCAACGTTAATATTTTATTCCTATAATACTCATCAGCAGTTTTTTGTTGTACGCAAGACAAAGAGAACTTTCATCACCTGTCTTTACTTGAACCACTAAAGATTATAGTTAAATTCACAATTCATATTTATAATTAAGTAAATTAACAGTTTCTCCTTGGCACAAAGGCTTAATATAACATTTACTCAATATCCTTACCCTAAAGGCTAAAGATATTCAAATGTAATAACAATGATCATACCAATCAGTTGTCTATCTTTGCACTATGGGCCAAAGATATTCAACTATAAAACTAATGGTCATGATTATACCAATCAATTATTTGTCAGTGCACTACGACCAAAGACATTCTACTGTAAAACCAATGGTCATGATCCTGCCAAACACATCATCGAATTATCCATGCACTAAGGGGCTAAGGATATTCGTTTATATCACCAGTGGTCATGATCATTTCATACGCCTATCCATCTTTTCACACTATGGGTCAAAGCTATTAATCAACAGTTCGTCTTTTCACATAAGCCAAAGATATACAACTGTAAAACCAATAATCAACAGTCCATCTATGCACTATGGGCCAAAGATGACTTTCGTTACAATATAAGCATGAGGATGATGACCGTGCTATAAGAATCAATCAAACGAAATCAAGGATAAATATTAAAGATTTTTAATTTATCCAGAGTTTAAAAATATCCGAAATTGTCAACATGATACTACTTTGTGGAGTAAAATTCAAGTATAATATTCACGTATCAAAATAATTTGGACAGAAAAGAATCAATTTTTTGTCATGAATAGTACCCCGTGAACAGTACTTCGTGGATAGCACCCCGTGAATAATACTTCGTGAATAGTACCCCATGAATAGTACCTCGTATTCATAAATAGTACCGTATACTTAAATAGTGATGTATACATAAATAGTGACATATACATGAATAATGACGTATACATAAATAGTGACGTATACGTGAATAGTAACCCCGACACGAAAAAGATAAAGTTTCGCAATAAAATTCATATCAATATTTCGGTATAATGATAATAAAATAAATAACATCATTTACTAAAAAAATAACACCCCTTAACATCCTTTACCTCAAAAGAATAACACTTCTGACTGGAATATCAGATATAATACTAAAGGAAACTTACACTGTATAGCAATACTCAAGATATCTAAATACTCACAAAAATATGCTCGATATTATAGAAAGAGAATCTTCTAATTCTGGTGTGATTTTCAATTTTAACCTAAGGATCCTGTTTATAGAAAAATGCTTAGAACGCCAAAGAAGAAAAGTTAATAAAATAATATTTTATAAAAAAAAAAAATTCAAGCCCACCCTTGACCAAATTCATCAGCACACTAGTGGGGCCCACCAACACAAAAAAGTTTTTTTTAAAAAAATATTTATAACTCCAAAAATCAATTATTCCGGAACTTCAATAATTCATAATAAATAGCCCTTTTATCAGAAAAATACGAATCTTGTGACGCCCCGAAATCTGGGTTACCTGACCCCCGAGTTTGGTGCTCACTATCCACAATATAAATAACATCTAACTACCCATTTATTTATAAATATCAATATATATCCCATTAACAGATATTTTTAATACATTCGACCCAGGTTATCTAACCTTTAGATTACAAACATACCCTTTAGATATACAAAAAGGGTTTATAAATATAACATAATAATAATATTATTCATAACTATTCCAACATAACAGCTTTGCCCTTGTTCTTCACAGCACCTCCTGCCACTTCATCCCTAGCTGAAATGTTTTATTTAGCAAGGGTGAGCAACAAATTTGCCCGGCAAGTTAAGACGTACAATGAATGTATAAGAATCAAGAATAACAGACTATCTTTTGATAGAATGACACCAAAGTTTGGGAAACTTTAAAATAGTTGAACAAAATGTTATGCATTAACAAGTCTTCGCGCATTCTATGCAACACAATAATTTGATAATGAAATAGTATAACTCTTTCAAAGTTTCTATGATATTCAATTGAATAACAAGATTAAAATATTCTTCAGAGTTTATGTTGAGTTATCCCTAAGGATCTTGAACTTCTCCTCTCGAGTAACTATCAAAGATTTACTTTGATATACCTAGGTGTAATAGATAACCATAAAGTTTAAACCATACCCCTCTGCAAGTACTTAGAGCGGCCAACTCCTTGTAACCTATATTATGCATAATACTTACACGCGCGCAAAGGCCGAATATATGACCAAAAATGTTCCCTTTGTATAAAAAGGTTTTTCTTCTCAGTCTTATAATCAGAGTTTAATTTATAACAACGAAATACAATGATTTTAATATCTAATCACTTTCTCGACCTAGCCGAAATAATTGGCATCGATCTATCAATAATAATTGAACTCTCGTCTCGAACCTATCAAGTTCTAACAAATGTTCGTTTAGCCAGAATAATTTATTAAGACATAACTTAACTCAATTCAACAATAGACATGAATTATTTGTATTGCCAATAATAGCTTCTATGGATGTAAATATCTAATAACAAATTATTCTCCAATTATATATTCTCAGAATCACTAAGTCAATTTGAATTAATAAACATGCACTAACTGTGAATAATCAACAATAATTCTCAGGCGTGGTCTAATCGATAATAATTAACCACCATAATAATTGAACAGATATAACTCAAGGTTGAGTTAAGGAAACTTGCCTTCGTTGTTGATTATTGCTACACAATATACTTATCTGCATTTGAATGACCTATAATCTCACAATATCAGTCTCACAATTAGCACAATAATTCATAACACACAATATTATAATTTACAGTTAATACTTCTCCTAGACACATTACCACATAGTCACATCAATGTTTATAACATATATAAACACTTATCAAGTCTAACTAGTTCGGTTTGGTTGGACTTTGGTCTATTCTCGGTGTACTAGTCACCCTATCCGACAATTAACACTTGTGTTGTCAACTATACTCGGTCTCAAAACTTCAATATTATTTTAGATAAGTCAGATATCGTTTATAATATTTTTCGGAAGCTTTTAATAATGTTCTAACAATTATTATAATTTATAATAATTTTTTAAACACCGAAATCGTTTTTACATAATTTAAATATTGAGAAACCCATCATTAATATTTAATAATATTTAAAATATTAATGACATACTTGTCAAAGTATTAAAGTTATCAATAATAATTTAAAAATTTTTTAAATCAACAATATTCTACTTAAATAATTTTAAAATAATTAAAATCATTTTTAAACCATCACCATTAATATTTAAATATTAATGAAATTCTTATCAAAATATTAAAAGTCATTAATTATAACTTAAAATATTTTTAAATCATTTTTCTCATTTTAAATGATTTTTAAATCAATAAAATCATTTTTCCATCATTTATTTAATTTAGTAATTAAAAAAATCTAATATCATTAATATTAAATTATTAATGAAAATTCTCCAAAAATATTAAAAGTTACATTTTATAACTCAAAATATTTTTAAACACTTTATTCTTATTTAAAATGATTTTTATAATATTAAAATCATTTTTCTCTAATTTATTTAATATACTAATTAAATAAATTAAATACCATTAATATTTAAATAATTATAAATAATAATGAAAAATATCCCAAATTATCAAAAGTTATTTTTTATAATTTAAAATAATTTTTAAAACCATTTTTGTAATTTTTAGAATTTATTTTTTATTTTTAATCATTTTTCAGATATTCAGAAAATAAAATTAATAAAAACTGTCGCTATAGCCTATAGCATTAGTAACCGTCGTTGTTGGTGTTCTTAGGCTCAAGAACACTGACAGTCCAGTTCTCAAGGGGCAATGTTTGACCTCCTTTAATTCTCAACCTAAGCATGTTGTTGACTTTTGAAAACTTTGATCTTGTAGTAGGTATGTAGTACTACAAGTTTCAATCATCATCTGAGTCATTTAACCCCAAATCATGAAGATCTGGGCTCTCAAAGTTACTGTTAGACCAAATCTGGGTTTTCTGGGTAACCCAAAAACCCAGGCAGTTCGAGTAAGCATTTTCTAGCTCAATTATCTCTATGTTCGGTCATCAAATCGGTGCTCTTAAAGTCCATACATGTAGTACACATGACAAGGAACAACTATATATACATGATTTCGATCAACTATAACACAATCATAAGTTATGATTGGCTCAAAGCCTTGTCGGAAGGGCTCGTTTATGGTTTTCGGAAATTCGAAGAAATTTAACTTCGTGATCGAGTGGCCCAGTTTTACCATCCACTACTTCGATCCTGTTTGTGATATAAGGGATATGAAAGCATGGATCTATAGTCCATACAACACACTACAATTTAGTTACAACAACATCAACAAAATAAATACAACTGATGAGATCTGTACTTAGAAAATCTTGTCGGACTTCGGTTATATGGATTTCGGGTTACCCGTAAATCATCCCGATCATCTTTCATCAAACGGGTTTTGACCATGAATAACATGAAATCTAGACATGGAATGGCTATGATTCCACTTTCAGATCATAGTCCTCATATCAGACTACAGATCTAAAATATAAAACAACAAAAATCATAAACAGATAAGAATCTAGGGCCACTGACATTTGCTTGTCAGACCACTAATAGTGTTCTTGGGAAGTTTTGAAAAACATCACTTTTAAAGCCATTTGATGCTATAGATCTATGATGGATCATCATAGATCATCATAAAACATATTCTAGTATGATTCTAAACACATAAACAAGAATTTGGCTAAAGCATACAAGATCAAATTAGGTGAGTTTAGGTTTATACCTTTCTAATCCAATCTTTAATCCTTCATCTCTTCTACTGATCTTGATGATCTAGGGGCTTATTAGTGACTGAATCACTTAAATTTTTCGGAGGTTTGGAGAGAGAGAGAGTTGTTTGAGAATTAGGACACAAATGGGCAACTTTTGGTGACTTTCTCTCTCTTTATCTTTTATAATCACTTGGTGATATTGTATATATGATGAATTGATCGATTTGGTGATTGGATTTTTTGGTCTTGCTAAGTCAAAAGTTGGTGAACAACTAAAGTTGTTGACAAATTTTACAAGTTAACTAATTAAAGAATGTGAAAAGGGTATTATGGTCATTTGTATTATAATTTTAATGTCATTCTTGACTTTTGTCCAAACCCTAGGGTTTAACCATATGGTTCTAACCCTTAGGTTTTACAACTTTAGTTTCTAAGATTTTCTAATTAGAGTTTTTAAAATAGAAAATTATAATAACTAAAATATAATTAGTGTTTTCTAATTATATTAAAGTTTACTAATCACTTTAGGGCTTACTAATTAGGATTAGGGTTCCCTAATTAGGGCTTAGGGTTCCCAAATTTAAAATTAGGGCTTCTCGACATTCGATTAAGGTTCCTAACTGTACGTTAGGGTTTCAAAACCTGAGATTAGGGTTTCTAATCTCTTATTAGGGTTTACTAATGTTAAACCCTATCCGGTCAATCATTGATCATTAACTCTATACAATACAAATGCGTACTCATCAACATAATTATTAAAATTATATTTTCTACCAAATCCCTATCCGAACTTAGGGTTAGGGTTTCTATTCTCGGTTAAGCAAACTCTACTCTTATTTTCTCAGTCAATACACAAATTGACTACTTCTCAAAACTAGTATCACAGATACTCCGCACAATATTGATTATCAATATCAATATTAATTAACATAAATAAAAAAAATTATTCATAAAATTCAGATTATTCGAAATCCCGGGTTATTACATTCTCCCATCCTTATAAGGATTCCATCCTCGGAATCATCGCTTTCTTATTCTCTACAATCTTTTAAAGTTGTATCATCAATTCATTTTATCAACACAATATTAATTTGTGTCTCATATTCTAACCTGTGACTTGGATCTATAAAAGAAAACAATTCACAGTGATATCTAACCAATATTATTCGCGTAATTTAAGTATTAAGCGAAATCGTTACCTGCCACCACCTCTTGAGCAGCCACTGTATCTTGCGCCGTCATGATGAATGTACGTGTTGTTGGTCTTCCTGGCTGTGCATGTCCTTTAATCACCAACGTTCCACTATCGGGTCCCATGTTGATATTTTCCTTCCCACATTCCTCTTTGGACAGTTTCGAACCAGATGATCAGTCGATCCACACGCAAAACAACCTTGTATCTTCTTCAGATTGGGACAATTGGGTGACATGTGTCCCTCTTGACCACAGTTATAAAAGACTCCCTTCTTCTTTAGACAAACTCCCGAATGGTTCCTTCCACAAGTCACACATGGCTCCCTCCCTTTCTTATTTCCTTTTATCTTGTTACCCGACTGGGTATTCTCGCTCCACTTTCTTTTGTTCGGATTACTACCAGCACTACTACCTCCTTCAGTAGTCTTCTTCCTATTCTCCTGATTATAACGGGATGCAGCTTCGCTTCCCCCTTCAGCAATTATCGCTTTCTCTAACAAAGCCGTGAACGTATTAATCTGCAATATAACTACTTTTTTGTATATACCCGGCTTCAATCCATTCTCAAACCTTCTCGCCTTTCGTAATTCTGTATCTACGTGATGTGGTGCAAATCTCGCTAATTCATTGAATTTAGCAGCATATTCAGATACTGACATATTCTCCTGCTTCGGTTCTAAAAACTTAACCTCCATCCAAGCTTGCATACTTGGCGAAAAGTAGTTCTCAAACAACAACTCTTTGAATCTTGTCCAAGTCACCACCGATGTACCAGCTCTCTACTTTGATTAGTCTCCGATGGTGGCTTCTCCCTTCATCAAGTATGTTACAAAAGCTGTCTTTTGCTCCTTTGGCAACTCCGGAAATAATGAATGCTTTCTCCATCTCCTTCACCCAAGTTTAGGCTTCAATCGGATCTGTGGTTCCCTTGAATTATGGCGGTCCTACCGCTTTAAAGTCCTTAAAATTTGCCAATCTATCATCTGGCTGATTTCTCGCTCTTGCTCTTTCTGTTGGAGCTCTATTTCCCATAGCTTGGGCTAACATGTCCTCAAAATTCTGCATCGGGTCCACTTGACCTCCTTCATTATTCACTGATTGTACTTCTCTTTAATTTTAATTCTGTCGTCTAGGCGGCATGATCTGATTTAAATAAAAATATTACATTAATTCTACACAAATTCTTATTAACAACACAATAAGAATTTAACATAATGTTCTCATATAATCGCATATTTATTCAAATAGCACATAGTACATTTAGTACTTAACACATATTACTATCCCATTTTAAATAAATTTTAGGATTAACCCACACAACTTTACACAAAAAGTTGCAATTCTCCAAGTTTACATAAAAAGTTGCAATTCTCCAACTTTACACAAAAAGTTGCAATTCTCCATTCACACATAGCTATTCCTAGTTCATCAAACTTACCACACTTATGAGTTCAGGAACTTGCCACCATTATATGAGTGTATGAACTTATCCTAGTCAGACCTTTGGTGTCCATTCGCCGAGGGGTTCAGAAACATTTCATATAATTATGAGTCATGAACTTACCATAAGTATAAGTTTTAAGAACTCATAACTTAATCTTATATTCATATAGAAAATACAGATTTTATTCATACAAACATATATATTTACATATGTTCACACATCATTCTCGATATTATAACCATTAATATCACAACCTACTACCAAAAGATACTACCGCTTATATCTAAGTTGTCTATTGTCCACTCCCTTCATCTGTATTCTTTTTGTTGGGACACTTGTTGAATTCGTGACCCGTTCTCCCACTTGAAAAACACTTCCTCATATTCGGCTTAGGACAATGTAGGGAAATATGTCCTTCCTATTTATAGTTGAAACACATGTTCTTCCACATCATGCATTCTCCCACGTGAGTCTTTCCACACTTGCTACATACTTGCTTCTTCTTCGGGTTTGAATTTTCAGAATTATCACTATCGTGATCCCTCTTTCTCTTATTCTTGATCTTCTGCTTGATTGTTCCCTCCGACGATCCACCACCTTCAGTCTTCATCATTTCCACATGTGCCTTCAAATCATTTCGTTCCTCGGTCATCTCGTGTAACGCCCTTTCTATCTTCCACAACTCCTCTAAGAGAAATACTTTACTCCGGAGTTCTTGTACTTCTATAGATACTTGATCTTTTTCTCCAACTTTAGTCTTATTCTCTTTCTCCACCTTAGCTTCTTCGGACTCTGCCTCCTCATCTCCACTCAGATACATCTCGGGATAATCATCATTATCACTCCCTAGATTAACCATAGGTTCGTCTTTCCCCACTTCTTCAACTGACTCGCTCTGTCCTGGCACCTCGGCTATTGGCACTGGTGCAACAGCCGCTGGCATCTCCATACTCATTTCATCTTCTCGTGACATCCTACAGTCTGTCAAACAACTTGATTAGTACTTCACCAGTACAAAAATCTCGCACTATATGTCCACATATCTCACTATCGATACGCTTTATTAATCTCTCACTTAGTACTCTAAATGAGTATTCTCTATCTCGCTTATGGTTATAATCCTAGGGTTTCCCCCCACTTAAGGTTTATAACCTCTGACTTTGATACCAACTTTGTGACGCCCCCAAATCCGGGTTACCTGACCCCCAAGTTTGGTGCTCAAGATCCATAATATAAATAACATCTAACTACCCATTTATTTATAAATAGTAATATATATATATATATCCCATTAATAGATATTTTTAATACATTTAGGTTATCTAACCTTTAGATTACAAATATACCCATTAGATATACAAAAAGGGTTTACAAATATAACGTAATAATAATGTTATTCATAACTATTCCAGCATAACACCTTTGCCCTTGTTCTTCACAACACCTCCTGCCACTTCGTCCCTAACTAAAATGTTTTATTTAGCAAGGGTGAGCAACAAATTTGTCCCGCAAGTTAAGACATAAAATGAATGTATAAGAATCAAGAATAACAGACTATCTATTTTGATAGAATGACACCAAAGTTCGGGAAATTTGAAATAGCTGAACAAATCGTTATGCATTAACAAGTCTTCTCGCATTCTATGTAACACAATAATTTAATGAAATAGTACAACGCTTTCAAAGTTTTTACGATATTTAATTGAATAACAAGATGAAAATATTCTTTAGAGTTTATGCTGAGTGATCCCTAAGGATCTTGAACTTCTCTTCTCGAGTAACTATCAAAGATTTACTTTGATATACTCAGGTGTATCAGATAACCATAAAAATTAAATTATACCCCTCTGAAAGTACTTAGAGCGGCCAACTCCTTGTACCCTATATTATGCATAATACTTACACGCGCGCAAAGGCCGAATATACGATCAAAAATGTTCCCTTTGTATAAAAAGGTTATTCTTCTCAGTCTTATAATCAGAGTTTGATTTATAACAACGAAATACAATGATTTTAATATCTAATCACTTTCTCGATCTAGCCAAAATAATTGGCATCGATCTATCACTAATAATTGAATTCTCGTCTCGAACCTATCAAGTTCTAACAAATGTTCGTCTAGCCAGAATAATTAGCTAAGACATATCTCAACTCAATTCGACAATAGACAAGAATTATCTATATTGTTAATAATAGCTTCTACGGATGTAAATATGCAATAACAAATTATTCTCCAATTATATATTCTCAGAATCACTAATTTAATTTGAATTAATAAACATGCACTAACTGCGAATAATCAACAATAATTCTTAGACGTGGTCTATTCAACAATAATTAACCACCATAATAATTGAACAGATATAACTCAAGGTTGAGTTAAGAAAACTTGTTCTTCATTGATTACCGCTACACAATATACATATCTACGTTTAAAAGACCTATAATCACAATATCGGTCTCACAATTACCACAATAATTTATAACACACAATACTATAATTTATAGTAAATACTTCTCATAGAAACATTACCACATAGTCACATTAGTGTTTATAACCTATATAAACTCTTATTAAGTCTAACTAGTTCGGTTTGGTTGGACTTTGGTGTATTCTCGGTGTACTGGTCAACCTATTTGACAATTAACACTTGTATTGTCAACTAACATCGGTCTCAAAGCTTCAATATTATTTTAGATAACTCAGATATCGTTTATAATATTTTTCGGAAGCTTTTAATAATTTTCTAACAATTATTATAATTTATAATAATTTTTCAAACACCGAAATCATTTTTAAATGATTTAAATACTGATAAACCCATCATCATTAATATTTAATAATATTTAAAATATTAATGACATACTTGTCAAAATATTAAAGTTATTAATAATAATAATTTTAAATCACTAATATTCTACTTAAATGATTTTTATAATAATTAAAATCATTTTAAACCATCACCATTAATATTTAAATATTAATGAAATTCTTATCAAAATATTAAAAGTTATTAATTATAACTTAAAATATTTTTAAATCATTTTCTCATTTTTAAAAGATTTTTAAATCAATAAATCATTTTTCCATCATTTATTTAATTTAGTAATCAAATAAATCTAATATCATTAATATTAAATAATTAATGAAAATTCTCCAAAAATATTAAAAGTTACTTTTTATAACTCAAAATATTTTTAAACACTTTATTCTTATTAAAAATTATTTTTATAATATTAAAATCATTTTCCTAATTTATTTAATATACTAATTAAATAAATTAAATACCATTAATATTTAAATAATTATAAATATTAATGTAAAATATCTCAAATTATCAAAAGTTATTTTCATAATTTAAAATAATTTTTAAAACTATTTTTGTAATTTTTAGAATTTCTTTTCTATTTTAATCATTTTTTATAAATGTAGAAAATAAAATTAATAAAACCGTCAATATATAGCCTATTATGACGATGAATCATCCCTGTTGGTGTTCTTGGGCTCAAGAACACTAACAGTCCAGTTCTCAAGGGGCAAGGTTTGACCTCCTTTATTTCTCAACCTAAGCATGTTCTTGGCTTTCTAAAACTTTGATCTTGTAGTAAGTATGTAGTACTACACGTTTCAATCATCATCTGAGTCATTTAACCCCACATCATGAAGATCTGGGCTCTCAAAGTTACTGTCAGACCAAATCTGGGTTTTCTGGGTAACCCAGAAACCCAGGCAGTTCGAGTAAGCATTTTTAAGCTCAATTATCTCTATGTTATGGTCATCAAATCGGTGCTCTTAAAGTCCATACATGTAGTATACCTATTGAATCAATAATATAAATATCAACGTTGCAATTATTGAATCAATAAAATAAAATATTGAACAGTAATTACTATAACAATTATTAAGTAGTGACTTCTAACATAAGAATCAATAATTAAAATTATTGTGCAATACCGTGTGCTATTGTGCAACAACGCGTATTACTTTACTTTACCCACCAGGTATTCCAAAAGTTTTAGCAGATGGCAATTCTGTAATTATTATTAAAAAAAACTTCGTTAAGTATGTCGTTTCTTCATCAAGCGGTTTTTCGTTGTCAGGGGGCCTGAATGCATTTTAGCGCCATCGTACGGATATTCCCCGACATCAAGAATATTTAACGACTTACGAATCGTACGAATATTCCCCGAAAACAATGAATATTTTATAACCACTTGCTTATTTTGAAAATTTTACATATATCATCCTTAACTTTAAAGTTTTATCAATTTAACTATTTACTAAATAGAAAAATTGAATACTTTTATTTCATAAAATTCGGGGTCTTACAATCTCCCCTCCTTATGAAATTTCATCCCCAAAATTTACGTACCTAGTATTTCGAAGAATTGAGAATACCTTGCTTTCATTTCAGATTCCATCTTCCCTGTCATCATGATTTCTCGATTGCTCATTCTAGAATATAGCTCAAAACAAAGGTTAATTGATATATCATAATTTGTCAACTTTTCAAGTAAAAAAATTTCAGCTTAGGTAAGTCACACACTAGCGAAGTATATTACTCGTCTCTCTCCTCCTAGTTCTAGACTCAAATCTCCGCCAGCGACCATATCCCTAAGCTCTGATACAAACTGTGACGCCCCCAAAATAGGTCCACACAACCCATTATGAGTCACCAAATACATGGTACAAAAAACAACTACAAACTTTATTATTTTAATTGTCGTACAAAATACGACAACACATATATTGTGAGATTTAATACCAACTGTGACTCTCATCCCTTTACTTGGATAGCACCTCACATTGATACCTTACATAAAGGTACAGTCAATAACTGTTTTAGAAATTAAAATATTTAGAAAATGCTCAAGGAAACCTTCGTATATGAGATGCCATGCATTTATTATAGTAGATATCATATGACTCGAGAATTATCCTTGGTTGACCCAATATACCCCAAAGAAAAATGAGAAGATTACTATCATGTTCTTTCCAATCGTGAGTCTTCTCTTACCATATATTTATCTCTATTGTCTCTAATTGAGAATTATATTTCAACTAAACTCAAAGATTATATAGGTAGTGCTCATAGATATAATCAACAAGTGCATGTTCACAACCCTATCTTATGATAACACGAAGTCGTCTGTCATTAAACATCTTGTATTATAGTAGCAAAACACCCTTCCAAAGTTAGGTTCACCTCACCCTATTCGGTTCACCAAAATAACGGTTAAATAAAGTATAAAATACGACACACTTACATAAAATTCTCGATAAAATTATTTCCATACTGTTTTAGGGGAAATCTCAACCGCTATAGACCACCGTTCTATTCCCCTGTTACCCCCGCTCGACCCAGCTACACCCTTATTGCAAGAAAGGAATTGTGAAGCAAAAGAGTGAGCTTAACTAGCCCAGTAAAGAATATTATGACTAAGATAAATAATTTATCAATAGCCTTCATCAATAATAAATCAGAGATTTAGAACATATGGTAGATAATAAAAGTTTTCAACCATAATTGCAGAGGAATCAACAATTCATTAGAAGAGTCAAGTAGAATATAATTTCTACTATCTCCTCCAAATTAAAAGTCCATCGTTAATATTTCATTCATGTAATACTCATTAGCAGTTCTTTGTTGTACCCAAGACAAAGAGAACTTTCATCACCTGTCTTCACCTGAACCACTAAAGATTATAGTTAAATTTACAATTCATATTTATAATCATGTAAATCAACAGTTTCTCCTTGTCATAAAGGCTTAATAGAACGTTTACTCAATATCCTTACCCCAAAGGCTAAATATATTCAAATGTAATAACAATGATCATATCAATCAGTTCTGTAAGATCCCAACTTTTATGAATAAAGAATAATTTTTCTCGAAATATATTTTTGAATATTATGGTATGGATTTGATATAATGTTATAGTTGTGGGTAATATTTACAAATTTTGCAAAGTAAGCAAGTGGTTATATAATATTTGATTGGTCGAGGAATATTCGTTTTAACTGGGAATATTCGTACGATGACACAATCATTGGTGGACCCCACAACGAAAGTATTGTCATAGTTAGAAAATGACAAATTTATCTTTTTATAAAAATAACTATGACGCTTTTCTGCAGTTAAATTGTTGAACTACCCGTGATAAGTAAAATGCAATTATACGGCGTGGTTGCATAGTAGCACATGATGTTGATTATTGATGCTTACGTGAGAAGTCACTCAGTTATACTCAATTATAGCTACTGTAATTACTGCATAATATCTCTCATATTATTGACTCAATTATTGTCACCGTATCAATATTCTATATTATTAAATCAATAATTGAGACGACAAAGTTATTCATATTATTATTTGCAATATTGACGATGTCTAAAAAGTTACATCGAGGAGAGGTTTGGTCACCTAATTGCGCTTTGATAGGGAGAAATCCTTATCGGAAAGCCCCTCTTTCCGGGAATGATCTGGTTGTTAAATATTGTGAGTTATAATATTAATGATGAATAAGTTCGTGTTGATTAAAGATGAATTTGATAGTTTCATTATGTTGGGATTATTAGTGTTAGGAGAAATCGACATTTATTTCGATAATAATTGATTTCTGGAGGTTATATTGACCAATCGGGTAATTAATCGAATTAATGAGCAATTAATTGCTATTAATTCACATGCTTATAACTATTTATTCACATGTGTGTATTATTGATTCACATGCATGTACTATTAAGGGAGGTGGTGCAAGATTGATAATACTTGCGTGACTAAATTAAAAATGGAGGTATAGATGAAGGTGCTATACTGTAACTATTTTTTTCACATGTATAGTGTAGGCACTCGAAATTTTCTGCACACCTATTACTAACATTGCAGGAGGGCAGATTCGTCTTTCAGATATAACCCTGGAAGACAGCTCACATTCATTCCGAATACTACCGGAAGTTCAGTCTCAACCTCGGAACACACACCGGGAGTATCAATTCCAACCTCGGAGATAACCCTGAGTTTCATCCTTGGAGATAACCCCAAGGAATGTTGTTGAAGTTCCGACGATAACTCCAGAAATGCTTGTTTCAAATGCATACGATTAGCTTCAATCCCAGACCTCCTGTCGAGGCACTCATACCAAAGACTCAGAGATAACACCGAGAAGACATACACACTTACAGATGACCTTGCAGAATTCAAACACTTGCAGCAGTCCAATCTCAGATGTAACTGTAAGACCCCAACTTATTATTAATGAAATTAAATTTTCTCTATTTATTATTTTGAAATAGTAATGGTTGATTTGATTAATGTGGATAGTTATGAGTAAAATACGCAAATATTTCAAATAAGCAAGTGGTTATAAAATATTCGTTTGGTGGTAGGATATTCTTCTTCGTCGGGGAATATTAAATGATGGTACGATATGAATGTGGGCCCCATAACTGAAAGCGATTGGATGAAGAAAGCGACAAATATAAGTTGTTTAAAAATAACTGGCGTAGTTGTTACCATTAATACTATTAAAATACTCGATTGGTTAAAAACACGTAGCTTTGCGGTATTGCACCAATTATTGATTCTTACGTAAGAAGGCATTACTCAATAATTATTACGATAATTCTTATTAAAGTATTTTATTTTATTAATTCAATAATTCTTGCATTGATATTTTATATTCTTGTTGTTTCAATAATTGTCACTACAAGTATTTTCCATTATCAGACAATAATTCATATTATCCGAATAATATTATTGGATAACATTATTGGCAATGTCTAGAAAGTTACATAAGGAGAGGTTTGGTCACCTAATTACTTGCGCCATGAAGGAGAAATCCTTATTAGAAAGCCCCTCATCCACAGGAGGCGCTGGTTGTCAATAATGTGATTCTCATAATATTATTTGTGAATAATTAATTATTGATTTATATGATGAGGAAAATATTGATTTTATGAGGATATAGATGGAGAAATTTTTAATGTGACAATTGTTGAAAATTAATATTTTATCTTTTTACGATAAAATAATTCATTTAAATATATTATTTTAATAATATATTAATTGGTGATATTTTTATAATGAATGTGGGATATATGAGTATATGAGAAGGAAGAGTATTTTTGTGGCATTAAATGTTTAACACATATTTTGTGTGTTGGTGGAGACAATTATTGACCGAAATTTGATTATAGCTTGTAAAATCGCCCGTTTGTGGATTTTGGTCAATTTTTGTTTGGAATTTGGAAAAACTTCCTTCTGCAAAGTTGTAGATAATGGAATTTCCTATGGAAAGTCACAAGTTTTGAATTTTTCTGATAAAAGAGCTATTTATTATGAATTATTGAAGTTCTTAAGCTCCGAAATAATTAATTTTTGAAGTTTTAAATATTTTTAATAAGAAAAACGTTTTTTTTGATTTAGGCAAGGTGAGTCACTCTTGGTGGCTGATGGTTTGAATCAGATTTTGTGTGCGTAGGAATTTAATAAATATATATTAATATTTTATTAAATTTTCTGCTTTGGTGTTCTAAGCATTTTCCTATAAATATGGTGCTTAGGTTAAAATTAAAAATTACACCAGAAACTGAAGTTTTCTCTCTATTTCTCTCTCTATATATTGAGCATATTCTTGTGAGGATTTTGATATTTTGATTATTGTTATACGGTACAAGTTCCCTTCAGCACTATACCCAGTATTCCAGCTAGAAGTACTAATTTTTCAAGGTAAGGAATATTATTTTTTTTAAAAAAATGATATTAATTCTTCCAATATCATTATGCTGAAGTATTGATCTAAACTTTTAATCAAATTTGGAACTTTTTATGCCGGAGTTACTATTCACGTATACGGCACTATTCACGAATACGGCACTATTCACAGAAAAATTAATTTTTTTTGTTTTCGTCCAAAATATCTATTATGGATACTAGCTTTGATTGTATCTATGTTTTGATCATTCTTGAATTTTACACCATTATGATTATTTGTGAGGTATTTTTGGACATGAAATAGCTGAAATACGAATCCTAAATACTTATTCTTTTGTTTCACTGGATTCGTTTTCTTTAAAATATTTTTCATCATCCTCAGTCCTAAATGATGATATAATTGAATATCTTTGGCTTTTGTAGTGCAAAGATGGTTGATTTTATTATGAATATCTTTGGCCCGTAGTGCAAAAAGATGTACAAGTGTTGAGATGAACATGACCCGGTGATGAATATCTTTGGCTTTGTAGTGCAAAGATGAACATTTGACTCAAGATGTGTGTATTGATTGATGTTCTGAGGATAAAATAATGATGATGGATCTATTTTAATTCATAGATATTAGTAGATTTCATCCTCTACGTAACTCTTCTATGAATTATTATTTTTCATTGCGAATATTGATCTAAAACTTGTTGTTTATTATATTACATCGATTTTTTCCTGTTGAAGACTAACGATAATTTGTTGTATATTATCTTAGTCATAATATTCTTCTTTGGGCTAGTTGAGCTCACCTTTTCCTTTTTGTTCCATTTTTCTTCTCAGGAGGCGAGAATGTAACGAGTACTAGTCGGGGTGTGGAATGAAGGTTTTAGAGAGAGTTGTTTAGTAGTCCTCACCATTTTTATAAAATAATGTATCAATAAATGTGATGAGGATTTATTTGGGTATAGATATTGTCTAGAAGATAATATTTGTATTTAAACTCACAGTTTTATGGTTGTATTAATAAAGTTGTAATTGTTTCTGTACCATGTATTGACAACTCAGAATGGGTGATGTATACCTATTTTGGGGGCGTCATAGTAACCCTGAGCAACGTCTGCTATCAACTGAAACCGGAGATAACCCCAGTGAGGAGTCAAACTATCATCTTGCCACCTCAACCCCTGCGCGCCGTCTCAACACTTCATACATTTCTACACAACAATGTCCCGCAAGAGCCAAGGAGTTCCAATCCCGAGTGACTATTACGCGTGGCAGCACACCGAATAGAATTTGAAGCTTGAAGACCATGAGCATGGTCCCCTCTTCCTGACTTCGTACAACCTCTAATCCCATATAATTGCGTAACTCTCGATAAAAGCGGTCCGAAGAAGGTCTTGTACACCTTGTTCGGATGCTCGGATTGAAGTTCTGCAAGTTCGAGCGGACATAATAGTGCATGAGTGCACGTACTTCGAGATGGCGAAACCCTTCATGTTTATGCTCCTTAATGTTTCTCTTTGGAAGTTCTGCAAGGTCATGCTCCTTAATGTTTCTCTTTGGAAACTTGTGAATTGGTGAGAAAAAATGAGAATGAAGGCTTGCTATTTATAGGTGTTTAAGAGTGAGGGTAATTTAGTCTTTTTCCTAGCTTTTGGTTGGAAAATCACACTTAGCCCCCTTCATATATAATTAGTGGCATGGCATATTACACTTACCTCCCCCGTGGCATAAAATTAGTGACTTGGCTAATTGCACTTACCTCCCTTGTGCATATAATTGGTGGCATGGCTAATTACACTTAGTCCCCTTGTGTATATAATTAGTGGCAAAACTAATTACACTTAGCCCCCCTTGTGCATATAATTGGTGGCATATTTAAATATATTAACACCCCCTTGTGCATATAATTGGTGGCATGTACCAATAATTGGTGCCACTTATTTAGCTTTATTCTTTTATTATTCTTCCGAATTTTATCTTTCGTTTACTTCCCGGGATCCATTACGCAGTTGAAAATTTTCATTTTTCGTTCATAAAATTTTATTTCATCTTTCCTCATTATATATAACCTTGGCATATTTTTTGAATAATTAAAATAAACGTTTTGCCGCTACAGGATGAACAGTAATTTTCTGACTTTTTCTGTCGAAATTTTTTTATTTTCCAATATGATCCTAAAACTCGTAAATTCTATCACAGATTTCCATTCCACCTCAAAAAGTCTCATTTTAACGTATCTCAATAGGGTAAAAACCATAAAATCTTATTTTATTAAATAATACTTAATTTTTTAAACTAAGTAAAATTTTTCGGGTCGTCACAGGGGCGTCACATACTATGTTATGGTAATTATTTACCTAGTTAATCTCGATGCTTGTCAATAATGTAGGGCTAAAAGATTTCTTAAGAAAGAATATGCAGGTACCTAACTTTTATAGTACATACCCAACGGAAAGGATTAAAGTAGACTAAATACAGGTAGTCGGAGATTATTATGGTTATATATCTAGAGGAGATACCCAGTTTTCCACTTATTATTATAGTACGTGGAATGGTGCCTATTTTGAAGGCTCTGCATAAAATGGCTTTGGTGAAGATGAGAGAGTAAATGGTAAAGTTACGAGAACTTTTAGATAAAAATAATTACAAACTGCTTCAGTCCAAAAGTATCCAGGGAGATGAGCTAGTGTAAGTAAAGTTCTTCCTGCTTCTATCAACGTTATGTTCTTCCTCTGAACTACTCCATTTTGTTGTGAAGTCCTTGGAGTTGAGAAATTATGATAAATTCCATTATCTCCATAGAACAGATCCATCTTAAAATAATTGAACTCTCTACCATGATCACTCTTTATTGTCTTAATATTCTCACATGTCTCATTCATAACTAGTTTAAAGAATTTGATCAGTTCAGTGCTAGTCTCATCCTTAGAGCTCAAAAAGAATACACATATGAATCTGGTGTAGTCATCCACTATGACAAGTGTAGACACTTGAAATTTTCTGCACTCCTATTACTAACATTGCAGGAGGATAGATTTGTCTTTTGGAGATAACCCTGAAAGACAGTTTACATCCATCCCGGATACCACCAGAAGTTCAGTTCCAACCCGGAACACAAACTGGGAACGTCATGTCAACCCGGAACACACACCAGGAGTGTCATTTCCGATCTCAGAGATTACCCCAAGATATGCAGATCAAAAGACCGACAACAACACCGGAGAGGACAGTTCTATCTCGGCGATAACACGGCGACGTTCAGTTCCAGTCCTAGAGACAACACTGGGAGTAGCAAAACCATCCTTGGTGATAGCCCCAAGGGATGCCATTGTAGTTCCAGCGATAACCCCAGAAATGCTTGTGTCAAACATGCGATCAGTTAAATCCAGATCACAGTGAGGCATACAAACAAGTAGCCCAATCTCAGATGTAACCACGAGTAACGCGATCGCTTTTAAACCTAAGCGATAACCCGGTGAGGAGTCACAACGTCATCTTACCACGTCAACAAGATGATATCGCGGCATACCAACAAGTAGTCCAATCTCAGCTGTAACCTTGAGTGACGTCTACTTTCAACTCAAACTGGTGATAACCCCGGCGAGGAGTCAAACGTCATCTTGTTCCTTCGATAAATAGCACGTTGTCTCAACACTTTATACATACATACATCTAACAATGTCCCACACGAACCGAGGAGTGACAATCCCGAGTGACTATTACGTGTGGCAGTACTTTGGATAGAATTTGAAGCTTGAAGACCATGGGCATAGACCCCTCTTCCTGACTTCGTACAACCTCTAATCCATGTCATTGTGTAACTTTCGACACCAACGGTCCAAAGAAGGTCAGATATACCTCGTTCGGATGCTCAGATTGAAGTTCTACAAGTTCGAGCGGACATTACAGTATATGAGTGCGCGTCTTATGAGGCGACGGGACCATGAGGCTCGGATCTACCACGACCAACCGCGATGTACAAGCATGGCGGCTGTAGTGTACCTGCGACCATCCAAATCTATATATACAAGGCTTGGGTTGACCCATTTGAGAAGGGAAAGAGAAGGAAAAAGCGAGGAAGCCACTGCCCATTTTACTCGCTTACACATCTTTTGAGTGTTTCCTCTTCTTTAAACACTAGTTAGCTCACACATAGCTATCTTTTATATCGTGCGGAGCTAAGTGTTTATCCATTTAAAGTCATAGAAGTCTACTTTGGCGCATTAACTGTAAGCCTTCTTACATTTTATAAAGCCTTCTTCTCATATAGCACACACTGTTATACACATTGAGAGTCGTGTTGTGTGCGTTTTCCCGAACTTCGGTCCATGGTTTTCATTTCTGTCTATATATATATATATATACTAATATATGTATATATTTCTTATATATGGACTAACATTATCAAGTTATGTCTCGATTGAGCCTAAACTTCGGTCTGGAGCATTAAATTGGTTATATATATATATATACATATATATAAAGCGTAGTCGAACTCTCATCGATGAGCCTGGATTTTACATTGAGTGCGTTTATTAAATTATATATATATATATATATATATATATATATAATATTTGCAGACATATTTGATGAGCTTTGGATTTACATCCCAATGCGTTTATTAGCTTTTTGTATATATATATATATATATATATATATATATATATATATATATATTATTTTATTAGACATATTCGATGAGCACGGATTTACATCCGATGCGTTTCTCGCTTATATATATATATATATATATATATATTTGTACATATATATATATTTACATTCACGTGGGATCGGAGTTTACTTCGTGGCCTTTACTGACTTTATTTACATTTTATCTCGCTTGAGTTTACTTGTGGCGAGTTGATCGCTTTACAACTTTATTTACATTTTCGTTCCACTTTGGAGTTTACTTGTATGGCGGTTGATCATGTCCATATATATATATATTTACCGCTTTTATATATTTACATTTTCGATCCCCCATGGAGTTGCTTCGTGGTGGTTGATCATGTCTGTATATATATATATATATTTACAGCTTTTATATATATAACTGCTTACTGCTTTCCATACAAATTGCAGTATCATGTGAGCCTAGGAATCATGTGATCACAGGTTCAGTTTACTGAATCTAGATTCGGTTCCCATGATGGACATTTTTTAGCTGTAAGCAACTTGTACATTATTTTACAGTGTCTGAATTTCCTTGGATGGCTGTCATGCCTATGAGGAGTTCGACACTGCTGTATATTATTTTCTCGAGAATGCTTCGCATCTCGAAAATAAAAGCAAACAAGCCGGACATTTAATAATAAAATGGAAGTATCAAAGGCCTCAATTACTATTGAGACTTTATTTACATTTCATCCCGCCTGGAGTTTACTTCGTGGCGGTTGATCATGTCCATATATATATATATATATATATATATTTACCACTTTTATATATTTACATTTTCGATCCCCCATGGAGTTACTTCGTGGTGGTTGATCATGTCTGTATATATATATATATATATAATTACAGCTTATATATATATATATATAACTGCTTATTGCTTTCCATACAAATTGCATTATCGTGTGAGCCTATGAATCATGTGATCACATGTTCAGCTTACTGAATCTAGATTCGGTTCCCATGATGGACATTTTTTAGTTGTAAGCAGCTTATACATTATTTTATAGTGTCTGAATTTCCTTGAATGGCTGTTATGCCCATGAGGAGTTCGACACTGCTGTATATTATTTTCTCGAGAATGCTTCGCATCTCGAAAATAAAAGTAAACAAGCCGAACATTTAATAATAAAATGGAAGTATCAAAGGCCTCAATTACTATTGAGCACAGGGTTTGAAAAATCTCTTTAACAAAACGTCATTGCCATATCTTGTTTAAAACTGAATTTTTCTATAAATTCAAACCCTATGTATATAGGTGCGAACGAGGTATAGCACTACTTTCAAATAATTGCACATTGATCCACACACACACACACATTCATATAACAATTTCTTTGAAAAGTGGCGATCACCGTGGTAACACGGATGTCGGGGGGTGCCTAACACCTTCCCTCCGCATAATCAAGCCCCCGGATCCAAAATGAATCTCGATTTCACAGACCCATTTAGCAGTGTCAAATCACTGGGTCAATGTGCAAGCCTTTTGATTTGCGTTAGTGCAACCGATTAAATACATCAATGGCGACTCTTAAAGTCCAATTGTCGACATTATACATGTCAGACCTTTTTCACTTATTTTTTCAAACAAATCTCACATTAACATGAGAACACCAAAGAACAAGTAACGAAAAGGGACACTCAAAAATCCCGACGTCGACATGTGGCGACTCTGCTGGGGACTCCAGTAAGAGGGCTTAAGCCGCCATTACAAGCTTTTCAAAATTGTTATATACTTGTGTGAAAATGTTGCATTTACATTTCTGATGAATGTGTATGAATGCATCTTAATTACTGCACTGCTAAATATCTATTTGTGATATTAGTGCTTCGCACATGTCATCATTTTACATAAACAATGAGACACGTTGTATGTGAATGTATGTTGTGTGGTCCCTCCACTAGGAGGCTATCCTGTCGGTGTTTAATTACTGGACTCGTGGGAAGAATGATTCCCTGGGGCTCAGGAAAGGCACCACTCAGATTCGCTCCAGTTGAACGATCGGATTAACTTCCCGTTAAGTAGATTGCGATGATCTGGGAACCTTCATGCCGAAAAGCCGCGAGAGAAACCCTAGGATAGGTCAACCTCTGATAAACCAAATTCGGAGGAAAGTTTCTTCATGCTTTCAATTTTTAATTACTTGTAAAAGCATTTACTTGTAATTTTATTCCATGTTCATCCATATGTAATGGAAAATATGAAGAATATTTGTGCATGCATGACATGTTATCAATTAACAACCAGTTTTGCAGGACAAATTCCTAAAACGGACATGTTATGATAACATTTATATTACCCTAAGACTAAACTGTGTAAGTCTTTTTTGTAGGGAAGCAATTGGGCACATTACGGTCAAAATCCAAAAGGTCATGAGCCCTGACCAATCATGTCCTCTTAGAACGCCTAATCTCGCTTTCCCGAGAAGAATTTGATTGGATTGAGTAAACAAATCACAGACTTGGCCGTTCTACTGAAAGAATTGCACTAGTCTACTCAGTGTATGAAGATACCTACACATACAGAATCCTCTACACAAGGGGGAGTTCAAGGCCTGGAAAAAACAATTCCATAACATCAGTTGGATACAACCCACAAAGACCCTGAAGGCACCCATCTCAAAGGAGATCCAGACACTGGTGACATCAGGAAGAAGGTCCTTCAAATGGAGGAAACCATTTGCGTTCTCAAAGGGATTGGAACACATGGCAGTGTTTCATATGAAGACCTTTGCATATTTCCTGGTGTGCATTATTCAGAGAAATTTAAGAACCCTGATTGTGAAAAGTATGACGGATTAGGGGATCCTTACACACATTTAAAGGTGTTCATTAGATAACTCGGGTCTTACGCAGAAAATGAAAGGCTCAGAATGCTGTTGTTTCAGAAAAGTCTGACTGGAGAAGCCCGTTCATGGTATACCAGATTAGACAACTCTAAGATCCATAGCTGGGAAGAGCTATCTCACGCCTTCCTCACTCAATACAGTTTTCAATCTCAGATGGCTCTTGATCGGTACCAAATCACCAAGGTCAAGAAACAGTCTAATGAGTCATTTAGAAATACGCTTCAAAGGTGGAGCGCCTTCTTTGCTTTCAAGTTATTCCTTCCATGATGAGAATCGAAATGGTCATGACTTTTCATAGATGTACAGGAAGCTCCTTTCTATGAGAGAGTTCTGGCTGGTATTGGCAAACCATTTTCTAAAATGATCAAACATGGCGAGATGGCTGAAATGGGATTGAAGTCCGGTAAAATTCAAGACCTAGCCGCTCTTAAAGTCATTCTTTGAGCACATCCAATCAAGAATCTTATGGAAACAACCCCCGGAGGGTCCATAAAAAGAAAGAGGAGGATGTTTCCTTGATACTACAAGGACAAAAAGGTAATCCAAGCATGCCTATGCATAGGAGAAACTACTCCCCTTTTTCAACACAATCTTCAAACCTCCATTGCCTAAAAGTGGAGAAGTAAAGCAACCTCGGACGTTCATACCCTTAAGGGATTCGCTCGAGAACATTCTTGCTCTTCTGACTGCTCAGAAGAAAATTACACATCTTCTTACACCGGCCAACCCTAATCGCAGGGGTTTTAATGCTACTCGGAAGTGTGCTTATCATGTCAGGGCACTCGGACATGATACTCAAGATTGTCGGGCCTTGAAACATAAGATTCAGGATCTGATAGACAATAGTGAGATTGTAGTCACCAAACCAGATCAACCTCATGTGCAAGACAACCCTCTTCATCAACACAAAGAAGGTGAGGTCAACATGATCAGTTGGAGCACTGTAAAAGGTTCCAATGGCGAATCATCCCAACCCATCAAAGATGGTGTTGATAAATGGGATTATACAAAGCTCTTTGAAAACAAATTGAGCAATTGGCAGAACTAGTGACCCACCAGCATCAAGTCACACGCCAATTAATTAGGTAGGAGCATGCCTATCTCCTTACATTTGTTATAAATGCTCCATCAACACCTTCAAAAAGCGAAGATATGGAAGATAAGGTTGCAAAGCGAGCAAGTGCTAAAGCCCGTCAAGATTTTGCCAATCAAAGGGAATTCACCTATCTGGGCTAGTCTATGGAGGAAATACTTCAAATGTTGATCAATGAAGGAAGAATCACATTCCTTCTACCTCCAATCAATCCCCGCTCAGGGCGGTTCAATCCTGATGAAATGTGTCAATATCATTCACATTCTCATGGTCACAACACTAAAGAATGTTGGGCATTCCGCCATCTTATTCAGAATCTTATTGATAGCGGTGTCCTGCAAATAGCAGATGATTACACTGTGCAACTCAAGGGTGGGAATGCATGCCCTACCCAATGGAAGGATCGATTGCGATTATCTCGAAGTGGATGATGAAGCTGTCAAAGTATTTCTCATACAACCAATTCAAATTTCAAAGGAGCCGACAATCCTTTGAAAGTGGCGCACTTGTGAGCCAATTCCTTTACCTTGCAGCACCACAACATCCTGTTGTCGGCTTGCACAAAGTTCCATGGAATTATGGAGAAGTCAAGGATCCACGTCTCATACTATCGCTATAGTGTCGAAAGAAAATCCTTCGTACCTTCTTCAACGGGTTATCAAACCTACTTTTAAGCTAAAAGGAAAGTGCCCATGGAGAAGATTGAAAAATTCCTCCGTACTATGGGTCATAATGAAGCCAAAGTGGTTTTAAGTCATGAGAAGCTCCACACCGATATCAATACTGGATTTGGTTTTCTCTTCTGAGGATCATCGGAAGATCTTGTTGAAGGTTTTAGAAGAAGCCTACTTGCCAAAATCAGTGGATGTGGAAAAATTTCAACATTTGGTTGATCACATTTTCAATAACAATGTGATATCCTTCATTGATGACGATATACCTCCCGAAGAGACTGGTCATTGCAAGCCATTTCACATTGCAGTGTTATCTTCCGGGTACATGCTAGCAGGAGTATTGATAGATAGAGGCTCATCTCTAAATATCTGTCCTTATGCTACCTTGGTAAAAATGAATATTAATCTCAAGCGGATCCAAAGCAGCCATACGGTCATCCGAGCTTTTGATGGATCCTAACAAAATGCCGTGGGAAAGATTGAATTGCCAATTGAGATTGGTCTAGATACATTCAATGTATTCTTCCACGTCCTCAAGATAAATTCAGGATACAACCTGCTATTGGGGAGACCATGGATACACATGGATGGAGCTGTTCCATCCACATTACATCAATAACTCAAATACATCATCAACAACAGTCTAGTTACTGTCAACGCTGAGCCGGATTGTCCTGAACAAGGAATTCTACCAATTATCAGCTTCAATTCAGAAGTTGAACCGGCCAGTTTCCATACTTTGGAAGTGAGTAACACGCAATACCATTCTATTGGGGCGCCACTTCCCTGTATTCCAAGATTTCTGCCGAGGTTATGCTTACCACTCAAGAAATGATGTTATTAGGTCATCAACTTTGGACAAGGGCTTGGTAAGGATCGGCGGGGTATTAAGCACCCTATCCAAATGTCCGATCAAATTGGAAGCAGTAGGGCTAGGCTATTCTTCTAGTTCCGCATATTAGACACAGGAATCCTCATAAGCACGAGCAGGTTCCTCAAGCTTCCGCCGCACGACGATTTTCTATGCCTTTACCTCATAAGTTAATGTAATCTCCAAGATAGGTGTGCGACCCATGTCGTGGCTATGATATTTAAAAACGGTGCCAATCAAAGCTAAAGAGGTGTTGATTCCTAATCCCGAAGTGGAAGAAAAGGAACGGAAACGTAAACATGACCTTGCCTTGATGATGGCAGGCATCTGCGTCATTATTCATGATGAATATACAAACAGATACACCCCATACGATGATTACCCAGATGTCATGGTTATCATTCGGGAGAAGGAAGACAATGACGATCCTTCCATCACTGCAGTCCTTCAGGACTTTGCCCTCGACAATTTGTGCAGCACTCCATGCATTGGTCGACGAGGGTAAAATGGGCAGAAAATCCCTCTGCCCTGTACATAATATTAATTGCTTGCTTTCCTTTACAACACTAGCAGTTATTTTATCACGTATATGCTAACACTTTTATATGATCGAACAGTTGCATATATTAAGTGAAAGCATCTTTTGTTTCAGGACTCTGAATTTATATGTACCTGTACTTGTTGATGAGGTGCCTTCTCTCCACAAGGGTTCTAACTTTGATGCAAAGTTAGACTCAGACTTGATGGACATCCAAGAGGACATTGAGACACCTCAAGAGATTAAGGAATGGGTCACAGATAAACCCAAACCCAATCTTGATCAAACCACTCCTTTTAATCTTGGAACCTTAGACAACCCTAAGCTAATCCAGATTGGTTTAGACCTTACCACAACTCAGCGGAATGACATGGTTGCACTGTTAACCCAATTCCAGGATGTGTTTGCATGGTCTCATAAAGACATGGTGGGTTTGTCCACTGACATTGTTCTTCATCGCCTTCCCATTAAAGAAGGATTCAAGCCAGTTAGGAAAAAGCTCAGGCAATTGAAACCTGAGTGGAGTTTAAAGGTTAAAAAAGAAATTATGAAACAATTTCAAGCTGGCATCATCATGGTGTCTACATATCCGGAGTGGATATCCAACATTGTTCCCATGCCTAAACCAGGGGGAAAGGGGCGAGTCTGCGTGGATTATCGGGATTTAAACAAAGCTTGCCTTCAAGATAGCTTTCCCGTGCCCTTTATCCACATTCTTATTGACAATACTGCTCAATACGGCATGTACTCCTTTGCTGATTGCTTTGCGGGGTACCATCAAATTGTGGTCGCTGAGGAAGATCGTGAGAAAACATCTTTCATCACGCCTTGGGGAACTTTTTGCTACAGACGGTTGTCATTCGGCCTCATCAATGCTGGGGAAACCTATCAGCGAGCTATGATGGCTCTTTTCCACGATTTAATGCACAAGGAGATAGAGATCTATGTGGATGACATCATTGTCAAATCCCGGAAGGAGGATGACCATTTAGACCATCTCAAAAAGCTTTTCAACAGGTTGCGTAAGTATAACTTAAAGTTGAATCCCGCCAAATGCGCCTTTGGTGTTAAGTCAAGCAAGTTGCTAGGCTTCCTAGTCAGCCACAAAGGGATTGAACTGGATCCTACAAAAATCCAGGAAATCAAGGAAATGCCCATTCCTCATACAGAGAAGGAAATACGGGGATTTTTGGGAAGGATCAACTTCATTAGCAGATTCATTTCTCAACTCACGGCAACCTGTGAGCCAATCTTCAAATTGTTAAGGAAGAACTCCTCCATGAAATGGAACGATGAGTGTCAGAAAGCCTTCCTCACAATCAAAGATCAGTTGATTAACGCTCCTGTTTTGGTACCTCCCAGGGATGATGTTCCTCTGTTCATGTACCTGTCCATAAATGACAATGCTATAGGCTGCATGCTGGGGCAAAAAGACAATAGAGGCCAAGAACGAGCTATCTATTACCTCAGCAAAAGATTCAACATCAGTGAACACAAGTACACTCTGATCGAGAAGACTTGTTATGCTTTAGCACGGGCTTCCATGAGGTTACAACATTACCTCCATGGTCACACAACCCATCTCATATCCCGCGTGGATCCTCTCAAGTATGTGTTCAGTAAACCCATACTAAATTATCGACTGTCCAGATGGCAGTTGATCCTACAACAATTTGACATCGTCTACGTGACGCAAAAGTCTGTCAAAGGTCAAGGAATTGTGGATCAACTGGCCGTCGCACCTGTAGGGGATTATAAACCCTTAAAATGTACTTTCCCGATGAAGGGGTAATGACAGTTCAGTTATAACATCAGTACAATACATGCCGTGAGTGGAAAATGTATTTTGATGGAGCTGTTAATTCAGAAGGCTCCGGAGTTGGAGCAGTCCTAATATCCGGTACAGGGGAGCAGTATCCCGTCGCCGTCAAATTGTAGTTTGTTAGCACCAACAACACAGCTGAGTATAAAGGTTGTATCATGGGGCTAAAACTTGCCCGTTCAATAGGCATCAGGCAGTTAACTATCTTTGGGGATTCTGAATTGGTAATCAAGCAATCCACAGGAATCTATCAAACCAAAGAATTGCATTTGCTGCCTTACCATCGGCAAGTTTTACAGATGGCTTTGGAGTTCGAGGAAATCTCCTTTCTACACATTCCTCGTAATAGGAATGATTTTGCAGACGCATTAGCAACGTTGGCCTCCTTGGTTTACATACCTGATAAGGAAAACATGCCAAGCATCACGTTTGCTCTGGAAAAAGCCCCAATTTATGTGAATTACATTGGAGAAGTATCAGATGAGCTACCTTCCATCCACAACCCTTGGTACCAACACATCAAGGAGTATCTGTGAGATGGATCTACACCTGCTGAGGCGAACCTAACTGAGAAGAGGCGGATTCATCGACTTGCTATGAAATTCTACCTGAGCAGAGATGAACTCTACAAAAGAGATGCAAGATTAGGTCTCCTCAGATGTCTGGACAAAGACCAAGCTCAGCGACTCATGGATGAGATCCATGGTGAAGTATACGGCCCTCACATGAGCGGACCCCTACTTATCAAGAAAATTCTTAGAACGAGACATTATTGGCTCACACTCAAAGCTGACTGTGATGATCACGTCAAGAGATGCTATCAATACCAGATTCATGGGAATGCTATCTACGCCCCTCCAAGGGAACTCCACAATATGAGTTCGCTATGTCCCTTCTCAATGTGGGGAATGGACGTAATCGGGCCCATCGAGCCCAAAGCCAATAATGTACATCGATTCATATTCACCATGATCGACTACTTCACCAAATGGGTAGAAGCAGCTTCCTTCCCCAAGGTTACTAAAGAAGTTATCATTGCTTTCATCAGAAATAATTTCATCTGTCGATATGGAAAACTAGAGGTCATTGTGTCAGACAATGCTAAGAACCTCAACAACAAAATGATGGAGGATTTATGCAGAAAATTCCACATCAAACACCTCAACTCCGTCATCTACCGACCAAATATGAATGGTGCTGTCGAAGCGGCTAATAAAAACATCAAAAAGATCATGCAGAAAATGTCTACCAACCACAAAGGATGGCTTGACCTCTTGCCTCTGACTTTATTAGCCTACAGAACTTCCATGCAAACTTCCACCGGGCAACCCCTACTCATTAGTCTATGGGATGGAAGCAAAGTGTTCCCATAGAAGTGGAAATGGAATCCCTCAGAGTATTGATGGATGCTCAGTTGGATGAAGACCTATGGGTATAAGACAGGTATCACCAATTGTCTCTGATAGACGAAAGGCGAACCGCGGCTATCTTCCATGGTTGGTTATATCCAAAAAGGATCACACGATCCTACAACAGAAAAGTCCGACTATGGTAATTCAAACAACATGACTTGGTTTTGAAGAAGATCATTGGTAACCAAGATCAATCTAAGGGAAAATTCGCTCCTAACTGAGAAGGCCCATTTATTATCAAGGAAGTATTGACAGGAGGTGCTCTCAGATTGCAAGAAATGGATGGTGATGAATTTCCACAGCTTATCAACTCGGACACCGTGAAACGGTACTATGTCTGAAGTTACCATCAAACAAAAATCCTGGTTTTGATCATCAAATCACCAGTCATTCTGGTTTTGAACCCTTTCACCCTTTTACATACTCTTCTGCCCCTCAGGTAAACATACACTTCAAGCCATCAACCTGGTTTTACTTCATTCCAAACCTTCCATACAATTTCGGTTATCCTGAAGACGGGATTAAAACTTTCTCAATTTTGGTTATCCTGAACACGGGATTGAACCTTTCACACCTGCAGTTTATCATAAAGATGGGATTAAACTTTTCCACGCTTGCAGTTTGTCCTGAAGATGGGATCAGACTTTTCCCACACTTGCAGTTTATCCCCATTATGGGATTAAACTTTTTTCTCCCCACAGTATAGCCTGCACATGGGGTTCACATTTTTTCTTCAGCTGCGATTCGTCCTAAGGGCCGAACTACGTCGACCTGATCTCCCTAATACCCGGGGGGTACGTAGGCAACCATATGCTATATGGCCCAGTCGTAATAAAAAAAACAACAAAAACATTTCTACCCTTTCTTCACAAAAACAACAAAAAACAACAAAAATACTTCTACACCCTTTTGCCTTTCACATTCAGCATTGAACCTCCTACACTAGGTTCGAACTATGCAGACTTGATCTCCTCTTCAGTAGGAGTACATAGGCAGCCATTCATGGTGTAGTCTAACCCCTACAAGAACAACATACTTGTCACACGATACTGGGATTAATCTTCAATTCACCCCATTTCATCGGTTTTAGATCAAAGGGATGGAATTACCCAACCTCTTCTCACAAATAGAAGATTCGGTGACCATCTAAGCTACGATCGTGCCTCAAAGAGCAATACCAACCCATAAGAGATGGAATTAACTAGGCTTCTCACAAATAGAAGTACTGGTGACCATCTTTGGTGCGGTCAATCTCATAGAGGAAGAAACTACCCTCCTCTCCACTTTTCCATACAGATACTAGTCCCAAGACACCAAAGATGGTAGGGATTTATAGAAATCAGTGATCCGTTCTAAGAGACCTTGCGACGTCTCAATGTCCATCTATCAAGGATAAGTTCAGAATGCATCAGGATCACAAGGCCCTGGAGAAACAGGTAAATATCAAGCAAGTATCAAGGCATAACTAAAAGGGAAGTGAATCAAAATATATTTCCCTGCCATACATAATACTGTTTGATATATACATCTGTGTTGTACATGACAAAATGGATAAGCTAGTCTGTGCAGGAAAATACAAAGCTATCTACAAATCTATGTGTATGCGGACTATCAGATCTAACATAGCATCACTCTCTGAAGACGGAGGAAGCACTGCAAGCTCCTGTCCAAGGGTATCTACACGAGCTAGCAGATCAGAGGCTAACTGCATGGTGGCATAGTGCTCATCAATGTAAGCACTCATGTCGGCAAGACTGACAGTCATCTGGGATCTAACGGAAGTAATATCTACAATGGCTACATCCCTAGCAGATAAGGCGGTATCCCGCTCTCCAATCAATGCATCCCTGGCGGATCTAGCCTCATCCCTCTCCAACAGAGCGGTGTCTCTCTCATCAAGAGTTGTCAACATCGCGGCCCTAGCCTGATCTCTATCATAGGTCATCAGATGTAAGCTCTGCTCCAAATGTTGTGCCAAATACTGGGTAACAATGGCACTCGGGGTGGGAGAATCCATTACAAATACTGGCAGCCCAGTAGTCAAATCATCGGTGGGAATAACAGCCTCCTCTATAGGCTCCTCATCGTCGTAATCGATCCCCCGCATGTGGATATCGGCCCGCTGCCGATGATCTCTATCTCCATCCATGTAAAATACTGCAGAACAACTCGGATGATCGACAGAGAAACTCGCCACTCTCGCCGATCCCAACAGCATACAACTCGGATCTGCATCCTCCATTGAATAACGATTGTGACACGGTTACCGACTCACTTCCCTCATACGGATGGAAATCCGAACCGGGTCAAACTGACACATCACGGCCAGTGGGTGGTAAGTGATCATGCCCCTCAATCCAGCCAGAGGGAGATAATCCATGCCCGGAGCATGAATAATGAAGCTGTAGGGTGAACTGAGCCCTGAACACGGCAATATATCAAATGGATCTCTAATCCCTTCCAGGAAAGCTGACCACGATGTAGCATTTGTACACTCCATAGGATGGAAGGATTACGTCATGGCTATGTCATGAGTGAAACAAAATCCATGATGTCTAAATGTGCCAATCGGGCTCAAGTGTGACATAAATCACACATACAACATGACCGAGCTACCTGTTAATACTCCTGCCGGATAAGTGTAGTAGTATGTAGCTAACCTCAAGGTCTCTGCAATGATCATCAGAATAATGGTATGACCCTCCCTGAGATCCCTCACTGCCATGACGACGCCGATATCTAGCTCATCCATGTACCGCGACATGTAGACGTATGAAAATATGCATAGAAGTAGTACATCTACTCTGGCTGAACGCCAATGATCCTCTGGTGTGGTGAAATCCCTAGGAATCGTGCATAGTCGTCCTCGAGCCAAACTCATCAAACAGAAATCTTTGGGATATAACATGGCCGAATGTAATCTCATCCTGCACCACTCTGCGCCTCAATCCTGTGAGAGTCCTGAACTGTCTACTCATGTCTCCCATCACCATATGCACGTAAGGTCTGTCCAGAGGCAGCATCGTCAATCGTGCATACTCCTCCAAAGTAAGAGTCAACTCACGGGTCCCAAATCGGAATACCTGTCTATCCGGTACCCAGTGCTCTAGCATGCCCTCTACAAATCCTGGAGGAACCTGAAACATCAGTAAGGTCATAGTATGTTGTAGCAAATCATCTACGATCACCATGTCTGATGGTGATATACTATTATACCATGATCGCATACCAGCTACCACCACAAATGGTGGGGTATGATCGATACTGACTAATCGTCGAAGAAGACAGACATCCGTATGGTCGTGGTCATAAGACCATCCAAGGGTCATTGCTGAGTATCTCTGGACATACATACATATGCATAACATAATAACATGCATGATACAATAGATGGTAATATGATATAGGGAATGGAAAATTGTACATACATTCCTAAGTATATCATCATCTAATACATCTCTATACAGCTAAAATACATGGAAATGGGGCGAAGCTACCCAACATACAACAGAGGCCTATCAAAAGATATAGCGAGAATGGGGCGAAGCTACCCAGATGCTAACAGAGGCCTATCAAAAGAGATAACGAGAAATACATTAGAAAAAGTTAATAGTATCGATGTCTATATCATCGATCCTGTTCATCTGATGTAACTCCTCCTGAGTCACTGGATCTCTATCTACAGGGATGTCAGGCCAATACAAAGGAGGATCTACGCCAGAAAAACCATATAGGTCACCTGAGGGACCAGCGCCAGAGCTGGAAGGATCAAAAGTATCTACCTCTGCAGGATCTCTGCCCAAATGCTGAATGAAAAGATGTGATAGGTCCAGCTGCTAAGTCAGTCTGTCAATCTATGTCACATGAGTCGGATCTCTGACACAGGCTAGCCAATCTATCATCATCACGGATCCTGGAACCATATCCCCCATAAACTGTGTGGCGCGGGTCTGAGCTCCAATCGTATGAGGGATCCACCAATGCTGGAACGTCTCCTGAGAACAGGGGCCCTCTGATAATGTAAAATTGTCAATCCCCATCAATGGGATGCCAATGGTGGGTGACTGTGCAATAGGCCAATAACGCCTGGTAAGAGGCAAGATCGGCATACGAATCTCTCTCTGTAGTGCTCCCCGATAAGACGCTTCTCCTAAATAGAGCTCCGATCCTCCATCGTGAAGAGAGGAATCTCAAGTGGTGGAAATGACGACTCTACTCCGGTTGGGTACCCATCCTCAAATCCAACTCCCAATTGCTCTCCAGAGTAGGGAATCCATGTGATGACATCAGCTGTCAATAGCTCCAGTTGTAGGCGACAATGAGTGAAACCCTCAGCAACAGGGACCTCCTCCAGTATGGAATGATGCCATCTCCGTCGTCGTGGATAGGTGTCTAAACCCAACATGTTCACAGGACGCAAACAAGGAAGCCTCTCATAGTCCCAAAACTGCCAACACAAAGGCAAACGTCTACTGTCAGTCAACACTCTTAACCTATATATGGGAAAAGACAAGAGAAACACTCACCAGCAGAAATGGGTAGAATCCTAACCACGCCTCACCAAGCCCCAAGCGATCGTGACACGCATTCCCCTGAGGAAGTAGGCAAAGGTGTAGGAACCCCAATCATACTCTCCTATACGGTCTACATGTTGAGTGGCGCTAATCAAAGTGAAGGACACTGTAGAGGAATTATCTGCTATGAAACAGCCCCTAATGATCATCAGGAACAATCGTCGAAGAATGCGATCCCTGACTCTCACATCATCGTGTATAGGCTCACTCAAGCAACTTCGCCATAGCATCTACGCTCAAAGGACTGCACGAATAGTCTCGCGCCTCGAGCGCCTCGCCGAAAACTCCCAACAAGGATCTCGACAAAGAAGAAGGGTGATATCCATGTGCAAGCACCGGATCCCCTCCAAACTCCATACTTGTGATAAACCGCCAATCCATAGGCGTCATCATCACCTCGCAATCCAACAAATGGAGTGACTGAGTCTGGTGGAACCACCGCTCAGACAATGCCCTGAGGTAACCCTAGGGACATCAATGGGGTAGAATGGAGAAGAACCTCCCGAATCCCCAACCATAGACTATCGCTCTGTAGTCATCATGCAATGCCTGATACATAGAGTGGATGCTAAACCAGTTCCCCTGAGACTGTGTGAAGCTGGGAACCTACATCAAATGCAGATCAACATCAGAATCCTTGACTCCTCATCAATAGGAAATAAGGAAGATTAAAGATCTAACTTCATACCTCGTTTGTGTGCAGGTATACTGAAGGATGCCTACTCAAGTCACCTAGAAGATCTGGGTTCACCACTTGAATACTTGGAAATTCCTTATGGGGAACACGTACAATAGGAGCAGGAACCTCGATCGATGCATCCTCGTCCTCGTCCTCGACATTCGGCACCTCAACCCGAATAGGACGTATCACTGCCTCCACCAAACGACGAGGTCCGTCTCACGAAGCAAGACCGAGGCTCTTCAAAAGCCCTCCGTACACGAAGTAAGTGGTCCTCATGGAACCGCTCTACCGATCTGGATCCATGTTATCCGGGATGTGAAGTCTCCAAATCACCTTAGAAAGGGTGTGGTAATTTCTTACCTAGAGTCTTTTCAAAATGCATTCTATGATTACATGCATGCATGCATTGCTTTAACATACATCTACAATAGAGTTAAAAATGCATGGCTACCCAATACCTATATTTTGGGAAAATTTTGCCATAGCCCCTTCGTAAATGGGACTATTCACATGCACATAGGCATGACTAGGTGGCCATTCAGTAGCACACCTATACATAGTCATATACATCCTGTATGCATCAATACATTGCAGTAAAAAATCTGTAAGTGTAGTCTAATTACCAGGATTATTTTGCTTGTCTACCTTAACTCATTTGTCCTCATATAGGATAAGAAATGACAGTAAAAGGTACCAATTTGACTGTTTCAAAAGTCAAATTTTTTCACATCATTATGTTCAGCATGGTTTAATACTAACATTTGCTATGTTGAATATTTTTTATCAAGTCATATCATCATGCATATTTACTACTATGTGTCTAAATGCATTTCATGCGATAAGTCATTTTCCAACGGACAGAAATTGGAAAAAAATACATGCATGTATTACCAGGACAATGAAGAACACTTGTACGGTGACAGAATATGCAGAAAGTTGCCCGAACTCAGTAGATCTGAAGAAGAGCTCTCGAATTTCCTTCGCTGTGCAACTTAAAAATGACTTATGAAAGCAACCAGCCACCTATACATAGGCACGGTGGTCAGCAGCTAACTCTGCGCGGCCTCAGAGTACTACATCGCGCCCCCTACATGGGTCCCACACCTCCGGCTCGCTCCAGTTAGAGTTGCAAAGGAGGTCTCACAAGCTGAAAAGGCCAAATCAGGAATAAAAATGCTACGCGATTGAGCGGATTAACCTGAAATCCTGGTTTCTTGTCGGTCAGAGTTAAACTCCCATCGCCTCAACGGTATTCGCCTGAATGCAGGGTATACTATACCAATGAGCTTAGCTTTTACAAACCATGCTCGACAATACTCCACAAAGGTCTAATGCCGTCATTTGCGGGGGTTACAACGCAAAAACCACGAAATATCAAACCTCCCCGGCGGGGGTTACAACGCTGAAGTTATCAAGAATCTACATATCCCCGACGGGGGTCACAACGCGCATCCTTCAAACTTCTACGTATCCCCGACGGGGGTCACAACATAATGTAACCATTGATACATACATCAATGAAGGTCAAGCATCCTTGATGTCATATCAGCCGATGGCAAGTAAACCCATCGAAGCAACCTTACCCAGCAAGGGCTACAACAAAATGCTACCATTGACACATACATCAATGAAGGTCAAACAACCTTGACAATACACCCAGCAGGGATCTATCCGGTGATACACATATCAACGAAGGTCAGGCAACCGTGGAAGCGACAACACTGTTGGCAGTAACTCCGACAGTATGAGGGAACATGTTATACATATCCTCAAACACACAAAGCCTTATTCCCACAAATCTCTTCCACACAAGAGGTACCTCTATGTAGTATAAGCCAGTGTCTAGGATTTAAGACTTTGGTGGTAGTCCCAAAGTCAACATCCGTGGAAACTTGGATCGCATGTCCAAGTCATCACTGATTGTCATCCCTGCAGGATTACATGACAATCATGCATCATACATTTGCATTATGTTGCTGCACATAGCATCATGTTTATCTTGCTTGCATTTCAAGTGTCTAGGATTCTTTATCCTATCCATGCCTTGCATTGCATGAATATGATAAAGAGGGGCATCTGTAGACACTCGAAATTTTCTGCACTCCTATTACTAACATTGCAGGAGGATAGATTCTCCTTTTGGAGATAACCCTGAAAGACAGCTTACATCCATCCCAGATACCACCGGAAGTTCAGTTCCAATCCGGAACACAAATCGGGAACGTCATGTCAACCCGGAACACACACCGAGAATGTCATTTCCGATCTCGGAGATAACCCCGAGATATGCAAATCAAAAGACCGACAACAACACCGGAGAGTACAGTTCTGTCTCGGCGATAACACCATGACGTTCAGTTCCAGTCCCAGAGACAACACTGGGAGTAGCAACACCATCCTTGGTGATAGCCCCAAGGGATGCCATTGCATTTTCGGCGATAACCCCGGAAATGCTTGTGTCAAACATGCGATCAGCTTCAATCCAGATGACAATGAGGCATACAAACAAGTAGCCCAATCTCAGATTTAACCCTGAGAAACGTTTGCTTTCTTCTTAAACCAGCGATAACCCCGGTGAGGAGTCACAACGTCATCTTACCACGTCAACAAGATGATATCGCGGCATACCAACAAGTAGTCCAATCTCAGCTATAACCCTGAGCAACATCTACTTTCAACTCAAACCGGCGATAACCCCAGCGAGGAGTCAAACATCATCTTGTTCCTTCGACAAATGGCACGTCGTCTCAACACTTCATACATACATATATCCAACAATGTCCCACAAGAACCGAGGAGTGACAATCCCGAGTGACTATTACGTGTGGTAGTACTTTGGATAGAATTTGAAGCTTGAAGACCATGGGCATAGACCCCTCTTCCTGACTTCGTACAACCTCTAATCCATGTCATTGCATAACTCTCGACACCAGCAGTCCGAAGAAGGTCATATATACCTCGTTTGGATGCTCGGATTGAAATTTTGCAAGTTCGAGCGGATATTATAGTGCATGAGTGCACGTACTACGAGATGATGGGACCCGCGAGGCTCGGATCCACCACGACCAGTCGCAGGTACAACTATGGCTTCCGCAGGTGTATCTGCGACCATCCGTCTATATATACAAGGCTTGGGTCAGCCATTTGAGAAGGGAGAGAGAAGGAAAAAGGCGAGGAAGCCCTGTCCATTTTACTCTGCGTACACATCTTTTGAGTGTTTCCTCTTCTTTAAACACTAGTTAGCTCACATATAACTATCTTTTATCTGGCGGGAGCTGAGTGTTTATCCATTTAAAGTCATAGAAGTCTACTTTGGCAGCCCACTGTAAGCCTTCTTACATTTTATAAAGCCTTCTTCTCATATAGCACACAACTTGTTATACACATCGAGAGTCGTGGTTGTGCGTTTGCCCTGCATTTCCCGCCTGTGGTTTTCATTTTTGTCTGTATATATATATATATACTAATATATGTATATATTTCATATATATGGACTAACATTATCGAGTTATGCCTCGATTGAGCCTACACTTCGGTCTGGAGCGTTTAATTGCTTTTATATATATATATATATAAACTGTGGTCAGACTCTGTCTGATGAGCCTAGATTTTACATCTAGTGCGTTTATTCGCTTATATATATATATATATATATATATACTTATATATATAACTGTTGTCAGGCATATCTGATGAGCTTGGATTTACATCCGGTGCGTTTACTCGCTTTATATATATATATATATATATATAATTGTTGTCGGACATATTCGATGAGCCTGGATTTACATCCAAAGACATTTATCGCTTTTTATATATATATATTTACTTGTGGCCTTTTACAAACTTTATTTACATTTTGTCCCGCCTCGAGTTTACTTAAGTGGCGATTGATCACTTTTTATGCCTTTATTTACATTTTGTCCCCGCCTCGGAGTTTACTTGCGTGGTAGTTGATCGCTTCTGACTTTATTTATATTTTCGTCCTTTGGAGTTTACTTTGTATGGCGGTTGATCATGTCCATATATATATATTTACCACTTTTATATATTTACATTTTCGATCCCCATGGAGTTGCTTTCGTGGTGGTTGATCATGTCTGTATATATATATATATATATATATATATATATATATATATATATATATATATATATATATATATTTACAAATTTTTATATATATAATCGCCATCGCTTTTCCATACAAATTGCAGTATCATGTGAGCCTAGGAATTATGTGATCACTGTGTTCAAATTTATTGAATCTAGATTTGGTTCCCATGATGGACATTTTTCAGCTCTAAGCAGTTTGTACATTATTTTACAGTGTCTGAATTTCCTTGGATGTCTCATCATTCCATGAGGAGTTCAAGACTATCAGATATTATTTTCTCGAGAATGCTTCGCATCTCAAAAATAAAAGCAAAAAGCTTTACATTTAATAATAAAATGGAAGTATCAAAGGCCTCAATTACTATTGAGCATGTGGTTTGAAAAACCTCTTTTACAAAAACGTCATTGCCATATCTTGTTTAAAACTGAATTTTTCTATAAATTCAAACCCTATGTATATAGTTGCAAACGAGGTATAGCACTACTTCCAAATAATTGCACATTGATCCACACACACACACACATTCATATAATAATTTCTTTGAAAAGTGGCTACCACCGTGGTAATACGTGATGTTCTGGGGTGCCTAACACCTTCCCTCCGCATAATCAAGCCCCGTGACGCGAAAATGAATCTCTGGTTTCATTGCATTCGCTTTAGCAAAGATCAAATCACTGGGTCAATGTGCAAGCCTTTTCGGTTGCATTGGTGCAACCAGTTAAATACACCAACTGGCGACTCTTAAAGTCCAATCGTCAACATTATACATGTTGGACCTTTTTCACTTATTTTTTCAAACAAATCTCACATTAACATAAGAACACCAAAGAACAAGTAACGAAAAGGGACACTCAAAAATCCCGACGTCGACAACCGGTGAGCACCTTTTGTCTCCAGGGCTTGCAGTTAGGATTGGCCCAAATAGATCCATGCGCAATGGTTGTAGAGACTTCTCATTTGAGTTCATTACTTTGCTTTTGAATGAGCTTCTTTTTTGTTTTCCAAGCTGACAAGCCTTGTATGGTCTTTCTTTGACAAAACTTAGCTTGGGCAAACCTTTAACAAGATCATTGGATATGAGATTTGACATGCTTTTCAAGTTGAGATGGGATAATCTTCTGTGCCACAGCCAGCTTATATCTTCAGATGCTTTGGCAAAGAGGCAAGTTGTTTCTATAGAGCTAAGCTTAAAATGATTAACTACATATGTGACGCCCCCGAAAGAGGTATACATCACCCATCTTGAGTAGCCAAATACATGGTACATAATACAAATACAAACTTAATTATACAACCGTCGTGTAAAATATGACAAAACATAGCTGAAAGTTTAAACAGGAATATTGCCTTCTAGACAATATCCACTCTCAAATAGAGTCCTCATTACATTTATTGTCACACTATTTTATAGAATAGTGAGGACTACTAATACATCATCTCAGACCATCACTCCGTTCCCCTACTAGTCCCGGCTACGTTCTCATTTCCTGAAGAGAACAATGAAAGCAAAAGGGTGAGCTCAATTAGCCTAGTAAGAAATATTATGACTAAGATAATGCTGAATAAATTATCATTAGTCTTCAACAATGTTAAACTGATAAAATATAATAGACATCAAGTTTAACTGCAGCAGAATAAGCAATCCATTAGAAGAGTCAAGTAGAGCATGATACCTATTATCTTCTATGATTTAAAATATTTTCATCAATTTTTATCACTAAGACTCAGCTTAATAAATAAACCACATCATCGAATCATCCCTGCACTATGGGCCAAGGATATTCATTAAATCATCAATGGTCATGACTATACCGAATAATCCATAGTCATAATTGTAAGACCCCAAATTATTAATAAATGAAATTTAATTTTCTCTATTTATTATTTTGAAATAGTAAGGGTTGATTTGATTAATGTGAATAGTTATGGGTAAAATACGCAAATATTTCAAATAAGCAAGTGGTTATAAAATATTCGTTTGGTCGTGGAATATTTCTTTACTGCTTGGGAATATTAAACGACGGTGCAAACAATGTGTGGGCCCCATAATGGAAAGCGATTGGATGAAGAAAACGACAAATATAAGTTGTTTATAAATAACGATGTAGTTATTCACAGTTAATCTTTGTTAAAATACTCTGCATGGTTAAAACACAAGAAGACCATTGCAGTATTGCACCAATTATTGATTCTTACGTAAGAAGGCAAAGATACTCAATAATTGTTATAAAGAATTATCGCTCGAGTATTTTATTTTATTGATTCAATAATTGTCGCTGCGTTGATATTTTATATGTCTTTGTTGTTTCAATAATTGTCATTACACATTATTTTTCATTATCGGCAATAATTCATATTATCCGATTAATATTATTAGATAACATTATTGGCAATGTCTAGAAAGTTGTCTAAAGAGAGGTTTGGTCACCTAATTGCGCTGACAAATGAAGGAGAATTCTTATTGGAAAGCCCCTTTCACGAACGCCACTGGTTGTTAATATTGTGATTCTCGTAATATTATTTGTGAATAATTAATTATTGATTCATATGATGAGGAAAATATTGATTTTATGTGGATATAGATGGAGAAAATTTTTAATGTGACAATTGTTGAAAATTGAAATTTTATCTTTTTCTGATAAAATAATTTATTTAAATATATTATTATATTTTAATAATATAATAATGATGATATTTTTACGATGAATGTGGGATATATGAGTATATGTGGAGGAGGAGTATTTTGTTACCAAAAATAATTAAAAATGTGTTTTGTGTGTTTGCAGAGACCCATTTCTTGACCGAAATTTGATTATAGCCCGTAAAATTGCCGTTTGTGGATTTCTTTGCCAATTTCTCGCTTGGAATTTGGAAAAACTTTCTTCTCAGAAAAGTTGTAGAGAATTGAATTTCCTATAACAATCACTAGTTTCAATTTTCCGATAAAAGGGCTATTTATTGTGAATTATTGAAGTTCAAGTTCAAATAATTGATTTTGGAAGTTTAAATTATTTTAAATTAGAAAACGCTTTTTTCTTACTTTTTCTAGAAGGTGGCATGTGCTTATTGAGCTGAAATCAGATTTCAAGAGTGGCGTAAGAATTTTGATATATATATTTATATTTTATTAAATTTTCTACTTTGGTGTTCTAAGTATTTTCCTATAAATAGGGTGCTTAGGTTAGAATTGAAAATCACACCAAAAAACTGAAGTTTTCTCTCTCTATATTATCGAGCGTATTCTTGTGAGTATTTTGAGTATACTTTGAGTAATTGCTATATACTTGCAAGTTCAAGTCATAGCTTATATCCGGTGTTTCAACTAGAAGTACTGTTTCGAGGTAAGGGATATTATTTTTTTTCGTAATGATATTATTTCTTCAATATCAATATGCTGAAATAATGATATGAAGTTTTTATCAAATTTGGAACTTTTGGTGTCGGAGTTACTATTCACGATATCTGGCATTATTCACGTATATGACACTATTCACTTAATACTCAAGACTATTCATCGAAATGAAAATTTTCCTTTCGCCTAAAATATCTATTGTGGATACTAGCTTTTATTGTATCCATGTTTTGATCATTGTTGAATTTTACATCACTATGATTATTTTTGAGGTATTTTTTGGACATGGATAAAACAAAGTACCTAATCCTTAATCCTTGTCATTTTGTTTCAATCGGATTCGCTTTAAAAATATTTTTCATCATCCTCGGTCTTAAATGATGATATTATTGAATATCTTTGGCCCAGAGTAAAAAGATGAATGATTTCGATGAATATCTTTGGCCGTGAGTGCAAAAAAGATGAATGTGTTTAGATGAACATGACTAATCGATGAATATCTTTGGCTCAGAAAAGATGAATATTTGATTCCAGATATATATTGATTGATGTTACAGGATAAAAGATAGACGCACTTAACTTTTAAATTCATACATAGAAGATAGTAGTTTGCATTCTCTACTTAACTCTTCTAATGAATTATTATTTCGCTATGTAATACCGATTTAAAACTTGTTGTCTATTGTATTCTATTAGATTTTTTCCTGTTGAAGACTAACGATAATTTGTTGTATATTATCTTAGTCATAATATTCTTTATCGGGCTAGTTGAGCTCACCCTTTTCCTTTTTTGTTCCATTTTTTCTTCTCGTGGAGGCTAGAATATATACGAAGTACGTAGTCGGGTATGGAATGAAGGTTCTAGAGAGAGTTGTTTAGTAGTCCTCACCATTTTGTAAAATAATGTATCAATAAATGTGATGAGGATTTATTTGAGTATAGATATTATCTAGAAGATAATATTTGTATTCAAACTCACAGCTTTACTATTGTAATAATAAAGTTGTAGTTGTTTCTTTACCATGTATTGACAACTTTAATGGGTGATGTGATGTATACCTATTTTGGGGGGCGCTACAATAATCATACCAAAAACTCGGCCCATCATCGCACTACAAAGCCACTAAGGACTTTTACCACGTCATTTATAACATCACAGGTCATGATTATACCGAATGATCCCTGGTCATAATCATACCGAGTCCATCTATGGACGTAAGCCAAAGATGACTTTCATCACAATATAAGCATGAGGATGATGACAATGACATAATAATTTAATAAAATAAGTTCAAGAATAAATTTTAAAGATTTATAAGTTAATTTATCTTGAAATTAATAATGTCCAAATTGTCAACATGATACTTCTTTGTGGAGTAAAATTCAAGAATGCTTAGAAGAATATTTCCATGAAAAGATATTGGATGAAGAGCAAATATCCAGGATATTCTATTAATTTCATGGAGTATAAGTCAAAACTTTAACCAACCGAGTATAATAGAATATATGAAACTCGCAATGGATTTTCGCCGCCATGCCAGAATCCACGTAGATGCATCATTTTCATAATTTAATAAGGAATGAATACGAATGATCATTCACCATGCATGTTGTAATCCACATAGACAAAAGTTATTCCAATGTAATAATAAAGTATGGAATAATGTAAGAATTCACCAAGCTTCACGATAGACCACACGCATAAAAGTTATTCTAAAACCAAATAATAAAGAATGGAACTGTGTCATGCGTAATACGCATGCATGTAATATTCCAATAGAATAATAAAGAATGGAATAACAACAGAATTCACTGTGCATGCGATAGATCGCATGCATAAAAGTTATTCCAATGTAATAATAAATAATGGAACTGTGTCACGCGTAATACGCGACAAAAGTGTGATATTCCAATGTAATAATAAAGAATAGAACCAGTTACGCGAATCCAAGCATGCATGTAATATTCCAATGTAATAATAAAGAATGGAATAAAAGAAGCTCTCTTCGTGAATACGAAAGAAATAATACCCTTACCTTAGAAAAAATTGGATACTGGAATAGTGAGGTAGCAGACTTCTCTTCTTCTTTCTCTCTATAATTTCTCTCTATAATAATTGCTCTATAGCTTTAGTGAATTGGTGAAAAATGAAGGAAGAATGAGCTTCTATTTAAAGAAAAATATAGTTTCGATAATTGCACGTTTTGGGGCTCGAAATATTATAGTACAATACCTCCAACTTTTCATTCATTTTTAATTTAGTCCTACAAGTATTATAAAACTTGCACCACCTCCCCTAATAGTAAATAATGTGAATCAATAGTTCAATCATGTGAAAATACGAATTACAGTATAGTACCTCCATATATACCTCCATTTTTAACTTAGTCATACAAGTATTATCAATCTTGCACTAACTCCCCTAATAGTACAAGAATGTGAATCAATAGTACACACATGTGAACAAATAGTTATAATCATGTGAATTAATAGCAATTAATTGTTCATTTATCCGATTAATTACCCGACTGGTCAGTATAACTTCCAGACATCAATTAATATTGAAATAAATGTCGATTTCCACTAACACTAATAATTCCAACACAATGGAACTATCAATTTCATCTTTAATCAACACGAACTTATTCATAAATAATATTATAAATCACAATATTTAACAACCAGGTCGTTCTCAGGAAAGATAGGGCTTTCCGATAAGGATTTCTCCTTATTGGCGCGCAATTAGATGACCAAAACTTCTAGACATTGTAAATATTGCAATTTAATAATATGAATAACTTTGTCGTCTCAATTATTGATTTAATAATATACCATATTATGCAGATGATATTGTGACAATAATCGAATCAATAATATGAGAAATATGATGCAACAATTACTGTAGCAATAATTGAGTATAACCGAAAGTGACTTATCACGTAAGCATCAATAATTAATACCGTGTGTGCTACTATGCAACCGTATCACGTATCATCGTGCTTTTTACTACCGTAGTAGTTCAACAGCTTTTAACGATAACACTCCGCCATTATTTTTATTAAAAGATAATTCTGTTGTTTTCTTACTACGACAATACTTCCGTTGTGGGGTCCACTAATAATTGTGCCGTCGTATGAATATTCCCTCTTCAAACGAATATTCCCCGACCAATCGAATATTATATAACCACTTGCTACTTTGTAAAATTTCTAAATATTACCCACAACTATAACATTATATAAAATCCACACCATAATATTCAAAAATATATTTCAAGAAAATTATTCTTTATTCATAAAAGTTGGGGTCTTACAACCTCCTCTTCTTATGAAATTTCATCCTCGAAATTAGGGTACGTGCCTGGTATATCGAAGAGGTGAGTATATCTTAACTTCATCTCAAATTCTAACTCCCAGGTCATTTCCTCCACATCGTGGTTTCTCCACAAAACTTTGACTTGAGGTATAACCTTGGAGTGTAGAATATGATCCTTCTTATCCAAGATTTTAATAGGTAACTCTTCATATGTTAAATCTTCCTTTATCTCATTTGGTTCTAGTTCAATAATATGGTTCGGGTCTTTCACATATTTACGTAACATAGATATGTGAAAAATGTTATGAACATGAGACATACTTGGGTCAGAAAAGTAGTCTATAGCCACGCTTCCTACTCGCTCGAGGATTAAAAATGGGCCAATGAATCGAGGATTGAGCTTGCCTCTCTTTCTAAATCTTGTAATTCCTTTCCATGGAGCAACACGTAATAACACATGATCTCCAATATTGAATTCCACGTCTTTTCGATGAAGATCAACATAACTCTTTTGTTGATCTTGTGAGGTTTTTATACGTTGTCGGATCGTTTGAATCTTTTTCATAGTCATACGTACCAAATCCGGTCCCAACAATGTTGCTTCACCCACCTCATCCCAATATACTAAAGAATGACACTTTCTTCCATACAACGCCTCAAATGGAGCCATGCCAATACTTGCTTGATAACTATTGTTGTAGGAAAACTCCACCAATGGTAAGAACTTGTCCCAACTTCCTTGAAGTCAAGGACACAAAGTCTTAATAATTCATCAAGAGTTTGAATAGTCCTTTCCGAATCGCCCATCCATTCGAGGATGATATGTCAACTAAATCATAACCGCGCCCATAGCTTTTTTCAAACTAACCCAAAATCTTGAAGTGAATCTTAGGTCTCGATCGTAAATTATGGATACCGGCATATCATGTAATCTTACAATCTCGCTTATGTACATACTAGCAAGACGCTCAAGTGTATAAGTTTTCGATTTCGCAGAAGAAATGAGAATTCTAAAACTCAGACTGCTTTTGTACCGCTTTATCCCAACACACATACACAACAAGATAAAAAAGATACACAACAATATAAACATCCATCATCCACCAACACATACACCAAACTAGTATATAAACCTTTAAAACCAATATGATTTGAATAAATATAATAACATTTCAAAACTTGTTTAAGTAATATACAAACATCCAAAGAATGAATATACAAGTACAAGCTTATACTATAACTACAAAATCGATCTAAAGCAGTACGCCAAGCATCATCGCCTCCTCGATCACCTCGTAATTAACAAAATAATAAAACAAGTTACAAATATATACTAACTATGTTAATATTGGTATATATTACGACAATATATACAACAAATTGATTTTATACTCGTCGCCATCCCCATGTTGTGATGTCATTGTTGCCATCGCCGCCATCGCTTCAGCCTAACTCCTCAGACTCAGAGCCCCAGATGCCCGCCCAAGATCTTCGTAAGATCTCGATCTCGACATATAGCTCTCTCACACAACCACCGGAGTATGAACAAATTGGATGGCTCAATGATGGAAGATCGGGTAAGAGCAAATGAGCCATCAAGGATGGGCGCCGCCGTTGTCCTCGACCTTTAATGTAGTTCTTCTTCACAATGACGCCTCTCCCACAACTCTCGATCAATAAAGTGACGTGGAGTGCTTCTTCAGATAACGCCATTCAATAAACGCTTATAAGTATCCCCGTCATCATGTTAACAATTAAATAGTTAAAATAAATTAATTTCGTAAGCATTGATAAACAAGATCAAGTTGTTAAAATTTATTACCGCTTATCCCGATAGCATCAAAGTGCACTCATCACGGTGGCTACGCACACATCCAAACCAATGGATAGTCGAATTTTGAGATCGAGACTCCTATACAAAAAATAAAGCACAATATTACTAAGTAAAAATGTGATATATTTTCTACAATTCATGATTGTAAACATATTAAAACTTGTAAATACGCATCGGGCAAAGGATATGTCAGAACTCGTGAAATATCGCCGCTTTCAGATGTCCCTTTAGCCTTTTTTCGCCATCTGCACACCCGAGGATCTCATGGTGGCGTATAGTATTTTTCGCATCTTTTCACCCACCTCACTCTCTCTCCATTCACACATCTCAAATTTATATGGATCGGGTGCACCACTGTGGGCTATGCTCGTGCATGTAATCCTCTCCCCCGCCCGGATGGTCGATCTCAACATGTGAAGGGCTTTTTTGTTTTTTTTTGTTCAAATTATCTTCAAAGTGCGACCACAAGACTTTCGCTGTAATAATGTCTCAGATCATCAAGCCTCGCAAGGCCCTCCCATATATACCGCTTTCGCAAATAAAACAACAATAATAACATTACTAAACAATTATCCTTTGAATATTATATTATCTCATCATAATTAAAAAAAATATACCGAAATTCAAATTTCAAACAACATCCTGTGGGCGATAGTGTGCTCGCCTAACGTAATCACTGTGTGTAGCCAATTTTGTAAACACAACCGTGATATGCACTTGACGATCTTATTATCCTAAAAAATCACTATAATATACAACAATTTACATCAACGATAAGTAGATATATTAAAGCAATTTACATCTAAGTTATAATACTTATGAACATTTTTCAAACTTATACTTATAATACTTAAAAAATTCGCCAGTAGTCTCCCCCTACAATATAGACTAGCCACATGCATTTATTTTTGCATGCATATATGGACATTTCTAGGCACCCAAGACACAAACCAAGAGAAATATACAAATTTTCAATACAATAAGACCAAAACAATAACGATTGAATGCAAATTAAAGCAAAGAAAAATTTGCAATCCATATACATTACCAATATAATATCAATCAAAACAAACATTACCAATATACAATTATACATAAACTTTTAGAAATTCTTGGAAAATTATGGATAAACTTAATTTTAGTTATGTTTTATGTCATATACTCATGTTCATGGTTTTGTTGATTCGACGATCTTATTATCCTAAAAAAATCACTATAATATACAACAATTTACATCAACGATAAGTAGATATATTAAAGCAATTTACATCTAAGTTCTATATATCTTGTATAAATGGAATCTTAAATGCTTATATATAAATGATATACGCGGACGACGTATATTGAGGAGGAGGCTTAATCAATAAGAATCCGATCATCCGGATTAGTAGGGCCTTGGGGGCACATGATTAGCCCCCTACCCAAGCCGCGCTTTTTTCGCTACCGCTTCGTAAGCCATCATCAGATATTACAAATTTCAAGATGTTATTATGAGTCATATTTGATTATATGTATATATGACAATAAATATGATAGTTGATATAAACATGTATATATATGAATATAAAATGACAATAAACAAAAGTCAGATTTAAATAGTTTAGTACATAAACATGATAAAGATTGATATAAACATGTATATATATGAATATAAAATGACAATAAACAAAAGTTGCATTTAAATAGTTTAGTACATAAACATGATAATGATATAAAAACATGTAATGCTAAACATACATTTCATTTGTTCAAGTGTCAATGTCTCGATTCGTAATCATCTTCAGTATACGTGTTCATAGATTCATAACCATCATCCGCTTCAGATTCAAAGGTCGATTCACCAATAACTCTTCCTCCTCAAGATCAATGTCATCCGACACAAGTATCGACTCAGATCTAATTCATGTGGTTCATCTCCACCATCTAACCGGATTACTTCATTGTCATCCTCCACATTTATTATAGTTTGACCATGAAGCATCCGCTTCTTGGTAAATCTCCCCATCAACTACTTCTACACGACTACACACGCCACGGAGTATGAATTACAACTTGCCAATCAGAAGCGGTCTATCCCTTTTCCTAACAGACTAGGAGCAGTAGTATACTTGTATCGCTTTGAGTTGGTAAAACAAATGGTTCGTTGGAGTACGCAGATCTATGGAGGTCAATATCGACGATTCCATGTCTCACAACACGATCCCTTTTTCTCGAATCAAACCAACGACACTTGAACAAGTGAATATGACCTCAGACGCGTCTCCTTGTACGACAACTCTCACGATTTCCTCCAACTCCCCATAAAAGGCACGCACCAAGCTCATCAGAATAATCTCCTCGACACACACTCCAGAGTTCGTTGTTCTTTTACCGCGCCCATATGCCTTTGTATGAAATTCACAACCATTTATTTTGTAACCATCATATACGACTTGGTCCCTCGTCTCGTCCCATAGCTAGGACTTCAGACATTAGTTTTAATCGCTGATCCCGCAAATAAAGCCTACAAAAACTCCATCTTATTAAATGAAGTCATAGTTATATATATATATATATATATATATATATATATATATATATATATATATATATATATATGTCGTGCTTAAGAAATTGAACTTACTTTGTCCTTTAGCCAAAGTGCAAATTTTTATCACGATTGATTTGAATATCTTTATCGCTTATGCCGGATGCTTCACTTTTAACTCATCATCGTACAATCTATACCATGTTATAAACATTAACATATTGAATAATTAATTTTCAACTTAAAAGATAAATTATCAAGTTTACATGTGTACTTCACAAATTGGCCAATCTCCTCAAGAATCGAGAAGAATGTAAGATGTGCAAAGATGTAATTCTTGCTCGAGAGGAATATGCGCTTCCCTTTTCCATAAGCGCACTACCGATAGACCAAATACAGAGAGCCAACCATTTAGTTCAACATTTCCATCATCATGTCTCGATACTCGATTGCCTTTTGTCAAGACTTCATCCGTAAAAATAGTCCGAGACAAACGTAGATATCTCATCAAAATCAGATGCCTCACATATCGATTCCCTCGACATAAGCTCTATTCTTCACCTTCCTCTTAAGGTTTCCCATCACCTCTCGAAAGGGTACATCCATCTATATTGAATCGGACCCCAACACGAGCTTCATAGGGAAGATGGATTTGCAAATGCTCCATGGAGTCAAAAAACCAAGTGGGAATATTTTTTCCAGGTTTACACGTGATCTCTATGATGTTCTTCTCAAGTATAGACATGTCCTTCTCATTTAATGATTTTGAACATAAGTCTTTGAAGAAACGACTAAGATCCATCAAAGCATCCCATATTGGTTTATCAAGCAGATCCCCAAATGCTATAGTATGAGTCTCTCCATGAAACACACGATACCATGACTCTTTCATCCCTTGCAATTTCCCACCAGAATACACCTTGCAATGTTCGACGATATCCATCCGGGTAGTTTCAGAGACTTAACCCATGTGCACACATCTTCAACTTGCTTTTTGGACAATGTGTACCTTGTATGCGGCTTCGACAATCTTACCATTAGAGATTCATAAAGTTCTAATCCAGACGCCATAAATATCTTTCATGTCCAAACGCGCTCTTTATCGTTATCTTTTGTCTTCCCCGTAATATTCATCAAGTGTTAAACACATTGTCAAACACATTCTTCTCAATATGCATCACATCTAGATTATGATTTAATCAAATTTGTAGACCAATAAATAAGCAGTTCCCAAAAGATGCTTCTCCAAACCCGCTTATGAGATTCGCCAAACCCATTGATTATGTTTGTGGCATCAATCTTACCAAATGGGATAACCGCAATCTCATCACACGATCTCAAGATCTCCGCTTCTCCATATAATCGCGTGCAAGGTGCATATCATTGTCTACTTTTCCTTTCTCAAGTGTTCTCTATTTCTTCAAACGGTGATCTACCTAAGAAGAACCGACGATGACAAATAAACCAACAAGGCTTTTGACCTTTTGATAGATTAAACGACTTTTGTATGCTCCATACAATACGGACAAGCCAACTTCCCGTGTGTACTCCATCCAACTAACATACCATAAGTCGGGAAGTCACTTATAGTCCACATAACCGCCGCCTCTAAGGTTGAAATTTGTTTTCATTGCAACATCCCAAAGTCTCAGACTCCATCCTCCCACAATACCTTCAACTCGCTCTATAAGAGGTCTCAAGTAAACATCTAAGTTCTTTCCAGACTCTTAGACCAGAACCACGACGAGTGAAAGAAACAAGTATGGTTGTTTCATACACATCCAAGGAGGCAAGTTGTATTGAGTAACAATCACAAAGCCAACATGAGTACGGAACAAATTGAGTGGCCAAACGGATTGAAACCATCGGTGGACAATCCAAGCCTCACATTTCTAGGTTCCAATGCAAAACCTGTGGATGTGCTAAGTTGAAATCTTTCCAAGCCTCGCCCATCTCATGGATGATTTAGTTCTCCATCTTTAGTCGGAGATTTTGATGCCAACTCATATGTTCAATGTTTTCAAGACATGTACAATCTTTTTTAGCCGATGTGTTATTGGAAAATACCTTAGAATCTTAAATCAGATACTTGATTTTTTTGTAGTCACACCTCTTTATTAGGCCTAAACCGATCATGACCGCAAAACGTGCACCTTGTCATCCTGCTCATTTTCCTTATAAAACAACATGCAATCGTTGGGACATGATCGATCTTTTGGTATCCAAGACCCAACTTCTTCACCATTTTCTTACAAAAGTAATAGTTACTGTGTAATTTCTCACCGTCAGCAACATACTCTTAATGGCCTTCAAGAGCGACTCAAAACACTCATGGCTCATGTTGTGATCATTTTGATGTTAAGTAATGTCGCCATCGCAGATAATGTATCGTGTTTGGTGCAACCATGCCACAATGGCTCGCTACCCTCGCCTAACAACTTAAAGAAGTCTTTCGCATCGTAATTCATAGGTTGCTCTCTCTCCTTTGTTCCCAATCAAAATGGCCCCGCAATATCATGAACCATTTCATTCATTCGATGAGTACTATCGCCCTAATTGTGTACTGTGATGCCACCATCTCTCTCTCTCGCCCATGTGCCCACCAAGATTCTTCGTAAATTTTTCATGAACCCGTAAACAAGTAAATGATAGTTTACCACGCCTCGTCCATATAATTTACATTCTTACACTTCAAACATGGACATCAGATTCATGATTTACCATTCATACATTCCGGTGACTATACGATACTCCAAAAACACTTGGCAACCAAATTCTAAATTCAAACCAGAAGATTTATCGGGCACTTGACTTTCGTCGTGCCATCCAACTACTATTCTAATAGAGGTCCATGATTCCACTAAGCAACATCTACTATGCATAACAACATTATAAATGTTAACATATGACTTGAGCATACTTGTAAACCATATGATTTGAAAGCATACTTGTAAGCATGCATATGATTAACATTTATACATACTTGTAAGCATATGACTTGAGAGCATACTTGTAATCATATGACTTGAGTATACTTGTAAGCATATGATTAACATTTAAGCATACTTACTTGATGTTAACGAATGAATGCAAATTAAAGTGTAAGATGAGAAACTTTAAATGTTATTAAATTTAGTATGAGAAACTAAGTAAATGCTACTTAGTTTAATAGTTATATTATATCATGTTATTTTATTTTAATTTGTTTTAAATTTGTTTTTATTGTTTATCGTAAGTGAATACGTAAGGTATTTTTCATTCATGCTAGCTTTATATCGTAGTTTGCTAACTCATTTATACAACTTTTGAGTATCTTGGAGATTCATTCATATCAACTAGTGTGCTAAGGCGCTTAACATGTTTTAAGATTATACCCCACACGGTCCCTTTCTACAATCTTTTATGTTTTGGGATAGTCACAACTTGGTTGAGCAATTTATAGCTTTTATAACATTTTGTAGCTTTATTCTTGTATACATAAGTGTTAAATACCCTTGTTTTTTTCGTTATAGCCAAAAATCTCTTTATCGACCAAGTGTGTCTAGTTACCTCTCTCTGTTGCACTAACAGTTCCTCAAAGATCGCTTTATTTTGGCTTAATAAACCCTCTAACAACCAAGCTTGGCTTGGCCCTGTGAGGCTTGGCTAAGCTCAAGGTGTGGCTTCGTGTGGCCTCAAGCCAAGCCCAAGCCCAGCCCATCGCCCCAACATCCCCTTAATAGGCTCTAGTGGATCACCAATAGGCTCAATAATAGTATAAATGTTCGCAACTACCCAACCAATAAATTTTTTTTGCCGTAGTCTCCCTCGTAATATGGATTCAGCCACATGCACTTTACATGTATATAAGGTCATTTCTAGGCACCCAAGACATAAACCAAGAGTCCACATAGACGATCTTGTATAAGTATAAGTAATGTGAAGAAAAGCCTAACTATTACCCATAGACGATCTTGCATAAGTATAGTTCTATATAGCATAGATTTGACTATAATTTCATAAACAAATTCACATGTAGGCAAAAGAAACCTTTAGGCATTCAAATAACTTTAAAATCATGATAATAAAAGGTACTTTAGGCATGATTAAGTACTAAATTATACTAATAGCTCATACAAGGTACTTTAGGCATGATTAAGTACTAAATTATACTAATAAATTCCCCAAGCCTTCCATTATAAATATTATTATATCAAATAATTGCTATATACTTTGTATTCATGGTTTTCATGATTTTGACCAAAACATCCCTTTGTATTTCTTCAATGCTCTTAAATCAACATGCTTATGTTTTTTTTTTTTTCAATATCTAAGCAATATATAAAATTAATCAATACCTATAATATGATGGCTATACAAACTCATGGTGTAGAGTCTCAAATGATAAATTGTTGTGTCGAGGATACACTTTTTGAAAGCCCCCTTTCCTAGAACCTCTTTATACTGCAAATTACATCATCACATAAATCAGATAGAGGAAAAAGTTATAATGCAGTAGACTCAACTCAAAAGCAATGAACACATAATAATAATATCAAAAATGATAACAATTGAAAAGTTTCATTGAATAAAACCCTGAGACTCCTAATCGCTAAAATATCCCCAATGCTTCCTTCCAATATCTATTTGAACAATACCCTAAAATCAAACTATTCCAATCTAGCATACATATCAGTCAAAACATTACCAATATACAAATTACTTTAACCAATGAGACCCATATAAGCTAATTTCTATATATAGGAGCAAATAACACAATAAACAGAACCAATTCCATAACATCCTATTCAAATTCCAACTGATTAATTAGAGAAACCCAAGTTCATATCTAAGTCAAACAAACCAAAAGTTCAAACACCAATAATAGCAAAAATGAAAAAAAAGTTAGGGTTTGTCTAAACCACATTTAATTAACAAATTAACAATAGATTCAAGGTTTCTAGTGGATTTCAAATGAGTTACCTTTGTAGAGGTGGTGGCAGATGGGTGGCAGGTGGATGGTGTGCCCTATTCTCTTTATTTGATTGAGACCTCCTCTTTTTTTTCCTTTATGTGTTTCGTGGTCGTTTAACCTACATCGATAACATTTAGTTTGATCATGATTTATCGGCGATTTTTAATGCATCGGCGGTTGATTGTCAAGGGGTCACAAAAAACCTCCGCGCCAATATTTCCTGCCAAATTTTGGGAGGGAAATTTGTTCTAGCGACCGATCTGCGACCGCATGCGGTCGCTGATATAAAATAGCGACTAGATTAAATAATGGTCGCAGATATCAGTCGCTATTATGAACATCAGCGACCGGATATGCGGTCGCTGATATTATTGGTCGCAATTAGGCCTTTTTCTTGTAGTGCATAATCTTTCAACAACTCAAGCCATCGTCGTTGTCGCATGTTGAGTTCCTTTTGAGTGAAGAAATATTTGAGGCTTTTATGATCCATATAGATCTCCACCTTCTCTCCATATAGGTAATGCCTCCAAATCTTAAGCGCAAAAATGATAGCTGCCAACTCTAGATCATGAGTAAGATAATTCCTCTCATATTCTTTGAGTTATCGAGAGGCAGAGGCTATGACTTTCCCATGTTGCATGAGAACACATCCTAACCCTTTGCCTGAAGCATCACTATAGATGACAAATCCCTCCGAGCCAGATGGTATTGTCAGAACAAGTGTTGAAATGAGTCTTCTCTTGAGTTCTTGAAAACTCTTCTCATATTCCTCGCTCCAACCGAACTTTGTATCTTTTTGAGTTAGCTGCATTAATGGAGTAGCGATTCGAGAAAACCCTTCTACGAATCTCCGATAATAACCAGCTAAGCCGAGAGAAAGCTACGATGCTTGATCATCGACTTAGGTTGCTCCCAGCTTTGAATTGCTTCAATCTTTGCCGGGTCAACAGATATTCCATGATTTGATATTACGTGCCCAAGGAATGCAACTTCCTCAAGCGAAACTCATATTTCTTCAACTTGGCATATAGCTTGTTTTCACGAAGCTTTTGGAGTATCGACCTCAAGTGTTGCTCATGGTCTTCACAAGGTTTTGGAGTATATGAGGATGTCATCAATAAAGACGCACCATAAAGTGATCCAAATATTCCTTGAATACTCGGTTCATCATGTCCATGAAGGCAGCAGGAGCATTAGTCAATCCAAAAGAACAGGAGCACCCCAAGGAGACGTACTAGGATGAATGAAACCAATGCCTAACAATTCCTGTAGTTGGTTTTTTAACTCCTGAAGTTCAATAGGAGCCATTCGATATGGGGCTTTGGAAATGGGTTTTATACCAGATTCAAGGTCGATACAAAATTCAATTTCACGCTCTGGGGGTAGACCAGGAAGTTCTTTAGGGAATACGTCAGGAAATTTATTAAAAATAGAAATATCATTTAAATCTGACGTATTTTTATTTAAATCCGTGACATGGGCTAAGAAAGCTTGACATCCGTTTTTCAATAAACGAATAGCTTTATGACTTAATATGATAGTGATTAACTTTAATGGTTTGGTTGCTTGAATTCGTATAATAGGTTGGTTAGGAATATGAAAGCTAACTGTGATGCCCCCAAAACAGGTATACATCACCCATCTTCGGTCGCCAAATACATGGTACAGAACTCAACTACAAACTTAATTATACAACTGTTGTGTAAAAATATGACAAAACATAGCTGAGAGTTTAAATAATTATATTGTCATCTAGACAATATCCACACTCAATGGTGTCCTCATTACAATTATTATCACATTATTCCATAGAATAGTGAGGACTACTAAAGCCATTTATCCTGGACCATCACTCCATTCCCCGACTCGTCCCAACTATATTCTCATTTCCTGAAGAGAATAGTGAAAGAAAGGGTGAGCTCAACTAGCCCAGTAAGAAATATTATAACTAAGATAATGCAGAATAAATTATCCTTAGCCTTTAATAGTGTTAAACTGATAAAATACAATAAACATCAAATTTAACGGTAGTAGAATAAGCAATCCATTAGAAGAGTCAAGTAGAACATAATGTCTACTATCTCCTCTAGATTAAAAGTCCATCGTTAATATTTCATTCTTGTAATACTCATCAACAGTTCTTTGTTATACCCAAGACAAAAAGAACTATCATCACCTGTCTTCACCTAAACCACCAAAGATTATAGTTAAATCCACAATTCATATTTATAATCATGTAAATCAATAGTTTCTTCTTGCCACAAAGGCTTAATAGAACATTTACTCAATATCCTTACCCCAAAGGCTAAAGATATTCAAATGTAATAACAATGATCATACCAATCAATTGTCTACCATTGCACTACGGGCCAAAGATATTTAACTATAAAACTAATGGTCATGATCATACCAATCAATTATCTGTCAGTGCACTACGGCCAAAGACATTCAACTGTTAACTAATGGTCATGATCTTGCCAATCACATCATCGAATTATCCATGCACTATGGGCCAAGGATATTCATTAATATCATAAATGGTCATGATCATGTCATACACCTGTCCATCTATGCACTACGGGTCAAAGCTATCAATTAACAGTCCATCTTTGCATGTAAGCCAAAGATATACAACTGTAAAACCAATAATCAATAGTCCATCTATGCACGTAAGCCAAAGATGACTTTCATCACAATATAAGCATGAGGATGATGACAATGATATAAGCATTAATCAAAGAAAATCAAGGATAAATATTAAAGACTTTAAATTTATCCAGATATTATCAATCACTTAATAAACTCATAATCTAATATTATAACAATATTTTAATCACTTCCTAAACTTATAACCAATTTATTTTAATTATTTACACTTTACCAATTAATGCATTTAATCATTCAAAAAAGCCATATTCATAAGATTTCATCACCAATGATCAAATCCCTCATAAAAAATCTGCATATACCTTATATAGGATTTCCAAGCCATGAAATCCTATTTACCAAATTTTCAACTTCACATAACATATTTAATTCATATGTTCGTAACTAAACCATTTTTAGGAAAAATAACAAATCAGTCCCAAAAAGTTTTCTTTTCTGGGATTTAGCAGAATATAGCCCCATATTGAACATATATTTTTCTCTAAATTTTTAAAATTTATCTACTATTTTTTATATGGCCAAAACTACCGAATATTTAGACCTTTATCATAAATTGTATTTTTGTCCAAAAATTCAGAAATTTACAGGGTATACTGCTATTATATATATGTACTCCCAATAAAAATTTCACCAATTTTGGAGTTAATGTTGCCTCTTTTATAGTTCTAATAAAAGAGCTCTAACTCATGCAAGCATACACGGGTCAACAAGTAATACAAAGTAAGTAGAGTATCGATCCCACAGAGAAAGTTGTTAAATTCAAACTATCATGCATCAATTAACTCACCAAATTTATATGCCTAGACTAATGACTAAAAGTGTTAAATTAGTTAATAACAACTGAAAATAAGAATACAAATGGAATAAATATAATCTGGAAATAATGGGACCCTAATTTCATTTAATATTTCAACTAATCACCACTATTATGCAAGAAGTGTTCACATATCACAGGAAAATAGCCAAGAGCACAAATAGAGTTATAACCATTTTTTAATGCACTATAACCTACTTACACAGCATCTACAGATGTTAGACTCTATGTAATCACCAATACAACCAAAATCACTATATGTCTATGTGAAATTGCGATTATATTGATTTTAAGCTCAAGCCCTTATTCTAGCTCATACGGTGAAGCAAAGATATGTCTATCCGGTTCACAAAATACGCAAGCCATATACAATGACCCCATATTAGCATGCTATCATGATTACAATCCATACCTATATGTTCATTGTCAATTCCAAACAAGTACTGAGAGGAATGGTGATCAAGCATTCGTATATGTAAAACAACCATGACAGATATTCCATATGATATGCAAAACAATCCTAGAATTTAAATGTGCAACCAAACTACATATTAAAATCCGTTAGAATCCCATAATGGAAATTAGTTCATGGCTGAACCAAAAGCCATTATAGAATCAACGCTAAACATGATCAATAAGTAAACAATTGAAATAAGAAAGATAGAACAATCAAACCAAATCGCTGAATAGAAATCAATGATCAACGTTTAAATCCTCATAGAAATCCAGTAAATAAGAATAGAAATCCACAATGGTAGATAATCCCAAGAAGAATTGGAAAAGTAGACGTTAAGGCTTCGTTCTACGTTGGAATCTCTTCCAAGGTGTAAACCCTAGTTACTATGATGAAAATATGCTTAAAGTTATCACGTTGTTTGTCTGACACCCGTCAGAATCATTTAAAAACCAATTACAATTCATTTAATTAAAAATTAAAATTAAAACAAAATTACAAAGATCAAGGCGCCGGCATGGCAGCGTGCCTCTCCATCTTATGTCTCGCGTGGGCGCGAGACTTACTGAAATGGCCGCCTGTCCATTAACCTCTACCGTGACGGTGCGTGCGCTTCTCGCTCGGTGGCAAGAACTTGCGATTGGTCATCATCATCTAGTCGGGTACTACGCTGGCCGCTGCCTCCCCCATTGTTATCTATGCCACATGGTCATGGCTTCTTCACCTACTTAAGTTTACGTTCAGTTTTGGCTTCTTCGTACGCTATCTGCTCTTCCATACTTGATCCTTTTGTTTGTTTGGTCTCCATGCTTCATTGTACCTCCATGCCATGCACATCCTCACTTGTGCCTCGTATTCACGCATCCATTGGCCTCGTGCCCTCTAATACCACCAAAATTAAGCTGATTCCTGCACTTATTCACCAAAAGGAGTTTTAAGTAAATGCAATGCAAAATTATGTGAAATGCAACTAAAACACAATAAAATGTACTTGAGATGGGCACAATTCGCATGAATTAGTATTCAATAAGTAGGTAAAAATACCACTTATCAAATACCCCCAAACTTGAACTGTTGCTTGCCCTCAAGCAATGCATACTAATGAATAATGAAAATGCAACTACAAAAATATGCAACTACTCTATGATGCAAATTAGTCTCACATAATCCCTGCCATAACAGAATTTCAGCCCAAATTACCTCAGTGAATCATCGAGATCAAAGAATATGATTTCAAACCAAACTATAAACATAACAATATACACTCAAATAATTTCATATATGCTATAGAGATGCTGTGTGTGTGTGATGTTCACCAAAACTTGATCTAAGCAAATAATACATATGCTACACTGCTCCAAACAGAAAATTATAGTCTAAAGTAAGATTCATGTATATTCATGTAACGCAGACTGTTTCAACATATCAACATAAACGAAGGTTCAACAATGGGTTTATTGCTTTATTGCTACACACGAGGGCGATTTACGCACTTTCCCGCTGTGTTTGTTGCTATTTTTCTTTTCTTTTCCTTTTTTTTTCACATGACTATGCAATGTCTCAATCCATTAGGCACACTACTACCCCTTAGGGAGCTTTCAACCAACGACTCCCAGACCATGAAAGACCTTAGGGCGCTAGGTGTAGAGACAATCCCCTGAGGGTCTTGTAGGGCGCTAGGTGTAGAGACAATCCCCAGGCGTCTTGAGAGGCGCTAGGTGTAGAGACAATCCCTCGGGCGTTTTACTCAAGTAGCTGGGCCCAGAATTAAGACTAGCCACGTTATTGCTATATTGATTTTTTTTATACATAGCATACCCATGTTTTCCCAAAATTTGCATGTCAATGGCTCATCTGATCTACAACACTTTCCAAATGTTTCTCTTTTTAAAACTACATGTTCTATCAAGCAATGCAACACACACTTCTTAAACCTACAAGTAATTGTGAACACGTTTGTGCATACCGAAAGCATTTAAATAGCAACATGAATCTCATCGTGTAAAACATTATATCTAAGTTGTGTTATCCAAAACATTCTCAAATCCTTCACAATTCACTATTGTCATTGGCTAGGCCAAAATTTCTATTAAGCAAGAATTTGTGTGAGACATGCAACTAAAACATACTATCACAATCCATAATGAATAAAAATTAAAAAATTTCTACAAAAATTTAACTAAACACATAAACATGCAACAGTTAAATAAAACTAAACTACTATGATATGCTCCCCAATACCTCCAAACTTAAAATATTCAATGTCCCCATTGAATGAAGGTAAAGGGTACAAAAAAACTCCCCTAATAATCGGCTTGACCACCCTCCTCGGGTGGTGAATCACAGTGGTGGATATGGCTTCTGCGCCAAATCTGCGTAACCACTCTAGCATTGTTCCTTGCTGCACGAATGCTTCGGCCAAGGCCCTTATGAGTCCCGGGGTAACATTCCAAGATTTGCATACATGGTGTCGACTTTGCGCTCTGACCTTCGAAGATGTCGATCGCTAGGAATCGGGTGTGCTCGGGTGGATGGACCGGCCTCATCAGGCTGAGGGGGCTGCTGAAATGGCACTGAGAAGGTGGGGTGGATGATAAAACCCAATCCTCGCGGGTGTGGTTCACCACCCGTCAACTCTTTGAACTTGGCGATTGTGGCGGTAGTGATGTCGTGGCTCAGTTTCTGGAGTTGCTTGTTATTCCACTGGACTCCTTATTGGATACAAAGTATGGCTACCACCGATGCATGCGGGATACTCCCAGTCATGCTCTCCCGCCAATAACGCAGCATGTTTGGATGAATTAAGTAGCCGACGTCGATATACTTGCCGGTGATAATGCCCCATAAAATGATGGCTCTCTCAGTAGGTACTTCATGATTGTGAGGGGACGAAATTAATTTGGTGCATATGAACAGATTCCATGCTTGGGCATAACGATTCAAGGAGGACGCTGGAAAAGATTGAGGCTTTGTCGTCCCTAGTTTATAATTCCATTTGGTTCCTGGGATGCACAAATTGGAAATTACTACGTCCAAGTCTGTCATCAAATGTGCACTTGTAACCCAATTCGCAGACCCAGTCAGTGGTGTATCAGTTATTCCAAACACTTCTCTGATGGCTGAGGGACAAAAATCCACTTGTACTTGGCGAACCAGCGTTATCCCTCCTTTCAGCTCCATCTCCTTTGCGTTCACGTAGAACTCCCGAACAACTCCCATGGGAATAGGCATAGGCGTTGCAACTAGGCTAACCCAGCCTCTTTCTCGTAGCATATTCCATAGGTGTCCATCTTTCTTATCAGGTTTAAATCCTCGTTCCTTCACAAACGATTTCGTCAAGAGGTGGTAATAATCTTGCTGAGCTTCCCGGCTGATAAATTTTCTATGTTCCATGATATCCTCTTCGTGATCACTAGATGATGAGTCAGATGATGAAGAGATGGAGATGGAACGTATCCTTTTTGGTCCCATGAGCAGATGATAGGTAGAGAATATAGATGCTCTGCTACAGATGAGAGTACCCCCAAACTTGCTTGTGACACTCCCCGCAAAAACCCTAGATTTATGCTAATGGAGAGAGAGCTGTGTATATGAGCGATGAAGAGAGTTGTATGATTATGGGAGAACCGAAGAATACGCTTATATTATGGCACGTGAGAGACCAAGTAGACCACCAATCGGATTCTTAAACTTAAAATTTTTCAACCCCGATCATCATGTGGCCGCAGGAATTTTCTTATGGGTAAATTTGGCCTTAGTAGTTGCCATGTGATAACTTTCTTGAAATTATGAGCTCATCGACTTCCAAGGCGTTGGCTGCGCGCTTGCACATGTGATGTAACTGCATGAATGCACACTGTGTACGCCCAATTTATATATTAGTGATGAGTACAATTGAAAACACCTACATGAACAAGAATGCACCACAAATTATTCATCAAGCATGGAATAGAATTGATTTAACTACTACTCTACTAAAGGAATGAAAAGAAAGTAAGAGTGAAAATAATGGGTTGCCTCCCATCCAGTCGCTAAGTTATAGTCAATTAGCTTGGTATCTCTCGAATCTCATGTCGACGAGAGAATTGAGGTGACGTTCTGTCTGTCCACCTCGCCACCAAAGTAATGCTTCAATCGATGGCCATTTACTTTAAAAGGCTTGTCTGGAAACGTATCATATACTTCAATTGCACCATGCGGAAAGACCGTCTTCACTGTAAATGGACCTGACCATCTCGATTTCAGCTTTCCGGGAAAAAGTTTAAGTCTGGAATTATAGAGCAAAACCCTTTGTCTCGGTTCAAATGTCCTTTCGATGATCTTTCGATCATGCCATTTCTTCACTTTCTCCTTGTACAACTTCAAATTCTTATATGCCTGTAATCTAAATTCATCTAACTCATTGAGCTGGAGTAGACGTTTCTCCCCTGGAGATGTCAAATCAAAATTGAGCTTCCGTATTGCCCAATATGCCTTATGCTCTAGCTCTATAGGGAGGTGGCAGGCTTTGCCATACACGAGTTGAAAAGGCGACATGCCTAACGAAGTTTTGTATGCTGTTTGGTAAGCCCATACGGTATCATCTAACTTCAACGACCAGTCCTTCCGTGTGGGATTCACAACTTTTTCCAGGATTCTTTTTACTTCGCGATTTGACACTTCAGCTTGACCATTTATTTGCGAGTGATACGCTGTAGCAATGTGATGATTCACCCCATACTTAGCCAGCAAGGCTATAAACTGCCTATTGCAGAAATAACTGCCTTCGTCACTAATGATAGCCCTTGGGGTCCCAAACCTCGTGAAAATGCTTTTGTGTAGAAATCTGAGTACGACCTTTGTATCATTAGTCGGAAGAGCTGCAGCTTCAACCCATTTTGAGACATAGTCCACTGCGAGCATGATGTAGAGATTTCCACAGGAGGAGACGAAGGGTCCCATGAAATCAATCCCCCATACATCAAAAGTTTCTACTTCGAGGATTGTATTCAATGACATTTCATTTCTTTTTGAGATGTTGCCCACTCGTTGACATCTATCACACCGCTGGACAAAACTGTATGCATCCTTGAAAATTGTCAGCCAATAGAATCCGGCTTGTAGCACTCTAGCCGCTGTTCGTTCTCCACCGTAGTGACCTCCATACACCATAGAATGACACTCTTGCAAAATCTCATTGGTCTCGCTATATGGAATACACCTTCTGATCACTTGATCAGAGCACTATTTAAACAAGTATGGCTCATCCCAAATATACCATTTGGAATCGTGCAAAAATTTCTTTTTTTGATAAGCCACCAAGTCAGAAGGTACCATCTTACTTACCAGATAATTCGCGTAGTCTGCGAACCATGGCACTTCACCTTTCACCACAAACAACTGCTCATCTGGAAAAGAATCGTTGATCAGAACTTTGTTGTTTACTTCACTGTCTGGATTCTCGAGTCGCGACAAGTGGTTCGCCACTTGGTTTTCAGTCCCTTTTTGTCCTTGATTTCCAAATCAAATTCCTGCAATAATAAAATCCATATAATCAACCGAGGTTTTGCATCCTTCTTTGCCATTAAATGTCGAATCGCCGCGTGATCCGTATACACTATCACCTTTGTGCCAATCAGATATGCTCGGAACTTATCAAAGGCGTATACCACTGCCAATAGTTCTTTCTCTATGGTGGTATAGTTCAATTATGAATCCGTTAGGGTCTTGCTGGCATAATAAATCACATGAAATATATTTTTTTTTCGCTGCCCCAAAAAAGCTCCTACGGCGTAATCACTGGCATCACACATCAATTCAAATGGCAAAGTCCAATCTGGTGCAGTAATCACTGGTGCTGAAAAAAGTTTCCCCTTCAAGTGTTCAAATGCTGACATACAGGCTTCATCGAAGTTGAACTGTGCATCCTTATCTAATAGACTACATAGCGGTTTAGTTATTTTGGAGAAATCCTTAATGAATCTGCGGTAGAAACCGGCATGTCCCAGAAAACTGCGAACTCCTTTTACTGAAGTGGGTGGTGGCAAGTGCTCAATAGTTTCCAGCTTCGCCTTATCTACCTCAAGTCCCGTCTTTGAAACTTTGTGTCCCAATATGATTCCTTCTTGTACCATAAAGTGACATTTTTCCCAGTTTAGCACTAAGTTCATTTCAACACATCTTTTCAAAACCATAACTAGATTTTCAAGGCATAGGTCAAATGAGTCCCCAAAGACTGAGAAATCATCCATAAATACCTCCACATTCTGTTCCACCATGTCTGAAAATATAGCCATCATGCATCTCTGAAACGTGGCTGGCGCATTGCATAGTCCGAAAGACATCCTTCTTAAAGCAAAAGTGTCGTACGGACATGTGAAGGTAGTCTTTTCCTGGTCTTTTGGAGAAATCATAATTTGATTATAGCCTGAATATCCGTCCATAAGGCAATAATACTCATGACCTGCTAACCTGTCCAACATCTGATCAATGAATGGAAGTGGGAAATGATCTTTCCTCGTAGCTTTGTTGAGCTTGCGGTAATCCATGCAAACTCTCCACCCTGTTACTGTTCGTGTTGGAATTAACTCATTATTCTCATTGGTCACGACTGTCATACCACCCTTTTTTGGAACACACTGTACTGGGCTCACCCATGAACTGTCTGAGATCGGATAAATTATTCCTGCATCTAGCCATTTCAGTACCTCCTTCTTAACCACTTCTTTCATTATCGGATTATGTGACGCCCCCAAATCCAGGTTCTCTAACCTCAGATTCAGTGCTCACGATCCTATCATCATCATAAGCATTCTATAACTATTTCGAAATAATAAACATACATTGTTCATTATACAAAAGTCTCAAAATATGGTCCCAAGGTCTCTCTAACCTTAACTTTAAATACACCATTTATAATACAAATAGTTTACTCAAGAAATTCCATTAGATAATAACTAATTTAACATTCATTCTAAAATTACTCCTGGATCTTGCCCTTGCCCTTGTCCTTCGCGTGATTAGATCCTTGTGCTTAATCGAAAATAGAGGTCATGATATAGCAAGAGTAAGCAACTAATTTGCTTCACAAGTTTATAAAGACAAAGGAGATATATCATGACTTAGAAAGAAATATTGCCTTCAATGTTCAACAATAATATAAGATTGTGAAGGAACATGAATTAATAATCAACAATTGAATATTCGATAATTGAATAACATGAATCGAGTGGTTTTGAATAACTATGAACATTTGCCAAGGTGCTCAAAGTGATTTAAATCTGGACCTTTTAAAAAGTTTTGGTATTCAAGGATCGACCTTTCATACCCCCGTGATTTATGCATAAACACTTAATAATCCGACATTGATATCATGCCTTAATCAAATTTGTTCATTTTTCACCAAGAGTTCTTACCATATCAATTAATAAGAATAAAGTTATTTAAAATCCATTTGATTTAACAAATTTAGACATGCTTGATCTAATCGATACAATTAGCATAGATCTATCCCATAAAGCAGATTCATAAATGAAGAACTTTAATTTAATTCACAGTTTAATGGCAAGAGCGGAATTCAATTGCACAAAGTGCTAATTTCAATAATCAATAAAGACGTGAATAATCATCAATAATTATTCACTAATATGCTTTGAAAATAATAACTCAAGTTGAGTTAGGAAACTTGCCTCGATCGAGGTTACTGACTCACTTAAATAAATTATCTTCCTTTGAGAGACCTATAATTAGCCTTTCAATTAGTCATTGCATAACATCGATTATGTAATCACATAGATATCATACATTACAATAAGTTCTTATAAACATTATCATGTCTACAGATAGTGTTATTAACGACTACCTTTAATTCACATAATATTATTAACTTAGATAATATTAATTCACCTTCTAGTATTATTGGTTCACTAATAATACTTTAAATCATTTACCAACATTTTAATCACTTACTAATATTATTAATCATTTAATAATATTTTATCCCTTTACTAATATTATTAATCATTTAATAATATTTTATTCACTTACTAATATTATTAATCATTTAATAATATTTTATTTAATCTCGAATATTATTATTTAATAATAATACTCTAATCTAATATTTTATTTACATAACAACATCATATTATAATATTATTAGTATTATAATAATATTCCAATGATTTATTAAATTAATAAACAATTTATTCTAATTGTTCATCCTTTAATAACCTCTTATTTAATATCCATAAAAGGTCATAAGTAATATTTATTATTATAAATTACCAAAATGCCCTAAGATAGTCATGATATAATATATTATGAGCATTCAAGCATAAAAATCATATTTTTCTCATTAAAGACATCATTTAACTATTTATTTCCTTTTATTTACAACCTAATCATTTTTAGGAAAAATAGCAAATTGATTCCAAAATTCTCGACTTCTCGGATTTTAACAGAATATGAACCAACAATGATCCTCTAATTTTTCTAGAATTTTAGAAAATGATTTACTATTTTTAAAGTGCTCAAAACACTCAGATCTTGCTCTATTTTTAAAAATTTGGGTTTTGCACAGAAAAATCTGAAATTTTCTGGGTATGCTCTCTTAACGTATATGAAGCTACTGTAAATATTTTGGAATTTTCCAGTGTATACACAGTGAGATATTTGTAGGATAATATTTATGGAGTCCTTTACGGAAATAGTCATTACGCACAATATATAACTCGAAACGTGTCCGTTCTTTTTCCTCACGCCAGAGATAACTTCATAAGGTACCTCTGTAATATTTTTCCAGATTTTTACAAGACAAGGAACTAGCCAGAAACAGCCTCATGAAAAACAAGTCAAGTAGCTAATTTTGGATTTCAAGGCTTTAGCATATAAAGTGGACTGCTTTTGTAAAAAAAATCTCAAAGGTTTCAAAATATGCTAGATTTGTGATCTACCACTTGGGTTTACTAGATAACTCATGTATCTAGCACCCCCCTTCGACGGATCATAATTCCAAGTTGTAGAACTTGAGTTACACAAGATTTAGTGGAAGAAAAACAAGAGTTTTCACCCTTGGAGAACATATGCTCATTTTCTTCCTCTAAGTCTTTGATCTAACACTCAAGATACTTAGTTCCATGCATGATGGTATGTATAACTAGTGTATCTTGAGTAGTTGTACATAACCCCATCAAAACTCAAGCTATCAAAACAAGGTAAGAGAAGAAGATGAAGGTACATTATACCTTGACTTAGTGGCTACCTTCCTTGATTTTCCAAAGTAACTAATAAACTTAGGGGCATAAACCACTAGAACTCCTATAATTCTTCTTCCTATGGCTGAAATTCTCTCTTTCTTTTCTCTCTTTGAAGTTGGCTAGCTTGGGAGCAAGAGGTAGAAGAAGAAGAAGATGAAGATGGAGAGAAAATGAGATGTGGAAGAATAAATTGTGTTTACAAAATGAAATGGCCAATTCATTAATAATTCTCCCACAATTATTTTGTTGCCCATTAGGTAAAAACTTTGTATTATTACTTACCTTAGGTTAAACATGATTAAATGTGCATAATGGAGTGGCAACCAATGGGAGCCTTACCACATTGTCCTTATGTTTATTCATGTCTACTAATGGACAAGCTAGATTAATTATTCCACTTAGGATCCTCATAATATCCACCATTTAGCTTTTATTTTAAATGTCCAATTTTGATTAATCAAATGTCTAGAATACCCCAATCAAGTGGGCTAAGTATTGGATTACAATTTATTTTCCTTGGGCTTTCTTTTAATTGATTTGGGCTAGATAAAAACATAGTCCAACAATTTTAATAATGTTACCCAATTTGATAATTTAGGGCTTTCATCTCCAATCATATGAAGTTTAATTACTTATACATATGATTTTATCTCATAACCTAATTAGATTTACAAGAATTAGGTTTAAAATTATTAGTCACTTGAAATACTAAGTTTACCCACTTAAGTTAGTATAACGATAAAATACTAACTTTTTCGTGTTACCATAACCCTTAGGTTATTTAATATCCTTACCTAATGTATAATTAGGTCACAAGGCTTTCATTTTTAATGAAATCCATAAATGTATGTATCCATATATAATACAAAGTTTAAAAAAATGTACATACATACATGGTGACTTAAGATTCACTGGTTATTACATCCTCCCCTTATAAGAATTCCGTCCCTAATTACATATAAGGTTACTCAAAAAGGTGTGGGTAATTTCTCTTATCCTTTCTTCAAGTTCCCACGTAGCTTCTTCAAAGATTGTGGTTCCTCCAAAGAACTTTTCTGTAATGTATAACCTTATTTCGCAATTTCATTCCTTTCATCTAAAACTTCGATTGGAATTACCTCGACGATAAATCTTTTTCGACTGAATTGGCTCGTGACGATATCACATGCTTGTAATCAGCTTATATGGTCGTAGATCGACACATACGAAACACATTATGAATATGTTCCATTCGGGAGGTAGAGCTACCTCAGACGCCACTTCGCCTATCTTCTTCAAGATCTCAAAAGGTCCAATAAATCTTTGACTCAACTTACCTTTCTTTCCAAACCTTATCTTTCCTTTCCAAGGAAATACTTTCAAAATGCATGGCTTCCCACCTCAAAATCTCGCTTCGGCGATGTAAGTCTCAGATACTTCTTTCAGCGATCTTGAGTCGCTACCACGGCTCTAATCACCTTAATGGTCTCTACTATTCTGCCGCACTCAGCTTTTGGTCCCAACAGTTGACGTTCACCCACTTCATCCCAAAGATACTGGCGTTTCTACATTTCCTCCCATACAAGGCTTCAGACGGCGGCATTCCGATGTCAAGCGTAGTAGCTATTGTTGTATGCGAACTCTACCAATGGAAGATGATCCTCCCAACTACCCTTGAAGTCCATCACACAAGCTCGAGCATGTCTTCAAGTGTTTGAATCGTTCTCTCACTTTGCCCATCATCATGGATGATACGCGGTGCTCATCCGTAGTCTGCGCCCCCATTCTTTCTTGAAGACTCTTCCGTAAGTTTGACGTGAAACGCGGATCCCTATCCGACACAATAGATCTTTCGTACGCCATGTCTCGATATAATTTCTTTGATGTATAGTTTGGCTAGTGGTCCAGACTATACCGATCTTGATCGGCAAAAGTGAGCCGACTTTCAGAAGACGATCTACGATCACCCATATGGCATCGTGGTCCTTTTTATGCTCTTTGGAAGTCCCACCACAAAATCCATCGTGATGTGCTCCCATTTCCACACCGGAATCTCTAAAGGTCGTAATAGTCCACTTGGTCGTTGATGTTCTGCCTTGACTCTCTGACAAGTTAGACATTTACTGACACATTCTGCAACATCTCTCTTCATGTTTGGCCACCAAAAGTGTTGACGTAAATCTTGATACATTTTTGTGCTTCCTGGGTGTATCGAGTACCTCGTATTATGTGCTTCTTGCGTAATCTCTTCTCTTAGTTTTGGTATTAATCTTGTTTCCAAATTCGTCCTTCAAATCTTAGCATCAAGTGCCATCAATCTTGTATTTCAATTCATCCCCTTCACTAACTGGCTTTTTGATGTCGTCGCATCTTCGATCCTTCTCTTGAGCCTCTTTAACCTTATCTAATAAAGTAGGCTCACCGCCACAAAGAATAATTTCTCATTGACCTCCGTCAAGTACTTAACCTCTAAGTCAAGTCGTTCAAATCCTTCACCAATTCCTCTTGAATGGTTAACTTCAATAACTTCTTCTCCGCTTTTTCTCGCTGTGGCATCACCACTACATTTGCTTTTGCTCGGATGGTATGTAATCTCACAATCATAATCCTTGATCAATTCTAGCCATCTACATCATTTCATATTTAGCTCCTTCGGGTGAAGATATACTTTAGACTCTTATGATCCAGATATATATCTCACACTTCTCTCCATACAAATAGTGCCTCCAAATTTTCAAGGCAAAACTACTATCGCTAACTCCTGTGTCATGAGTCGGATAACCTTCCCATAGTCCTTTAGTCGACGTGAAGCGTCTTTGAATGACCTTGCCATGTCGTGATCAAGATACGTACCAAGACCCTTGTGTGACGATCACTATACACTACAAATCCTCCCGTGTTGTCCCAGTAAAAGCCAACATGTGCTTGATCGAGCCTTTTCTTCAATTCCATGAAACTCTGCTCACATTTTTCCGTCAAACGAACTTCACCGCCTTTCTAGTAAGGTTGGTCAATGGCGATGCTACCTTTGAAAAATCTTGGATGAATCGTCGATAATATCCCCGCTAATCCCAAGAAACTCCTAATTTCATCGATTGTCTTTGATCGTTCCTCATTGATAACCACTTCTACTTTTGTCGGATCTACCAAACACCATCTTTGTCGATAACGTGACCCAAAAATTGCACTCTCCGCAACCAAAATTCACACTTGGAGAACTTTGCATACAACTTCTCCCTCCTTAACGCCTCCAACACTTTCCTTAGATGTTCAAAGTGATCTTCCTCCTCGTCTCGTAATATACCGTAATGTCGTCGATGAACACGACAACAAACTTATCCAAACATCGCTTAAACACTCTGCTCATCAAATCCATGAATGTCTTTGGTGCATTAGTTAACCCAAAAGACATTACCGTAAACTCAAAGTGTCCATACCGAAGTTCGAATGCCGCCTTTGGAACATCCTCATGTCTCACCTTCAGTTGGTGATAACCGGTCCTCAAGTCAATTTTTGAAAAGTATTTTGCCCCTTCAATTGATCAAACAAATCGTCGATCCCGGGCAATGGATATTTATTCTTAATGGTGACCTTGTTTAACTCTCAGTAGTCGACATACAAAGTCTTAATGACCCATCCTTCTTCTTTACGAATAAGACCGGTGCTCCCCATGGTGATACGCTTGGTCGAATGTATCCCTTATCTAACAACTCTTGTAGTTGAACCATCAGTTCCTTCATTTCTACAGGAGCTATGCGACACGGCGCTTTGGATACGGTGATGTCCCCTGTGCCAAATCGATAACAAACTCTATCTCTCTATTCGGTGGCAATCCTGCACTTCATCCGGGAAAACGTCAACGAATTTTCTTACAATAGGTATTTGACCCGGTTCACCCTCGATTCTGCGGGTATCCACAACGTGAGCCAAATAACCTATACAACCCTTCCTAAGTTAACTTCCTTTCTTGATCATCGCCGACAACAAGATTGTCTTGGCGATTTATCGCCATAAAATACCACCTTTGACTTATTCTGAGTCTTTAGGTGTACGACTTTTTCTTACCAATGATGGCTTCCATAACTTGATAACCAATCCATCCCAAGGATTACATCAAACTCTCCAAGATGAATCCAGATCAAATCCACGTTAAGCTTAAAACCTCTTACATTAGCACAACAGTTCCTATAGATGTAGTCTACAGGATAATTTCTTTGTTTGCTACTTCTACATTCATTGGGTGTTCTAATAGTTCATGAGGTAAACTTAATCTTTGAGCAAATTCATCGATACAAAAGAACATGAAGCTCCCGAATTGAATAACACATAGGCATTTATATCATTGATCGGAATTATACTCGACACCACCTCCCCGGATGCCACAAAGATCTTGCATCATCATATTGAATGTCCGTTTGTTGGCTGGCTTGTTCGGTCAATTTGGTCCTCCACCGGGTTGTCTTTGTGTTATTGCCCTCGCCGCCATTTCCGCCATCCATGCTTTTCTTCTTCTTGGGCAATCCTTGATCCGATGTCCCACTTCACCACAATTAAAGCAACCTCCTTTCTTCACCTTAGTACAATTAGGTGAGGCATGCCCTTCTTGCCCACATGTATATAATATATCATTTTTCCTTTCCAAAGACTTCGAGTGACCTTTCCACAGCTCCCTACACACACCGACTTCTTTTGTTGCACGCTTCTTTCGTGATCTCCGATTACTACCCCCCATCGCCCATTTTTGCTTCTTATTGTTACTACCGCCATCGCCGACATTTTGATTCCCACCTTCCGATTTCTTCTTATTCTTCTCTCGATCAGATCTTGAGACCGCTTCGCTTCCTCCTTCTCGCTATAAGAGCTTTTTCCAATGAGTTGAGAATAATGCGATTTGTAAAACCGCTTACCTTACTATAAATCCACGGCTTTAGTCCATTTTCAAACCTTCTCGCTTTTCCTCAGACTGTATCCACGATGTGGAGCGAACCGCCAATTCATTGAATTTCGCAAAGATACTACGACATCGACATATTCTCTCGTTTAGCCCAAGAACTTGATCTCCATTCTTGCTTGAACACTCTCGTGGAAGTAGTTCTCAAGAACAACTTCTTGAATGCTTCCCAAGTCACGATTCCGATTCGGCTTTGTTTCGTTGGCATCCCACTAATAGCTAGCCTCCCCTTCATTAAGTAAGTAGCAAAAATTGTCTTCGTTTTTTCGCTACTCTAGCAATAATAAAGGCCTTCTCAATCTCCTTTACCCACATTTGGGCTTCTATCGGTCTGTTGTTCCTCGAACTCTGGCTGGTCATACCGCTTTGAAGTCCTTAAAGTTTACTATTTGGGTGCTTTCACTGATTTCTGCGCAGTTGAGCTTGATTCCTCATGGCTTCAACCATCATGTTAATAAAATCTTGCATTGGGTTTTGTTGAGATCCCATTGCATTATTAATCGACTCTTCAATATCTTGGTTCACGAGTCCACGCCTGCGTGCCATTATCTAGTGAAACAAAATTCTAACACGTTACTCGGATTTATTATCATATGATTACTTAGTATGTAATAGGCTATTTATTTAAACAATCAGATGATTATTATGTGAGAGTTTTAAGTTACCGAGATTTGGAAGTCTTTCTCCCTGCTTAGTGGGTTAAGTTTGTTTTTAAAGAACATTTTCCAAATCAGTCTACTGAATTCACATAACATTAAATAGAAAATTTACTATTTAAAATTTTCTAACACATATCATAATAATTCGCATTTATATTCATACACCAATCTTGGATTACTTACACGATTAATATGTATATTTTATAAATGCTACTATCCCATTTTAACACAAAAGATGGGATTAACTCATAATAATACCTCCCTACAAACACAATTAGGGAAAGTACATAACCATTTACTACCCTCACACCTCATTGAGGTTTACATCAACATAAATCCTTATTACACAACAAGAAAAGTATTAATGCATCTATCTACAACTGGGCCATCACATCATCACCATTGGTGGCTCACCGCCAGTCACACTGACAGGGCTCCTAGGGAAGCAACTCATGCAGGACTCTACGTCGTCAACAGATCGACTAGACTCTCCTATCTCAGAGTGGACCCTCCTAGCCCCTCTCTCATACCGCCCTCATCATCACTGTGATCAAGGGCCACCCTAAAGTTTCTACTCGACCTTTACTACCGCGATTCGATCTTTAATTGGCCAACCAAATTTCATCCGACTCATGGAATGCCTCTTCCACTCGCAGATTCTTATCGGCAATTTCTCGTAAACTCAAATTTTTGATCTCCAGATGCTTCATGCTCACTCTCCAAACTTTGCCTTTTCATTCTCTAGTTGTACCCTCAAGATCTCCACTTGCAACTGGGACTCATCAAATTTTTCCTTCTATTCGACTTTCTCCATCTGGGCTTGATGAGCCTCATCCTTGTATTGTTCTTCAGTAAATTGGAGGGTGTGGTTTTCTACTTCTAATTCCTCCACTCTGCCTTCTAATTGACTGATTCTCCTCAACAAGTCCCCTACCGGAGGACCATGACGGACATCTTGCGTGGCCTCATGCTCAATGGGTTCCTGCTCAACTGAGTAACTACCTTGGCGCTCGTCAGACATCCTACAAACACCATAAAGTCAACGTTAGTACCACAATAAAATATATTCATTGATGAAATGAAATAATATTTTATTAAGTACAACACAAACTTGATGAATTTCCATAATCCATCTCCTAACATACTCCATAAGAGTTTTCTACTAAGGTTATAACCTAGGTTTCAGATTCCTAAAGTTTATAACCTCATGACTTTGATACCAACCTGTGACGCCCCCAAATCCAGGTTCTCTAACCTCAGATTCAGTTCTCACGATCCTATCATCATCATAAGCATTCTATAACTATTTTGAAATAATAAACATACATTGTTCATTATACAAAAGTCTCAAAATATGGTCCCAAGGTCTCTAACCTTAACTTTAAATACACCATTTATAATACAAATAGTTTACTCAAGAAATTCCATTAGATAATAACTAATTTAACATTCATTCTAAAATTACTCCTAGATCTTGCCTTGCCCTTGTCCTTCGTGATTAGATCCTTGAGCTTAATCGAAAATAGAGGTCATGATATAGCAAGAGTAAGCAACTAATTTGCTTCACAAGTTTATAAAGACAAAGGAGATATATCATGACTTAGAAAGAAATATTGCCTTCAATGTTCAACAATAATATAAGATTGTGAAGGAACATGAATTAATAATCAACAATTGAATATTCGATAATTGAATAACATGAATCGAGTGGTTTTGAATAACCATGAACATTTGCCAAGGTGCTCAAGTGATTTAAACTGGACCTTTTAAAAGTTTTGGTATTCAAGGATCAAATTTTCATACCCCCGTGATTTATGCATAAACACTTAATAATCCGACATTGATATCATGCCTTAATCAAATTTGTTCATTTCTCACCAAGAGTTCTTACCATATCAATTAATAAGAATGCTTATTTAAAATCCATTTGATTTAACAAATTTAGACATGCTTGATCTAAATGATATAATTAGCATAGATCATCCCATAAAACATTCATAAATGAAGAACTTTAATTTAATTCACAGTTTAATGGCAGTAGAACGGAATTCAATTGCACAAAGTGCGAATTTCAATAATCAATAAAGACGTGAATAATCATCAATAATTATTCACTAATATGCTTTGAAAATAATAACTCAAGTTGAGTTAGGAAACTTGCCTCGATCGTAGGTTACAAAACTCTAAATAAATTTCTATCCACTATGTAGTTAAATTATCTTCCTTTGAGAGACCTATAATTAGCCTTTCAATTAGTCATTGCATAACATCGATTATGTAATCACATAGATATCATACATTACAATAAGTTCTTATAAACATTATCATGCTAGATAAAGTGTTATTAACGACTACCTTTAATTCACATAATATTATTAACTTAGATAATATTAATTCACCTTCTAGTATTATTGGTTCACTAATAATACTTTAAATCATTTACCAACATTTTAATCACTTACTAATATTATTAATCATTTAATAATATTTTATCCCTTTACTAATATTATTAATCATTTAATAATATTTTATTCACTTACTAATATTATTAATCATTTAATAATATTTTATTTAATCTCGAATATTATTATTTAATAATAATACTCTAATCTAATATTTTTATTTACATAACAACATCATATTATAATATTATTAGTATTATAATAATATTCCAATGATTTATTAAATTAATAAACAATTTATTCTAATTGTTCATCCTTTAATAACCTCTTATTTAATATCCATAAAAGGTCATAAGTAATATTTATTATTATAAATTACCAAAATGCCCTAGGATAGTCATGATATAATATATTATGAGCATTCAAGCATAAAAATCATATTTTTCTCATTAAAGACATCATTTAACTATTTATTTCCTTTTATTTACAACCTAATCATTTTAGGAAAAAATAGGAAACTGATTCCAAAAATTCTCAGCTTCTGGATTTTAACATAATATGAACCAACAATGATCCTCTAATTTTTCTAGAATTTTAAAAAATGATTTACTATTTTTAAAGTTCTCAAAACACTCAGATCTTGCTCTATTTTTAAAAAATTGAGTTTTGCTCAGAAAAATCTGAAATTTTCAGGGTAAGCTCTCTTAACGTATATGAAGCTACTGTAAAACTTTTGGAATTTTCCAGTGTATACACAGTGAGATATTCGTAGGATAATATTTATGGAGTCTTTTACGGAAATAGTCATTACGCATAATATATAACTCAAACGTGTCCGTTCTTTTTTCCTACGCGTAGATAACTTCATAAGGTACCTCTGTAATATTTTTCCAGATTTTTACAAGACAAGGAACTAGCCGAAACAGCCTCATGAAAAACAAGTCAGTAGCTGATTTTGGATTTCAAGGCTTTAGCATATAAAGTGGACTGTTTTGTAAAAAAATCTCAAAGGTTTCAAAACATGCTAGATTTGTGATCTACCACTTGGTTTTACTAGATAACTCATGTATCTAGCACCCCTCTCGACGGATCATAATTCCAAGTTGTAGAACTTGAGTTACACAAGATTTAGTGGAAGAAAACAAGAGTTTTCACCCTTGGAGAACATATGCTCATTTTCTTCCTCTAAGTCTTTGATCTAACACTCAAGATACTTTAGTTCCATGCATGATGGTATGTATAACTAGTGTATCTTCAGTAGTTGTACATAACCCCATCAAAACTCAAGCTATCAAAACAAGGTAAGAGAAGAAGATGAAGGTACATTATACCTTGACTTAGTGGCTACCTTCCTTGATTTTCCAAAGTAACTAATAAACTTAGGGGCATAAACCACTAGAACTCCTATAATTCATCTTCCTATGGCTGAAATTCTCTCTTTCTTTTCTCTCTTTGAAGTTGGCTAGCTTGGGAGCAAGAGGTAGAAGAAGAAGATGAAGAAGATGGAGAGAAAATGAGATGTTGGAAGAATGAATTGTGTTTACAAAATGAAATGGCCAATTCATTAATAATTCTCCCACAATTATTTTGTTGCCCATTAGGTAAAAACTTTGTATTATTACTTACCTTAGGTTAAACATGATTAAATGTGCATAATGGAGTGGCAACCAATGGGAGCCTTACCACATTGTCCTTATGTTTATTCATGTCTACTAATGGACAAGCTAGATTAATTATTCCACTTAGGATCCTCATAATATCCACCATTTAGCTTTTATTTTAAATGCCCAATTTTGATTAATCAAATGTCTAGAATACCCCCAATCAAGTGGGCTAAGTATTGGATTACAATTTATTTTCCTTGGGTTTCTCTTTTAATTGATTTGGGCTAGATAAAAACATAGTCCAACAATTTTAATAATGTTACCCAATTTGATAATTTAGGGCTTTCATCTCCAATCATATGAAGTTTAATTACTTATACATATGATTTTGTCTCATAACCTAATTAGATTTACAAGAATTAGGTTTAAAATTATTAGTCACTTGAAATACTAAGTTTACCAACTTAAGTTAGTATACGTATAAAATACTAACTTTTTCGTGTTACCATAACCCTTAGGTTATTTAATATCCTTACTTAATGTATAATTAGGTCACAAGGCTTTCATTTTTAATGAAATCCATAAATGTATGTATCCATATATAATACAAAGTTTAAAAAAAATGTACATACATACATGGTGACTTAAGATTCACGGTTATTACAGATTAAGCCTCCTTTGTTGCTCAACTGTTGGCTTGCTACCATCTTCCATCAAAATCTTGTGCATGCAATATGAAGGGCTGATCCCTTTGATATCTGCTATAGTCCATCCAATAGCTGACTTGAACTGTCGAAGCACTCGTAGCAATTTTTCCTCCTAACAAGATGTTAGTGCAGACGCGATAATCATATATAATTTTGAATCTAAACTTAAGAATGCATACCTGAGATGTTCGGGAAGTGGTTTTAACTCCAAATCTGGAGGTGACTCAAGAGATGGCTTTAACTTTATCGAGGCTTCCCCAGCTGTTGTCAATGGCTTTGCAGGTGATCTAAATCTCCTGAATTGTGAGGTGGTATCCAGATATTGCACAAAATCATCAAATTCCTTGTCTTCCACATCTGAACTCTCATTGGTGATATTCGTCAAAGGTTCAAAGTCTGCAAGACTCTGCACCTCATCCTTTGCGATCCGATCCATCAAATCAACCAGAAAACATTCTTCTTCATCTGTTGGGAATTTCATGGCTTTGAAGACATTGAAAGTGACCTCCTGATCCTGAACGCGCATAGTGAGCTCCCTTTTTTGCACATCTATCAAAGTCTTACCCGTGGCTAAGAATGGTCCCCTAGTATAATTGGTATGCTTTTGTCCTCTTGGTAGTCTAGAATGATGAAGTCAGCCGGAAAAATGAACTTGTCCACCTTTACCAACACATCTTCAACAATTCCCCGTGGATATGTGATGTATCTGTCAGCTAGCTGTAGTGATGTGTTTGTCAGTCTTGGAGCCGGAAATCCCAACTGATTGAACACTGACAAGGGCATCAAGTTTATACTTGCCCCCAGATCACATAAACACTTGCTAAAGTTCATCTTCCCAATGGTGCACGGAATTGTGAAGCTGACCGGATCTTTCAGCTTTGGAGGTAATTTCTGTTGGAGCACTGCACTGTATTCCTCTGTCAAGTCTACCATTTCAAACTCGTCTAATCTCCTCTTCCTTGACAATATACCTTTCATGAACTTTGCGTAGCTTGGAATTTGTTCACATGCCTCGGCGAATGGCATGTTGATCTGCAGCTTTTTGAACACCTCCAGAAACTTACTAAATTATTTGTCTTCCTTCTGCTTAACTAACCTCTGCGGATATGGTACTTGAGGGTGCATTGGTTGTACTGGACTCTTGACCTTCTCTTCTGAACCTGCCTTGTTCTTCTCTTCCTGCTGAACCTCGGATTTTTTTTAACTTTTCTTCATCACCATCCAACTGTTCTGCCTCGCGCGGCCACGCGATGTCCCCTTGTAACTCACGCACGGCGCATGACTTGCAGTGTCTGTCAAGTCTTTCCCAGATCTCAATGTGATTGCTTGACATTGCTCCTTCCCGTCTCTTCTAGGATTTGTCTCTGTGTTACTTGGCAATGCACCCTGGGGCCTATTATTAAGCATGCTCGCCATCTGCCCCATCTGCGTCTCCAGATTCTTGTTAGCCACTGCTTGGCTTTTGATCATGACTTTAGTGTTTGCCATGTATTTCAACATCATCTCCTCCATCTCTAATTTCTTCTCTGGCTGTGGTGCAGCTGGAGCGTGGTGTTGTTGTTGTTGAGAAAATCCCGGTGGAAATGGTGGTTTTTATGAAAACTGTGGCTGAGATGACCGTGGTTGAAGCTGTTGGTTCAATAAATCGATGTTGTTGTTGTCCTTGGTTATTTGACCAACTAAAGTTCGGATGATTGCGGTTGTTGGGGTGGTATGTGTTCTGGAATTGACCTTGGTCTTTTCTGTAATTGCTCATATACTGTACTGACTCTGAGCTAATGGCACATTAATCTGTGGAGTGTGACCCCGTACAAATCTCACAAACGAAGGCAACTATTTTCACTTTTCTTTCTGCCAAAGTATCTATCTTCTTAGCCATAGCTGCCATCTGTGCCGACAACTGAGTAATGGCATCAACCTCCAACACACTTGCAACCTTGGGCTGTGGCATCCGAGCTGTAGGATTCTGATAATCATTCGCAGCCATAGTCTCGATAAGCGTATAGGCCTCATCATAGCTCGTTGCCCACAATGCCCCTCCTGCGGCTGCATCCACAATCGGTCTCGACTGCCATCCTAACCCATTATAAAAGGAATTTATCACCATCCAGTCTTGCATACCGTGATACGGACATTTTCTGAGCATCTCTTTGTAACACTCCCATGCCTCATATATGGACTCGCCCTGCTGCTGCTCGAACTGAGAGATAGCCGTCCTCATCTTTGCAGACTTAGCCATTGGGAAAAACTTGGCTAAGAATTTCTGCGCTTAGTCCTCCCATGTGGTTATTGACCTTGACGGCAAAGAGTGTAACCAACTTCTAGCCTTATCTCTCAATGAAAATGGAAATAGTCATAGTCTGATGGCATCCTACGTCACACCATTGTAACTGAATGTATCACAAATCTCTATGAAACTCAATAAGTGTTCATTTGGATCATCCGTAGCAGCACCCCCAATCTGAACTGAGTTCTGTACCATTTGAATTGTGCCTGGTTTAATCTGAAAAGTGTTTGTTGCTATCGCCGGTCTGACTATGCTTGACTATAGCCCGTTTATGTTTGGCATGGAATATTCCCTTAGAGCCCGATGCTCTTCTCTATGCTCAATCCTTAGTTCTCCCGCTATACTAACTGTAGTACTCTATAACTGCACTTGCAAATTTCTTCTCACACTTGCTTTCCAATCTCTTCCATTTATGTTGTCCTGTGCTGGTGTTAGTTCTGAGTTGGATGATCGCTTGTGCATAAAAATTCACAAATACCTGAAACAAAAAACGAAACAAAAATAGAAATGAGAAACGATCAGAATTGTCTAAGTCATACAATTTAGCTTTAAACTGATGATAATTGTCTAAATTAACGTCTTTCCCCGGCAATGGCGCAAACAACTTGTTTCCTCTTTTATAGTTCTAATAAAAGAGCTCTAACTCATGCAAGATACACGGGTCAACAAGTAATACAAAGTAAGTAGAGTATCGATCCCACAGAGAAAGTTGTTAAATTCAAACTATCATGCATCAATTAACTCACAAAATTTATATTCCTAGACTAATGACTAAAAGTGTTGAATTAAACTAATTGTGAATAACAACTGAAAATAAGAATACAAATGGAATAAATATAATCTGGAAATAATGGGACCCTAACTTCATTTAATATTTCATCGAATCGCCACTATCATGTAAGAAGTGTTCACATATCACAGGAAAATAGCCAAGAGCACGAATAGAGTTATAACCATTTTCAATGCACTATAACCTACTTACACAACATCTACAGATGTTAGACTCTATGTAATCACCAATATAACCAAAATCACTATATGTCTATGTGAAATTGCAATTATATTGATTTTAAGCTCAAGCCCTTATTCTAGCTCATACGGTGAAACAGTATATGTCTATCCGGTCTACACAAAACGCAAGCCATATACAATGACCCCATATTCGCATGCTATCATGATTACAATCCATACCTATATGTTCATTGTCAATTCCATACAAGTCTTCGAGGCGAATGGTGATCAAGCATTCATACATGTAAAACAACCATGACAGATATTCCATATGATATGCAAAACAATCCTAGCATTTAAATGTGCAACCAAACTACATATTAAAATCCGTTAGAATCTCATAATGGAAATTAGTTCATGGCTGAACCAAAAGCCATTATAGAATCAACGCTAAACATGATCAATAAGCAAACAATTAAAATAAGAAAGATAGAACAATCAAACCAAATCGCTGAATAGAAATCAATGATCAACGTTTAAAACCTCATAGAAATCCAGTAAATAAGAATAGAAATCCACAATGGTAGATAATCCCAAGAAGAATTGGAAAAGTAGACGTTAAGGCTTCGTTCTACGTTGGAATCTCTTCCAAGGTGTAAACCCTAGTTACTATGATGAAAATATGCTTAAAGTTATCACGTTGTTTATCTGACACCCGTCAGAATCGTTTAAAAACCAATTATAATTCATTTAATTAAAAATTAAAATTAAAACAAAATTACAAAGATCGACATCAGGCATTGTGTTCAGCGCCTCTCCGACTTCTATGTCTCGCGCGGGCGCGAGACTTACTGACTCATACCGTCCGATTAACCTCTCACATTGGCGCTGTGTCTCTCTGCTTCGTGGCAATAACTTGCGATGAGATCATCATCGTTTGGCGGGTATTTTCGGCGCGTGCCAAGCGCCTCCCCATTTGTCATCATGTGGCGTTGCTTACCGCAAGTTACGGTTTCGGTTTTGGCTTCTCTTCTTTTATCTCGTTCTTTCATGCTTGATCCTCTTGTTTGCTTGGTCTCCATGCTTCATTATACTTCCATGCCATGCACATCCCCACTTGTGCCTCGTCTTCACGCATCCATTGGCCTCGTGCCCTCTAATACCACCAAAATTAAGCTAATTCCTGCACTTATTCACCAAAAGGAGTTTTAAGTAAATGCAATGCAAAATAACATGAAATGCAACTAAAACATAATAAATTGTACTTGAGATGGGTACAATTCGCATGAATTGGTATTCAATAAGTAGGTAAAAATACCACTTATCAGTTAACCACAAGGAGTTATAAAGGTTTACTTTTAAAATAGTCTTTTCCCATAAAATTCATAACTCCTAATCTATACATCCAAAAATCACCATTTTTGGACACAATCTAGAAAACTCATCAAATTATCATTTCAAATTTTTCCAGAATTTTTGAGGGTCGGAAAAATTATGAATCTGCAAATGGATTTTCACCCGCCATGCGGTAATCCACGTAGACAGATCATTTCCACAATTTAATAAAGAATGAATACGAAGGATCATTCACCATGCATGTGGTAATCCACATAGACAGGTTATTACAACAGAATAATAAAGAATAGAATAACAAAAGAATTCACCATGCATGCGATAGACCGCACAAACAAGTTATTCCAACAGAATAATAAATAATGGAACTAGGTCATGCGAAATCCGCACAAACAGGATATTCTAACAGAATAATAAAGAATTGAACCAGGTCATGCGTAATCCGCACAAACAGGATATTCCAACAGAATAATAAATAATGGAATAGCAGGAGAATTCACCATGCATGCGATAGACCGCACAGATAGGTTATTCCAACAGAATAGTAAAGAATGGAACCAGGTCATACGTAATCCGCACAGACAGGATATTCCAACAGAATAATAATAAATGGAATAACAAAAAGAATTTCACCATGTATGCAGATTCTCAGATGCAAAAGTTATTCAACATAATAATAAAGAATGGAATAATGGAAGAATTTCACCATGTATGTGGTACTTTCGATAGACAAAGTTATTCCAACATAATAATAAAGAATGGAATAATGTAAGAATTTCACCATGTATGCGGATTCAGATAGAGCAGTTATTCCAACATAATAATAAAGAATGGAATAATGTAAGAATTTCACCATGTATGTGGTACTTTCATGATATGCAAAAGTTATTCCAACATAATAATAAAGAATGGAATAAAAGAAGCTCTTTTCATGAATACAAAAGAAATAATATCCCTTACCTTAGAAGAAAACTGGATACTGGAATAGTGAGGTAGCAGACTTCTCTTCTTATTTCTCTCTATAATTTCTCTCTATAATAATTTCTGTATAGCTTTAGTGAATTGGTGAGAAATGAAGGAAGAATGAGCTTCTATTTATAGGAAAATATAGTTTCGATAATTGCATGTTTTGGGGCTCGAAATATTACAGTATAATACCTTCCTATTTTCCTTCATTTTTAATTTAGTCCTGCAAGTATTATCAAACTTGCACCACCTCTCCTAATAGTAAATCATGTGAATCAATAGTAAATTATGTGACTCAATAGTTCTAAACATGTGAAAAAATTAATTATAGTATAGTACCTTCATCTATACCTCCATTTTTAACTTAGTTATTCAAGTATTATCAAACTTGCACCAACTCCCCTAATAGTAAATGAATGTGATTCAATAGTACACATATGTGAACAAATTGTTATAATCATGTGAATTAATAGAAATTAATTGCTCATTTATCAGATTAATTACCCGAGTGGTCAGTATAACTTCCAAACATCAATTAATATCGAAATAAATGTCGGTTTTCACTAACACTAATAATCCCAACACAATGGAACTATCAATTTCATCTTTAATCAACACGAACTTATTCATCATTAATATTATAACTCACAATATTTAACAATCAGGTTGTTCCCAGGAAAAAGGGGGCTTTCCAATAAGGATTTCTCCTTATTGGCGCGCAATTAGATTACCTAACCTCTCCTTGACAGAACTTCTAGACATTGTCAATATTGCAAATAATAATATGAATAACTATGTCATCTCAATTATTGATTTAATAAAATATTATGACAATAATTGAATAAAACTGAGTGACTTTTCACGTAAGCATCAATAATCAATATCGTGTGTTACTATGCAACCACACATATTACTGTACTTTTACTATCGGGTAGTTCAACAGTTTTAACGGTAACACATTCGCCGTTTATAAAATGATAATTCTGTCATTTTCTTACTACGATAATACTTTTGTTGTGGGGTCCACTAATGATTGTGTCGTCTTAAGAATATTCCCCGACCAAACGAATATTTTATAACAACTTGCATACTTTGAAATTTTTTCACATATTACCCTTAACTTTAACCTTTTATCAATTTAACCATTTACTAAATAAAATAATTATAAGAAAATTGAATACTTTCATTTCATAAAATTCGGGGTCTTACACTAACAACCTTACGAAAACAATCGATTTTAGCATGATGAGTAGTTAACCAATCAATCCCTAAAATCACATCAAATGCAAGTATTTTCAAAGAAATAAGATCGACAGGTAACTTGCGGTTACCGATTTGAATCGAACAAGACTTATAAATCGTAGATGTAATGAAGGTTTCTCCTAATGGAGTTTCAACAGATAATTAAAATTCTAATTTCTCCAGAGTCAAATTTAAACGTTGAGCGCAAGTAGGAGAAATAAAAGAATGGGTAGAACCGGTATCAAATAAAGTATAAACTTTGCTAAAGTTTATGATTAGCTTACCCGTGATCACCTCGTTCGGATTCCTCGCTTTTTAGGAGGTTACGACAAACATTTTCCCTTGAACTACCGATTTTGTCTTGTCTAGGACACGCTTTGATGCCTCCATCCCAGCTAGACTTTACTTTGGTGCACGACAAAATCGGGCTAGGTGACCTTCTTTTCTACAATTATAACATGTTTTGGACTGCATCGTGTAGTTTGGACTTATGTGTCCTTCCCCTCCACATTTGTAACATACGATCGGCGGTCGTTCTCCTTCCTTAACAACAAGTGCTGATGCTGACGTCTTTATTGAATCTCCTCTTCTTGAAATGTCCACTCTTATTGTCATGGCCATGATTACCACCGAAGTGATTATCATTTATGGCATGTTGATTCCCTCCACGTTTGTTGTCACCGCTTCGATGACTAATACCATTGGTATTATCGACTTGTCGGTTGCTCTCTCTTGGTTGGGTTGACTCATTATCGCGCTCCAATAACTGAGCCCTATTCACAACATCTAAATACAAACACAGTTTGTGAGAAATTAGGTATTGACGTATCTCGGGTTTCAAACCTCTTAGAAACATCCGCGTCATTCCCTCCTCATTATCAACCAAGTGGCACGCAAATCGGGATAACTCGACAAACTTAGCTTCGTACTGTACCACGGTCATATTGTTTTTCTCAAGCTTGATGAACTCTACCTCCTTCATGTGACGAATACTTTCAGGAAAATACTTATCGTTGAACAGCTCTTGGAACTTCTCCCAAGAAATTTTGAGTGCGACAGGTTGAGTACGCTTTACAAATTCCCACCAGTAATTTGCCTCTGCTCGTAACATGAAGGTGGGAAAGGGAACCTTTTGCTCCTCGGAGCATCCCAAGACATCAAATATCTTGTTGATCTGTTTTATCCACGTCTACGCCTTAAGTGGTTTTGGCTCTCCAAAACTCCGAGTGGTCGACTCCTTGAACTTGTTTAGCGGTGGACTGCTCGAGAGTTGTTAGTGTTTCCACTGCATTTTGGACATGAAGCCGCTCTAGCTTTCGATGTTGCATGAATTGCATAAAGCCTCTGACCATCCCATCGTTCACCATTTCATCGGTGTTATTGTTTACATGAGGATTATTGTCTTCTGTTGCACATTCCCAGGTATTGATCTGTGGCGACTCAAGCGGTCTCTCATATGCTTCATTGCTTATCTCAACATTTTGGATGCCATTTTCAAATATCGCCACAAAACAAGGGTTAATTAACATATCATATATTATCCCTATACTACAATTCCACCAATTAAATACCAAATATACTTAGGTAGGTCATACTAGCGAATGAATTCCCTGTCTCTCCCCTCCTAGTTCTTGTCTCACATCTCAGCTAGGGATCATATCCCTAAGCTTTGATACCAACTGTGACGCCCCCAAAATAGGTATACATCACCCATCTTGAGTCTCCAAATACATGGTACAGAATACAAATATAAACTTAATTATACAACCGTCATGTAATATACGACAAGACATAGCTGAAAGTTTAAACAGGAATATTGCCTTCTAGACAATATCCACTCTCAAATAGAGTCCTCATTACATTTATTGTCACACTATTTCATAGAATAGTGAGGACTACTAATACATCATCTCGGACCATCACTCCATTCCCTGACTAGTCCCGGCTACATTCTCATTTCCTGAAGAGAACAATGAAAGCAAAAGGGTGAGCTCAACTAGCCCAGTAAGAAATATTATGACTAAGATAATGCAGAATAAATTATCATTAGTCTTCAACAATGTTAAACTGATAAAATACAATAGACATCAAGTTTAACTGCAGCGGAATAAGCAATCCATTAGAAGAGTCAAGTAAAGCATGATACCTACTATCTTCTATGATTTAAAATGTTTTCATCAATTTTTATCACTAAGACTCAGCTTAATAAATAAACCACATCATCGAATCATCCCTGCACTATGGGCCAAGGATATTCATTAAATCATCAATGGTCATGACTATACCGAATAATCCCTGGTCATAATCATACCAAAAACTGTCCATCACTGTTCTACAAGCCACTAAGGACTTTTACCACGTCATTTATAACATCACATGTCATGATTATACCAAATGATCCCTGGTCATAATCATACCGAGTTCATCTATGCACGTAAGCCAAAGATGACTTTCATCACAATATAAGCATGAGGATGATGACAATGACATAATAATTCAATAAAACAAGTTCAAGAATAAATTTTAAATATTCATAAGTTAATTTATCCTGAAATCAATAACGTCCAAATTGTCAACATGATACTTCTTTGTGGAGTAAAATTTAATAATGCTCAGAAGAATATTTCCATGAAAAGATACTGGATGAAGCGCAAATATCTAGGATATTCTACTAATTTCATGGAGTATAGAAGTCAAAACTTTAACCAATTGAGTATAATAGAATATATGAAAGCGCAAATGGATTTTTGCTCATTATCGCAGTAATCCACGTATGCATCATTTCCACAATTTAATAAGGAATGAATACGAAGGATCATTCACCATGCATGTGGTAATCCACATAGGCAGGTTATTCCAATGAATAATAAATAATGGAATAACAAAGTTAGATTCACCGTGCTTGCGATAGAGGCCGCATGCACGTGTTATTCCCAATCGAATAATAAAGAATGGAACAGGTCATGCGTAATATGCATGCATGTGATATTCCAATGAATAATAAAGAATGGAATAACAACGAGAATTCACCAAGCATGCGATAGACCCCACGCATAAAGTTATTCCAGATCGAATAATAAAGAATGGAACCAGGTCATGTGTAATCCGCACAGACAGGATATTTCAACAAAATAATAAAGAATGGAATAAAATAAGCTCTCTTCATGAATACAAAAGAAATAATACCACTTACATTAGAATAAACTGGATACTGGAATAGTGAGGTAGTAGACTTCTCTTCTTCTTTCTCTCTATAATAATTGCTCCATAGATTTAGTGAATTGGTTAGAAATGAAGGAAGAAGTAAGACCCAATTTTTTTTTTAAATAAAATGGAAATTCCTCTATTTATTATTTTGAAATAGTAAGGGGTTGATTTGATTAATGTGGTTAGTTATGGGTAAAATGTAGAAATATTTTAAATAAGCAAGTGGTTATAAAATATTCATTGTTGTTGGGGAATATTCGTTTGGTCGTGGAATATTCTTTATGTCGGGGAATATTCGTACGACGACGCAGCTTTGTGTGGGCCCCATAATTGAAAGCGATTGGGTGAAGAAAATGACAAGTTTGAGTTTTTATAAATAATGGCGTAATGGTTACCGTTAATACTGTTGGAATACCCGGTAGTTAAAATACATTAATACATGATGTTGCTCAAGAGTTATTACTGCGGTATTGCACCAATTATTGATTCTTACGTAAGAAGGCACTACTCAATAATTATTACAAGTAATTATCGCTCAATATTTTATTTTATTGATTCAATAATTGCTACGTTGATATTTTATATTATTGTTGTTTCAATAATTGTCAACGCACAAGATTTTTTATTATCAGCTCAATAATTCATATTATTGGAATAATATTATTAGATAAAATTATTGGCAATGTTTAGAAAGTTCTCGCCTAAGGAGAGGTTTGGTCACCTAATCACGCCAAGAAGGAGAAATCCTTATTGAAAAGCCCCCTTTCCAGGAACGACACGGTTGTTAGTATTGTGATTCTGTAATATTATTTGAGAATAATTAATTATTGATTTATATGATAAGGAAAATATTCATTTTATGTGGATATAGATGGAAAATTTTTTTAATGTGACAATTGTTGAAAATTGATATTTTATCTTTTTTGATAAAATAATTCATTTAAATATATTATTATATTTTAATAATATAATAATGGTGATATTTTTACAATGAATGTGTGATATATGAATAAATGAGGAGGAAGTATTTTGTTACAAAAAATATTAACACATGTTAAAATGTGTTGGTGGACCCTATTTTTGATTGAAATTTGATTATAGCCTATGTAAAATCGTCCTGCATTTGTGGATTTTGGCCAATTTCTCATTTGGAATTTGGAAAAACTTAAACTTACAAAGTTGTAGAGAATGGAATTTCCTATGAAATGGACATAAGGTTGAATTTTTTCGATAAAAGGGCTATTTATTATGAATTATTGAAGTTCAAGTTCTGTAATAATTATTTTTGAAGTTTTAATTATTTTTTGTAAGAAAAACATTTTTTCATTATTGGTGGGCCCTACATGTGTGGTAAATGAGTTGAATTCAGATTTCTTTGGTGGTGGGCTTGAAAATTTAATAAATAAAATTATTTTAATAAATTTTTCGCTTTGGTGTTCTAAGCAATTTCCTATAAATAGGTGCTTAGGTTAGAATTGAAAATCACACCAAAAATCAAAGTTTCTCTCTATATTATCGAGCGTATTTTTGTGAGTATTTTGATATCTTGAGTGTTGCTATATGGTGCAAGTTTTCTTTAGCATTATATCTGATATTCCAGCCAGAAGTACTATTCTTTTGAGGTAAGGGATGTTATTTTTTTTAAAAAATGATATTATTTCTTTCAATATCATTATGCTTTTAATATTGGTAAGATTTTTCTTGTGAAATTCTTATCTTTTCATGTTTGGAGTTACTATTCATGAGTTACTATTCACGAGTTACTATTCACGAGTTACTATTTAGTTACTATTCATGAGTTACTATTCACTTAAGCATGATGATTTTTTTGTGAAATTTGTGAAATTTGGAAGTTACTATTCACGATATGGAGTTACTATTCACGATACGACACTATTCATTCAAACACGACACTATTCACGTAAAAATTAAATTTTTTTTTTTCTCGTGTCCAAGATTGTTCATTATGGTTCCTATCTTTGATGGATCTATGTTTTGATCTTCATTTTTGAATTTCGCTTCCACAATAGTTTATTATGGAGTATTTTGAACTTGGATTGTCTAAAATACTTAATCCTTAATATTTGTTCTTTTGTCTCATCGAATTCGCTTTTCTTTAAAATATATTTTTCATCATCCTCATCCTAAATGATGATATAACCGAATATCTTTGGCATGTAGTGCAAAGATGAATGATTTTGATGAATATCTTTGGCCCGTAGTGCAAAGATGAACAGTGTTGAGATGAACATGACCGATCGATTAATATCTTTGGCTCAGTAGTGCAAAAGATGACTATTTGATTAAAGATGTATATTGATTGATGTTAAAGGATAAAATATCGATGATGGACTTTTAAATTCATAGATGATAGTAGATTTCATTCTCTACTTAATTCTTCTAATGAATTGTTGTTTTCACCGCAATTGTTGATCTAAAACTTGTTGTCTATTGTATTCTATCGATTTTTTCTCGTTGAAGACTAAGGATAATTTGTTGTACATTATCTTAGTCATAATATCTTTATCGGCTAGTTGAGCTCACCCTTTTCCTTTTTGTTCCATTTTTCTTCTCGAGGAGGCGAGAATATAGCGAGGAACTAGTGGGGTGTGGAGTGATGGTTCAAAGTTGTTTTAGTAGTCCTCACTATTTTGTAAAATAGTGTATCAATAATTGTAATGAGGACTTTATTTGAGTGTTGATATTGTCTAGAAGACAATATTTGTATTTAAACTCACAAAGATGTGTGTTGTCGATTTTGCACGACAATTGTAATAATGAAGTTGTAGTTGTTTCTGTACCATGTATTTGGCGACTCAAAATAGGTTGGGTGGATTGGACCTATTTTGGGGGCGTCACAGTTGGTATCATAGCTTAGGGATATGGTCTTTGGTGGAGATCGGGGAATAGAACTAGGAGGGGAGAGACGAGTAAATCCTTTGCTAGTATATCCTACCTAAGCTTATTTGTTGGTTGGTCAGAGTATAGGGTTATTATGTTGCATGTTAATTTCTTTAATTAACCCTTGTTTTATGACAGTATTTAAGAATGACAATTGAGAATGTTAATAGTGGAGTAAATGAGACCGTAGAGACACCTTTACTCACCAATCAGGAGAATGTGTAACATGACGACAATGTTCCTCCTGTAAACAACACCACTGATCAGACGATGAACGATGGGATGTTTAGAAACTTTTTGTAGTTCATACAAAATCAGACGATGGAGACTCGTGTATAAAATACAGGTGAAAATGATAGCAACGCACGGTTTATCACAGCCAAGCAGTTCAAAGAGTTGGGACCACTGCACTCGGGGAAAGTTGGATCCGATTAAGCGAGACGGGTCAAGCAAATTACCAAGATATTCGATGTCTTGGGATGCACGGAGGAAATGTAAGGTTCCATTCGCCACTTTTATGTTCTCAGAATGAGGCAGACATCGGTGGAAATTGTGAAGCGCACTCCACCAACCGCACTCAATATGTCTTGGGAAACATTTCAGAATCGTTTCAATGACAAGTACTTTTCCGAAAGTATTCGGCTATATGAAGGAGATAGAGTTTATTAGACTAGAACAGAACAACATGACGGTGTCCTAGTACGAGGCAAAGTTCGCGGAGTTATCCAGGTTTGCACCTCATTTAGTGGAGAATGAGGAACGTATGACGTGGATTTTTCCGAGTGTTTGAAACCCGATATATGTCAATATCTCATTTCTCATAAATTTTCTCTATATTCAGATGTTGTGAATAGAGCTCAGTTATTAGAGCGCGATAATGAGTCAGCTCAACCGAAGAATAACGACCAATAACTCGATGATAATCGTACCGGTGGCAAAGACCATCGGGACAATGATAATCATCATGGAGGAAATTATCATGCCAGAAATGGTAACCACTTCGGTGGTAATCATGGCTAAGATAATAGAAGAAATAATTTAAGTGGATATTTTAAGAAGATTTAACGATAACGGGAAGACGTAGTCAGCAGCACCAGCACTAGCAACAAATTCTAGGGGAGTAGAACGACCGCTTGTTAGATGCTATAGATGCGGAGAGGAGGGACACATAAGTCCAAACTGTTCATAGCCTTCCAAGGCATGTTTTAGTTATCGAAAAGACGGTCATATAGCTCGATTTTGTCCTGTAGCGAAAACAAGTCCAGCTGGGACGGTGGCACCAGAGGCAGATACGGACAAAACAAAGTCGGCGATTCCTGGAAGAGTGTTTGTTGTGACTGCCCAAAACACGAGGAACCTGAACGAAGGTATCACGGATTAATTAATTATAAATTCTTGCAAAGTCTATACCTTACTAGATACTGGTTCTACCCATTCATTTATCTCTCCTGCTTGTGCTCAACGTTTAAACTTGACTCCGGAGAAATTAGACTTTGACTTATCTGTGGAGACTCTGTTAGAGAAACTTTCATTACATCCAATCGCATTTATAAATCTTGTTTGATCCAAGTTGGCACCATCACATTACCTGTTGAACTTATTTCTTTAAAGATACTTGCTTTTGATGTGATTTTAGGGATTGATTGGTTAACTACTCATCATGCCAAAATTGATTTCTTTCGTAAGGTTGTTAGTTTTCATATTCCTAAGAAACCTGTTATTCGAATTCAAACAACCAAACCATTGAAGTCAAACATTTTCATATCAAGCCATAAAGTCATTCGTTTATTGAAAAATGGATGTCAAGCTTTCTTAGCCCATGTTATGGACTTGAACAAAAATACGTAAGATTTGAATGATATTTCTATTTTTAGTAAATTTCCTGATGTATTTCCTGAAGAATTTCCTGGCCTACTCCTAGAGCGTGATATTGAACTTTGTATCGACTTTAAACCCGGTACAAAACCTATTTCTAAAATCTCATATTGAATGACTCCTATTGAACTTCAGGAGTTAAAAACCCAACTATAGAAATTAATAACCGAGTCTCTAACTGGTGACTTCCTTTGTAGAATGCATTGAAGCCAGACTCTCTGTAGGGGATGCCATATTCGTGCGGTAGTAAACTGATAGGTGTCATTGTGACGTGCTATCCAAGATTGGGATATGAGTCACAGTTGAGAGCAACCTAAGTCAGTAATCGAAATACGTAGCTTTCTAGGCTTAGTTGGTTATTATCGGAGATTCGTGGAAAGATTTTCTCAAATCGCTACTCCATTAACTCAAATTGACTCAGAGAGATACAAAAATTGAATGGAGCAAGGAATGTGGGAAGAGCTTCAAGAACTCAAGATGAGACTCATTTCGCACATGTTCGACCATACCATCCCGGAAAAATGAACGTGGTAGCCGACGTGTTGAGTAGAAGAAGATCGTATATGAGTACGAAAGCGATATTTTCAAAGACCCATTTCAGATAACTTACAAATGATAGAGATAGAGTTAAAGACTCTAGGGACCACGTGATGATATACGAGTAGAATCGACTTTAATCGATAAAGTTAAAACCGCTTAAGCTACACAATCGAGAGTGATGAATATAAAGAAGAAGGTTCAAGAAGGAGTTATTCTAGAAGTAAGATTTTGATGAAGAGAGAAAGCTCAAACCTTCGATTTATTAGTCCATTTGAAATCCTCGATCGAATAGGAACTCGTGGTCTATAGACTCGTTTTATCGCCAAGTATGTCGCGTGATTCATAACGTTATTCACGATCGATGTTACGTAAATATGTGGACGACCCAAACCACATTATCGAAGTTAGAACTAGCGAGAAATAATCAAGATTTAACGACGAGGAAGTACCACCAAGATCTTGGATAGAAAGGAGCATGTCCCACGACAAAGGTTATACCACAAGTCAAGGTTTTGTGGAGGAACCATGCTATCAAGAAATGACCGGGAGTTGGAATCGTAAATGAAAGTGAGGTATCCTCACCTTTTTGAAACACTGTGTACGACGCCAATTTCGAGGAAGAAATTTTCATAAGGAGGGAGGTCAGAAGACCCCAAATTTTTTTTAAATAAAATGGAAATTCCTTATTTATTATTTTGAAATAGTAAGGGTTGATTTGATTAATGTGGTTAGTTATGGGTAAAATGCTAAATATTTTAAATAAGCAAGTGGTTATAAAATATTCATTGTGGTTGGGAATATTCGGTTTGGTCGTGGAATATTCTTCTTTGCATTTGAGAATATTAAACGACGATGGCGTAGCTTTGTGTGGGCCCCATAATGGAAAGCGATTAAATGAAGAAAATAACAAGTATAAGTTGTTTATAAATAATAACGTAATTGTTACAATTAATATTGTTGGAATACCTTATGGTTAAAATACAAGAATAATAACGATGTTGCAGCAAAGAAGCACATTGCAGATTGCACCAATTATTGATTCTCACGTAAGAAGGCACTACTCAATAATTGTTACAAAGAATTAATTGCTCAATATTTTATTTTATTGATTCAATAATTGCTACGTTGATATTTTATATTATTGTTGTTTCAATAATTGTCACCGCACAGTATTTTTCATTATCAGATCAATAATTCATATTATTGGAATAATATTATTAGATAACATTATTGGCAATGTCTAGAAAGTTCTGTTTAAGGAGAGATTTGGTCACCTAATTTCGCTCCAGTAAGGAGAAATCCTTATTGGAAAACCCCCTCTTTCCTGGGAACGGCCTAGTTGTTAGTATTACGATTCTGTAATATTATTTGTGAATAATTAATTATTGATTTATATGATAAGAAAAATATTCATTTTATGTGGATATAGATGGAAAAAAATTTTTAATGTGACAATTGTGAAAATTGATATTTTATCTTTTTTGATAAAATAATTCATTTAAATATATTATTATATTTTAATAATATAATAATGGTGATATTTTTACAATGAATGTGTGATATATGAATAAATGAGAGGAGTATTTTTGTTAAAAAAATATTTAAACATGTTTTTTGTGTGTTGGTGGACCCTATTTTCGATCGAAATTTGATTATAGCTTTATAAAATCGCCTGCTTGTGGATTTTTGGTCAATTTCTGTTTGGAATTTGGAAAAACTTAAACTTACAAAGTTGTAGAGAATGGAATTTCCTATGACATGACCAGAAGGTTCAAATTTTTCTGATAAAAGGGCTATTTATTATGAATTATTGAAGTTCCGAAGTTCTAGAATAATTAATTTTTGAAGTTTTAATTATTTTTTGTAAGAAAAACATTTTTTCATTATTGGTGGGCCCCACATGTGTGGTAAATGAGCTGAATTTAGATTCTTTGGTGGTGGGTTTGAAAATTTAATAAATAAAACTATTTTAATAAATTTTCTGATTTTGTATTCTAAGCAATTTCCTATAAATAAGGTGCTTAGGTTAGAATTGAAAATCACACCAAAAACTGAAATTTTCTCTCTCTATATTATCGAGCGTATTTTTGTGAGTATTTTGATATCTTGTGTGTTGCTATACTCAATGCAAGTTTCCTTCAAAGCATTATATCCGATATTCCAAATGTAAGTACTATTCTTTTCGAGGTAAGTGGATGTTATTTTTTTTTAAAATGATATTATTTCTTTCAATATCATTATGCTATTGGTAATATTGGTAAGATTTTTCTTGTGAAATTCTTATCTTTTCATGTCGAAGTTTATTCTATTCTATGAGTTACTATTCACGAGTTACTATTCACGAGTACTATTCATGAAGCATGATGATTTTTCTTGTGAAATTTCTAACTTTTTAGTGTGTGGGAGTTACTATTCACGATATACTTACTATTATTCACTATTCAATAAACACGACACTATTCACGTAAAAATTAAATTTTCTTTTCTCGTGTCCAAGATTGTCTCGTTATGGTTCCTATCTTTGATTGGATCTATGTTTTGATCTTCATTTTTGAATTCTCGCTTCCACAATAGTTTATTATGGAGTATTTTTGAACTTCGATTGTCTAAAATACTTAATCCTTAATATTTATTCTTTTGTCTCACCGGATTCGCTTTTCTTTAAAATATATTTTTCATCATCCTCACCCTAAATGATGATATTAATCGAATATCTTTGGCTCAGAAGTGCAAAGATGAATGATTTCTTGATGAATATCTTTTGGCTCAGTAGTGTAAAGATGAACAGTGTTGAGATGAACATGACCGACGATCGATTAATATCTTTGGCCCAGAGTGCAAAGATGACTATTTGATTAAAGATGTATATCGATTGATGTTACAGGATAAAATATCGATGATGGACTTTAAATTCATAGATGATAGTAGATTTCATTCTCTACTTAATTCTTCTAATGAATTGTTGTTTCATTGCAGCATTGTTGATCTAAAACTTGTTGTCTATTGTATTCTATCGATTTTTCCCTCGTTAAAGACTAAGGATATTTTTTGTACATTATCTTAGTCATAACATCCTTTATCGGGCTAGTTAAGCTCACCTTTTCCTTTTTGTTCCATTTTTCTTCTCGTGAGGCTAGATTATAAGCGGGAACTAGTTGGGGTGTGGAGTGATGGTTCAAGATAGTTGTTTTAGTAGTTTCACTATTTTGTAAAAATAGTGTATCAATAATTGTAATGAGGACTTTATTTGAGTGTTGATATTTTCTAGAAGACAATATTTGTATTTAAACTCACAGTATGTGTTGTCGTATTTTGCACGACAATTGTAATAATGAAGTTGTAGTTGTTTCTGTACCATGTATTTGGCGACTCAGAATAGGTTGGGTGGATTGAACATATTTTGGGGGCGTCACAACTTCCAACTTTTCTTTCATTTTTAATTTAGTCCTGCAAGTATCATCAAACTTGCACCACCTCCCCTAATAATAAATAATGTGAATCAATAGTTCAATCATGTGATGTGAAAATATGAATTACAGTATAGTACCTCCATCTATACCTCTATTTTTAACTTAGTCATGCAAGTATTATCAATCTTGCACCAACTCCCATAATAGTACAAGAATGTGAATCAATAGTACACATATGTGAACAAATAGTTATAATCATGTGAATTAATAGCAATTAATTGCTCATTTATCCGATTAATTACCCGACTTGTCAATATAACTTCCAGACATCAATTAATATCGAAATAAATGTCGATTTCCACTAACACTAATAATTCCAACACAATGGAACTATCAATTTCATCTTTAATCAACACGAACTTATTCATAATTAATATTATAACTCATAATATTTAATAACCAGATCGTTCCCAGGAAAGAGGGGGCTTTCCGATAAGGATTTCTCCTTATTGGCGCGCAATTAGATGACCAAACCTCTCCTTGACAGAACTTCTAGACTTTGTAAATATTACAATTTAATAATATGAATAACTTTGTCGTCTCAATTATTGATTTAATAATATATCATATTATGCAGATGATACTGTGACAATAATCAAATCAATAATATGAGAGATATGATGCAACAATTAATGTGGTAATAATTGAGTATAACTGAGTGACTTCTCACGTAAGCATCAATAATCAATATTGTGTGCTACTATGCAACCACGCCAGACATCGTACTTTTACTACCGAAAGTAGTTCAACAGCTTTAATTCCAGAATACACTTCCGTAGTTATTTTTATAAAAAGATAATTCTGTCGTTTTCTTACTACGACAATACTTTCGTTATGGGGCCACCAATGATTGTGCCATTCGTTCCGAATATTCCTTGTTAAAACGAATATTCCTCACCAATCGAATATTATATAACCACTTGCTTACTTTGTAAAATTTGTAAATATTACCCACAACTATAACATTATATAAAATCCACACCATAATATTCAAAAATATATTTTGAGAAAATTATTCTTTATTCATAAAAGTTGGGGTCTTACAACATAGGCATTTCCTTCTCTTGATCTAGTTAGCTTTACAAAGTTGGATTCCAGGTCTCAAACTTGACACTGATTATTGAGGAAGGTGATATGATGTCCTTTATTACACAGTTGACTGATGCTCAATAGATTGTGCTTCAACCCATTAATATAGACAACATTGCTAAATGATACAGATTTCCAATAGAACCATAACCTCCAATTTTTCTAGAGTTGTTATTTCCAAAGACAATTGTTGGTCCATCTCTTTCTTTGAAGTTTGACATGAGACTTTTGTTGTCAATCATATTCCTTAAACATCCACTATCAAGATATCAAATGGAATCAGTGGAGATTGATATCTGCACATGAAATCATCGTTTACTTTGGTACCCAAACTTGCTTAGGTCCTTCCTTGTTAGTGCTCTTAGAAACCTACATTTGCTAGTCCTTAGGTCTATTATATACACTGGATGATAATTTCAATAACATATAGCAGATATATGATCATATTTATGACATGTATAGCATTCGATGTCAGGCATGTGTGAGTGTGTATATGAATATCTTCTTATCTGGGACACACGTGGAGGATAAGCCTGAGATTGGTTGGCTTGGAATATTAGGCTCAACAAGATCTTTGGATTTCACAAATTCAATGCTTCTATAAGAAGAAAAGGTATTGTTAGTGTTAGTCTCCTTTGCATTTTCCACACTTAGGCATGAAGATAAATCTCCAAAACCTAATCTTGACCTATCAGAGACGGGTCTCTAACTTACTATCATGGACTCCATAGAAACAGAAGAAAGATTCCATATTAAAATTATCTTCTCTAGATCCTCTATCTTAGATATTAGAGTTAACTCTCTGTGTACACTGTGCTCAATTATCTTTCTCAAACTTGCATTCTCAACCTCAAGGTTGGCAAGAGAGGGAGCACTTCATAGAGCAGTTTCCAACTCTATGAGAACTTTTTCTTTTTCCTCTTAAAGAAGAAAATGATACTTTGATAGAACCCTAAACCATTTCATATATTAATGTAGATCTACAGTTATATCATGTAAAGCAGTTCTAAGATCATTAATATTTATGTCAAGAGAGTTAAAATCAAATTCCTCACTGATGTCAATTTCTCGATGATCAGTGACCTTATTGGCAACTTCATCATCTACTTCAATAGCAATCAGACAGAGATTTGCTTTCTGAGGTGCTTCATCATCACTGCACTCAAAGCTTGAATCATTCTCTGAATTACTCCATGATCCCTCAGCTACAAAGTCTTTCTCTTTCTTGTGATGCTTCCTGTAGCCCTTATACTCCTTCTTTGAGTAGGACTTCTTCTCGTCTTTCTTCAGATCTTCTCGCAGAGGTTTGGTGCATTCTGCGATATAGTGACTAGGCTTCTTGTAATTATAACAGAGATCTTTTTCTTGATCTCTGCTACTAGTGCCTTTATTGTAGTTGTTCTTTGGTCTCTAGCTACTACTCTTGTGCATGAACTTTCTTAGCCTTCTTGAAATCAAAGCTACTTCTTCCTCTTCATTAGCATCATCATCATCATTAGAATCTTCTCATGTAGGAGCTTTAGAAATAGTTCCTTCTGAAACTTTTAGAGCAACTCCTTTATGTAGTAGTCTCTACTTGTTGATTAAGTTTTAGTTTATAGGTAAGGAGATTACCATAGAGCTTTTGTATAGTTATTTCATGCTGATTATTTGATTCTCGAATAGCAATGGTTTTGGCATCCCACTTACTAGGAAGTGCTCTCATAAACTTGATGATGAGGTCTTTATTTGGATAGACCTTTGCATAAGCTTTTAGTGAATTGAGTAGAATAATGAATCTTTCATAAGTAGCAGTCAAGTTCTCTCTTGGAGTATGAATTTTTTTTTTTCATATTGTTGGGTTAGAAAAAACTGCTTATTCTCTTTAACTTCTTCAGTTCCTTCATGTATGATCAACAGAGCTTGCCAGACTTCTTTTGTGACGCCCCCAAAATAGGTATACATCACCCATTCTGAGTTGTCAATACATGGTACAGAAATAACTACAACTTTATTATTACAACAGTAAAACTGTGAGTTTGAATACAAATATTATCTTCTAGACAATATCTATACTCAAATAAATCCTCATCATATTTATTGATACATTATTTTACAAAAATGGTGAGGACTACTAAACAACTCTCTCTAGAACCTTCATTCCATACCCCGACTCGTACTAGTTATATTCTCGCCTCCTGAGAAGAAAAATGGAACAAAAAGGAAAAGGGTGAGCTCAACTAGCCCAAGAAGAATAATATTATGACTAAGATAATATACAAAAAATTATCGTTAGTCTTCAACAGGAAAAATCTAATAGAATACAATAGACAACAAGTTTTAAATCAAGATTCGCAATGAAATAATAATTCATTAGAAGAGTTAAGTAGAGAATGCAAACTACTATCTTCTATGTATGAATTTAAAAGTTCGTCGTCTATCTTTTATCCCTGTAACATCAATCAATATATATCTGGAATTAAATATTCATCTTTGCACTACAGGCCAAAGATATTCATCAGTTGGTCATGTTCATCTAAACACATGTTCATCTTTGCACTACGTGCCAAAGATATTCACCAGAAATCATTCATATTTGCAATACAGGCCAAAGATATTCAATAATATCATCATTTAAGACTGAGGATGATGAAAAATATTTTTAAAGAAACGAATCCAGTGAAACAAAATGACAAGGATTAAGGATTAAGGATTAAGGATTAAGGATTAAGGATTAAGGATTCGTACTTTGTTTTATCCATGTCCAAAAATACCTCAAAAATAATCATAGTGGTGTAAAATTCAAGAATGATCAAAACATGGATACAATCAAAGCTAGTATCCACAATAGATATTTTAGACGAAAAGGGAAAATTTTTATTTTTTGATGAATAGTGCCGTATTGGTGAATAGTGTCGTATACGTGAATAGTGCCGTATACATGAATAGTAACTCCTACACCAAAAGTTCCAAATTTGATAAAAACTTCAGATCAATATTTCAGCATAATGATATTGAAGAAATAATATCATACGAAAAAAAATAATATCCCTTACCTAAAAACAAGATTTTAGTTGAAACAACAGGATATAAGCTATGACTTGAACTTGCAATCAGATAGCAACAAAGACTAAAGTATACTCAAAATACTCACAAGAATACCGATAATATAGAGAGAAAACTTCATTTACGGTGTGATTTTTAATTCTAACCTAAGCACCTATTTATAGAAAATGCTTAGAACACCAAAAGTAGAAAATTTAATAAAATATAAATATAAATATATATATATATATATATATATATATATATATATATATATATCAAAATTCCTACGCCTACTCTTGAAATCGATTTCAAATTTCAATAAGCACATGCCACCTTCTAGAAAAAGTAAGAAAAATGTTTTTCTAATTTAAAATAATTTAAACTTCCAAAAATTAATTATTTCGGAGCTTCGGAACTTCAATAATTCACAATAAATAGCCCTTTTGTCAGAAAATTCGAAACTCGCAACTCTTATAGGAAATTCAATTCTCTACAACTTTACAGAAGAAAGTTTTTCTAAATTCCAAACAAAAATTGACCAAAATTTACAAACGGCAATTTTACAGGCTATAATCAAATTTCAGTCAAGAAATAGGTCTACCGACACACAAAACCTGTTTTTAAATATTTTTTGTAACAAAAATACTCCTCCTCCACATATACTCATATATCCCACATTCATCGTAAAAATATCATCATTATTATATTATTAAAATATAATAATATATTTAAATGAATTATTTTATCAGAAAAAGATAAAATTTCAATTTTCAACAATTGTCACATTAAAAATTTTCTCCATCTATATCCACATAAAATCAATATTTTCCTCATCATATGAATCAATAATTAATTATTCACAAATAATATTATGTAATCACAATATTGACAACCGTGCAATTCCGGAAAGAGGGGCTTTCCAATAAGAATTTCTCCTTCATCGGGCGCAATTAGGTGACCAAACCTCTCCTTAGATGTAATTTTTTTAGACATTGCCAATAATGTTATCTAATAATATTTTTCAGATAATATGAATTATTGCTTCGATAATGAAAAATATCGTGTAATGACAATTATTGAAACAACAACAATATAAAATATCAACGCAAAGAATTATTGAATCAATAAAATAAAATACTAAGCAAGAATTCATCGTAACAATTATTGAGTAGTGCCTTATTACGTAAGAATCAATAATTGGTGCAATACCGCAGTGTAATATTTCTTACGTGTTTTAACCAAGAGTATTTTAACAAAGTATTAATGGTAACAACTACATCGTTATTTATAAACAACTTATATTTGTCATTTTCTTCATCCAATCACTTTCAAGTTATGGGGCCCAATATTGTCAGTGGCAGCCGCATTTGCGAATATTCCCCACAAAGAAGAATATTCCACCACCAAACTAATATTTTATAACCACTTGCTTATTTGAAATATTTGCGTATTTTACCCATAACTATCCACATTAATCAAATCAACCCTTACTATTTTAAAATAATAAATAGAGAAAATTAAATTTCATTTATTAATAATTTGGGGTCTTACAACCTCCCCTCCTTAGGAAATTTCGTCCTCGAAATTGACGTACGTACCTGGTGTTTCAAAAATGTGAGGATACCTTGCTTTCATTTCCGTTTCCAACTCCCAGGTCATTTTCTCTATAGCATGATTTCTCCACAAAACTTTATCTTGTGGTATGACCTTCGTGCGTAGGACATGCTCCTTTCTATCCAAGATCTTAACAGGTACCTCCTCATACGTTAAGTCTTCGGCTATCTCGTCCGGTTCTAACTCAATAACGTGGTTCGGGTCTTTCACATATTTACGTAGTACAGATATGTGAAACACATTATGAACACGAGACATACTCGGAGGTAACACGAGTCTATAGGCTTCATTTCCTACTCGGTCAAGAATTTGAAATGGACCAATAAATCATGGATTGAGCTTTCCTCGTTTCCCAAATCTTGTAACTCCCTTCCATAGAGCTACACGCAACAATACGTGATCCCCAATACTAAATTCCACGTGTTTTCGATGAAGATATGCATAACTCTTTTGTCGATCCTGTGCCATTTGTATAAGTTGTCGAATCATTTGGATCTTTTCCGTAGTCATACGTACCAACTCGGGTCCCAACAATGTTGCTTCACCCACCTCGTCCCAACATACTGGAGAGCGACATTTTCGTCCATATAATGCTTCGAATGGAGCCACACCTATACTTGCCTGATAACTGGTGTTGTAGGAGAATTCCACCAATGGTAAATACTTATCCCAACTGCCCTTGAAGTCTAGGACACATAGTCTTAATAAATCTTCAAGAGTTTGAATAGTCCTCTCTGATTGTCCGTCTGTTTGAGGATGGTATGCTTAATCAATCAGAACCGCGCCCATAGCTTTTTCCAAGCTAACCCAAAATCTTGAAGTGAATCTTGGGTCACGATCCAAACTATGGATACCGACATGCCATGCAACCTCACAATCTCATTTACATATATACTAGCAAGACGTTCAAGGAATAAGTCTCCGATCGGCAAGAAATGAGCAGACTTGGTTAATCTATCAACAATAACCCAAATAGCATTGATGCCTTGAGAAACCGTAGGAAGAGCCGTAACGAAATCCATGGTAATGTGTTCCCACTTCTATTTTGGAATCTCAAGTGATTGCAACGGACCCTTAGGTACTAGATGCCCGCCTTTTACACGTTGATAAGTTAAACACATCGAGATAAACTTTGCAATCTCTCTCTTCATATTGTTCCACCAAAATGTATGTAGAAGATCACGATACATTTTAGTACTTCCGTGATGGATTGCAAATGGTGTATTGTGTGCCTCCATCATAATCTTGTACTTCAAATCGTAGTCGTTAGGGACACAAAGTCTAGAATGGACTCAAGTATTCCTTCTTCATCAATTCTCGCTTAGGAATAGCACCTTCTTGTACTTTCTTCTTCATACGCATCATTTCCGGGCCTGGGTGGCTTGAGCAACCTTAACTTTTTCTATTAAAGTTGGCTTTACGCAGATACTTAACATCATCGCACTCATTATCGCATATGATCTTCTACTCAACGCGCGTCTACCACCACGTTCGCTTTTCAGGATGGTATTGAATAGTGTGGTCGTAATCTTTCAACAACTCAAGCCAACGTCGTTGCTGCGCATGTTAAGTTCCTTTTGCGTGAAGAAATATTTGAGACTTTTATGGTCCAATATATCTCCACTTTCTCCCAGATAGATAGTGCCTCCAGATCTTTAGCATGAAAAACGATCGGGCCGCTAACTCTAGATCATGAGTAGGATAATTCCTCTCATACTCTTTAAGTTGTCGCGAGGCATAGGCTATGACTTTCCCACGTTGCATGAGAACACATCCTAACCCTTTGCCTCAAGCATCATCAGAGATTACAAATCCATCCGTGCAGATGGTATTGTTAGAAACAAAAGTAGAAATGAGTCTCCTCTTGAGCTCTTGGAAACTCTTTCGCATTCCTCGCTCCATACTTAATTTATATCTTTTCGAGTCATTTGAGTTAATGGAGTAGCGATTCGAGAAAATCCTTCCACTAAATCTCGATAATAACCAATTAAGCTTGTAGAAAGCTACACTTGGCCACCGACTGCTGTTGCTCCCAACTTTGTATTGCTTCAATCTTCGCCGGGTCCACAAATACTCCATGTTTTGACACCACGTGCCCAAGGAATGCTACTTCCTCAAGCCAGAACTCGCATTTCTTCAATTTGGCATATAGTTTGTTTTCACGAAGCCTTTGGAGTACCAACTTCAAATGGTGTTCATGATCTTCACGACTTTTGGAATATATGAGGATGTCATCAATAAAGACAACAACGAACTGATCCAAATATTCCTTGAATACTCGGTTCATCATATCTATGAAAGCCGCAGGATCATTAGTCAATCCAAAAGACATGACTAAGAATTCATAATGCCCGTACCGAGTTCTGAAGGCAGTCTTTGGAATATCCTCAGTTCTAATCTTCAGCTGATGATATCCAGAATGAAGATCGATTTTTGAAAAAAATTATGCTCCTTGCAACTGGTCAAACAAGTCATCAATACGAGGTAGAGGATACCTATTCTTGATGGTGACATGGTTCAATTCCCGATAGTTAATACAAAATTCGCATACTACCGCCTTTTCTTCTTTCTTTACGAATAAAACAGAGCACCCCAAGGAGATGTACTAGGACGAATGAAACTGGATGTCCAACAAACCCCGTAGTTGGACCTTTAACTCCCGAAGTTCAATAGAGCCATTGTACCAAAGTTCAAGATCAATAAAGAATTCAACTTCACGTTCCGGGGGTAGGCCGGAAGTTCTTCAGAAATACGTCAGGAAAGTCAATAACAACAGGAATATTATTCAAATTTGACGTGTCTTTATTCAAATCCATAACATGGGCTAAGAAAGCTTGACATCCGTTTTTCAATAAACGAATAGCTTTATGATTAGATATGACAGTGATTGATTTTAATGGTTTAGTTGCTTGAATTCGTACAACAGGTTGGTTAGGAATATGAAAACTAACAACCTTACGAAAACAATCAATTTTGGCATGATGAGTAGTTAACCAATCAATCCCTAAAATCACATCAAAGGCAAGTATCTTTAAAGAGATAAGGTCAACAGGTAATGTGATGGTGCCAACTTGAATCAAACAAGATTTATAAACAGTGGATGTGATGAAAGTTTCTCCTAACGGAGTTTCCACAGATAGGTCAAAGTCTAATTTCTCCGGAGTCAAGTTTAAACGTTGAGCACAAGCAGCGGAGAGATAAATGAATGGGTAACACCCGAGATCAAGTAAGGTATAAACTTTGCAAGAATTTATAAATAGCTTACCCGTGATCACCTCGTTTGGGTTCCTCGATTTTGACCACCACAACAAACGCTTCTTCTAGGAACCGTTGACTTTGACTTTTCTAGGGCGGTCTTTTGAGTCACCGCCCTCATTGAACTAGGTTTCGCCACTGCATAATCTCGAGCGATATGTCCTTCCTTTCCACAATTATAGCATACCTTGAGCTGTTGTGGGCGTTTGGACCGATATGTCCCTCTTTCCCGCATTTATAGCATACGACCGGGTGGTCGTTTCTCCTCCCTTAGAACCGATTCACGTAAGACCGCTCGTCTTCACATGGTCGTTGTTAAATCTCCTCTTTTTAAAATCTCCTCCCCGACTCGCTTCTTCTATTTTCATGGCCATGATTACCACCAGAGTGATTACCATTTTGTCCATCTTTTTTTTCTCCTCATTGGTTATCGTTGTTTTGTTGACTCGCTATCTCCGATATGATCCTCGATTGTGGTCCCTCGGTTGACCGCATTTCGTTATCTCGCTTCTAATAATTGAGCCCATTTACAACATCTGAATAGAGAGAAAATTTATGAGAAATGAGATATTGTCAGATATCTGGGTTTCAAACCTCTCGTAAACATCATCAGCATAACGTTCCTCATTCTCCACAAAATGAGGTCTGAAACTGGATAACTCGCAAACTTTGCCTCGTCATCGAGACTTTGTCATGTTGTTTTGTTCTAATCTGATGAACTCCACTTCCTTCATATGATTTAACACTTTCGTGAAAGTATTTGTCATTAAATAGTTTCAAACGTCTCCCAAGACATCTTTGAAAGTGGTGGATGGGTACGCTTTACGACTCCCACCAAGAAGTCCGCTTCGCCGGAACATAAAGGTGGCGAATGGAACCTTTGTTCCTCCATGCATCCCAAGACATCGAATATCTTGGTAATTTGCTTGACCCATGTTTCCGCCATGATCGGATCGGCTTTCTTTAAATTCTCGGTGGTCCCAACTCTTTGAAGCGCTTGGTTTGTGACAACCCGTGAATTGCTATCATTTCCTCCTCAGATTTTGAACACGAGTCTCCTCGTTCGATTTTGCACTGAATCGCAAAAAGCTTCTAAACATCCCTCGCTCATCATCTCGCCATTGGTGTTGTTCACAAGAGGAACATTGCCACTGTTGCACGCTCTCCTCGTTGGTGAGTACAAAGCGTCTACACGGTCTCATTTCCACTATTAATATTCTCGATCGACATTCTCAAACACGTCATAAAACAAGGGTTAATTAAGGAAATCAATATATCACATAATATCCCTATATAATTGACCAACTAACAAATAAGCTTAGGTAAGACACACTAGAGAAGGATTTACTCGCCTCTCCCTCCTAGTTCTATTCCCGATCTCCGCCAGAGATCATATCCCTAAGCTCGATACCAACCGTGACGCCCCCCAAAATAGGTATACATCACCCATTACGAGTTGTCAATACATGGTACGTAAACAACTACAACTTTATTATTACAACAAGAAACTGTGAGTTTGAATACAAATATTATCTTCTAGACAATATCTATACTCAAATAAATCCTCATCACATTTATTGATACATTATTTTACAAAAATGGTGAGGACTACTAAACAACTCTCTCTAGAACCTTCATTCCATACCCCAGACTGCGTACTCGCTTATATTCTCGCCTCCCCGAGAAGAAAAATGGAACAAAAAGGAAAATGGTGAGCTCAACTAGCCCAAAGTAAAGAATATTATGACTAAGATAATATACAACAAATTATCGTTAGTCTTCAACAGGGAAAAATCTAATAGAATACAATAGACAACAAGTTTTAAATTAGTATTCGCAACGAAAATAATAATTCATTAGAAGAGTTAAGTAGAGAATGCAAACTACTATCTTCTATGTATGAATTTAAAAGTTCATCGCCTCATCTTTTATCCCTGTAACATCAATCAATATATATCCGAATTAAATATTCATCTTTGCACTACAAAGCCAAAGATATTCATCATTGGTCATGTTCATCTAAACACATGTTCATCTTCGCACTACACGCCAAAGATATTCACCGTAAATCATTCATCTTTGCAATATGTGCCAAAGATATTCAATAATATCATCATTTAAGACCGAGGATGATGAAAATATTTTAAAGAAACGAATCCAGTGAAACAAAATGACAAGGATTAAGGATTAAGGATTCGTACTTTGTTTTATCCATGTCCAAAAATACCTCAAAAATAATCATAGTGGTGTAAAATTCAAGAATGATCAAAACATGGATACAATCAAAGCTAGTATCCACAATAGATATTTTAGAGGCGAAAAGGAAAATTTTCATTTTTCGATGAATAGTGTCGTGATTCGTGAATATCGTTTGTCAGATACGTGAATAGTGCCGTATACGTGAATAGTAACTCCGACACCAAAAGTTTCAAATTTGATAAAACTTCAGATCAATATTTCAGCATAATGATATTGAAGAAATAATATCATTACGAAAAAAAATAATATCCCTTACCTCGAAACAAGATTTAGTTGAAACACCTGATATAAGCTATGACTTGAACTTGCAATCAGATAGCAACAAAAGACTCAAAGTATACTCAAAATACTCACAAGAATACGCCGATAATATAGAGAGAAAACTTCAGTTTAAAGTGTGATTTTCAATTCTAACCTAAACACCCTATTTATAGGAAAATGCTTAGAACACCAAAGTAGAAAATTTAATTAATATATATATATATATATATATATATATATATATATATCAAAATTCCTACGCCTACTCTTGAAATCTGATTTCAAATTTCAATAAGCACATGCCACCTTCTAGAAAAAGTAAGAAAAAATGTTTTTCTAATTTAAAATAATTTAAACTTTCAAAATCAATTATTTTGAGACTTGAACTTCAATAACTCACAATAAATAGCCCTTTTATCGAAAAATTCAAAACTCGCGACTTTTATAGGAAATTCAATTTCTACAACTTTACTGTGAAGAAAGTTTTTCCAAATTCCAAATGTAAATCGACCGAAATCCACAAACCACGATTTACAAAGCTATAATCAAATTTCAAATCAAGAAATGGGTCTACCGACACACAAAAAACTGCTTTTTAATTATTTTTGGTAACAAAAATACTCCTCCACATATACTCATATATCCCACATTCATCGTAAAAATATCATTATTATTATATTATTAAAATATAATAATATATTTAAATGAATTATTTTATCGTAAAAAGATAAAATTTTAATTTTCAACAATTGTCACATTAAAATTTTCTCCATCTATATCCACATAAAATCAATATTTTCTCATCATATGAATCAATAATTAATTATTCACAAATAATATTACGTAATCACAACGTGCAGCCTCAGAAAGAGGGGCTTTCAATAAGAATTTCTCCTCATCTTGCGCCGCAATTAGGTGACCAAACCTCTCCTTAGATGTAACTTTCTAGACATTGCCAATAATGTTATCTAATAATATTTTTCAGATAATATGAATTATTGCTTCGATAATGAAAAAAATCTTGTGTAATGACAATTATTGAAACAACAACAATATAAAATATCAACGCAAAGAATTATTGAATCAATAAAATAAAATATCAATAAAGAATTACTATAACAATTATTGAAAAGGCCTTCTTCACGTAAGAATCAATAATTGGTGCAATACTGCAGTGTCATCGTGTTTTAACCAATTTAGTATTTTAACAAAGATTAATCAGTAATAACTACATCGTTATTTATAAACAACTTATATTTGTCATTTTCTTCATCCAATAGCTTTCCGTTATGGGGCCCACATTAAGGTCAAGGGCACTTGCATTTAATATTCCCCGATAAAGAAGAATATTCCACCACCAAACTAATATTTTATAACCACTTGCTTATTTGAAATATTTGCGTATTTTATCCATAACTATCCACATTAATCAAATCAACCCTTACTATTTCAAAATAATAAATAGAGAAAATTAAATTTCATTTATTAATAATTTGGGGTCTTACATCTTTGGCTGTTGTACATTTCACCACATTCTCAAATAGTTCATCTTCTAGATCCATGAACAAGATGTTCTTAGCCATTTTATCCAATTGCACAAGCTTCTTCTAATTGTATGTCCATTCATCTATGTGCTTAACTATCATCTTGTTTGGATCATTAGAGGTTGAAACCAGCTTTATTAGAGTGTATGGACCACTAATGACAGCATCAAATAGAACTTCATCTATTGCATCCATATACGCTACAAACGAACTTTCTAGTTAGAAAATTTTTCCTTATTTAGAAGGGGTGGTTCATTCCCACCACCAAGCTCAAAACCGATTTTATTGTGTGTCATAAGATCAACTCAAAGTGTAATCTTAATATGTTCTTGAGAACCTACTCTAATACCACTTATTATTTCCCAAAGGCACAATGGAGATCTAGAAGGGGGATCTTTAAAACTTTTGCTTGTTTAAAGAGTCGTTACCAGATAATTAATATGTTCGAGTAACTTTAACACAATGGAATATTAGTTTAGAAAACTCCCCTTAAATATTGAATGAAATCTCAGTTCTATGGTTGTTAACCACTTAAGAAATATAATAGTAATAACAAATATGGCATAAAGTAAATAACACAAGATCTTTTTAAGTGGTTCGGAATATAAACAACTCATAGTCCAGTCTTCTATTTCAACAAGTAGGATATCCACTAAGGATGGGTCACAAAGACTGTAACAATCTAGAATTTTTATTTCTACTTTCAAATATTTATTGAATTAAATAAATATTTTAGTTGATGTGTTTAGTGTTAAATAAATATTTGTTTAATTTGATTACTTTGTTTAATTTGATTACTTATTAATTAAATAAATAATTCGTGAGTTGTGAGGAATTAACTTGATTAAGTGTAATATGTTAATTAAGTTGATATTCGGTAATTTTGTATGTTGAAGTTAATTAAATTAAAAGAGTGATGAATCAATATTCTAATTTAATGTAATAATTAAATTAGAGAGTTGATAAGGATTAAAGGAATTGTTATAATATTGTTTCAATTTAATTTAGTAATTCAAGTGATGTACTAATTTATTAAATAAAATTATAATGAAAATTATAATTTTACCGCAATTTGATAATGTGGTATTTTGATTTAATAAGGTGTTGCTAGTTTTAATTTAATTAAATTGAATATGGGAATATAATTAAATAAAGTGTGATAATAAACTATATAATAAATGAGTTATTAAAATAAATTAAAAGATTTTTAATTCAGTTTTGCCAAACAAGACTTAAGGATTTTAATTCTTTAATTTTAAATTGGTTTTACCAAACAAGCCTTAGTGACTTTTGAATTTAAAACAAAATTGACAAAGAATTAAGAAGGGGTATTATATGTTTTATCAGTTTTTATATTACGTAATAAAATATATTATATGTATATATCATTTTTATAAGTTACGTATAATATAGAGAGAGGAAGAAGATAAACAGAGAAAGAAAAGAGAAAGCTTGAGAGAAAGTGAGAAGTCTGTGAGTTTGAGAAAACCAAAGGAGGTTTCTACCATCTTTGTTGATCAAACAAGAAATTTAAGTTAGTAATCTAACTTTCAATTATCAGTTTACTCTCTTTATTGTTCTTCCTTAAAAAACTTATTTTTATTTCTCTATAATTTGAATTCTATTATAATTGTTGAAAATATGGCTTACATATGTTAATTAGTGAATATAAACTGTTTTTATATAATTTGTATGTGATTTAGAGTATGTTAATCCATGAAAACATTTTATATGTGAAGAAATCATGTTTACAGAAAATTACAGTTATGCGTATATGATATGGCTTATTTTGGAATCAAAATTAATAATCAATTCATAATATAAAGTGTAAACTGACTTTTAATTGTGTAAATATGAGAATATACGAAAACAAAGTAATTTAAACGGACTGTTTTAGTTGAAAAACGAATTCACAGTGATTAATTATGCTAAGAATGTAAAAAAGTGAAGAAATAGCAAAAAATAATGAAATTTGGAGGTTTTAATTAGTTCTTTATGTTGTTTATATGGTTATAAAAATGTTAGAAACATTACTTTATGTTTCTGTAAAGTTTATGTGTTTTATATGTGCTAAATTGGTTGTTAGAAAGGAGCTTTTAGGCCTATTTGGCTTTGTTCTATATTCTTCGCGAACTAGAACGACACTCGAATCGTGCTAAGGGCTCCAGCCACGACCCAGAGAGCACGATTCAACGCCGCAAAGACCAGATTCAAGGCCTAGTTGAACGCGGTAGTGCCAGATCAGTATCAGAATGCCGGCCGTCAGTTTAAACTGGAATGTCAGTATTTCAGGTAAGCGATTTGGCATTCGAAATGTGATGTTTAGTATACAACCCTGTAAATGTTAATGTATCATGATATTATAATTATAAAATGTGATTAATCATGTTGAAGTGTTGTTATAATATCAAATATGAAGATTGTCAATTAAAAGTTATGTGATAAATGAAACTAGTGTTAATAAAATTAGAAGTGTGGTTTAACCATGTGATTAAACCTAAGGCTACAAGTAGTACATGAAATAGATATTTAATTATGTACTGAGATCATGTAGTAACTAATTATGTCATGATAACATGTGTATATGATATTGGGAATCAAGTTATACTATTTAGCTTACACGTAAGGCAAGTTTCTAAACCTTAATCTCTAGTTGAGCTTATCATACCTTACTTATTTTATGCAAGTTTGCTATCCTATTTTGTTTCTAAATTACTGTTGGTCGAAATCTAATTATGCTCACACGCAAGTGCACGTGGTCAACAAGTAATATAGTAGTAAGAAAAAGTATCATTCCCACAGAGAGTAGTATGAAATTAATCCTAACAATTGCTAGTTTTCTATTAACCCAATTTTATTAAACTATCCAAATTAATAATTATAAATATGAAAAACTAAGAAACTAAAAATACCAATCAATCAACACAACTTAAAACCTATAACTTCAAGCAAATATTGGAGAATTAGGCTTACAACTTCACTTTAAGTCTCACTCCGATTGTTACACCTTATTCCAGTTCAATTCACTATCCTAGTTTATTATTCAAGAACACTTAGGTAGAATTAGCCATCTCTCAACACACTAATACCATATTAACTTAAATCCATAAATTAAATAGAATTAAGCCAAACACCCTAATCAACTAATTCACTATATCTCTATGTGAATTAAAATCAAATAAGGTTTAAATTAAAATTGTCTACACGATTACATGCGATGTTAAGCATATCTCTACCCTAACATTCATCAAGATTCCATTCAAACACAGAATTCAAGAACACATGCTAAAGTAACTATGTCTAGATTTGTACATCATCTCTCGAATCCATACAAATCCGCATAGAATTGGTGATCAAGCAATTCATAAATTAAATCACAAATCACAATCGATAAACTGAATGATAGGTTATTAATACTGAAATTAAGGCTTCACAGTCATCGATCAACTATAATGATCCATCATAAGCCTATAAAGTAATTTAGTTCATCATGAATTAAATAAAAACTGAAATTATAAAAGAATCCATCATCCCAATTATAATAATTGAATTAAAGAAGTAGAATAGATACAAAACCACCCTTCTTCTTCTCTCCAACTTGCAATCTTCGTGATTCTGACCTTCAATTCTTTCCTCCAATGTTCTTCACTCAAATTAGGGCTCAATATTGCTCCTTGATTGATTGTTGTTATATCCCCTATTTTTGTATTATCTGATCATAAGATATGTATTTTTGTTTATAAACCGATGCCAATCGAAATCCCAAGCCATACTAACTTGCTTCCTTCACATTGCTGCATAACTCTAATGAAACAGAACTCTTTCTCTTGCCCCATACCCCCGCCCCGGTGGGGGTTTTATTCTATAAATGTCCACCCCGGCGGAGGGGTCTTCAGACTGTCGAGTACCCTGGGCTCCAATGGGGTTTCTTCAGATTCATGCCATTTCCCGTGACGGCTTTTTTTCAAGCAAAAGTGATTATTTTGCCTTTTTATGCCATATTTTTTCCATAAAACCACCATTTATGCCACAAATGCTATGCCACGACACCTGAACATAAATAAGTAAAAACGAACATAAATATATAAGATCAACACAGTGTAAGTCCGAATTAGAGGTCGATTTGTAGGTATAAAACCCACTCATAAAACTCCCCCAAACTTAAACCCGTGCTAGTCCTCGAGCACGAAACAAAACAAAAATGCAATGCAATGCAATGCAATGGAATGAAACTAATATACATGCCTACGAATCCAGCAATAATGACATAAACAAGTTTGTTCAACCGGCCTCAATGAAATCAAGTAAACATGATAACATCTCATATCAAAACTAATCAGTACTTTCAATACGGCACATATCTGCGAATCATCTTGTCTGCGCACTGTCTGAATAAGTATGGCTCATCCCACATATACCACTTGACGTCATGTAGGAACTTCTTTTTCTGTTGTCATGTCAGATCAGGGGGGAGGATTTTTCTCATCAAGTAATTGGAAAAATCCACATACCATGGAAATTCTTAGTTAACTCCAAAAAGCTGCTCATCTGGGAATGATTAATTGATTACACACTTATCTGCTTCATCCTTATCTAGATTTTCCAGCCTCGAAAGATGATCCGCCACTTGGTTTTCTATCCCCTTCCTATCCTTTATTTCCAAGTCAAATTCCTGAAGGAGTAGAATCCATCTGATTAGTCTAGGATTAGAATCCTTCTTCAAAATTAAATAACAAATTGCCGAGTGATCCGTGTATACCACAACCTTTGTTCCAATCAAGTAGGCTCTGAATTTATCAAAGGCATATACTACTGTAAGTAAATCCTTCTCGGTGGTAGTGTAGTTAAATTGTGCATCCATAAGGGTTTTACTTGTGTAGTATATGGCATGGAATATTTTCTCTCGGTGTTGAACCAAAACAGCTCCTACTGCGTAGTCGTTAGCATCACACATTAACTCAAAAGTCATAGTCCAATTTGGTGTGACATTCACTAGAGCTGTAGTCAACTTGGTATTCAACTACTCAAACACTGCTTTACATTCTTCATCAAAACTAAATATTGCATCTTTCTCTAAAAGACTACACAATGGTTTTGCAATCTTAGAGAAATCCTTTATAAACCTTCTATAGAACCCGGCATGTCCAAGAAAACTGCGAATTCGCTTCACTGAATTTGGTGGTGGAAGATTCTCGATCATGTTTAACATTGCCTTATCATCCTCCAAGCCTTTTACAGTGACCTTGTGCCCCAAGATTAATCCTTCTTCAACCATAAAGTGGCACTTTTCCTAGTTAAGCACCAAATTAGTTTCCACACATCGCTGTAGGACCATGACCAAATTCTCCAAACACTTATCAAAAGTGTTTCCATAGACTAAAAAGTCATCCATGAAAACTTCCACATTCTTCTCCACCATGTCCGAGAAGATATCGTTGGAATGTAGCTAGTGTGTTACATAACCCAAAGGACATCCTTCTAAATTCAAAGGTGTCGTATGGGCATGTAAAGGTGGTCTTCTCTTGATCCTCGAAAGCTATAACTATTTAGTTGTACCCTGAGTATCCATCTAATAGATAATTGTATTCATGTCCAGCTAGTCGGTCCAACATCTGATCAATGAAGGGTAGAGGAAAGTGATCCTTTCGAGTTGCTTTATTTAGTTTCTTGTAGTCCATTCAAAGCCTCCATTCGGTCATTATCCTTGTCGAAATCAGCTCATTATCTTCATTCTTAATCATTGTTTTTTTGGCACGCACTATACTGGACTGACCCATGCACTGTCTGAAATCAGGTAAATAATTCCTGCATCCAGCCACTTCAGTATTTCTTTCTTTACCACTTCTTTCATGATTGGATTTAGCCATCTCTGATGTTCCATTGTTGTCTTTGCATCCTCTTCCATGAGAATCTTGTGCATATAGAAGGATAGACTTATTCCCTTTATGTCGGCAATTGTCCAGCCTATTGCAGACTTGTATTCCCTTAAAATCCTTAGCAATTTACTTTCCTATAATTCGTTAAGCGTAGATGCAATAATAACAGGTAAAGTATTTGAATCACCCAAATAAGCATACTTGAGGTGATTAGGAAGAAGTTTGAGCTCAAGAGTGGGTGGCTCCTCGAGTGAAGGTTTCATCCGAGCTGAAGCTCTTTCTTTTGTGTGAAGTGGCTCAAATGGAACCTTGAATCTATTAACTCGAGGAAAAGAATCTAGCATATATAAGTAATTCACAAACTCTGGATCATCCAAATCCTCATCCCCTAGTAGTGTGGTTTCCAACGGATCACTGACCAAATTTTTTACCAGGTCTTCATTAACTATCCGGTCGTTGACATCCACCTGGAAACACTGCTCTTCATCAATAGGTAACTTCATAGCTTTAAATACATTGAATGTAACTTCCTGGTCTTGAACCCTCATGGTTAATTCCCCTTTATGAACATCAATAAGAGTCCTACCCATAGCCAAAAATGGTCTCCCTAAGATGATTGGGATGTTTTTATCTTCTTCATAATCCAAAATTATGAAATCTACTGGAAAAATAAATTTGTCCACCTTAACCAAAATGTCTTCCACAATTCCTCTTGGATAAGTTATCGATCTGTCTGCTAACTACAACGATATGTTTGTAGGCTTTGGAGCTGGTAAACCCAATTCAGTATAAACAGGTAATGGCATAAGGTTTACACTTGCTCCCAAGTCACAGAAACACTTTTTGAAGGCCATGTTACCGATCATGCAAGGTATTGTGAAAATCCCCAGATCCTTCAACTTTGGAGGTAACTTTCTCTGTAAAACTGTTTTGCATTCCTCCGTCAAAGCCACAGTTTTGTAATCCTCTAACTTTTTCTTCCTTAACAGAATACCCTTCATAAATTTGGCATAACTTGGCATTTACTCTAGGGCTTCTGCGAAAGGAATATTGATTTGAAGTTTCTTGAAAACTTCCAAAAATTTGGAGGATTGTTTGTCTAATTTATATTTTTGGAGTCTCTGCTGAAATGGTGGTGGAGGATACACAACTGGCTCAACATCTGACTTGGTCTTGTCATCTTGCTTTTCCTCAACATGTTTCCCTTCAACCACTTTGTTTTCGTTCTCTTTGACATCCTTCTTAGCTGAATTTTCTGCATTTTCCCCTTCAAGATGTTTTCCACTCCTCAAAGTGATTACTTGACATGATTTCCCTTCGGATTCTTTTCTATGTCACTAGGTAGTGTGCCTTGCGGCCTATTATTCAGTGCTAAGGCAAGCTATCCTATCTGATTTTAAAAGTTTTTGATGGCCACTGCTTGTAATTTCATCGCCGCCTCGTTTCCTAATATATATTTCAACAAAAGCTCCTCCAAATCTGCCTTTTTCTCTTGTTGTGGACATATTTATTGATGCTGATTTTGGAACTCCGGGGGATAAGAAGGTCATGAAGCCTGCTGATTTGGATTGTTACTCCATGAAAAGTTGGGATGGTTCCTATTCCCCGGGTTATAGGTATTTTGATACATGTTCTATGGAACCCTATTGTAGTTGCCCATAAACTGTACTGATATTGGGTTGATGGCACACTGTTCCGTAGGATGTTCTTTTGCACATAATTTGCAAACATACGCCACCTGTTGTGGTTGTGCACCTGTCAGAACATCCATTTTCTTTGATAAGGCTGAAATCTGTGCCGCCAATGCCGCTATTCCTGCTCTACTCTCTACCCCAGCTACCTTGGGTCATGTCATTCTCTTTGTCAGAGGCCATTGGTAGTTATTAGCTGTCATTGTTTATATTAGCTCATATACCTCCTCATAGCTCTTAGCAATAAACGCTCCACCTGAAGTTGTATCTATGCTTGTCCTGAGATTCCCATTCAACCCGTTGTAGAACATATTCATTTCCAGCCATTCAGGAAGTCCATGATGAGGGCACTTTCTGAGTAGTTCCTTGTATCGTTCCCATGCCTCATATAAAGACTCCCCATGCTGCTGCTCAAACATGGTGATCTCGCTTCTCATCTTTGCAGTTTTTGTTGGTGGGGAAAATTTTTGCCAAGAACTTCTGAGCGAGGTCGTCCTAAGTAGTTATTGAACCTGGCAGTAGAGAATGTAACCAACTCTTCACATTGTCCCACAGTGTGAACGGGAACAAGCGAAGTCTGACTGCATCATCTGACACCCCATTATATCTAAAGGTGTCACAGATTTCCAAAAAGCTAACCAAGTGTTCATTCGGATCATCGTTGGTTAATTCCCCGAACTAAACTGAGTTCTGAATCATCTGAATAGTCCCAGGCTTGATCTCAAAAGTATTTGCAGCAATCTTCGGCCTGGTGATACTCGACTGAAGCTCAATCACCTTGGGAGTAGCATATTCCCTTAGTGCTTTTTGATCTTCTGCAACCATTATTTCTTCCTTCTCAGAGTTCTCAAAGTTTTCCTTGGTGTCTTTAATCCACTTACTTAGCCTTTGATATCGTTTCTCGATATCGTCCTCGAAAGGAAGCAAGTCTGGCTTCTTAGACCGAGTTTGCATAAACTAACTCAAAGAACTTGAAACAGGAAATAACTAAACAAAACAAAAATTATTTAAGTAAAACTGAACTAAATAAATTGATATTGAAAAAATTAAAATCAATACAATTCCCCGGCAACGACACCAAAAACTTGTTGAACGAATTTCTAATTACGCTCAGCACGCAAGTGCACGTGGTCAACAAGTAATACAATGATAAGTCAAGTATCGTTCCCACAAAGAATAGCATGAAATTAAACCTATCACCAGTTTTATATTAATCCAATTTTATTAAACTATCCAAATCAATGATTATAACTAAGAGAAAAACTAAGAACTAAAAATACCAATCTATCAACACAACTTAAAAATTGTAAATTCAAGAAAATATTGGAGAACTAGGCTTACAACTTCACTTTAAGTCTTACTTCGATTATCACACATTTTTGCTATCTCAGCTTATTAATCAAGAATACTTATGTAGTATTAGTCATCTCTCGATGCACTAACACCATATTAACTTAAATCCACAAATTCGATAGAATAAAGCCAAACACCCTAATCAACTAACTCATTATATCTCTATGTGAATTAAAATCAAATAAGGTTTAAATTCAAGTTCTCTCCCCGATTACATACGATGCTAGGTATATCTCTATCCTAACATTCATCAAGATTCCATTCAAACACAGAATTCAAGAACACATGCTAAAGTAACTAAGTCTAGATTCATACATCCTCTCTTGAATCCATACAAATCCACACGGAATTGGTGATCAAGCAATTCGTAAATTAAAGCACAAGTCACAATAAGTAAAATGAATTGATAGATTATTAAACTGAATTCAAGGTATGATAATCATCGTTCAATAAGAAAGATCCATCATAAGCCTAAAAAGTAAGTTAGTTAATAAGTTAGTTAATCACAAATGAAATAAAAACTGAAATCATAAAAAAATCCATCATCCCAATTACAATAACTGAATTAAAGAAGTAGAATAGATATAAAACCACCCTTCTTCTTTGCTCCACTTCATAATCTTCATGACTCTGACCTTCAATTATTAACTCCAATGTCCTTCACTCCGATTAGGGCTCAAAATTGCTCCTTGATTAATTATTGTTATCTCCATCTTGTTGTTTTCTGTTATATTATCATCAGTCATGTATTTTATTCATAAATTGACGTCAATCGAAGTCCCAAGCCATGCCAACTTGTTCCCTTTCACGCTACTGCAGAACTCTAATTGAAACAAAACTCATGTCCTTGCCCCGTTTTTGTTCTATAGAGGCCCGCCCTGGTGGGGGGTTCTTCTGCAGTTGCACTTCTTACTCATTTTGATGCCACTTCCTGTCACAACGCCACCTTTATGCCACCAATGCTACTCCATGCCACCTAAATATAAAACAAACATAAAAGAGTAAAAATGAACATAAATATACAGGATCAACATAGTTTAAGCTCGAATTAGAGGCCGATTCGTAGGTATAAATCCCACTCATCAATGCCTTATGCTTTAATTCCACCGAGAGGTGACACGCTTTCCTGTAAACTCACTGATACAGAGACATCCCAATTGGCATTTTGTATGTTGTCCTGTAAGCCAACTGTGCGTCGTCCAACTTTAGTGACCAATCTTTTCTGCTTGGATTTACTACCTTCTCTAAAATTTTCTTCACCTTTCTGTTGGAAACCTCTGCTTGACCACTCGTTTGGGGTGATATGTTGTAGCTACCCTATGATTGACCCCATATTTTGCCAAGAGAACTGTAAATGATCTGCTATAGAAGTGACTACCCTCATCACTTATGATTGCTCTTGGCGTGCCAAACCTTGTAAAGATATTCTTTTGTGAAAATTCAAGAATGACCTTGGCATCATTAGTAGGGAGTTCTAAGGCTTCAACCCACTTTGACACATAATCCACAGCTAGAAAGATATACAGGTTATTGAATGTAGGAGGAAATGGTCCCATGAAGTCCATCCCCCATACATCGAAAATCTCCACTTCCTTGATAGTATTGAATGTCATCTCATTCCTCTTTGATATATTACCCACCCTTTGGCATTTATCACAGGTTTTCATGAACTGGTGGGCATCCTTAAACACAGTAGGCCAATAGAATCCTAACTGAAGTACCTTGGCCGATGTCCGCTCACTACCATAATGTCCCCCATACGCAGATGAATGGCATTGGTGCAAGATATTTTTCACTTCACTATACGGCACACATCTCTGAATCATCTTGTCTGCACACTATAGGAATAAGTATGGCTCGTCCCACATGTACCAATTGATGTCATGTAGGAATTTCTTTTTTTGTTGACGTGTCAGATCAGGAGGAAGGATTTTGCTCGCCAAGTAATGGGCAAAATCCGCATACTATGGAAATTCTGAATTGACTCCAAAAAGTTGCTCATCCGAAAAGGATTCATTAATTACACACTTATCCACCCCATCCTTATTTGGATTTTCCAGCCTCGAAAGATGATCCGCCACTTAGTTTTCTGTCCCCTTCCTATCCTTTATTTCCAAGTCAAATTCCTGAAGGAGAAGAATCCATATGATTAGCCTAGGCTTAACATCCTTCTTCAAAATCAAATAGCGAATCGCCGAGTGATCTGTATATACCACCACCTTTGTTCCAATTAAATAGGCTCTTAAATTTATCAAAGGCGTATACTACAGTAAGTAACTCCTTTTCGGTGGTTGTGTAGTTTAATTGGGCATCTGTAAGGGTTTTACTTTCATAGTATATGGCATGGAATATCATCTCTCAGCGTTGACCCAAAACAGCTCCTACCGTATAGTCACTAGCATCGCACATTAACTCAAAAGGCATAGTCCAATCTGGTGCGACAATCACTGGAGCTATAGTCAACTTTTTTTTCAACTGCTCAAAAGTTACTTTGCATTCTTCATCAAAACTGAATTTTTCATCTTTCTCTAAGAGACTACACAATGGTTTTGCAATCTTAAAGAAGTCATTTATAAACCTTTGGTAGAATCTGGCATTTCCAAGAAAACTGCGGATTCCCTTCACTGAATTTGGCGGTGGAAGGTTCTTGATCTTGTCTAACTTTGCCCTGTCAACCTCTAAACCTTTAGCAGAGACCTTGTGCCCCAGAATTATTCCTTCCTCAACCATAAAGTGGCACTTCTCCTAGTTAAGTACCAAGTTTGTTTCCACACATCTCTTTAAAATCATGACCAGATTCTCTAGACATTTATCAAAAGTGTTTCCATAGACTGAAAAGTCGTCCATGAAAACTTCCACATTTTTCTCCACTGTGTCCAAGAAAATAGCCATTATGCATCTTTAGAACGTTGTTGGTGCATTACATAAACCAGAGGACATCCTCTTGAATGCGAAGGTGTTGTATGGGCATGTAAAAGTGATCTTCTCTTGATCCTCAAGAGCTATGACTATTTGGTTGTAACCCAAATATCCATCTAGTAGACAATAGTATTCATGTCCAGCCAATCGGTCCAATATCTGGTCAATGAATGGCATAGAAAAGTGATCCTTTTGGGTTGCCGTATTCAACTTCCTGTAGTTCATGCAAACCCTCCATCTGGTCACTGTCCTCATTGGAATCAGTTCATTGTCCTCATTATTAACCACTATTATTCCACATTTTTTCAGTACACACTTAACTGGACTGACCCATGCACTATTTGAATTCGAGTAAATAATTCCCGCATCCAACCACTTCAAAATTTCTTTCTTTACCACTTCTTTCATGATTAGATTTAGTCATCTCTGCTGCTCCATTGTTGGCTTTGCTTCCTCTTCCATGATAATCTTTTATATGCAAAAGGAGGGGTTGATCCCCTTTATATCGGCAATGGTCCAGCCTATCACAGACTTGTATTCTCTCAAAATCCTCAGCAATTTATTTTCCTGCAATTCGTTAAACACATATGTAATAATAACAGGTAAAGTATTTGAATCACCCAAATAAGCATACCTGAGGTGTTTAGGAAGCGGTTTGAGTTCAAGAATGGGTGGCTCCTCAAGTGATGGTTTTATCCGAGCTGAAGCTTTTTCATCCGTATGTAACGGCTCGAACGAAACTTTGAACCTACTGACTTGAGGCAAAGAATCCAGCATGCGCAAGTAATCCACGAACTCTGGATCATCCAAATCCTCACCCCCCTATAAAGTGTTTTCCAACGGATCTCTGACCAAACTTTTAACTAGGTCTTCATTGACTATCTTTTTGATCACATCCAACCAAAAACACTCCTCCTCATCTGTAGGAAACTTCATGGCCTTAAACACATTGAATTTGACTTCCTGATCTTGAACCCTCATGGTTAATTCCCCTTTTTGAACATCGATGAGAGTTCTACCCGTAGCCAAAAATGGTCTTCCTAGTATGATTGGGATGTTTTTGTCTTCTTCATAATCAGAAATTATGAAATCTGTTGGGAAAATAAATTTGACCACCTTAACCAAAATGTCTTCCATAATTCCTCTTGGATATGTCACCGATCTATCCACTAATTCTAGAGATATGTTTGTAGGCTTTGGAGCTGGCAAACCCAACTAAGTATAAATAGATAATGGCATAAGGTTCACACTTTCCCCCAAATCACACAAACACTTGTTGAAGGCCATGTTACCGATCATGCAAGGAATAGTGAAACTCCCCGGATCCTTCAACTTTGGAGGTAGCTTTCTCTGTAAAACTGCGCTGCATTCCTCTGTCAAAGCTACCATCTCGTAATCCTCTAACTTTTTATTCCTTGTCAGAATACCCTTCATGAATTTTGCATAACTTGGCATTTGCTCTAGGGCTTCTGTGAAAGGAATATTAATTTGAAGTTTCTTGAAAACTTCCAAAAAATTTGAGAATTGCTTGTCTAATTTATGTTTTTGGACCCTTTGCTGAAACAATGGTTGAGGATACAGAACTGGCTTAACATCTATCTTGTTCTTGTCCCCTAGCTTTTCCTCACCCTGTTTCTATTCAACCACTTTGTCTTCATTCTGATTGGCATCTTTCTTTGCTAAATTTTCTGCATTCTGCCCATCAAGATGCTTTCCACTCCTCAAAGTTATTGCTTGACACTGCTCATGATTCCCCTTCAAATATTTCTCAATGTCGCTTGGTAAAGTCCCTTGAGGCCTGTTATTAAGTGCTAAAGTAAGTTATCCCATCTGATTTTCTAAGTTTTTAATGGCCATGGTTGTGATTTCATTGCCACCTCGTTGCCCGATATATATATATATATATATATATATATATATATATATATATATATATATATATATTTTAACAAAAGCTATTCTAAGTCTGTCTTCTTCTCTTGATGTAAAGCTACTTGTTGATGCTGATTTTGAAACCCCGGGGGATAAGAAGGTTATGGAGCCTACTTATTTTGATTATTATTACTCCACAAGAAGTTGGGATGGTTCCTATTCCCCGAATTGTAGGCATTTTGATACATATTCTATGGAATCTTGTTATAGCTGCCCACAAACTGTATCGATGTTGGGTTGATGGCACTCTGATATGTAGGATGTTCCCCCGCACACAATTCGCAAACATATGCCACCTATTGTGGTTGTGCACTGTCAGAGCATCCATTTTCTTTGATAAGGCTGAAATCTATGCCGCCAAAGTTGTTACTCCATCTACCTCTAATACCCCAGCTACCTTAGGTTGTGTCATCCTGGCTGTAGGCCACTGGTAGTTATTTGCTACCATTGTTTCTATTAGCTCATATGCCTCCTCATATCTCTTAGCCAAAAATGCTCCACCCGAAGCTGTAACTATGCTTGTCCTGAGATTCCCATTCAATTCGTTGTAGAATGTATTCATCTGCAACCATTTAGGTAATCTATGATGTGGGCACTTTCTGAGCAATTCCTTGTACATCTCCCATGCCTCATATAGCGATTGCCCATGCTGTTGCTCAAACATGGTGATCTCGTTTCTCATCTTCGCAGTTTTGGTTGGTGGGAAAAATTTGGCCAAGAATTTCTGAGCAAGGTCATCCCATGTAATAATCGACCCTGTCGGTAGAGAGAGTAACCAACTCTTCGCCTTGTCCCGCAGTATGAACGAAAACAAGCGAAGTCTGATTGTGTCATCCGACACCCCATTGTATCTAAAGGTGTCACAAATTTCTAAAAAGCTTACCAAGTGCTCATTCGAATCATCGTTAGCTAATCCCACTAACTGAACTGAGTTTTGAATCATCTATATGGTCCCAGACTTGATCTCAAAAGTATTTGCAACAATCGTCGGCCTGGTGATACTCGACTGAAGCTCAGTCACCTTGGGAGTGGCATAATCCCTCAGCGCTTTTTGATCTTCTGCAGCCATTATTTCTTCCTTATCAGAGTTCTCAAAGTTTTCCTTAGTGTCTTTAATCCACTTACTTAGCCTTTGAAACCATTTCTCGATATCGTCCTCAAAAGGAAGCAAGTGTGGCTTCTTAGACCGAGTTTGCATAAACTAACTCAGAGAACCTGAAATACGAAAGAACAAAACAAAACAAAAAATATTTAAGTGAAACTGACTAATTAAACTAATATTGAAAAATATTAAAATTAATACGATTCCCCGGCAACGACGCCAAAAACTTATTGGTCAAAATCTAATTACGCTCGCACGCAAGTGCACGTGGTCAACAAGTAATATAGTAGTAAGAAAAAGTATCATTCCCACAGAGAGTAGAATGAAATTAATCCTAACAATTACCAGTTTTCTATTAACCCAATTTTATTAAATTATCCAAATCAATGATTTTAAATATGAAAAACTAAGAAACTAAAAATACCAATCAATCAACACAACTTAAAACCTGTAACTTCAATCAAATATTGGAGAATTAGGCTTACAACTTCACTTTAAGTCTCACTCCGATTGTTACACCTTATTCCAGTTCAATTCACTATCCCAGTTTATTAATCAAGAACATTTAGGTAGAATTAGTCATCTCTCGACGCACTAATACCATATTAACTTAAATTCACAAATTAGATAGAATTAAACCAAACACTCTAATCAACTAATTCACTATATCTCTATGTAAATTAAAATCAAATAAGGTTTAAATTCAAGTTCTCTACGCGTTTACATGCGATGTTAAGCATATCTCTACCTAACATTCATCAAGATTCCATTCAAACACAAAATTCAAGAGCACATGCTAAAGTGACTAAGTCTAGATTCATACATCATCTCTCGAATCCATACAAATCCACAAATAAATGGTGATCAAGCAATTCATAAATTAAAGCACAAATCACAATAGATAAACTGAATGATAGGTTATTAATACTGAAATTAAGGCTTCACAATCATCGATCAACCATAAAGATCCATCATAAGCCTAAAAAGTAATTTAGTTCATCATGAATGAAATAAAAACTAAAATTATAAAAGAATCCATCATCCCAATTCCAATAATTGAATTAAAGAAGTAGAATAGATACAAAACCACCCTTCTTCTTCTCTCCAACTTCTAATCTTCGTGATTCTGACCTTCAATTCTTTCCTCCAATGTTCTTCACTCAAATTAGGGATCAATATTTCTCCTTGATTTATTGTTGTTCTCTCCCCTATTGTTGTGTTATCTGATCATAAGACATGTATTTTTGTTCATAAACCGATGTCAATCGAAGTCCCAAGCCATACCAACTTGCTTCCTTCAAACTGTCACAAAACTCTAAATGAAATAGAACTCTTTCTTCGTTTGCCAGACGTATTTAGCCAAATAAGTTTTCTTCATATTCATCCCGCATCAAGTGGGTTTGTTTCGCAGAGTGATTATTTTGCCTTTTTATGCCAAGTTTTTGCCACAAAACCACCATTTATGCAACAAAATGCTAGGCCACGACATCTAAACATAAAACAAACATAAATAAGTAAAAATGAACATAAATATACAAGATCAACACAATGTAAGTCTGAATTAGAGGCCGATTCGTAGGTATAAAACCCACTCATCAATTACGCAAGTTCTTAAATTCTATTGAACAAAGTTCTTAATTTTGTTTCCTTATTCGAAACTGTAACCTTAGCTTATCATTTTTGTTCAAGCAAGGTTTCTTATATTTTTTTAATGTTTTAAAAGTTATTCTTAAAGCATAACTTTGATGTATTATACTATTCATTTATGGTTCATAACTACTCTATAACATGTCATTGTTGAACCCTCGTATTGTCATTAAACTTTTGTTTCAACTAATCCTTAGTTGATGTATATTGAATTCTAAATTACTCTTGAAACTTATCCAAACCAAACTTCCTTTGGTGCGGACTCGTATGTTAAAACTGAGATGAACAACCCTATTATAGGGGATTATTTACATGGAAGCGTTTAGATGTTTGCGCACAATACATGGTACAAAGGAATGATCCCCCTAAGTATGAGAAAAAAGGTCCATATAGTCTAAGCACTGTTAAAGGTTCAAGTAGAAATACTTTTAACCTGGGACATAGTTTATGGTCTTGCGACCCTCAAATGAATTTCAATATCAGTTCTTGATTATCGATACTATAAAATGTTATTCAATTCAGTTAAGATTATTCATTGTCAGTTATTGTGTTCTTTCAAGTGAGCATTTGTCTTGCTCACTTTTGAATATATATAATAATTACAGCTAAAATTGAGAAGGTTGATGAGCCAACCACTAGCAAAGGAAAAAGAAAGATGAACAAGTGTTGAAGACTTGTTACTTTGTTAAGATTTATGTTTACGGAGTTGGTTTAATATGTAATGTAATTATTTAATTTTTCAAAATTGATAAATGTTTTAAGCTTAGATGACCTGGGATTTTATTGGATTTAATTATGTAACCCTTTAATGGGAAGATTTATTATTTAAATTTTATTATATTTGGGTAGTTAGAAATGAATGATTTGACAGTGAACACCAAATCATGTGGGAATGAAGTATCCAAATTTGGGGGTGTCAGAAGTTGGTATCAAAGAATTAGGTTATGAACCTTTGGTGGGGGAAAAACTTTAGGAAGTAACCTTATAAGAGATTGTAAAGATAAAGATAGTAGTGATAAACTCTTATCGAGTTTTAAGGAAAAAATAATAAAACACTTTATGTGCTTATGTGGTTACAACCTATATGCTCGTGAGTGTCGAGTAATGACGGGTAGTAATTAAAAACTTAAAATTTTTGTTGTCATGATGACTAAGGTGGGAGAATCCAGTCAAGCTAGGGAGGAGGAACCTCAGATGCCTAGAGAGGAGGAGCCTCGAGATATTCAGGTAGTTTGGGAACAACTGGTGCCAAGGGAGTCATATTCGTTGGTTACGCTGGTTGGTTATGCCCCGGAGTTGGAGTAGGAGGGGATACCTGATGATGAAGATGTAGTAAGGGTGGATGATGAAGACCCCATGGAGCTACCACAAATGGATATGGATGAGGAAGAGTTTCCATCAAATTCTATTGCAGCTCAAATGTATGACGAAGTATACGATCGTAACATTGAGCTTCAGGATAGATTCGGGGAATTGGAGGAGCTAGTAGTTGAACATCAGACTTCGATGGCATAGAAGGATGATGATATTCAAGATCTTGACGAGCGTCTAGGTAATGTGGAATGGAAGTTGGTTCACATAGAGGGGGAAAAGGAGCAGCTGATGGAGGAGGTTGCAAAACTGAAGGGTAACCTAAAAGAAGAATCCGCCAAGAGAGCAAGAGTTGAAGATGTGTACGAGAAAGCTTCCCAGCGTTCAGAGGTAGTAGAGGGAGAGGTACAAGCAAAGAAGATTAAGATGGAAGAGATGGATTATGTTTTCAACACTGTGATAAAACGAGCTCAAGACAGAGTTGTGTACTATCTGACTCAGTTCAAAGAATTGCCTTGGTATATGTTAGATCGTAGAATGATGTTCCGTATAATGGAAGAGGAGTGTCGTAAGGCTGTGCAACGTCTTAGTAGGCCTTAGTAGGAAGTGTGATTGTTGAATAAATAATTATATAATAAATAAGATGTTAACCCTGAGTGTTATGTGACCGATGGGATATGATGATGTTATCTTAAAACTTTATTAGTTCAGGAAATTGATGTAAATAGCAATGATGATATCGTTTCCATGTTTTTAAGAGATTATGAATGAATAAAATGTTAATATTTATTCAAGATGTTATGTGTTATGTGTTGAACTTTTATGATGTGCAAGTTGAGTAGAAAATACTTAAGAAATTGAGTAATAATCTAATAAGTGTATTTTAACAGAAAATGCCTCCAAGACGTCAACCACGACAAAGAACCCTACCAATAACAACAACGCTGATACTAAACCAGTTCAGCAATTGGTGACATTACTGATGGGAGCACTACAGAATCAACCACAGAACCAAGCAGCGACCTTCAAAGATTTTAAGCAGTTGGACCACAGAAATTTCATGGGTCCATGAATCCAGTTAAGGCATAGACCTGGCTCATGGAAATAGATTTTTTTTTACGTTACTAGAGTCGGTGAGGACCAGAAGACTGCTTATACGACATTCATGTTGAAAGCAGAAGCCAGCTATTGGTGGCAGGCAAACAAAACCCGAGGAGGTCAGGGAGTGATGACTTGGAATAGGTTTAAGGAAATATTTTTCAAAACCTATTTTCCAGAAAGATCACAGAATCATATGGAGGTCCAATTTTTAGAGCTGAAGCAGGGTACAATGACGGTGTCAGCGTATGTAGTAAAATTTAATGAGCTAGCAAGGTTCGTGTCGTATCAAGTTAACACAGATAAGTGCAAGGTAAGAAGGTTTGAACAGGGATTGAAGCCCTGGTTGTATAGTAGAGTCTCTATGTTTTAGTTGAAAACATTTGTTGCAGTGCTTGAGAAGGTGATTATCGCGGAGGGTGGAAGCAATGCCTTAACAAAATACAATCAAGAACAGAAAAAGAAGAATAATAAGAATGAAGGAAAAACTGGTGGTAGAAATGGTAGAAATAATAACCCAAAGAGGAAGTGGAATGAGGGTGTAGGTGCTGGAAGTCAGCAGAGTACCCAACAGAAGAGGAAATTTGAAGCGTGTGCTACCTGTGGGAGAAATCACATTGGTGTGTGCTTGAAGGGTAAGTGGGTGTGCTATAACTGTGGCCAGGAGGGTCACATTGCTCCAAATTGTCCTCAACTGAAGAAGGGTGCTCGTTTTATATGCGGAGCAAGGGATTATTTAGCTCGCGAGTGCCCTAAGAAGACGGCTGAAAATGCAACTGGAAGCAAAGGAGGTGGTAGTGGAGTTACATTGGCTATTGTTAGACCAACATTGACAAATAAACCCACGACCAAAACCTTCAACATGACTATGTAGGATGATATGCAATCAAAAGATGTGGTGTCAGGTATCATTCCAATCAATTATATAGATGTTTATATATTATTTGATTCGGGTGCTACTTGCTCATTTATATCTGATGAATTTGCTAAGAGTTTGAGGTTTCCTAGTGAAGAGTTAAATTTCCCTTTGAAAATAGAAATTTTGAATAGGGAGGTGATTCCTGTTAGATTCGTATATAGGAATTGTAGGGTGAATATTAAGGGAAATGATATTACAGTAGATTTAATCCCGATCAAACTTGGGGAGTTTGATGTTATACTGGGGATGGATTGGCTATTCAATTATGGAGAGATAATTGATTGCCAAAAGAAAAGTGTAAACCTTATGACTCCGTCAAATATAGTTTTATGGTAGCTAATCGCCTAGACAAGCAATTTTTCTGACGATTATGCAAGCCAAGAAGTTATTGAGACAAGGTTGTGTAGGATATTTAGCTTACATAGTCGATACTCAGAAGAAAGGGGTGAAACTGGATGAGATAACAGTTATTAGGGATTTTATGGATGTATTTCCGAAAGATTTGTCAGGACTTCCGCCTGACAGAGAGATTGAGTTCGTTATCGATTTAGCGCCAGGGACTGCTCCGATATCGAAGGCCCCGTATAGGATGGATCTGGTAGAGATGAAAGAATTAATGGTACAACTACAAGATCTGCTAGACAAGAAATATATTCAGCCTAGTGTATCACCGTCGGGAGCGTTGGTGTTGTTCGTGAAGAAGAAGGATGGGTAAATGCATCTTTGTATTGATTATAAGGAGTTAAACAAAGTCACTATTCAGAATAGGTATCTGTTGCCAAGAATAGATGACTTGGTTGATCAACTAAAAGGGGCTAAACTATTCTCGAAGATAGATTTAAAAATGGGTATCATCAACTAAAGGTAAGGAAGGATGATGTACCGAAGAAGGCATTCAAAACTCGGTAAGGACATTACGTGTTTTCGGTAATGTCTTTTTGTTTGACCATGCCCCTGCAGCATTCATGGATTTAACGAACAGGGTGTTTAAACCATTCTTAGATAAGTTTGTGGTGCTGTTCATCGATGATATCCTGGTGTACTCCAAAACTCAAGAGGAACACGTAGAACATTTACGTTTGGCATTGAAGACGCTAAGAAGGGAAAAATTGTATGCGAAGTTATCTAAGTGTGAATTCTGGCTAGAACGTGTGTAATTTCTTGGGCATGTGATTGACAAATATGGGATTTCAGTAGATCCATCAAAGGTTAAAGCTGTAATAAATTGGGAACAACCAAGGACAGTGATGAGTGGGATTTATACCCACGAATTAAATACTTTATGGCTGAAATAGTTGCTTGATCTTCATAGATTTTATATAGTTTTATATTATTTTAGTATTATTTTGCTTAACCAATGCAATGCAGGGCTTATTAGGTCTTTTCCATACATTTAGGGGCAAAATGGTCATTTTACATGTACTCGCATCGCGGCACCACCCCCCTATTCCAGGCTGACGTCACCCGCGCCGTAGCGCCCCAGATCCTTTAAAGGCTCGCGCTGTAGCGCGACCTCTGGTGTTTTTTATGCTAAGGTGACGCTGCAACGCCACTCATAAGCCTATTACCCGCGCCGCTGCGCGCCCTCCGGTTCCCAAGCAATAAAGACTTGATTTTGACCTAGCTTGAAAGGTACTGAGATATATATAGGAAGCAAGCCTCTGTAGACCAGATAATCAGACAAAATCGGATAGATTGGGGAATTAGATAGTTTTTCTTTCTTCTTTTGTAATTTCTTCTTCATCTCTTAGATAATGTCTGTAAATATACATTAGGTAGTTTAAGGAGAAGTTTGGGATTCCTTGGAGCAACAAGAGAAGTGAGCAATATGCAGTGGAAAGCTTAAAAGGATTGGAATGCTTGGAGATTGAAGACCCTTGACAGAGTTTATTCTTATCCATTTATTTCGTCTGATTTTGTAATCCATAAATGTTATTTTATTGCTACTTATATTTTGTTCAATAGCTATGAACTAAGTATTTACTCTAAGGTTATAATGGAACCCTTTGTTAAATTAAATTAAATGTCTTATCTCTTTGGTTGGCACCATATAGTTTGGTTTAATATATTCATGCTTAATGATTATCGCTAAGACATTAGTGATTATTTTGGTAATCTATATGATATCGACAGAAGGATTGTAGATTTACACCTAAATATATTAGCATGTGATTATGTGTTGTCGATTTAATTCAACTGCATAAGTTGTGTATAGAATAGACATATATCTGTGCGCCACATATGGCCTATTGAGAACTTAAGCTTTAAATCCTTGTTATGGTTAATTCGTATAGATATATGTAGGATTATCACCTAGCTTCGATGTTCTTTTCTATTTTATTCCCTATCGGGTGGATCTAGAAAGGATATGTTTGTGCATACCTTGACAGAGGTGTATGAGCACTTGTGTGTTCTCGGTCAACAAACTGTCATAACCATTAAGACCAAAGATAGAAGGGTAAGAAGTTTGATGAAGCATAGCACACCAGGTGTTTGACAAAATGCCTGTGTGGGGTGAAGTTGTGATCTCAGCTTGTAGTGCCTTCAATACCATTCATTATCCATTTACTTGCTTTGATAATTAGTTATAACTAGACTAATCACACTTTTATTAGTCTGTTGTTCGAATAAGACTTAAGTGATACAAAGTCGGTATTTGGTAAATATTAGTTATAGTTCCTCGTGGGTACCACACTTTCCTTATCATCATGTAGACTTTACAGTCGCGTGATACTCATGGCGTGTTTAGTGATCGATTTTCTGACCAACAAGTTTTTGGCGTCGTTGTCGAGGAACTATTATTCTAATATTATCCAATATTAATTTTGTAGCATCCACAAATCTGGGTCCCAAATCACCACGGATCTTGGTATGCTAATTCTATTTCTATAACTATTGTGGAAGATATAAACATAAATTGTTTATACATTAAACTTACACAAATTTCCTGAAGGTCGAGTAACCTTCACTTATTACACAATTCAGAACTTATTTGACTTACAATAGCATTATTATCATACTATACTATTACAATTAAGCTGCACATAAAAATCCCAAGCTGAACTTGGCTTTATCCTTTCCTGTATCCGACGTATACTTCTTAATCTGCAATGTTAATCATGATATAGCAAGGGTGAACATAAGTTTTCCCAGCAAGTATAAATTTAAATAAGGATATATCATGATGGAAAGAATTGAACAATAAGCTGGCTATAATTCTACAATATAATTGAGAACTAGCACGAATAAACTTTCATACCTGAACGAACATTGAACATGAACATAGCAATTATATCTTAACCGAATGGTAATGAAGGTGATCATCCTTTCATACTTGATGAATACGGGCATTATGCACAGAGTGCGAATAAATAATTCATAGACATGACAATTAGTAATGATTAACCACAAGTATATCTGAATGAAACAACTCGAGGTCGAGTTAAGAAAAGCTTGCATGTTCGGTCAATTACTGTTACGCAATTTAATTATCTTTGCCTGAAGACCTAATATATAATAATATCGATATAAAAATTAGAATAATATCATCACAGTATTTAAAATAACCTAAACACATTAACACTTAACCCTATCAGTCTATACATCGCATAAAACCTAACCTCAAGTCAAACTTTACAGTTCGAGTCGAGTTCGGTACAATTTTAACATTCTGACGGTCTAGTCAGACAAAAAATGAGTTTAAGTTCAATTAAACTCTGCCTAACACTTAGCACTTATCTTAGATAATTATATTATCAGTCAAAATAATTTTCATAAGCTTGAAATAATTTTCAAATAATTATTATCATTTATCATGATTTTTTAATCATTAATAACATATTTATATGAATTAAATACCACATAATTCCTTTATCATTAATATTTATTTAATACCAAATATTAATGAAAATCATAACATAATATTATAATATATTTATAATATATCAAAGTATTTTTAATACCTTAAAATCATATTTATATGATTTTTAAACACTTTAATCCATTATCCGATAATTGCTTTTAATATTAAAATATTAATATTTTCATGACAAAATATCAAAACTTATATTTTATAACTTAAAATATTTTTATAACACTTAAATCATTTTATATGATTTTTAAATCATTAATTTATTTTTCCATAATTTATTTAATATATTTATTAAATAAATTAATTATTATTAATATTGATTAATTAATGAAATTCATCATAAAATATCACAAGTTATTGAAAATAACTTAAAATATTTTCTTATACCATAATATATTTTAAATGATTTTTCATGTATTTAAATCATTTTAAATAATTTATTTAATATTATAATTAATTAAATTAAATACCATTTATATTCCAAAAATATTAAATATTTATGAAATATACTCAAAATAATTAAAAACTAAATTTTAGAGTTCAAAATAATTTTTAGGAATTTATTTTGTATTTTTAATAATTAAAAACTATTTTTATCTATTTATTAATTAAAATAATTAATTTCAGAAATTAAGTGTTGCTATAGGGGCTTTAGGCGACAAATCCGTCGCTAATGGTGTTCTTGGGTTGTTCTTCATCAAACCCAGAAAATCAAAGCAGTGACTAAGGTTCCTTGTTTGACCGGTTCTAGATTCTTTGTTATTAAGATTTCTGGGAAGCTAAAGTTTCAAGATTGTAGTATCCCTGTAATACTACAACTTAAATCAAGTGTCATGGTCATCACATAACATATCAGAGAGATTCAAGCCTCCAAAATATCTAACAACGCTGTTCTTCATTTCTGGGTTTTTCAGAAAATGAAGAACAGACGAGGGTGCTAGGTTTAGATCCTTATGGTTTGCATTCTTGGCTTGGTAATTATATTCTAAAGGTTTACACATGTAGAAGGGACGTCAGGGTACAAGTATATATCATTAGATCATCATAACAACAAAACAATCGACAAATTAAAATTTCGGTCAAACCACGCTTAGATATTTTCGCTTTAAAGGTTCCTGGGTTTCGTAAACCTTCATAAAGCTTAATCATTAATCTTTGACCTTACTTAATTTCGATACTGATCAAGATCTAAGTAAGCTAATGGCTTTCATATATAGTATGCGTGACAGGCTACAAAGAACAACCAATAACATGACCCAAATAACAAATCACAGCAAGATCTAGCGCCTACAAAAGCTTGTCAGAGGTTACTAGAATTCTGGGATGCCCAAAATTCGCCCAGAATTCGCTTTTTCGTGAACGGTCAACCTACTTTGACCAATCACATCTCTCAACCTGTTCATGATCTATCCCTGTTTCTAGTTTCAGAACACAGACAACATGGCATAGAACAAATACAAAACATAAAACACCATAAACAACTAACATAGAAGAATCTAAAGGCCCTGACATATGGCTGTCAGGCCACAATTTCAACTTTTTTCCAAATTTATGAAAACTTAATTTTCGAACACTTTAATGTTATGGATCTGGGATCTAACAACCCAGATCACTAAATGACACCTTATAACACATTTCTAAACAACAAATCACAACATCAAACATCAGATCATAAAATTTTTAAGATTTAGGGTTTTTACCACTTTGATGCTATGATCTTGAATCTGATTATCATGATCTATTCTTAGCTTGCTTGTGATCATTCTAGGAACTGATATACTTCATATTTTCGTGGGTCTAGAGAGAGAAAGTGTGGGTTGAGAGTTTGTCACAAAATGAAGCTAGATAATGAATTTTCTCTCTCTTGAATTATTTATATTTTGATACAATGAATCTATATGATGTAAGGGGTTGAGATTAGTGAGATTTTTAGCATGTGCTGATCTAGGGTGGTTGACTTGCCAATATATGGCAAGATCTACAAGCAACATCCAGTAATGCAACAAGGGCAAATTAGTCATTTGATTTCTAAATCTAATGGCATAATGGACATTTGCTACAACCCTTGGGGTTTGTTTGACCCTTAGGGTTAAAACCTAAGGTTCCTAAAAATTTATTTTCTAGGATTTCAAAATTAGGTTTTCTAAATAAAAAATTAATATTTCTAAATTATAATTAGGATTTTATAATTATATTAAAATTTCCTAATCACAATCCAAGCTTGCTAATTAGGATTATTATTTCCTAATTAAAATTGCTAATTTAGGAATTAGGGTCATAATTGTACATTAGGGTTTATAACCCAAGAATTAGGGTTTTAAATAGAAAAATAATCTTTCTAATTTAGAAATTAGGTTTCCTACTAAGATTAGGGTTTTCTAATTACTTATAACTTGAAAATTAGGATTAATATTTCCTAATTAATATTAAAATTATTAAATTAACAATTAGGTTTTCCCTAATTATAAATTAGGGTTTCCAAAACCGATTTCTAGGGTTGCTTATCAGTCGTTAGGGTTTTCTAAATGAACGTTGATGTTCTAAATATATACTTAGGATTTGTCACAGATATCGTTTATATGGTCAACCCCTGACCCTTAACCACATACTGTACACATATAATACCATATTTACAGAACATATACACATATACACTTAATCCTAAATAATTCACCAAAATCCATCACAAAATTTTAAAATTCTCAAAATTCCTTCCCAACAATATCAAACGCATACATTTATTTTTTTCTAGGTCTATTATTTGACCTTAAATCCATAATTTAAGATTTTAATAAATTGTCTAATTTCTCGGGTTGTCACATTCACCCATTCTTTTAAGGATTTCGTCCCCGAAATTCACCTTACACCTTACACCATACTGCTTACACCATTCATACACATTATCACATACTACCCAATACACCACTCACAAGAGTAGAAATTTTCAAATTTTGTTGAGGAGCTATATAGACTATGAATTTTCATTTTCGCAAAGGTTTTATGGATATTCATTCGCAAACCGTCTTAACTTACAGACATAAAAGGGTGATTAGCCCGATATGCCCTGTACTGGCCAAGTACTGCTGGTTGGAACAATTTTTCCCCGTTCTTCTATTCCATCCGCCTTAGGCATACAAATTTTCTTACCTCAGTCTTTATCGAAATCCACACCAAAACAAATTGGTTCGGGAATGTCTTCAAAAAACGCTTAGGATTTTCGTAAAAGTTGGTCTAGCCGAATCAAATAGCATAGACTCATATCCATAATCAATTTCAATCGAAATATTAATGTATAGCCAAAACCCCGTTGGCAAATTAAAATTTTTAAAAAAATTCAGTTTGAAAATGACGTCATGATGCCGTACTGTATTAATAGCTCGTTTGAGGATGCCGTCATCGGGTGACTTTGTCATAACACATCATACAATAGTGGAATAACGATTTTAGATCAAATTCAACACTAAGTATTCCTGCATTTACAACTCCATCAACTTTTTATCATCTCTACACCAGGTTACATGGTACATAAGTGATAAATAAAAATATATTTTTATATTTCAAATCATTATTGTCTAGCCGAAACAATTAGCATAGATCGTATTTTTAAACCGCTCAAAATCTTTTGCAAATCGGTTTTATCATCTCAACAAGTAACTAGGTGTAGGGTATTCAAGTCCGTGAATACACAATAGTCACCAAGAGTTGAGAATAAAAATTCATTTTCAAAAAGGCACATAGTGCGTATTTAGCTTGATGTCCAAAAAGTTCGAAGTCTAGCATAGCTAGGAATTTTGGAAAACCTATGTCTCCACTAATAATCATTTTCTTAAATAGTATCTATTTCTATTATCCTTAATACTTCATTCACACATAACTATTCCCAGTCCGTCAAACCACACTTATGAATTCATGAACTTTTCACAATCATATGAGTTTAAGAAGTTGTCCTAGTCAGACCTTTGGCGTCCATTCGTTGAGGGGTTCATAAACATTTCATATAACTATGAGTCACAAACTTACCATAAGTATGGATTTTAAGAACTCAAACTTAACCTTATATTCTTTACCTATAACCTATTTATCTGTTATACACATGAGAAAGGAATCACCCTCTTAACATGCATATAGCGAATAGCGCGACACAAACCTTTCAATTATTATCAATACCAGAATTAAGTGGTTTTTACACCAAATACAATTCCCCGCCCATAACAAGGAATCATACAACTCAGCTGTTGACATGAGTCCTCAATTGAAATCCCCACCTAATCTTTACTCCCTTCTCAATACAAATTTCATTAAACTCGTATTCATAATCCTTTCCTGAATATGTACCAATTCATAGTACAACTGTCACAGAACATTCTTGTCGTAAACTTGTCAATCATTTGCTTGATCCATATCAGATCACGAGGTGATCTCATCGTATATATTATGATTCATTTCTAAACTATGATCATTTTGTTTGACAATCTCCTATACATGTACCTTTAGTCTTTTAGACTCTATCTATCCACCATTACTATCCACTTTTATTATCAGCGTTAGGGAACTCTGTGTCTTCATAACCCGTCGAGATTCGTCTTTGAATCTTACCGACGCACTAACTCTATTTGAGTTAGTACTTATCCTAATCACTGTGGTTATTAGACTAAGGTATCACTACCCTAGGTTTATAACCAACAACTTTGATACTGTTGGTCGTTTTACAGATCAATATATGCGTGCAAGTATACATGGTCAACAAGTAATAAAGAGTAAGTAAAGTATCGTTCCCACGGAGAATTATCTAATAAAGTTTACCAAGCACTAGCCCATAACCATTTCATTCTTCTTTAAACGAATGATATTATATTTTATATTTAAACTATGAAATTAAATAAACCTAACTACTTCTAGAGTGAGACTAGATAATGAAGACCTGAGATTGCAATTTCATCTATTGACTCATTCAAATCCACACATTTCATGTTAAGACAAACTAATTGTACCGGATTGTTAGTCGAAAACACGAAAGTAAAGTATAGCCACCTCTCAATGTACCATACTCATATCACATATAATCCACAGTTTATAGAATACACATGAACACCCACATTATCTAAAGCACTATATGTCTATGTGATTTACAAATAATTAGGGTTTAAGCCCAAGTTCTCAATTGACTACGAAGGGTGCTTCGGTATATGTCTATCCTAAGCACAAATCATACATCCCAACACAATGTAGAATATACAATCATAAGCTATCAAGATCATATCTAAACCCATACTTCGTCAATGTAGAATATACAATCATAAGCTATCAAGATCATATCTAAACCCATACTTCGTCTTTCAAGTTCATATGGGTTATCACAGTAATTGATGGGCAATCAACTAAGCAAATAAGCATGAATCTTAGTAGACAATCCTATAGCAATCAATAAAGCTAACAATGAAATATATCAGATTAAACTAATCCATAGACTCCATCGCAATCTCAGAATAGAATTTAAATCATAATTGAATTAATATTATCATCCACATATTAAAGACACATCATAAGATACAATTAGGAATCAAAGAAAGAGTAAGAATATAGAATAGTAGTGCAAATCTGTTCTCTTGATCCAAGGTTGAATCTCCAATGCTTTTCAATCACTTCAAGTCTTCAATCTAATCAACTCTGGAAATCACTACTCTAATCTAATTATTCCAAAGTGAAGAAAGAAAATAGCAGTAGCTTGAGCCCCCAAGGGGTGGAATATGTTTTACATAATGAAAATACGTCTAATGTATAAGCCCTAATTGAACCCCTCTCCAAATCACTCTTCAATTGCGTTGTTTAATGAAAAGTCTGCTTTGGTCAACACTCAAGTCGTACGCCGCCAGCAGAATTGGCTCTGAAATTGGGCGCTACCGCGCCATGCAAAAAAAATCACGTTTTTGTCTCTGTGGTCGCGCCATCGCACGGGAAATGCACTACAAATTCGCGCGCCCGCGCGGTCCATTTTCTGCTGTAGTGTCCTCTGGTAAAATGGTCATAACTTTTGATCCGGAAAGAGTTACGGGGCCTGTCACCTATCAAATCGAAGATATCGACGAGCTCTACAACTCTAAATTTTTGATGATTGAGAAATTCTGGCCGGATGAAGGCTGAACTTGGGCTGGAAGGGACTGCTATGAAAATGGCCAACCAAAACAACGAAGTTTGACGTCCGTTGGTACAAAGATCATAACTCTTGCATCCGAACTCCGATTAGAACGATTCAAGATGTTCTGAAAAGCTACGAAGACGCTCTACAATGTAAGATGAGTTCCAAACCAAGAACATGAAGTAAACATGAAAGCCCAAATGATTTCCGGATTGTTTTTCTTTGCATTGTCATTGCTTTTCCTTACTAGTAGTCGCTCACACCGCTCCCAAACATAAGATCTACAAAATAAACACAAAATGCATGAAAAGTAACTAAGAAACATGAATATAAGCAACTAATTCAAGTAAAATATACCGGATAAGTAGGTATAAAATCAACTTATCAAATACCCCCAAACTTAAACCGTTGCTTGTCCTCAAGCAACACAATATAATGCAATCTACATGCTATGCAAGCTACGCTACTATGACAATGAATCCCCAGATTTCAAGCCATGTTATGAATTCCAGTGAGACATGCCTCAGAGAAATATCAAGATTCGAGAATGAAGCATCAAACTAAGCTAAAGGCATAATGATATACAATCAGATAATCCTAACCTGCTATAAAGATGTTGTGTGTGTGTGATGCATTCACAGATAAGGTTGACAAAGGTGAAGATACCACATACTAAATTTCTTAAGACAGAAAATTGAAGTTTAAAACAATAACTGCATATACTAATAAGATATCAACTACTCCAACACATCAATACAAACTAAGGTTCAACAATGGGCTTATTCTGCTTTATTTTTATTCACGAGGGCGATTTTCGCACTTTCTCGCAGTGTTTATTGATTTTTTTTGATACGTATATAGCGAGTGCGTTTTACGCTCCATCTCACTTTCCATTTCCATTTAAACGAGTGCATTTTACGCTCCTTCTTGTCCCAACAGCAAGCATACCCATGTGTTCCCACAGTTTGAGTATATGTGTTTTCATAGTCTATGTCTACTTTATACACAATTCCATCTTTAAAAACAACATTTTATACTCAGCAAACAAGCATGCTAATCTTAACTCACAAGAAAATAGGAACATTGTCGTGCTACCTGGTAACATCTAAACAACACGCATGAATTATATCATGTATAAAATTATAACTAAGCTCAAGATATCAACCAAATTCAAAAATCTATCAAATTTATATGTCATCATTGGCCAAATTAGAATTCAACTAGCTAAAAACTTGGGATTATGCAATGTTATGCAACTAAACAGATATTAAGCAAACAAGACAAAAGAAAACTAAAAAAGATTTCATGTAGAATTTAACTACAAAGATACTAAAATACCCCTACTATGCAACTTAAACATGCAATCAAACTATATGCAACTAACTATATGCAACAACTACTCACTACAACCCAATACCCCCAAACTTAAAATAAACAATGCCCTCATTGTAATTAAAAGTGAAAGAATACTCCCCTAAGTGGCAAGGTCATCTCTGTTCGCCTCCTCATGATTCGATGGTATATCAGGTGATGGCTAAGTTTGAGATATTCTATAGTTGGAGACTGAGTGTGGGCTTCTAATTGTCCGAATGCTTGAGTCAGAAATTCTAAAAATTTAGCAATTTTTTTTACGAGCGATCGAGCTATGGCGCGATTCTTGCGGTGTTTGGCTTAGAGTTAGGCCGCCACACTAATTCGTATTCGCAAACTTCAAATTTATGACTTGTGTTTGATCTTAAATGCTTATAGCAATTGGATTGAACCTGAGAGGAGAACCAATAAAACTATTATTAAGATTTACTACTATCTAACATCTACTAAATATGGAAATGTAAATAAGAATTAAACAAGGAGGGAGAAAGATTAGATGGGGTGCCTCCCATCGAAGCGCAGTTTATAGTCCGTTAATTTGGACTCTTTTCTTGACACTGCTATTCAATTCCTCTACGATAAGCTAGGAACCCTCCATCCATTAGAACTGCAATGTATGTAGGTAGGTTCCCCATCATGAGAGTCTCTGTGAATTGAAGCCACCTAGCATATTTCCGCATACATGATGTCCCTAGTTCCATTGCAATGCTGTGTGCTTCTCCGTCAGATCTGTGAATAGATTTTTGCATTGAGGCATGAAAGATACAACGGGATTTTCTTCATCTATTATCTCTTCCTCAGCCCATCATGGTTTAGAAGAGGCCTCATAATCGCAAAAAATATTGCTTTGGATGTGACTACCAAGGGGACATGGGTGTGCAAAGTTCACTGAATTTTTTAACTCTAATTGAGAATGCACTTGGGGTATTATACAAGTCAGCTCATGTTCTTCATTTTCCATACCCCCAGTTGTCTCCTCTCTGTCCACTCCTTTCAGTTCATTCCGTGGCATGCACACTTCTGGCTCTCCATCAGTTTCATCGTCCATGTCATAGCACTAATTATTTGGAGGGCGATTGTTCAAGGCTTCGAACATTTACTCCATCTGATTCTGAAGATTTTGAATTGTCCTCTCTTCCTCAATCATCTTCTCCTCAGTTGATGCTATAAATTTGAACCACAAGTCCTCCAGTCTTGAATTATCTTTCTCAGTTTCAAAATCCAAGTATTGAGGACCAGTCATTGAGATTTAATTAATGAGTTGTTCCATCTCATTTGTTAAGATTTTGGCTTGATAACTCCTCGACTCATCATCATCTCTTCATGGTCTCGCTATGCTTTTTGACATGAATTCCTTCAACTCGAATTTTCTTCTTGTTCAGATTGGAGGTGGATATGAGAAATCGATGGATATGTTGGACTTGAGATGCAGTATTGATCTTGATAGTTATAACCCCATTCATAATCTAGGTGATACCCCCAACCTTGTTGATAATCAAGATAAACATCGTTGTTGAAGAAATCACCCCCAAACTGCACTTGTCCAACCTTGATGTTGCACTGATAACTCGGATGCTCGCCAAAGACATATTCACATGTAACTACTATCTCTCGAAAAGGTTGGGTCGCAAGAATATCCAACCTCTCCGAAAGTGTTGCAATTTGTACTGACAATGTAGAAAATACATTGTGTCCCTCAGTGCTTATGTCCCTTGGTTGAGTCCTATTTACATAAGGCCATTGATAAGAAAAGTCACCCATGGTACCTGAAAAGAGAGAAATATAGGAAGAGAATTAAAATAAAATAAAATGTTTAAATTAAGACTAATTTGATTGAAATTAATGTTGGCAAAAATTATTAAAATAATTCCTCCTCGGCATGCGCTTAAAAACTTGTTGGTCGTTTTACCGATCAATATATGTGTGCAAGTATACACGGTCAACAAGTAATAAAGAGTAAGTAAAGTATCGTTCCCACGGAGAATTATCTAATAAAGTTTACCAAGCACTAGCCCATAACCATTTCAGTATTATTTAAACGAATGATATTATATTTTATATTTAAACTATGAAATTAAATAAACCTAACTACTTCTAGAGTGAGACTAGATAATGAAGATCTGAGATTACAATTTCATCTATTGACACATTCAAATCCACACATTTCATGTTAAGCCAAACTAATTGTAACTTGGGATTGTTAATGAAGAAAACACTAAAGTAAAAGTATAGCCACCTCTCAATGTACCATACCCATATCACATATAATCCACAGTTTATAGAATACACATGAACACCCACATTATCTAAATCACTATATGTCTATGTGATTTACAAATAATTAGGGTTTAAGCCCAAGTTCTCAATTGACTACGAATGGTGCTTCGGTATATGTCTATCCTAAGCTCAAATCATACATCCCAACACAATGTAGAATATACAATCATAAGCTATCAAGATCATATCTAAACCCATACTTCGTCTTTCAAGTTCATATGGGTTATCACAGTAATTGATGGCCAATCAACTACGCAAATAAGCATGAATCTTAATAGACAATCCTATAGCAATCAATAAAGCTAACAATGAAATATATCAGATTAAACTAATCCATAGACTTCATTGCAATCTCAGAATAGAATTTAAATCATAATTAAATCAATACTATCATCCACATATTGAAGACACATCATAAGATACAATTAGGAATCAAAGAGAGAGTAAGAATAGTGAATAGTAGTGCAAATCTGTTCTCTTGATCCAAGGTTGAATCTCCAATGCTTTCCAATCGCTTCAAGTCTTCAATCTAATCAACTCTAGAAATCACTACTCTAATCTAATTATTCCAAAGTGAAGAAAGAAAATAGCAGTAGCTTGAGCCCCCAAGGGGTGGAATATGTTTTACATAATGAAAATACGTCTAATGTATAAGCCCTAGTTGAACCCCTCTCCAAATCACGCTTCAATTGCACTGTTTAATGAAAAGTCAACTTTGGTCAACACCCGAAGTCATGTGAAATTCGCTGCAGCAGAATTGGCTCTGAAGTTACGCGCCGCTGCGCCAAGCAAAAAAAAGCACGTTTTTGGCTCTAGTGGTGGCGCGACCCCGTGGGAAATGCATTACAAATTCGCGCACCCGCGCGGTCCATTTTCTAGTGCAGTGTCCTCTGGTAAAATGGTCATAACTTTTGATCCGGGAAGAGTTGCGGGGCCTGCCACCTATCAAATCGAAGATATCGACGATCTCTACAACTTTCATTCTTTGATGATTGAGAAATTCTGGCCGGATGAAGGTTACAATTGGGCTGGGAGGGACTGCTATGAAAATGGCCAACCAAAACAGTGAAGTTTGACGTCCGTTGGTACAAAGATCATAACTCTTGCATCCGAACTTCGATTAGAACGATTCAAGATGTTCCAAAAAGCTACAAAGACGCTCTACAATGTAAGATGAGTTCCAAACCAAGAACATGAAGTTAACATGAAAGCCCAAATGATGTCCGGATTGTTTTTCTTTGCATTTTCCTTGCTTTTCCTTACCAATAGTCGCTCACACTGCTCCCAAACATAAGATCTACAAAATAAACACAAAATACATGAAAAGTAACTAAGAAACATGAATACAAGCAACTTATTCAAGTAAAAGATACCGGATAAGTAGGTATAAAATCAACTTATCAGATACCAACTGTAGCATCCCCAAATCCGGGTCCCAAATCACCACGGATCTTGGTATGCTAATTCTATTTCTATAACTATTGCGGAAGATATAAACATAAATTGTGTGATGCCCCCAAAATTGGTATACATCACCCATCTTGAGTCGTCAAATACATGGTACAAAATTCAAATACAACATAATAATACAACTGTCATGTAAAATACGACAAAACATAAACGGAGAGTTTTAAAACGAATATTGTCATCTAGACAGTATTCAACTCAAATGGAGTCCTCAATACATTTATTATCATACTATTTCATAGAATAGTAAGGACTACTAAAGTTATCATCTAGACCGTCACTCCGTTCCCCGACTAGTCCCGGCTACGTTCTCATTTCCTGAAGAGGACAATGAAAGCAAAAGGGTGAGCTCAACTAGCCCGGTAAGAAATATTATGACTAAGATAATGCAGAATAATTTATCATTAGCCTTCAACAGTGTTAAACTGATAAAATATAACAAACATTAAGTTTAACTGCAGTGGAACAAGCAATTAATTAGAAGAGTCAAGTAGAAAATAAAATCTACTATCTTCTATGATTTAAAAGGTTTTTCATCACTTTTATCGCTGAGACTCAGCTTAATAAATAATCCACATAATTGAATCACCCATGCACCACGGCCAAGGATATTCTCTAGTATCACGACCATAAATTATCTATGCACTACAGGCCAAAGATATTCGTGTATTCATCAATGGTTAGGATTATGCCAACAACTGTCCATCAATGCACTTCGGGCCAATGAGGACTTTTACCACATCATTTGTAACATTACGGTCATGATTATACCGAATAATCCCTGGTTATAATCATACCAAGTCCATCTATGCGCTACAGGCCATAGATGACTTTCAACATAATATAAACATGTGGATGATGACAATGATATAAGAATTCAATAAAACAAGTTCAAGGATAAATTTTTAAAGATTTATAATTTAATTTATCCAGAAATCAATAACGTCCAAATTGTCAACATGATACGGCTTTGTGGAGTAAAATTCAAGAATAATATTGTACCAAAAATAATTTGGAACGAAAATAAATAAATTTTTATCATGAATAGTACCCCAAGTGAATAGTACTCAAGTGAATAGTACCTCGTGAATAGTACTTTGGGAATAGTAAGTGTCGACGTCAGGATTTTTAGCTGTCCTTTTTCGTTACTTGTTTTTTGGTGTTCTCATTGTTATGTGAGATTTATTTGAAAAAACAAATGAAAAAGCTCCGACATGTGTAATGTCGACGATGGACTATTAAGAGTCGCCATTTGGTGTTTTTAACTGGTTGCACCAACGCAACCGAAAAGGTTTGCACATTGACCCAGTGTTTTGACACTGCTAAACGGGTCTGTGAGATTCATTATGGGTCCGGGGGCTTGATTATGCGAAGGGAAGGTGTTAGGCACCCCCCGACATCCGTGTTACCACGGTGACTGCCACTTTCCAAAGAAATTGTTATATAAATGTGTGTGTGTGTGTATGGATCAATGTGAAATTATTTTAAAGTAGTGTGTTCGCACCTATATACGCAGGGTTTGAATTTATAGAAAAATTCAGTTTTAGCAAGATATGGCAATGAAGTTTTATAAGAAGAGGTTTTTCAAACCATGTGCTCAATAGAAATTGAGACCTTTTCATACTTCCATTTTATTGTTAAATGTTCGGCCTGTTTACTTTTATTTTCGAGATGCGAAGCATCTTCAAGAAAATAATACAATGAAGTTGTCGAACTCCTCATGGGCATGATAGCCATCTAAGGGAAATTCATATACATCGTAAATAATGTACAAGTCGCCATAATTGAAAAAGGTCCATCATGGGAACCTAATCTAGATTCAATGGACTGAATCAGTGATCACATGATTCCTAGGCTCACATGATACTACAGTTTGTATGAAAACCAAGATTATATTATATATAAAAGCAATATATATATATATATATATATATATATATATATATATATATAATATATATATATAAATGTGCATGATCAACCACCATGAAGCAACTCCATTGGGATCGGAAATGTAAATATATATAAGCTAGTAAATATATATATATATATATATATATATATATATATATATATATATATATATATAAGGACATGATTAACCACCACGTAAGTGACTCCATGGGGATCGAGAAATATAAATAAAGCAAGAATCGATCAACCGCCACTTAAGTAAACTCAAAGGCAGGACTGAATGTAAATAAAAGAAAAGGCCTCAAGTAAACTCTGTGCCCTGATGTGAAATGTAAATATATATATATATAGATGTAAAATCCAAAGCTCATCGATATATATTCGAAAATGCAGTTATATATAAGTATATATATATATATAAGTAGGTAAACGCTCCAGACATAAGTCTAGGCTCAATTGAGGCATAACTCGATAATGTTAATCCATATATAAAATATATACATATATAAGTATATATATACAAACAGAAATGAAAACCATGGACCGAAGTCCGGGCAAATGCACGCAACATGACTCTCAATGTGTAGAATAGTGTGTGCAAAAATGAAGAGAAAGGCTTTATAAAGTGTTAAAAGGCTTACAGTGGGCTGCCAATGCATGCTTCTATGACTCTAAATGGATAAACACTCAACTCTCGCTAGTAAATGTATAGCTATATGTGAGCTAACAGGTGTTTAAAAAGAGCAAGCACTCAATATATGGTGTGTATAAAGCAAATTGGACAGGGCTTCCTTGCCTTTTTTTTTATTTTTTGAAATGGCTACCCTAAGCCATCTATTTATAGAGGGGGAGCAGCAGTGTACTTACTGGCTACCCGGTGCCCTGTGCCCTCGCGGTCCGCTGTCTTAAAGCACGTATACACTCGCAGTAATCGTGATGTCCGCTCAAACTTGCAGAACTTCAATCCGAGCATCCGAACGAGGTATGTAAGACCTTCTTCGAACTGCTTGTGTTGATAGTTATGCAATGACATGGGATTAAAGGTTATAAGAAGTCAAGAAGAGGGGACCATGCCCATGAACTTCAAGCTTCAAATTTTATCCGGTGTGGTGTCACGCGCAATAGTCACTCGGGATTGGAACTCCCTGGTTCTTGAAGGACATTATTGTATGTATGTATGTATGAAATGTTGAGACGATGCACAGGTGTTTGAGGTACCAAGATGATGTTAGACTCCTTATCGTTGTTATCGCCGATTTGAGTTGAAAGTAGACGTTGCTCAAGGTTATATCTGAGATTGGACTGCTGCAAGTGTTTGAATGCCGCAATGTCATCTGCGAGGGTGCATGTCTGCCAGATGTTAGCTCCGGGTTTGCGATATTAGTGCCTCAGCAGGAGGTCTGAGATTGAAGCTGGTCTCATTTGAAACAAGCATTTTCGGGGTTATCACCGGAACTGCAACGACATTCATTAGGGTTATCGCCAAAGAGAAAACTCGGGGTTATCTTCGAGGTTTGAAATGATTTTCTCGGTGTGTGTTCTGGGGTTTAGTATGATACTCCCGGTGTGTGTCCTGGGGTTAAGAATGATGTTCCGGTAGTATCCAGCATGGATTATGAGTTGTCTTCCAGGGTTATCTCTGAAAGATGATTCTGCCCTCCTCCAATGTTAGTAACAGGTGTGCAAAAAATCTCAAGTGTCTACAGATGCCCCTCTTTATCATATTCATGCAATGCAAGGTATGGATAGGATAAAGAATCCTAGACACTTGAAATGCAACAGATAAACATGATTCTATGTGCAACAACATGATGCAAATGTATGAATGAGATGATTGACGGTTCCCCGCTAATCCTATTAGGATGACAATAAATGATGTCTTGGATGTGCGATCCAAGTCTTCAAGGATGTTGACGTAGGGGCTATCACCAAAGTCGTGAATCCTAGACACAGACTTCTACTCCATAGAGGTGCCTCTTGTGTACAAGAGATCTGTGGGGAGAAAGATTTGCCTGTTTGAGGATGTGTATAACATATCCCACCATCATGTCGGAGTTATTGCCAACAATATGTATTTGTCAAGGTTGCCCAACCTTCGCTGGTGTATGTATCACCAGATAGATCCCTGCTGGGAAAATTGTTAAGGCTATTTGACCTTCATTGATGTGTGTATCAATGGTTGCATCGCATTGTGACCCTTGTTGGGGAGTGTGTCAAGGCTGCTTGACCTTCGTTGATGCGTATATTAAAGGTTGCATCACGTTGTGACCCCTGCAGGGGATACATAGATATGGATACGTTGCATCGATGGGTTAATTGCCACCAGTTAAAATAACGTCAAGGTTGCTTGACCTTCATTGATTTGTGTATCAATGGTTGAATTGCGTTGTAACCCCCGTTGGGGATACATAGATGTTCGTAGCTTCAGCGTTGTAACCCCCGCCGGGGATACGTCTTTAATTCATAACTTCTACACAGTAATCCCCTGGGTTTGTGAAGGTGTCAAGGCTTTTGACCCATCTTGTGACATCGGACCTTGTGAGGTATTATCGAGCATGATTTGTGAAAGCTGAGGCCACTGGTATAGTACCTTGTATGTAGGCGAATACCAATGTATGACATATGGAGCTAGAGTTTGACCCATGAACACCAGGATTTCAGGCTATCCCGCTCAATCGCGTAGCATTTTTACTCCTGATTTAGCCTTTTCAGCTTGCGAGACCTCCTTTGCAACTCTAACTGGACTGAGCTGGAGGTGTGGGACCCATATAGGAGTGTTGCAAGTACACCTGCAGCAGTCGCAGGTGGACCTGCGGCCAACCGTGGCTATACAAAGCCCACAGGTTGCTTTTATAAGTCATTTTCAAGATGCACGACAAAGGAAATCTGAGAGCTTTTCTTCAGACCTGTTGAGTTCGAGCAACTTTCTACATATTCTACCACTGTACAAGCGTTCTTCACTGTCCTAGTAACATATGCATGTATTATTTTCCAGTTTCTATCCATTGGAAAATGACTTATCACATGAAATACATTTAGTATCATAGTAGTGAATATGCATGCTGATATGATTTGATAAAAAATATTCAACATAGTAAATGTTTGTATTAAACCATGCTGAACATAATGATGTGAAAAAAATTTAACTTTTGAAGCAGTCAAATTGGCACCTTTTACTGTCATTTCTTATCCTATTTGAGGACAAATGAGTAAAGGTAGGAAAGTAAAATAACCCTGGTAATTAGATTACACTTATGGATTTTTTACTGTGATGCATGTAGGATGTATATGACTGTTGGTAGGTGTGCTACTGAATGGCAACCTAGTCATGCCTATGTGTATGTGGATAATTCCATTTACAAAGGGGGCTATGGAAAAATTCTCCCAAAACGTAAGCATTGGGTAATCATGCATTTTTAACTCTACTGTAGATGTATGTTAAAATAATGCATGCATGCATGTAGTCATAAAATGCATTTTGAAAAGCTCTAGGTATGATTTTACCACACCCTTTCTGAGGTGATTTGGAAACTTGTTGTCCAGATATTATGGATCCGGATCAGCCGAGTAGTTCCCGCATGACCACTTATGGTGTACGGAGGAGGGCTTCTGAAGTACCTCGACCCCGTTCAGTTAGATAGCCTCGTCGTTTGGTGGAGGCGGTGATTCGTCCTATCCGGGTTGAAGTGCTAGATGTCAAAGAAGAGGAGGAGGATGTACCAGTTGAGGTTCCTGCTCCTACTGCATGTGTTCCCCGTAGGGAGTTGCCAGGTATTCAAGTGGCGAACCCAGATCTTCTGGGTGACTTGAGTCAACATCCTTCAGTTTATCTGCACATAAACGAGGTATAAAGTTAGATCTTAATCTTCCTTGTTTCCTATTGATGAGGAGTAAATGGTTCTAATGTTGATCTGCATTTGATGTATGTTCCCGACTTTACACAGCCTCGAGGGAATTGGTTCAGCATCCACTCTATGTATCAGGCTTTGCATGATGACTATAGAGCGATTGTAGATGGCTGGGGATTCGAGAGGTTCTTTTCCATCCTTCCCCATCGCTGTCCCTGGGGTTACCTCAGGGCATGGTCTCGAGCGTATTTGGTTTCACTGCACTCACCACCCATTTGGTCGGATCGTGAGGTGATGATGACGCCAATGGATTGACGATTTATCATAGGTATGGAGTTTGAAGGGGATCTGATGCCTTGCATGACGGATATCACCCTTACTGCCGTCAGATCCTTGTTAGGAGTTCCAGCGGAGGCGCTTAAGGGTAGGACTGTACGTATAGGTCCTCTGAGCGTAGATGCTATGAGCGGGCTGTTGAGTAAGCCTATACCCGATGATGTGAAAGTCATGGATCGCCATCTTCGGCGATTGTTCCTAATGATCATTAGGGGCTGCTTCATAGCAGATAACTCTTCTACGGTGTCCTTCGCTTTAATCAGCCCCACTCGACACGTGGACCGTATAGGAGACTATGATTGGGGTTCCTACACCTTTGCCTACTTCCTTAGGGGAATACGCATACGATCGCAGGGCTTGACCGAGGCTTGGTTAGGATTCTACCCGTTTCTGCTGGTGAGTATTTCTCTTGTCTTTTCCCATGTACAGGTTAAGAGCGTTGACTGACAGCAGATGTTGCCTTTGTGTTGGCAGTTTTGGGCCTATGAGAGGCTTCCATATTTCTGTCCTGTGAGCGTGTTAGGTTTAGATACCTATCCACGAAGACAGAGATGGCATCATTCCATACTGGCGGAGGTCCCTATTGTTGAGGGTTTCACCCATTGCCGCCTACAGCTGGAGTTATTGACCGCAGATGTCATCATATGGGTTCCCTACCCTGGGGAGCATTTGAGCATTAGATTTGAGGATGGGTACCCGACTGGTGTCGAGCACGTGATTTCCACCTGTAGGATTCCTCTCTTCACAGATGGAGGATAGGAGCTCTACTTAGGAGAGCGTGCTATCAGTAGCACTACATGAGAGATTTACATGCCGATCTTTCCTCCTGCCAGGCGTTATTGGCCTATTTCACAGTCACCCGTCACTGATACCCCATTACTGGGGATTGACGGATACACATTATTAGAGGGCCCCTGCACTCAGGAGATGTTCTAGCATTAGTGGTTCCCTCATACCATTGGAGCTCAGACCCGCGCCACACAGTTTTTGGGGGATATGGTTCCAGGATCCGTGAAGATGACGGATTGGCTAGCATGTGTCAAAGATCCGACTCATGTGACACAGATTGACAGTTTGACCCGGCAGTTGGACCGGGCACATTTCTTTATCCGACATTTGGGTAGAGATCCTTCAGAGGCAGATACTTTTGATCCTTCCAGCTCTGGCGCTGGCCCCTCAGGTGACCCATATGGCTTTGCCAGTGCAGATCCTCCTTTATATAGGCCTGACATCCCTGTAAATAGAGATCCAGTGACTCAAGAGGAGTTACATCAGATGGACAGGATCGACGATATGGACATTGATACCATTGACTTCTTCTGATGTATATTTCTCGTTATCTCTTTTGATAGGCCTCTGTTAGCTGTTGGGTAGCTTCGCCCCATTCTCGCTATATCTTTTAATAGGACTCTGTTAGATGTTGTTGGGTAGCCTCGCCCCATTTCCCTGTATTTTAGCCTTATAGAGATGTATTAGATGATGATATACTTAGGAATGTATGTACAGTTTTCCATTCCCTATATCATATTGCCATCTATTGTATCATGCATGTTATTATGTTATACATATGTATGTATGTCCAGAGATATTCAGCATTGACCCCTGGATGATCTTATAACACGGCCCGTACAAATGTCTTCTTCGATAGTTAGCCGTATTGATCATACCCCACCATTTTTGGTGGCATCTGGTATGCGCTCATGGTATGATAGTATATCACCACCGCATGTGTCGATCAGAGATCATTACACACTGACACACTATGAGCTTGTTGATGTTTCAGGTTCCCACAGGGTTCATAGAGGGTATGCTAGAGCACTGGGTACCGGATAGATAGGTTTTCCAATTTGGGACCCAGGAGTTGACTCCTACTCTGGAGGAGTACGCACGGTTGATGATGCTGCTATTGGACAGACCTTGCGTGCAGATGGCGATTGGGGACATGAGTAGGCAGTTCATGACCCTCACCGGCTTGAGGCGTAGAGTGGTACGGGATGAGATTACATCCGGCCACGTGATATTTCAACATTTTTTGATTGATAGATTTGGCTCTGAGGATAGTTATGCACGACATTCCGGGGATTTTACCACGCTGGAGGATTATTGGCGTTCAGCCAGAGTGGATGTACTGCTACTGTGCGTATTGTCATACGTCTACATGCCACGGTACATGGATGAGTTGGACATCGAGGTCATTATGGCAGTAAGAGCTCTCAGAGTGGGTCATACCATCGTACCGATGATTATCGCAGAGACTCTGAGGTCAGCTACATACTGCTGCACTTGTTCGACAGGAGTGTTCATAGGTAGCTCGGTCATGCAATACGTGTGGTTTATGTCACACTTGGGACCGATTGGTACATTCAGACGGCATGGATATTACTTCACCCATGATATAGTCATGTCATACTCCTTCCAGCCTACAGAGTGTATAGATGTTTCATCTCGGTCAGCTTTCCTTGCAGGGATTGGAGATCCATTCGCTATATTGCTGTGTACAGGGCTTAGCTCACCCTATAGCTTGATTACTCATGCTTCGGGCATGGATTATCTTCCTCTCACTAGTTTGAGAGGGATGATCACCTACCACCCACTGGTCGTGATGTGTCAGTTTGATCAGTTTCAGGATTTCCATCCATTTGAGGGGGCGATGAGTCAGTGTTTTGCTTCTCGGCACCTATCATCAGTAGACAGGTCTAGGTTGTATGCCTGTTGGGATCAATGAGAGCTAGCTGAGTTTTCTGTCAGTCATCCGGGTTATTCTACAAAGTATTCCGCATGGATGGAGACAGAGACTGCATCGACTATGGTAGTATCCACAGTGCAGGATATTGAGTCCGACGATGAGGAGCCTATGGAGGAGGCTGACATTTCCATCGATGGGGACTTGACTGCTGGGCTACCAGCATATGTAATGGATTCTCCCACTCTGAGTGTCACTGTTACTCAGTATTTAGCACAGTATTAGGAGTAGAGCTTATATCTGATGACCTATAAGAGAGATCAGGCTAGGGCCGCGATGTTGACAGCTCTTGATGGGAGAGACGCCGCTCTGTTAGAGAGGGATAAGGCTAGATTGGCCAGAGATGCATTGATTATGGAGAGGGATGTTGCCCTATATGCTAGGGATGTGGCCATTACAGACAATACTTATGTGAGATCCTAGACGACTTGTATTCTTACCGATATGAGTGCATACATAGATGAGCATCATGCAATCATGCAGTTAACCTTAGATTTTCTAGCTCGTGTAGATACCCTTGGAAAGGAGCTTGTAGCTTTACGTTCGTCTTCAGAGAGGGATGCTATGTTAGATGTGATAGTCCGCACACACACAGATCCGTAGATAGCTTTTTATTTTCCTGCACAGACTAGCTTAGCCATTTTATCATGTACATCACATATGTATATATCAAACAGTATTATATATGGCAGAGAAATATATTTTAATTTACTTCCCCTTCAGTTGTGCCATGATATTTGCTTGATATTTGTCTGTTTCTTCAGGGCTTGTGATCTTGATGCATTCTGAACTTGTCCTTGATATATGGACATTGAGCCATCGTAGGATTTCTCAGAATGGATCATTGATTTGTATGTATCCTTACCATCTTCGGTGTCTTGGGACTGGTTTTTGTATGAAACTGTGGAGATGAGTGTGGCTTTTCCTCTTTGAGATTGACCGCACCACAGATGGTCACCAGTACTTCCATTTGTGAGAAGCCTAGTTAATTCCATCTTTGAGGCACAACCGCAGCTTAGATGGTCACCGAATCTCCTATTTGTGAGGAGAGGTTGGGTAATTCCATCCCCTTGGTCTGAAGCCAATGAAATGTGGTGGATTGAAGGTTGATCAGATCTTTGTGTGACAAGTATTTTTGTTCGGTAGGGGTTGGGATCGAACCATAAATGGTTGCCTACGTACTCCTATTGAAGATGAGATCAAGTCTGCATAGTTCGAACCTGGAGTAAGAGGTTCAACGCTGAACGTGAAAGGCAGATGGGTGTAGAAATGTTTTTATTGTTTTTTTTGTAGAGAAAGGGCAGAAATGTTTTTTTTTTTTTTTGGTTTATATTGCGACCGGGCCATATAGAATATGGTTGCCTACGTACTCCCGTGTATCAGGGAGATCAGGTCGACGTAGTTCGCCCCTCAGGACGAATCGCAGCCAAAGAGAAGTGTGAATCACGTGCGCAAGCTATACTGCGGGGAGAAGAAAGTTTGATCCCATAATGGGGATAAACTGCAGATGTGGAAAAAGTTTAATCCTATTTTGCAGGACAAATTGCAAGCGTAGAAAAGTTTAATCCCGTATTTAGGATAAACTACAGGTGTGAAAGGTTCAATCCCGTGTGTAAGATAACCTAAATTGTATGGAAGGTTTGAAATGAGGTGAAACTAGGCTGCTAGTTCCAAGTGAGGTGAGACCAGGCTACTGGCTCGAAGTATGGTGAAACCATGCTGCTGGTTTGAAGTGTATGTTACCCTGAGGGGCAGAAGAGCTTGTAAAAAGAGGGTTAAAAACCGGAATGATTGGTGATTGGATGATCAATACTAGGATGTTTGTTTGATGGTAACTTCAGACATAGTACCGTGTCACGGTGTCCGAGTTGATAAGCTCTTGAAATTCATCGCCATCCATTTCCTGTAGTCTGAGAGCACCTCTTGTCAATACTTCTTTGACAACAAATGGGCCTTCCCTGTTAGGAGTGAATTTTCCCTTAGATTGATCTTGGTTGTCAATGATCTTCTTCAAAACCAAGTCATGTTGTTTGAATTGCCATAGCCGGACTTTTCTGTTGTAGGATCGTGCGATCCTTTGCTGATATAATTGACCATGGAAGGTTACCGCGGTTCGTCTTTCGTCTATCAAAGATAATTGGTGATACCTGTCTTGTACCCATTGGTCTTCATCCAACTAAGAATCCATCAACACTCTGAGGGATTTCATTTCCACCTCTATGGGGAGCACTGCTTCCATCCCATAGGCTAATGAGTAGGGGGTTACCCCAGTGGAAGTACGCATGGAAGTTCTGTAGGCTAATAAAGTCAGAGGCAAGAGGTCAGGCCATCCTTTGTGATTGGTGGACATTTTCTGCATGATCTTCTTGATATTTTTATTAGCCGCTTCAACAGTACCATTCATCTTTGGACGGTAGATGATGGAGTTAAGGTGTTTGATGTGGAATTTATTGCATAATTCCTCCATCATTTTGTTGTTGAGGTTCTTAGCATTGTCCGACACAATGACATCTGGTTGTCCATAACGACAGACTACATTATTTCTGATGAAAGCAATGATGACTTCTTTGGTAACCTTGGGGAAGGAGGCTACTTCTACCTACTTGGTGAAGTAATCGATTATGGTGAATATGAATCGATATCCATTACTGGCTTTGGGCTCGATGGGCCCGATCACATCCATTCCCCACATTGAGAAGGGACATGGTCTCATATTGTGGAGTTCCCTTGGAGGGGCGTGGATAGCATTCCCATGAATTTGGCATTGATAGCACCTCTTGACGTGATCATCACAGTCAGCTTTGAGTGTTAGCCAATAATGCCCTGTTCTGAGAATTTTCTTGACAAGTAAGGGGTCGCTCATGTGTGGGCCACATACTCTACCATGGATTTCATCCATGAGCCTCTGAGCTTGGTCTTTATCCAGACATCTGAGGATACCTAATCCTGCATCTCTCTTGTAGAGTACATCTCCACTCAGGTAGAATTTCATAGCAAGTCGATGGATCTGCCTCTTCTCAGTTAGGCTCGCCTCAGCGGGTGTAGATCCATCTCACAGATACTCCTTGATATGCTGATACCAAGGGTGGTGGATGGGAGGTAGCTCATCTGATACTTCTCCAATGTACTTCCCATAAACTGGGGCCTTTTGCAGGGTAAATGTGATGTTTGGCATGTTTTCCTTGTCAGGTATGTGAATCAAGGAGGCCAACGTTGCTAGTGCATCCGCAAAATCATTCCTATTGTGAGGAATGTGTAGAAAGGAGATTTCTTCGAACTCCAAAGCCATCTGTATAACTTGCCGATGGTAAGGCAGCAAATGTAATTCTTTGGTTTGATAGATTCCTGTGGATTGCTTGATTACCAATTCAGAATCCCCAAAGACAGTTAACCGACTGATACCCATTGAACGGGCAAGTTTTAGCCCCATGATACAGCCTTCATACTCAGCTGTGTTGTTGGTGCTGACAAACTACAATTTGATGACGACGGGATACTGTTCCCCTGTACCGGAGATTAGAACTGCTCCAGCTCCAGAGCCTTCTGTGTTAACAGCTCCATCAAAATACATTTTCCATGTATGGAATGCATTATACTGATGGTGTTACTGAACTGTCATTACCCCTTCATCGGGGAAGTATGTTTCTAAAGGTTTGTAATCCCCTGCAGGTACGGTGGCCAGTTGATCCGCAATTCCTTAACCTTTGATAGACTTTTGCATCATGTAGACGATGTCCAATTGCTGTAGGATCAACTGCCATCTGGAAAGTCGACAATTCAATATGGGCTTACTGAACACATACTTAAGAGGATCCACGCGGGATATGAGATGGGTGGTGTGACCATGGAGGTAATGCTGTAACCTCATGGAAGCCCATGCTAAAGCACAACAAGTCTTCTCAATCAGAGTATACTTGTGTTCTCTGATGCTGAATCTTTTGCTGAGGTAATAGATAGCTCGTTCTTAGCCTCTATTATCTTTTTGCCCCAGCATGCAGCCCATGGCATTATCATTAATGGACAGGTACATAAATAGGGGAACATCACCCCTGGGAGGTACCAAAATAAGAGCATTAACCAACTACTCTTTAATGGTAAGGAAAGCTTTCTGGCACTCATCATTCCATTTCATGGAGGAGTTCTTCCTTAATAGCTTGAAGATGGGCTCACAGGTTGCTGTGAGTTGAGAGATAAACCTACTAATGAAGTTGATTCTTCCCAAAAATCCCCGTATTTCCTTCTCTATTTGAGGAATAGGAATTTCCTTGATGGCCTAGATTTTGGTAGGATCCAGTTCAATCCCTTTGTCGCTGACTAGGAAACCTAGCAACTTGCATGATTTGACACCAAAGGCACACTTGGCTGGATTTAACATCAAGTTGTACTTATGCAACCTGTTGAATAACTTTTTGAGATGGTCTAAGTGGTCTTCCTCCCTACGAGATTTGACAATGATGTCATTCACATAGATCTCTATCTCTTTGTGCATTAAATCATTGAAAAGAGCCATCATAGCTCGCTGGTAGGTTGCCCCGGCATTGATGAGGATGAATGACAACCGTCTGTAGCAAAAAGTTCCCTAAGGCATGATGAAAGTAGTTTTCTCATGGTCTTCCTCGGCAACCATAATTTTATGGTACCCTGCGAAGCAATCCGCAAAAGAGTACATGTCGTACTGAGCAGTATTGTCAATGAGAATGTGGATAAAAGGTACGGGAAAGCTATCTTTAAGGCAAGCTTTGTTCAGACCCCGATAATCAATGCAAACGCGCACCTTTCCTCCTGGTTTAGGTACGGGAACAATGTTGGATATCCACTCCGGATATGTAGACACCATGATAATGCCGGCTTGAAATTGTTTCACAATTTCTTCTTTGACTTTTAAACACCACTCAAGTTTCAATTGCCTGAGCTTCTGCCTAACTGGCTTGAATCCTCCCTTATTGGGAAGGCGATGAAGAACAATGTCAGTGGACAATCCCACCATGTCTTCATGAGACCATGCAAATACATCCTGGAATTGGGTTAATAGCACAACCATGTCATTCCATTGGTTTGGGGTGAGGTCTGAACCAATTTGGATTAGCTTAGGGTTTTCTAAGGTTCCAAGATTGAAACAAGTGGTTTGGTCAAGGTTGGGTTTAAGTTTGTCTGCGACCCATTCCTTAATCTCCCGAGGTGTCTATATGTCCTCTTGTATTTCCATCAAGTCTGAGTCCAACTTTGCATCAAAGTTACAGCCCTTGTGGAGAGAAGGCACATCAACAGCAAGTACAGGCACATCTAAATTTAGAGTCCTGAAATCAAAAGATGCTTTCACTTAATATATAAAACTGTTTAATCATACAAAATTGTTAGCATGTACTGATAAAATAACTGCTAATACTGTATAGAAAAGTAAGCAATTAAAGCTATCTATAGGGAAGAGAGATTTTTCTGCTCGTTTTACCCTCTTCAACCAATACATAGAGTGTTGCTCTAATTGTCGAGGGAAAAGTCCTGATGGACTGCAGTGATGGAGGGTTATCATTGTCCTCCTTCTCCCGAATGATAACCATGACATATGGGTAATCATCGTCTGGGGTATATCTATTTGTATGTTCATCATTAACAATGACGCGTATGTTTGAAATCATCATGGCGATGTCATGTTTACGTTTTTGCTTCCTTTCTTCCACTTTGGGATCAGGAATCAGCACCTCTTTCGCTTTGAATGGTACTGGCTTGGGAAATAGCATAGCCATAACATGGGTTGACACCTTCACTGGAGATTGTATTAGCTCATATGGTGTAGAGGGAACAAATCGCCATGTGGCGGATGCTTGAGGAACCTTCTTGTGTTTGTGAGGATTCCTATGACTGAAACTGGCAGAATAGCCTAGTCCGGCTGTCCCAATTTGACTGGACACTTGAATAGGGTGCTTAATACCCTGCTGATTTTTAACCAGCCCTTGTCCAGGCTGATGACCCAATGACATCATTTCTTACGTGGCCGACATAACCTCGACAGAAATCTTGGGTACGGGAAGTGGTTTTCTAATAGGTTGATATTGAGTGTTACTCACTTCCAAAGTATGAAAAATGGACGGCTCAACTTCTGAATTGAAGCTGATAACTGGTAGACTGCCTTGTTCAGGACATTCTGGCTCAGCGTTGACAGTGACTATACTGTTGTTGACAATGTATTTGATTTGTTGATGTAATGTGGAGGGAACGGCTCCAGCCATGTGTATCCATGGTCTACCCAATAGCAGGTTGTATCCTGAGTCTATCTTGAGGACGTGGAAGGAGACATTGAATGTATTTGGACCAATCTCAATTGGCAGCTCAATCTTTTCGACGGAATTTCGCCGGGATCCATCGAAAGCTTTGATCAATGTATGGCTGCTTTGGATCCTTTTGAGATTGACATTCATCTTCACCAAGGTGGCATAAGGACAGATATTCAGAGATGAACATCCATCTATCAACACTCCAGCTAACATATACCCGGAGGACAACACTGTGATGTGCAGTGGCTTGCCATGACCGGTCCCTTTGGGCGGTATGTCATCATCAGCGAAGGATATCACATTATTGTTGAAAATGTGATCAACCATATATTGAAAATTTTTACATCCACTGATTTTGGTAAGTAGGCTTCTTCCAAAGCCTTTAATAAGATCTTTCGGTGCTCCTCGAAAGAGAAAACTATGTCCAGTATTGATATCTGATGTGGAGCTTCTCTTAAGCTTAAAACCACCTTGGCTTCATTATGGCCCATAGTGCGGAGGAATTTTTCAATCTTCTCCATGGGGATATTCCTTTTTGCTCTGATGGCGGGCTTCATCACCCTCTGAGGAAGATACAATGGATTTTCCTTCGACACTGTAGCAGTAGTATGAGACGAGGATCCTTCAGCTTTCCCATAATTCCATGGAACATTGTGTAAGCTAACAACAGGATATTGTGGTCTGCAATGTAAAGAAATTGGCTCAGGTGCGACCACTTTCAAAGGATTGTCAGCTCCTTTGAGTTGAATTACTTGTATGGAAAATACTTTGATAGTCTCATCATCCTCGTCGGATATAACTACTACTGATCCTTTCCATTGGGTAGGACATGTATTCCAACTCTCAAGTTGCACAGTGTCATCATCTGTTAGCTGCAGGACATCGCTATCAATGAGATTCTGAATGAGATGGCGGAGTGCCCAACATTCTTCTGTGATATGACCGCGAGAGTGTGAATGATATTGACAGACTCCATCGGAGTTAAACCGTCTTGAACGGGGATTGATTTGAGGCAGAAGGGAGGTAATTCTTCCTTTATTGATAAGCATTTGAAATATCTCCTCCATTGATTGGCCAAGATAGGTAAATTCCCTCTGATCCGCAAAATGTCGATGGGCTTTAGCATTTGCTCTCTTTGCAACCTTATCCTCTATATCTTCGCTTCCTGAAGGTGAGGGTGGAGCATTCATAACAAAAGGCAGGAGATAAGCATGCTCCTGGCTGATTAATTGGCTTGTGACTTGATGCTGATGGGTCACCAGTTCTGCCAATTACTCAATTTGCTTGCAAAGAGCTTTCATCTTTTGTTCCATAGTAAACTAGAACTTTGCATAATCCCATCTGTCAACACCATCTTTGATGGTCTGGGATGATTCACTGTTAAAACTAGAACTCTGTCCAGTGCTCCAACTGATCATGTTGACCTCTTCTTCATTGTGTTGAGGAAGAGGGTTGTCTTGCACATGAGGTTGATCTGGTTTAGTGACCACGATCTCTCTGTTGTCTATTAAATCTCGGATCTTCTGTTTCAAGGCCCAAAAATCTTGAGTATCATGTCCAGGTGCCCCGGCATGATAAGCACACTTTCGAGTAGCATCAAAACCCTTCCCATTAGGGTTGGCTGGTGGAAGAAGACATGTGATTTTCTTCTGAGTGGTCAGAAGAACAAGAATATTCTCGAGCGAGTCCGCTAAGGGTGTGAACGTTCGAGGGCGCTTTACTTCTCCACTTTTAGGCAATGGAGGGTTTGAAGACTGTGCTTGGAAAGGGGAGTAGTTTCTCCTCTGTATAGGCATGATCTGATTGCCTTTCTGACCTTGTAGTATCAAGGAAACATCCTCCTCTTTCTTTTTATGGACCCTCCAGGGGTTGTTTCCATAAGATCTGGACTGCATGTGCTTAGCAACTGCTTTAAGAGCAGCTAGGTATTGAATCTTACTGAACTTCAATCCCATCTTAGCCATCTCTCTGTGCTTGATCATTTCATATAATGGTTTGCCAGCTAAAACCCTCTCATAGAAAGGAGCTTCCTGTATGTGTATGAAAGTCATGACCATTTTTGATTCCATCATGGAGGGAATAACTTGAGCAGCCAGGAGCCTCCACCTCTAAGCATACTCTCTAAAAGACTCATTAGACTGTTTCTTGACCTTGGTAATCTGGTACCGGTCAGGAGCCATCTGAGATTGAAAACTGTATTGCGTAAGGAAGGCGTGAGCTAGTTCTTCCCAACTATGGATCTTAGAGTTGTCTAATCTGGTATACCACGAACGGGCTTCTTCAATCAGACTCTTCTGGAACAGCTGCATTCTAAGCTTCTCATTTTCTGCATAAGATCCAAGTTCTCCAATAGACACTTTCAAGTGTGTATAAGGATCCCCTAATCCGTCGTACTTTTCACAATCAGGGGTTTTGAATTTCTCTGGATAATGAACACCAGGAAATATGCAAAGGTCAGCATATGAAACACTTCAATGTGTTCCAATCCCTTTGAGAACACGGATAGTTTCTTCTATTTAGAGGACCTTCTTCCTGATGTCACCGGTGTCTTGATCTCCTTTGAGATGGGTGTTTTCAGGGTCTTTATTGGTCGTATCCAACTGAGGTTCTGGAATTATTTTTTCCAGACCTTAAGATCCTCCTTGTGAAGAGGATTCTGTATGTGTAGATATCTTCGTACCCTGAGTAGACTGATGCAGTTCTTTAAGCAGAACATCCAAGTCTGTAATTTGTTTACTCAATCGGTCAAATTCTTCTCGAGAAACAGGATTAGACTGGTCAGAAGAAGACATGATTGGCAGTAGGCTCGTGGCCTTTTTAGATTTTGAGCGGGTAATAGGCCCAATTGTTTCCCTACAAAAGACTTACGTAGTTTAGTCTTAGGAATAATATAAATGTTATCAAAATGTGTCCGTTTTAGGAATTTTGTCCTGCAAAATTGGGTGTTAATTGATAACATGTTATGTATGCACAAATATCCTTCATATTTTCCATTACATATGGATGAACATGGAATAAAATTACAAGTAAATATTTTTATAAGTAATTGAAAATGGAAACCATGAAGAGACTTTCCTCTGCATTTGGATTATCAGAGGCTGACCTATCTTAGGGTTACTCTCGCGGCTTTTTGGCATGAAGGTCCCTAGATCATCACAATCTACTTGACGGGAAGTTAATCCGGTCGTTCAACTAGAGCGAATCTGGGTGGTGCCTTTCCTGAGCCTCGTTGGAATTAGTCTTCCTACGAGTCCAGTAATCAAACACTGACAGGATAGCCTCCTGGTGGAGGAACCACACAACATACATTCACATACAACGTGTCTCACCGTTTATGAAAATGATGACATGTGTGAAGCACTAATATCATAGATAGATATTTAGTAGTGCAGTAAGTAAGATGCATTCGTACACATTCATCATAAATGTAAATGCAACATTCACACACAAGCATATAACAATTTTGAAAAACTTGCAATAGCGGCTTAAGCCCTCTTACTGGAGTCCCCAGCAGAGTCGCCACTTGTCGACGTTGGGATTTTTAGCTGTCCCTTTTCGTTACTTGTTCTTTGGTGTTCTCATTGTTATGTGAGATTTGTTTGAAAAAACAAGTGAAAAAGGTTCAACATGTATAATGTTGACGATGGACTGTTAAGAGTCGCCAGTTGGTGTTTTTAACTGGTTGCATCAACGCAATCGAAAAGGTTTGCACATTGACCCAGTGTTTTGACACTGCTAAACGGGTCTGTGAAACCGAGATTCATTATGGGTCCGGGGGCTTGATTATGCATAGGGAAGGTATTAGGCACCCCCCGACATCCGTGTTACCACGGTGACCGTCACTTTCCAAAGAAACTGTTATATGAATGTGTGTGTGTGTGTGTGTGGATCAATGTGCAATTATTTGAAAGTAGTGTGAGGCCTCGTTCGCACCTATATACGCATGGTTTGAATTTATAGAAAAATTTAGTTTTAGCAAGATATTGCAATGAAGTTTTATAAAAAGAGGTTTTTCAAACATTGTGCTCAATAGGAATTGAGACCTTTTCATACTTCCATTTTATTGTTAAATGTTCAGCTTGTTTTCTTTTATTTTCGAGATGTGAAGCATCTTCGAGAAAATAATATACAATAGTGCCGAACTCCTCATGGACATGATAGCCATCTAAGGAAATTCGTACACTGTAAATAATGTACAAGTCGCCATAATTTGAAAAAGGTCCATCAGGGAACCGAATCTAGATTGATGGATCAATCTGTGATCACATGATTCCTAGGCTCACATGATATCTTAGTTTGTATATGAAAAAGCAAGTAGCGATTATATATATAAAAGCAATAAATAAATAAATAAATAAATATATAAATATATATAAGCGGTAAATATATATATATATATATATATATGGACATGATCAACCACCACTAAGTGACTCCATGGGGATCGGAAATATAAATAAAGCGAAGAATGCGATCAACCGCCACTTAAGTAAACTCCAAAGTGGATGAATGTAAATAAAGCAAGAAAAGGCCTCAAGTAAACTTGTGTCGACAAAATGTATATATATATATATATATATATATATATATATATATATATATATATATATATATATATATATATATAAGTGTAAGCGCTCCCACATAAGTCTAGGCTCAATCCAGGCATAACTCGATAATGTTAGTCCATATAAAATATATACATATATAAGTGTGTATATATATATACAAACATAAATGAAAACCACGGACTGAAGTTCGGGAAAACACACGCAAAACAACTCTCAATGTGTAGAATAGTGTGTCTAAAAATGAAGAGAAAGGCTTTATAGAGTGTTAGAAGGCTTACAGTGGGCTGCCAATGAAGGCTTTTATGACTCTAAATGGATAAACACTCAGCTCCCGCTGGTAAATGTATAGATATATGTGAGCTAACAGGTGTTTAAAAAGAGCAAGCACTCAATATATGGTGTGTATAAAGCAAATTGGACAGGGCTTCCTCGCCTTTTTTTCTTTTTTGAAATGGCTACCCCAAGCCCTCTATATATAGAGGGGGGAACTGCAGGTGTACCTACAGTAGCCGCAGGTGTACCTGCGGCTACACGGGGTGCCCCGGGCACTGTGGGTCCCATCGTCTCAAAGTACGTGCACGTGTGCACTATGATGTCTGCTCAAACTTGCAGAACTTCAATCCAAGCATCCGAACGAGGTATGTAAAACCATCTTCGGACTGCTTGTGACGAGATTTGTGCAATGACATGGGATTAGAGGTTGTAAGAAGTCAGGAAGAGGGGACCATGCCCATGATCTTCAAGCTGCAAATTTTATCCGGTGTACTGCCACGCGCAATAGTCACTCGATTGGAACTCCCGGGTTCTTGAAGGACATTGTTGTATATATGTATGTATGTATGAAATGTTGATACGACGCGCAGGTGTTTGAGGTAGAAAGATGACGTTAGACTCCTCATCGGTACTATCGCCGATTTGAGTTGAAAGCAAACGTTGCTCAGGTTTATATCTGAGATTGGACTGTTGCAAGTGTTTGTATACCACAATGTCATCTGCGAGGGTGCATGTCTGCCCGGTGTTAGCTTTGGGTCTGCGGTATGAGTGCCTCAGCAGGAGGTCTGAGATTGAAGTTGGTCGCATTTGAAACAAGCATTTCTGGGGTTATCACCGGAACTGCAATAGCATTCCTTGGGGTTATCGCCAAGTATGAAACTCGGGGTTATCTCCAAGGTTGGAAATGATGTTCCCGGTGTGTGTTTCGGGGTTTAGTATGATGCTCCCAGTGTGTGTCCCGGGGTTGAGAATGATGTTCCAGTAGTATCCGGCATGGATTGTGAGTTATCTTCCAGGGTTAACTCTTAAAGACGATTATGCCCTCCTGCAATGTTAGTAACAGGTGTGTAGAAAATTTCGAGTGTCTACAGTAACCCCGTGAATAGTACTCCGACATGAAAAAGTTAAAACTTATCAAGAATGCTCAGAATAATATTTCCATGAAAAGATACTGGATGAAGCGCAAATATCAAGGATATTCTACTAATTTTATGGAGTTTAGAAGCCAAAACTTTAACAAAAAGAGTATAGAATTTGAAATGTGAAACGAAATAATATTACTTACATACTACAGAGTATGGAAGAAAATATTATTTCAAGCGAATATTGAACAAAAATAACATCCCTTACCTTAAAAAGAAGAGTATTCCAACTGGTATGGCGAGGATATTCTTGAAGAAAACTTTCACTATTTTCTACGCTCAAAACTTTTTAAAACTCTAAAGAAATACGCTCAATATTATAGAAGAAGAATTCTATGATTCTGGTGTGATTTTCAATTCTAACTTAAACGCCTATTTATAGGAAAATGCTAGAACGCTATAGGAGACTAAATAATAAAATAATATATATATTTTTTTCTTTCTACGTAGCCAACTTTGTTGAAAACAAACCAAACATGCTATCTTGGAACATTTTTGTAGCCCACATGTTTCAAAACAAAAGTGGGCCCCACCCACAATTTTAATAAAAATATTTAATTTCCGAAACTTCAATAATTCATATAAAATAGCCCTTTTATCAGAAAAATATGAATTTTATGTCCATTCCATACGAAATCGAATTCTCTACAACTTTGTAGCTTTAAGTTTTTCCAAATTCCAAACATAAAATATCTGAATTCCACAAACGGACGATTTTCAATACCTCATAAAATTCATAACAAATCATACTTTAATTGTTAACGGTTCAAAATTTGTGGACATATACTCAACTTATATATGTATAACATATCCAAAAATCACAACGATCCAACGGTCGGATCAAAATTATAACTCACGCAATAGACCTTTAAAAACACTGATTTGATTTTTAAAACCTCCAATCCGACAAAATACAGATAAAACACCTCAACATTAATTCCTCCATTTATAACCACATAAAATAAATATTTTCCTATCCATCATTTATGTCCACAAAATAAATATTTCTTTATCATATATATTAATAATTAATTATTCACAAATAATATTACAGAATCACAATAATGACAACCAGGCCGTTCCCATGAAAGAGGGGGTTTTCCGATAAGGATTTCTCCTTAGTGGCGCACAATTAGGTGACCAAACCTCTCCTTGACAGAACTTTCTAGACATTGCCAATAATGCTATCTAATAATATTATTCAAATAATATGAATTATTGATTTGATAATGGAAAATACTGTGCAGTGACAATTATTGAAACAACAATAATATAAAATATCAATGCAGCAATTATTGAATCAATAAAATAAAATATTGAACAACAATTACTGTAACAATTATTAAGTAGTGCCTTCTTACGTAAAAATCAATAATTCAAAAATACTGTGTAATACCGTGTGTTAGTGTGTAATAACGTGTATTATTGTATTTTAACCACCAGGTATTCCAACAGTGTTAACGGTAACCACTACGCCATTATTTATAAAACTCATACTTATCATTTTCTTCATTCGACAATTATTCTGTTATGGGCCCACAAATTATTGTGTCGTCGTACGAATATTCCCTGTTAAAACGAATATTCCCCGACCAATCGAATATTATATAACAACTTGCGTACTTCGCAAAATTTATAAATATTACTCACAACTATAACGTTATATCACATTCACTCCATAATATTCAAAAATGATATTTATAGAAAAATAATCTTTAATCATAAAAGTTGGGGTCTTACAAATTGTTTATACATTAAACTTACACAAATTTCCCCAATATCGAGATTGTGAGACCCCGGATTTTATGAATAAATATTTAAATTTCTCGATTTTTTTTAATATTATGGTGTGGATTTGATATAATATTATAGTTGTGGGTGATATTTATAAATTTTACAAAGTATGCAAGTTGTTATAAAATATTCGTTTGGTCGGAGAATATTCTTTTTCTCGGGAATATCTGTACGATGGCACAATCATTGGTGAACCCACAACGGAAGTATTATCGTAGTAAGAAAACGATAGAATTATCTTTTTATAAAAATACGGCGGAAGTGTTACCATTAAAACTGTTGAACTACCCAATATTAAAAGTATAATAATACGCGTGGTTGCATAATAGCACACGGTATTGATTATTGATGCTTACGTGAGAAGTCACTCAGTTATACTCAATTGTTGCTACAGTAATTGATGCATCATATCTCTCATATTATTGATTCAGTTATTGTCACAGTATCATCTGCATTATATGTTATATTATTAAATCAATAATTGAGACGACAAAGTTATTCATATTATTAAATTACAATATTTACAATGTCTAGAAGTTCTATCAAGGAGAGGTTTGGTCACCTAATTGCGCGCCAATAAGGAGAAATCCTTATTGGAAAGCCCCTCTTTCTTGAGAACGACCTGGTTGTTAAATATTGTGAGTTATAATACTAATGATGAATAAGTTCGTGTTGATTAAAGATGAATTTGATAGTTCCATTGTGTTGAAATTATTTGTGTTAGTGGAAATCGACATTTATTTCGATAATAATTGATGTCTGGAGGTTATATTGTTCAAATGGGTATTCGGGGAACTTTTCGTGTAGGAATACTATTCACGAGTTACTATTCATAGGGTACTATTCACCCAATAAATATATTTCTTTTCGGTCCAAATCATTTTTGGGTACAATATTATTCCATGAGGAGATGTGCTAATTTTTCAGACCGTTGGTTGAAATTATAATAGTAAATCAATATGGATCGTTGATTTAAAGTTTTAATAGTAACTTGTCCCTTCAGTTTTCCAAGTGTTATTTATCCCTTCAGTTTTCCAAGAGTTATTTGTCCATTCAGTTTTCCAAGAGTTATTTGTCCCTTCAGTTTTTCAAAGAGTTATTTGCCTCTTCGGTGTTTCAAGAGTTAATTGCCCCTTCGCAAATAGTAGTTGTCTCTTCAATATTACCAAGAGTCATTTTGACCCTTCGTTAAGACCAAGAGCCACTTCTAGTTCTTCTATAAATAGAAGCTCATTTCTTCATTATTTCTTACCAATTCACTGAAACTCTAGAGAGAGAAACTATAAAGAAAAAGAAGAAAAGTATTCTGCTACTTCACTTTTCCAATATCCAGTTTCTTCTAAGGTAAGGGGTATTATTCTTTCGTATTCATGAAGAGAATTATTTTCTTTCAATACTCGTAAGAGTTGTTATTCTATTCTTTATTATTATGTTGAAATAACCTGTTTATGCGAAGTACCGCATACATGGTGAAATTCTTCTGTTATTCCATTCTTTGTTATTCTGTTGGAATAACCTGTTTATGCAAAGTAGCGTATAATGGTGAAATTCTTCTATTATTCCATTCTTTATTATTCTGTCGGAATATGTCTATAATGCGTTCTGTGGGACCGGGTTCCATTATTTATTATTCGTCGTAATATCCTCATCTGTGCATTTACGCCGGACCTGGTTCCATTATTTATTATTCTGTTGGGAATAACCTGTCTTTGCAGTCTATTGCACGCATGGTGAATCCTTCAGTTATTCAATTCTTTATTATTCTGTTGGAATAACATGTCTATGTGGATTACCACATGCATGGTGAATGATCCTTTGTATTCATTCCTTATTAAATTGTGGAAATGATCTGTTTACGTTGATCATGATGAGAGTCATTATAAAAGCATTGAACTGATGAAAATCATGGGTATATATAGTATTAGTAAGTGTTATGATGAGTTATGTTGGTTATTATGTGAAAGCATGAAAGTTTCTTAAAAATCACAAAGGGTTGAAAATCAGATTTTGGTGAAAATAGAACATGAAATTCAATTAACCATATCTCCTATTATATTTTGAATTTTTTAGTGTGGTCAAGTTTTAGAGTTAGATCTATGAGTTTTCTAACTTATCCAAGTGGAAACACTGGAAAAGGTGTTGTAGATTTTCGTATGGGCAGATTTTAGCAAAGGAGTCAAAAACTGCAAAATACTAAAAAGCTACTGCCCAGAAATTTAAAAGGGTTGTTTTGGCCACTTAATTTGGGAGAAAAGTTCCAGCCTTTTGGGACATGGAAATATATGGTATAAAGTACCTCCTGTCCAAAAATGAGCTTATTCCGACTTAAAATGAGTAAGTTATGACTATTTCAATATTTAGATTTTTTCGACGAAAAATGCTATAACCGGAGTTCTATAACTCCGATGACCATGAATTGAGGCCTTTGATACTTCCATTTTATTATTAAATGTCTGGCTTGTTTGCTTTTATTTTCGAGATGCGAAGCATTCTCGAGAAAATAATATACAGCAGTGCCGAACTCCTCATGGGCATGTCAGCCATCCAAGGAAATTCTGACACTGTAAAATAATGTACAAGCTGCTTACAGCTGAAAAATATCCATCATGGGAACCGAATCTAGATTCAGTAAGCTGAACCTGTGATCACATGATTCCTAGGCTCACATAATACTGCAATTTGTATGGAAAGCAGTAAGCAGTTATATATATAAAAGCTGTAAATATATATATACAGACATGATCAACCACCACAAAGCAACTCCATGGGGATCGGAAATGTAAATATATAAAAGCGGTAAATATATATATATATATGGACATGATCAACCTCCACGAAGTAAACTCCAGGCGTGATTTAAATATAAATAAAAGTCAAAAGCGATGAAGCGCCACTTAAGTAAACTCCAGGCAGGACAAAATGTAAATAAAGCTGTAAAAGCGATCAACTGTCACGAAGTAAACTCCAGGCAGGACAAAATATAAATAAAGCTGTAAAAGGCCACGAAGTAAACTCCAGGCCTGACAGGAATGTAAATATATATATATATATATATATATAAAAGCGAATAAATGCACCGGATGTAAAATTCAAAGCTCATCGACATAATAACAACAGCTTATATATATAAATATATATATATAAGCAATTAAATGCTCCAGACCGAAGTCTAGGCTCAATCGAGGCATAACTCGATAATGTTAGTCCATATATATGAAATATATACATATATTAGTATATATATATATATCTGAGATGTAATGAAAACCACGGGATCAAGTCCCGCAAACGAACACAACACACGACTCTCAATGTATAATAAAGGTGTGCTATATGAGAAGAAGGCTTTATAAAATGTAAGAAGGCTTACAGTGGGCTACCAAAGTAGACTTCTATGACTTTAAGTGGATAAACACTCAGCTCCCGCCGGATAAAAGATAGCTATATGTGAGCTAACTAGTGTTTAAAGAAGAGGAAAAACTCAAAAGATGTATATGCAGAGTAAAATGGACAAGGCTTCCTCGCCTTTTTCCTTCTCTCTCCCTCCTCAAATGGCTAACCCAAGCCTTGTATATATAGACGGATGGCTGCAGGTACACCTGTGGTAGCCGCAGTTGTACCTGCGGCTGGTCATGGTAGATCCGAGCTTCGCGGGTCCCGTCATCTCGTAGTACGTGCACTCATGCACTGTAATGTCCGCTCAAACTTGCAGAACTTCAATCCGAGCATCCGAACGAGGTATATCTGACCTTCTTCGGACCGCTGGTGTCAAGAGTTACGCAATGACATGGATTAGAGGTTGTATAAAGTCAGGAAGAGGGGTCTATGCCCATGGTCTTCAAGTTTCAAATTCTATCCAAAGTACTGCCACACGTAATAGTCACTCGGGATTGTCACTCCTCGGTTCTTATGCGACATTGTTGGATGTATGTATGTATGAAGTGTTGAGACAACGTGCCATTTATCGAAGGAACAAGATGAAGTTTGACTCCTCACCGGGGTTATCGCCGGTTTGAGTTTAAAGTAGACGTTGCTCAGGGTTACAGCTGAGATTGGACTACTTGTTGGTATATATCATCTTGTTGACATGGTAAGATGACATTATGACTCCTCACCGGGGTTATCGCCGGTTTAAGCGGAAAGCAGACGTTGCTCAGGGTTACATCTGAGATTGGGCTACTTGTTTGTATGCCTCACTGTCATCTGGATTGAACCTGATTGCATGTTTGACACAAGCATTTCTGGGGTTATCGCCGGAACTGCAATGGCATCCCTTGGAGCTATCACCAAGGATGGTGTTGCTACTCCCAGTGTTGTCTCTAGGACTGGAACTGAACATCGCGGTGTCCTCTCCGGTGTTGTTGCCGGTCTTTTGATCTGCATATCTCGGGGTTATCTCCGGGATCAGAAATGACATTCCCGGTGTGTGTTCCGGGTTGACATGACATTCCTGGTTTGTGTTTCGGGTTAGAACTGAACTTCTGATGGTATCCAGGATGGATGTAAGCTGTCTTTCAGGGTTATCTCCAAAAGATGAATCTACCCTCCTGCAATGTTAGTAATAGGAGTGAAGAAAATTTTGAGTGTCTACAGATGCCCCTCTTTATCATATTCATGCAATGCAAGGCATGGATAGGATAAAGAATCCTAGACACTTGAAATGCAAGCAAGATAAACATGATGCTAGGTGCAGCAACATGATGCAAATGTATGATGCATGATTGTCATGTAATCCTACTGGGATGACAATCAGTGATGACTTGGACATTCGATCCAAGTTTCCAAGGATGTTAACGTTAGGACTACCACCAAAGTCTTGAATCCTAGACACTGGCTTATACTCCATAGAGGTACCTCTTGTGTGGAAGAGATCTATGGGGATAAGGCTTTGTCTGTTTGAGGATGTGTATAACATGTTCCCTCATCTCGTCGGAGATTCTTCGCCAACAAAGTGTTATTGCCGGGTTGGTCGACCTTCGTTGATGTGTGTATCACCGGATAGATCCCTACTGGGTGTATTATTAAGGCTGTTTCACCTTCATTGATGTATGTGTCAATGGTAGCATTGTGTTGTAGCCCTTTCTGGGTAAGGTTGCTTCGATGGGTTTACTTGTCATCGGCTGATATGATGTCAAGGTTGCTTGACCCTCATTGATGTGTGTATACATTGCGTTGTGACCCCTGCCAGGGATACATAGAAGTTTGAAGGATGCACGTTGTGACCCCCGCCGGGGATATGTAGATGCTTGATAACTTCGGCATTGTAACCCCCGTCGGAGAGGTTTGATATTTCATGGTTTTTGCGCTGTAACCCCCGTCGGGGATTGTTTAGGGTTGTGACCTTGCAAATGACGGCATCGGACCTTTGTGGGGTATTGTCGAGCATGGTTTGTAAAAGTTGAGCTCATTGGTATAGTATACCCTGCATTCAGGCGAATACCGTTGAGGCGACGGGAGTTTAACTCTGACCGACAACAAACCAGATTTCAGCTAATCATTTCAATCGTAGCATTTTATTCTGATTTGGACTTTTCGACATGAGACCTCTTCATGACTATAAATGGAGCGAGCCGGAGGTGTGGGACCTATGTAGGGGGGCCGTAGGTGTACCTACAGGAGCCGTAGATTAGCCTGCGGCCAGTCGTGCCTATGTATAGGTGGCTGGTCGCTTTCATAAGTCATTTTCAAGTTACGCAGCGAAGGAAATTCGAGAGCTCTTCTTCAGATCTGCTGAGTTTGGACAACTTTCTATATATTCTATTATCGTACAAGCGTTCTTCACTGTCCTGGTAACACATGCATGTATTTTTTTCCAATTTCTGTCCTTTGGAAAATGACTTATCGCATGAAATGCATTTAGACAAATAGTAATGAATATGCATGCTGATATGACTTGATAAAAAATATTCAACATGTCAAATGTTAGTATTAAACCATGCTGAACATAATGATGTGAAAAAATTTGACTTTTGAAACAGTCAAATAGGCACCTTTTACTGTCATTTCTTATCATATATGAGGACAAATGAGTAAAGGTAGACAAGCAAAATAATCCTGGTAATTAGACTACACTTACGAATTTTTTACTACAATGTATTGATGCATATAGGATGTATATGACTGTGTATAGGTGTGCTATTGAATGGCCACCTAGTCATGCCTATGTGCATGTGGATAGTCCCATTTACAAAGGGGCTATGGCAAAATTTTCCCAAAATGTAGGTATTGAGTAGTTATGCATTTTTAACTCTACTGTAGATGTATGTTAAACCAATGCATGCATGCATGTAATCATAGAATGCATTTTGAAAAGACTCCAGGTAAGAAATTACCACACCCTTTCTGAGGTGATTTGGAGACTTGCTGTCCAGATAACATGGATCCAGATCAGCTGAGTAGTTCCCGCAGGACCACTTCTGGTGTACGGAGGAGGGCTTTTGAAGAGCCTCAGCGCTGTTCCGTGAGACAGCCTCGTCGTTTGGCGGAGGCGGTGATACGTCCTATTCGGGTTGAGGTGCCGAATGTCGAGGATGAGGAGGAGGATGCACCGATTGAGGTTCCTGCTCCTGCTGTACGTGTTCCCCATAGGGAATTGCTAGGTATTCAAGTGGTGAACCCAAATCTTCTGGGTGACTTGAGTAGGCATCCTTCAGTATACCTGCACGCAAACAAGGTATGAAGTTAGATCTTTAATCTTCCTTATTTCCTATTGATGAGGAGTCAAGGATTCTGATGTTGATCTGCTTTTGATGTGGGTTCCCGACTTCACACAGCCTCAGGGGAACTGGTTTAGCATCCACTCTATGTATCAGGCCTTGCATGATGACTACAGAGCGATCGTCCATGGCTGGGGATTCGGGAGGTTCTTTTCCATTCTACCCCGTCGCTGTCCCTGGGGTTACCTCAGGGAAATGTCTGAGTTATGGTTCCACCAGACTCAGTCACTCCATTTGTTGGATTACGAGGTGATGATGGCGATTTATAACAGGTATGGAGTTTGGAGGGGAGCCGGTGCATTGCACCGCGGATATCACCCCTACTACCATCAGATCCTTGTTGGGAGTTCCAGCGGAGGTGCTCAAGGGCAGGACTGTACGTACAGGTCCTTTGAGCATAGATGCTATGAACGGGCTGTTGAGTGAGCCTATACCCGATGATGTGAGAGTCAGGGATCGCATTCTTCGGCGATTGTTCCTGATGATCATTAGGGGCTGCTTCATAGCAGATAATTCCTCTATGGTGTTGTTCGCTTTGATTAGCGCCACTCGACACGTGGACCGTATAGGAGAGTATGATTGGAGTTCCTACACCTTTACCTACTTTCTCAGGGGCATGCGCATGTGATCGCAGGGCTTGACCGAGGCATGGATTCTACCCATTTTTGCTGGTGAGTGTTTCTCTTGTCTTTTCCCATATATAGGTTAAGAGTGTTGACTGACAACAGACGTTTGCCTTTGTGTTGGCAGTTTTGGGCCTATGAGAGGCTTTCTTGTTTGCGTCCTATAAGCGTGTTGGGTTTAGACACCTATCCACGAGGACGGAGATGACATCATTCCATACTGGCGGAGGTCCCTGTTGCTGAGGGTTTCACTCATTGTCGCCTACAGCTGGAGCTATTGACAGCTGATGTTATCACATGGATTCCCTACTCCGGAGAGCATTTGGGAGTTGAATTTGAGGATGGGTACCCGACTGGAGTAGAGTACATCATTTCCACCCGCGGGATTCCTCTCTTCATAGATAGAGGATGGGATCTCTATTTAGGAGAGCGTGCTATCAGGAGCACTACAAGGAGATATTCGTATACCGATCTTGCCTCCTGCCAGGCGTTATTGGCCTATTTCGCAGTCACCTGTCATTGACATCCCATTGATGGGGATTGACGGTTTTACATTATCAGAGGGCCCCTTTTCTCAAGAGACGTTCCAACATTAGTGGATCCTTCGTACAATTGGAGCTCAGACCCGCGCCACACAGTTTATGGGGGATATGGTTCCAGGATCCGTGATGATGACGGATTGGCTAGCCTGTGTCAGAGATCCGACTCATGTGACACAGATTGACAGACTGACTCGGCAGCTGGACCGATCACATCTTTTTATTCGGCATTTGGGCAGAGATCCTGCAGAGGTAGATACTTTTGATCCTTCCAGCTCTGGCATTGATCCTCCAGGTGACCCATATGGTTTTATCGACGCAGATCCTCCTTTGTATCGGCCTGACATCCCTGTAGATAGAGATCCAGTGACTCAGGAAGAGTTACATCAGGTGGACAGGATCGATGATGTAAACATCGATACTATTGACTTTTTCTGATATATTTCTCATTATCTCTTTTGATAGGCCTCTGTTAGCATCTGGGTAGCTTCTCCCCATTCTCGCTATATCTTTTGATAGGCCTATGTTGTATGTTGGGTAGCTTCGCCCCATTTCCCTGTATTTTAGCTGTACAGAGATGTATTAGATGATGATATAATTAGGAATGTATGTACAATTTTCCATTCCCTATATCATATTGCCATCTATTGTATCATGCATGTTATTATGTTATGCATATGTATGTATGTCCAGAGATACTCAACATTGACCCCTGAATGGTCTTATGACACGACCCATACATGTATGTCTTCTTCGACGAAGAAGTCAGTATCGATCATACCCCACCATTTGTGGTGGTAATGTATCTCGATCATGGTATGATAGTATATCACCATCAGACATGGTGATCGTAGATGATTTGTTGTAGTATACTATGACCTTGCTGATGTTTCAGGTTCCTCCAGGATTTGTAGAGGGCATGCTAGAGCACTGGATACCGAATAGACAGGTATTCCGATTTGGGACCCATGAGTTGACTCCTACTTTGGAGGAGTATACACGATTGATGATGTTGCCTCTGGATAGACCTTGCGTGCATATGGTGATGGGAGACATGAGTAGACAGTTCATGACTCTCACAGGATTGAGGCACAGAGTGGTGCAGGATGAGATTACATCCGGTCATGTTATATCCCAGCGTTTCCTGTTTGGCAGGTTTGGCTCTGAGGACAGCTATGCACGGCATTTCGGGGATTTCACCACACCGGAGGATCATTGGCACCTGAGAGTAGATGTCTTTGCTTCTATGCGTGTCATACATCTACATGCCGCGGTACATGGATGAGCTAGATATCGGCGTCGTCATGGCAGTGAGGGCTCTCAGGGAGGGTCATACCATTATTCTGATGATCATTGCAGAGACCTTGAGGTCAGCTACATATTGCTGCACTTATCTGACAGGAGTATTCACAGGTAGCTCGATCATGTTGTATGTGTGGTTTATGTCGTACTTGAGACCGATCGACACATTTAGACATCATGGATTTTGTTTCACCCATGACATAGCCATGACGTATTCCTTCCAGCCTGCGGAGTGTACAGATACTGCATCTTGGTCCGTTTTCCTGGCAGGGATTAGAGATCCATTTGATATATTGCCGTGTTCAGGGCTCAGTTCACCCTATAACTTTATTATTCATGCTCCGGGCATGGATTATCTCCTTTTGGCTGGATTGAGGGGCATGATCACTTACCACCCACTGGCCATAATGTGTCAGTTTGACCAGTTTCAGGATTTCCATCCGTATGAGGGGGCAGTTAGTCAGCGCTTCATGTCACACCGTTTGTCAGCGGAGGACAAATCCAGGTTGTATGCCTGTTGGGATCAGCGAGAGCTGGCTAAGTTTTCTTTCAGTCATCCGGGTTGTTCTGCAGAGTATTCTGCATGGATAGAGACAGAGATTGCATCAGCTGTGGCAGTATCCACAGTATAGGGGACTGATTCTGACGATGAAGAGCCTATAGAGGAGGCAGTATCCTCAGTGGCCTGTAGTTCATTGATGGATAGTTTTTGGTATGATTATGACTAGGGATTATTCGTTATAGTCATGACCATTGATGATTACATGAATATCCTTGGCCGTGGTGCAGGGATGATGTGGTTTATTTATTAAGCTGAGTCTCAGCGATAAAGTTGGTAAAAATCTTTTTTAAATCATAGAAGATAGTGGATTTCATGCTCTATTTGACTCTTCTAATGGATTTTTATTCTGCTGCAGTTAAACTTGAAGTCTATTGTATTTTATCAGTTTAACATTGTTAAAGACTAATGATAATTTATTCTGCATTATCTTAGTCATAATATTTCTTACTGGGCTAGTTGAGCTCACCCTTTCTTTCCTTTGTTCTCTCGTGAAATGAGAATATATATTTGGGATGAGTCGGAGAACGGAGTGACGGTCCAGATGATAGCATTAGTAGTCCTCATTATTCTATAAAATAGTATGATAATAAATGTAATGAGGACTTCATTGAGTTTGTATACTGTCTAGATGACAATATATGTATTAAAACTCTTAGATTATGTTTTGTCATATTTTACACGACTGTTATATAATTAAGTTGTACTTGAATTTTGTACCATGTATTTGGCGACTCAAGATGGGTGATGCATACATATTTTGGGGGCGTCACAGAGTAACCTTCACTTATTACACAATTTATAACTTATTTAACTTACAATAACATTATTATCATACTATACTATTATAATTAAGCTGCACATAAAAATCCCAAGCTGAACTTGGCTTTATCCTTTCCTGTATCCGACGTATGCTTCTTAATCTGCAATGTTAATCATGATATAGCAAGGGTGAGCATAAGTTTGCCCAACAAGTATAAATTTATTTAAGGATATATCATGATGGAAAGAATTAAACAATAATGGCTATAATTCTACAATATAATTGAGAACTAGCATGAACAAACTTTCATAGCTGAACGAACATTGAACATGAACATAGCAATTATATCTAGACCGAATGGTAATGAAGGTGATCAGCCTTTCATACCTGATGAATACATGCATTATGCACAGAGTGCGAATAAATAATTCATAGACATGGCAATCAGTAATGATTAACCACAAGTATATCTGAATGAAACAACTCGAGGTCGAGTTAAGAAAAACTTGCATGTTCGATCGATTACTGTTACGCAATTTAATTATCTTTGCCTGAAGACCTAATATATAATAATATCAATATACAAATTAGAATATTATCATCACAGTATTTAAAATAACCTAAACACATTAACACATAACCCTATCAGTCTATACATCACATAAAACCTTACCTCAAGTCAAACTTTAATAAATTCGAGTCGAGTTCTAAGACAATTTCGAAATTAACTGATTACAGTGGACAAAAAATCAAGTTTAAGTTCAATTAAACTTTGCCTAACACTTAGTAATTATCTTAGATAATTATATTATCAGTCAAAATAATTTTTATAAGCTTGAAATAATTTTCAGATAATTATTATCATTTATCATGATTTTTCAATCATTAATAACGTATTTATATGAATTAAATACCACATAATTCCTTTATCATTAATATTTATTTAATACCAAATATTAATGAAAATCATAACATAATATTATAATATATTTATAATATATCAAAGTATTTTTAATACCTTAAAATCATATTTATATGTTTTTTAAACACGTTAATCCATTATTCGATAATTGCTTTTAATATTAAAATATTAATATTTTCATGACAATATATCAAAAAGTTATATTTTATAACTTAAAATATTTTTATAACACTTAAATCATTTTTATATGATTTTTAAATCATTAATTCTATTTTTCTATAATTTATTTAATATATTTATTAAAATAATTATTATTATTAATATTGATTAATTAATGAAATTCATCGAAAATATCACAAGTTATTAAAATAACTTAAAATATTTTTATACCATAATATATTTTTAAATGATTTTTCATGTATTTAAATCATTTTTAAATAATTTATTTAATATTATAATTAAATAAATTAAATACCATTTATATTCCAAAAATATTAAATATTTATGAAATATACTCAAAATAATTAAAAACTAATTTTTAGACTTTAAAATAATTTTTAGGAATTTATTTTGTATTTTTAATAATTAAAAACCATTTTTATCTATTTATTAATTAAAATAATTAATTTTAGAAATTAAGTGTCGCTATAGGGGCTTTAGGCAACAAATCCGTCGCTAATGGTGTTCTTGGGTTGTTCTTCATCAAACCCAGAAACTCTCATCAAACCCAGAAACTCAAGGCAGTGACTAAAGTTCCTTGTTTGACCGGTTCTATATTCTTTGTTATTAAGATTTCTGGGCAGCTAAAGTTTCAAGATTGTAGTATCCCTATAATACTACAACTTAAATCAAGTGTCATGATCATCACATAACATATCAGAGAGATTCAAGCCTCCAAAATATCTGACAACACTATTCTTCATTTCTGGGTTTTCCAGAAAATGAAGAACAGACGAGGGTGCTAGGTTTAGATCCTTATGGTTTGCATTCTTGGCTTGGTAATTATATTCTAAAGTTTTACACCTGTAGAAGAGACGTCAAGGTACAAGTATATATCATTAGATCATCATAACAACAAAATAATTGACAGATTAAGGCTGGTCAAACCACGCTAGAAATTTCAGCTCTTGAAGGTACTGGGTTTCCCAGAAACCTTCATAAGGCGAATCGGTCAACGTACTTTGACCTTACTTAATTTCGATACTGATCAAGATCTAAGTAAGCTAATGGCTTTCATATGTAGTATGTGTGACAGGCTACAAAGAAAAACCAACAACATGACCCAAATAACAAATCACAACAAGATCTAGCGCCTGCAAAAGCTTGTCAGAGGTTACTGGAATTCTGGGCTGCCCAGAATTTGCTTTTTCGTGAACGGTCAACCTACTTTGACCAATCATATCTCTCAACCTATTCATGATCTATCCCTATTTCTAGTTTCAGAACACAAACCACATGGCATAGAACAGATACAAAACATAAAACACCATAAACAACTAACACAAAAGAATCTAGAGGCCCTGATATATGGTTGTCAGGCCACAATTTCAACATTTTCCAAATTTTTGAAAACATGATTTTTGAGCAATTTAATGTTATGGATCTGGGATCTAACAACCCAGATCACTAAATGACACCTTATAACACATTTCTAAATAACAAATCACAACATCAAACATCAAATCATAAAAATTTTAAGATTTAGGGTTTTTACCACTTTGATGATATGATCTTGAATCTGATCGTCATGATCTGTTCTTAGCTTGCTTGTGAACATTCTAGGAACTGATATACTTCATATTTTCGTGGGTCTAGAGAGAGAAAGTGTGCGTTGAGAGTTTGTCACAAAATGAAGCTAGATAATGAATTTTCTCTCTCTTGAATTATTTATATTTTTGATACAATGAATCTATATGATGTAAGGGGCTGAGATTGCTGAGATTTTTAGCATGTGCTGATCTAGGGTGGTTGACTTGCCAATATATGGCAAGATCTACAAGCAACATCCAATAATGCAACAAGGGCAAATTAGTCATTTAATTTCTAAATTTAATGGCATAATGGATATTTGCTATAACCCTTAGGGTTAAAACCTAAGGTTCCTAAAAAATTATTTTCTAGTATTTCAAAGTTAGGTTTTCTAAATAGAAAATTAATATTTCTAAATTATAATTAGAATTTATAATTATATTAAAATTTCCTAATCATAATCCAAGCTTGCTAATTAGGATTATTAATTCCTAATTAAAATTGCTAATTTAGCAATTAGGGTCATAATTGTACATTAAGGTTTATAACCTAAGAATTAGGGTTTTAAATAGAAAAAATAATCTTTCTAATTTAGAAATTAGGTTTCCTAATTAGATTAGGGTTTTCTAATAACTTATAACTTAAAAATTAGGATTAATGTTTCCTAATTAACATTAAAATTATTAAATTAACAATTAGGTTTTCCCTAATTATAAATTAGGGTTTCCAGAACCGATTTTTAGGGTTGCTTATCAATCGTTAGGGTTTTCTAAATGAACGTTGACATTCTAAATATATACTTAGGATTTGTCACAGATATCATTTATCTGGTCAACCCTTGACCCTTAACCACATATTGTACACATATAATACCATATTTACAGAACATATACACATATACACTTAATCTTGAATAACTCACCAAAATCCATCACAGAATTTTAAAATCCTCAAAATTCCTTCTCAAAAATATCAAACGCATACACTTATTTTTTGTCTAGGTCTATTATTTGACCTTAAATCCATCATTTAAGATTAATAAATTGTCTAATTTCTCAGGTTGTCACAGATTTTAACCAATTTAGTCTTAATTTGAGCGTGTATATATATATATATATATATATATATATATATATATATATATATATATTTTGTCGACGTCGGGATTTTTGATGTCCCTTTCCGTTACTTGTTCTTTGGTGTTCTCATGTTAATGTGAGATTTGTTTGAAAAAACAAGTGAAAAAGGTCTGACATGTATAATGTCGACAATTGACTTTAAGAGTCGCCAGTTGGTGTATTTAACTGGTTGAACTAACGAACCAAAAAGGTTAGCACATTGACCCAAATGATTTGACAACGCTAAAAACGGTCTGTGAAAGCGAAGTTTCATTAAGGGTTCGGGGGCTTGATTATGGGGAGGGAAGGTGTTAGGCACTTCCGACATCCGTGTTTACTACGGTGACCGCCACTCTTCAAAGAAATTGTTATATGAATGTGTGTGTGTGTGTGTGTGGATCAATGTGCAATTTATTTGAAAGTAGTGCGAGGCCTCATTCGCACCTATATACACAAGGTTTGAATTTTATAGAAAAATTCAGCTTTAACCAAGATATAGCAATGAAGTTTTATAAAAGAGGTTTTTCAAACCATGTGCTCAATAGGAATTAAGACCTTTTCATACTTCCACTATATTAAATGTTCGTCTTGTTTGCTTTTATTTTTGAGATACGAAGCATCCACGAGAAAATAATATACAGCGATGCCGAACACCTTATGGGCATGACAGCCATCCAAGGAAACTCAGACACTATAAAATAATGTACAAGCTGCTTATAGCTAAAAATGTCCATCATGGGAACCAAATCTAGATTGAAGAGATGAACACAGTGATCACATGATTTCTAGGCTCACATGATACTTCAATTTGTATGAAAAGCGATGTAGCGATTATATATATAAAAAGTCGTAAATATATATATATATATATATATATATATATATATATATATATATATATATACAGATTGGATCAACCACCACGTAAGCAACTCCATGGGGGATCGGAAATGTAAATATATAAAAGCGGTAAATATATATATATATATATATATATATATATATATATATATATATATGAATATGATCAACCGCCACGTAAGTAAACTCCAAAGTGACGAAATGTAAATAAAATTGTAAAAGCGATCAATCGCCACGTAAGTAAACTCAGGCGGGACAAAATATAAATAAAAGATGTAAAAGGCCACGAAGTAGACTCAGTTCTGTGAAATGTAAATATATATATATATATATGTATATATATATATGTACAAATATATATAAAAACGTTAGAAGAACGACCGGATGTAAATCCAGGCTCATCTGGATATGTCCGATGACAATTATATATATGTATATATATAAAGCGAGTAAACGCAATTGGATGTAAAATCCAGCTCATCGATATATTCGACAACAATTATATATAAATATATATATATATATATATATATATATATATATAGATAAGCAATTAAACGCCCAGGATGTAAAATCTGGCTCATCGATGAGTCGACCACTATATATATATATATATATATATATATATATATATATATATATATAAAAGTAGATAAACGCTCCCGCATCAAGTCTAGGCTCAATCAAGGCATAACTCGATAATGTTAGTCCATATATATGAAATATATACATATTTTAGTATATATATACGTATGAAATGAAAACCACTTGATCAAGTCCAGTAAACACACTCACACGACTATCAACGTGTACAATAGTGTGTGATATATGAGAAAGAGGCTTTATAGATGCAAGAAGGCTTACGGGGAAATGCTAAAGTAGACTTCTTAGACTTTAAATGGATAAACACTCGACTCCATGGGATAAAAAAGTAGCTATATATGAGCTAACTAGTGTTTAAAGAAGAGGAAAAACTCAAAAGATGTGTATGCAAAGCAAAATGGACAGGGCTTCCTTACCTTTTTCCTTCTCTCTCTCCCTTCAAATGGCTGGCCCAAGCCTTGTATATATAGACGGATGGCCATAGGTACACCTGCGGCAGCCGTAGTTGTACATGCAGCAGGTCGTGGTGGATCCGAGCCTCGCGAGTCCCGTCGTCTCGTAGTACGTGCAGTCGTGCACTGTAATATCCGCTCGAACTTGCAGAACTTCAATCCGAGCATCCAAACGAAGTATATCTGTACTTCTTCAGATCGCTTGTGTCGAGAGTTACGGAATGACATAGATTAGAGGTTGTACGAAGTCAGGAAGAGGGGTCTATGCCCATGGTCTTCAAGCTTCAAATTCTATCCAAAGTACTGCCACACGTAATAGTCACTCGGGATTGTCAATCTTCGGCTCTTATGGGAAATTGTTGTATGTATGTATGTATGAAGTGTTGAGACTACGTGCCATTTGTCGAAGGAACAAGATGATGTGTGACTCCCTCTTCACGGGTTATCACGGTTTGAGTTGAAAGTAGACGCGTTGCTTTCGTGGTTACAAATTTGAGATTGGACCACTTGTTGGTATGCTGTGATATCATCTTGTTGAGACAGTAAGATGACGTGTTGACTCCTCACTGGGGTTATTACCGGTTTAAGCGGAAAGCAGACGTTGCTCAGGGTTACAACTGAGATTGGACTGCTTGTTTGTATGCCTCACTATCATCTGGATTGAAGTTGATTGCATGTGTTTGCAACAAGCATTTTCGGGATTATCTCCGGAACTGCAATGACATCCCTTGGGGTTATCACCAAGGATGGGGTTGCTACTCCCAGTGTTGTCTCACGAGGCTGAATCGAACGTCATTGTGTTATCGCTAAAACAGGGTATCCTCCGGTGTTATTCTGGGTCTTTTGATCTGCATATCTCGGGCTTATCTCCGAGATTGGAAATGACACTCCCGGGGTGTGTTCCGGATTTAAGATGATGTTCATGGTACGTGTTAGGGTTGAGCTGAACTTCCGTAGTATCCTAAGATGGATGTAAGTTGTCTTTCGTGGTTATCTCCAAAGACAAATCTACCCTCCTGCAATGTTAGGAATAGGAGTGCAGAAAATTTTGAGTGTCTACAGATGCCCCTCATTATCATATTCATGCAATGCAAGGCATGGATATGATAAAGAATCCTAGACACTTGAAATGCAAGCAAGATAAACATGATGTTATATACAGCAACATGATGCAAATGCACGATGCATGATTGTCGTGTAATCTTGTTGGGATGACAATCAGTGATGGCTTGGACATGCGATCCAAGTCTTCAAGGATGTTGACGTTGGGACTACCACCAAAGTCTTGAATCCTAGACACTGGTTTATACTCTATAGAGGTACATCTTGTGTGGAAGAGATCTGTGGGAATAAAGCTGTCTGTTTTGAGGATGTGTATAACATGTTCCCTCATATTGTTGGAGTTACTGCAAACAACTTTGTTGCTGTCAGGGTTGCCTGACCTCTGTTAATGTGTGTATCACCAGATGAATCCCTACTAGGTGCATTGTCAAGGCTGCTTGACCTTCATTGATGTGTATATCAATGGTTGCATTGTGTTGTAACCCCCACTGGGGAGACGTAGATGTTTGAAGGATGTGTGCTGTGACCCCCGCCGGGGAGGCGTAGATGTTTGATAATTTTGGCGTTGTAACCCCCGCCGGGGAGGTTTGATATTTCGTGGTTTCGCGTTGTAACCCCCGCCGGGGATTGTTTAGGGTTGTGACCCTGCAAATGACGGCATCGGACCTTTGTGGGGTATTGTCGAGCATGGTTTATGAAAGCTGAGCTCATTGGTATAGTATATCCCACATCCAGGTGAATACCATTGAGACGACGGGAGTTTAACTCTAACCGACGAGAAACTAGGATTTCAGGCTGTTCCGCTCCATCGCGTAGCATTTTTAGTCCTGATTTGGCCTTTTCAGCTTGTGAGACCTCCTTTGCAACTCTAACTGGAGCGAACCGGAGGTGTGGGACCCATGTAGGGATGCCGCAGGTGTACTTGCAGGAGCCACAGGTTAACCTGCGGCCAGCCGTGCCTATGTATAGATGGCTGGTCGCTTTCATAAGTCATTTTCAAGTTGCGCAGCGAAGGAAATCCGAGAGCTCTTCTTTAGATCTGCTGAGTTCGGGCAACTTTCTGCATAATCTTCCACCGTACAAGCGTTCTTCACTGTTCTGGTAACACATGCATGTATTTTTTCCAATTTCTATCCTTTGGAAAATGAATTATCGCATTAAATGCATTTAGACACATAGTAGTGAATATGCATGCTGATATGACTTGATAAAAAATATTCAACATAGTAAATGTTAGTATTAAACCATGCTAAACACAATGATGTGAAAAAATTTGATTTTTGAAGCAGTCAAATTGGTAGCTTTTACTATCATTTCTTATCCTATCTGAGGACAAATGAGTAAAGGTAGAATAGTAAAATAATCCTGGTAATTAGATTACACTTACGGATTTTTACTGTGATGTGATGAATGCATACAGAATGTATATGACTGTGTACAGGTGTGCTACTGAATGGCCACCTAGTCATGCCTATGTGCATGTGGATAGTCCCATTTACAAAGGGGCTATGGCAAAATTTTCCCAACATGTAGGCATTGAGTAATTATGCATTTTTAACTCTATTGTAGATGTATGTTAAAATAATGCATGTAATCATAGAATGCATTTTGAAAAAGACTCCAGGTACGAAATTACCACATTCTATCTGAGGTGATTTGGAGACTTGCTATCCAGATATTATGGATCTAGATCAGCCGATCAATTCCCGCAGGACCACTTCTGGTGTACGGAGGAGGGCTTTTGAAGAGCCTCAACGCCATTCTGTGAGACAGCCTCGTCGTTTGGCGGAGGCGGTGGTACATCCTATTCGGGTTGAGGTGCCAAATGTCGAGGACGAGGACGAGGATGTACCGTTCGAGGTTCCCGCCGCCCGCTTTGACATGTTCCCCATAGGAATTGCCAAGTATTCATGGCGAACCCGGATCTTCCGGGTGACTTGAGTAGGCATCCTTCAAAGATACCGCGCCTTAAATGAGGTATGAAGTTAGATCTTTAATCTTCCTTATTTCCTATTGATGAGGAGTCAATGAGTCTGATGTTGATCTGCATTTGATGTAGGTTCCCGGCTTTACATAGCCTCGAGGGAACTGGTTTGGCATCCACTCTATGTATCAGGCCCTACATGATGACTATAGAGCGATCGTCCATGGTTGGGGATTTAGGAGGTTCTTCTCCATTCTACCCCGTCGTTGTCCCTAGGGTTACCTCAGGGCATTGTCTGAGCGGTGGTTCCACCGCACTCACCACTCCATTCTTGGATCATGCGAGGTGATGATGATGGCCGATGGATTGGCGCTTATCACTGTGTATGGAGTTTGGAGGGAGTGGTGCCTTGCATGGCGGATATCACCCCTACTGCCGTCAGATCCTTGTTGGGAGTTCCGGCGGAAGTGCTCAAGTACAGGATTGTTCGTACAGGTCCTTTGAGCATAGATGCTATGAGCGGGCTGTTGAGTGAGCCTATACCCGATGATGTGAGAGTCGGGGATTGCATTCTTCGGCGATTGTTCCTGATGATCATTATGGGCTGCTTCATAGCAGATAATTCCTCTACGGTGTCCTTCGCTTTGATTAGCGCCACTCAACACGTGGACCGTATAGGAGAGTATGATTGGGGTTCCTACACCTTTGCCTACTTCCTCAGGGGAATACGCATGCAATCATAGGGCATGACCAAGGCGTGGTTAGGTTCTACCCATTTCTGCCGATGAGTGTTTCTCTTGTCCTTTCCTATGTGTGGGTTAAGAGTGTTGACTGACAGCAGATGTTTGCCTTTGTGTTGGCAGTTTTGGGCCTATGAGAGGCTTCCTTGTTTGTGTTCTGTGAGCGTGTTAGGTTTAGATACCTATCCACGAGGACGGAGATGGCATCATTCCATACTGACGGAGGTCCCTGTTGCTGAGGGTTTCACTCATTATCGCCTACAGCTGGAGTTGTTAACAGCCGATGTCATCACTTGGATTCCCTACTCTGTAGAGCATTTGGGAATTGGCTTTGAGGATGGGCACCCGATTGGAGTAGAGTACATCATTTCCACCCGCAGGATTCCTCTCTTCACAGATGGAGGATGGGAGCTCTATTTAGGAGAGCGTGCTATCAAGAGCACTACAGGAGAGATTCGTATGCCAATATTTCCTCCTGCCAGGCGTTATTGGCCTGTTTCACAGTCCCCCATCATTGACATCCCATTGATGGGGATTGACGGATTTACATTGTCAGAGGGCCCTTGTTCTCAGGAGATGTTCCAGCATTGGTGGATCCCTCGTACGATTGGAGCTCAGACCCGTGCCACACAGTTTATAGGGGATATAGTTCTAGGATCCGTGATGATGATGGATTGGCTAGCCTGTGTCAGAGATCTGACTCATGTGACACAGATTGACATATTGACGCGGCAGTTAGACCGGTCACATCTTTTCATTCGGCATTTGGGCAGAGATCCTGCAGAGGTAGATACTTTTGATCCTTCCAGCTCTGGCGCTGGTCCCTCGGATGACCCATATGGTTTTGCCGACGCAGATCCTCCTTTGTATAGGCTTGACATCCCTGTAGATAGAGATCCAGTGACTCAGGAGGAGTTACATCAGATGGACAGCATCGATGATGTGGACATCGACACCATTGACTTTTTCTGATGTATTTCTTTTTATAGGCCTCTGTTAGCTACTGGGTAGCTTCGCCCTATTCTGGCTATATCTTTTGATAGGCCTCTGTTAGATGTTGGGTAGCTTCGCCCCATTTCCCTGTATTTTAGTTGTACAGAGATGTATTAGATGATGATATACTTAGGAATATATGCACAGTTTTCCTTTCCCTATATCATGTTTCCATATATTGTATTATGCATGTTATTGTTATGCATATGTATGTATGTCTAGAGATATTCAGTATTGACCCTTGGATGGTCTTATGACATGGCCCATACAGATGTCTTCTTCGACAGTTAGCCCTATTGATCATACCCCACCATTTGCGGTGGTAGCTGGTATGCGATCATGGTATGATAGTATATCACCATCAAACATGGTGATCGTAGATTATTTGCTGTAGCATACTATGACCTTACTGATGTTTCGTGTTCCTCCCAGATTTGTAGAGGGCATGCTAGAAGCCTTTAGGTACCCATGAATGCATGTGTATTCCGCTTTGGGGACCTGTGAGTTGACTCCTACTTTGGAAGAGTATGCACGATTGACGATGCTACCTCTGGACAGACCTTGCGTGCACATGGCGACGAGAGACATGAGTAGACAGTTCATGACTCTCACAGGATTGAGGCGCAGAGTAGTGCAGGATGAGATTACATCCAGCCATGTTATATCTCAGTGTTTCCTGTTTGACAGGTTTGGCTCTGAGGACAGTTATGCACAGCATTCCGGGGATTTCACCACACCGGAGGATCATTGGCGTTCAACCAGAGTAGATGTACTGCTTCTATGCGTATTGTCATACGTATACATGCCGCGGTACATGGATGAGCTGGATATCAATGTGATTATGGCAGTGAGAGCTCTCAGGGAGGGTCGTACCATTGTACCGATGATTATCGCAGAGACCTTGAGGTCGGCTATGTACTGCTGCACTTATCCGGTAGGAGTGTTCACAGGTAGCTCAGTCATGTTGTATGTGTGGTTCATGTCACACTTAAGACCGATTAGCACATTTAGACATCATGGATTTTATTTCACCCATGAGATAGCCATGTCATACTCCTTTCAGCCCGCGGGGTATACAGATGTTGTATCTTGGTCCGCTTTCTTGGCAGAGATTGGAGATCCGTTTGATATATTGTCGTGTTCAGGGCTTAGCTCACCCTACAGCTTCATTACTCATGCTCCGGGCATGGATTATCTCCCTCTGGCTGGTTTGAGGGGCATGATCACTTACCACCCACTGGTCAGGATGTGTCAATTTGATCAGTTCCAGGATTTTCACCCGTATGAGGGGACAGTGAGTTAGCTCTTCTCATCACACCGTTTGTCAGTGGAGGACAGATCCAGGTTGTATGCACGGCTGCGGGATCGAGAGTGGTGAGTTTTACATCGTCACCATCCGAGTTGTTCTCGCGAGTATTCAGTATGGATGGAGACAGACATCTTGATTGGGCTGGCGATATCCACAATCTGGGAGACTAATTCGACGATGAGGAGCCCATAGAGAGGCTTCCATTCCACCGATGACTTGATCTGCTAGTTGCCAAAGATTTGTGATAGATTCTCCCACCCCGAAAGTGCCATTGTTATCAAGATTCTAAGACGAGATTTGGAGCAAAGCTTACATCCGATGACCTATGACAGAGATCAGGCTAGTGCCACGATGTTGACAGCTCTTGATGAGAGAGATACCGCTTTGTTAGAGAGGGATGAGGCTAGATCAGCCAGGGATGCATTGATAGTTGAGCGGGATGCCGCCTTATCTGCTAGGGATGTGGCCATTGGGTAGTAAAGCACTTGATGAGATCCCGGATGACGGTCGGCCACCGCCGAGCATGAGTGCTTACATTAATGAGCATTATGCCACCATGCAGTTAGCCTCTGATCTGCTAGCTCATGTAGATACCCTTGGGCAGGAGCTTGCAGTGCTTCCTCCATCTTCAGAGAGGGATGCTATGTTAGATCTGATAGTTTGCATGTATACAGATCTATAGATAGCTTTGTATTTTCCTGCACAGATTAGCTTAGCCATTTTTTCATGTACAACACAGATGTATATATCAAACAGTATTATGTATGGCAGGGAAATATATTTTACTTCACTTCCCTTTTAGTTATGCCTTGATACTTGCTTGATGTTTGCCTGTTTCTCCAGGGCCTTTGATCTTGATGCATTCTGAACTTATCCTTGATAGATGGACATTGAGACGTCGCAAGGTCTCTCAGAACAGATCATTGATTACTGAAAATCCCTACCATCTTTGGTGTCTTGGGACTTGTATCTGTATGGAAAAATAGAGAGGAGGGTAGTTTCTTCCTCTCTAAGATTGACGCACCACAGATGGTCGCCAATACTTCTATTTATGAGAAGCCTAGTTAATTCCATCTCTTATGGGTTGCTATTGCTCTTTGAGGCACGATCGCAGCTTAGATAGTCACCGAATCTTCTATTTGTGAGAAGAGGTTGGATAATTCCATCCCTTTGATCTGAAACCAATGAAGTGGGGCAATTTAAAGGTTGATCCTAGTACCGTGTGACAAGTATGTTTGTTCTAGTAGGGGTTAGACTGCACCATGAATGGCTGCCTACGTACTCCTATTTAAGAGGAGATCAAGTCTGCGTAGTTCGAACCTGATGTATGAGGTTCAACGCTGAATGCGGAAGGCAGATGGGTGTAGAAGTATTTTTTTTGTTGTTTTTGTTATTTTTGTTGTTTTTGTGAAGAAAGGGAAGAAATGTTTTTGTTATTTTTCTTTATTGTGACCGGGCCATATAGAATATGGTTGCCTACGTACCCCCAGGTATCAGGGAGATCAGGTCGACGTAGTTCGCCCCTCAGGACGAATCGCAGCTGAAGAGAAGCGTAAATCCCATGCGCAGGCTATACTATGGGGAGAAGAAAGTTTAATCCCATAGAGGGGATAAACTGCAAGTATGGAGAAAGTTTAATCCTATTTTGAGGATAAACTGCAAGGGTGAAAAGTTTAATCTCGTCTTCAGGAGAAGAAGGTGTGAAAAGTTTGAAATGGAGTAAAACCAGGCTGCTGGCTTGAAGTGTGTGTTTCCTTGAGGGGCAGAAGAGTTTGTAAAAAGGAGAGAGGGTTCAAAAACCGGAATGACTGGTGATTGGATGATCAAAACCAGGATGTTTGTTTCGATGGTTACTTTAGACATAGTACCATTTCACGATTGTCCGAAAGTTGATAAGTCAGTAAATTCATCTCCATCCATTTCGCAACCCCGAGAGCACCTCCTGTCAATACTTCTTTGACAATAAATGGGCCTTCCCAGTTAGGGGCGAATTTCCCCTTAGATTGATCTTGGTTGTCAATGATCTGCTTCTAAACCAAGTCATATTGTTTGAATTGCCGTAGTCAGACTTTTCTGTTGTAGGATCATGCGATCCTCTGCTGATATAACTAACCATGGAAGATAGCCACGGTTCGCCTTTCATCTAGTAGAGACAATTGGTGATACCTGTCTTGTACCCATTGGTCTTCATCCAACTGAGCATCCATCAATACTCTGAGGGATTCCATTTCCACTTCTATGGGGAGCACTGCCTCCATCCCATAGACTAACGAGTAGGGTGTTGCCCCAGTGGAAGCACGCATTGAAGTTATGTAGGCTAATAAAGTGAGGGGCAAGAGGTCAGGCCATCCTTTGTGATTGGCGGACATTTTTTGCATGATCTTCTTGATGTTTTTATTAGCCGCTTCAACAGCACCATTCATCTTCGGACGATAGATGGCAGAGTTGAGATGTTTGATGTGGAATTTTCTGCATAATTCCTCCATCATGTTGTTGTTGAGGTTTTTAGCATTGTCTAACACAATGACCTCTGGTTGTCCATATCAACAAACAACATTGTTTCTGATGAAAGAAATGATGACTTCTTTAGTAACCCTGGGGAAGGAAGCTGCTTCAACCCATTTGGTGAAATAGTCGATCATGGTGAATATGAATCGATGTCCATTACTGGCTTTGGGCTCGATGGGCCCGATCATGTCCATTCCCCATATTGAAAAGGGCCATGGCGAACTCATATTGTGGAGTTCCCTTGGAGGGGCGTGGATAGCATTCCCATGAATCTGGCATTGATAGCACCTCTTGACGTGATCATCACAGTCAGCTTTGAGTGTAAGCTAGTAATGTCCCGTTCTGAGAATTTTCTTGACAAGTAGGGGTCCGCTCATGTAAGGGCCGCATACTCCACCATGGATCTCATCCATAAGTCGCTGAGCTTCGTCTTTGTCCAGACATCTGAGGAGACCTAATCCTATATTTCTTTTGTAGAGTGCATCTTCGCTCAAGTAGAATTTCATAGCAAGTCGATAAATCCACCTCTTCTCAGTTAGGCTCGCTTCAGCGGGTGTAGATCCATCTCATAGGTACTCCTTGATATGTTGATACCAAGGGTTGTGGATGGGAGGCAACTCATCCGATACTTCTCTAATGTAATTCCCATAGACTGGGGCTTTCTACATAGCAATCGTGATGCTTGGCATATTTTCCTTGTCAGGTATGTAAACCAAGGAGACCAACGTTGCTAATGCATCTACAAAGTCATTCCTATTACGAGGAATGTGTAGAAAGGAGATTTTTTTGAACTCCAAAGCCATCTGTAGAACTTGCCGATGGTAAGGCAGTAAATGTAATTCTTTGGTTTGATAGATTCCTATGGATTGCTTGATTACCAATTCGGAATCCCCAAAGACAGTTAACCGCCTGATACCCATTGAACGAGCAAGTTTGTGTCCCATGATACTGACTTCGTGACATCTCGGTGTGTTTTTGGTGTTGATAAACCGCAATTTGATGGCTGACGGATATCTGCTCCCCGTGCATGAGGATATTCAAAGCGCTGCCAGCTCCAGAGCCTTACGAAGTTAACAACTCCATCAAAATACATTTTCCATGAACGGCATGTATCATACTGATGTGGTAGCTGAATTGTCATTACTCCTTCATCAGGAAAGTATGTTTCTAAGGGTTTGTAATCCCCTGCAGGTGCATCGCCCAATTGATCTACAATTCATTGACCCTTGACAGACTTTTGAGTCACGTAGACGATGTCAAATTGTTGTAGGATCAACTGCCATCTGGAGAGTCGACAATTTAGTATGGGTTTATTGAACACATACTTAAGAGGATCCACGCGGGATATGAGATGGGTTGTGTGACCATGGAGATAATGTTGTAATCTCATGGAAGCCCATGATAAAGCATAACAAGTCTTCTCGATCAGAGTATACCTGTGTTCACTGATGCTGAATCTTTTGCTGAGGTAATAAATAGCTCGCTTTTGGCCTCTATTGTCTTTCTGCCCCAGCATACAGCCCATAGCATTGTCATTTACGGATAGGTACATGAACAAGGGAACATCATCCCTAGGAGGTACCAAAACAGGAGCGTTGATCAGTTTCTCCTTAATTCTAAGGAAGGCTTTTTGACACTCGTCATTCCATTTCATGGAGGAGTTCTTCCTTAACAATTTGAAGATTGGCTCACAGGTTGCTGTGAGTTGAGAAATGAATCGGCTAATGAAGTTGATCTTTCCCAAAAATCTCTGTATTTCCTTCTCTGTCTGGGGAATGGGCATTTCCTTGATGGCCTGGATTTTGGTAGGATCCAGTTCAATCCCTTTGTGGCTGACTAGGAAGCCTAGCAACTTGCCTGACTTAACACCAAAGGCGTATTTGGCGGGATTCAACTTTAAGTTGTACTTACGCAACCTGTTGAACAGCTTCTTGAGATGGTCTAAATGGCCATCCTCCTTTCGAGATTTGACAATGATGTCATCCACATAGATCTCTATCTCTTTGTGAATTAAATCATGGAAAAGAGCCATCACAGCTCGCTGGTAGGTTGCCCCGGCGTTGATGAGGTCGAATGACAACCGTTTGTAGCAAAAGGTTCCCCAAGGCATGATGAAAGCAGTTTTCTCATGATCTTCCTCAGCGACCATAATTTGATGGTACCCCGCAAGGCAATCAGCAAAGGAGTACATGTCGTATTGAGTAGTATTGTCAATAAGAATGTGGATAAAGGGCACGGGAAAGCTATCTTTAAGGCAAGCTTTGTTGAAATCCCGATAATCCATGCAGACTCGCACCTTTCCCCCTGGTTTAGGCACGAGAACAATGTTGGATATCCACTCCGGATATATAGACACCGTGATGATGCCAGCTTGAAATTGTTTCACAATTTCTTCTTTAACTTTTAAACCCCACTCAGGTTTCAATCGCCTGAGCTTTTTCCTAACTGGCTTGCATCCTTCTTTAATGGGAAGGCGATAAAGAACAATGTCAGTGGACAATCCCACCATGTCTTCATGAGACCATGCAAACACATCCTGGAATTGGGTTAACAGTGCAACCATGTCATTCCGTTGATTTGTGGTAAGGTCTGAACCAATCTGGATTAGCTTAGGGTTGTCTAAGGTTCCGAGATTGAAAGGAGTGGTTTGATCAAGATTGGGTTTGGGTTTGTCAGCAACCCATTCCTTAATCTCTTGAGGTGTCTCAATGTCCTCTTGGATGTCCATCAAGTCTGAGTCCAACTTTGCATCAAAGTTACAGCCCTTGTGGAGAGAAGGCACCTCCTCAGCAAGTACATGCACATCTAAATTCAGAGTCCTGAAACAAAATATTCTTTCACTTAATATATGCAACTGTTCGATCATACAAAAGTGTTAGCATGTACGTGATAAAATAACTGCTAGTGTTGTAAAGGAAAGCAAGCAATTAAAGTTATCTACAGGGGAGAGGGATTTTCTGCCCATTTTACCCTCGTCGACCAATGTATGGAGTGCTGCTCCAATTGTTGAGGGAAAAGTCCTGATGGACTGCAGTGATAGACGGATCGTCAATGTCCTCCTTTTCCCGAATGATAACCATGACATCTAGGTAATCATCGTCTGGGGTGTATCTGTTGGTGTGTTCATCATGAACAATGACGTGAATGCCTGCCATCATCAAGGCAAGGGCATGTTTACTTTTCCGTTCCTTTACTTCTGCTTCGGGATCAGGAATCAGCACCTCTTTAGCTCTGATTGGCACTTTGGTTTCTAAAGCAAAGATAGCCACAAACATGGGTGGCACCTTCTTTGGAGACCGCATCAACTCAAGCGGTAAAGAGTATAGAAAATCGCATGCGTCATGTGAAGTTTGAGGAACTGCTTATGCTTGTGAGGATTCCTGTGAGTGGAACTAGCAGAATAGCCTAGCCCGACTGTCCCAATTTGATTGGACATTTGGATAGGGTGCTTAATACCCTGTTGATCCTTACCAAGCCATTGTCCAAGTTGATAACCCAATAACATCATTTCTTGAGTGGCTGACATAACCTCATCAGAAATCTTGGGAATGGGAAGTGGCACTCCAATAGAATGGTATTGCGTGTTACTCACTTCTAGAGTATGGAAACTGGCCAGCTCAACTTCTGAATTAAAGCTGATAATTGGTAGAGTTCCTGATCTAGGACATTCCAGCTCAGCATTGACAGTGACTAGACTGTTGTTGATGATGTATTTGAGTTGTTGATGTAAGGTCGAGGGAACAACTCTAGCCATGTGTATCCATGGTCTCCCCAATAACAGGTTGTATCCTGAATATATCTTAAGGACGTGGAAGGATACGTTGAATGTATTAGGACCAATCTCAATTGGCAATTCAATCTTTCCAACGGAATTTCGTCCAGATCCATCAAAATCTCGGATGATCGTATGGCTACTTTGGATTCGATTGAGATTGATATTCATCTTCACCAAGGTGGCATAAGGACAGATATTTAGAGATGAACCTCCATCTATCAATACTCCAGCTAGCATGTACCCGGAAGACAACACTGCGATGTGTAATGGTTTGCAATGATCGGTCCCTTCGGGAGGTATGTCGTCATCAGTGAAGGATATCACATTGCTGTTGAAAATGTGATCAACCGAATGTTGAAATTTTTCTACATTCACTGATTTTGGCAGGTAGGCTTCTTCCAAAACCTTTAGCAAGATCTTCCGATGCTCCTCGGAAGAGAAAACCAGGTCCAAAATTAAAATCTGGTGTGGAGCTTCTCACAAGCTTAAAACCACTTTGGCTTCGTTATGGCCCATAGTATGGAGGAATTTTTCAATCTTCTCCATGGGCAACTTCCCCTTTGCTTCGCAAGTAGGCTTAATAACCCGTTGAGGAAGGTACAATGGTTATTCTTTCGACACTGTAGCAGTAGTATGAGACGTGGATCCTTCAGCTTCTCCATAATTCCATGGAACTTTGTGTAAGCTGACAACAAGATGTTGTAGTCTGCAAGGTAAAGGAATTGGCTCTGGTACGGCCACTTTCAAAGGATTGTCATCTTCTTTGAGATGAATTGGTTGTATGGGAAATACTTTGATAGTCTCATCATCCACTTCGGATATAACTGCTACTGATCCCTTACATTGGGTAGGGCATGCATCCCACCCTTAAGTTGCACAATGTAATCATCCGCTATTTGCAGGACACCGCTATCAATAAGATTCTGAATGAGATGGCGGAGTGCCCAGCATTCTTCTATGCTGTGACCGCGAGAATGTGAATGATATTAACACATTTCATCAGATTGAACCATACTGGAGCGGGATTGATTGAGGTAGAAGGAATGTGATTCTTCCTTCGTTGATCAACATTTCAAGTATCTCCTCCATAGATTGGCCCAAATAGGTGAATTCCCTTTTATTGGCGAAATCCCGACGGGATTTAGCACTTGCTCGCTTTGCAACCTTATCCTCCATAGCTTCGCTTTCTGAAGGTGTTGATGAAGCATTCATAACAAATGGAAGGAGATAGGCGTGCTCCTGCCTGATTAATTGGCGTTTGACTTGATGATGGTGGGTCACCAGTTCTACCAATTGCTCAATTTGTTTGTAAAGACCTTTCATTTTTCGTTCCATGGTAAATTGGAACTTTGCATAATCCCATTTGTCAACACCATCTTTGATGGGTTGGGATGATTCACCAGTAGAATTGTAACCATGTCCAGTGCTCCAACTGATCATGTTGACCTCTTCTTCTTTGTGTTGAGGAAGAGGGTTGTCTTGAACGTGAGGTTGATCGGGTTTAGTGACCATGATCTCACCATTGTCTATTAGATCATGAATCTTATGCTTCAAGGCCCAACAATCTTGAGTATCATGTCCGGGTGCCCCGGCATGGTAAGCACACTTTCGAGTAGCATTAAAACCCTTCCCATTAGGGTTGGCTGGTGGAAGAAGATGTGTAATTTTCCTCCTGGCGATCGGAAGAGCAAGAATATTCTCGAGCGAGTCCCCTAAGGGTGTGAACGTTCGAGGCCGCTTCACTTCTCCACTTTTAGGTATTGGAGGGTTTGAACATTGTGCTGGAAAAGGGGAGTAGTTTCTCCTCTACATAGGCATGCTTGGATTGCCTTTTTGTCCTTGTTGTATCAAGGAAACATCCTCCTCTTACTTTTTATGGACCCCCCGGGGGTTGTTTCCATAAGATCCAGACTGGATGTGCTCAGCAACAGCTTTAAGAGGGGTTAGGTTTTGAATCTTACCGGACTTCAATCCCATTTAAGTCATCTTGCCATGTTTGATCATTTCAGAAAATGGCTTGCCAATACCAGCTAGAACTCTTTCATTGAAAGGGGATTCCTGTATATATCTATGAAAGTCATGACCATTTCTGATTCTGTCATGGAAGGAATAACTTGAGCAGCAAGGCGCCTCCACCTTTGAGCATACTCTCTAAATGACTCATTAGACTGTTTCTTGACTTTGGTAATTTGGTACCAGTCAGGAGCCATCTGAGATTGAAAACTGTATTGAGTGAGGAAGGTGTGGGCCAACTCTTCCCAACTATGGATCTTAGAGTTGTCTAACTGTATACCATTAAGCAAGCTTCTCAAATGACTTTTCTAAAAGCAATTTGCATTCGAGCTTTTCATTCTCAAAGATAAGATCCGAGTTCTCCAATGAACACTTTTAAATGTGTATAAGGATCCCCTAATCCATCATACTTTTCAAAATCAGGGGCTTTAAATTTCTCCAGATAATGAACACCAGGGAATATGCCTCTGTATATGAAACACTGCCATAAGTTCCAATCCCTTTGAGAACACGAATGGTTTCCTCCATTTGAAGGACTTTCTTCCTAATGTCACCGTTGTCTGGATCTCCTTGGAGATGGGTGCCTTCAGTGTCTTTGTTAGTTGTATCCAACTGATGTTTTGGAATTGTTTTTTTCAGACCTTGAACTCCTTGTGTAAAGGGTTCTGTATGTGTAGGTATCTTCGTACCCTAAGTAGACTGGTGTAATTCTTTCAGTAAAACAACCAAGTCTGTGATTTGTTTACTCAATCCATCAAATTCTTCTCGGGAAACAGGATTAGACTGTTCGGAAGAAGACACGATTGGTTGTAGGCTTGTGGCCTTTTTGGATTTTTGAAGCTGTAATGTGCCCAATTGCTTCCCTACAAAAGACTTACGTAGTTTAGTCTTAGGGTAATGTAAATGTTAACATAACATGTCCATTTTAGGAATTTGTCCTGCGGCACCGGTTTGTTAATTGATAACATGTCATGCACATATATTCCTCATATTTTCCATTACATATGGATGAACATGGAATAAAATTACAAGTAAATGCTTTTACAAGTAATTGAAAATGGAAAGAATGAAGAGACTTTCCTCCGCGTTTGGTTTATCAGAGGTTGACCTATCTTAGGGTTACTATCAGAAGGTTCCCAGATCATCGCAATCTACTCGACGGAAAGTTAATCCGGTCTTTCAACTGGAGGCGAATCGAGTGGTGCCTTTCCGAGCCCCGGAAATTATTCTTCCCACGGTCCGAAGAATCAAACACCGATGGATAGCCTCTAGTGGAGGGACACACAACATACCTTCACATACAACGTGTCCCACCGTTTATGCAAATGATGACATGTGCGGCTAATTAATATCATGAGATAGATATTTAGCAGTGCAATAATTAAGATGCATTCGTACACATTCATCAAAAATGTAAATGCAACAATCACACACAAGAATATAACAATTTTGAAAAGCTTGTAATAGCGGCTTAAGCCCTCTTACTGGAGTCCCCAGCAGAGTTGCCACATGTCGACGTCGGGATTTTTGGTGTCCCTTTTCATTACTTGTTCTTTGGTGTTCTCATGTTAATGTGAGATTTTTTTGAAAAAACAAGTGAAAAAGGTCCGACATGTATAATGTCGACAATTGACTTTAAGAGTCGTCGGTTGGTGTATTTAACTGGTTGCACCAACGCAACCGAAAACGTTAGCACATTGACCCAGTGATTTGACACGGCTAAACGGGTCTGTGAAACCGAGATTTATTAAGGGTTCGGGGGCTTGATTATGCGGAAGGAAGGTGTTAGGCACCCCCCGACATCCGTGTTACCACGGTGACCGCCACTTTTCAAAGAAATTGTTATATGAATGTGTGTGTGTGTGTGTGTGTGGATCAATGTGCAATTTATTTGAAAGTAGTGTGAGGCCTCGTTCGTACCTATATACACAAGGTTTGAATTTTATAGAAAAATTCAGTTTTAACCAAGATATAGCAATGAAGTTTTATAAAAGAGGTTTTTCAAACCGTGTGCTCAATAGGAATTGAGACCTTTTCATACTTCCACTTTATTAAATGTTCGGCTTGTTTGCTTTTATTTTTGAGATGCGAAGCATCCTCGAGAAGATAATATACAGCAGTGCTGAACTCCTTATGGGCATGACAACCATCCAAGGAAACTCGGATAACCTTTGTAAAATAATGTACAAGTTGTTTTTTATTAAAAATGTCCATCATGGGAACCGAATCTAGATTCGAAGAGTGAGCACTGTGATCACATGATTCCTAGGCTCACATGATATCGCAATTTGTATGGAAAGCGATGGCGATTATATATATAAAAGATGTAAATATATATATATATATATATATATATATATATATATATATATATATATATATATATATCAGTAGACTAGATCAACCACCACGAAGCAACTCCATGAGGGATCGGAAATGTAAATATATAAAAATATATATATATATATATATATATATATATGAACATGATCAACCATATACGAAGTAAACTCAAAGTGAGGACGAAATGTAAATAAAGTCAGTAAAAGCTATCAATCGCCACGTAAGTAAACTCAAAGCGGATGAGAATATAAATAAAGTTGTAAAAGGCCACGAAGTAGACTCCCATACGATAGAAATGTATATATATATATATATGTACAAATATATATATATAAGTAAACGCATATAGGATGTAAGTAGGGCTCATCGAATATGTCCACAAATGACAATTATATATATGTATATATATAAAAGCGAGTAAACGCTAATTTGGATGTAAAATCCAGGCTCATCGAGATATATCCGGTAAATATATATATATATATATATATATATATATATATATATATATATATATAAGCAATTAAACGCTCAGGATGTAAAATCCGGGCTCATCGAATGATCGACCAAATTTTATATATAAGTATATATATATATATATATATATATATATATATATATATATATATATAAAAGCAGATAAACACTCTGCATCAAGTTCAGGCTCAATCGAGGCATAACTTCGATAATGTTAGTCCATATATATGAAATATATACATATATTAGTATATATATATAGACAAAAATGAAAACCACGGATCAAGTGCAAGTAAACACACTCACCACGACTATCAACGTGTACAACAAAGGTGTGATATATGAGAAAGAGGCTTTATAGAATGTAAGAAGGCTTACGGTGAAATCGCCAAAGTAGACTTCTTAGACTTTAAATGGATAAACACTCAGCTCCCACCGGATAAAAAGTAGTTATATGTGAGCTAATTAGTGTTTAAAGAAGAGGAAACACTCAAAAGATGTGTATGTAGAGCAAAATGGATAGGGCTTCCTCGCCTTTTTCCTTCTCTCTCTCCCTTCAAATGGCTGACCCAAGCCTTGTATATATAGACGAATGGTAGTAGGTATTTTGTTGAATTGCAGATTGTACCGCTGGTACATTGTAATGGATCCGAGCCTCATGGTGTTTGCCATTTCAGAAGACGTGCAATTGTGCAATGTAATGTCCGCTCGAACTTGCAGAACTTCAATCCGAGCATCCGAACGAAGTATATCTATACTTCTTTGGATCGCTTGTGTCGAGAGTTACATAATGACATGGATTAGGGGTTGTACGAAGTCAGGAAGAGGGGTCTATGCCCATGGTCTTCAAGATTCAAATTCTATCCAAAGTACTGCCACACATAATAGTCACTCGGGATTGTCAATCTTCGGCTCTTGTGGGACATTGTTGTATGTATGTATGTGTGTATGAAGTGTTGAGACGACGTGCCATTTATCGAAGAACAAGATGATGTGTGACTCCTTGCCAGGGTTATCGCCGGTTTGAGTTGAAAGTAGATGTTGCTCAGGGTTACAGCTGAGATTGGACCACTTGTTGGTATGATGTGATATCATCTTGTTGAGATAGTAAGATGACGTGTTGACTCCTCACCGGGGTTATTGCCGGTTTAAGCAGAAAGCAGACGTTGCTCAGGGTTACAACTGAGATTGGACTGCTTGTTTGTATGCCTCACTATCATCTGGATTGAAGTTGATTGCATGTGTTTGCAACAAGCATTTTCGGGGTTATCTCCGGAACTGCAATGACATCCCTTGGGGTTATCACCAAGGATGGGGTTCTTACTCGAGTGTTGTCTCCGAGACCAGGCCCGAACGTCATGGTGTTATCGGCAAACAGATCGTCCTCTCCGGTGTTGTTACCAGTCTTTTGATCTGCATATCTCGGGCTTATCTTCGAGATTGGAAATGACACTCCCGGTGTGTGTTACGGATTTAAGATGATGTTCATGGTTTGTGTTCCGGGTTGGAGCTGAACTTCCCGTAGTATCCGGCATGGATGTAAGTTGTCTTTCAGGGTTATCTCCAAAAGACAAATCTACCCTCCTGCAATGTTAGGAATAGGAGTGCAGAAAATTTCGAGTGTCTACATATATATTGTTTATTTGTCTGATCTTCCTTTTTTGACTTTTTAAGTTACAGGTTATGGACGATCATTGTTATTAATAGCCGTTTGAGAGGATGACACAACCAAGCTCGGAAGAAGGACTCGAGCAATTGCAAGTTCAAATTGCAAATCTCTTGAGGTTTTCTGACAATCTTGACTGTCAGTCCACTCGGACTGCCTACTGTCAGGAACAACCTGACATTGAACCGAGTTACTATCACCCAAACTGTCAGGGGTATCCAAACTCTTGGGAATACAATCAAGAGCAAAATCATGATCCACGTTATTCCTATCCGAATCAATTTGAATATCAGTCTCCACCACAGTATAAGGTGACATTTCAAACCAATGAGAGCTTCTCTATAGACGCAACACAAGAAGAAGAGAAAAGGCTTGAAGAGTTCATCACCAACTTTGTAGAGCAAAATGAGGTTCGAATGGCGAATCAAGATGCCGCATTGAAGAGCCTCGAAAGTCAATTGGGACAATTCATCGATGCCATTACAAATCCACTGCAAGATAATCTACCGGCCATAATCGATCTAAACGATGAAGTAGTAGAGCATTGCACGGTGAATACGCGAAGAGAAGGCGGTGAATCTCACACAATTGTTGAGGGAAATGTTAAGGTGCAAATTGACCTAACGGTGGAGTCTGAAGTAGGAGAAGAGAGGATCAACAGTGATTGTACTATCAAGGCCAATGAAAAGTTAGAAACCACGCTCATGATTGTGGAAACCCTGGAGGGCCCATTAGCGCACAAAGAACGCTTTTAGATGGATGAAAAAGGTGAATTAGTGGATAATTAAAATGGTGAAAGATTCTTCGTGCCGATGGGTGAAGACAAGGGGGATGGCCAATCATCCATGTTTACCAAAATTTAAAGGAATTGACAAATAGGTGGCATGAAATGGTCATTTTCCCTTATAAACCGGATTGAACGGCAATGGAACAGTCAAGCCGACGACTTTAAAACAAGCGCTTGGTGGGGGAGGCAACCCCATCTCAGTATCAATTTTATCTGTTTTCCTTTACTTATGTCTAGTTTACTGTGTGTCTTTTCCTATTAGTTTGTTAACACAGCTGCCAGTTTAATTTTACTGCAATGTCATATCTCATATGCATGTTTTTGTGGCTATAGAATGCAGACAACATGTTTTCCGGTTGTGTTGATATTTTATATATAGTAGCATAGTTAAGCTAGTTATCGTGTGGGTTAGTATACATATATGTATTTATTAAATGGCTAATACATGGCTTGGTTTACACAGGGAAAAACTCATAAATTGGACTCACGTCGCAGCGCCAATAAGGACATTAGAACCCGTGCCGCAGTGTCGGGCCCAAAAGTCAAATTTCCAACTTCGCGCTGCAGCGCCAAGGAACAAAGCCCATCTCGCATGCGGCAGTTCCCACACGGCACGACCCATCAGATATTAGAAGCAGTCACGCTTAAGACAAGATGAAGGCGGCGCCACAATTGAACCGAACCCATCGTTAACTCAATCGCGCGGCATACAAGCAACGAAGGAATACTTAGCGCAACACCGTGAACGTGTTTTGTTTTTAAAAACAATTTTAGGCCAGCAATCAGGCCACTACGCCCCTCATTTTCTCTCTCAAACCAATCTCAGCAGCCTAAGCACAAAGAACACAATCAGCCCAACAATCGCCTAACTCCCTGATCGATTGGCATCTCAAATCTCACTAGACCCATAGCCTTCAATCGACCACAAGGGGACCCCAAGTCAGTTGTGCATCCAATACCATATCAGAATCAAGTTAGGGCTTCCTACTTAAGCTATTTGGGGATTTCAGTCATTCATATACAGTTTTTCATTTTGATACTTGGGTTGGTTTTTCTCTGTTGATTTGGTTGATTTCCACTGACGTAAATCTGGTTAGAACATCAGCAAACAAAGGGTTGTCCAGTTAGTTTTTATAGAGTGCACTCTAGGTGTTTGACAGATTGCCTGAACCAAAAAGTTGACTGATTTGGGCTGTTTTGGCATTAGAAGTTGTTGGGGACATTCTAGCCTAAGTTTGGGGGAGTTTGGAATTGAGTTTTCTGCTTGTGTTCAAACCAATTGCTACAAATTCAGACATGGCTTCAAAAAGGCAACGACTTAGCGTCAGCGGTTCCTCATCCGCAGAACCAACGGCTTGGGATAACACCAAATTTGTGAGCGAATTATCCCTGCACTATGACCAAGGATATTCATTAGTATCACAAGTGGTCATGATCATGTCATACACCTGTCCATCTTTGCACTAAGGGCCAAAGCTATCAATTAACAGTTCATCTTTGCACTACGACTAAAGATATCAATCAACAGATTCATCTTGTACGTAAGCCAAAGATATACTATTGTAAAACCAATAATAATCAATATCCATCTTTGCACGTAAGCCAAATATATACAATCAGTAAAACCAATAATCAGCAGTTCATTCAGACGTAAGCCAAAGATATACAACTATAAAACTAATAATCAACAGTCCATTTATGCACGTAAGCCAAAGATGACTTTCATCACAATATAAGCATGAGGATGATGACAATGATATAAGCATTAATCAAACGAAATCAAGGATAAATATTAAAGACTTTAAATTTATCCAGAGTTTAAAAATATCCAAATTGTCAACATGATACTGCTTTGTGGAGTAAAATTCAAGAATAATATTCATGTACCAAAAATAATTTGGACAGAAAAGAAATATATTTTTCTGGTAAATACTACCCCGTGAATAGTAACTTGTGAATAGTAACTCATGAATAGTAACTCATTAATAGTAACTCGTAAATAGTACTTCGTATTCGTATATAGTACCGTATACATAATTAATGTCATATACGCAAATAGTGCCATATACATGAATAATGCTGTATACATGAATATAATATTATTAATATTACCACAATATTTTAATCATTTCTTAAACTTATAAACAATTTATTTTAATTGTTTACACTTTACTAATTAATGCATTTAATCACCAATAACCAAAATTCTCATCAAAAATCTGCATATATCTTATATAGGATTCTCAAGCAATAAAATCCTATTTTTTAATTTTCTTACTTCACATAACATATTTAATTCATTTACTCATAACTAGTCCATTTTCATGAAAAATATCAAATCAGTACAAACAAATTTTCTTTTCTGGAATTTAGCAGAATATAGTCCCATATTGAACATATATTTTTCTCAGAATTTTTAAAATTCATTTACTATTTTTCATATGACTAAAACTATCGAATATTTAGACATTTATCAAAAATTATACTTTTGTCCAAAAATTCTGAAATTTACAGGGTATACTACTGTTATATAGATGTACTCCCAATAAAAATTTTACCAATTTTGGAGTTAATCACAAGGAGTTATAAGGGTTTATGTTTAAAATAGTCTTTTCCCATAAAATTCATAACTCCTAATATATACATCCAAAAATCGTCATTTTTGGACACAATCTAGAAAACTCATCAAATTATCATTTCGAATTTTTCCAGAATTTTTGAGGGTCGAAAAAATTATGAAACTGCCCCTGGCAGAAACCCATTACTTACAACGGTTGAACGGAAATAATATTCCTTACGAATATTGAACGAAAATTATATTCCTTACGAATATTAAATGAATATAATGAATATTGAACAATAATAACATTCATACGAATACGAAAACTAATATCTCTTCAGAATATAAAAATAATAACCCTTACCTCAGAAGAAGACTGGATACTGGAGTAGTGAAGTAGTAGACTACTCTTCTTCTTTCTCTCCATAGTTTCTCTCTCTATAGTTTATATATCTATAATTTCTCTTCTGAGACTTAGTGAATTGGTGAAAAATGAAGGAAGAATGAGCTTCCATTTATAGGAAAATATATTTTCAATAGTTGCACATTTTGGGGCTCAAAATATTACAGTATAATACATTCCTCTTTTTCTTCATTTTTAATTTAGTCCTGCAAGTATTTTCAAACTTGCACCACCTCCCCTAATAGTAAATCATGTGAATCAATAGTAAATCATGTGAATCAATAGTTCTAAACATGTGAAAAAATTAATTATAGTATAGTACCTTCATCTATACCTCCATTTTTAATTTAGTCATGCAAGTATTATCAATCTTGCACCAACTCCCCTAATAGTAAATCATGTGAATCAATAGTACACACATGTGAACACATAGTTATAAGCATGTGAATTAATAGCAATTAATTGCTAATTTATCTAGTGAATTACCGGATTAATCAATATAACTTCCAAACATCAATTATCATCAAAATAAATGTCAATTTCCACTAACACTAATAATCCCAACACAATGGAACTATCAATTTCATCTTTAATCAACACGAACTTATTCATCATTAATATTATAACTCACAATATTTAACAATCAGGTCGTTCCCAGGAAAAAGGGGGTTTTCCAATAAGAATTTCTCCTTATTGGCGCGCAATTAGGTGACCAAACCTCTCCTTGACAGAACTTCTAGACATTGTCAATATTGCAAATAATAATAACTTTGTAGCCTCAATTATTAATTTAATAATATATATAATGCAGATGATACTGTGACAATAATTGAATCAATAATATAAGAGATATGATGCAACAATTATTGTAGCAATAATTGAGTATAACTGAGTGACTTCTCACGTAAGCATCAATAATTAATACTGTGTGCTACTATGCAACCACGCATGTTACTGTACTTTTACTACCGGTTATTTTATGGAAACTTGCTTACTTTGAAAATTTTTCACATATCACCCTTAACTTTAACCTTTTATCAATCTAACTATTTACTATAATAGAAAAATTGAATACTTTTATTTCATAAAATTCGGGATCTCATAATCTGCCCTCCTTATGAAATTTTGCCCTCGAAATTTATGTACCTGGTAGTTCGAAGAGATGAGAATACCTTGCTTTCTATTCGGATTATACCTTCCCGATTATTTCCTCTGTATCATGATTTTTCCATTGCTCATCTCCTATATTTCAGTTATCATTCTAGAATACATCTTCAAAACAAAGGTTAATTGGCATGCCACATATTATCCCTATATTCTAACCGACCAATTAAATAACACATAAGCTTAGGTAGGTCATACTAGCGAAGAATTAACCCGTCTCTCCCCTCCTAGTTCTATTCTCACATTTCAGCCAAGGATCATATCCCTAAGCTTTGATACCAACTGTGACGCCCCCAAAACAGGTATACATCACCCATCTTGAGTCTCCAGATACACATTACATAAATCAAATACAAACTTCTTTTATGCAACTGTCGGGTAATATATACGACAAAATATAGCTGAGAGTTTAAACACGAATATTGCCTTCTAAACAATATCCACACTCAATGGAGTCCTCATTATAATTATTATCACACTATTTTATAAAAATAGTGAGGAATACTATAGCCACCATCTCGGACCATCACTCCATTCCCCAACTCGTCCCAGCTATATTCTCATTTCCTGAAGAGAACAGTGAAAGAAAGGGTTAGCTCAACTAGCCCAGTAAGAAATATTATGACTAAGATAATGAAGAATAAATTATCCTTAGCCTTCAACAGTATAACAACTGATAGAATACTATAGACAATAAGTTTTAGATCAACAACTGCAGCGGAATAAGCAATCCATTAGAAGAGTCAAGTAGAGCACGATATCTACTATCTTCTATGATTTAAAAGTTTATCATCAATTTTATTCCTGTAATACTCATCAACAGTTCTTTATTATACCCAAGACAAATAGAACTTGCATCACCTGTCTTCACCTGAACCACCAAAGATGTTAGTTAAATTCACAATTCATGTTTATAATAATGTGAATCAACAATTTCTCCTTACCACAAAGGCTTAATAGAACATTTACTCAATATCCTTACCCCAAAGGCTAAAGATATTCAAATGTAATAACAATGATCATACCAATCAGTTGTCTATATTTGCACTACTGGCCAAAGATATTTAACTATAAAACCAATGGTCATGATCATACCAATCAATTGAATGTCAGTGCACTACGGTTAAAGACATTCAACTGTTAACTAATGGTCATGATCCTGCCAATCACATCATCGAATTATCCCTGCACTACGACCAAGGATATTCATTAGTATCACAAGTGGTCATGATTATGTCATACACCTGTCCATCTTTGCACTACGGGCCAAAGCTATCAATTAACAGTTCATCTTTGCACTACAACTAAAGATATCAATCAACATTCCATCTTAGCAAGTAAGCCAAAGATATACTAATGTAAAACCAATAATCAACAGTCCATCTTTGTACGTAAGCCAAAGATATACAACTGTAAAACCAATAATCAACAGTCCATCTATGCACGTAAGCCAAAGATGACTTTCATCATAATATAAGCATGAGGGTGATGACAATGATATAAGCATTAATCAAATGAAATCAAGGATAAATATTAAAGACTTTAAATTTATCCAGAGTTTAAAAATATCCAAATTGTCAACATGATACTGCTTTGTGGAGTAAAATTCAAGAATAATATTCATGTACCAAAAATAATTTGGACAGAAAAGAAATATATTTTTTGGGTAAATACTACCCCGTGAATAGTAACTCATGAATAGTAACTCGTAAATAGTACTCCGTATTCGTACATAGTACCATATACATAATTAATGTCATATACGCAAATAGTGCCATATACATGAATAGTGTTGTATACGTGAATAGTGTAGATATCGTGAATAAGAACTCCCAACACAAAAGATAAAGTTTCACAATAAAATCCATATCAATATTTATAACACCTTAATCCAAATATTAAAAATCATTTAATAATCTCATAATCTAATATTATTAATATTACCACAATATTTTAATCATTTCTTAAACTTATATACAATTTATTTTAATTGTTTACACTTTACTAATTAATGCATTTAATCATCCTAAAATGTCAAACTCATAAGATTTCATCACCAATAATCAAAACTCTCATCAAAAATCTGCATATACCTTATATAGGATTCTCAAGCCATAAAATTCTATTTTCTAATTTTCTTACTTCGCATAACATATTTAATTCATTTACTCATGACTAGTCCATTTTCATGAAAAATACCAAATCAGTACAAACAAATTTTCTTTTCTGGGATTTTGCAGAATATAGTCCCATATTGAACATATATTTTTCTTAGAATTTTTAAAATTCATTTACTATTTTTCATATGACTAAAACTGCCGAATATTTAGACATTTATCAAAAATTGTACTTTTGTCCAAAAATTCTGAAATTTACAGGGTATACTATTGTTATATAGATGTACTCCCAATAAAAATTACACCAATTTTGGAGTTAATCACAAGGAGTTATAAGGGTTTACGTTTAAAATAGTTTTTTCCCATAAAATTCATAACTCCTAATCTATACATCCAAAAATTGCCATTTTTGGACACAATCTAGAAAACTCAGCAAATTATCATTTTAAATTTTTCTAGAATTTTGAGGGTCGTAAAAAATTATGAAATCGCCTCTCGGCGAAACCCCTTACTTACAATCGAAAATAATATTGAGCGAATTAAAATAATATTCCTTACGAATATTAAACGAATATAATGAATATTGAACGATAATAATATTCATAAGAATACAAAAAAATAATATCTCTTCAAAATATAAAAATAATAACACTTACCTTAGAAGAAGACTGGATACTAGAGTAGTGAAGTAACAGACTACTCTTCTTCTTTCTCTCCATAGCTTCTCTCTCTATAGCTTCTATCTCTATAATTGCTCTTGTGAGACTTAGTGAATTGGTGAGAAATGAAGGAAGAATGAACTTCTATTTATAGGAAAATATAGTTTCAATAATTGCACATTTTGGGGCTCGAAATATTATAGTATAATACCTTCCTCTCTTTTTTTATTTTTAATTTAGTCCTGCAAGTATTATCAAACTTACATCACCTCCCCTAATAGTAAATAATGTGAATCAATAGTAAACCATGTGACTCAATAGTTCTAAACATGTGAAAAAAAATAATTATAGTATTGTACCTTCATCTATACCTCTATTTTTAATTTAGTCATGCAAGTATTATCAATCTTGCACCAACTCCCCTAATACTAAATCATGTGAATCAATAGTACACACATGTGAACACATAGTTATAAGCAAGTGAATTAATAGCAATTAATTTCTCATTTATCCGGTGAATTACCCGATTGATCAATAAAACTTCCAAACATCAATTATCATCGAAATAAATGTCAATTTTCACTAACACTAATAATCCCAATACAATGGAACTATCAATTTCATCTTTAATCAACACGAACTTATTCATCATTAATATTATAACTCACAATATTTAACAACCAGGTCGTTCCCAGGAAAGAAGGGGCTTACCGATAAGGATTTCTCCTTATTGGAGCGCAATTAGGTGACTAAACCTCTCCTTGACAGAACTTCTAGACATTGTCAATATTACAAATAATAATATGAATAACTTTGTCGTCTCAATTATTAATTTAATAATATATATTATGCATATGATATTGTGACAATAATTGAATCAATAATATGAGAGATATGATGCAGCAATTACTGTAGCAATAATTGAGTATAACTGAGTGACTTCTCACGTAAGCATCAATAATTAATATTGTGTGCTACTATGCAACAACGCATATTACTGTACTTTTACTACCGGTTATTTTATGACAACTTGCTTACTTTAAAAAAATTTCACATATCACCCTTAACTTTAACCTTTTATCAATTTAACTATTTACTAAAATAGAAAAATTGAATACTTTTATTTCATAAAATTCGGGATCTTACAATCTCACCTCCTTATGAAATTTCGCCTTCAAAATTTACGTACCTGGTAGTTCGAAGGGATGAGAATACCTTGCTTTCTATTCGGATTATACCTTCCCGGTTATTTCCTCTGTATCATGATTTTTCTATTGCTCATCTCCTGAATTTCAGATATCATTCTAGAATACATCTTCAAAATAAAGGTTAATTGGCATGCCACATATTATTCCTATATTCTAACCGACCAAATAAATAACACATAAGCTTAGGTAGGTCAGACTAGCGAAGGATTAACCCGTCTCTCCCCTCCTAGTTCTAGTCTGACATCTAAGCCAGGGATCATATCCCTAAGCTTTGATACCAACTGTGACGCCCCCAAAACAAGTATACATCACCCATCTTGAGTCGTCAGATACACACTACATAAATCAAATACAAACTTCTTTTATGCAACTGTTGGGTAATATATACGTCAAAACATAGCTGAGAGTTTAAACACGAATATTTCCTTCTAGACAATATCCACACTCAATGGAGTCCTCATTACAATTATTATCACACTATTTTATAAAAATAGTGAGGACTACTATAGCCACCATCTCGGACCATCACTCCATTCCCGACTCTAAATCACGCCCATATTCTCATTTCAAGAGAACGGTGAAAGAAAGGTTAGCTCAACTAGCCCAAGAAGAAATATTATGACTAAGATAATGAAGAATAAATTATCCTTAGCCTTCAACGAAGATAACCCGATAGAATACTATAGACAATAAGTTTTAGATCAACAACTGCAGCGGAATAAGCAATCCATTACAAGAGTCAAGTATAGCATGATATCTACTATCTTCTATGATTTCAAATTTTATCATCAATTTTATCCCTATAATACTCATCAATAGTTCTTTATTATACACAAGACAAATAGAACTTTCATCACCTGTCTTCACCTGAACCACCAAAGATGTTAGTTAAATTCACAATTCATGTTTATAATAATGTGAATCAACAATTTCTCCTTACCACAAAGGCTTAATAGAACATTTACTCAATATCCTTACCCCAAAGGCTAAAGATATTCAAATGTAATAACAATGATCATACCAATCAGTTGTCTATATTTGCACTACTGGCCAAAGATATTTAACTATAAAACCAATGGTCATGATCATACCAATCAATTGAATGTCAGTGCACTACGGCTAAAGACATTCAACTGTTAACTAATGGTCATGATCCTGCCAATCACATCATCGAATTATCCCTGCACTACGACCAAGGATATTCATTAGTATCACAAGTGGTCATGATTATGTCATACACCTGTCCATCTTTGCACTACGGGCCAAAGCTATCAATTAACAGTTCATCTTTGCACTACAACTAAAGATATCAATCAACAGTCCATCTTAGCAAGTAAGCCAAAGATATACTAATGTAAAACCAATAATCAAAATCCATCTTTGTGACGTAAGCCAAAGATATACAATCAAAACCAATAATCAACAAATTCCATCTATGCACGTAAGCCAAAGATGACTTTCATCACAATATAAGCATGAGGATGATGACAATGATATAAGCATTAATCAAATGAAATCAAGGATAAATATTAAAGACTTTAAATTTATCCAGAGTTTAAAAATATTCAAATTGTCAACATGGTACTGCTTTGTGGAGTAAAATTCAAGAATAATATTCATGTACCAAAAATAATTTGGACAGAAAAGAAATATATTTTTCGGATAAATACTACCCCGTGAATAGTAACTCGTGAATAGTAACTCATGAATAGTAACTCATAAATAGTAACTCGTAAATAGTACTCCGTATTCGTACATAGTATCGTATACATAATTAATGTCATATACGCAAATAGTGCCATATACATGAATAATGCTGTATATATGAATACTCAAGTAATGTCATATACGCAAATAGTTCCCAGGAAAGAGGGGGCTTTTCGATAAGGATTTCTCCTTATTGGCGCGCAATTAGGTGACCAAACCTCTCCTTGACAGAACTTCTAGACATTGTCAATATTGCAAATAATAATATGAATAACTTTTCCGTCTCAATTATTGATTTAATAATATATATTATACATATGATACTGTGACAATAATTGAATCAATAATATGAGAGATATGATGCAGCAATTACTGTAGCAATAATTGAGTATAACTGAGTGACTTCTCACATAAGAATCAATAATTAATACTGTGTGCTACTATGCAACCACGCATTTTACTGTACTTTTACTACCGGTTATTTTATGACAACTTCCTTATTTTGAAAAAATTTCACATATCACCCTTAACTTTAACCTTTTATCAATTTAACTATTTACTAAAATAGTAAAATTGAATACTTTTATTTCATAAAATTCAGGATCTCACAGTATGGGCCACCTACTGAGCCACTGTAGACACTCGAAATTTTCTTTTCCTGTTACTAACTATGTAGGAGGGCAAAAGCGTCTTTTTTACACTCCAGAGATAACCCTGGAGGACTAAAACATCATTTCCCGACCCCGGTGTTAACCCCGGGAGGTCAAGCCAACCTCAAAAATAACCCTGAGTACATTCAGAGTCAACAGCTTGACCATCTTAGAGATAACCCTGGGAAAAACCCGCTATAACTGTGCAAAAATCGGAGATAACCCTGAGAGGGGTAAAATGGTCATTTTGCTAACTCAACTTCACTTCAAATCAAATACACTCATGTCAACTCAAATTGATTCAAAATTGGTCCCACAAGACTCATATCTTAACTTCTGAGCGAAAACTACGCAAAATAGCTCACCGGATTGCCTGACGGGAACCCGGGAATGCTATTTCGGTAATGGACCCATCTTCCTGGAATCAAAAAGGGCAAATCTCATGTCATTGCATAACTCTCGACAAAAGAAGTCTGAAGATGGTCTTGTACACCTCGTTCGGATGTCCGAATTGAAGTTCTATAAGTAAAAGCGGATATTACATTGCATGAGTGCACGTACTTCGAGATGACGGGACCTGCGAGGCCCGAATGTACCACGACCAGCCATATATATATGGGGCTTGGGCCAGCCATATTTTCAAGAGAAAAGGCAAGGAAGCCCTATCCATTTTGCTCTGTACACACCCATATTGAGTGTTTTCTTTTCTATTTGCTCACATATAGCTATCTTTTGTCCAACGGGAGCTGAGTAGTTATCCAAATAAATTTATAGAAGTTTACTTTGGCAGCCCACTGTAAGCCTTCTCACATTCTATAAAGCTTTCTTCTCATATTATCACACATTGTTGTACATGTTTAGAGTCATGTGAGTGTGTTTGCCCGGACTTCAGTCCGTGGTTTTCATTTCTGTCTGTATATGTATACTTATATATATATGTTTATATTTTTATATGGACTAACATTATCAAGTTATGCCTCGATTGAGTCTAGACTTGGCCCCTGAGCGTTTATTGGCTTTTTTTATATATATATATATATATATATATATATATATATATATATATATATATATATATATATATATATATTGTGGTCACACTCATCTCGATGAGCCACGGATTTTACATCCTATATGCGTTTAATTGCTTTTTATATATATATATATATATATATATATATATATATATATATATATATATATATATATAATTGTCATCGGACATATCCGATGAGCCCGGATTTCATATCCTAGACATTTATCGCTTATATATATATATATATATATTCTGTCAGGCCTGGAGTTTCCTCCGTGGCTTTTTATAGCTTTCTTTACATTTCGTCCTACCTGGAGTTCATTTCGTGGCAGATGATAGCTTTTTACAGCTTTATTTACATTCAAGTCCTTTGGAGTTCACTTACATTGGCGGTTGATAGCATTTATTGCTTTATTTACATTTTTGATCCCCCATGGAGTTGTTTCGTGGTGGTTGATCATGCATATATATATATATATATATATATATATATATATATAGCTTTTATATATATATATATATAACTTTTACCGCTTTCCATAGAAATTGCGAGATCATGTGAGCAGAATAATGTGATCACTGATTTACCTCATCGAATCTAGATTCGATCCCATGATGGACATTTTCTAGTCGTAAAGCATTTTTTGTACATTATTCTGATGTCTCGAATTTCCTTGGATGGTCACCTTTTCATTCAAAGAGAACTTGTTGCATCAAATAACGAAACTTGCCTACTATTTCTTGTAAAGTTCAAGCCTCACAAGAATTATATAAGAACCACATACTGTACATGCAAAGCTTATATTGTAATAAAGATATAATATCATAAACAGAAGATATTATACTAATACATAAGATAGTCTAGATATTATATATACTAATACATAAGATAGTCTAGATATTTGCTAATAGTACAAGGAGCACCAAGATAAAATATCAAAAACAGCTGAATTTCATACCAATACATAAGATAGTCTAGATATTATACTAATATATAAGATAGTCTAGATATTATACTAATACATAAGATAGTCTAGATATTATATCAATATTTTGACGTTTATCCTCTTCATTCTTCCTCATCTTCATTTTCCTCACTATCACCCTCCTCTTCGTCTTCGGGACCCTCCTCTTCGTCTTCTTCTTCTTCGTCTTCATCTTCGTCTTCGTCTTCGTCTTTGTCTTCGTCTTTGTCTTCGTCTTCGTCTCCATTCTCGTCTTCATCTTCATCAACAATATATTCAATCATTCGTCTTTTGAAACGAGATGTATCAATTTGAGATCCTATTTTTCGCTTACTTTTAAGTCTTTTTTGTCCATTTTCAACTAATTCAGCATCAACATCATTCCTAACCCAATTTATGTTTTCAATATCAACTTCTGCAACTGGAGTGATGAATTCTTCATTGGTATTGGGTAACCCGTCACTATCAGAATCTACTTCAGCATCTTCACATAAATCTCTCGGCTTTGTTCGTATAACGACACGCCAATTGTTATCCCTTTGATCATCAACATAAAATATTTTTTGAACCTGAGAAGGCATTACAAAGGGCTCATCGGTTGAACCAAACTTTTGATAATTTACAAGCGTGAAGCCATAGTCACCGGGCTTTTGACCCTCTATCACGTACTAAACCGTCATACCACTTACATTTGAATAGTAACAACTTTGCCATGATCCATAATAGTCTAATTCAACAACATCTTCCAAAATACCAAAGTATTCAACTACATCTTCCTTAGGATTTCGGCCTCGAAAGCAGAGGAATATCCACGAGTAGCCATACCACATATACCCCACTATTCTCAAGTTCTCCTCTTACTTTCACAACTTGTAGAATGGAATCGATACACATTTACCAAATAACCATCTCCTCTCCTGCCTATCAAATTTGGGCCAAATGCAAGAGCTTGAACTTCTTTTGAAACACCATTATTCATAGTTGCCATCTACAAAATAGTAGCGATATAAGTAAATTCCATCCATTTATTATTAATAACCATTACAAAATTTTGCATAAAATTATGTTCACATAATGTAGTACTTACATAATTCTTAAACCATTCTGGAAATTCCTTTTTCTTAGCATTGTCAATTTCCCTTAGCGTCGATTTTTGCTTACGCTTTCCACGTCGTAACATATATGAATCTTGCCAAATACTACAAACAAATAAACAAACAAATTTTTTTTGTCATAGCTAGCTAGCTAACAAAAGTTATTAATATTTCAAACAATAAATGTCATTCTTTATTTACTCACCTTAGATATGACTTAACCTCTGTACAATTGAATAGCACATACAGGTGTGCACTCTTGACATCATCCCCACATAGAGTACAAACTTTTGGGACATTAAGAAATCGACCTATGTTTCTGAATATAGATAAACTTGATTCACCTTGTTCATATCCAGCTTCATTTCTTCCAACTCGTTTCCATGCAGCATTATTTTGACTCAAATATCTTGAGCAAAATGTAACACATTCTTCAGCAATATACCCTTCTACAATTGACCCTTCTTGATGACTTTTGTTGCGAATATACCCTTTTAACTTGCCCATGTATATTTCAAAAGCCCATATTTGTCGATATTTCACATTTCCAGCTATCTTCGCCTCTTCAGCAAGGTGGACACACAAATGTACCATTATATCAAAGAAAGCAGGAGGAAACACCATCTCAAGCTTGCAAAGTATTAACGAAATTTTCTTATTCAACCGTTCATAATCTTCCGATGTGTTATAATTGGAACATAATTCTCTAAAGTAGTTACAAAGTTCAATTATTGTTGAGCAGACATGTCTAGGCAAGTTGGTACATCGTATTGCTATTGGAAGTAATTGTTGCATTAAAATATGGCATTCGTGACTTTTAAGACTTGATATCTTGCCCCCCTTCAAATTGATGCAATGTGAAATATTTGAAACATATCCATCAGTTACCTTAACATTTTTCAACACTTACAAGAAATCATGTCTTTCTTTCTTAGACATGGAGTAGCTTGCAGCCGGCAAAAGGTACTTTGAATTGCTTGTTTGCACGGGTATTAGATGGAGCTCTCTTCTTAGACCCATTTTCATCAAGTCCAATCGTGCTTTTGAATTATCTTTTGACTTTCCTTGCACACTCAACAATGTCCCAATCAGGCTATCACAAATATTTTTGGCAATGTGCATTCCATCTAGATTATGGCGTAACAAAAGTATCCACCAATATGGCAATTCAAAGAAAATAGATTTCTTCCTCCAATTATGTTTTAAGTCATGGGGAATGGTCTTCGTGCTAATGGGTGTCTTTCTAAAAGTGACATTAATGGCATTAACTTGTTCAAGAATATCAAACCCTGATGGCACCATCGGAGCTTCAGTATGGTCACATTCTCTGTTAAATCTTCGTGTATCAAACCTATAACTATGACCCAACTCCGGAAAACAACGATGCCCGATATAACATTCCTTACTTTGCAATCTACAAGAATGAGTGTTCATTTGATATGATGGACAAGCCAACTTACCTTTAGTGCTCCAACCAGACAACATAGCAAGAGCTGGAAAATCACTAATTGTCCATAATAAAGGCAAAGACGATTTGGAACTTTGTACCCGGTAGATGCATCATATGTTTCAACCCCATTACTCCATAGTATCTTCAACTCCTCAATTAAAGGTTGCATATACACGTCAATATCATTACATGGAGAGTTTGGACCAGGTATTAATAACGGCATGATAAAATACTCCTGTTTCATACACATCTATGGTGGTAAGTTATAAACAACAACTGACACTGGCCATAGACTATACAGTGACCCATAGGTAAAAGGACTCATGCCATCAGTGGATAGTCCGTGTCTTACATTTCGATGTTCTTGAGAGAATGTAGGGTACATTGTATCCAAATGCTTCCAAGCTGCAGAGTCAGCTAGATGACGATTCACTCCATCTTTTCGTCGCTTTACATGATGCCACGCCATGTATTTTGCGTGTTTTCTATAGTATATAAATAGCCTCTCGCAATCTCGTAATTAATGCTAAATAACGTAATTGCTTCACAACTACTTTTGTTCCTCTTAGCATTTGTATCTATTTGTGTGCATGCTCGGTACAACCATCTTACCGCTTCCATCTTAATGATTTGCAAACCTGCATAAGACTCTAATTTTTATTCTCCTCCAAAAGAGCATACAATCATTCTCGATGCATCAATCTTCTCATAACCAAACCCTAAATTTCCAACCATTTTCTTCATTTCATAAAAATTATCAGGCAAGTTTTCAAATGCTGGAAATGAAGACTTGAACTTACGGAGCAAACCATCAAAGGACACATCAACCCATTTGTTAACATTTTAATGAATGAAAAGCCATACAATGAATGAAAGGACAGTCTCTATTTCACATCCAGGATATAAAGGTTGATTGGCCTCATCCATGTACTTTTGGTATTTTATAGCTTCAACCGACGATTCCACACCATGATCCCTAAATATATCATTTATCATCTCAGGCATACGATGATCATCTTCAGATTATGATGGTTCGTCGTGAACATCATCATTGCTCACATCCCTGATAATCTCATCTTCACATTGATGCACCCAATTCATGTAGCCAAACATAAATCCATCACAAATCAAATGTTCACAAATAGTTGTTCGAATCTGGTATCTTCCATTCACGCAATTCTTATATGGACAAGGAATTCTTCTCGTGACCGTGCCCACTTTTTCGAAACCAAAGTTCAGAAATCTATCTAGGCCTGCAAGATATTCGCTAGAATATCTAGGTAATTCCATCCACCCCTTATCCATAATATTGTGTCCCTAATTCAAATTGAACCACCATCCAATGTTAGGTACCAAATAAGAAGCATCAAGAAAGCATTTGGTAGGGATAAAGAGAAATTGATGGCGAAAAAAGATGATGAAAGTAAAAAAGGAATGGATATGGGATAGGCAAATCATCGAGGTCAACATCGAACTAAGTCAGAGGCTTAGAATGTGGTCCGAACATCTCTTATTAATCTAAAAATATAATTCATCTTATTACATCAAGGTTACAAATCGATCTGCCTAAGCATATTACATCAAGGTTACAAATTTATTCTAAAGAGTGTGATCTTTTAGTTTAGTTTTTCGTTTTCCATATTCTCATCAATTTCAAAGACGACCACAGTAAATCCAGTTAATAACTTGAACAATGTATGCAACCCTCAACCATAAAAGTGAAACAAATGTAAACAACAACATTTGAAATTATGTGAATGCAACTAAAATCGGTCCGCCTAAGCATATTACATCAAGGTTATAAATTTATTTTAATGAGTGTGATCATTTATTTTAGTTTTTCCTTTATCATATTCTCATCAATTTCAACGACCACAGTAAACTCAGATAACAACTTTATGTAATAAAAAAAATTGAGTGTGAACAGTAGTATACATCTCTAGAATCAAACTGATATAAACAAAAACTAATGGTCATAAATGCATAAAAATATTAATTAAGACAATTAAAAGAGTAGACTAGAGAAGTTAGGAAAAGAAACCTGTAGCACCGGTGTAAGAAGACAACTGCCTACATCAAAAAGAAGCGAAACCATATACAATATTCAGAAACAAAATTACCTCATTAAAAACAACATATCTACATTATATGGACTTCAAGATGCAGATCCTTGAATTTTCCCTAGTTTATTAATGAAGTATTATAGCAACTAGGAAATCAGGGTTTAATTCTCATTGCAAATTATTTAATTTAAAAAAAATGAAGAAATTTATTCTGCATGCCAATTGTAAGGGAAGTACTAATAATGTGTAGGGAATTACTCTGTAGCCCAACCCAGCCATTCAGCCAAAGGTATGATGCCTATTAAGCTCCGGAAGAAGACCCAACCCTGAAATCATACTAATAATGTGTAAGTATTATACCTTTTATTGATGTATGATGCCTATTAAGATCAGCCAAAGCTATAAGGCCTATTAAGCTCAAGAAGAAGACCTAATAATGTGTAAGTGTCATACCTTTTATTGATGTATGGCCTACTATTGAAGGACTGAGAAATGGTGAGCGAGGAGCGAGATGGTCGATCGAAGGACTGATAAATGGTGAGAGAGGAGCGAGATGGGCAATCAATCGACTGAGAAATGGTGAGAAAGGAGCAAGATTGTCGATCGATCGACTAATTTTACTAATTAGCAAATACCTAGACTGATTTGGGGGAAAAATTTAACTTATTTGGGGAAAAATAGAGCTAACAAATTTGTATGCGCCCAAATTACCCTCAGCCCAAAAAAACTCCCTACACCGACGGCCACACATTGACCATCGCTATATGTATCCTATAGAGACACCTCCACCCCAACCGTCGCTATAGCTCATAGCTATATGTTGAATTTCTAGTAGTGTTGGCGTTTGGCCAGAGTGGATGTACTGCTATTGTGTATACTATCGTATGTCTACATGCCACGGTACATAGACGAGTTGGACATAGGAATCATCATGGCAGTGAGAGCTCTCATGGAGGGTCACACCATCATACCGATGATTATAACAGAGACTCTGAGGTTGGCTACATACTGCTGCACTTATCCGACATTAGTGTTTATAGGCAGCTCAGTCATGTTGTACGTGTGGTTTATGTCACACTTGAGACTGATAGGCACTTTTAGATGGCATGGGTATTGTTTCACCCATGATATAGCCATATCATACTCCTTTCAGCCTGCGGAGTGTATAGATGTTGCATCTTGGTCAGCTTTCCTAGAAGGGATCGGAGATCCGTTTGATATATTATCGTGTACAGGGCTTAGCTCTCCCTACAGCTTCATCACTCATGCTCCGGGCATGGATTATCTCCCTCTGGCTAGTTTGAGAGGCATGATTACTTACCACCCATTAGCCATAATGTGTTAGTTTGACCAGTTCCAGGACTTTCATCCTTTTCAGGGGGCATCGAGTCAGCACTTCGCTTCTCGCCATTTATCAACAAAGGATAGATCCAGGTTATATGCCTGTTGGGATCAGCGTGATCTAGCTGAGTTTTTTGTCAGCCATCCGGGTTGTTCTGCAGAGTATTCTGCATAGATGGAGATAGAGACTGCATCGGCTGCGGTAGTATCCACAGTGCAAGGGACTAATTCTGATGATGAGGAGCCTATGGAGGAGACTGATATTCCCATCGAGGAGGATTTTACTACTGAGTTGCCAACATTTGTTATGGATTCTCCCACTACGAGTGCTACTGTGATTCAACATTCAGCACAGTATTTGGAGCAGAGTCTACATCTTTGAGAGAGATCAGGCTAGGGCCTTGATGTTGACAGCTCTTGATGGGAGAGACGATGCTCTATTAGAGAGAGATGAGGCTAAATTAGCTAGAGATGCATTGATTGTAGAGCGGGATGCTGGCCTATCTGCCCGGGATGTGGCCGTTATAGACAGTACTTTAGTGAGATCCCTTACGACTGTCATCCTTGCCGATATGAGTGCATACATTGATGAGCATCATGCCACCATGCAGTTAACTTCGGATCTACTAGCTCGTGTAGATACCATTGGGCAGGAGCTTGCAGAGTTACCTCCTTCTTCAGAGAGGGATGCTATGTTAGATCTGATAGTCCGCATACACACAGATCCATAGATAGACTTGTATTTTCCTGCACAGATTAGCTTAGCCATTTTGTCATATATAACATATATTGTATATATCAAACAGTATTATATATGGCAGGGAAATATATTTTGATTCACTTCCCTTTCAGTTGTGCCTTGATACTTACTTAATATTTGCCTATTTCTTCAGGGCTTGTGATCTTGATGCATTCTGAACTCAACCTTGATGTGTTGACATTGAGATGTCGCAGGATTTCTCAGAACGGATCATTGATTTGTGTGTATCCCTACCATCTTTGGTGTCTTTGGACTAGTTTCTATATGGAAATGTGGAGAGGAGTGTGGCTTTTCCTCTCTGAGATTGACCGCACCACAAATGGTCGTCAGTACTCCTATTTAAGAGGAGCCCAGTTAGTTCCATCTCTTATGGATTGGTGTTGCTCTTTAAGGCACAACTGCAGCTTAGATGGTCACCGAATCTCCCATTTGTGAGGAGAGGTTAGGTAGTTTCATCCCGTTGGTCTGAAGCCGATGAAATATAGTGGATTGAGGTTTGATCCTAGTACCATGTGACAAGTATTTGTGTTCTGGTAGGGGGTTAGACCGAACCATAAATGACTACCTACGTACTCCTATTGAAGAGGAGATCAGGTCTGCATAGTTTGAACTTGGTGTAAGAGGTTCAACGCTGAATGTGAAATGTAAGACCCCAAATTTTTATAAATAAAAATCGAATTTCCTCTAATTATTATTCTTGATTAATAAGGTGGTAATTTGATATAATGCTTTGGTTATGGGTGAAATGTGCAAAGTTTACAAAATAAGCAAGTGGTTATAAAATATTCATTATTATTTGGGAATATTCGTTTGGTCGTGGAATATTCTTTTTTTCGGGGAATATCCGCATTTACGGCAAGTAGATCATTTGTGGGCCCCATAATGTAATAATCGCTCGGATGAGGGAAAACGACAAGTATGTGTTTTTATAAATAATGATGTAGTTATTACTGCTAATTAACACATTGGATTACCTCGGTGGTTAAAATACGAGAATATGTGTGGTTGCACAAAGAAGACACCAGATTGCACAAGATTGTTGAATTATTGATTCGCATATAAGAAGGCACTACTCAATAATGGTTACAAAAGAATTACTATTCAAGTATTTTATTTTATTGATTCAATAATTGCTGCGTTGATATTTTATATTGTTGTTGTTTCAATAATTTTCATTACACAGTATTTTTCATTATCAGAGCAATAATTCATATTATCTGAATAATATTATTGGATAACATTATTGGCAATGTCTAGAAAGTTCGTCTAAGGAGACGTTTGGTCACCTAATTGCTTGCCAAGAAGAGAGAGATCCTTATTCGAAAGTCCCTCTTTCCAGAAGCAGCATGGTTGCCAAGATCATGATTCTCATAATATTATTTGTGAATAATTAATTATTGATTTATATGATGAGAAGAATATTGATTTTATATGGATATAGATGGAGAAAAATTTTTAATGTGACAATTGTTGAAAATTAATATTTTATCTTTTTCTGATAAAATAATTCATTTAAATATATTATTTTAATAATATATTAACGATGATATTTTTACAATGAATGTGGGATATATGAGTATATGAGGAGGTAGAGTATTTTGTGGCATTAAATGTTTAACACATGTTTTGTGTGTCGGTGGACACAATTCTTGACCGAAAATTTATTATAGACTATAAAATCGCCTGTTTGTAGATTTCGGTCAATTTCTGTTTGGAATTTGGAAAAACTTTCTTCTGTAAAGTTGTAGAGAATGGAATTTCCCATGGAAAGTCGCGAGTTTCGAATTTTCTGATAACCGAGCTATTTTCTACGAATTATTGAAGTTTCGGAAAATAAAATAATTTTTATTAAATTTATGGGGGGACCCACTTTTTGGTTGGTGTTGATTATGCATGAGGGCTGCTGGAGTTTTTGTTCAAGGTTGGCTTGCTTGGTTGGTAGAGACGTAAGAATTGAAAAAGAATAAGAAAATAATATATTTTATTATTTTAGTCTCCTTTGGCGTTCTAACATTTTCCTATAAATAGAGGGCTAAGTTAGAATTGAAAATCACACCGTAAACTAAATTTTTCTCTCTTTCTATATTATCGAGCGTATTCTTGTGAGTATACTTTGAGTATTGCTATACTAAGTATGAAGTTTACAAGACTATACCGAAATTCAAATTAAGTATACGGTTATTTTGAGGTAAAGGATGTTATTTCTTTCATAAATGATATTATTTTCTTCAATATCATTATGACAAAATATTGGTTGAACTTTTTATCAAATTTGGAACTTTTTCATGTCTGGGAGTTACTATTCATGAGTTACTATTCACGAGTTACTATTCATGAATTACTATTCATAAATTCTTATTCATTTAGTACTATTCACTTAAGCGTGAAGATATTTTTTTGTGAAATTTCTATCTTTTTATGTCGGGGTTACTATTCACGATATTTTAACTATTCACGATACGGCCTTTATTCACGAATCAAGACTTATTCATAGAAAAATGAAAATTTTTCTTTTGTCCAAGATGTCTATTTTGGCTACTATCTTTGATTGTATCCATGTTTTGATCGTTATTTTTGAGTTTCGCTTCAAAATCGTTTATTATGAAGTATTATCGATCTTGGATAAACCGTTAAACGAATCCCTAATATTTGTCCTTCTATCTCCTTTGGATTCGTTCTTAAAATATTTTCATCATCCCGGTTCTTAATGGTGATACTTGATGAATATCTTTGGCCGTAGTGTAAAGATGAACGATTAATCGATGAATATCTTTGTTCAGTAGTGCAAAGATGAGCAGTATTGAGATGAACATGACCAACCTGGTGATTTAAATGAATATCTTTGGCCTGTAGTGCAAAGATGAATATTGATTGTTATTATAGGATAAAATATTGATGATGGACTTTTAAACCTTAGAAGACAAAGATAATTCTTTCTCTACGTGACTCTTCTAATGGATTCTTTGCTTTTCATTTGCATTTGTTGATCTAAAACTTATTGTCTATTGTATTCTATTAGATTTTTCCGTTAAAGACTAACGATAATTTGTTGTATATTATCTTAGTCATAATATTCTTTATCGGGCTAGTTGAGCTCACCCTTTTCCTTGTTGTTCCATTTTCTTCTCAGAGGTGAGAACATAAAGCAGGATCGAGTGGGGGTATGGAATGAAGGTTCTAGAGAGAGTTGTTTAGTAGTCCTCACCATTTTGTAAAATAATGTATCAATAATTATGATGGGGATTTATTTATGTGTGGATATTGTGCAGACGGCAATATCTCGTATTTAAACTCACAAGATGTATTGTCGTATTTCACAAGACATTTGTATTATTGAAGTTGTAGTTATTTCGTACCATGTATTTGGCGATTTCGAGAATGGGTTAGGTGGAATGGACCTATTTTGGGGGCGCCACAGATTGGTATCGAGCTTAGGATATGATCTCTCTGGCGGAGATCGGGGAATAGAACTAGGAGGAGAGACGAGTAAATCCTTCACTAAGTGTGTCCTACCTAAGCTTATTTGTTGATCGGTCGTAATATAGATATTATGTGATATGTTAATTTGTTTAATTAACCCTTGTTTTATGGCAGATTTAAGAATGGCCGCCGAGAACGTTAACAATGGAGTTTATGAGACGTGGAACAACCTTTAGTCGCAAAACCGGGAGAACGCGGCAACAGAAAGCAATATTCCTCCCGTAAATAACACTACCGAAAGCAAACGATGAATGATGGAACGTTTAGGAGCTTTTGCAGATTCATGCAAAATCGCACGAGGAGACTCGTGTACAAAATACGGTGGAAATGATGGCAATAACGCTATGCCCGTCACAAACCAAGATTCAAGGAGTTGGGACCACCGATTTCCATGGAAAGCCTGGATCCGATCAAGGCGTAAATGTGGGTCAAGCAAATTACCAAGATATTCGATGTCTTGGGGTGCACGGAGGAACAAAAGGTTCCATTCGCCACCTTTATGTTTCGTGGTGAAGCAGACACTAGTGGGAATCAGGAAGCGCATCTGACCAGATGCACTCAAATGTCTTGGGAAAGATTTGAAACTGTTCAATGACAAGTACTTCCCTGAAAGTATTCGTCATATGAAGGAAGTAGAGTTTATTAGACTCGAACAGAACAACATGACGGTGTCTCAGTACGAGGCAAAGTTCGTAGAGTTATCCAGGTTTGCACCTCATTTGGTGGAGAATGAGGAACAAATGACGCAGATGTTTCTAAGAGGTATAAAACCCAGATTCGGTCAATACCTTATCTCTCATAAGTTTTCTCTCAGATTGAGATGTTGTCAATGTGGCTCGATTATTAGAGCGAGATAGTGAGTATACTCAACCGAGGGACTACAACTGTAGTAGTCATCGTAACGATGATAACCAATGAGGAGAAAGAATATGGACAAAAGCGGTAACCACTCGGTGGTAATCGTGGACATGATAATAGGAAAGGTGACTCAAGTGGAAATTTTAGAAAGAGAAGATTCAACAATGACGGAAGACATCAACAAAGAAAGACCAAAGACCAACAACAAATTCTAGGGAGGAGAACTAACCGCCGATTAGATGTTACAAATGCGGAAAGAGGGACATATCATCAAACGCCCACAACAGCTTTAAGGTATGCTATAATTGTGGAAAAGAAGGACATATCGCTTCGAGATTGTATGCAGTATTTAAAACCGATCCAATGAGAATGGTGACTCAAAAGGATGTCCTGTAAAAGTTAAAGTCAACGATTCACGGAAGGCGTTTATCGCGACCGGTCAAAATGTGAGAACCCGAATGAAGTTAGCATGGGTTAGTTAATTATAAATTCTCATGAAGTTTATACCTTACTAGATAACGGTTCTACCCATTCTTTTATCTCTTCGTCTTACGCTCAACGCTTTTGAACTTGACTACGGAGAAATTAGACTTTGATTTATTTATGGAGACTCCGTTAGAGAAACTTTCATTACATCCGTTGTTTGAAATCTTGCTTGATTCGAAGTTGGCACTATCACATTACACTGTTGATCCTATCTCTTTAAAGATACTTGCTTTTGATGTGATTTTAGGATTGATTGGTTAACTACTCATCATGCCAAATTGATTGCTTTCGTAAGGTTGTTAGTTTTCATATTCCTAAGCAACTCGTTATTCAATTCAAGCAATCAAACCATTGTAGTCAAACATTTTTATATCAAGCCATGAAGTCATTCGTTTATTACGGATGTCAAGTTTTCTTAGTCCATGTTATGGATTTAAATAAAGACACGCCGATTTGAATAATATTCCTGTTGTTATTGATTTTTCCCGACGTATTTCCTAAAGAATTTCTTCGCTTACTCCCAAAGCCTCGATATTAAATTTTGTATCGACTTTGAATCCCAGACAAAACCCATTTCTAAAATCTCATATCGAATGGCTCTATTGAATTTCGTGGAGTTAAAACCCAAGTACAAGAGTTAGTACCGAGCCTTTATATGGTGACCTCCTTTGTGGAATACACCGGCGGACTCTCGTAGGGACGCCATATTCGCAATGGCAAAGAGTAAACCCGATAGGTGTCATTGTGACGTCTTTATCCAAGATTGGGATATGAGTCACAGCTTGAGAGCAACCTAAGTCGAGAATCGAAAATACGTAGCTTTTAGGCTTAGTTGGTTATTATCGGAGATTCGTTGAAGGATATTCTCGAATCGCTATTCCATTAATGTAGCCGACTCAGAGATACAAAATTTGAATGGAGCAAGGAATGTGGGAAGAGCTTTGAAGAACTCAAGAGGAGACTCATTTCAAAGACATGTTCGACCATGCCATCCGGAAAAGCTTAACGTGGTAGCCGACGCGTGTTGAGTAAAAGATCGTACGAAAGTACGAAAACGATATTGTCAAAGACTCATCTCAGATAACTTACAAATGATGAAGATAGAGTTAAAGACTCTAAGTACCCACGTGATGATATCTGAGTATAATCGACTTTTATCGAAAGTTAAAATCGCCAAAGCTACACATCGAGTCGATGAATATGAAGAAGGAGGTGCAAGAAGTTGTTATTCCAAAAGCGAGAATTGGCGATGTGAGGAAAGCTCAAACCTTCGATTTATTAGTTTATTTGAAATCCTCGATCGAGTAGGGCCGTGGCCTATAGACTCGCTTTTACCGCCAAGTATGACGCTGTTCATAACGCGTTTTTCACGATCGATGTTACATAAATATGTGGACGACCCGAACCACATTATTGAGTTAGAACCAGACGAGATAGCCAAGACTTAACATACGAGGAGGTACTCGCAAGATTTTGGATAGGAAGAAGCGTGTACATACGTACGAAGGTCATACCACAAGTTAAAGTTTTGTGGAGAAACCATGTTATTGAGGAAATGACCTGGGAGTTGGAAACGGAAATGAAAGCGAGGTATCTTCATCTTTTCGATACACCAGGTACGTACGTCAATTTCGAGGACGAAATTTCATAAGGAGGGAGGTGTAGAAACCCCAAATTTTTATAAATAAAAATCGAATTTCCTCTAATTATTATTCTTGATTAATAAGGTGGTAATTTGATATAATGCTTTGGTTATGGGTGAAATGTGCAAAGTTTACAAAATAAGCAAGTGGTTATAAAATATTCATTATTGTCGGGGAATATTCGTTTGGTCGTGGAATATTCTTTTTTGTGAGAGGGAATATCCGCATTTACGCCGTATGATCATTTCAGTGGGCCCCATAATGTAATAAACTGTCGGATGAGGAAAACGACAAGTATGTGTTTTTATAAATAACGACGTAGTTATACTGCTAACACTCGCTGGATTACTCGGTGGTTAAAATACAAAGAATACGCGTGGTTGCATAAAGAAGTTATTACGATATTGCACAGTATTGTTTAATTATTGATTCGCATATACATAAGAAAGTATTTACTCAATAATGGTTACAGTGAATTACTATTCAAAGATTTTATTTTATTGATTCAATAATTGTTTGCGTTGATATTTTATATTGTTGTTGTTTCAATAATTGTCATTACACGATTTTTTCATTATCGAAGCAATAATTCATATTATTTGAATAATATTATCAGATAACATTATTGGCAATGTCTAGAAAGTTCTGTCTAAGGAGAGGTTTGGTCACCTAATTGCGCTCCAGTAAGGAGAAATCCTTATTGGAAAGCCCCCTCTTTCCTGGGAACTGCCTGGTTGTCAATATTGTGATACTGTAATATTATTTGTGAATAATTAATTATTAATTTATATGATGAGGAAAATATTGATTTTATATGGATATAGATGGAGAAAATTTTTTAATGTGACAATTGTTAAAAATTAATATTTTATCTTTTTCTGATAAAATAATTCATTTAAATATATTATTTTAATAATATATTAACGATGATATTTTTACAATGAATGTGGGATATATGAGTATATGAGGAGGTAGAGTATTTTGTGGCATTAAATATTTAACACATGTTTTGTGTGTCGGTGGACACAATTCTTGACCGAAAATTTATTATAGACTATAAAATTGCCCGTTTGTAGATTTCGGTCAATTTCTGTTTGGAATTTGGAAAAACTTTCTTCTGTAAAGTTGTAGAGAATGGAATTTCCCATGGAAAGTCGCGAGTTTCAATTTCTCGATAACCGAGCTATTTTCACTTAATTATTGAAGTTTCAGAAAATAAAATGATTTTTATTAAATTTATGGGGGGACCCACTTTTTGGTTGGTGTTGATTATGCATGAGGGCTGCTGGAGTTTTTGTTCAAGGTTGGCTTGATTGGTTGGTAGAGACGTAAGAATTGAAAAAAGAATAAGAAAATAATATATTTTATTATTTTAGTCTCCTTTGGCGTTCTAACATTTTCCTATAAATAGAGGGCTAAGTTAGAATTGAAAATCACACCAGAAACTAAGTTTTCTCTCTTTTTCTCTCTATATTATCGAGCGTATTCTTATGAGTATACTTTGAGTATTGCTATACAGTGCAAGTTTCTGTCAGCACTATACCGAAATTCAGTCAGAAGTACGGTTATTTTGAGGTAAAGGATGTTATTTCTTTCGCAAATGATATTATTTTCTTCAATATCATTATGCCAAAATATTGGTTGAACTTTTTATCAAATTTGGAACTTTTTCATGTCGGGGTTACTATTCATGAGTTACTATTCACGAGTTACTATTCATGAGTTACTATTCACAAGTTACTATTCATGAGTACTATTCACGAAGCGTGAAGATATTTTTTGTGAAATTTCTATCTTTTTGTGTCGGGGTTACTATTCACGTATACGACACTATTCACGAATACGGCACTATTCACCGAAAAATGAAAATTTTCTTTTTGTCCAAGATGTCTATTTTGGCTACTATCTTTGATTGTATCCATATTTTGATCGTTATTTTTGAGTTCTGCTTCAAAATCGTTTATTATGAAGTATTATCGATCTTGGATAAACTGTTAAACGAATCCCTAATATTTGTCCTTCTATCTCACTGGATTCGTTCTTAAAAATATTTTTCATCATCCTCGGTCCTTAATGGTGATACTTGATGAATATCTTTGGCCTGTAGTGCAAAGATGAACGATTAACTGATGAATATCTTTGGCCTGTAGTGCAAAGATGAACAGGTGTTGAGATGAACATGACCAACTGGTGATTTAAATGAATATCTTTGGCCTGTAGTGCAAAGATGAATATTGATTGTTGTTACAAGGATAAAATATTGATGATGGACTTTTAAACCTTAGAAGACAGTAGAATTCTTTCTCTACGTGACTCTTCTAATGGATTGTTTATTTCATTGCATTTGTTGATCTAAAACTTATTGTCTATTGTATTCTATTAGATTTTTCCTCGTTAAAGACTAACGATAATTTGTTGTATATTATCTTAGTCATAATATTCTTTATCGGGCTAGTTGAGCTCACCCTTTTCCTTGTTGTTCCATTTTCTTCTCGTGGAGGTGAGAACATAGCGAGGATCTAGCCTGGGGTATGGAATGAAGGTTCTAGAGAGAGTTGTTTAGTAGTCCTCACCATTTTGTAAAATAATGTATCAATAATTATGATGGGGATTTATTTATGCATGGATATTGTCTAGACGGCAATATCTCGTATTTAAACTCATAGTATGTATTGTCGTATTTCACACGACATTTGTATTATTGAAGTTGTAGTTATTTCTGTACCATGTATTTGGCGACTCAGAATGGGTTGGGTGGAATGGACCTATTTTGGGGGCGTCACATGAAAGGTGTAAATGGGTGTAGAAGCTTTATTGATGAAGAAGGATGTAGAAGTATTTTTTGTTATTTTTGTTTTTGTAGAGACAGGGTAGAAATGTTTTTGTTTTTATTTTGTTTTATTGCGACCGGGCCATATAGAATATGGTTGCCTACGTACTCCCGGGTATCAGGGAGATTAGGTTGACGTAGTTTGCCCCTAAGGACGAATTGCAGCCGAAGAGAAGTCTGAATCCCATGTGCAAGCTATACTGCGGGGAAAAGAAAGTTTGATCCCATGATGGGGACAAACTGTAGGTGTGAAAAAGTTTGATCCCGTCTTCAGGATAAACTGCAAGCGTAGAAAAGTTTAATCCCGTCTTCAGGATAAACTGCAGGTATGAAAGGTTCAATCCCTAGGGGGATAACCAAAATTGTATAAAAGGTTTGAAATGAGGTGAAACCAGGCTGCTGGTTTGAACTATATGTTTCCCTGAGGGACAGAAGAGTATGTAAAAAGGGTTAGAAAACCGGAATGACTGGTGATCTGATGATCCAAAGCCAGGATGTTTGATTGATTTTAACCTTAGATATAGTACCTATGAGATCCCGAATTTTATGAAATAAAATTATTCAATTTTTTTATTTTGGTAAATAGTAAAACTGATAAAAGTTTAAAGTTAAGGGTGATATGTGAAAATTTTTCAAAGTAAGCAAGTTGTCATAAAATAACCGGTAGTAAAAGTACAGTAATATGTGTGATTGCATAGTAGCAGGCTATATTAATTATTGATGCTTACGTGAGAAATCACTCAGTTATACTCAATTATTTCTATAGTAATTGTTGCATCATATCTCTCATATTATTGATTCAATTATTGTCACAGTATCATCTGCATAATATGTTATATTATTAAATCAATAATTAAGATGACAAAGTTATTTATATTATTATTTGCAATATTGATAATGTCTAGAAGTTCTGTCAAGGAGAGGTTTGGTCACCTAATTGCGCGCCAATAAGGAAAAATCCTTATCGGAAAGCCCCCTCTTTCCTGGGAACGACCTGGTTGTTAAATATTATGAGTTATAATATTTTAATAAGTTCGTGTTGATTAAAGATGAAATTGATAGTTCCATTGTGTTGGGATTATTAGTGTTAGTGGAAATCAACATTTATTTCGATGATAATTAATGTCTGGAAGTTATATTGACCAATCGGGTAATTAATCGGATAAATGAGCAATTAATTTCTATTAATTCACACTCATTTACTATTAGGGGAGTTGGTGCAAGTTTGATAATACTTGCATGACTAAGTTAAAAATGGAGGTATAGATGAACGTACTATACTATAATTAATTTTTTCACATGTTTAGAACTATTGAGTCACATGATTTACTATTTATTCACATGATTTACTATTAGGAGAGGTGTTGCAAGTTTGATAATACTTGCAGGACTAAATTAAAAATGAAGAAAAAGAGGAAGGTATTATACTGTAATATTTTGAGCCCCAAAACGTGCAATTATGGAAACTATATTTTCCTATAAATAGAAGCTCATTCCTTCATTATTTTTCACCAATTCACTAAAGCTTTAGAGTAATTATTATAGAGAGAAATTATAGAGAGAAAAGAAGAGAAGTCTCTTACCTCTTTATTCCAATATCCGATTTCTTCTAAGGTAAGGGGTATTATTCTTTCGTATTCATGAAAAGAGTTATTTTCTTTCAATACTCGTAAGGGTTGTTATTTCATTCTTTTTTACTATGTTGGAATAACTTTGTCTCATGCCAATACCGCATACATGGTGAAATTCTTACATTATTCCATTCTTTATTATTCTATTGGAATAACTTCTGTCATGTGGTCTATCGCATGCTCGGTGAATTCTGTTGTTATTCCATTCTTTAATATTCATTAGAATATCCACATCGTCATGGATTATGCATGACTGGTTCCATTCTATATTGTTCATTTGGAATATCCATGCATGCGGATTACGCGATGACGGTTCCATTCTTTATTATTCTCGTTAGAATATCACGTACATGCGCGGATTATGCATGACTGGTTCCATTCTTTATTATTACATTGGGAATAACTTTTATGCATGCTTGATCTATCGCATGCCCGATGAATTCTTCTTTATTCTATTCTTTATTATTACATTTGGGATAACTCGTCTACATGTGGATTACCACATGCATGGTGAATGATCCTTCGTATTCATTCCTTATTAAATTGTGGAAATGATCTGCATCTTCGTGGATTACCGTATGGAGGCAAAAATCCATTCATAGTTTCATATATTCTATTATACTCGGTTAGTTAAAGTTTTGACTTCTATACTCCATGAAATTAGTAGAATATCTTGGATATTTGCACTTCATCCAAAGATCTTTTTATGGAAATATTCTTACGAGCATTCTTGAATTTTACTCCACAAAGCAAAGATCATGTTGACAATTTGGACGTTATTGATTTCGGATAAATTAAATTATAAATCTTTAAAATTTATCCTTGAACTTGTTTTATTGAATTATTATGTCATTGTCATCATCCTCATGCTTATATTGTGATGAAAGTCATATTTGGCTTACGTGCATAGATGGACTTGGTATGATTATGACGAGAATTATTCGGTATAATCGCTTAACCGTAATGTGACAAATGATGTGGTGAAAGTCCTCATTGGCACGTAGTTCATTGATGGATGTTGTTAGTATGATTATGACCAAGAATTATTCGGTATAATCATGACCATTGATGATTACATGAATATCCTTGGTCGTGATGCAGGGATGATTTGATTTTATTTATTGTTTGAGTCTCAAATGATAAAGTTGATGAAAAACTTTTTAAATCATAGAAGATAGTAGATTTTATGCTCTACTGACTCTTCTAATGTATTGCTTTTTCCGATTCTGCGCTTGTTGATCTAAAACTTGTTGTCTATTATATTCTATCAGTTGTTATATTGTTGAAGGCTAAGGATAATTTATTCTGCATTATCTTAGTCATAATATTTCTTACTGGGCTAGTTGAGCTCACCCTTTCTTTCACTGTTATCTTTAGGAAATGAGAATATAGCTGGGACGAGTCGGGGAACGGATTGACGGTCCAAATGGTTGATTTAGTAGTCCTCATTATTCTATAAAATAGTGTGACAATAAATGTAATGAGGACTCCATTGAGTGTGGATATTGTCTAGAAGACAATATTCGTGTTAAAACTCTCAACTTATGTTTGTCATATTTTACACGACAGATGTATAATTAAGTTTTTATTTGTATTTTGTACCATGTATTTAAAGACTCAAGATGGGTGATGTATACCTATTTTTGGGGCGTCACAGTACCGTTTCACGGTGTCCGAGTTGATAAGATGTGGAAATTCATTGCCATCCATTTCCTGTAGTCTGAGAGCGCCTCTTGTCAATACCTCCTTGACAACAAATAGGCCTTCCCAGTTAAGAGCGAATTTTCCCTTGGATTGATCTTGGTTGTCAATAATCTTCTTCAAAACCAAGTCATGTTGTTTAAACTGTCGTAGCTAGACTTTCCTGTTGTAGGATCTTGCGATCCTTTGCTGATATAATTGACCATGGAAGATAGCCGCGGTTCGCCTTTCGTCTATTAAAGACAATTGGTGATACCTGTCTTGTACCCATTGGTCTTCATCCAGCTGAGCGTCCATCAACACTTTGAGGGATTCCATTTCTACCTCTATGGGGAGCACTGCTTCCATCCCATAGGCTAATGAGTAGGGGGTTGCCCTAGTGGAAGTACGCATTGAAGTTCTATAGGCTAATAAAGTCAGAGGCAAGAGGTCATGCCATCCTTTGTGATTGGCGGACATTTTTTACATAATCTTCTTGATATTTTTATTAGCCGCTTCAACATCACCATTCATCTTTGGATGGTAGATGATAGAGTTAAGGTGTTTGATGTGGAATTTACTGCATAACTCTTTCATCATTTTGTTGTTGAGGTTCTTAGCTTTGTCTGACACAATTACCTCTGGATGTCCATATTGACAAATGACATTGTTTCTAATGAAAGCAATGATGACTTCTTTGGTAACCCTGGGGAAGGAGGCTGCTTCTACCCATTTGGTGAAGTAGTCGATCATGGTAAAGATAAACAAATGTCCATTATTGGCTTTGGGCTCGATGGGCCCGATCACGTCCATTCCCCCACATTGAGAAGGGCCATGGCGAACTCATATTGTGGAGTTCCCTTGGAGGGCTGTGGATAGCATTTCCATAAATTTGGCATTGATGGCACCTCTTGACGTGATCATCACAGTCAGCTTTGAGCGTAAGCAAATAATACCATGTTCTACGGATCTTCTTAGCAATTAGGGAGCCGCTCATGTGTGGGCCACATACTCCACCATGGATCCCATCCATGAGCCTCTGAGCTTGGTCCTTGTCCAGACATCTGAGCAGACCTAATCATGCATCTCTCTTGTAGAGTGCATCTCCGCTCAAGTAAAATTTCATAGCCATTCGATGGATTTGCCTCTTTTCAGTCAGGCTCACCTCAGCGGGTGTAGATCCATCTCGCAGATACTCCTTGATATGTTGATACCAAGGGTTGTGGATGGGAGGTAGCTCATCTGATACTTCTCCAACATAGTTCCCATAGGCTGGGGCCTTTTGCAGGGCAAATGTGATGTTTGGCATGTTTTCCTTGTAAGGTATATGAATCAAGGAGGCCAATATTACTAGTGCATCCGCAAAATCATTTCTATTATGTGGAATGTGTGAAAAGGAGATTTCTTTAAACTCCAAAGCCATCTGTAAAACTTGTCGATGGTAAGGCAGCAAATGTAGTTCTTTGGTTTGATAGATTCCTGTGGATTGTTTGATTACCAATTCGGAATCCCCAAATACAGTTAACTGCCTGATGCCCATTGAACGGGTAAGTTTTAGCCCCATGATACAGCCTTCATACTCAGCTGTGTTGTTGGTGCTGACAAACTACAATTTGACGGCGACGCGATACTGCTCCCCCGTACCGGATACTAGAACTACTCCAGCTCCATAGCCTTCTGTGTTAACAGCTCCATCAAAATACATTTTCCACGTACGATATGTATCGTATATAGACACTCGAAATTTTCTTTTCCTGTTACTAACTATACAGGAGGGTAAAAGCGTCTTTTTTACACTTTAAAGATAACCCTGGAGGACCACACCATCCATTCTAACCCCGGAGATAGTCTGGGAAATAGATTTTCCAACCCCGGAGATAACCCCGAAAAATCAGTTGCCAACCCAATAAATAACCCCAGGAAAGTTAGTTCTAACCACAGAAATAACCCCCACGAGATCAAGTGCAAAGCCCAGAGTCAACCTCGGGAGGTCAAGCCAACCTCAGAGATAACCCTGAGGACATTTAGAGTCAACAAAATGACAATCTCACAGATAACCCTGAGAAAAGACTGCTACAACTGTGCAAAAATCGGAGATAACCCTAGGAGGGGCAAAATGGTCATTTTTCTAACTCAACTTCAACTCAAATCAAATACACTCATTCCAAATCATATTGCTTCAAAAGAAGTCCCACAAGAACCATATCTTAACTTCCGAGCACAAACTACGCAAAACGGCTCAATGGACTACCTGACGGAAACTCGGAAATGCCATTTCGATAATGGACCCATCTTTCCAGAATAAAAAAGGGCAAATCTTATGTTATTACATAGCTCTCAGAAAGAGCTTTCCTGAATGGTATGGCACGCTTCCATCGGACTCCCGGATTGAAAGTTATGAAGGTTCGAGCGAACAACGTGTTATCCGAAAAGCACGCTTTGAGATAGCGGGACCCACATCGCTCGCTCGGGGCACCCGGCGGTACCGTGAGGTACACTGCACACTTGTAGTACACTGCGACACCCCCCTCTATAAATAGAGGGCTTGGGGTGGCCATATTTGTAAGAGAAAAAGGTGAGGAAGCCCTGTCCAATTTGCTTTGTACACATTATAAATTGAGTGCTTGCTATTTTTAAAACATTTGTGAGATTATAGTCTGTCATATTTTTACCATCGGGAGCCGAGTGTTCATCCATTTAGAGTTATAGAAGCCTGCCTTGGCAACCCACTGTAAGCTTCTCACACTCTATAAAGTCTTTCTCTTCATCTTTGCACACATTCTTCTTCACATTGAGAGTCGTGTTGTGTGTGTATGCCCGGACTTCGGTCCATGGTTTTTATTTCTGTCTTTATATATACTTATATATGTATATATTTATATATGGACTAACATTATCGAGTTATGCCTCAATTGAGCCTAGACTTATGTCTCGGAGCGCGTTTGCTTATATATATATATATATATATATATATATAAAGCATTGTCAAACTCGTCCCGATGAGCACGGATTTTACATCCGAGCGTTTACTTGCTTTTATATATATATACTTATATATAATCGTGCTTGGACATATCCGATGAGCACGGATTTTATATCTCAAGTGCGTTTATTGCTATATATATATATATATATATATATATATATATATATATATATATATATATATATATTTACATTTCTGTCAAACCTCGGAGTTTACTTGAGACCTTTTACTACTTTATTTACATTTAGTCCCGCCTGGAGTTTACTTCGTGGCGGTTGATCTTATCTATTACTTTATTTACATTTAGTCCCGCTTTGAGTTTACTTAAATGGCGGTTGATCGATTACTACTTTATTTACTTTTTCGATCCCCATGGAGTTGTTTCGTTGTGGTTGATCATGTTCAGATATATATATATTTATCGCTTTTATATATTTACATTTCGATCCCCATGGAGTTGCTTTCGTAGTGGTAGATCATGTCTCAGAGTATATATATTTACGACTTTTATATATATAATCGCCATCGCTTTTCATATAAACTTGAGCATCATGTGAGCCTAGGAATCATGTGATCACAGATTCGATCTCATGAATCTAGATTCGATTCCGTGATGGACATTTTCAATCGTATGTTGACTTGTACATTATTTACTGATGTCCGAATTTCCTTGGATGGTTATCATGCCCATGAGGAGTTCTAAGACGTCAGATATTATTTTTCAAAGAAGCTTCGCATCTCGAAAATAAAAGCAAACAAGCTAAACATTTAATAATAAAATGGAAGTATGAAAAGGTCTCAATTCCTATGGAGCACGGAGTTTGAAAAAACTTCTTTTACAAAACTTCATTGTTATATTCTGTTTAAAATTGAATTTTTCTATAAATTCAAACCCTTTGTATATAGGTGCGAACGAGGCCTCGCACTACTTTCAAATAATTGCACATTGATCCATACACACACACATTCATATAACAATTTCTTGAAAAGTGGCGGTCACCGTGGCAACACAGATGTCGGGGGGTGCCTAACACCTTCCCTCCGCATAATCAAGCCCCCGAACCTAAATGAATCTCGATTTTACAGACCCGTTTAGCAGTGTCACATCACTGGGTCAATGTGCAAACCTTTTTCGATTGCGTTAGTGCAACCAGTTAAAAACACCAACTGGCGACTCTTTCAGTCAAATCATCGACATTATTCATGTCGAACCTTTTTCACTTTTTTTTCAAATAAATCTCACATAACATGAGAACACAAAAGAATAATTAACGAAAAGGGATAAATAAAATCTCGACGTCGACAGGTGGCGACTATGACGCCCCCAAATTCAGGTACTTGAAACTCGAACTCGGTGCATCACGATACCATTTCTATGAGCGGAATAATACTAATAATAATAACAATAATATAGATTATCAAATTTAATTTACATATTATCAGAGTTTTAAATCCCAAGTACAAAACCTTTAAACATTCGTTACATGATAACTAATATATATCATCATTATCCTAATAAAGTCTAGATATTACATAAGATAGCATAAACATTCATTCAGTGACCTTCCCTTTTCCCTTATTCTTGGCAGATCCTTCAGGTTGTTCACACTTAGCTAAAAACATTTAAATTAAGCAAGGATGAGCATTTAAGTGCTCAACAAGTAATAGCAAGGAATAACAGTTAGCTGAAAGAATTAAATGTTTTCTTTGAACGATACTTTTACAATGAATCAACAGTTATGAAGTAAGCTGAACCAATAATAAATAACATATCATTTCAATTTCAAATTTTTGAAACTACGTACTGACTATAAATGAGGATCAGTTGACAGACTATGAACATTGTTTTCTATTTTCGAAAAGGTTAAACAGAACTTCATCTGTAAACCGTCATAACTTACGGGCACAGGGGTGATCAGCCCGTTATGCCCTGTATTGATCAATACTACATTCAAGGACGATATTTTCATCCAGCATATCCGCCTTAGGCGCATAAAATTTTCCCAAATTTGGGATGTTCATACCAGTCTAGAATCCGAACCAAAACAATTCAGTTGGATAATAATAAAGTTTTATCTTGTTCAGCAACAATTTTTAATTTGTGTCTAGCTGGATCAAATAGCTTAGACGGCTTTTAATTCAACGTACATACTGGACACCGATAAGTATGTACCAACATGTGATAAAATATAATGATTATCTAAGTGAGGACACTTGTATAACCATGTTTGGAAATTAACGAACAGAATATATATCTTGTTCTACAATAACATGATTAAGGAACTTGTACAACAATTATAATTTAATAACTTACTTATACAAAATCATTGCATATGTATATACAAAGGTTGAAATATTTGAACAATGAAAAAGAATAGTTCAGATATTATCTTACGTATTTAACCATTGCATAAAGTAAATGCAAAGGGTTGAATCATTTGTATTCGTCTGCCTTCACAGTTATGCAACTTAGTTTTATCTTTTATATCAATCCCTATCATTAATAAAATAATTTATCCGATTAGAATAACATACTATAACACATAAGATCGCATTTTGCGATCAAGACATAACCTAATCATATATTGTCACATAGTTATATCGGTCGTTTGGACCACAAACAAACATTAACACAGTCAAACTATTTAAGTCCAGATCAATTTCTAAAATATGTGCGAAAATTGAAACAACTTTATCGGGTAATTATCGATTCTAAGACTTTATATCGAAGTTCAATATCCATTTAGATAACCTATATATCGGATTATATTATTTTCATGGCCTTATAATAATTTTTTAATTAATTATTACGGTTTATTATAATTTTTGAAACAAGGAATCATTATTAAATGATTTAAATATTAAATAATTCCATTATCATTAATATTTAATTAATATTAAACTATTAATAAAACCATTACAAAAATATTAAGTTATTTAAAATAACTTAAAATATTTTTAAAGTATTTATATTACCTTTAAATGATTTTTAAAATAATTAAAATCATTTTAAATAATTACCATTAATATTAAAATATTAATGTATTATTTATCCAAATATTAAAAGTCATTAATTATAACTTAAAATATTTTTAATTCATTTATATCCCTTTTAAATAATTTTAAATCCATAAAACATTTTAAACTATTTATTTAATATAATTATTAAATAAATTTAATATCATTAATATTAAATTATTAATAAAATCTACCTTTAAATATTAAAAAGTTATATTTTATAACTTCAAATATTTTATAACACTTAAATAATTTTTATATTATTTTAAATCATTAATTCTATTTTTCATAATTTATTTAATATATTTATTAAATAAAATAATTATCATTAATATTAATTTATTAATGAAATTCATCACATAATATTAAAAGTTATTAAAAATAACTTAAAATATTTTCTTATATCATAATATATTTTTAAATGATTTTCATGTATTAAAATCGTTTTTAAATAATTTATTTAATATTATAATTAAATAAATTAAATACCTTTTAATATTCCAAAAATATTAAATATTTATGAAATATATTAAAATTATTAAAATATAATTTTCAGACTTTAAAATAATTTTTAATTATTTATTTTGTATTTTTAATAATTAAAAACTAATTTTCTATAATTATTTAATAAAAATCATAATTTTATAAATAAAGTGTCGTTGAAGACTGCCTATAGCGACAGAACCGTCGCTATAGGTGTTCTTCATGTTCTTGAAGAAACCCAGATCTTCATTGCAGTGACCGAGTGAGCAACTTTAAACCATGATTAATTCTTAACACAAAGTGTTTCTGGACCAACTATGACTCAGATCTTGTAGTACTAGTACAATACTACATGATCCAACAACAATCTTGATCTTACAACACAACATGAAGGAGATCTGATCGTCCAAAGGGGCTGTCAGATTTGTTCTTCATTTTCTGGGTTACCCAAAAATGAAGAACAGTTCATGTAGCCTACTTTGGGCTTCCACAACTTGCTATATATGTGATGTGTTAATGATTTAAAAGTTGCAGTGTATAGCCAACATGTATGTGAATAGATCTACCACATAAAATCATAATAACAACAACAGATCTAGCAGATCCATGTTAGTCAAACCATGTCAGAGGCAATGCTCATAGGTTTTCTGGGTTACCCAGAAAACCGTTTTCAAGCTTGACCCTGCTACTTTGACCAGCTACTGAATCCAGTTAGTTAGAGATTTAGGAGATTTAAAGGCATAATATTGTAGTACATATACCAAACTACAACTTAGATTCCATAACCATAACAAAACATCAAAGCACAGTCAGATCAGAGCCCATGAAGATCTTGTAAGAGCCTTCTGGGCATGATCTGGGTTTTCCAGAAAGTGAAAGTCATGGTCGGTCAACGATGTTTGACCAGCCATAACTTTTAATCTGCACATGGTATGACCTGGGTTCAAGTTTTAGATTAAAGTTCTAACATCATACTACAAACTGAAACCTTCAAACAACAAAAACACATAATACACAAAGAGTTACAGGGTCTGACATTAGGTTGTCAGACACACAAAAAATTTTCCCAGATTTTCTTAAAACTTGATTTCGAGCATATTAATGTTATGGATCTAAGAAGTACAAACCCAGATCACTTAACTAGACTACATATAACATGTTTAACACAAAAACAACAACATCTAACACATTGATCAAGAGCAGATTGTAAGCTTAGGGTTTATAACTTGATGAACAATTTCGGATTCTTGGCTACTGATGTTGTTATATGTATTAGTGGGGCTTGATTTGTGACTGATATGTAAGACCCCAAATTTTTATTAATGAAATTAAAATTTCTTCTATTTATTATTTTGATATAGTAAGGGTTGATTTGATTAATGTGGATAGTTATGGGTAAAATACGCAAATATTTCGAATAAGCAAGTGGTTATAAAATATTCATTATTGTCGGGGAATATTCGTTTGGTCGTGGAATATTAAATCTTGTCGGGGAATATTAAATGACGCCATTAGCGATCTTTTGTGGGCCCCATAACTAAAGCGATTGGATAAAGAAAACGACAAATATAAGTTGTTTAAAAATAACGGCAGTAGTTATTCACAATTATCTTTGTTGGAATACCCCGGTGGTTAAAACACACTAATACGCGCGTTGTTGAAGAGTAGCACAGTATTGCACCAATTATTGATTCTTACGTAAAGAAGGCTTTACTCAATAATGGTTCTGATGAATTAATCGCTCAAAGATTTTATTTTATTGATTCAATAATTCTTCGCATTGATATTTTATATTCTTTGTTTTTTTCGATAAATTGTCATTACACAAGATTTTCCATTATCGAGCAATAATTCATATTATCTGAATAATATTATTGGATAACATTATTGGCAATGTCTAGAAAGTTCTATCTAAGGAGAGGTTTGGTCACCTAATAATTGCGCCAAGATGAGAGAGATCCTTATTGGAAAGCCCCTCTTTCCAGGAGCTACACGGTTGCGAAGATTGTGATTCTGTAATATTATTTGTGAATAATTAATTATTGATTTATATGATGAGGAAAATATTAATTTTATGTGGATATAGATGGGAAAAATTTTAATGTGACAATTGTTGAAAATTAATATTTTATCTTTTACGATAAAATAATTCATTTAAATATATTATTTTAATAATATATTAACTGGTGATATTTTTGTAATGAATGTGGGATATATGAGTATATCGGAGGAAGATTATTTTGTGGCATTAAATGTTTAACACATGTTTTGTGTGTTGGTGGACACAATTATTGATAGAAATTTGACTATAGCTTGTGTAAAATCGCCTGTTTGTGGATTTGGCCAATTTCGCATTTGGAATTTGGAAAAACTTTCTTACGCAAAGTTGTAGATAATAGAATTTCCTATGGAAAATCATGAGTTTAATTTTCTGATAAAAGAGATATTTATTATGAATTATTTAAATTCAAGCTCAAAATAATTGATTTTTGGAAGTTTTAATTATGTTTTTAAGAAAACGTTTTTCAAATGTTGGTGGCCATCTTTAACATGTGCTTGGTGGCTAAAATCAGATTTCAAAGTGGGCGTAGGAATGTGTTTTGTAAATATTAATATTATATTAAAGTTTCTACTTTGGTGTTCTAAGCATTTTCCTATAAATAGGGTGCTTAGGTTAGAATTGAAAATCACAATTTAAATCGAAGTTTTCTCTCTATATTATCGAGCGTATTCTTGTGAGTATTTTGAGTATACTTTGAATATTGTTATACTGATTGCAAGTTCAAGTCATAGCCTATATCCTGTGTTTCAACTAGAAATCATCTTTTCGAGGTAAGGGATGTTATTTTCTTCTCAAATGATATTATTTCTTCAATATCATTATGCTGAAATATTGGTTGAAACTTTTTATCAAATTTAGAACTTTTTCATGTCGGAGTTACTATTCATGAGTTACTATTCACGAGTTACTATTCACGAGTACTATTAACGAAGCATGATGATATTTTTTTGTGAAATTTCTATCTTTTGGTGTCGGAGTTACTATTCACGTATACCAAGACTATTCATGATATATCTGACTATTATTCACGAATACGACACTATTCACAAAAAAATTAAATTTTCATTTTTTCGTCTGAAGATATCTATTATGGATACTAGTTTTGATTGTATCCATGTTTTGATCATTCTTGAATTTTACTCCACCACGGTTATTTATGAAGTATTTTTGAACTTGGATTGTTTAAAGTACGAATCCTTAATATTTGTTCTTTTGTTTCTTTGGATTCGCTTTTTTTTAAAATATTTTTCATCATCCTCGGTCTAAATGATGATATAATTGAATATCTTTGGCTGTAGTGCAAAGATGAATGATTTCGATGAATATCTTTTGCCCAGTAGTGCAAAGATGAGCAGTGTTTAGATGAACATGACCAATCGATGAATATCTTTTCACTCAGAGTGCAAAGATGAATATTTGATTCAGATATATATTGATTGATGTTACAGGATAAAAGATAGACGATGAACTTTTAAATTCATATATAGAAGATAGTAGTTTGCATTCTCTACTTAACTCTTCTAATGAATTGTTGTTTCATTAGAGTTGTTGATTTAAAGCTGGTTGTCTATTGTATTCTATTAGATTTTTCTCTGTTTGTAGACTAACGATAATTTGTTGTATATTATGTTAGTCATAATATTCTTTACTGGGCTAGTTGAGCTCACCCTTTTCCTTTTTGTTCCATTTCTCTTCTCAGGAGGCGAGAATGTAGCGAGTACTAGTCAGGGTATGGAATGAAGGTTCTAGAGAAAGTTGTTTAGTAGTCCTCACCATATTTGTAAAATAATGTATCAATAATTGTGATGAGGATTTATTTGGGTATGTATATTGTCTAGAAGACAATATTTGTATTTAAACTCACAGTATATATGTTGTCGTATTTTGCACGACAAATGTATTAATAAAGTTGTAATTATTTCTGTACCATGTATTTGGCGACTCAGAATGGGTTGGATGGAATGGACCTATTTTGGGGGCGTCACATGATATATCAAGGAAAATTCAGAGGTTTTAGAGAGAGGAGTTCTAGGATGAGTGTTTGTGCAAAATAAGCTATTAAATGATATTTTCTCTCTCCTAACCTATTTATAATTCTTAGATGCAATGAATCTAACTTGCAAGGTGTAAAAGAGGATAAGCTTGATGAGTTTTAGGGCATGTGCTATATCTAGGGTGGTGACTTTGCAAGCTATTTCATTAAAATAAATCTAAAAAGGCTATTTTAGTAAACTAACAAAGTATTTTAAGGGTATTCTTGTCCATGATGCTTGAATCTAGGTTAAAATCAATAAAGCTTAAACCTTAAGGTTTTCCAAATAATTTCTAGGGTTTAAAAATATAAGTTTAAAGTTTAATAACATTTGAATTAGAACTTACTAATTAAAATTAGGATTTTTAGGGTTTAAAACAATTAGGGTTCCTTAATATCATTAGGGTTCCCAAATTAACAATTAGGGTTTTCTAATTAACATTATAATTTACTAAAATAATAATTAAGATTACCATTTTAGCAATTAGGGTTTTAAATTAAAACTTAGGGTTTCTAGACAATAATTAGGATTTACCTAATTAGCATAATATAATAATTGTTATTACTTACGTACCTCAATGTCTTACCAATCGAAAACTCTGGTTTGAGTTTCAAGTTAGGGTTTAACGAATTAATACTAGGGTTTTGACAGTATACACCATAATTGACCAACCATTATCAATACGTACATACAGTACATATTTATAGCACTAAAAAATCAAAATATAATTAATATTATATTATTATTATCATTCCTTAGCGAAAAATCCAAAATTAGGGTTTGGATTCCATATCTGATTTACCTTGCATAAATAGCATTATTAATAAGTTAAAAATAATTAACTTAATAATCTGAACTAAAATTCATATAATAAAATAATTATTATAAAAATTATAAAAATCATTTCATATATTATTTAAATAATATATAATTATATTTTCATGGAAAATAATTAATAAAAATATTTCTACTATAAAATTAATTAGTATAAGAATATAATTTATAATGATCAATAATTCTAAAATAAAATTATTTGTAATTATTCATGTAATAAATATATTTTCATTTATCACATAAATACATACGCTTTGACTCACACATATTCCCCATATTTATTTTAATAAAAAAAAATTTATACGTAAAATTTCTGATTTATTTATAGAGAAAATATCAGGTTATTACAGCGACTCTGCTGGGGACTCCAGTAAGAGGGCTTAAGCCGCTACTACAAGCTTTTCAAAATTGTTATATGTTTGTGTGTGAATGTTGCATTTACATTTATGATGAATGTGTACGAATGCATTTACTTACTTTATTGGAAAATATCTATCTCTGATATTAGTGCTTCGCACATGTCATCATTTTCATAAACGGTGAGACACGTTGTATGTGAATGTATGTTGTGTGGTTCCTCCACCAGAGGCTATTCATCGGTGTTTGATTCTTTGGACTCGAGGGAGACTAATTCCAACGAGGCTCGTGAAAGGCACCACCCAGATTCGCTCAGTTGAAAGACCAGGATTAACTTCCCGTCAAGTAAATTGTGATGATCCGGGAACCTTCATGCCAAAAAAATCCGTGAGAGTAAACCTAAGATAGGTTGACCTCGATAAAACCAAACGCGAAGGAAGTCTCTTCATACTTTCCCATTTAAATTACTTATAATTTCAATTACTTGTCAATCTCAATGTAATGGAAAATATGAAGGAATATGTACATACTTATTAAAACCCGACATCTTATCTTGTCTTATAAATGACTTACATCATTTTGAGGATAATATTCCTAAAACGGATACGTCACATAGCATGTAACATTTATATATTCCCTAAAGACTAAACTACGTAAAAAATTTATAGGGAAGCAATTGATCCTGTTTCCCATTCAAAGTCCAAAAGGGCATTAAGCCCACAATCAGACATGGATAAAAGTGCCCAGCCTAATCCTACTACTGTCTCTCGCGAGGAGTTCGAAAGATTAAGCTATCAAATTACGGAGTTGGCTGTTATGTTCAAAGAACTACACCAATCTACTCAGGGTCCACAAATACCCCTCCACACAGAATCCTCTGCACATGGAGGAGTCCAGACACTCAAGGATGATTGAGAAACTGGGGATATAAGAAAGAAAGTCCAACAAATGGAGGAGACCATCCGGTCAATCAAAGGGACTGGAAACTATGGGAGTGTCACCTATTCAGAGATCTGTATATTCCCAGGGGCTCGATATCCTGACAAATTCAAAGTCCCAGAGTTTGAAAAGTACAATGGGGGAGACGATCCCTATACGCACCTAAAAGTGTATATTGGCGAGTTGGGGTCATATGCTGAAGATGAAAGCCTCAGAATGCACCTTTTCCAAAAGAGTCTCACTGGAAAGGGTAAAGCCTGGTATGTCCGACTTGACAATGCCAAAATCCATGAATCGGGAAGAATTGGCCCCTTTCTAAATCGATCAAGTTTTTCGATCCACAAATGGCACCGGATCGATACCAAGTGACTAAAGTCAAAAAGCAAAGTACTGAATCTTTTCGAGAATATGCCCAAAGGTGGAGACATCTCGCAGCGCAAGTCATTCCATCAATTACGGAACTGAGAGGGTAATGACATTTATTAACATTCAAAAGGCGCCTTACTAGAGAGGATCCTAGCAGAAATGATAAAACACGGAGAAATGGCAGAGATGGGTCTGAAGGTAGGCAAGATTAAAGACTTCACTGCCTTGGAAGCAGTCGCCAAGCATATATAGACTGGAAAATATCCGATTGATCCCAAGGGTATACCCGATAAAGGCATTGAAGATGTATCCCTTGTTGTACAGGGGCAAGCTAGGAGACCAACCTACAGTCCCCCCATTCATAAAATGCAAGACAATCTGCCATTTCAACAACAGGCTGTATTTAACCAATTCCAGGACATGAAAAGAAAATTTGAGAGAACGAAAAATTGGGTGTTCACTCCACTAGGCGATTCTCTTGAAAATGTATTGGCGATATTGATGGATCATAAGCAAATTACCGAACTGGCTCCACCTTTGAAACCGGGGAGCAAAAGATACAATCCAAGCCAAAGATGTGTTTTCCACTCGGGGTCTCCAAGACACGATACACAAGATTGTTGGTCTTTAAAGCATAAAATTCAAAATCTGATCAAAAGTGGCAGTATTGTGGTCCAATAACCTGATCAACAAAATGTCAACACCAACCTTTCATTGCAGCATAATACGGGGGAAGTAAACATGATCGGGTCAGGAAGCGCTGAAATATATCCAATTCGTAAGTGCATACAAAGGATAGAGGACTACCCCCAAAGGCACAGAATGAATGTCCTAAAGTGGGAAAACTCGGAGGAGGGTATCATAGTAATGCAAAAATTAGAGACGATCCAGAATCAAGTAAATCTGCTAGCTAAGCTGATAGTGCGCTAACATCAAGATACGAGGCAGTTTTTCACTCAACTATCAGAAGGCCAAGAAAAGGGGGATGATAAAATTGCTAGAAGACCTCACCAACGGAAAAATCGCTCGGGGAATGCGAATTCTCAAAAAAGAAAGATCTAACAACCTCCATAAGAGTCCAAAAATTCACCCCTCTAAGCAAATCCAATGAAGAAATGCTACACTTTTTGATAAGCGAAGGAAGGATTACTGAGTTGCTTCCTCTTATAAATCCCAAGATAAAGAGTTATGATTCCACCAAGATATGTCTCTACCATTCTAACTCACTTGGACATACGACTGAGGAACGTTGGTCTTTGCGACATAAAATACAAGATCTCATTGAAAATGGAGAGCTGGAGATAGAATTCCCCATGACCAAAAAAGGCAAAAAAGAAATAAAAAGCTTAAGATGTCCACTCGAGACATGCAGTTCAGATGAGGTGAAGGCTATGAGCGATAATCCTGGCAGAACACAAGATGGAGTGATCCTAATGTAGGAAATGACAGATGAGACAAGGGAATCCCCAAAGGAAATTCCTCCGCCAACATCCAACCTCCTGTGGTCCAAAGATAGCAACCACATTCCAGATCTTATAAACTTGGATGATGCGGAGGAAATACTAATCCTTTCCAAGGAAGAAAAAGCCAAAAAGGAAAGTTCCTTGCAAGAAATGCGACAACAGTTCGAGGGAGATTTCATGGTCGAATCCTCTTAAGCCCAAGAAAAAGGTGAAGGAACATATGAAGGAAAATTTGGTGAGGTTATCAGGGAAACCAACCCCTCAAAGAATCCAGAGTTCATCCCTGTTTGCGAGGGCTTCAGTTCAAGCGTCTCTAAAGAATGTAATGAATCAGGAAGTGATAAGTTATGGTCATAAGTGAAGACATTCAGAACCAAGAATTAACCTCTATCGCGAGCCTTGAAGGCAACATAACCACTGACAACTGGACTATTAGGCCTCAATTAGCCAAGAAGATGTAATCCAGGGGATAAGGTTGCGAGTTCCAGAAGATGTTGGGACGGTATCACTTTCTTTATAGTATGCCTTTTATTTTCCATGCATGTAAATATTGAAAAAAAAGGAAAAATAATAAAAATCAAAAATCAAAAATCAAATCATTCAGGTTTCGGCTCATCAAGCCTGAACTACGAAAGACCTGATCTCCTCTCCAATAGGAGTACGTAGGCAGCCATTTATGGGGGCGGCCAAACCAAACAAAAACCCAAACAAACACTTCTTAAACCGTTTATCTTATCAAGTAGGAACTACGCAGACCTGATCTCCCTCACATACAAGAGTACGTAGGCAACCATTAGTGGTGCGGTCTAAACCTCAAAAAAAACATCCAAACCCAAACATCAATCCCAAGTCTACGCCCAAGAACAACCCTCCAAGTCAGCGACCCATGTAGAGAAGACCCAACAACACTTCAATGTCATTTCATCAATTTTGGCAGAAATCCTAGAAAGGAAGAAACATCGATACACTAAGACAACCAGCAGCGAGGACCTTCAAAGAGCCGACACCCTCAATCACAAGTCTTCATCAAATCAGAAGAAAATTATCAAAGTCGATTACGCGAACAAGTCAGGAACAATGATTGAGGGAATCAAAGCCCAAATCCACTACCTGTTCACCATCTGATACAAAGGTAAAAGCCTCTTGCGATCTCAGCATCCTAGTAAAGCAACTATCCTAGACAATAAGCAAGGCTGGAGCAATTTTAACATTGACGACAACCCGATATTGGGACCCTTAAAACAAGACTGGGGTAATCTCGGAAACCACGACAACTCAACACTGGGGCATTTATCAACCATCCTAAAGAGGAAAATGCACCAGTCTGCACCATCAGCATGGTACATCATCATCAGAGCTTCCCTCATATCATCTCACTAGCAATGCAGATATTTTTCACTCGCGATTTGGTCAACAAAGAGAGTTTCTCATATGAATACCCGACATCAACATGCAAAAGGACTGGGGCATTTTCAGATTCCAAGAAAGGGAAGGAGTTTAAGGCAGGATCAAGCCTCTCATCAAAAGAAAGGGGAGAACTCCTATCACGGCGATATAAGTTTGCCCCTAGAAAAAAAGGGGAAAATTCTCAAAAAAAGTTCTTACCTCAAAATTAAAGGCCCAATGACAAAAGGTTTAGAGAATGAAATCTACACCATCAAAAATGTTAACCTGCGTCAAATCCTCATAAGTTAAGGCCTCTACACTAAAGTTTAAATCTGGGCAGCGAAAGAACGAGTTGCACTTTCTAGGGATATCAGCGGCATTCAGGTTATCAATTCAGCTAGGTTGTGAATCAAAGCTCAAGGAAATGGGGTACAAGCACCCAACAGCGAAAGGAAACTCCAAATCACCTCAAAAAGGGTGAGAAAAAAAATTCTACTCCATACAAATTACAATCTGCATCAACCTAGAACGATAGACTCCTAAGAAAATCTAGATCATCACATCATGCATGATCTACACATGTGCAAATACGCTACATCAATGTATACTTTTATCAAGCATAACATCAGGCAGAGTCTGGTGAAGTAAACCTTTGGATCTTACTTCAGCGAAGGTATCAGAAGATCCAGTATTCAAAACCATTGACATCAATTCAGCGTAACATCAAAACAGTTCAGCGATGAAAGCTTTGTATACCACCGTTCGAGTGGAAACCAAAACAGCTTGGCGATGTCAGCATATTCAACTACCAATAGAGTAGGATCCGTTGTCAAACTACCATCAGGGTAGGCACCATTGTAAACTACCAGCTTATACATTGGGAGGGTCCGGTGATCTCAGAATGTCATCCCCGTAGAGATGTAAAAAACATCTCAATTTCTCTTCATCAAATAGGCATCAGCGACACCGACAAAAAGCCAAATCGTTGTAGTCAACACCAGCATAGGCATCAGTAATCCCCGGTAAAGGTAAAGCAATTTGCGAAAGCATTTTTACATTCATCATAACATTCATTACATTGCGATTTGTGATATGCAAAATGTGATGTGCGATTTGCGAAGTACGATTGGCCAAAAGCGAAGTGCAAAGTACGAAATGCGATGTGTGATTTGTGAACTGCGATTTGCAAAAACATTTTAACATTCATTACACTACAATTTGCATCATTAAAAATACCATGTCATATTTCAAGTTTCTACTAATCTTTATCATGTCCATTCCATTGCATTGCATGAACATGCTAAAGAGGGGCATCTGTAGACACTCGAAATTTTCTTTTCCTGTTACTAACTATGCAGGAGGGAAAAAGTGTCTTTTTCACACTCTATAGATAATCCTGGAGATAGCCCGGGAAATAGATTTTCCAACCCTGGGAAATTAGTTGCCAACCCCATAAATAACCCCGAGAAAGTTAGTTCTAACCACAGAAATAACCCTGGGAGATTAAGTAAAAAGCCCAGAGTCAACCCCGGTAGGTTAATCCAACCTCAAAGATAACCCTGAGAACATTCAGAGTTAACAAAATGGCAATCTCAAAGATAACCCTGAGAAAAGACTACTACAATTGTGCAAAAATCGGAGATAACCCTGGGAGGGGCAAAATGGTCATTTTTCTAACTTAACTTCAACTCAAATCAAATACACTCATTCCAAATCATATTGCTTCAAAATAAGTCCCACAAGAACTATATCTCAACTTCCGAGCACAAACTACGCAAAACGGCTCAACGGACTGCCTGACGGAAACCCAGAAATGCCATTTCGATCATGGACCCATCTTCCCAGAATCAAAAAAGGGAAAATCCTATGTCATTTCATAGCTCTCGGAAAGAGATTTCCGGAATGGTATTGCACACTTCTATCGGACTCCCAGATTGAAAGTTATGAAGGTTCGAGCGAACAACGCGTTGTTCGAGTGCACGCATTGCCGAGACGGCGAGACCCACATTTGCTCGGGGCAGTATGTAGTACTGCGCTGCACCCCTCTATAAATAGAGGGCTTGGGGTGGCCATATTTGCAAGAAAAAAAGGCGAGGAAGCCCTGTCTAATTTGCTTTGTACACATTATAAATTGAGTGTTTGTTCTTTTTAAAACATTTGTGAGATTATAGTCTGTAATATTTTTACCGGTGGGAGCCGAGTGTTCATCCATTTAGAGTCATAGAAGCCTACCTTGGCAACCTACTGTAAGCCTCTCACACTCTATAAAGCCTTTCTCTTCATCTTTGCACACACTATTCTTCACATTGAAAGTCGTGTTGTGTGTGTATGCCCGGACTTCGGTCCGTGGTTTTTATTTCTATCTGTATATATACTTATATATGTATATATTTATATATGGACTAACATTATCGAGTTATGCCTCGATTGAGCCTAGACTTATGTCTGGAGAGTTTGCTTGCTTTTATATATTTATATATATATATATATATACTTGTATATATAAACTACTGTCAAACTCTGTATGATGAGCCTGGAGTTTACATCCGGAGCATTTACTTGCTTTTATATATATATACTTGTATATATAACTGTTGTCGGACATATCCGATGAGCTTGGATTTTATATCTGGTGCGTTTATTACTTTTATATATATATATATATATATATATATATATAATTGTTTTCGGACATATCCGATGAGCCTGGGTTTTATATCCGGTACATTTACTGCTTTTATATATATATATATTTACATTTCTATCAGGCCTGGAGTTTACTTCGAGGACTTTTTACGGCTTATTTATATTTAGTTTAGCACGAGTTTACTTCGATGGCGGTTGATAAATATCTATTGCTTTATTTACATTTAGTCCCTTTGGAGTTTACTTCGTGGCGGTTGATCGCATTTACTGCTTTATTTACTTTTCTGATCCCCCATGGAGATGCTTCGTGGTGGTTGATCAAGTCCGTATATATATATTTACCGCTTTTATATATTTACATTTCTGATCCCCCATGGAGTAACTTCGTGGTGGTAGATCATGTTTGTATATATATGTTTACAGCTTTTATATATATATAAGCGCCATCCTTTTCATATAAGCTATGACATCATGTGAGCCTAGGAATCATGTGATCACACATTCTACCTTGAATCTAGATTCGGTTCCGTGATGGACATTTTATTTATAATGACTTGAATTATTTACGGTTATCGAATTTCCTTGGATGGTCATCATGCCCATGAGGGAGTTAAAGATTGTTGTATATTATTTTCTCGAAGATGCTTCGCATCTCGAAAATAAAAGCAAACAAGCCGAACATTTAATAATAAAATAGAATCATGAAAAGGTCTCAATTCCTATTGAGCATAGGGTTTGAAAAAACTTCTTTTACAAAACTTCATTGCTATATTCTGTTTAAAATTGAATTTTTCTATAAATTCAAACCCTTTGTATATAGGTGCGAACGAGGTCTCGCACTACTTTCAAATAATTGCACATTGATCCATACACACACATTCATATAACAGTTTCTTGAAAAGTGGCGGTCACCGTGTCAACACAGATGTCGGGGGGTGCCTAACACCTTCCCTCCGCATAATCAAGCCCCCGAACCCAAATAAATCTCGATTTTACAAACACATTTAGCAGTGTCACATCACTGGGTCAATGTGCAAACCTTTTTCGGTTGCGTTGGTGCAACTAGTTAAAAACACCAATTGGCAACTCTTGCAGTCAAATCGTCAACATTATACATGTCAGACCTTTTTCACTTGTTTTTTCAAAAAAATCTCACGTAACATGAGAACACAAAAGAACAAGTAACGAAAAGGGACAAATAAAAATCCCAACGTCAACATCGTACTGATGGTGTTGCTGAATTATCATGAACCCTTCATCGAGGAAGTATGTTTCCAAGGGTTTGAAATCCCCTGTAGGTGCGGCTGGCAGTTGATTCGCAATTCTTTGACCTTTGATAGACTTTTGCGTCACATAGACGATGTCAAATTTTTGTAGGATCAACTGCCATCTGGACAGCCGACAATTCAGTATGGGCTTACTGAACACGTACTTGAGAGTATCCATGCGGGATATGAGATGGGTTGTGTGACCATGGAGGTAATGTTGTAACCTCATGGAAGCCCGTGCTAAAGCACAACAAGTCTTCTCCATTAGAGTGTACTTGTGTTCACTGCTGCTGAATCTTTTACTGAGGTAATAGATAGCTCATTCTTGGCCTCTATCATCTTTCTGTCCCAGCATGCAGCCCATGGCATTGTCATTAATGGACAGGTACATGAACAGGGGCACACCATCCCTGGGTGGTACCAATACAGGAGCGTTAACCAGCTGCTCTTTAATTGTAAGGAAGGCTTTCTGACACTCATCGTTACATTTTATGGAGGAGTTCTTCCTTAACAATTTGAAAATGGGCTCACAGGTTGCTGTGAGTTGAGAGATAAACCTGCTAATGAAGTTGATTCTTCTCAAAAATCCCCGTATTTCCTTCTCTGTCTTAGGAATGGGCATTTCCTTGATGGCCTGGATTTTGGTGGGGTATAGCTCAATCCCTTTGTGGCTGACTAGGAAACCTAGCAACATGCCTGATTTAACGCCAAAGGCGCACTTGGCTTGATTTAACTTCGAGTTGTACTTACGCAACCTGTTGAAAAGCTTTTTGAGATGGTCTAAGTGATCTTCCACCCTTCGGGATTTGACAATGATGTCATCCACATAGATCTCTATCTCCTTATGCATTAAGTCATGGAAAAGAGCCATCATAGCTCGCTAATAGGTTGCTCCGGCATTGATGAGGCAAAATGACAACTGTCTGTAGCAGAAGGTTCCCCAAGGTGTGATAAAAGCATTTTTCTCACTATCTTCCTCAGCGACCATAATATGATGATACTCTACGAAGCAATCTACAAAGGAGTACATGTCGTATTAAGCAATATTGTTAATGAGACTGTGGATAAAGGGCACGGGAAAGCTATCTTTAAGGCAAGCTTTGTTCAGATCTCGGTAATCCACGCAAACTCGCACCTTTCCTCCTGGTTTAGGCACGGGAACTATGTTGGATATCCATTCCGGATATGTAGACACTATGATAATACCAGCTTGAAATTATTTCACAATTTCTTCTTTCACCTTTAAACTCCACTCAGGTTTCAATCGCCTGAGTTTCTGTCTGACTGGCTTAAATCCCTCTTTAATGGGAAGGCGATAAAGGACAATATCAGTGGACAAACCCACCATATCTTCATGAGACCATGCAAACATATCCTGGAATTGAGTTAGTAGCACAACCATGTCATTCCGTTGGTTTGGGGTTAGGTCTGAACCAATGTGGATTAGGTTAGGGCTTTCTAAGGTTCCTAGATTGAAAGAAATAGTTTGATCAAGATTAGGTTTAGGTTTATCTTCGACCCATTCCTTAATCTCCTGAGGTATCTAAATGTCCTCTTGTATTTCCATCAAGTCTGAGTCCAACTTTTCATCAAAGTTACAGTCCTTGTGGAGAAAAGGCACCTCATCGCCTAAATGCAGACACATCCGAATTCGTGAGTCTGAAACAAAATATGTTTTCACTTAATATATGAAAGCTGTTTAATCATACAAAAGTGTTAGCATGTCTTGATAAAATAAGCGCTAATCTTGTCATGAGAAAAGTAAGGAATTAAAGTTATCTACAAGGCGAGAGGATTTTTGCGTTTTACCTCGTTGACCGATGCATGGAGTCTTTGCTCCAATTGTCGAGGGGTAAAGTCACGATGGACTACTGATGATAGAGGGATGTAATCGTCCTCCTTTTCTCGAATGATAACCATAACATCTGGGCAATCATAAATGCAGGGTGTATCTGTTTGTATGTTCATCATGGACAATGATGCGTATGCCTGACATCATCAAAGCGATGTCATGTTTACGTTTCCGTTCCTTTTCTTCCACTTCGGGATTAGGAATAAGGACCTCTTTTGCTTTAAAGGGTACTAGTTTGGGAAACAGCATAGCCATAACATGGGTTGGCACCCTTACCGGAGACTGTATCAGCTCATGAGGTGTAGGTGGAGAAAATCGCCGTGTGGCGGAAGCTTGAGGAATCTGCTTGTGCTTATGAGGATTCCTATGATTGGGCGGCGAGGATAGCCTAGTCCACCGTCCCGTTTGTTGGACATTTGAATTGGGTGCTTAATACCCTGCTGATTTTTACCCAGTCCTTGTCTAGGCTGATGATCCAATGACATCATTTCTTGGGTAGCTGCCATCACTTCGGCAGAAATCTTGGGTACGGGAAGTGTCGCTCCAATAGAATGGTATTGTGTGTTTCTCACTTCCAAAGTATGAAAACTGGTCGGCTCAACTTCTGAATTGAAGCTGATGAGTGGTAGGTTTCCTTGTTCAGGACATTCTAGCTCAGCGTTGACATTGACTAGGCTATTGTTGACAATGTATTTAAGTTATTGATGAAGTGTAGAAGGGACGGATCTAGCCATGTGGATCCATAGTCTCCCCAATAGCATGTTGTATCCTTAATCTATCTTGAGGACGTGAAAAGATACATTGAATGTATTTGGACCAATCTCAATTGGTAGCTCAATCTCTCCGATAGAATTTCGTCGAGATCCATCAAAAGCTTTAATAACCGTATGGCTACTTCGGATCCGTTTGAGATTGACGTTCATCTTTACCAAAGTGGCATAAGGAATGAGATATTCGAGAGCGAACCTCCATCTATCAAAACTCCAAATATAATATATACCCGGAGGACAAAAGCTGCGGTGTCTGATGGCTTGAAATAATGGGTCCCTTGGCGGTATGTCATCATCGATGAAGGATATCACATTGTTATTAAAAATATGATCAACCAAATGTTGAAATTTTTCCACATCCACTGATTTTGGTAAGTAGGCTTCTTCCAAAACCTTCAATAAGATCTTCCTGTGATCCTCAGAAGAGAAAACCAAGTCCAGTATTGAGATTTCATGTAGAGCTTCTCTTAATCTTAGAACCACCTTGGCTTCATTATGGCCCATAGTGCGGAGGAATTTCTCAATCTTCTCCATGGGAATCTTCCCCTTTGCTTTTATGGTAGGCTTCATCACCCTCTGAGGAAGATACAGTGGATTTTCCTTCAACATTGTGGCAGTAGTATGAGACGTGGATCCTTCAGCTTCTCCATAATTCCATCGGACTTTTTATGTCGACAACGAGGATCTTTGTGGTGCGAAGGGTAAAGAAATTGGCTCAGGTGCAGCCACTTTCAAAGGATTGTCAGCTCCTTTGAGTTGAATTGCTTGTATGGGAAATGGTTTGACAGTCTCACTAGCCTCAGCGGATATAACTACTACTAGCCCCTTCCATTTAGTAGGACAGGTATTCCCACTCTCGAGTAGCACAGTGTCATCGTCTGCCAATTGCAGAACACTGCTGTCAATTAGATTTTGAATAAGGTGGTGGAGTGCCCAGCATTCTTCTGTGTTGTGACCGCGAGAATTTGAATGATATTGACAAACTCCATCAAAGTTGAACCATTTTGAACGTGGATTAATTGGAGGTAGAAGGGAGGTGATTCTTCCTTCGTTGATTAGCATCTGAAATATTTCCTCCATAGGTTGGCCCAGGTATGTAAATTCCCTTTTATTGGAAAAATCTCGACAGGCTTTAGCACTTGCTCTCTTCGCAACCTTGTCCTCCAGTGCTTCATTTTCTGAAGGTGGTGATGAAGCATTCATAACAAAAGGAAGGAGATAGGTATGGTCCTGGCTGACTAACTGGCGTGTGACTTGATGCTGATGGATCACCAGTTCTGCCAATTGTTCAACTTGCTTACAATGAGCTTTCATCTTTCATTCAATAGCAAATTGAAACTTTGCATAATCCTATCTGTCAACATCGTCTTTGATGGTCTGGGATGATTCACTATTAAAATTGGAACTCTGTCCACTGCTCCAACTAATCATATTAACCTCTTCTTCTTACTGTTGAGGAAGAGGGTTGTCTTGCACATGAGGTTGATCTGGTTTGGTAACCATGATCTCACCGTTGTCTATCAAATCTTGAATCTTGTGTTTTAAGGCCCAACAATCTTGAGTATCATGTCCAGGTGCCCCGGCATGATAAGCACACTTCCGAGTAGCATTGAAACCCCTTCCATTAGGGTTGGCTGATGGAAGAAGATGCGTGATTTTCTTCTGAGTAGTCAGAAGAGCAAGAATATTCTCGAACGATTCCCCTAAGGGTGTAAACGTTCGAGGGCGCTTTGCTTCTCCACCTTTAGGTAATGGAGGGTTTGAAGACTGTGCTTGAAAAGGGTAGTAGTTTCTCCTCTGAATAGGCATATTCTGATTGCCTTTTTGACCTTGTAGTATCAAGGAAACATCCTCCTCTTTCTTTTTATAGACCCTCCGGGGGTTGTTTCCATAAGTCCGGACTGGATGTGCTCAGCAACTGCTTTAAGAGCGGCTAGGTCTTGAATCTTTCCTGACTTCAACCCCATCTCAGTCATCTCTCCGTGTTTGATCATTTCGGAAAATGGTTTGCCAATACCAGCTAACACTCTCTCATAGAAAGGAGCTTCTTGTATGTTTATGAAAGTCATGACCATTTTTGACTCTGTCATAGAAGAAATAACTTGAGCTGTAAGGTGCCTCCACCTTTGAGCATACTCTCTGAAAGACTCGTTAAACTATTTCTAAAACTTGGTAATCTGATACCAGACAGGAGCCATCTAAGACTGGAAGCTGTACTGAGTAGGGAAGGCATGAGCTAGTTCTTCTCAACTATGGATCTTTGAGTTGTCTAATCTGGTATACCACAATCGGGCTTCTCCAATCAGACTCTTCTGGAACAGCTGTATTCTGAGCTTCTCATTTTCCGCATAAGATCCAAGTTCTCCAATAAACACCTTCAAATGTGTGTAAGGATCCCCTAATCCGTCATACTTTTCAAAGTTAGGGGTTTTGAATTTCTCTGGATAATGAACACCAGGGAATATGCAAAGATCAGCATATGAAACACTCCCGTGTGTTCCAATCCCTTTGAGAGAATGGATAGTTTCTTCCATTTGAAGGACCTTCTTCCTAATATCACCGGTGTCTGGATCTCCTTTGAGATAGGTGTTTGCAGGGTCTTTGTTGGCAGTATCCAACTGAGGTTCCAGATTTATTTTATCCAAACCTTGAGTTCCTCCTTGTGTAGAAGAATCTGTATGTATACGCATCTTTGAGCCCTGAGTAGACTGATGCAATTCTTTAAGCAGAACAGCCAAATCTATAATTTGTTTACTTAATCCGTCAAATTCTTCTCGAGAAACGGGCTTAGAATTGTCAGAAGAAGACATGATTGGTTGTAAGCTCGTAGCATTTTCAGATTTTGAGCGGGTAACAGGCCCAATTGTTTCCCTACAAAAACTTATGTAGTTTAGTCTTGGGGATAATATAAATGTTTACATGTTATCATAATGTGTCCATTTTAGGAATACTATCCTGCAACAACGGGTGTCATTTAATAACATGTCATGTATGTGTAAATATTCTTCATATTTCCCATTACATAAAGATGAACATGGAATAAAATTACAAGTAAATGCTTTTACAAGTAATAGAAAATGGAAAGAATGAAGAGACTTTCCTCCGCATTTGGTTTATCAGAGGCTGACCTATCTTAGGGATACTCTCGCGGCTTTTTGGCATGAAGGTTCCCAGATCATCGCAATCTACTTGATGGGAAGTTAATCCGGTGTTTCAACTGGAGCGAATCTGGGTGGTGCCTTTCTTGAGCCTCGTTGGAATTAGTCTCCCTATGGGTCCAGTAATCAAACACTGACATGATAGCCTCCTGGTGGAGGAACCACACAACATACATTCACATACAACGTGTCTCACCGTTTATGAAAATGATGACATGTGCGAAGCACTAATATCACAGATATATATTTTCCAATGCAGTAAGTAAATGCATTCGTACACATTCATCATAAATGTAAATGCAACATTCACACATAAGCATATAACAGTTTTGAAAAGCTTGTAGTAGCGGCTTAAGCCCTCTTACTGGTGTCACCAGTAAAGTCACCACCTGTCGACGTTGGGATTTTTATTTGTCCCTTTTCTATTCTTGTTTTTTGGTGTTCTCAGGTTATGTGAGATTTGTTTGAAAAAACAAGTGAAAAAGGTCCGACATGTATCATGTCGACGATTTGACTATAAGAGTCGCCAGTTGGTGTTTTTAACTGGTTGCACCAACGCAACCGAGAAAAGGTTTGCACATTGACCCAATGATATGACACTGCTAAACGGGTCTGTGAAACCGAGATTCAATTGGGTTCGGGGGCTTGATTATGCGAAGGGAAGGTGTTAGGCACCCCCCGACATCCGTGTTGCCACAATGACCGCCACTTTTCAAGAAACTATTATATAAATGTGTGTGTGTGTGTGTGTGTAGATCAATGGGCAATTTATTTGGAAGTAGTGCGAGGCCTCGTTCGCACCTATATACAAAGGGTTTGACTTTGTATGAAAAAATCAGTTTTAAACATGATATAGCAGTGAAGTTTTGTAAAAGAGTTTAAATGTTTGACTTGTTTGCTTTTATTTTCGAGATGTGAAGCATCTTCGAGAAAATAATATATAGCGATGCCGAACTCCTTATGGGCATGAAAGCCATCTAAGGAAATTCAAACAAGTGAATAATTTACAAAGTCGCACTAATTTGAAAATGTCCATCACGAATCGAATCTAGATTGAAGGATGAATCATGATCACGTGATTCCTAGGCTCACATGATGTCATGGTTTATATGAATAGCAGGAAGTAGTTATATATATAAAAGCTGTAAATACATATATATACAGACATAATCAACCACCACAAAGTACCTCCATGGGGGATCAAAAATGTAAATATATAAAAGCGGTAAATATATATATAGAGATTTGATCAACCACCACGAAGCACCTCCATGGGGATGAAATGTAAATAAAGAAATAATACGATCAACCATACGAAGTAAACTCCAAAGGGACTAAATGTAAAGAAAGCAATAAAAGCGATCAACCATACGAAGTAAACTCTGGGCGAGCAGAATGTAAATAAAGTAGTAAAAGGCCACGAAGTAAACTGCAGGCCTGACAGAAATGTAAATATATATATAAGCGGTAAACGCAGAGGATGTTTCTCAATCCCGGCTCAGTTTATCATTTCAACAATTTGTCGCTATATATATTATATATATATATATAAAAGCGATAAGCATATTGAGGATATAAAAATCGGGCTCATCTGGATGAGTCGACAACAGTTCATATATATAAGTATATATATATAAAAGCAGTAAATGCTCCGAATATAAAATCCAGGCTCATCAGATATAATTCGACAACAGTTCATATATATAAGTATATATATAAGCAAGTAAACGCTCCAGACATAAGTCTAGGCTCAATCGAGGCATAACTCGATAATGTTAGTCCATATACATAAATATATACATATAAAAGTATATATATACAGACAGAAATGAAAACCACAGACCAAAGTCCGAGCATACACACAAAATATGACTCTCAATGTGAAGTATAGTGTGTGCAAAGAAGAAGAGAAAGGCTTTATAATGTGTAAGAAGGCTTACAGTGGGCTGCCAAAGAAGACTTCTATGACTATAAATGGATGACCACTCAGCTCCAGCCGGTAAAAATATAGCTATATGTGAGCTAACAGGTGTGTTTAAAATGAGAAAGCACTCAATATAGGGTGTGTACAGAGCAAATTTAACAAGGCTTCCTCGCCTTTTTTCTCTTACAAATGGCCACCCCAAGCTCTATTTTTATAGAGTGGTGGTATGAAGTGTACTATGGTAGTAGTAGATGTACTGTGGTACGCGGGGTTCCCCGAGCTCCATGGTCCGCTTGCGTCTCAAAGTACGTACACTCGTGCACTGTGATGTCCACTTGAACATACAGAACTTCAATCCGAGCATTCGAACAAGGTGTACAAGACCTTCTCTGGACTACTTTTGTCGAGAGTTACGCAATGACATGAGATTAGAGGTTGTACGAAGTCAGGAAGAGGGGACCATGCCCATGGTCTTCAAGATTCAAATTCTATCTGGTGTGCTGCCCTACGTAATAGTCACTCGGGATTGGAACTCCTTGGCTCTTATGGGACATTGCTATGTAGAAATGTATGTATGAGATGTTGAGACAGTGCGCTGGGGGTTGAGGTGGCAAGATGACGATTTTGCCTCTCACCGGGGTTATCTCCGATTTGGGCTGATAGCAGACGTTGCTCAGGGTTATCTCTGAGATTGGACTGCTGCAAGTGCTTGAATTCTGCAGGGTCATCTTTAAGTGTGCCTGTCTTCCCGGTGTTATCTCCGTGTCTTTGGAATAAGTACATCGACGGGAGTTCTGAGGTTGAAGCTGATTGCAAGCATTTGAAACAAGCATTTCCAGAGTTATCGCCATAACTGCAACGGCATTCCTTGGGGTTATCTCCAAGGATGAAACTCGGGGTTATCTCTGAGGTTGGAATTGATACTCCCGGTGTGTGTTCCGGGGTTGAGACTGAACTTCCGGTGATATCCGGAATGGATGTGAGTTGTCTTCCAGGGTTATCTCCGAAAGACGAATCTGCCCTCCTTCAATATTAGGTGTAGAAAATTTCGAGTGTCTACACCATAAATAGTACTCCGGCATGAAAAGATTAAAATTTAACAAGAATGTCCAGAAAAATATTTTCAGTGAAACGATACTAGATGAAGCGCAAATTTCAAGGAAATTCTACTAATTTCAAGGAGTATAGAAGCAATACTTATCAAAATAAATGTAGATTTAGGAATATGAAATGAAATAATATTACTTACATACTACAGAGTATGGAAGAAAATATTATTTCTTACGAATATTGAATGAAAATAATATCCCTTACCTTAGTGGGAGAGTAATTCTGACTGATATAGCGGAGATATTCTTGAAGAAAACTTGTATTATTTTTTACACTCAAAGCTTCCTTAAACTTAAAAGAAATACGCTCAATACCGGTGACAGTAGTCATCGGAGCAATGATAACCAGAGAGGAGGGAAAAATATGGACAAAAGCGGTAACCACTCTGGTGGTAATCGTGACCATGATAATAGGAGAGGTGAGTCAAGTGAAAATTTCAAAAAGAGGAGATTTAACAATGACGAGAAGACATCAGCAGCAGCACTAGCACCAACAACAAATTCTAGGGGAGGAGAACGACTGCCAGTTAGATGCTACAGATACGGAGAGGAGGGACACATAAGTCCAAACTATTCACAGCCTTCCAAGGTGTGTTTCAGTTGTGGAAAAGACGGTCACATAGCTCGATTTTGTCCGGTAGCAAAGTCAAGTCCAACAGGGACGGTGACACCAAATGTGACTACGGACAAAATAAAGTCGGTGGTTCAAGGGAGAGCGTTTGTCATGACTAGCCAAAATGCGAGAAACCCGAACGAGGTGATCACGGGTAAGTTAATCTTAAACTCTTGCAAAGTTTATACCTTACTAGATACCGGTTCTACTCATTCTTTTATCTCTACTGCTTGTGCTCAACGTTTAAACTTGACTCCGGAGAAATTAGACTTTGACTTATCTGTGGAAACTCCGTTAGGAGAAACTCTCATTACATCCACTATTTATAAATCTTGCTTGATCCAAGTTGGCACCATCACATTACCTATTGATCTTATCTTTTTAAAGATACTTGCATTTGATGTGATTTTAGGGATTGATTGGTTAACTACTCATCATGCCAAAATTGATTGTTTTCGTAAGGTTGTTAGTTTCATATTCCTACCAACCTGTTATGCGAATTCAAGCAACCAAACCACTAAAGTTAATCACTGTCATATCAAACTATAAAGTCATTCGTTTATTAAAAAATGGATGTCAAGCTTTCTTAGCCCATGTCATGGACTTGAACAAAAATACGTCAAATTTGAATAATATTTCTGTTGTTAGTGAATTTCCTGACGTATTTCCTGAAGAACTTCCTGGCCTACCCCCAGAACGTGAAGTTGAATTCTTTATTGACCTTGAACCGGGTATAAAACCCATTTCTAAAACCCCGTATCGAATGGCTCCTATTGAACTTCAAGAGTTAAAGGTCTAACTACAGGAGTTGTTGGACATCGGTTTCATTCGTCTTAGTACATCTCATTGGGGTGCTCCTGTTTTATTCGTAAAGAAGAAAGACGGGAGTATGCGACTTTGTATTGACTACTGGGAATTGAACCATGTTACCGTCAAGAATAGGTATCCCCTACCTCGCATTGATGACCTGTTTGACCAGTTGCAAGGAGAACAATTCTTTTCAAAAATAGATCTTCGTTCTGGATATCATCAGCTGAAGATTAAAACTGAGGATATTCTGAAGACTACTTTTAGATCTCGGTACGGGCATTATGAATTCCTAGTCATGTCTTTTGGATTGACTAATGCTCATGCGGCTTTCATGGATATAATGAACCGTGTGTTCAAGGAATATTTGGATCAGTTCATTGTTGTCTTTATTGATGACATCCTCATCTATTCCAAAAGTCGTGAAGATCATGAGCACTATTTGAAGCTGATACTTAAAAGGCTTTGTGATAACAAGCTATATGTTAAGCTGAAGAAATGCGAGTTCTAGCTTGAGGAAGTAGCATTCCTTGGGCACGTGGTGTCAAAACATGGAGTATCTGTTGACCCGACAGAGATTGAAGCAATACAAAGTTGGGAGCAACCGAAGTCGGTGACCGAAGTAAGTAGCTCTTTGGGCTTAGCTGGTTATTATCGGAGATTCATTGAAGGATTTTCTCAAATTTCTACTCCGTTAACTCAGCTGATTCGGAAAGATACAAAATTCGTATGGAGCGAGGAATGCGAGAAAAGTTTCAAGAGCTCAAGAGGAGACTCATTTTGGCACCTATTCTAACAATACCATCTGGTTCGGATGGATTTGTTATCTACAGTGATGCTTCAGGCAAAGGGTTAGGATGTGTTCTCATGCAACATGGGAAAGTCATAGCCTATGCCTCGCGACAACTCAAAGAATATGAGAAGAATTATCCTACTCATGATCTGGAATTGGCAGCAGTCGTTTTTGTGTTGAAAATCTGGAGACAATACCTGTATGGAGAAAAAGTGGAGATTTATACGGATCATAAAAGCCTCAAACACTTCTTCACCCAAAAGAAACTCAACATGCGGCAACCGCGTTGGCTCGAGCTGTTAAAAGATTACGACCATAGCATTCAATATCATCCTAGAAAAGCAAACGTTGTAGCTGACGCATTAAGTAGAAGATCATATGCGGGTACGAGTGCGATGTTATTAACACAAAGACCCATTTTGTACGACTTACAAAGGATGGAGATAGAGTGAAAGGCTCTAAGTACCCACGTGATGATATCAAACATACGAGTAGAACTGCCTTTAATCAATAAAGTTAAAGCTGCTTAAGCCACAGACCCGGAGTTGATACGTAAGAAGAAGAAAGTACAAGAAGGTGTTATTCCAGAAGCATGAATCGATGAAGAAGGAATACTTTGAGTCAACTCCAGACTTTGCATTCCTAACGATTCTGACTTGAAGCATAGAATCATGATGGAGGCACACAACACACCATATGTAATCTATCCTGGGAGTACCAAAATGTATCATGATCTTCGACATACATTTTGGTGGAGCAATATGAAGAGAGAGATCGTGGAGTTTATCTCAAGGTGTTTAACTTGTCAACGTGTAAAGGCGGAGCATCAAGTGCAAAAAGGTCCATTTCAACCACTTGAGATTCTGAAATGGAAGTGGGAACACATTACTATGGATTTCGTTACAGGTCTTCCCAAAGTTTCTCAAGGCATAGATGCGATTTGGGTTATTGTTGATAGATTAACCAAGTCTGCTCATTTCTTGCCGATACGAGAGACTTATTCTCATGAACATCTTGCTCGTATATACGTAAATGAGATTGTGAGATTGCATGGCATGCCAGTATCCATAGTTTCAAATCGTGACCCAAGATTCACTTCACGATTTTGGGTTAGTTTACAGAAAGCTATGGGCACGGATTTACGATTTAGTTCGGCATACCATCCTCAAACGGACGAGCAATCAGAAAGGACTATTCAAACTCTTGAAGATCTATTAAGACTATGTGTCCTATATTTCAAAGGAAGTTGGGATAAGTACTTTCTATTGGTGGAATTCTCATACAACAACAGTTATCAAGCAAGTATAGGCATGTCTCCATTCAAGGCGTTGTATGGACGAAAGTGTTGTTCTCGAAGTATCTTTGGGATGAGAAATTCGGTGAAAACAACGTTGTTGGGACCAGAATTGGTACGCATGACTACAGAAAAGATCCAAACGATTCGACAACATATACAAACGGCACAAGATCGACAAAAGAGTTATGCGGATCTTCATCAAAAGAACGTGGAATTTAATATTGGAGATCGTGTAATGTTACGTATTGCTCCATGGAAGGGAGTTACAAGATTCGAGAAGAGAGGAAAGCTCAATCCACAATTTGTTGGTCTATTTGAGATTCTTGACCGAATAGGAAATGTGGCCTATAGACTCGCATTACCTCCAAGCATGTCTCGTGTTCATAATGTTTTTCACTTATATATGCTTCGTAAATATGTAAAAGACCCAAACCACAATATTACGTTAGAACCAGACGAGATAGCCGAAGATTTAATGTACGAGGAGGTACCTATCAAGATCTTTGATAGGAAAGAGCATGTCCTACGAACAAAGGTTATACCACAAGTCAAGGTTTTGTGGAGGAACCATGCTATTGAGGAAATGACCTAGGAGTTGGAATCGAAAATGAAAGCGAGGTACCCTCACATTTTCAAAATACCAGGTACGTACGTCAATTTCGAGAACGAAATTTCATAAGGAGGGGAGGTTATAATATGAGACCCCAAATTTTATGAATAAAGATTTAAATTTCTCGAAATATTTTTTTGAATATTATGGTGTGGATTTGATATAATGTTATAGTTGTGGGTAATATTTATAAATTTTATAAAGTATGCTGAGTTGTTAAATAATATTCGATTAATTGGGGAATATTCGTTTTAACAGGAATATTAAATGCGACGGCACAATCATTGGTGGACCCCACAGCGGAAGTATTGTCATAGTTAGAAAAGCAGATGAAATTATCATTTTATAAAATAACTACGAAAGTGTTACCGTTAAAAGCTGTTGAACTACCCGGTAGTAAAAAGTACAAAGATGTCTGGCGTGGTTGCATAGTAGCACACGGTATTGATTATTGATGCTTACGTAAGAAGTCACTCAGTTATACTCAATTATTGCTACAGTAATTGCTGCATCATATCTCTCATATTATTTATTCAATTATTGTCACAGTATCATCTGCATAATATGATATATTATTAAATCAATAATTGAAACGGCAAAGTTACTCATATTATTATTTGCAATATTGACAATGTCTAGAAGTTACATCGAGGAGAGGTTTGGTCACCTAATTGCGGCATGATAAGGAGAAATCCTTATCGAAATCCCCTCTTTCCAGGAGCGACACTGGTTGTTAAATATTGTGTAATATAATATTAATGATGAATAAGTTCGTGTTGATTAAAGATGAAATTGATAGTTCCATTGTGTTGAAATTATTAGTGTTAGTGAAAATCGACATTTATTTTGATAATAATTGATGTCTGGAGGTTATATTGACTAATCGGGTAATGCTTAGGATAAATGAGCAATTAATTGCTATTAATTCACATGCATATAACTATTTGTTCACATGTGTGTACTATTGATTCACATTCATGTACTATTAGGGGAGTTGGTGCAAGATTGATAATACTTGCATGACTAAGTTAAAAATGGAGGTATAGATGGAGGTACTATACTGTAATTCGTATTTTCATATGTCTAGAACTATTGATTCACATAATTTACTATTGATTCACATGATTTACTATTAGGGGAGATGGTGCAAGTTTGATAATACTTGCAGGACTAAATTAAAAATGAAGAAAAAGAGGAAGGTATTATACTGTAATATTTCGAGCCCCAAAGCGTGCAATTATCAAAACTATATTTTCCTATAAATAGAAGCTCATTCTTCCTTCATTTCTCACCAATTCACTAAAGCTATAGAGCAATTATTATAGAGAGAAATTATAGAGAGAAGAAGAAGAGAAGTCCTGCTACCTCACTATTCCAAAGATCCGGTCTTCTTTTGAGGTAAGGGGTATTATTCTTTCGTATTCATGAAGAGAGTTATTTTCTTTCAATACTCGTAAGGGTTGTTGTGACGCCCCCAAAATAGGTCCACATGACCCATTCTGAGTCGCCAGATATCATACTATAAAAATCAAATACAAACTTCATTTTATCAATTTGAAGCGTAAATGCAGAATATGACCACGATTAAAGCGTGAGTTTTAATACAAATGTATGTAACTCTCATGGTGCCTCGACCACAACCTTAGAATGGTAATTTACATAAAAGTACAGTCAAAAACTGTTTTAGAAATTAAAATCTTTAGGAAGTGCTCAAGGAAACCTTCGTACATAGGAGGCCATGAATCTAATAGACCCCAAATAAAAACGAGAAGATTACTATCATGTTCCTTCCAATGGTGAGTCTTCTCTTGACATATAACTATCTCCACCGTCTACAATTGAACATTATGTTTCAACCAAACTCCAAGATCATATAGATAGTGCTCGTAGATATACTCAGCAAGTGGATGTGCACAACCCTATCTTATGATAACACGAGGTTGTATGTCATTAGACATCTTGTATGATAGTGACAAAACACCCTTCCAAAGTTGGGTTCACCTCACCCTATTCGGTTCACCAAAATTAAATATCAAATGACGTATACAATACGACACACTTATCTAAAGTTCTCAATAAAATTATTTCCATACTATTTAGGGAGAACCTCAATAGCTATAGACCATCGTTCTAATCCTCTTAATACCCCGCTCGACCCAGCTACACCTTTATTACCTGAAAGGAATTATGAAGCAAAAGGGTGAGCACAACTAGCCCAGTAAAGAATATCATGACTAAAGATAATTTACATCATCAATAGCCTTCATCAGTAATAAATCAGAGATTTAGAACATATGGTAGATGATAAAACTTTTTAACCATAGTTGCAGCGGAACGAGCAATCCATTAGAAGATTCAAATAGACTATTAGGTCTATTATCTTCTCCATGTTAAAAGTCCACCAATAATGTTTTATCCCTGTAACATCAATCAAAAATTCATGTCCACAATCATATGAATAACTCATAATCATAATTGTGATTCTCTTCGCACCCAAGACGAAGATAATTTTCATCACCTATCTCCACCTGAAACATCAAAAATCATGGTTATACCAAATCACAATTCCTGCTCATAATCATACTAATAAATTCATCTTTGCACTACGGCCAAAGATATTCATTAACAATTCATCTTTGCACTACAGGCCAAAGACATACAACTGTATTTTAGAAGAGTCAAGTAGAGCATGATATCTACTATCTTTACGAATTAAAAGTGTATAATCAATATGTTATCGCTGAGACTCAGCTTAATAAATAATCCACATCATCGAATCATCCCTGCACTACGGCCAAGGATATTCATGTAATCATTAATGGTCATGATTATACCGAATAATCCCTGGTTATAATCATACCAATAACTGTCCATCAATGCACTACGGGCCAATGAGGACTTTTACCACATCATCTATAACATTACGGGTCATGATTATACCGAATGATCCCTGGTCATAATCATACCAATAAACAGTTCATCTATGCACATAAGCCAAAGATACTCATCAATCAATAGTTCATCTTTGCACGTAAGCCAAAGATATACAACTATAAAACCAATAATCAACAGTCCATCTTTGCACATAAGCCAAAGATATACAACTGTAAAACCAATAATCAACAGTCCATCTTTGCAAGTGAGCCAAAGATGACTGTCATCATAATATAAGCATGAGGATGATGACAATGATATAAGCATTAGTCAAACGAAATCAAGGATAAATATTAAAGACTTTAAATTTATCTAGAGTTTAAAATATCCAAATTGTCAACATGATCTTTGCTTTGTGGAGTAAAATTCAAGAATAATATTCATGTACAAAAAAATAATTTGGACCGGAAAAGAAATATATTTTTTGGGTAAATAGTACCCCGCAATAGTACCCTATGAATAGTACTTCGGGAATAGTACCTCGTGAATAGTACCCTGGCATGAAAAGTACTCCAAATACTTGAGTGAATAATATTTGGGTGAATAGTAATTTAGGTGAATAGTAATCCATGAATAGTAACTCGTGAATAGTACTCCAACACGAAAAGTACCCCGAATACCCGAGTGAATAATATTAGAGTGAATAGTAACTGGGTGAATAGTAACCCGTGAATAGTAAATCATAAAAAAAATACCAAAGAAAATGATACTCCATGACGAGTACAAAATAAATGATATCTCATACGAGTATAATAGAATATACGAAACTGCAAATGAATTTTCACCCGCCATGCGGTAATCCATGTAGACAGATCATTTCCACAATTTAATAAAGAATGAATATGAAGGATCATTCACCATGCCTGCGGTAATCCACATAGATAGGTTATTCCAACAGAATAATAAAGAATGGAATAACAACATAATTCACGTGCATGCGACGATAGGCCGCATGATGAGTTATTCCAATGAATAATATAGAATGGAACCAGGTCATGCGTAATCCGAACAGTCAAGATATTCCAACAGAATAATAAAGAATGGAACAGGTCATGCATAATTCGCACAGACAGGATATTCCAACATAATAATAAAGAATGGAACAAAATTCACCAAGCATGCGATAGACCACACAGACAAGTTATTCCAACAGAATAATAAAGAATGGAATAATGAGAAGAATTTCACCATGTATGCGGTACTTAGATAGACAAAGTTATTCCAACATAATAATAAAGAATGGAATAACAACCCTTACGAGTATTGAAAGAAAATAACTCCTTCATGAATACGTAAAAGAATAATACCCCTTACCTTAGAAGAAAGCCGGATAATGGAATAGTGAGGAGGTAGCAAACTTCTTCTTCTTCTCTCTATAATTTCTCTCTATAATAATTGCTCTTGTGAGACTTAGTGAATTGGTAAAAATAATGAAGGAATGAGCTTTATTTATAGGAAAATATATTTTCCATAATTGCACATTTTGGGGCTTAAAATATTACAGTATAATACCTTCATCTTTTCCTTCATTTTTAATTTAGTCATGCAAGTATTATCAAACTTGCACAACCTCCCCTAATAGTAAATCATGTGAATCAATAGTAAATCACGTGACTCAATAGTTCTAGACATGTGAAAATACGAATTACAGTATAGTACATCCATCTATACCTCCATTTTTAACTTAGTCATGCAAGTATTATCAATCTTGCACCAACTCCCCTAATAGTAAATGAATGTAAATCAATAGTACACACATATGAACAAATAGTTATAATCATGTGAATTAATAGCAATTAATTGCTCATTTATCTGATTAATTACCCGATTGGTCAATATAACTTCCAGACATCAATTATTATTCAAATAAATGTCGGTTTCCACTAACACTAATAATCCCAACACAATGAAACTATCAATTTCATCCTTAATTAACACGAAATTATTCATCATTAATATTATAACTCATAATATTTAACAACCGTGTCGCTTCCGGAAAGAGGGGCTTTCCGATAAGGATTTCTCCTTATTTAGCAATTAGGTGACCAAACCTCTCCTTGTGTAACTTCTAGACATTGTCAATATTGCAAATAATAATATAAATAACTTTGTCGTCTCAATTATTGATTTAATAATATATCATATTATGCAGATGATCTTTGTGACAATAATTGAATCAATAATATGAGAGATATGATGCAAAGAATTATTGTAGCAATAATTGAGTATAAGCGAGTGACTTCTTACGTAAGCATCAATAATCAATACCGTAGCTACTTATGCAACCAGCATTATTCATTGTACTTTACTACTTAGAGTAGTTCAACGGTTTTAACGGTAACACTTTTTTTGTTATTTTTTATAAAAGATAATTCTCATCATTTTCTTACTACGATAATACTTAGCATAGGGTCCATCAATGATTGTCTTGAATCCTACGGATATTCCACGATAAAAAGAATATTCCCGACCAAACGAATATTTTATAACAACTTGCATACTTTAAAAAAATTTTACATATCACCCTTAACTTTAACCTTTTATCAATTTAACCATTTACTAAATAGAATAATTATAAGAAAATTGAATACTTTCATTTCATAAAATTCGGGGTCTCACAGTTGTTATTCCATTCTTTATTATTATGTTGGAATAACTTGTCTATCCAAAGTACCGCATACATGGTAAAATTTTTCTGTTATTCCATTCTTTATTATTCTATTGGAATAACCTGTCTGTGCGGTCTATCGCATGCCTGGTGAATTCTGTTGTTATTCCATTCTTTATTATTTTGTTGGAATATCCTATCTGTGCGGATTACGCATGACCTGGTTCCATTCTTTATTATTCTATTGGAATATCCTGTCTGTGCGGATTACGCATGACCTGGTTCCATTCTTTATTATTTTGTTAGAATATCCTGTATGTGCGGATTACGCATGACCTGGTTCCATTCTTTATTATTTTGTTGGGAATAACTTCACATGCATGCGATTACATCGCATGCATGGTGAATTCTTTTGTTATTTCACTCTTTATTATTCTGTTGGAATAATCTGTCTATGTGGATTACCGCATGCATGGTGAATGATCCTTCGTATTCATTCTTTATTAAATTGTGGAAATGATTTGTTTATGTGGATTACCGCATGGTGGGTGAAAATCCATTTGCAGTTTTGTATATTCTATTATACTCATCTGGGATATCATTTCTTTTGTACTCGTCATGAAATATCATTTTCTTTGGTATTTTTCTGTTACGAGTTACTATTCACGGGTTACTATTCACCCAGTTACTATTCACTCTAGTATTATTCACTTGGGTATTCGGGGTACTTTTCGTGCCGGAGTACTATTTACGAGTTACTATTCATAGGTTACTATTCACCCGATTACTATTCACTCTAGTATCAATCACTCGAGTATTCGGGACACTTTTCGTGTCGGGATACTATTCACAGGGTACTATTCCCGAAGTACTATGCACGGGGTACTATTCACCCGAAAAATATATTTCTTTTTTGTTCAAATTATTTTTGGTACATGAATATTATTCTTAAATTTTACTCTACAAAGCAGTATCATGTTAACTATTTGGACGTTATTGATTTTTGGATAAATTAAATTATAAATCTTTAAAATTTATCCTTGAACTTGTTTTATTGAATTATTATGTCATTGTCATCATCCTCATGCTTATATTGTGATTAAAGTAATCTTTGGCTCACGTGCATAGATGAACTTGGTATGATTATGACTAGGGATTATTCAAAGTATAATCATGGACCGTAATATGAATTAATGATGTGGTAAAAGTCCTCATTAACTCGTAGTTCATTGATGGACGAGTTGTTGATATGATTATGACCAGTGGGATTATTCGGTATAATCATGACCATTGATGATTACATGAATATCCTTGGCCGTGGTGCGTGGATGATTCGATTTTATTTATTAAGTCGAGAGTCTCAATGATAAAGTTGATGAAAAACTTTTTAAATCATAGAAGATAGTAGATTTTATGCTCTACTTGACTCTTCTAATGGATTGCTTATTTCATTGCAGTTGTTGATCTAAAACTTGTTGTCTATTGTATTCTATTAGTTGTTATCTTGTTGAAGGCTAAGGATAATTTATTACGCATTATCTTAGTCATAATATTTCTTCTTGGGCTAGTTGAGCTCACCCTTTCTTTCATTGTTTCTCTTGTAAAATAAGAATATAGTTGCCATTTAGTCGGGGAATGGAGTGATGGTCCAGGATAAATGGCTTTAGTAGTCCTCGCTATTCTACGGAATAATGTGATAATAATTGTAATGAAGACACCATTGAGTGTGGATATTGTCTAGATGACATTATTCTTGTTTAAACTCTCAGCTATGTTTTATCGTATTTTACACGACTGTTGTATAATTAAGTTGTATTTGAATTTTGAACCATGTATTTGGCGACTCAAGATGGGTGATGTATACCTATTTTGGGGGCGTCACATATAAGACCCTAACTTTGTATTAATAAAATTGAATTTTCTCTAATTATTATTTTGAATAATAAGGTGTTAATTTGATATAATGTTTTGGTTATGGGTGAAATGTGCAAATTTTGCAAAATAAGTAAGTAGTTATAAAATATTCATTATTGTCGGGGAATATTCGTTTGGTCGAGGAATATTCTTGCTGTCGGGGAATATTCGTACGACGGCGCAGCCATTTGTGAGTCCCATAATGGAAAACGGTCGAATGGAAAAAATGACAAGTTTGAGTTTTTATAAATAACGGCGTAATTGTTACCATTAACACTGTTAGAATACCTAGTGGTTAAAATACAGTAATACGCATGGTTGCACAGTAGCACACGATATTGCACAGTATTTTTGAATTATTGATTCTTACGTAAGAAGGCATTACTCAATAATTGTTACAGTAATTACTGTTCAATATTTTATTTTATTGATTTAATAATTGTTGCGTTGATATTTTATATTATTGTTGTTTCAATAATTGTCACTGTACAGTATTTCCATTATCAGGTCAATAATTCATATTATTTGAATAATATTATTAGATAGCATTATTGACAATGTCTAAGGAAAGGGGTTTGGTCATCTAATTGTGCGTCAGTAAGGAGAAATCCTTATCGGAAAGCCCTCTCTTTCCTGGGAACGACCTGATTGTCATAATTATGATTCTGTAATATTACTTGTGAATAGTTAATTATTGATTTATATGATAAAGAAATATTTATTTTATGTGCATATAAATAATTGATAGGAAAATATTTATTTTGTGTGAATATAAATGAAGGAATTAATGCTGATGTGTTTTATCAGTATTTTGTCAGAATGGAGGTATTAAAAATCATCCGTATGTGGATTTCGGACATTTTCTGTTTGGAATTTAGAAAAACTTCCTTCTACAAAGTTGTAGAGAATTAAATTTCCTATAGAATAGACATGAGATTCGAATTTTTCTGATAAAAGAGCTATTTATTATGAATTATTGAAATTTTGAAAATAAATATTTTTATTAAAAAACTTGGTGGGCCCCACTTTTGGTTAGTGTGGAATTAACTAATTTTGGTGGGCCCCATTGTGGTGTGCTGAAATTTGATCAAAAGTGGCATGCGGGAAATTTTGTATAAAATGGATTTTTGAGTGTCCCTTTACCGTTACTTGTTCTTTGGTGTTCTCATGTTAATGTGAGATTTGTTTGAAAAAACAAGTGAAAAAGGTCGAAACATGTATAATGTCGACGATTGACTTTAAAGTAAGCGGTTGGTGTATTTAGCTTGGTTGCACCAATATAATGAAAAAAGGTTAGGCACATTTGACCGAGTGATTTGACCTTTTGCTAAGCGAATTCAATGTGTAGCAAGCGAGATTCATTAAGGGTTAGATTCATTAAGGGGGGGCTTGATTATGCGGAGGAAGGTGTTAGGCACCCCAGACATCAAGTGTTACCACGGTGACCGCCACTTTTCAAAGAAATTGTTATATTATATGTGTGTGTGTGTGTGTGTGTGGATCGATGTGCAATTATTTGAAAGTAGTGCGAGGCCTCGTTACACCTATATACTGAGGTTTGAATTTTATAGGAAAATTGGTTTTAACGAATATAGCAATGAAGTTTTGTAAAGAGGTTTTTCAAACCATGTGCTCAATAGGAATTGAGACCTTTTCATACTTCCATTTTATTATTAAATGTTGACTTGTTTGCTTTTATTTTTGAGATCGAAGCATCCTCGAGAAAAATAATATCTGTGATCTTAGAACTCCTTATGGGCATAATGACCATCGAGAAACTCGAGACCTTTGTAAAATAATGTACAAATTTTGCTACTGACTAAAAAATATCCATCATGGGAAGCAGAATCTAGGTTGATAAATTTGAACATGTGATCACATGATTCCTAGGCTCACATAATCTTTGCAATTTATATGGAAAGCGATGGCGATATATATATATATATATAAAATATATATATATATATATATATATACATGATCAACCACCACAAAAGCAACTCCATGGGGATCGAGAAATGTAAATAAAGCGATAAATGCTATCAAGCGCCACGAAGTAAACTCGAGGCGAGGACAAAAATGTAAATAAAATTTGTAAAAGCGATCATTTGCCCCAGAAGTGAACTCGAGGCGGGACGAAATGTAAAAAAAATTTGTAAAAAAGCCACGGAGGAAACTCCGGGCTGGCGAGAATGTATATATATATATATATATATATATATATATATATATATATATATATATATATAAAGCGATAAAACATCATCGGATGTAAATCGGGCTCATCGGATATATAAATGACAATTATATATATATATATATATATATATAAAAGCGAGTAAGCATATAGGATATAAAATCCGGGCTCATCGAGATATATAAACAGTTATATATATATATATATATATATATATATATATATATATATATATATATAATATAATTAAGCGCTCAGGATGTAAAATCCGGGCTCATCGGAATGACCGACGATATATATATATATATATATATATATATATATATATATATATATATATATAATATAAGCAAAATAAGCGCTCGGGGGAAAAGTCAGGCTCAATCGAGGCATAACTTTCGATAATGTTAGTCCATATATACATGAAATATATACATATATTAGTATATATATCTGAGACAGAAATGAAAACCACGGAGATAGAAGTTAAAGGGCAAACACACTCTACTGCGACTATCAGCGTGTACAGACGGTGTGTGATATATGAAAAGAGGCTTTATAGAATATAAGAAGGCTTACGGTGAATTTTTTGCCAAAGTAGACTTCTTAGACTTTAAATGGATAAACACTCGACTCATGGGATAAAAAAGTAGCTATATATGTGAGCTAACTAGTGTTTAAAGAAGAGAAACACTCAAAAGATGTGTATCACGAGTAAAATGGGCGAGGGCTTCCTCGCCTTTTCCTTTCTCTCTCTCTCTTCAAATGGTGACCCCTCGACCTATATTTATAGGATGATGGCCGATGGTACACTATGGCGGCCATGATTTATACTACAATGGTGAGTCGTGAGTGGATCCGAGCCTCATGGGTCCGTCGTCTCGTAATGCGTGCGATCGTGCCTTTGTAATGTCGCTTTCGAACTTGCAGAACTTCAATCAGAGCATCAAGCGAAGTATATCTGTACTTCTTGGATCGCTTGTGTCGAGAGTTACGTAATGACATGGATTAGAGGTTATGCGAAGTCGGGAAGAGAATTCTATGCCCATGGTCTTCAAGCTTCAAATTCTATCAAAATCTTGCCACGCGTAATAGTCACTCGGGATTGTCGATCCTCGGCTCTTGTGGGACATTGTTGTATGTATGTATGAAGTGTTGAGGCGGCGTGCCATTGTTTGAAGGAACAAGATGACGTTTGACTCTTTTGGGGTTATCATAGGTTTGAGTTGAAAGTAAGCGTTGCTTTCGGGGGTTCTGGTGAGATTGGACTACTTGTTGGTATCTTGTGATATCATCTTGTTGGCGTGGATAAGATGGCGTTGTGACTCCTCACGGGGGTTATCGCCGGTTTAAGCGGAAAAGCAGAGCGTTGCTCGGGGTTACATCGAGATTGAATTTGCTTGTTTGTATGCCTCTTTGTTTGTCATCTGGATTGAAGTTGATCGATACACATGTTTGAAACAAGCATTTCAGGGGTTATCGGCAAAGCGCAATGGCATCCCTTAGGGCTATCACCAAGGATGGGGTTCTTCTCTCGATGTTGTCTGGGGGCTGGGCTGAACGTCGCGGTGTTATCGTCGAGACAGAGGGTATCTCTCTCGGTGTTGTTGTTGGGTCTTTTGATCTGCATATCTCGGGGTTATCTCAGAGATTGGAAATAACACTCGGTGTGTGTTAGGGTTGAGATGATGTTTCGGTTTGTGTTAGGGTTGGGCTGAACTACGGTAGTATCCGGGATGGATGTAAGTTGTCTTTCGGGGTTATCTCAAAAGACAAATCTACCCTCTACTGATGTTAGTAATAGGAGTGCGAGAAAATTTTGAGTGTCTACGGATGCCCTCTTTATCATATTCATGCAATACAAGGCATGGATAGGATAAAGAATCCTAAACACTTGAAATGCAAGCAAGATAAACATGATGCTATATATCTGACAACATGATGCAAATGTATGATGCATGAATGATTGTCATGTAATCTGCTTTGGGATGACAATCGGTGATGGCTTGGACATGCGATCCAAGTCTCGAGGATGTGGACGTTGGGACTACCACCAAAGTCTCGAATCCTGAACTTTGGCTTATACTCCATAGAGGTACCTCTTGTGTGGAAGAGATCGTGGGGATAAGGCTTTATGCATTTTGAGGATGTGTATAACATGTTCCCTCATCTTGTGAGATTCTTATGACAGTTTGTTGTTATCGGGGTTGCTTGATCTTGACGATGATGTGTATCACCGGATAAATCCCTCTTTGGATGCATTATCGAAATTTGCTTGACCTTCATTGATGTATGTGTCGATGGTAGCATTACGTTGTAGCCCTTCTTTGGGGAAGGTTGCTTTGATGGTTTTTACTTGCCATGGTGACATAGTGTCGAGGTGCTTGACCTTCATTGATGTGTGTATCGATGGTTGCATTGCGTTGTAACCCCGTTGGGGATCGTGGATGCTTGAAAGATGTGCGTTGTGACCCCATGGGGATCGTAGATGTTTGAAAGATGCGTTGTGACCCCGTGGGGATACGTAGATGTTTGATAACCTTGGCATTTGTAACCTTATCGGGGAGGTTTGATATTTCGTGGTTTATGGCGTTGTAACCCCGTAGGGGATTGTTTAGGGTTGTAACCCGCAAATGATGACATCGGACCTTTGTGGGGTATTATTCGAGCATGGTTTATGAAAGTTAGCTCATTGGTATAGTATACCCTGCATTTAGGCGAATACCATTGAGGCGATGGGAGTTTAACTCGTGAGCAAGAAAACGAGGATTTGAGGCTATTAGCTCGATCGCGTAGCATTTTATTCTGATTTGGCCTTTTCGACATGAGACCTCCTTTTGCAACTCTAGCTGGGTGGTAGGAGGTGTGGGACCCATGTAGAGGGGGGTGCATGGGTGTACTGCGAGGGCCGCGTGGGTTGACTGCTGACCGGTAGTACTATGTATAGGTGGTGGTCGCTTTCATAAGTCATTTTCAAGTTCTTTGCTTGTGAAGGAAATCGAGAGCTCTTCTTGGATCTCTTTGAGTTTGGGCAACTTTCTGCATATTCTATCACCGTACAAGCGTTCTTCAACATCACGGTAACACATGCATGTATTTTTCCAATTTACATCAGTTGGAAAATGACTTATCGCATGAAATGCATTTAGACACATAGTAGTGAATATGCATCTTGATATGACTTGATAAAAATATTACATAGTAAATGTTAGTATTAAACCATCTTTGAACATAATGATGTGAAAAAATTTGACTTTTGAAGCGGTCAAATTGGCACCTTTTCTTGTCATTTCTTATCTCTATCGAGGACAAATGAGTAAAGGTAGAATAGTAAAATAATCACAGTAATTAGACTACACTTACAGATTTTTCTTTGTGATGTGATGAATCATCTGAGGATGTATATATGATGTGTATGGTGGTGTTCTTGAATGGCCACCTAGTCATGCCTATAATGCATATGGATAGTCCCATTTACAAAGGGGCTATGGCAAAATTTTCCCAAAATGTAGGCATTGGGTAGTCATGCATTTTTAACTCTCTTGTAGATGTATGTTAAAACAATGCATGCATGCATATAATCATAGAATGCATTTTGAAAAAGACTCAAGAGTGCGAAATTACCACACCCTTTACGAGGTGATTTGGAGACTTCTTTGTCCGGATATTATGGATCGGATCGGTAGAAGCAGTTCATGAGGACCACTTTTGGTGTACGGAGGAGGGCTTTTGAAGAGCCTCGGTGCAGATTACGTGAGAACTGACCTCATCGTTTGGCGGAGGCGGTAGTACGTCTATTCGGGTTGAGGTGCGAATCTCGAGGGGCGAGGAGGAGGATGTCTGGATTCGAGGTTCTGCTCTCTTTATGCGTGTTCCGTGAGGGAATTGCGGTATTCAAGTGGCGAACCCGGATCTTACGGGTGACTTGAGTAGGCATCCTTGAGTATACACCTGCCTTGTAAACGAGGTATGAAGTTAGATCTTTAATCTTCCTTATTTCTATTGATGAGGAGTCGAGAGTCGATGTTGATCTGCATTTGATGTAGGTTCCGGCTTCACTGACCTCGAGGGGCTGGTTTAGCATCCACTCTATGTATCGGGCCTTGCATGATGACTATAGAAGCGATCGTCCATGGTGAGGGATTCGGGAGGTTCTTCTCCATTCTACCCCCGTCGTTGTCCACAGGGTTACCTCGGGGCATTATGCGGCGGTGGTTCCACAGTTCGATCCTCCATTTCTTTGGGCTGCGAGGTGATGATGATGCCGATGGATTGGCGGTTTATCATAGGTATGGAGTTTGGAGGGGCCGGTGCCTTGCGGCGGATATCACCCCTCTGCCGTCGGATCCTTGTTGGGAGTTCGGTGGGAGGGCGCTTCGAGGCGGGGCAGATTCGTGCAGGTCCTTTGGCGTAGATCTTATAATGCGGGGTATTGAGTGAGCCTATGCGATGATGTGAGAGTCGGGGATCGCATTCTTGATGATTGTTCTGATGATCATTAGGGGCTGCGCCATAGCAGATAATTCCTCTACGGTGTCCTTCGCTTTGATCGGCGCCACTCGACCGTGGGGTAGTATAGGAGAGTATGATTGGGGTTCTACACCTTTGCCTATTTCCTCGGGGAATGCGCATGCGATCGCGAGGGCTTGGCCAAGAAGGCGTGGTTAGGATTCTACCCATTTCTCTTTGGTGAGTGTTTCTCTTGTCTTTTCCATGTATGGGTTAAGAGTGTTGTTGACGGCGAGATGTTTGCCTTTGTGTTGGCGATTTTGGGCCTATGAGAGGCTTCCTTGTTTTGCATCTGTGGCGTGTTAGGTTTAGACACCTATCCACGAGGGCGGAGATGGCATCATTCCCCTTTGGCGGAGGTCCACATTCTTTGAGGTTTCACTCATTTGCTTCTCAATTTGGAGCTATTGACGGTGATGTCATCACATGGATTCCCTACTACTGGAGAGCATTTGGGAGTTGGATTTGAGGATGGGTACCCATTTGGAGTAAAGTCGTCATTTCCACCCGCATGATTTCTCTCTCTTGAGATGGAGGATGGGAGCTCTATTTAGGAGAAGCGTCTTATCAGGAGCACACACTGAGGGAGAGATTCGTATGCCGATCTTGCCTCTGCCCGAGGCGTTATTGGCTATTTCGCGATCACCGTCATTGACATCCCATTGATGGGGATTGGCGGCTTTACATTGTAGAGGGCCCCCTGTTCTCGGGAGATGTTCGGCATTGGTGGATCCCTAAATGCGATTGGAGCTCGAGACCGCGCCACACGGTTTATGGGGATATGGTTCGGGATCCGTGATGATGATGGATTGGCTAGCACATGTCGGAGATCCGACTCATGTGGCGCAGATTGATTGATGATTATTGTGGCGAGTTGGGCCGGTCACATCTTTTCATTCGGCATTTGGGCGGAGATCCTGAGAGGTAGATACTTTTGATCCTTCCGGCTCTGGTATTTGGTCCCTCGGATGACCCGTATGGTTTTTTGGTATGAGATCCTCCTTTGTATAGGCGACATCCACTGTAGATAGAGATCCGGTGACTGACTCGGGAGGGTTACATCGATGATGTGGACAACATCGATGATGATGGACATCGACACCATTGACTTTTTACGATGTATTTCTTTTGATAGGCCTTTGTTAGATGTTGGGTAACCGCGCCCCATTTCCTGTATTTTATTTTGTCTGAGAGATGTATTAGATGATGATATACTTAGGAATGTATGCACAAGTTTTCCATTTCCTATATCATATTGCCATCTATTGTATCATGCATATTATTATTATGCATATGTATGTATGTCGGAGATATTGACATTGACCCTGGATGGTCTTATGACCGCGGCCCGTCTGAGATGTCTTCTTGATAGTTAGCCGTATTGATCATACCCACCATTTTGCGGTGGTAGTTGGTATCGATCATGGTATGATAGTATATCACCATCGAACATGGTGATCGTAGATGATTTCTTCTTTGACATCTTATGACCTTCTTGATGTTTTGAGTTCCTCGGATTTGTAGAGGCATTTGAAACCTTTAGGTGCGGACGGATATAGGTATTCCGTTTTGGGACCCATGAGTTGACTCTACTTTGGAGGGTATATGCGGTTGGCGATCTTCTGCCATTTGGGCCAGACCTTGCGTGCACATGGTGACGGGGAGACATGAGTGAGCAGTTTCATGACTCTCACGGGCTTGAGGCTTAGAGTGGTGCGAGGATGAGATCACATCCGGCCATGTTATATCGCGTTTTCTGTTTGTGAGTTTGGCTCACGAGAATGACTATACCACGACATTAGAGATTTTCACCACCTGCCGGAGGATCATTGGCGTTCGACCCGAGTAGATGTCTTTGCTTCTATGCGTGTTTGTCATACGTATACATGCCATGATACATGGATGAGCTAGATATCGGCGTCATTATGGCGGTGAGAGCTCTCGGGGAGGTCATACCATTGTGCAGATGATCATCGTGAGAGACCTTGAGGTCGGCTTATCTCTTCTTTGCACTTATCCGGTGAGGAGTTCACTGAGTAGCTTCGGTCATCTTTGTATGTGTGGTTCATGTCACACTTGAGGCCCGATTGGCACATTTAGACATCATGGATTTTGTTTCACCCATGAGATAGCCATGTCATACTCCTTTCGACTGCGGGGTGTCTGAATGTTGTATCTTGGTCGCTTTCTTGGTAGAGATTGGAGATCCGTTTGATATATTGCCGTGTTTAGGGCTTAGCTCACCCTCTGACTTCATTACTCATGCTCGGGCATGGATTATCTCCCTACATTTGGTTTGAGGGCATGATTACTTACCACCCTTTGGCCGTGATGTGTCGGTTTGACCGGTTTCAAGATTTTCATCATGTATGAGGCGGTGAGTCGGTAGCTTCGCGTCACCATTTGTCGGCGGAGACAGATCCGGGTTGTATACTGTTGGGATCGTCGAGTTGCATTTGAGTTTTTTGTCGATCATCGAGGTTGTTCTGCGAGTATTCCGCATGGATGGAGCGAGAGCTGCATCATTTGTGGCGGTATCCACAGTCACGAGGATTGATTACGGCGATGAGGAGCTATATAGAATTTGTCATTCCCCCGATGACTTGGCTTCTTTGAAATTTGCCGACATTTGTGATAGATTCTCCACCCAGAGTGCTGCTTGTTACTCGGTATTCGACACTGACATTTGGGCGAGCTTACATCGATGACTATGATGAGAGATCGGGCTAGGGCCACGATGTTGTGACTCTTGATGAGAGAGATCTGGCTCTGTTAGAGAGGGATGAGGCTAGATCGGCCGAGGATGCATTGATAGTTGAAGCGGGATCTTGCCTTATATCTGCTAGGGATGTGGCCCATTCGCGAGAATGACACTTGGTGAGATCCCGGATGATGGTCGGTCTGGTAAGCATGAGTGCTTACATTGATGAGCATTATGTCACCATGCGGTTAGCCTACGATCTGCTAGCTCGTGTAGATACCCTTTGGCGGGAGCTTGCGGCGTTACCTCCGTCTTGAGAGAGGATGCTATGTTAGATCGATAGTCGCATACATCTGGATCTGTAGATAGCTTTTATATTTTCTGCACGGACTAAACTTAGCCATTTTGTCATATACAACCACGGATGTATATATCAAGCGATTATTATGTATGGCGGGGAAATATATTTTGATTCACTTCCCTTTTAGTTATGCCTTGATACTTGCTTGATATTTTACTGTTTCTCCGGGGCCTTTGATCTTGATGCATTACGAACTTATCCTTGATAGATGGACATTGAGGCGTCATGAGGTCTCTCGAGCGGATCATTGATTTTTGAAAATCCCTACCATCTTTGGTGTCTTGGGATTTGGTATCAGTATGGAAAAAAAATGGAGGAGGGTGGTCTCTTCTCTCTACGAGATTGACCGCTTTCCACGGATGGTGTGATACTTCTATTTGTGAGAAGCCTAGTTAATTCCATCTCTTATGGGTTGGTATTGCTCTTTGAGGCACGATCATGACTTAGATGGTCATAGAATCTTCTATTTGTGAGAAGAGGTTGGATAATTCCATCCCTTTGATGCGAAAGCAGATGAAGTGGGGCAATTTGAAGGTTGATCGATCTGCAAGTGTGACAAGTATGTTTGTTACGGTAGGGGTTAGGCGCACCATGAATGGTTGCTACCTCGTCTCTATTGAAGAGGAGATCAAATCTGCGTAGTTCGAACCTAGTGTAGGAGGTTCAAGCATTTGAATCTGGAAAAGATGAGATGGGTGTGTTTTGTTGTTTTGTTGTTTTGTGAGAAGAAAAGGGGAGAAATGTTTTTGTTTTTTTTCTTTATTGCGTAGGGCCATATAGAATATGGTTGCCTCGTACCCCGGGTGTCGGGGAGATCGGTCGGCGTAGTTCGCCCTCGGGGACGAATCGCGGTGAAGAAGCGTAAATCCCATGTGCGAGGCTATCTTGCGGGGAGAAGAAAGTTTAATCCATAGAGGATAAAGCGCGATTGTGGAAAAAGTTTAATCCCATCTTGAGGGCTGAAGCGGTGTGAAAAGTTTAATCTCGTCTTGGGAGAAGTAGGTGTGAAAAGTTTAATCTCGTCTTGGGAGAAGTAGGTGTGAAAAGTTTAATCTCGTCTTGGGAGAAGCGGTGTGAAAAGTTTGAAATGAAGTGAAACCGAAATTTCTTTGGTTTGAAGTGTATGTTTCCACGAGGCGCGAAGAGTTTGTAAAAAGGAGAGAGGGTTCAAAAGCCGGAATGGTGGTGATTGGATGATCAAAAGCCGGGATGTTTGTTTGATGGTAACCGGACATAGTAATCGATTTCACGGTGTCCAGAGTTGATAAGTTGTGGAAATTCATCGCCATCCATTTCACTGCAATCTGAGAGCACCTCTGTCGATACTTCTTTTGATAAATGGGCCTTCCAGTTAGGAGCGAATTTTCCCTTAGATTGATCTTGGTTGTCGATGATCTTCTTAAAAACCAAGTCGTGTTGTTTGAATTGCCGTAGTCGGACTTTTTACATTGTAGGATAAATGCGATCCTTTAGCGATCTCTTGACCATGGAAGATAGCCGCGGTTCGCCTTTCATCTATCGAGAGACAATTGGTGATACATCTTGTACCCATTGGTCTTCATCAAGTGAGCATCCATTAATACTACGAGGGATTCCATTTCCACTACATGGGAACCTTTGCTTCCATCCATAGACTAACAGTAGGGGTTGCCCGGTGGAAGCCACGCATTGAAGTTACATGTAGGCTAATAAAGTTAGGGGCAAGAAGTCGGGCCATCCTTTGTGATTGGCGGACATTTTACGCATGATCTTCTTGATGTTTTTATTAGCCGCTTCAACAACACCATTCATCTTTGGTCGATAGATGTGAGTTGAGATGTTTGATGTGGAATTTTTGCATAATTCCTCCATCATGTTGTTGTTGAGGTTTTAGCATTGTCGACCTGATGACCTCTGGTTGTCCATATCGACAAACAACATTTGTTTACGATGAAAGCAATGATGACTTCTTTAGTAACCACAGGGAAGGAAGGCTGCTTTGACCCATTTGGTGAAGTAGTCGATCATGGTGAATATGAATCGATGTCCATTCTTGGCTTTGGGCTCGATGGGCCGATCCGTCCATTCCCCACATTGAAAAGGGCCGTGGCGAACTCATATTGTGGAGTTCCTTGGAGGCGTGGATAGCATTCCCATGGATCGACATTGATAGCACATCTTGGCGTGATCATCACGATCGACTTTGAGTGTAAGCCGATAATGTCCGATTACGAGAATTTTCTTGACAAGTAGGGGTCCGCTCGTGTGATGTGGGCGCATACTCCACCATGGATCTCATCCATGAGTCTTTGAGCTTGGTCTTTGTCCGGACATCGAGGAGACCTAATCCTGCATCTCTTTTTGTAGAGTGCATCTCACTTTCGGTAGAATTTCATAGCAAGTCGATGAATCGCCTCTTCTCGGTTAGGCTCGCCTCGTGGGTGTAGATCCATCTCGTGAGATACTCCTTGATGTGTTGATACCAAGGTTGTGGATGGGGAGCAACTCATCGATACTTCTCGATGTAATTCCCATAGATTGGGGCTTTTCTGCATATGATCGTGATCTTGGCATGTTTTCCTTGTCGGGTATATAAACCGAGGAGGCCAACGTTGCTAATGCATCGCAAAGTCATTCTATTACGAGAATGTGTGAAAGGAGATTTCTTGAACTCAAAGCCATCTGTAGAGAACTTGGAGTGGTAAGGCGGTAAATGTAATTCTTTGGTTTGATAGATTCTGTGGATTGCTTGATTACCAATTGGAATCTCAAAGGCGATTCTTGCTTTGATACCCGTTGAGCAGGCAAGTTTGAGTCCCATAATCTGACCTTCATACTCAATTTGTGTTGTTGGTGTTGACAAAGCGCAATTTTGGCGGCTGACGGGATCTGCTCCCCGTCTGCCGGATATTAAAAGCTGCTCGGCTCGAGCCTTACGTATTAATGACCCCATCAAAATACATTTTCCACTCGACGGCATATATCGTCTTGATGTTATTATAGCTGAATTGTCATTACCCCTTCATCGGGAAAAATGCGTTTCTAAGGGTTTGTAATCCCTGCGGTGCGGTGACGATTGATCGCAATTCCTTGACCTTTGTGCCGGACTTTTGCGTCGTATAGGCGATGTCAATTTTTTTGTAGGATCAAGCTTGCCATACTGGACGATCGACAATTCGATATGGGTTTCTTTGAACACATACTTGAGAGGATCCACGCGGGATATGAGATGGGTTGTGTGACCATGGAGATAATGTTGTAATCTCATGGAAGCCCATGCTAAAAGCACAACAAGTCTTCTCGATCGAGTGTACTTGTGTTTCCGCGATCTTTGAATCTTTTCTTTGAGGTAATAGATAGCTCGTTCTTGGCCTCTATTGTCTTTTTGCCCTTGACATCTGACCCATAGCATTGTCATTTATGGGCGGTACATGAGCAGGGGAACATCATCCACAGGAGGTACCAAAAGCAGGGGGCGTTGATCAGTTGATCCTTGATTGTGAGGAAGGCTTTACGACACTCATCGTTCCATTTCATGGAGGAGTTCTTCCTTAACAATTTGAAGATTGGCTCATGAGTTCTTTGTGAGTTGAGAAATGAATCGGCTAATGAAGTTGATCCTTCCCAAAAATCCCGTATTTCTTCTTCTCATATCGAGGAATGGGCATTTCCTTGATGGCTGGATTTTGGTAGGATCGATTCAATCCTTTGTGGTGACTAGGAAGCCTAGCAATTTGCTGACTTAACACAAAAGGCGCACTTGGCGGGATTCAACTTCAAGTTGTACTTACATGACTGTTGAGCGACTTTTTGAGATGGTCTAAATGGTCATCCTCCTTAAAGGATTTGACAATGATGTCATCACATAGATCTCTATCTCCTTGTGCATTAAATCGTGGAAAAAGAGCCATCATAGCTTCATTTGGTAGGTTGCCGGCGTTGATGAAGCCGAATGACAATGAAATGTCTGTAGCAAAAGGTTCCCAGGCGTGATGAAAGTAGTTTTCTCACGATCTTCCTCGACAACCATAATTTGATGGTACCCATGAAAGCAATCGACAAAAGGAGTACATCATGCCGTATTGGCGGTATTGTCGATGAGAATGTGGATAAATGGTGCGGAAAGCTATCTTTAAAATGCAAGCTTTGTTCAAATCCCGATAATCCCGCAAACTCGCACCTTTCCCTCTGGTTTAGAGGCGGGAACAATGTTGGATATCCACTCTGGATATGTAGACACCATGATGATGCCGACTTGAAATTGTTTCACAATTTCTTCTTTGACTTTTAAACTCCACTCGGGTTTTGATCGCTTTGAGCTTTTGCCTAAGCGGCTTGAATCCTTCTTTAATGGGAAGGCGATGAAGAACAATGTCGGTGGACAATCCCACCATGTCTTCATGAGACCATGCAAACACATCACTGGAATTGGGTTAACGGTCTGACCATGTCATTCCATTTGAGTTGTGGTAAGGTGCGAACCAATCTGGATAAGCTTAGGGTTATCTAAGGTTAGAGATTGAAAAAGTGGTTTGATCAAGATTGGGTTTGGGTTTTCTGCGACCCATTCCTTAATCTCTTGAGGTGTCTCGATGTCCTCTTGGATGTCCATCAAGTGCGAGTCAACTTTGCATCAAAATTCTGACCCTTGTGGAGAGAAGGCACCTCATCGACAAATACGAGGCACATCTAAATTTGAGTCTGAAACAAAAGATGCTTTCACTTAATATATGCAAGTTATTCGATCATACAAAAGTGTTAGCATGTACGTGATAAAATAAGCTGCTAGTCTTTGTAAAGGAAAGCAAGCAATTAAAAAGTTATCTACGAGGCGGAGGATTTTACGCCCATTTTACCCTAAATCGACCCGATGCATGGAGTCTTTGCTCCAATTGTCGAGGAAAAGTCGATGGACTATGAGTGATAGAAGGATCGTCGGTGTCCTCCTTTCCGAATGATAACCATGACATCTGGGCAATCATCGTAAATGCAGGGGTGTATCTGTTTGTGTGTTCATCATGAACAATGGCGAATACTGCCATCATCAAGAAGCAAGGTCATGTTTACGTTTTCGTTCCTTTTTTTCTTAGCCTCGGGATCGGGGAATCGGCACCTCTTTAGCTTTGATTGTGGCTTTGGTTTTGAAAGCAACATATAGCCTGACATGTCTTTGGAACCTTTCTTGGAGATTGCATTAACTCGTGAGGTAAAAGGTATAGAAAAAATCATCGTCTTGTATGAAGTTTGAGGAACACTTTGTGCTTATGAGGATTCTGTGAGTGGAATTAGTAGAATAGCCTAGTCAAAATTTGTCCCAAATCATTTGGACATTTGGATAGGGTGCTTAATACCCATTGATCCTTACCAAGCCCCTTGTCGGGTTGATAACTTGATAACATCATTTCTTGAGTGGTGACATAACCTCGTCGGAAATCTTGGAGTGGGAAGTGGCGCTCAATAGAATGGTATTGCGTGTTACTCACTTCGAGAGTATGAAGCTGGCGGCTCAACTACGAATTGAAGGCGATAATTGGTAGAGTTCTGGTCTAGGACATTCCGGCTCGGCATTTGCGGTGACTAATTGTTGTTGATGATGTATTTGAGTTGTTGATGTAAGGTGGAGGAGCAGCTCGACCATGTGTATCCATGGTCTCCCCGATAGCGAGGTTGTATCTGAGTCGATCTTGAGGGCGTGGAAGGATCGTTGAATGTATTAGGACCAATCTCAATTGGCGATTCAATCTTTCAGCGAATTTCGTAGAGATCCATCAAAAGCTCGGATGATCGTATGGCTACTTTGGATTAAGCTTGAGATTGATATTCATCTTTACCGAGGTGGCATAAGGATGAGATATTTAGAGATGAACCTCCATCTATCGATACTCGGCTAGCATGTGCGGGAAAACAAAACTTTGCGATGTGCGGTGGTTTGCGATAATAGGTCCCGCCGGGAGGTATGTAAATCATCGATGAAGGATATCACATTGTTGTTGAAAATGTGATCAACCAAATGTTGAAATTTTTCCACATTCACTTGATTTTGGCGGGTAGGCTTCTTCCAAAACCTTTAGCAAGACCTTCGATGCTCCTCGGAAGAAAAACGAGTCGAAATTGAAATGCGGTGTGGAGCTTCTCATGTAAGCTTAAAACCACTTTGGCTTCATTGTGGCCCATAATGCGGAGGAATTTTCAATCTTCTCCATGGATGACTTCCCTTTGCTGTAGTAAGTAGAAGCGATAACCCGTTGAGGAAGGTACGAGTGGATTTTCCGCCCGACCTTTATAGCGATAGTATGAGGCGTGGATCCTTGACTTCTCCATAATTCCATGGAACTTGTGTAAGGTGACAACAGGATGTTGTGATGTCTGCAAGGTAAAGGAATTGGCTGCAGTGCGGCCACTTTCAAAGGATTATCGGCTCCTTTGAGATGAATTGGTTGTATGGGAAATACTTTGTGGTCTCATCATCCACTTGGATATAAGCACTCTTGATCCCTTCCATTGGGTAGGGCATGTATTCCCATCCTTGAGTTGAGCGAGTGTAATCATCCATTATTTGCGAGGACACTTGCATTATCGATAAGATTACGAATGAGATGGCGGAGTGCCCGACATTCTTCGTCTTTGTAATGGCGAGAATGTGAATGATATTGACACATTTCATCGAGTTGAAGCATACTGGGCGGGATTGATTGGAGGTAGAAGGATGTGATTCTTCCTTCGTTGATCAACATTTGAAGTATCTCCTCCATAGATTGGCCCAAATAGGTGAATTCCCTTTTATTGGCGAAATCGGCGGGCTTTAGCACTTGCTAAGCTTCTGACCTTATCCTCCATAGCCCGCTTTACGAAGGTGTTGATGAAGCATTCATAACAAATGGAAGGAGATAGGCATCTCTCTGCTGATTAATTGGCGTGTGACTTGATGATGGTGGGTCACGGTTACGCGATTGCTCGATTTGTTTGCAAAGAGCTTTCATCTTTCGTTCCATAGTAAAGCTGGAACTTTGCATAATCCCATTTATCAACACCGTCTTTGATGGGTTGGGATGATTCATTAGTAGAATTGGAACCATGTCCAGTGCTCCAACTGATCATGTTGACCTCTTCTTCTTTGTGTTGAGGAAGAGGGTTGTCTTTGCGTGAGGTTGATCGGGTTTAGTGACCACGATCTCACCATTGTCTATTAGATCTTGAATCTTATGTTGAGGCCCAACAATCTTGAGTATCATGTAAGGGTGCCCGGCATGGTAAAGCTTTCGAGTAGCATTGAAACCCCTCCCATTAGGGTTGGTGGTGGAAGAAGATGTGTAATTTTCTTACGAGCGGTCGGAAGAGCAAGAATATTCTCGGTGAGTCCCTAAAGGGTGTGAGCGTTTGAGGTGCTTTCTTCTCCACTTTTAGGTAATGGAGGGTTTGAAGATTGTCTTTGGAAAAGGGGAGTAGTTTCTCCTCTGCATAGGCATGCTTGGATTGCCTTTTTGTCCTTGTAGTATCGAGAAACATCCTCCTCTTTCTTTTTATGGACCCTCAAGAGTTGTTTCCATAAACCGAATTTGGATGTGCTCGACAATGACTTTAAAATGGCTAGGTCTTGAATTTTCTGGGACTTGATCCCATTTGACCATTTCGTAGTGTTTGATCATTTGAGGAAAATGGTTTGCCAATACCGGCTAGAACTCTTTCATAGAAAGGAGCTTCTGTATATCTATGAAAGTCATGACCATTTTGATTACATCATGGAAGGAATAACTTGAGCGACAAAAGGCGCCTCCACCTTTGAGCATACTCTCTGAATGACTCATTCATTTGTTTCTTGACCTTGGTAATTTGTAGTGCGGTCGGGAGCCATCTGAGATTGAAAAGCTGTATTGAGTGAGGAAGGCGTGGGCGGCTCTTCCCAACTATGGATCTTAGAGTTGTCTAATCGGTATACCATGAGCAGGCTTCTCGGTCGGACTTTTACGAAAGCAATTTGCATTGAGACTTTTCATTCTCGACATAAGACCCAAGTTCTCAATGAACACTTTTAAATGTGTATAAGGATCCCTAATCCATCGTATTTCTCAAAATCGGGGTCTTAAATTTCTCAGGATAATGAACACGGGGAATATGCAAAGGTGCGTATATGGCTCTTTGCCATGAGTTCCAATCCCTTTAAGAACACGAATGGTTTCCTCCATTTGAAGGACTTTCTTCACGATGTCATAGTTATGCGGATCTCTTTGGAGATGGGTGCCTTGAGGGTCTTTGTTGGTTGTATCAGTGATGTTACGGAATTGTTTTTCGGACCTTGAACTCCTTGTGTAAAGGGCTCTCGTATGTGTAGGTATCTTACGTACCTGAGTAGGTGGTGTAATTCTTTCGGTAGAAACAACCAAGTGCATGATTTGTTTACTCAATCCGTCAAATTCTTCTCGGGAAGCGAGTTAGGCTATTGGGAAGAAGACATGATTGGTATTTGTGAGGCTTGTGGCCTTTTGGATTTTGAAGCGGAGTATGAGCCCAATTGCTTCCTACAAAAGACTTACGTAGTTTAGTCTTAGGGTAATGTAAATATTATCATAACATGTCCGTTTTAGGAATTTGTCTGTAAAGCGGTTTGTTAATTGATAACATGTCATTATGAGATATTCTTCATATTTTCCATTACATATGGATGAACATGGAATAAAATTACAAGTAAATGCTTTTGCTTTTACAAGTAATTGAAAATGGAAAGCATGAAGAGACTTTCCTCGCGTTTGGTTTATCGGTGACTATCTTAGGGTTACTCTCATGACTTTTTCGGCATGAAGGTTCCCGAGATCATCATGCAATCTACTCGGCGGGAAGTTAATCGGTCTTTCAATTGGAAGCGAATCTGAGTGGTGCCTTTCACGAGCCAGGGAATTATTCTTCTTACAGGTCGATAATCAAACAAGCAGGATAGCCTCTGGTGGAGGACCACACAACATACATTCACATCTGCGTGTCTCACCATTTATGCAAAATGATGACATGTGTGAAGCACTAATATCTGAGATAGATATTTAGCGGTGCGATAATTAAGATGCATTCGTACACATTCATCGAGAAATGTAAATGCAACATTCACACACAAGCATATAACAATTTTGAAAAGCTTGAAATAGCGGCTTAAGCCCTCTTCTTTGGAGTCCCAATGAGTCGCCACTGTCGGCGTCGGGATTTTTGAGTGTCCCTTTTCGTTACTTGTTCTTTGGTGTTCTCATGTTAATGTGAGATTTGTTTGAAAAAACAAGTGAAAAAGGTCGACATGTATAATGTCGACGATTGACTTTAAAAGTCGCCGGTTGGTGTATTTATTTGGTTGCACCTGCTTGTTAGAAAAGGTTAGCACATTGACCCAGTGATTTGACAACTGCTAAATGGTCTGTGAAGCAAGAGATTCATTAAGGGTTGGGGCTTGATTATGCGGGGAGGAAGGTGTTAGGCACCCCAGACATCCGTGTTACCACGGTGGCCGCCACTTTTCAAAGAAATTGTTATATGATGTGTGTGTGTGTGTGTGTGTGGATCGATGTGCAATTATTTGAAAGTAGTGTGAGGCCTCGTTCGCACCTATATACACAAGAGTTTGAATTTTATAGGAAAATTCAATTTTAACCAAGATATAGCAATGAAGTTTTGTAAAGAGGTTTTTCAAACCACATGCTCAATAGGAATTGAGACCTTTTCATACTTCCATTTTTTATTAAATGTTAAACTTGTTTGCTTTTATTTTTGAGATCTGAAGCATCCTCGAGAAAATAATATCTGATGATCTTAGAACTCCTTATGGGCATAATGACCATCGAGGAAACTTCGGAACCTTTGTAAAATAATGTACAAGTTACTACTGACTAAAAATGTCCATCATGGGAGCCAAGAATCTAGGTTGATGGTGAACACTGTGATCACATGATTCTAGGCTCACGTAATCTGCAATTTGTATGGAAAGCGTAAGCGATATATATATATATATAAAAGCGATATATATATATATATATATATATATATATATATATATATATATATATATATATATATATATATACATGATCAACCACCACAAAAAAGCAACTCCATGGGGATCGAAATGTAAATAAAGCGATAAATGCTATCAATTTGCCACGAAGTAAACTCGAGCGAGGACAAAAATGTAAATAAAATTTGTAAAAAGCGATCAAGCGCCACGAAGTGAACTCAGGCGGAACGAAAAAAAAAAATTTGTAAAAAGCCACGGAGGAAACTCGGGCTGGCAGAATGTATATATATATATATATATATATATATATATATATATATATATATATAATATATAAAGCGATATTATAGGATGTAAATTCAGGGCTCATCGGATATGTATAAATGACAATTATATATATATATATATATATATATATATAAGCGAGTAAGCGCATAGGATATAAAATCGGGCTCATCGAGATATATATGCGATTATATATATATATATATATATATATATATATATATATATATATATATATATAATATATAATTAAACGCTCAGGATGTAAAATCCGGGCTCATCGGAATGAGTCGACCACGGATTTATATATATATATATATATATATATATATATATATATATATATATATATATATATATATATAATAAAGCAAATCAGCGCTCGGGCCAAAATGCAAGGCTCAATCGAGGCATAACTTTCGATAATGTTAGTCCATATATCTGAAATATATACATATATTAGTATATATATCTGAGACAGAAATGAAAACCACGGATGAAAGTAAAGGCGAAACATACTCACTGCGACTATCAGCGTGTACAACGATTGTGTGATATATGAGAAAGAGGCTTTATAGAATATAAGAAGGCTTACGAGTGTCTTTGCCAAAGTAGACTTCTTAGACTTTAAATGGATAAACACTCGACTCCATGGGATAAAAAGTAGCTATATGTGAGCTAACTAGTGTTTAAAGAAGAGGAAACACTTTCGAAAAGATGTGTGTATGCGAGTAAAATGGGCAGGGCTTCCTCGCCTTTTTCCTTCTCTCTCTCTCTCTCTTGAATGGGTGACCCCTCGGCCTATATATATATATGGGCGATGGCAGTACACTGTACTTGCCAGTATACATGATTATACTACTTTGGTGGTCGTACGGTTGGTCGTGATGGATCCGAGCCTCATGGGTCCCATCGTCTCGTAATACGTGCGATGTGATCGTGCACTTATAATAATCCGCTCGAACTTGCGAGAACTTCAATCCGAGCATCAAGCGAAGTATATCATGTACTTCTTCGGATCGCTTTGTGAGAGATTCGTAATGACATGGATTAGAGGTTGTGCGAAGTCGGGAAGAGGGTTTATGCCCATGGTCTTCAAGCTTCAAATTCTATCAAAATGCGCCCACGTAATAGTCACTCGGGATTGTCGATCCTCGGCTCTTGTGGGACATTGTTGTTGTATGTATGTATGAAGTGTTGAGGCGGCGTGCCATTGTTTGAAGAAGAACAAGATGACGTTTGACTCCTTGGAGGGGTTATCGCCGGTTTGAGTTGAAAAGTAGGCGTTGCTCGAGGAGTTTACGGTGAGATTGGACTACTTGTTGGTATCTTGCGATATCATCTTGTTGGCGTGGATAGATGGCGTTGTGACTCCTCTTGGGGTTATCGCCGGTTTAAGCGGAAAGCGAGCGTTGCTTTCGGGGTTACATCGAGATTGAATTTGCTTGTTTGTATGCCTCCTTTGTCATCTGGATTGAAGGTGATCATCGCGTATTTTGAAACAAGCATTTCCGGGGTTATCATTTGGAGCGCAATGGCATCCTTGGGGCTATCACCAAGGATGGGGTTCTCTCTCAGTGTTGTCTGGGAGGGGCGGGGCCGAGCGTCAGCGGTGTTATCGGCGAGAGGCAGGAATATCTCTCTCGGTGTTGTTCTTGGGTCTTTTGATCTGCATATCTAGGGGTTATCTCAGAGATTGGAAATAACACTCTCGGTGTGTGTTAGGGTTGAGATGATGTTCGGTTTGTGTTCGGGTTGGAGTTGAACTTCCGGTAGTATCCGGGATGGATGTAAGTTGTCTTTCGGGGTTATCTCAAAAGACAAATCTACCCTCCTGTGATGTTAGGAATAGGAGTGCGAGAAAATTTGAGAAAATTTTGAGTGTGTTTGAATTGTTATTTTCACTGCAAATTTTGATCTAAAACTTGTTGTCCATTATATTTTATATGATTTATTGAAGGCTAACGATAATTTGTTGTTCATTATCTTAGTCATAATATTCTTTACTGGGCTAGTTGAGCTCATCATTTTTCTTTTTGTTCCATTTTTCTTCTCAGGATGTGAGAATTTAGCAGGAACTAGTTGGGGTATGGAGTGATGGTTCAAGATAGTTATTTTAGCAGTCCTCACTATTTTGTAAAATAGTGCATCAATAATTATAATGAGGACTTTATCTTAGTGTGAATATTGTCTAGAAGATAATTTTTGTATTTAAACTTATAGTTTATGTGTTGTCATATTTTGCGCGACAATTGTATTAATGAAGTTGTAGTTGTTTCTGTAACATGTATTTGGCGACTTAGAATGAGTGATGTATATCTATTTTGGAGGAGTCACATAACCCTTTCCTCGACAGAACTTTCTAGATATTGTCAATAATGCAAATAATAATATGAATAATTGTGTCGTCTCAATTATTGATTTAATAATATAAAATATTGTGCAGATGATACTGTGACATTAACTAAATCAATAATATCTGCAGATGATACAGTGACATTAATTAAATCAATAATATGAGATACTATGCAACAATTATTGTAGCAATAATTGAATAAAAATGAGTGACTTCTTACGTAAGAATCAATAATCAAAGATATTGTGCAATTGAATGAGTGATGTATACCTATTTTGGAGGCGTCACATAACCCTTTCCTCGACAGAACTTTTTAGATATTGTCAATAATGCAAATCATAATATGAATAACTGTGTCGTCTCAATTATTGATTTAATAATATAAAATATTGTGCAGATGATACTGTGACAATAATTGAATCAATAATATGAGATATTATGCAACAATTATTGTAGCAATAATTGAATTAAACTAAGTGACTTCTCACGTAAGCATCAATAATCAGAGATACTGTGCAATACCGTGTGCTATTGTGATACCACGCATATTACTGTACTTTTATCACCGGGTATTTTAATAGTTTTAACGGTAAAAGCCTTACCGTTATTTTTATAAAAAGGTTATTTTTGTCGCTTTCTAAATTCGACAATAATTCTATTGTGGGGTCCACCAATGATTGTGCATCCGTACCGATATTCCCGACAAAAAGAATATTCCCCGACCAAACGAATATTTTATGACAACTTGCTTACTTTATAAAATTTATAAATATTACCCATAACTATAACATTAAGTCAAATCCACACCTTATTATTCAAAATAATATTTAGAGAAAAATTTAATCTTTATTCATAAAAGTTAATGTCTTATATTAAATTTAACAAACTTTTAATGAGCCAAAGTATGGAAATTGGGCTTTTCTAGCCCAATATAGATTACTAGCCGTACTACCCGTGTCAAGGATCAGAGAGTGAGAGAAAACAATTTTTTATCTTTTGAAGTTAAAAAAGATATAATGGACAGTGAGATTTATTCCAAACTTTGGACGATTCTGATTGTTTATTAGGGTGAGCGAGAAATTCCAAATCAATTGTGTTTTGTTAATTAGATAGTCCAAGATTAAATCAACATATAAACAAGGTAACCCAGGTTACTGAAAACGATGTCGTTACAGGATGACAATAGTTGGTAAGATATATGGGGTCACCGACTGTATCTAAATCTTATATCAAAAAAACAGAGGAAAACAAAAGAGTGAATTTGGATTCTTCGGATTCTTTGGTTTATTTAGGCGAAAAACATTTTTTTTAGGGTTTTTTAAGTTTTGGATAAAGAAGAAGATGGCTACGCCAGCAAATTCTTCCAGCTCCGATTCTGAGCCGGAAATTGATAACAGTTCTAGCCCTAACCCTAGTTTAACTTCGAATGCATTAGCCATCAGCAATCAGTCGAGTCCACCTATCGTTTGCCTCTTTAAGTTCGCCGGAGATTCCGTTGCCGGTGCTTTCATGGGCTCCGTTTTCGGGATAGGTTATCTCTCTTTCTTTCATACGTTGATTGATTATCTGTTTGGGAAATTTTTTTTCAGTGTGTTTGAATTGGGTTTGTGAAATATCATCCTGATTACTTTTTGTGCGTTTGTTGGTTAGGCATAATTTGCTTAGCGAATTATATTTCCACAGGCGTTTTTGTAATTTTCACACTCAACAAAAATATGAATAGAAATACTTGTGGAAGTAACAGTTGCTCGTGTAATGTTAGATGTGAGTTTGTTTGATTATTATTTGTTTTTAGAGTGTAATTATGAATTGTAATAAGTTCAAATATTTGTTGATTAGAGTCCTATTTATCAGAAGTGTGGTAGTGATAGAAGAGGTTTGTTCCATCATTCCATGAATCAGTGTATTTCCTTGATTCTAGGTTTAGTTGCTGAATATTTACTGAATTATTATTCAGTAAGTGATAAATGGGAGAAAATATGTTAAGTTTATGAACTAACTAGGTGTCACAACCATTGTGAGATCTTGGTTTCTTCTGTCAAACCAATTCTATCCCTTTGTAAAGTGATCCCCTAACTTTACCAAGATAGCTCCTGTACAGATAAACCTTCTATTGTACTGCCAAAGTGGTATCAAAGCTTACTAATGATGACCAGTGAGTATTCTTTCTTAATTTCCATCGCATACATAGTTGTAAAGTCGTTTGCAAAGTCGTTTGTAAAGTCGTAAAGTGGAGTCGGTGGTGGAGAGCTTAATCGACTAGGTGCCCAACTAGTCGTCCATAAGTCGACAAGTCATTTCCTATGTACAATTTATACATCTAAATTTATATATATACACACACACACACACACACACATATATGTACATTTGACATTATTATTTCAAAATATTCAACACTATCAAATACTATTGGCAACACAAATATATTAATATTTCCAAAACCAAAGTCATTTGATATTTTTTTTAAAAAACTACTAAAGCAAGTCATTATTCATTACTACTCAAATAAGTAGCAAATAGCAACAAGCAGCCAAGCATGTCATTAAATATACAATATACAATACTAATTATTATACATTTCTACTTAATATATTATCTCTATACATTAAACAGGATACATGGAGGATGACCCAAGCAGAATAGATGCATCATTAAAATATACATTAAACATAATACATGCACGGAAATTAGAAAAGGAATTGGCCAAAAAAAGGCCAAAAATCAACAACCACCTAATCTGATTGATACTTGTTGGTGGAATTAAAATAAAGAAAAAACAGTAAATAACAACCACATGATACTATGCATTAAACTTAATGCATGCATTGTCCATTAGAAATGGAACTGGCAAAAAAACAACTACCACACAATCTGCTACTTGTTGGTGAAATTAAAAAAGAAAAAAGAATGGAAAAACTAAACAAGTCAACATTAAACAACCACATGATTCTCGCTGGCAGTAAAAAGAAGAAGAAAGAAGAAAAAGTAAGAAGGAAAGAGAAATAGAAGAAATAGCATGAAGAAAGAAGAGGAAAAGAAGTAGCAGGAAGAAGAAAGATGAAGAAGAAGAAGACTTCAATGTAATTTGTTAATGTCGAAGGTGCTTGCCAAAGTCACCAATGCTTGGTACTCCTCTCTATCTCGACTTTAGGTTTAACAAGTCAATTTCAGTCTCTGACCAAGAAACTCATTGCCAATCGCCGACCCAATCACCAAAGGAAGAAGATGTAGTAGCTGATGAAGAAGAAAGAAGGGATGAAGCTGTTTGCAGTTGCCGATGAAGAAAGAAAGAGATGAAGTTCTCTCCTCTTGGGTATCGACTCCAAATCCTTAACTTTTTTGATTGTGCAAGTCCAGCCTTGTTTATTTTTTACAATTTGGACCTTTAATTGGGTGGGTATAAGTGGGTTATGGGTCATTCGATTAAATTTGGAGATTGTTAGTAAGTCGTTTGATTTGAAGCAAAGCGAGCAAGTTGTCCAAAATCTAGTCGACGACTAGTTCATGACTTAGTGACAAAGACCAAGTCGATGCCTCGACTTGCCCCTCCTGTGGTGACCGGACGACTAGTTTAGTCGCCGACTAGTCGTCCAATAAACGACGACTTAACAACCCTGATTGCATAGTTATTAGGTTGTATAAGTTCAGACATTTTTTTAGGAGTGTAGTTGTTTGAGATATTTACTAGTATCAGTGTTCTTAAAATCCCCGTCTAGGTCCGCCTAAGCCCCGCTTAGGCGCTAGGCTCTCCCTTGGCGCCCCGCCTAGGCGCTAGGCCCCCCTGGCGCCTCACCTAAGCCCAAGACAACAAAAAAATTCCTCCAGGGGCCTAGGCGGAGAGTTTTTATTTATTTTAATAACTAACCAAATCAGATCTTGATATATTTATTTTTCTAATGATTTACATATATTCATATCTGAGGTTGTAATATATCAAATCACAACAAGAATTGAACAATATCAAGTCAAAATGGATAATTTTATTATAGTTGTAATTTTTTGAACTTGTACCAACTTCAAATTATATAAATTATGATACATTTGTAATATTTAGTTTAATTCAATATAATTCTTCAATTTTTGTTTAGTTTCTTGAGTTTTAATATTGAATTAAATTCTTGAAATTTTAAATTTTATTATTTAATAGCAATCTTATTTATGAATAAAACTAATACGTTAAAAATGTGTTTGAACTTTGAACAATTGCATGTTTGTGTTTGACATTTGACATTTGACATTAGCAATATGGATATGTGTTTGAACTTTAAGCAAATGTTTTTATTATCTTTATTATAGATTGTTTTGCTTTATATTATTATTTTGTTTGGATAAATGTAAGATAAAATATTAAAATTGGCTTAAAATAAAAAATGCCCCCTCGGCCGCCCGGCGGCCTTCCGTCTAGCGCCTTTTAGAACATTGACTAGTATTAGTAATATTGTAATGATAAAAGACTTTGATAGCATGAATCTCTGATAGCATATTTATTAACTTGATTAGAGGAGTGGTTGTTGATTATTTGCTAACTTGTTATAATGTTATTCTATACTCTATTTAATGAAAATGAATAAATGGGAGAAACATCTCTAACTTATAAACTAGACGTGTAATTGTTTGTGAGGTAAACCGATCAGTTTGCAATGGAAGGGATAAAATCTCGTTGATAGAGGAAACTAAGAACTCACAAGCATTCACGTGTCTAGTTCATAAGCTCAAGATATATTATCCCATTTATTTATTTCCCATAAAATAGAGATTACTATGTAAGAACATCGTAAATGATCTACAACTTCTTGAATCAAGAATTAAATTAGCCAACATAGATTAACCTTATTTTACCACTACTACAATACTAATTGTTGTGTGATTGTGAGCTAAATTCTCAATTTTTTATTTCTCTATATCGTGAGACGTTTATTCACAACAATTGTTATCAAAGCTTGGTTCTTTAAGCAAAATGTTTGGCATGAAAATTATTAAATTAATGCAGAGAAATTTGATGGGAGAATCCACTTTGGCTTGAGGCGAATTCAAGTCAAAGATGTGATGATTCAATCTAAATTACACAAGGCGTTGAAGGGGCGGCTGACCCCTAATCTACTCTAAAAGAATATGAACATCCTCATGGCATGCCGCTAGTATCCAAAGTTTCCATGAAAGAAGATGTGTACCACTAGCGGGTTTTTTGCACACAGGCATTGGTTGGCATTGTTGGAAGAGGTGTGGTGATTTTGATGTCAACGGCTGATGAACTTCCTGGAAAGCCAACGTGAAAGTAGCGCCATAATTTTTCAACAAGTTTGTTCAGCATGAAAAATCTTAGAATTGTTGATTTTGAGTGTATGTGTACTCTTTATGGTGGAGTGTGATCATTCTCTATACCTAGAATTATAACTGTTGATGAAGACAGTGATAGCAGAAGCCATGAAAATTTTTAGAATGATTGATTCTGAGTGTGTGTACTCTTTATAGTGGAGTATGATAATTCTCCATATTGAGAATTATGACTGTTGGTGAAGACGGTGATAGCAGAAACTATGGTGATTATTTTATTTTAACCGAGGAGGAGTTTGTTAGAATATTGGTTAAAATCAAATAATGCATGATTGGTTTTGTAAATGTATCTTCCATTATCCGAATGATGGAGGTAGGAATGGTGGAGACTAATGATAGATGTAGTGATTGGTCTTCAGCCATCTTTTTGTGCAAAGAAAAATCGGTTAAAGGCTTGGGAAATATAGAAAAAAAAAATTGTCCTTTTTTGTTAGTGGCTTGGGCAAGTTAGGGAATGAGGCAGATAATTTTGGGAAGAAAAAGAAAACATAAATGTGGTACATGTTTTTGCAAAGTGTTTCCCCACCCACAAATTCAAGGAAGAAAAGTGGAAGAAGAAAAAGATAGGTACTCTACCTATTTAATCTCCCTGCTTGCCAAAGCGAAGTATGTAATAAGTCAGATTTCATCTGAGAGAGTAATACCATCCGGGAGAAGGGTGGAAGAGAGAGAAGTACCTATCCAAAAGGTAGAAGGATAAGAGGTATCCAAAGAGTTGGAGAGTTTTGTGTGGGAAAATTCTTTGAAGAAACATGGTTTCTTCTTCTTCCCACCAAAGTTGTCAGCCTCTTTTTCTAACTTGTCCAAGCCACTAACAAAAAAAGACAAAAAAACCTTTTTTGTCTTTCCCAAACATTAACTTATTTTTCCTTGCACAAAAACAGGACCCGCCACTACATCCATCATTAGTCTCCACCATTCCTACCTCCATCATTAGGATAATGGAAGACACCTTTAGGAAACCAATTATTCATTATTTGATTTTAACCAATATTCTAACACTACGAATATTTGTAATATGATAATAATCTATGACCCTAGAACGAAATATTTAGACTTACTCAAACTAATATTTAGACCTTAATATTCAAGAACTATGGGTAGGAATAGTGAAACAAACTCATACTCAACAATCCTTCCCCTTCAAAAACTAGCCTTGTCCTCAAGGCTAACCTTTTTCACCCATAACAACATAATTTTCATTCCCTTCTCTACTGCAAGACTCAATTAAACACTTCTGATGTGTTTGGTTGCAGTGTTGCAAGCTTTATAGAAGCGGTCTTATACAATTGCTGAAGACTTGGTTTGATGGCTACGACATCTACCATAGTAGTGTTCTTCATTCCCGCTTAAGAAATACTCATTTTCCTTGCCTATGTATTAAACCAGTTTTTTTGCCAACCACCTTTGAATTGTGTTATGTGCTCTTTGAACAGTTTCCGTCTGTAGAAGCTTTGTGTAAGATCTTCAAAGAAATTGATTTGAGTTGGGCCATAGCAAGAGTTGAATCCTCCAATGACACTATTGTGTTTTTCTGTTTGAGTACCATAACTGCTCATCTTCCTCCAAATGGAAGGATGCCAAAGCCACCTGATCTTCTTTTGAAGTTTTCCGAGTCTAAAAATTTCTCAGCCCTACACAACCTACTTGCTGGATCTTCCCCTCCATTGAGGAGGGGAATATCGAGTTTAGTAAGTGTAAGTGCAACTGAGCCATGTAACCTAGCAGTGTTATTACCCTTTGCATCATGCCGTCTGGTTCTGGTATTACTGTTAGATGATTTTGATGTTCAACTTACCATATTTGATATGGACTATATTTACAGTTGCATGTTCATAGTTTGTGTATATATAGGTTGAACGTAGAAGTAATTTGATGGTTGGCAGGTTTTTCCCCGTCTCCTCTCATTTACCAAGTTTGAGTCCTAAAAGCCAAATTTGGCAACCTTTTTCTTTTAACAAAAGTTTCTCCCCTTTTGAGCTCTATAAACAAAATTGTACTACTGAAAGTGATTTATGTTTTTCTAATGAAAAGAAAGGAAATGGTGGTTATGATTTTGTATGAGTTTGTTTGTTTGGATTTTATATTTCGAGTGATGTGGGATTTTGCTCTTATCATGGTAATGTAACTTTATGTAAAAATAGAAGTGAGGAATATTCAATAATTCTGGTTGTACCTTTAGTTTATTACCCTTTCTCCATCAGTATGTGTTTTGAGTCGTAAGAGTTATATTTTGCTATTTGAACAAGTTCCCATTTTTGGTCCAACTGAGGCATATCCATGAATCTGATGTTATTTATCGACTTATTTGGTTACTGTATATGATGAATGTAATCGGAACTCAATACCCTATTTAACCGGAAGATTCCTTGAGATTGACTGAGCATAAATATTATATCTGATTGAGCAGACATGTCTGTTTATTTTGCTACTGTTTATGTGCATGTTACACTTTTGTATCAGGCTCTGGATTAATTAAGAAGAAAGGATTTAAAGGATCTTTTGCAGAGGCAGGATCTTCTGCGAAGGTATGGGAAATCCTTTTGTTTTAGACTTGTATAGTTGGTTTAAGTACTTTCTAGGCCCCTTGAACTGTAGATTTATTGGCATCTAGCAATAAATTGTTGTTTCGTACCAGACATTTGCAGTTTTGTCTGGAGTTCACAGCTTGGTTGTCTGCTTCTTGAAGAGGCTACGAGGGAAAGATGATGGTATAGCATCTCAACCCAAGAACTTGGGGGACTTTCATGACTGTTATATTTATATGGGCGAATGACAAAAATGTCCCCCCAAGTTTGGCCGAAAAGCAATTTGTCCCTCAAAATTTGAAAATCGCCAATCAATACCCAAGTATTTTAAAACAACAATTATATTCCCTTTTGGCCGGTCGGATCATATTCCCTACCGGAAATACAGTTTGACTATAATAATTTATTTGACCGTTTTTAATAGCGTACACTTTCAAAAAATACTTTAATATTTTTGTAAATGTTATTATGTGGGCAAAAATGTAATAACACAAATATAAAAAGTAAAACATAAAATTAAAAATACTTTCCTTTTCTAATTACAATCTAACTAAAATAAAAAAAGGAAACTGATATTTTCACATGAATCTATAGCGACACTTTTCATGTGAAAATATCAAAAAGTCATGTGGAAATATCAATTTCCTATAAAAATTAATCACCCAAACAAATTCCAACAAGAAAAATTCCCAATTCTACCTTCTTCACCTCAAAATTAAAACCCTAACATTTAGGAAATCCCTCCACTTTTCTTTTCACTACAAGGAGATTAACAACAAGCCAAAATAAAGCACAACCCAAGTGTTCAAATCAAGGTTTGTCACCGCGTTGGGCCACCACTGACTAATTCATCTTCCTGCTCATCTTCTTTGCCATCAGCTATTTTCCAAGGCAAAATCGACATCAGCTTATGATGATTCCCTCTATCATCTCCTAATTCCTCCAGTTTCTTATTCTGTTCATGCTCTTTTTTCTTTAAATTTTGTTGGGGGTTAATTTGGCTTTTCATTCCTTATATCAATTGATGAAAACCCATTTCTCTCTTATCCTTCTATTCAGATTAATCCATGTTTCTCAACTAGTTCATGCCCTTCTTGAAATCAATTCACACATTAATAAGGGAAACTCTGTTTTTTAATGGTGTATTTTGATTACATGTTTCATAAAATTAATCATACCAAAAGGCTAGTTCATGATGGCACTCATTTTTCAGTACATTTCAACTCCGGAGGGTTTGGGTCGTCTTTTCGAGGAGTGGAAAGGTTGAGAATAGCAGAGGGGGAGGAGGAATTAAGGAAATCTGGATTGGCGGCAGAGAAGAGGTTTTCATATTTGAATGTTTAATGAGTGATGAAAAATGTTTAGCCAATCTATTATTTTTATATTTTGTTTTAATTTTGTAATAACTATTTAGATATTAATATTCAAAATACATGTATGGCTACGGTTTAAAAAATGTATAATACTTCAAGTTTGTAGATAATTAGTACATATAACATAAAAAAATTGACATTTGGCAATTTCCAGCAAGAATATGATTGGACTGGCCAAAAGGGAATAGAATTGTTGTTTTAAAATACTTAGATGTATTGATTGACGATTTCTAATTTTTGCAGGACAAATTGCTTTTCGACCATTTTTTTTTTTTTTTTTTTGGGGGGGGGACAGTTTTGTCAGTCGCCCTATTTATATTTATCTTATAATTTTTTTCCCTCTACAGTTATTAATGCAGGTGTAGCTGGATGTTGCACTGGCCTTGCTCTAAGTTTTCCAGGTATCTACATCATTTTCATTTCTCCATATCTAATTAACACGCATTCCCCTATTAATTGAGTTTCTATTCTACAATATTTATGCAATTGAAAATATTTATTCCAAATGTGCTTCTTCCTCCGTCTAACATTTCTACGGTGTTTGTTGTCTGCATCCTACTTTAAATAAGTTTCAGAGCAATTCTGAGTATCTTGGAAGTTATACTAGATGAATTACTGATCTGTTTCTTAACTTCCTGTAGATGTTCCTTTCTTTCATCGATTCTGAAAATTCATGACTAACTGCTTATTCCATACTCCTCAGCTCTGAATGTAAATTACACAAAGATCTCAAATGCATTAGCTTGACAATTAGATCTGTTACTATTTTTATTCTTTTGATGCAGGATCTGTTTGCTCATGTTTAGTAATCATAGGATCAACGTTCTAGAAATTGGTAGGAGTAGCACCTAGGCTGCTTAGGAACCACCTAGGCATTTACCTGGTGGTCTTATTTGTTAATTTGTTATATATTTTTACATGCTACATAAAGCATATATTAGATGAAAATATTCTAAATTGTACAGGAAAAAATTAACTTAAAAAAATCTTATGAGGCATAACAAATTCATCTCAAGCAATTTGGAGCTTGAGAGCCTTTGTTAGATACCCATTGTTAGAATTATTTTAAATTCAGATTTTTTTGTCATTTCATAGACGATTATTTTATTATATTTGAAGTATAATATATGTTGGTAAAGTATATTTAGCACTTAAAAAAAATAATGAAGTGGACTAAAAAAATTCATGGAAAGTTTTTATAATTTTTTATAAAGTGAACTTTTAAAATTTTAGGGACATGACGTACTAAAAGTATATAATTTCAGGGTTATTGACTAAGGTCAAATTGAGGCGGTTGAGGACCAACTCCATTTAGGTGTGGCCTAGGCCCCCCAGTCAAATCAGTCAGGCAGTAGATGATTGATTTTGCCTAGGTGGTTGCGTAGGCAGGCACATGGGAGGATTTTTAAGACAGTTCTTACTTCTTAGGACAAGGGGTTCATTGTGTAACCAGAAGCTTAGAAATTGACTTGAGTATTTCAATGTTATGATGTCTTGTTCTTTTGTTTAGTGTACCAAATTATCCACAAGGACCACAGTCATTACTTGAAGCAGAAATTGTGGATATTTATTTGTTTATTTGTGTATATAATTATATGTGCGTGTGTGTGTTAGATATATTTCCCGTATGCATATGTGACTATCGTGTATTCTTTATATCATATGTTTTAGGTGCGCCCCAGGCTCTTCTTCAGAGCTGCCTCACCTTTGGGGCATTCTCCTTCATTGTTGAAGGTCTTAACAAACAGCAGCCAGCTCTGGCACATGCATCTTCCTCAAGGGTCAAAAGTAGTCACCACTATGGTGCACTTCCTTCTTTAGCAATTCCTCTGCCGATCGAGCTCAAGGAGTCCTTTACTTTCTTCTTAGAATCCTTAAGAAAACGCAGCTTTGGAGCCTCTATTCGATCAGTTTGAAGTTGCAGTCCCTCTTACCTTGTGTAGAATGTTGTCATGGGAAAGGTCTTTGTAAAATGATAAGAGTTTCTTTTTGCTATTGGGGTTTATCCTTTTATGTTAATTTGGTCGAGTTGAACAACTAGAAGGCTTACTCTGTCAATTTTCAGTATTATTTATTGTGTTGGTAAATTGCAATTCAAGTTTAGATCTATGTTGAATTGGTTGTTCTATTGGAAATTGAAATCGTCAAATTTGTGAATTTTATTCCTTGTGGGAGTATGGAATGACTTGTATCAACTATAATGGAATGGGAGAAGGGTTAAAAATGCCCCTGACTTTTACCGCGATGTTTACCGAGTACTATATACTTTTTTTTTGTCCAAAAATACCTAACGTTATAATTTTTGGGTCAATTGTGCTCCTGCCGTTGACAGACATGCCAAATAGACAAACGGAGTTAACACTTGGACATATTTTGCTTACGTGGCTGTCACATGGACGGATTAAATACTAATATGTAAAATACTAAAATAATAATAATAATAATAATAATAATAATAATAATAAAAATAAAATAAAATAGTAATAAAAATAAAAATAAAAATAAAATAAATAAAATAAAATAGTATTTTAGTATTTAAAAAATATATAATACTAATATTTAGTAAAATAATTAAATAAAAATATTTATATATTTACATATTACATTGTAAATAAGTAAAATACTAATTACATTGCTTATACTAATTAAAAAAGGAGCAGCAGCCATAGCCCCCAATTCGTTCCTCCGTCCACTCCGATCAAAAGGAGCAACAGCAGTCATGGCCATCTTAGATCCAGCCGATCTACCACCACATATACATTCAGATCCCATCTCTCAGCTCAATTCCTCATGGGAGACCAAATTTGCGGTTCTGAACCTCAGATACAAGTTGTGAGTCAAAGTAGCATAAGTTTAGATGAAACTGTACGAGCCGTAGAGTTCCCGAACATCGACGGCCAGTGCCAGCCCACCATTTGATGGATTGACTGAAATAAGAATCTGCTAATTATCCAGAAATTTCAACGGATTTGACCTCAGGATTCTTGATCTCCTCCTTGGGAACAGTTACAGTCAAAACACCATTTTCCATAGCAGCTTTCACCTGATCCACCTTGGCATTATCCGGCAGCCTGAACCGGCGGAGGAACTTGCCGCTGCTGCGCTCCATCCGGTGCCAAGCGTTGTTCTTCTCCTTTTCCTTGCTCCTCTCGCTGCTAATCTGGAGAACCCTTCCTTCTTCCACCTCTACCTTCGCCTCCTCCTTCAGCCCCGGCAGGTCGGCCTTGAACACGTGGGCCTCCGGCGTCTCCTTCCAGTCAATTCGCGTGTTCGCAAACGCCGCCGCCTCTTTAGCAAATTCCGATCGAGGGACGGAGAGAGCACTGCCAGATGTTGGATTTTTTAATTAAATATAAATATTTATTTTGTTTATTAATTATTTATTTTGTTTTAAAGAAAAATAAAATAAATAATTAATAAAAATTGGATTTTTTAATTATTTGTGTTAATGATTTTTTGTACACGTCAGCAAATATTGTCACATGTCAGCCACATTAACACCCGTTAGTCTAGTTGGCAGATTTGTTAACGGCAGGGGCACAATTGACCCAAAAATTATAACGTTAAGTGTATTTTTAGACAAAAAAAAAAAAGTATAGTGTTCGATAGACATTACGATAAAAATCATAGGCATTTTTGAACCTTATCCCATAATGAAATCATTGACTCTCCATTTAATTTCCTTTCTCTATTCTAGATTTGTATTTTTATTAGGGAGAACAAAAAATCGCATTGGGATCCGCATTGTATTCCCAAAGAATCATATTAATGTGTATATACACTATTAAATTAGAAATAAAATATTCAACTTAATAAATAACCTTATTTATTAAAAATGTTAACTAATTTAGAAGTTGTTAATAAATTATCTGACTAAATGTTTTAATTAACTAATTCTCATATCAAATACTATTATACTTGTATACTAAATTTCTAAGAAGTTAGGGTTTTCGTTTTTAGTTTTTTGTACTTATGAATTAATTGTTGAGAATACTTACATTTAAGATGATTTATGCTATTATTTTGACTCATTGGAAACTTGAAATAATTTTTTTTCCATGTACAAAGTGGTTTGCGTAAGCAACCATGACATGAAATCGCATATGCACGCATCAACATTAAACACCCGTATAATATAATTGTGGATGCGGATGGTGCCTAAATCCACACCAATCTGTACCACGCTCTTTCCTAATTTTTATATATTTATAATTGAAATTAGCACCATTCACTTGTATCATCACAACTTGAGAGTAATTTGACATATTTTTCACCATTTGAGGAGTATGTTCACATTTTATCAAAAAATTAGTGGTAAAACTATTATTAATTTTTAATGGTAAAAATGCTTTTAATGAATATAAGTTTTTGCTTAATTGATCTTAATATAATGAATCTTAATATAATGAATAAATGATTAATACATTTTTTGGATCATTGCTAACAAATATTTTTTGATAAAATATTTAGTTAGCTGGAAATTGAAAGAGAAAAAAGTGTAACTAATAGATGAGAGTCGAATCTAAAAGACTACTCTATTTTTCTACTTCATATATTTAATTTTGAAAGGAGTTGTATTAGTGCACTATTATTACAGACTTTTAATAGCATACTTGGCATGTAACAAGTTTGAACTGAGGGATCGTTTGGTTCTAGTTATCTCATAGGAAATTGATATTTTCATATTATTTTTTAATATTTTTACACGTATGATCCGCATATTAGTTGATATGTCGAATTTTTATTACAAATATTAAAAATTGATGTGGAAATATCAATTTCCTATCTCATATTATCATCAAAATTATAATTGGGTATATGTAAAATTAGTTTTCTAATAATAAGAATTAGTCCTATCATTTTGTCATTTGGTAGATATCATGTGAGTAATGATAATGATTGTTTTGAATGTTTTATACGAGTTCAATAACACAATTCATATTTTCACAATACTACTTTTTTTAACCTAAATGTTTGTATTTATTTATGTAAAATAATTTACAACTTTAGTTTGTTCTCAAATGGCCCACGTTTTCTTTGTTTGAAGAATTCCGCTAGATATGACGCAAAAATTTATATTGATATGAAATGTCGACATATGTGGATACATGTGATATATAAGAATTAAGAAGGAATTCACACATTATTATTCTATGTTATTGCGTCGAGTTTCACGTTAGTCGCTATCTAACTTCATCTACATATTTATCTACATATACATCATTTTCATTGTTTGAACTTTTCTTATATTTCCAAAGTAACTTAATTACTCTTTGTTATTATAGTCGGATCCAATTTGATTTTAATAATTCTATTTCATTTAAAAGTTTTTGGTAATACTTTGATTGTTGAAATTCAATATATGATGTTCATAAAAGTCCTATTAACCTTTGACATTATAACTCCATAATTGCCTATTTTTTAAGCAATTAATTCGACATAAATTAATTGTTTAAGGTTGAAAACATTTAATAAAGTATATATATATATATATATATATATATATATATATATATATATATATATATATATATATATATATACACACACACACACACACGAAGGAAACATAGATTTAGATAAATATATATAGACATGGCTTATAGTTGGCTACAGAGTCGGTCCTGGGTTTTTAAGGTCCAGGGCAAAATTTTATAAGTGTGTCCCTTTATACAAACTAAATAAATAAATAAATAAATTATCAACTAATTAATTTTATTAAAATTATAAGAATTTATAAAATATAAGGAAGAACACTTTAAAATGTCATTGAAGCAAAAACTCATCACATGTACCTACAAAAAAAAATATCAATGAAATCGGTAAAACTAATGAAATACACACTGTAGTAGACAAGTTTTATTGATTACACAATTGAACTTTTAATTTTTCAAATTACCCCACTAAACTAATTATTATTTTGAAATTGAGTTATTAGTTAAAAAAAAATAAGCAGACGTTAATTTTTTATCTACAAAATTAATGAATTACTCACTTTGTAGTTGCACGTTTTCTTGATTATATCATTGAACTTTTAATTTTTGATTACCCTATTAAATTAATTAAAGAAATGATTATTTTAAATATTTTTAAAAATAGTTATTATTTTTAGTAAAAAATATTAGAAACTTTAATTTTTCCATAAAATGAGTAAAATTTCATAAAATATAGATTTAAAAAAATTAAATTTTTATGAAGCCTTCTTGATTTTAATTTATTTTTTTTTGAAAATAAAGTTTATTTTTTTGAATCTATATTTTATAAAATTTTACTCATTTTTTTAAAATATGAAGAATTTTCTACTTTTTTCTTGAAAATAATATTTATTTATAAAAATTATTAATTTCTATTTTGAAAAAATTGAATCAGCTTTTTTTATTTAATTTCTATTTTTAGTTTTTTTAAAAAAAATATAATATTAAGAATGGGTCATTCTTTTAAAAAATTAAGTAGACATTAATTTAATTTAAAATCACTTTAATTTTTTTGAATCTATATTTTATGAAACTCTACTAATTTTATGAAGTAAAAAGTTTCTAATATTTTTTCTTAAAATAATAATTATTTTTAAAAATATTTAAAATAATTATTTTTAATTAGTTTGATGGGATAATTTAAAAAATTAAAAGTTCAATGGTGTAATCAGTAAAATGTGTCAAATACAGTGGATAATTCATTAGTTTTGTAGATAAAAAATTAACGTCCGTTTATTTTTTTTAACGGAATGACCCAATTTTAAAATAATAATTAGTTTAGTGGTGTAATTTAAAAAATTAAAAGTTCAATGGTTTTAATCAGTAAAACTTACCAACTACAGTGGGTATTTCTTTAGTTTTGCCCAATAAAATTTAAACCACAAAACATCATTTAAAATGTCTTCTTGTTACACTTTTAGGGGGGTGTATTTAATTAAGATTTTTAAAGACTTTTTTTAAGTGACATGCTTTTGTAGAATTTGTGGGATTTTAATGACTTTCAAAGACTTTAAAGACTTTTTTTAAATGACTTTTATAGACTCTATGAAATAAGTAACATACTTTTATAAATTTTTTATCAAGACTGTGATAGACTGTTGTATACTTCTAATATATCTTGCAACTTATATTAATTGTTAATTAGCTCATGTGTACAACATCTCTCTCTTTTTTCATGAACTAGAGTAAATCTCATTATATTATTGTGGCATGAGATTTTATATATGTTGAAAGCGTTCATATTATTCTACTCTTTTAATAATACATTTGGATACTCGGATACCAATAAAACTTTAGAAATTACAGACGCAATACAAAAATTAAACTCACTTTTCATTGAGCTATATATACTTTATGCATATGTGTACGCTTATTTGGAATTATTATTTTTTATTCCAGTCTACAAAAGTTGTTATCAATACTTATTTACGTAACTAGCAATTAAAAAATTAATATAAACATTTGCAATATATATCGATTTCCATTCAAATATTTGAATATTACCTCGTCTTAGTATCAAAATTTGTAAATAAAAATAATATATACTTGTTTCATGTATATTTTTTTATTTATATTCTTTTTAATAAATTATTAGTTTAGTAATGTAACGTATAATAAAATTATGATAAAAGTTTGAAGAACTTATATATTTTATACAACTATATATCACTATAAAGTACGTACTCTATATAAATTACTTTTCGTCTCTCACTTTTTTTTTCTTCATTTAACTCTGATTCTAAGTTAATTTACGAAATTATAAAATTTTAAAATATTGTGTATTTATTTTTATTTTTGAAATAATAACGTCGTTTATTATTAAATAACAAATAAATTCAAAATTTAAAATTTTGAATTTTAGATCGTTGACTACTAAAAATAAAATAAATATTTTATTTTGTGTGGTTACATCAGAAGTATTAATTATTCTAGATTATAAAATAATTAGAAATATTGGATTCATGTGAAGTAATTAGAAATATTGGATTCATGTGAATTGTATTTTAAATTTATTTAGTATATTAAGATGAGATATGAAAAGTCTTTAAAAATCTTTAGAGATGAGGTCAGACTTTGGATATGGGTTGATAGTTATAATTCTTCTTCAAAAATCACAACTCTACCATTTAATAGAAATCTGAAAAGTCTATGACTTTTTGAATACCAAAATACTTTTATAGACTTTGTAAAAATCTTAATTCAATACCACATAACTTTTAAAGACATTAAAAAAGTTGTAATTGAATACCACTAAACTTTTATAAACTCTTTAAATGTCTTGATTGAATACAACCAAACTTTTAAAATCTTTAAAAGTCTTTAAAAATCTTAATTGAATGCACCTCCCTTAGATGCAAAATCATAAATTATACTATTATATTTAATGTTTTATAACATATCATTTTCAATGCATAATATCGCTAATTTTTTTATTATTTATTTTTTTATACACATAAATGTATATATTTATAAAAAAACTTGGGCCCCCTTCAACTTTGAGTCCTGGGCGGTTGTCCTATTGGCCCATGCCTAGGGCCGGCTCTGATTGGCTACTTGATTCACTTGTACGAGTCAGTTCTATTAACAAAGAGGTTGAAGGCTCAGATCTTATTGACAACATCTTTTTATGAAGATGGTCCAAAAACGATCCGTCTAATTTTATTTGTCTAAATTGACTTTTTAACTTTGATAATATATTCTATGTACTTTCTTATCATAATAATTTTATACCTATATCTAATAAATTTAAAAATAAATTTTTATTTTAAATATGATCAATTTAACTATAAAAAGTTAACTATGCTAAATAAGTTAGACGGAGAAAGAAAGAGTAATATATTGGGAGATTCTAAAAAAGGGGAGTAAGATTTAATAGTCAAGTTTGCTCCTTTTCCCCGTATATAGTTCCTCTTTGGGATATCGGATATCCTTAAGATTAGTTTCTCATTAATTATAGTAGATTCTATTTCATCTTTAGAGAAGGGCCTATATTTTTTATATTTGCTACCAACCCTATATTAGTTTCCTTTAGTAGAGAAAACATGACCATGTACACAACTATAAATACTCGTTTTCAGCCACCGCTACTATCTACAAAACCACCACTTCTTCTTACAAAATCCGGCAAAAATAACCGCCATGGCCACTTTGGAATCCCATGCTCAAGTGAAAAAAGAAAACTACCTCTTCACGGTTATAAAGCTATTCTACTATTCGATCTTATTGTCTCTCTTTTTATTTTCAAATTCATACGAGACTGTCTGTTTATAAAAAACAGCGGTTGAGATATGATTATTTGTACTAATTTAGTATAAATAATTCTATCTCAATTCTCCGTGTTTTTTTATTTTATTTTCATTATGATGAATTATTTTTTGTGCAGGCTTTTGTTTTGAGAGTAGATACGGAAGCTATAGGATGGCAAAAGATGGCCACAAAAGTGTTAAATAATATTAAGGGTATATTAACTTTGAATGTTCTTGCTTAGACTAAAATGCAAAATAGTACCCTTAGTTTATAACTTTGTGAAAACCTGGTGTTTGACTTTACGATATAGTAAATTGTTAACTCATTATTAGCCGTGCAAAACTATACCTTTTGGATCAGTTTTACACGGCTAATTTTATAACTTAAAAAGTACAATTTTATACTAATAATTGTATCACGACTCACGAGATAGCAATTTCTTATAATATAAGGCCAGATATCATATCTCCACAAATTGAAAAATTCAGGGTACAATTTTACATTTTAATCTCTTGTTTAAATATTTATAAGTAAATTATTTTTACAAGTTTTGAATTGTACACAAGTTCTAAGAAAAAAATCTATTTATTTTTGGTTATAGATGTATCGAATTTCAGAATGAATGAAGATGGAGCAATTGAAATTTCTGGTACAAATTGATCCAATGCTACTTCTAAAGGTTCTTGGAAAAATCGGAAAAAGCGCGAAACTTGTTGACTGGAGATTTGGAGAATGTTCAAGCAATTTATGCATGCCAGAATATAATCGAGGTTATAGCAATTATTATGGAGATAATAGGTATTATAGTAATGGAGGAAATAATTACTATGAGGATTCTAAGTATTATGGCAATGGAGTAAAAGAATATGGAGATGGTAGGCATGTTCAATATGGGAAATCAGGGAGTCAACAGTATCATCCAAACAGACCATTCCGATATTGGGCTTACAATGATCAGGCCCAAAATATGTCAAATCGTCGCAGTTATCATCCTGGACCAGTACCTTGGGTTGCAAGCCCGTATCTCAAATCAGCCCCTACGGTTTTCTTCCAGTCCAGCCCACATACTGGATCAGCTTCTACAGTTGCCAACCAGCCCGGACCACAACCCGAATCAGCACCTAGAGTTCCCAGCCCAATAAAGAGCAATAGGGGTGTTAGCTGTTGCAGGGTGATGTGAAGGATGTAATGAATTACCCTTGTTAAATCGGAGCTACGGACTACGGTGGTTTGCAAAAATGAAGGATAAAATATTATTATTTGTATTTATTTATTACTACTGCCGATTTTTTTTATATAAATAATTAATCTGTTATTTAATCTCATTAACTAAAGCAATTATTTCTAAGACCATTATTTGATGGTGGATTTTAAGCCCAAATGAAAATGTGGTATTTTATATAATTTCCGTATTCAATAATCTTAGAAATGATAACAGGTAGTCTACGTGATTAAAAATAGCAAATTAATCATAGGATAAAATAATCTCTAACGATATGCGATATTAAATTAGTACAAATATTTTTATCTTATTTATTATTTTTGCAATAAATAATTGTAAGCTTCTAAATATATTGGCAAGGGCTTTCTATTAATCAGTAGTTTAGTACACGATAGCATTAAGATTTTAATATAAATTTAGGATTTATTAATTTTCTACACGGAAAATGATATATATTACGACTATTGATTTTTTTTTTATTTCAAGTTATATGAATAATTATAGTTAATAATATTTTTACGATGTATTTAGAATAGTATACTTATTTTATAATCCTATTTACCAAATTCCATATATTGGTATATGTCGACTCTTCTCTACACACTGTAATGAACTTATTGCTTAATTTGGAATTTCACACATGCAGGCTGCAGTTCGACTATTTATTGCTTAGACAATGTTTTTTCATGGAACTAAATGTGCCTATTGTGTTTCTATTTCACTACTGATGCTATAAAATGCACAGGGGATAAATTAACTTTTGGTACTTGTACTGGGACATAATTTAAAATTTGGTATCCGAACTGAAAAAATTTATAAATTAGTGATTATACTCGAAAAATATTACACTCCGTTAAACATTAGGGACACAACTTACAATTTGATATCCGGAGTGAAAAAAGTTACAAACTGGTGATTGTACTAAAAAAATGTTGAAATTTGGTGCTTGTACTTTCTAATTTTTAAATAATCGTTATAATTGATCCAACGGGAGAGACAAACATACAGAGAGAGAAGCGAAGTCGACGCGAAGAAGATCCTCGATGTTTTGTTCCATCTTTCCTTGCCTCCCACATTCGCACCATTGCTTCACAGTGGCACCGACTTGGGAACTCTAGTGTAATCCATTTATTTTTATTGCATGAACTACAATCTTCTTCCCCGATTTTATTTACGATTTCACTCCAAGACGATCTCATCCTTTCAATTAAACACTGAAAACCCTTTAATAAATATATGAGAACCAGTAATCAATGGAGAATCGAGACAAGAAGAATGAGAGAAGAAGGACAGAAGAAGAGAACCCTAATTTTCAAACAGAATCAAGATGAAACCTTACTGTTTAACGGAGTGTAATATTTTTCAAATACAATCACCAATTTGTAACTTTTTTCACTTCGAGTACCAAATTGTAAGTCGTGTCCAGTACATGTACCAAAAATTGATTTATCCCAAATGCACAGAATAGAAGCCATTCTATCATTTCAACATATATTCAATCATAAAAAGTAGCATTAGACGAAATTATAAAGAAGCTACTACAACTCTCCCAGTACTTCTGTGATTTCAGTTCAGGTACATTGTTGCAAAAAAAATTCCTGTCGACACAAAAATAATAAAAGACAATGTACTTCCATAGAGGAGTAACTCCGTTCCACAAAAAAAAGTCCCATTTGCACACTAATATATTTTTGTTGACATGATAATCAAACTGTGATGCTAAAGTTGAACTGTTGAAGACAATGTGTTATTTTATACAAACATTATAGAAATGGGACTATTTTTGTGGGGAAAAAAAATTGACCAATGCGACTTTTTTTGCGGAAAGGAGGAGGCCTGTTTTCATCCTTCAGCAATTGATTCTCTTCAGTTTTAAGCTCGTCAATGGGTAACATTTCATTCTTCAAGACCTCAAGAAGACGAAGATACTATGTTCACTACTCGCAGTCTGTTTACTTTCATGTTCATTTGGCTCTACCTGCATAACTCAGATAACTAACTACCAATGTGAACTCCTGACTAAGCACTTCTTGTAAATAATAAAGGAGATATCTTTAAACTATTCTGGACATCATAGCTGGGAAGCACCAGCTCCTCTATTCTAGAAAGATGCATATAGGAAAGTGCTAGCTTGTGCATCCTACCATAAATAGCGCTTCTCGTACTCAATTTCGTTCTGCATACCCAGTCGACAGGTTCCTAATAACCATGATTCAAAGATCATCTCAGTTCGGACAATGTTTGAATAGAAGCATTGACCTTGTCAGTTGTCTGACATGAATTCAGTGCCAAATGCTCAAACAAGAATGAAACTATATTCTATTTTAATTTTTAATTTTTTTTATATATACTTTGTGCGGAGTTCTTTTTTTGGTAATTAATAATCGTGCCTCCAGTAAGACTAAAGTAGCTTCAATCGAAATAACTGATAACTAGATCATTAAGTTCATCCTCTGCCATTCCATTTATAACTGGCTCATTTAAAACGGACTTAAACTGCTGTCGAAAATCTTAGTTTACTCAATTTTTCACCATTGCAACTACAAAATTAGACACAAGTGTCCACTGTCAAGTTTAAAGGGAGGCAGACAAACACAAACACATACAACGAGAGAGGGACATTTCAGTAAAGTCACAATTATCTGATTCAATCTCAGCCCTACATCAAAGTGATTCAATCTGATGACTACAAGCATCAGGGGAGGAAAAATCTACCTAGTTTCATAGTTGAACTTGTTTCTTGTGTACAGTCTATCAGGTTACTCGTATAGGCTTGTAACGTACCCTAGAGTGATTCAAATAGTACTTTAACCACCAGCACCAAGTGGCAAGAGAACAACATGTAACATTATATATTAGAGACAAGTTTATCATCTAAAGGTTGTATAATATAGCAGTGAGTTTGGCTCAAGTGGTTTTCTCATTAAATGTGTTAAACATGAATTATCAAATGCGCAGCATTAGATTTTCCAGACCGAGTTCTTTCAGCAAGTATATTTTGCCAAGTGTGTGTGCAGATTAAACAGGAAAATATTTACTAAGAAACAATAGTACAGGGGTAATTCCAGGGTTACTACAATTCTCATTGACATAGCGAACCACGTAGGTACTTGCATACCCAAACATGGAAATCTTATATACCAACACTCTAAATTTAGTGTACCGAAAATTTTCTTAATTGTTTTACCTATAATTGCACAAATATCAATACCAAATTATTTATAAAACTACCAACTTGTTGATCATTCAACTAAAAACCTTCTATAAAAACTAGGTTTTTTACCTTTAGATTCTAGGAGAATTCCTAATATAAGTACTCACATAAAGATACTCTAGCGCACTGTGTTTTAACTATGTAGCATACCGCGTACCCGCATTGGTTCCACGAACCAAAATGAATCGCGTTCCAGGTAACACTGGGTAATTCAGTACTCCTTACATGAACAACAGCTATATATTAAAAGAAACACAGCATTGCTGAATCCCTAGTTCCTCAAAGAGAAGAAATGTTTCAATTGCATTATTTGAAGCTTAAAATTTACATTACCATTTACTACCTCTTGACGAAGAGTAGCATAAGTATCGTTGTAAAGACTCGGGAATCATACTCAAGCTGTGAAGTAGACATGAGTTGGTGTTTACCAGCATCATCGAGTATATTTCTCTCAAGTCCAGCAGGGTCAATAAGCCTGACTCTGTGTTTTTGAACACTGAAGCACTTTGATGAAGTACCCTGAGATACAAATTTATTGCAAAATCACAAATTAAAATGAAAAACTCAAATTTCTTAATCACATGTAAAAGCACAAATCAGACACTAGACTGAGTTGGATGCTCAAAAGCCATGTACCTCAAGGAATGGACCTTTGCGTCAACAACTTCTCTGAATCTCTCTTTACCTTCTGAGATCTCTTACTCCTAAAGGATATTTCGAGACAGAAAGGCCTTTACTCACAACTAAATGGAGATCCTTCTTTTTTTTCCTATCAGCTAGATTGAGGGGAAAAAAACTAACTTTCGAACTTCCCAGAAGAACATCTCGAAAATGCTGTGGAACAACACCCTAGCATGGCCTTCATGCCAAAATGCCAAAATAGCAATATGCAGTAAACATATCAAGAACAACCAACTTCACATAAGCTCCGAGTGGACTAAGACCAACGACAAACGTACTTTTCCTTCTTCAGAGTAGACATCCACAAAGTATGTTCCTCAAACCTGTTATATTGTTTCCTCCAATCCCTTCTGAATAATCCTGCTTTCAAGGAAGACCTGCTTAAAGTTTTTTCGATTATTTCTACTAATAAAATTGTAATGATGCAAGTTCAAACATTATTACTTCATCTATCAAGTGGTATCCGGTTCTTAGCTACTTTTCTGCAAAATATGTTTAAGAATCCACTTCAAAATAAAGCACAAAAACAAGAAGAAGCTTGTATATAGAGAACTAATATTGCAAGGAAAAATAAATATAACAAAAATAATGCAGCACAAATCGTCAATTTACATTAAACTTGCTGAACATTGGTATCTGTCTTGCCAAATTGTTGAAGCAACAGAACACCAGGGGATAACATGGATAAAATGTGCTTTTTTATTAAGTTGTTGAGAACCATATTACATTGTTATCTCCATAATCCCAAAAATTGGTCTGTAGTTTCTTGAAAAATAATCTACCACAGCAACCAGGCAACAATCAAGAATCAGCTCCTTATTCACCTCTTAATCCTGAGGTGGAGAAAGATGATAAAATTCTGCTAAATATGCCAATGCTTCCGAGTTATTATCACATACTTTCCATAATGATGCAATCTCTCCTTCAGCGACAGTGCCCCACTCCTTGCAATCATCAAGAAACTCCAGCAGCTTTGAATAGAAAGAGTCATAGTTCATCAAAAGAAAGGGAACTGGAAGTACTGAACCTATCCTTTCTAGTTGAATTAACGCTAGAATCTCAAAAATCTCATCTAGGGTGCCAACCCCCCCGGGGAGAGCAACTACAGCTGTCCTATCAGAACTATTAGTCCTAACTGCAGCATCCACAAGTCCATGCTTCCTTGCAGAAAAAAACCTGCACTTCGTTTCAAGTATGTTCAAGAATCTAGAGAAACGTGAAACAATGTAGGTGGACTTCTCAACAATTAGCATTTACCTGCATGTAAGATAAGTGTCTGAAGGAAGATATCGATGAAAATTTGTGGCTGTCCATTCACCAGCTTCTTTAGCAATCTTAAATCCACCAACAGCTTTTCCTGCTTCCAGAGCACCTTGAGTGACAGCATCCATTAGGCCTGGCCCAGCCCCCGACCATGAAGTACATCCCAAGAGGTTTGCAACCTGCCAACACCAATAATTCCATTGCAAAAATGGAAAGTTTGAAACAATTGGTATTTTATTGGAAATTGGATGCAGTTACTAATTCATCATGTGGCATGTATTGAATGAAAACTTCATTCTTGATTCTATGGAAATGCTCGGCTATTTAAAGTTAAACCATAGAAGTTACTATGGTGTTACTCTTCAGAAAGATCTATGACGTAATTAGTTTTAGCTTGCTTATGAGTTTCACCTGTATTCTATATCTACACATTACATACACGTCTGCAAGCATATGTATATGAAAAATATGAGAGACTTACCTCTCTCCCTAACTCGAGTGTTTGCTTGTAATGTGAATGATTAGCTCCCATTCTTGAAGACCCCAAATACACAACACCCCTCCCAAGCCTTTGTATGAGTTCATAGCATCTTTGTATTTCTTTTTTGACCTTCAATACAGAAAATTCAGCTGAAGTGAATAGGCTTCCTAATATCTATCAAAATGGTACTAATGCATAAAGAAACAACTGCCCTGTTGGCTAAAACAGCAGACAGAGTAGTAACGCAATGATTCAATAAATTAAAGCAGATTTGGCAACTACTCGATAAAATATAATGCATATTAAATTATTAGCCAAACAACTGTCATAAACGGCAGCACAGCTTGCCACTGTAACTGTAGGGTGCTGCAAACATGTGATTCTAGTAATAAGACCTGAAAAACATACATTTTGAAAATTATAGTTGTAATTGGAAGTCAGAATGATGAGTTAACCTAAGCACGAATTTTTTTAAATTTGAATTTCAAACAGTTTCGCCCTTGGTTTTAGTAAACATTTAAAGAAACATGACATTTCAGCAGATCAATTAAACACTGTAGCTACATTGAGGATTTTACAAAAAAATCTAAAGTAGCAGAATTTAATATTTATAGTCTGTCGGTACATTCAAATTTCTCATCACCAAACACGAGGAACCCAAATGATAATTTGGACACCCCAGAATAGTAAGAAATTGTAACACCCCAGTCCCACATCGAAAGATATGGAAATTTTTTTTCTGTGTAAGAAATTAAGTTGCTACCAATAGTATCTTCAGTCACGACCTTTTGGCTGAGCCTGTGGTGGGCAAAGATGACCCAAGAAAATATTATTAGGCCAATGAGTTAAGCCCTTATTTTGATGGATTTGATGCGATTCGGACTTAGAATTTGACCTAAGATTTGTTTCGAACTCGAGTTTTACCCGAGTTATTTCATATGGTATCAGAGTCAACTCTCGAAAGCTCGGGTTGGGTCATCCGATCGGGTTATCGGATGTGGGGACACGAAGGCTGGTCATATTATCGCACAATGGCTAGAGAGGCAAAGATATGTATATATACCATCCAAGTCAGTAGGCATAGTTACTTTTATATCATAAGTGAATTTTTAGTAGCTTCTTAGTAGTATTTAAATATAAAAATCATGAATTTTAAACTAATAACAGATTTATTAATTAGCTAATATTATTATTATTTTGATATTAAAGTTTATATTTCTAACACCAAAATTTATAAATTTCATAAATTCTTAAAAGATCTATTATAGTGATTATTTGCGAATTGAACTAAAATAAAATTAATGCGTAAAAAAAATTTGAGTAAAGAGTATGAGTAAGTTATAGTATTGTATCCTAATAATTTTATTTGTCGTAATTTATATTTATGATTTGTTCGCTTTTAATTTTGTGTTTCGTAATATCGAGATAAGTGGTTTTCCGAACTATTTAGTGACTTTTAAATTATCATTATTTATATGTATGCCTTAGTAATTACTCAGATGCCTAAATGTACGCTTTCAAAATTCGTTATGTTTTATTTAAAGCTTCCACTTAGATTAAAATGTTATGTTTGTTTGTATCAAACTTCGGATGAAGTATTTATTTTTGAATTGTGAAATGAGATTATATGATTTTGAACTGCGAAAAAGTATCGTTTAGAATATCGATAATATTGAAAAAAGATTTTGAAATCCTCAGTCTGATGTATAGAACCCGTTATTGATTACGTTTAGTCCGGAGCTAATATAAGACTTACTAAGGTGCACACCTTTTAGATGCTCTTCGGGGAGCGTGCGGATTAGATATATAGTAGTGTGTGTGATCATTGACGTTATCTAACTTTTGGGCCGTGTAACAGGGCTACTGTAACCTTAGTCTCTAAGGCTGTTGATTAAAAGATATATTGTATACATTAAAATCATTTTTGAATTGTTTTAGTTTTGAGAGCCTATATATTATTGTTATTGAGCAAAAAGATATTTTGAAAAAAGAATTTTTGCAAATTGTACTTGATTCGGCTAGATATGGAGGATTGCTACTTGCTAGGCTTTATCACTCACCCTTACATAATTTTTACAGGTCCCATCGTTGAAAGCTGAGCACTTAATTGATATGTTTGGAATAGTTGGAGCTTAGTTTTAGATATTATTTCTTTTTTTGTTGTTTGATTTTGATAAACTCCTAGTTTTGAGGAGCAGCGTCTCCGTTATTTCATTTGAATTAGATTAAAAGATATTTATTGTTGGGTTTTAAGCTAAGATTATTGTTGAGTTATTTTGTTTGGGCTGCGCGTTATTGATATTGTTGCCTTGCGGACCTTTGGGCTTGAGGCATGCAGCACTTCGGGCTTGTAGCGGGTTTGGGCGTTACAGAGATGGTATCAAAGTAGTGGCCCCTCGCAATGTGTTGGGTTGAAAAACCTACACATTTCCTGGGGAGTGATTTTGGAAATTAGCTGTGGGTAATAGTTTTGACTAAATTTAAGAATTTTGAAATTAAATATAGAATAAGGTAAGAAATCTATGTATTGTTTGAGGTTTAGCGAGGCTAATTGGGAGTTTTTGAATTGCAATTATGTGTGAGCTTTTAGCTTGATCTGTTTTTGTTACTAGATTTGTATAGTGTTGTTGAGTGGGGATTGTTTTTTGTGTAGGAAAATGCCACCTAGAAGAAGTAACCTTACTAACAATAATTTTGGCGCTAATGATATGACTCAACTGGATGTTACTTTTGCTCAGAACCAACAGCCTGGGCAGCGTGGCATAGTAGCGGAATTCAAGCGATTGAACCCGCTAATCTTTGAAGGGGCTACGGACCCTGCCATCATTGAGAAATAGATTCAAGAAATGGAGAAGGCATTTGACTTGTTAGGAAGTAGTGAGGTTAATAAGGTGTCGTTGGCGGTTTACCAACTTAAGGGTGAGGCGTATGATTGGTGGTTTATGGAGAAGAGAAAGCACAAAGGGAATCCCAAACCCTAAACTTGGACCATGTTCAAGGAGATATTTACCAACAAGTACTTTCCTAGAACGATTCGGGCACAAAAGGAGAGGGAATTTATTAGGCTCGAACAAGGGAGTAAGACAATTGCTCAATATGAAGTCGAATTTGCGAAGCTCGCAAAGTATGCACCGACCTTGGTGGTAGATGAGGAGACGAAAGCACATAGGTTGGAGGATGGATTGCAAACCGACATAAGACATGGTGTAGCATCTTTTGAGCTGCCCACATATGATGCGGTGCTCAATAAGGCGTTAGTAATCGAGAGGGGCTTAGTAGAAATGGAGGAAAAATAATAAGAGAAAAGAGCCATCCGGGGGAGAGTTGAGCCATAGAGGACCTACGAAGAAGTTGAATATGCAGACCACTAAATTTAAAGGAAATCAAGGAAACCAATAGAATCAAGAGAACAAGCTGAAGTTTTCGAGGTGCGATAAGAACCACCCAGACAAGGAATGTCGTTGGAATACAGGAGCGTGTTTTCACTGTGGAGATTTTGGTCATAGGATTGCACAATGCCCCAAGAACCCTCCACCTAGAGGAGATGGAAAGCAAGAGGAAATAACCTTGGCAAACTTAGGACCAAATCGAGGACATGTGTTTCAACTTTCAGGCAACCATAATTAATGTATTGAACCCTTTAAACAATTGTGTTTAATAATTAAATATTAAGTTTCTTAATCGTGTGGTATGTGTATTTCCTAGTGATTCGGGAATTTGGAGGACCAAATTCTTTTAAGGTGGATATAATGTAATATCCGGTTATACATATCTAATATCTATAAGGATAAGTCATTTAAGCTGTAACAATCTTTTAATTTTAAAAGGACTCTTCTACTTGGTAACATATTATTTGTTTTCTGTATAAATAATATAGATTTCAAACTATATATATATATATATATATATATATATATATATATATCTACTACCGTATTGTGTGAACATTTTTGATAGTTATAATATATGTTTGATAGTTCATATGTAGTATGCATCGGTGTGGTGTGAGTTTAAGTGTATAATTATTGTGGGGTTTTGTATCTTAATTAATGGGCTAACTATTTAAGACAGTAAACACATATAAGTATATATATCATCTAAGTCAATAGGCATAGTTACTTTTATATCATATGTGAATTTTTAGTAGCTTCTTAGTAGTATTTATATATAAAAATCATGAACTTTAAACTAATAACAGATTTATTAATTAGCTAATATTATTATTATTTTATTAAAGTTTATATTTCTAACACCAAAACTTATAAATTTTATAAATTCTTAAAAGATCTATTATAGTGGTTAATTGCAATTTGAACTAAATTAAGATTAATGCGTAAAAAAAAATTGAGTTAAAATGTTATGTTCGTTTATATCAAACTTCGGATCAAGTGTTTATTTTTGAACTGTGAAATGAGATTATATGATTTTGAACTATGAAAAAATATCATTTAGAATATCGATAATGTTGAGAAAAGATTTTGAAATCCTCATTCTGACTATGTATAGAACTCGTTATTGATTACGTTTAGTTCCGGAGCTAATATAGGACCTACTAAGGCGCACACCTTTTAGATGTCCTTCGGGAAGCGTGCAGATTAGATACCTTAGTAGGGTGTGTGATCATTGACATTATCGAACATTTGGGTCAAGTTATAGGGTTATTGTAACCTTAGTTGCTAAGGTTGTTGATTAAAAGATATATTGTATACATTAAAATTATTTTTGAATTGTTTTAGTTTTGAAAGCCTATATATTATTGTTATTGAGCAAGAAGATATTTCGAAAAAAATATTTTTGCAAATTGTACTTGATTCGGTTAGATAGGGAGGATTGCTATTTGTTGGGCTTCATCGCTCACCCTTACATAATTTTTATAGGTCTCATCGTTGAAAGTTGAGCACTTAATTGATATGCTTGGAATAACTAGAGTTTAATTTTATATATTATTTCTTTTTTTGATGTTGGATTTTGATAAACTCTTAGTTTCGAGGAGTTGCGTCTTCGTTATTCGAATGTAGTATTTATTGGTATTTCATTTGAATTAAATTAAAAGATATTTATTGTTGGGTTTTAAGCTAAGATTATTGTTTAGTTGTTTTGTTTGGGCTGCACGTTATTGATATTGTTGCCTTGCGGGCCTTTGGACTTGTGGTGTGTAGCACTTCGGGTCTGTAGCGAGTTCGGGGTGTTACAGAATTAGTGAAAAATGTTCTAAGAATAAGAGAGACCAGTGTCAGCTAGGGGTAGCCCTACAGATCCCTAACTCATGTAACATTGGAAGGATTATATATAAAGCAAGCAACAAATTTCCATTTTTCAGAAATTTCTGAAGTGAAATTTATTCAGAGAGGAGTTAGTTTACTATTGAACAAAGATTCAAAAGATAGCTCAACCTCTTCATACCTATAACTAAACAAGGAATATCATAACTGAAGAGGGCCCCTCATCCGGGCTATGTTTTGTTGTTAAAATGAAACTTATTGTGAGTTTGAAAAAAGAAGGGAAGAATTAACTTAAAATAGTACATTACTATTTTACTCTTATGAGATTACTTTTGATAAGTTGCTACAAGTCTACAAGGATATTTTTGGTACTTTGAAGTGTTATACAAGTGGTTGCTTTATTTCCATGGAATTGATCACAAATAAAAATCTTAATTCCACAAGGTTCTCTCTCTCACACTAGAGTGGAACCACCTACTATTCATGTGAGGGGACCTTGTGGAACTATCATTTTTACTTGTGAAAATATCAATTCCTTATTTCCAAATCTTTGTAACTTAAGAAATTTTTGGGGGAAAGTTCTAGGGACTTTCCGTTTCTCCCCTAAATTTCAATCCTTCTTTCCTTTCTCCCCCTTTCAAAACTCACAAACACAGTATTAAGCTTTCAAAGTCTGCAAAATAACATAAGAAATCCAACCCAAAGAGAATTACAAAATTCCCACATTCAACTTGGACTTATTTATATTCAACCCAATAAATATAAGCATTCAAAAAATAGCAAATAACACAAAAATTAAAAAACAATTTTTTACTTCTAATCATGAGGGGAAAAAAAATTGAAACTTGATTGATAAAATGAAATATGTATACCTCGATTGGGCTTGTTCTCTCTTCAATATCAATCAATTCAAGCTTGGACGATAAAACACTTTTTGGAAGATGCTTATGCTTTGAACACTCTAAATGCATTGAATATCTCTCTTTCTTGCTGGAAGATAAATAGTTTTCATTCCTGTGATGACAATTTCTGGGAAAGACTTGAAAACCCAATGAATTCGCCATTGAAAACCCCATTTGTCTGAAAGAGTTGATCTTTGCATCAACTACTCCATTGGGTTAATAAGGTTTTTAGTTTTGCTCAAACTCAAAGCTTGCAAGTTGAAAAAATGGAAGATTTGGATTTTGAGAGAGAATAGTAGCAAAAGAAGGTTCGTATTTGCTTTTTTGTGCAAGTTGCAGAGTAGAAGGGTAATAATTCTGGTCGATTTTACCAAAGAAAAAGAGAAACATTTGTCCGACTGAAATTAATCAGGGCTTTGATGGTTTATTTTTATAAAAAATGAAAATAAAAATTGTTCTAATGCACTACTCCATATCACTAGTCTTTAATATTGTGAATATAATTGTACAAAATGTGAAAGAATAAAATTATGTACATGTAAAGTACAACTAACAAGAACAAGATTAGTGGTCTATTTTGGGTGGCGTGTCCATCCTTGAAAACTACAAATTTTCTTTCAATTTCGTTTGAAAGACCGAGTTTGAAAAACTTGACACAAAATGTTAACGATTTAAAAATTCAGAGTTGTCAATTGGTAGTTTTAAAATGATTGTACCAATTCAACCGAATTTGAAAAGGTTTATACAAAAATCTAATTGTTAGACTCAGTTTAATAAGCCTCGAAAATCGAGATTCATAAAGTTGGGGGCATGATTAAGCGGGAAAAAGTGTTAGGCACCCCCGACTTCCGTGAAAACACGATTACCGCGTCTTTTCAATTCTCTAATTTATTTGAAGTGTGTGGTTAATTGAGCCTAAGTGTATTTATTTGGAAGTAGTGTTATGTCTCGTTTGCACCTATATACAAAGGGTTTGATTTGTATAAAAGTTTAATTTTAAACAATATGTGCTGAAATGATGTTTTGAAAACATGTTTTCAAACCCTTATGCTCACATAGTAATTGAGCCATTTGATACTTCCATTTTATTACGTATTCGGCTTGATTTGATTTTATTCTCGAGATGCGAAACATCTTTGACAAAATAATATATATATATATATATATATATATATATATATATATATATATATATATATAACTCGCCACTCGCGTTTAAATATTTGTTTTAACTGCTCATTCAATGTAAATCTATAATATGTAAATTTATGGACTAGATTTATCTAAATATAGCCATATCTAACTTTTAACTGGTTCAAAAGTTGCAAAACTGGAACCGTTGAGTTAGAATGGCTAAGATTTAAACCGCTTTCAGAACTTGAAAACTTAGTTTCCACCGGTTAAAATTTGATATGTTGTAGAATATGTGTATACATGTGTTTAGAAAGAAGAATATTGAAATTTGGAACACTATAGAAGGGGTTAAGAATTGAAATGGCATGGACATAGTTTTCTCTCTTTTTTTTCTTTTCTTTTTGGTTGATTGGGGGGGGGGGGGTGTCTATTTATAAACCAAAGTAGACGCTTGGGTACCTACGCGTGGCATTGCATGTAGTCTACACTACATTTGCTTTGGTAGGCCCGAAGCCCGTGGGTCTTGTTGTCTCGAAGTTCGTACACTCGAGCTAATGCGCTGTCCGCCCGAACCTTCATAACTTTCATTTCGGGAATCCGATGGAGGCATGCTATACCTTTCCGGAAAGCCCTTGACGAGAGCTACACAATGACATGTGATTTGACATTTTTTGAATTCGGAAAGATATGTGCATAAGATCTTCAAGTCTTCGCAGTCCATCAGTTGAGCTGTCTTGTGCTGTTTTCACTCGGGAATGATGTTATGGTTCTGCATGACTACTTTTGCAGTGATTTGGGCTGAATTGATGTTGAGTTGGTAAAATTACTATTTTTCCCCTCCCGGGTTAGTTTCGGGCCTGATGTAGTTGTAGATGTCTTTTCTAAGTGTTGTCTCTAAGATTGGACCGATGTTGACTTTTGACAGTCCTCAAGGTTGTCTCTAAGGATAATTTGATTTCTTGGGGTTGTCATCGGGGTTGGCTTTATCTCCCGGGGTTTGACTTGATCTCCCAGGGTTCTCTCTGGGGTTGGATTTGATTTGTTGGAGTTATCTCCGAGATTAGATTTGATTTCCCGGGGTTGTCATCAGGGCTTAATTTGATCTCTTGGGGTTATCTTCAGGGTTGGATTTGATCTCCCAGGGTTGTCACCGAGGCTTGATTTGATTTCCTGTAGTTGTCTTTGGGGTTGGATTTGATCTCCCAGGGTTTGACTTTCAAGATTGTCTCTAGAAGATGAAAGACAATTCTGCCCTCCTGCATGGTTAGTAACAGGAATACAAATTTTTGAGTGTTTACAAATATATTATACACATATTTTTTATTTTCACAAAAAGAATTTTATTTAATTTGTTACAATAATTTTATTTTACAAAATTTTTTTTATTAACAATATTACAAAATAGTACACATTTTTAAGTTTACATCATATGTAAGACCTCAACTTTTATGAGTACAGATTTAATTTCCTCTAAATATCATTTTGAGTAATATGGTGTGGATTTGATATAATGTTATTGTAAGACCCCAACTTATTATGAATAAAATTAAATTTTCTCTATTTATTATCTTGAAATAATAAGGAGTTAATTTGATATAATATTTTGGTTATGGGTGAAATGTGTAAATTTTATAAAATAAGCAAGTGGTTATAAAATATTCATTTTGTCGGAGAATATTCGTTTGGTCGTGGAATATTCTTTTTGTCGGAAATATCCGTACGACGTCACAGTCATTTGTGGGCCCCATAACAGAATAACTATCGGATGAAGAAAACGACAAGTTTGAGTTTTTATAAATAACGGCCTTAATCATTACTGAATTAACCTTTGTTGGATTACACGGTGGTTAAAATACTGATGTCTGGCGTTGTTGCACGATAGCTTTACGGTATTGCACAATATTTTTGAATTATTGATTCTTACGTGAAGACACTACTCAATAATTATTACGATAATTCTTATTCAATATTTTATTTTATTGATTCAATAATTATTGTGTTGATATTTTATATTATTGTTGTTTCAATAATTGTCCTTTGCGATATTTCCCATTATCGGATCAATAATTCATATTATTTGAATACTATTATTAGATAGCATTATTGGCAATGTCTAGAAAGTTACATGTCAAGAGAGAGGTGCTTGATGAGAGAAATTCTTATCAGAAAGCCCCCTTTTTCTTGGGAACGGCCTAGTTGTCATAATTGTGATTCTGTAATAATATTTGTGAATAATTAATTATTGATTTATATGATAAGAAAATATTTATTTTATGTGGATATAATTGATGGATATATTTATTTTATGTGGATATAATTGAAGGAATTAATGTTGAGGTGTTTTTGTCGGAATGGAGGTATTAAAAATTAAATCACTGTTCTTGAGATATATTGCGTGAGTCATAAATTTTGATCCGACCGTTGGATCGTTGTAATTTTTGGATATGTTATACATATATAAGTTGAGTATATGCCCACAAATTTTGAACCGTTAAAAATGAATGTATGATTTGTTATGAATTTTAAGAGGTGACTGATTCGGAAATTAGGTTTATAAATGATTTTGGTGGAAAATTCTAGAATGAGTGGGCCCCACCCGTGGTTGGTGAAGAAATGTGCTGAATTTTATTTCAAATGTAGTGGGTGGAAATAGTAGCAGGTAAAGCCATCAGGTAGCAGGTCAAGTCTACTTCGGCGTGCTAGCATTTTTCTATAAATAGGTGCTTAGATTAGAATTGAAAATCACACCAGAAACATAAGCTTTCTCTATTTCTCTCTCTATATTATCAAGCGTATTTTGTGAGTATTTAGATACTTTGAGAGTTGCTATTCAGTACAAGTTTCATTCAGCATCACATCAGACCTTTCATTCAGGAAATCTTTGTTTATTTGAGGTAAGGGATGTTATTTTTTTCTTAAATGATATTATTTTCTTCAATATCATTATGCTGAGATATTGTTTTGAAATTTATTGTGGAATTTCTACCATTTTGTGTCGGGGTTACTATTCACGTATACGACACTATTCACGTATACGACATTATTCACAAATCGACACTATTCATAAAAATAAATTTTCTCTTTTTCGTCCCGGATGTCTTTTATGGTTGCTATCTTTGATTGTATCCATGTTTTGATCTTTATTCTACTTCACACTTGGTTATTATGGAGTATTATTGAATTTGGATAAACCAGAAATACGAATCCCTAATATTTGTCCTTACATCTCTCATTGGATTCGTTTCTAAAATATTTTTCATCATCTCCAGGTCCTTAATGGTGATACTTGATGAATATCTTTGGCACATAGTGCAAAAGATGAATGATTACCTAATGAATATCTTTGTCCGTAGTGTAAAAGATGAGCAGTGTCTAGATGAACATGACCAATTTGGTGATACAAATGAATATCTTTGGCCCGTAGTACAAAGATGAATATTTGATTGATGTAAGATGTATATTGATTAATGTTCTGAGGATAAAATATTGATGATGGACTTTTAAATTCATAGATGATAGTATATTTCATTCTCTACTTAACTCTTCTAATGAATTGTTGTTTCATTGCAGATTGTTGATCTAAAACTTGTTTTCGATTATATTCTATCAGATTTTTCCCTATTGAAGACTAAGGATAATTTGTTGTATATTATCTTAGTCATAATATTCTTTACTGGGCTAGTTGAGCTCACCCTTTTCCTTTTTGTTCCATTTTTCTTCCCGGGAGGTGAGAACATAGCGAGGATCCAATGAGGGGTATGGAGTGATGGTTCTAGAAAGATGTTTTAGTGATCCTCACTATTTCGAAAAAAAATAGTGTATGAATAATTGTAATGAGGACTTATTTGAGTGTGGATATTGTCTAGAAGACAATATTTGTATTTAAACTCACAGTATGTGTTGTCGTATTTTGCACGACAATTGTATTAATGATATTGTAGATGTTTCTGTACCATGTATTTGGCGACTCAGAATGGGTTGGATGGAATGGACCTATTTTGGGGGCGTCACAGTTGGTATCAAAGCTTAGGGATATGATCCCTGGCTGAGGTGTGAGACCTAGGAGAGGAGAGACGGGTAAATCCTTCGCTAGTGTGTCATACCTAAACTTATTTGTTGGTTGGTTATAATATAGGGATATTATTGTGATATGTTAATTTGTTTAATTAACCATTGTTTTATGACAATATTTAAGAATGGCAGCTGAGAACGTTAACAATGGAGTGTATGAGACTGTGGAAACACCTTTAGTCACCAATCAGGAGAACGTGCAACAGGATGACAATATTCCTCCTGTAAACAACACTAACGAGCAAACGATGAATGATGATGTTGTGAATAGGGCTCAGTTATTGGAGCGCGATAATGAGTCAACTCAACTGAAGAATAACGACCAACAACTCGATGATAATCGAATCGGTGGCAACGGTCATTGGAACAATGATAACCATCGTGGAGGAAATTATCATGCTAGAAATGGTAACCACTTCGGTGGTAATCATGGCCAAGATAATAGAAGAAATAATTCAAGTGGAAATTTCAAGAAGAGAAGATTTAACGATGACGGGGAAGGCGTCGGAGCAGCGACACAGCACCATCAACAAATTCTAGGGAGAGAGAACCAGCCGAGTTAGATAATCTGAGATCACGGAGAAGAGGACATATAAGTCAAAATTCCACGAGCCTTCAAGGTATGTTTTAGTTGTGGAAAAGACGGTCACATAGCTCGATTTTGTCCTGTAGTGAAATCAAGTCCAGCTGGGACAGTGGCACCAAAGGCGGATGCGGACAAAACAAAGTTGGCGGTTTTTGGAAGAGCGTTTGTTGTGACTGCCCAAAACGCGAGGAACCCAAACGAAGGTATCATGGGTTAGTTAATTATAAAGTCTTACGAAGTCTATACCCTGTTAGATACCGATTCTACCCATTCTTTTATCTCTCTTGCTTGTGCTCAACGTTTAAACTTGACTCCGGAGAAATTAGACTTTGACTTATCAGTGGAGACTCCATTAGGAGAAACTTTCGTTACATCCACTGTTTATAAATCTTGTTTGATCCAAGTTGGCACAATCACATTACCTGTTGATCTTATCTCTTTAAAGATACTTGCATTTGATGTGATTTTAGGGATTGATTGGTTAACTACTCATCATGCCAAAATTGATTGCTTTCATAAGGTTGTTAGTTTTCATATTCCTAAGTAACCTGTTATTCGAATTCAAGCAATCAAACCATTGAAGTTAAACACTTTCATATCAAGCCATAAAGTCATTCGTTTATTGAAAAACGGATGTCAAGCTTTCTTAGCCCATTTCATGGATTTAAACAAAAATACGTTAGATTTGAATGATATTTCTGTCGTTAGTAAATCTCCTGACGTATTTCCTGAAGAATTTCCTGGCCTACCCCCAGAGCGTGATATTGAATTTTGTATCGACTTTGAACCTGGTACAAAACCCATTTCTAAAATCTCATATCGAATGTCTTCTATTGAACTTCAGGAGTTAAAAATCCAAGTACAAGAGTTGGTACTCAAGCCTCTATCTGGTGACTTCCTTTGTGGAATGCACCAAAGCCAGACTCTCCGTAGGAGACTCTATATTCGTGTGGTGGTAAAACGATAGGTGTCATTGTGACGTGCTATCTAAGATTGGGATATGAGTCACAGTTGAGAGCAACATAAGTCAATAATCGAAATATCTAGCTTTCTAGGCTTAGCTGGTTACTATCGGAGATTCGTAGAAGGATTTTCTCGAATCTCTACTCCATTAACTTAGCTGACTCGGAAAGATGCAAAATTCGTATGGAGCGAGGAATGCGAGAAGATTTTCCAAGAGCTCAAGAGGCGACTCATTTCGGCACCTGTTCTGACTATACCATCCTGGAAAAGCGAACGTGGTAGCTAACGCGTTGAGTAGAAGATCGTATGCGAGTATGAGTGCGATATTGTTGAACACAAAGACCTATTTTGTATAATTTAAAAATGATAAAGATAGAGTTAATGACTCTAGGGACCCACGTTATGATGTCAAATATACGAGTAGAATTGACTTTAATTGATAAAGTTAAAACCGCTCGAGCTACACACCGGAGCTGATGAATATAAAGAAGAAGGTGCAAGAAGGCGTTATTCTAGAAGTAAGAGTCGATGAAGAGAAGAAAGCTCAAACCTTCGATTTATTTGAAATCCTCGATCGAGTAAAAACTATGGCCTATAGACTCGCTTTAACGCTAAGTATGTCGCATGTTCATACTGTTTTTCACGTATCGATGTTACGTAAATATGTGGACGACCCAAACCACATTATTGAGTTAGAACCAGACGAGATAGCCGAAGATTTAACGTACGAGGAGGTACCTGTCAAGATCTTGGATATGAAAGAGCATGCCCTACGCACAAAGGTTATACCACAAGTTAAGATTTTGTGGAGGAACCATACTATTGAAGAAATGACCTGGGAGTTGGAATCAAAAATGAAAGCGAGGTATCCCCACCTTTTCGACACACCAGGTATGTACGTCAATTTCGAAGACGAAATTTCATAAGGAGGGGAGGTTGTAAGACCCCAACTTATTATGAATAAAATTAAATTTTCTCTATTTATTATCTTGAAATAATAAGGAGTTAATTTGATATAATATTTTGGTTATGGGTGAAATGTGTAAATTTTACAAAATAAGCAAGTGGTTATAAAATATTCATTTTGTCGGGGAATATTCGTTTGGTCGTGGAATATTCTTTTTGTCAGAAATATCCGTACGACGTCACAGTCATTTGTGGGCCCCATAACAGAATAACCGTCGGATGAAAAAATGACAAGTTTGAGATTTTATAAATAACGGTATAATCGTTTCAAGTAATTAACCTTGTTGGATTACACGGTGGTTAAAATCTGATGTCTGGCGTTGTTGCTTGATGTAGCACTAAATTACACATCATTTTGAATTATTGATTCTTACGTAAGAAAGACACTACTCAATAATTATTACGATGTAATTCTTTATTCAATATTTTATTTTATTGATTCAATAATAATTGCGTTGATATTTTATATTATTGTTGTTTGATAATTATTCTTTGCACAATATTTTCCATTATCAGATTAATAATTCATATTATTTGAATAATATTATTAGATAGCATTATTGGCAATGTCTAGAAAGTTACATCTAAGGAGAGGTTTGGTCACTAATTAATGGCGCCTTGATAAGGAAAAATCCTTATCGGAAAGCCCCCTCTTTCTTGGGAGCGGCTTTGGTTGTCATAATTGTGATTACGTAATAATATTTGTGAATAATTAATTATTGATTTATATGATAAGGAAATATTTATTTTATGTGGATATAATTGATGGATATATTTATTTTATGTAGATATAATTGAAGGAATTAATGTTGAGGTGTTTTTGTCGGAATGGAGGTATTAAAAATTAAATTACTGTTCTTGAGATATATTGCGTGAGTCATAAATTTTGATCCGACCGTTGGATCGTTGTGATTTTTGGATATGTTATACATATATAAGTTGAGTATATGTCCACAAATTTTGAACCGTTAAAAATGAATGTATGATTTGTTATGAATTTTAAGAGGTGACTGATTCGGAAATTAGGTTTATAAATGATTTTGATGGAAAATTCTAGAATGAGTGGGCCCCACCCGTGGTTGGTGAAGAAATATGCTGAATTTTATTTCAAATGTGGTGGGTGGAAATAGTAGCAGGTAAAGCCATTAGGTAGCAGGTCAAGTCTGCTTCGGCGTGCTAGCATTTTCCTATAAATAGGTGAAAATCACACCAGAAACATAAGCTTTCTCTCTTTCTCTCTCTATATTATCGAGCGTATTTTGTGAGTATTTAGATATTTGAGAGTTACTATTCAGTACAAGTTTCATTCAGCATCACATCCGACCTTTCATTCCGAAGTACTGTTTCTTTGAGGTAAGGGATGTTATTTTCTTCTTAAATGATATTATTTTCTTCAATATCATTATGCTGAGATATTGTTATGAAATTTATTGTGGAATTTCTACCATTTTGTGTCGGGGTTACTATTCACGTATACGACACTATTCACAAATACGACACTATTCATCAAAAAATAAAATTTTCTCTTTTTCGTCCCAGATGTCTTTTATGGTTGCTATCTTTGATTGTATCCATGTTTTGATCTTTATTCTACTTCACACTTGGTTATTATGGAGTATTATTGAATTTGGATAAACCGAAATACGAATCCCTAATATTTGTCCTTCTGTCTCATTGGATTCGTTCTCTAAAATATTTTTCATCATCCCCAGTCCTTAATGGTGATACTTGATGAATATCTTTGGCCTGTAGTGCAAAGATGAATGATTACCTAATGAATATCTTTGTCCCGTAGTGCAAAGATGAACAGGTGTCTAGATGAACATGACCAACTGGTGATACAAATGAATATCTTTGGCCCGTAGTACAAAGATGAATATTTGATGCAAGATGTATATTGATTGATGTTACAGGGATAAAATATTGATGATGGACTTTTAAATTCATAGATGATAGTAGATTTCATTATCTATTTAACTCTTCTAATGAATTGTTGTTTCCGCTGCAGTTGTTGATCTAAAACTTGTTTTCGATTATATTCTATCAGATTTTTCCCTGTTGAAGACTAAGGATAATTTGTTGTATATTATCTTAGTCATAATATTCTTTACTAGGCTAGTTGAGCTCACCCTTTTCCTTTTTGTTCCATTTTTCTTCTCAGGAGGTGAGAACATTGCAGGATCTAGTCGGGGTATGAAGTGATGGTTTTAGAAAGATGTTTAGCAGTCCTCACTATTTTTGAAAAATAGTGTATGGATAATTGTAATGAAGACTTATTTGAGTGTGGATATTGTCTAGAAGACAATATTTGTATTTAAACTCATAGTATGTGTTGTCGTATTTTGTACGACAATTGTATTAATGATGTTGTAGATGTTTCTGTACCATGTATTTGGCGACTCAGAATGGGTTGGATGGAATGGACCTATTTTGGGGGTGTCACAGTTATAGTTGTGGGTAATATTTATAAATTTTGCAAAGTAAGCAAGTTGTTATAAAATATTCATTTGGTCGGGGAATATTCGTTTTATCAGGGAATATTCGTACGCCGACACAATCATTGGTGGACCCCACAACGGAATTACTATCGGAGTTAGAAAACGACAGAAATATCTTTTTATAAAAATAACGGCGAAAGTTTTACCATTAACTGCTAAAATACCCGGTGATAAAAGTACAATAATATGCGTGGTTACACAGTAGGACACGGTATTGTACAATATCTTTGATTATTGATGCTTACGCGAGAAGTCACTTAGTTTATTTCAATTATTGCCCTAGTAATTACTGCATAGTATCTCACATTATTAATTCAATTATTGTCACAGTATCATCTGTACAATATTTTATATTATTAAATCAATAAGTAAGACGACAAAGTTATTCATATTATTATTTGTATTATTGACGATGTCTAGAAAGTTCTGTCGAGGAAAGGGGTTTGGTCACCTAATTACATGCCAATAAGGAGAAATCCTTATCGGAAAGCCCCCTCTTTCCTGGGAATGATCTGGTTGTTAATATTGTGAGTTATAATATTAATGATGAATGCTATTAAAAATGTGTTTTGTGAAGCCAATTGAATTGAGATAAATAAAGGGGTATTTTATGAAGTAATTGTTGAAAATTTGGCTTATTATATGGAGCCCCACTTACCCATTTTTCAAAATAGTCGGTAGAAGGTTATCCCAGTTTTGTTTTATTACCTATATATATATATATATATATATATAGTTCATTCGTGAGTTGGTAGCGTGAGTGTTGGGTAATTTTTATATATATATATATATATATATATATATTATAAGTTTTGTTTTATTAGATTATAAAATAATATATTATATTTTATTTAAAGTTTTCGTTTTATTAGAATATTTTATTGCATACTAATAAATAGTAAAATCAAATTTTTTCGCCGATTGCGCCCGTGAAGAAAATATTATTTGTCCGTAATTTTCTAAATTCAAATAGTATCATGCCATTTTCCTATAAATAGGATGCTTAGTTTAGAAATGAAAATCACACTAGAATAAGAGAATTCTTCTTCTATAATATTGAGCGTATTTCTTTTGAGTTTAAGGAAGCTTTGAGCGTAGAAAACAGTATAAATTTTCTTCAAGAATATCCACGCCCTACCAGTTAGAAATACTCTTATTTTAAGGTAAGGGATATTATTTTTGTTCAATATTCATAAGAAATAATATTTTCTTCCATACTCTGTAGTATGTAAGTAATATTATTTCGTTTTAGATTCTGAATTCTACACTCATTTTGTTAAGTATTGCTTTTATACTCCTTGAAATTAGTAGAATATCCTTAAAATTTGTGCTTTATGTAGTATCTTTTCACGGAAATATTATTCTGAACATTCTTGATAATTTTTAATCTTTTCATGCCGGGGTACTATTCACGGAGTTCTATTCCTGAAGTACTATTCATGGGGTACTATTCACTCAGGTACTATTCACCCGGGGTACTATTTATGACAAAAATTAATTTCTTTTCTATCCAAATTATTTTTGCTACAATATTATTCTTGAATTTTACTCCATAAAGCAGTATCATGTTGACAATTTAGACATTATTGAATTATGGATAAATTGAATTATAAATCTTTAAAATTTATCCCTGCTCTCATTTAATTGAATTCTTATATCATTGTTATCATCCTCATGCTTATATTGTGATAAACGTCATCCTTGGCCCGTAGTGCATAGATGGTCTGTTGATTGGTATAATTATGACTATGTATCGGAATAATCATGACCTACAATGTTACAAATGATGTGGTAAAAGTCCTCATTGGCCCGTAGTGCATTGATGGACAGTTGTTGGCATGATCATGACCACTGGTGATAATAATGAATATCTTTGGCCCGTAGTGCATGGATAATTCATGGATGTGATAATAATGAATATCCTTGACCCGTAGTGCATGGATAATTCATGGATGTGATACTAACGAATATCCTTGGCCCGTTATGCATGGATAATTCGGTGATGTGGATTATTTATTGAGCTGTGTTACAACGATAAAATATTGATGATGAACTTTTAAATCATAGAAGATAGTAGATATCATGCTCTACTTGACTCTTCTAATGGATTGTTTACTCCGCTACAATTAAACTTGTTATCTATTGTATTCTATCAATTTAACACTATTGAAGGCTAATGATAATTTATTCTGCATTATCTTAGTCATAATATTCTTTACCGGGCTAGTTGAGCTCACCCTTTTCTAGCTTTGATTATTCTCTTCAGGAAAGGAGAACATAGCCGGGGACTAGTTGGGGAATGGAGTGACGGTCCGAGATGGTGGCTGTAGTAGTCCTCACTATTTATAAAATAGTGTGATAATAATTATAATGAGGACTCTATTTTAGTTTGGATATTGTCTACGAGATAATATTCGTGTTAAAACTCTCAGCTACGTTTTGTTGTATTGTATTAATGAAGTTTTTATTTGAATTTTGTACCATGTATTTGGCAACTCAGAATGGGTTGTATATACCTATTTTGGGGGGCGTCACAATTGGTATCAAAGCTTATGGATATGATCCCTGACTGAGAATTGAGGCTAGAACTAGGAGGGGAGAGACGGGTAAATCATTCGCTAGTATGACCTACCTATGCTTATTTGTTATTTAATTGGTCGATCAGAATATAGGGATAATATGTGCCATGTCAATTAATCCTTGTTTTGTGGTAGTATTTGAAAATGACATCTGAAAATATTAAGATAAACAATGGGGCATATGAGACCATTGAGTCACTAACGATTAATAATCAGGATAATGTGCACCAGGAAGGCAATAATCCTCACGTAAATAATAACACCGAACTAATGATGAACGATGAGATGTTCAGAGGCTTTTTACAATTCATGCAACATCAGGCGAGAGAGACTTCTGTGCAAAATGCAGGTGGAAACATTGGCAACTCACGTATGGTCACCGCTAAGCATTACAAGGAGCTGAGACCACCGGAGTTTTTGGGAAAGCCAGAACCACTTAAGGCAAAGAAGTGGATAAAGAAGATCACCAAGATATTTGATGTCTTGGGATGCTCCGCTGAGCAAAAGGTTCCCCTTGCCACCTTCATGTTGACAGGAGAGGCAGATTACTGGTGGGAATCTGTAAAACGTACTCAACCGACCGCACTGAAGATGTCTTGGGAGAAGTTCCAAGAATTGTTCAACGATAAGTACTTTCCCGAAAGTATTCATCACATGAAGGAGGTGGAATTCATTAAGCTAGAGCAAAATAATATGATTGTATCCCAATACGAGGCTAAATTTGTGGAGTTATTTCGGTTTGCATCCCATTTGGTAGATAATGAGGAGCGTATGACACAGATGTTTGTAAGAGGTTTAAAACCCGAAATAAGTCAATACCTCATTTCTCACAAAATTTCTTGTATTTAGATGTTGTGAATATGGCTCAGTTATTGGAGCGCGATAATGAATCAACCCAACCAAGAGATAACAGCCGACAAAATGATAATACCAGTGGTAGCAGTCACCGAAGCGGTAACAGCAAACATGGAGGAAGTCAACATGCCAGAAATGGTAACCACTTCGGTGGTAATCATGGCCAAAATAATAGAAGTGGAAATTTCAAGAAAAGGAGATTCAATAATGATGGAAAGATGTCAGCACCAGCACCCGTTGTTAAGGAAGGAGAACGACCACTGGTCGTATGTTACAAATGCGGAGGGGAGGGACACATTAGTACAAACTGCACGCGGCAAATCAAAGTGTGTTACAATTGTAGAAGAGAAGGTCACCTTGTCCGATGTTGTCGTGTAGTGAAGTCAAGTCCAGCTGGGATAGAGACACCAAATGCCGTCCCAGACAAGTCGAAGCCAGTAGTTCAAGGGAGAGCGTTTGTCGTCACCTCCCAAAAAGCAAGGAACCCGAATTAGGTTATCACGGGTAAGCTAATCATAAACTCTTGTGAAGTCTATAACTTATTTGATACCAGTTCTACCCATTCTTTTATTTCTCCTACTTGCGCTCAACGTTTAAATTTGACTCCGGAGAAATTAGACTTTGACTTATCTGTTGAAACTCTGTTGGGAGAAACCTTCATTATATCTATTGTTTATAAATCTTGTTTGATTCAAATCGGTACCCTCACATTACCTGTCGATCTTATCTCTTTGAAAAAATTTGCATTTGATGTGATTTTAGGGATTGATTGGTTAACTACTCATCATGCTAAAATTAATTATTTTCGTAAGGTTGTTAGCTTTCAATTCTAACCAACCTATTATGCGAATTCAAGCAACCAAACCGCTAAAATCAATCACTGTCATATCAAGTGTAAGACCCCAACTTTTTATGAATAAAGATTTAATTTTTCTAATTATTATTTTAAAAAATAAGGTGTTGATTTGATAAAATGATTTAGTTATGGGTGAAATGTGCAATTTTTGCAAAGTAAGTAAGTGGTTATTAAGTATTCGTTTAGTCGAGGAATATTCTTTTTGTCGGGGAATATCCGTACGATGGCTCAATCATTGGTGGACCACATAACAGAATAACTGTCGGATATAGAAAGCGACAGAAATAATATTTTTATAAAAATAACGGCAAAAATTGTACCGTTAACTGTTGAAATATCCGGTAATAAAAAATACAGTAATATGCGTGGTTGCATAGTAGCACATGGTATTGCACAATATTTTTGGATTATTGATTCTTACGTAAGAAGTCACTCAGTTTCATTCAATAATTGCCACAGTAATTGTTGCATAGTATCTCATATTATTGATTCAATTATTGTCACATTATCATCTGCATAATATTTTATATTATTAAATTAATAATTGACACGACACAATTATTCATATTATTAGTTAGCATTATTGGCAATGTCTAGAAAATTCTGTCGAGAAAAAGGATTTGGTCATCTAATTGTGCGCCAATAAGGAGGAGTCCTTATCGGAAAGCCCCTTCTTTTTTGGAAATGATTTGGTTGTTAATATTGTGAGCTTATAATATTAATTGTCAAAATTGTATTGCCCGATGTGCGATGCTTGAACAGAAGCACTCTTTGGCAGAGTATAAGATATTAGAGTTGGAATATGAGAATGCTATGATCAAAGTTCTGATGAAAGAAGAAGCAACTGAACGAATGAGAATGGAGGATGCATGGGTAAAAGCCGCACGACACGTTGATATTGTAGAAAAAGACGTCCGATTCAATAAGGCCAAAAGAGATGAAATGGATTTCGCTTTTTGGACAGCAATTGGGAGAATCCAACACCGAGTTCGAAACTACCCTGTGCAGAGTGGTCAACCACAATTCGATATGGATTGGAGAATAATGATTCAAATCATGGATCAGGAATGCGACAAATCAATGAAGGGTGGAATGTACTCTATAACAAAGTTAAGTCCAGATGGGACAGTGGCACCAGAGGTGGATACGGACAAGTCAAAGTCAGCGGTTCCTGGAAGAGCGTTTGTCGTGACTGGTCAAAATGCGAGGAACCCAAACGAGGTGATCATGGGTAAGCTAATCATAAATTCTTGCGAAGTTTATACCTTACTAGATACCGGTGCTACCCATTCATTTATCTCTCCTGCTTGTGCTCAATGTTTAAACTTGACTTCGGAGAAAGTGGAGACTCCGTTAGGAGAAACTTTCGTCACATCCACTGTTTATAAATCTTATTTGATCCAAGTTGGCACCATCACATTACCTGTTGACCTTATCTCTTTAAAGATACTTGCTTTTGATGTGATTTTAGGGATTGATTGGTTAACCACTCATCATGCCAAAATTGATTGTTTTCGTATGGTTGTTAGTTTTCATATTCCTAACCAACCTGTTGTACGAATTCAAGCAACTAAACCACTAAAATCAATCACTGTCATATCAAGTCATAAAGCTATTCATTTATTAAAAAACGGATGTTAAGCTTTCTTAGCCCATGTTATGGATTTGAATAAAGACACGTCGGATTTGAATAATATTCCTGTTGTTAGTAAATTTCCTAACGTATTTCCTGAAGAACTTCTCGGTCTACCCCCAGAACGTGAAGTTGAAATCTTTATTGATCTTAAACCTGGTACAAAGCACATTTCTAAAACCCCATATCGAATGGCTCCTATTGAACATCAGGAGTTAAAAACCCAACTATAGAAGTTGATAACCAAGCCTCTAACTGGTAATTTCCTTTGTGGAATGCACTGAAGCCAAACTCTCCGTAGGGGACGCCATATTCATGTGGTAGTAAACTAATAGGTGCCATTGTGACGTGTTATCCAAGATTGGGATATGAGTCACAGTTGAGAGCAACCTAAGTCAGTAATTGAAATACGTAGCTTTCTAGGCTTAGTTAGTTATTATCGGAGATTCGTGGAAGGATTTTTCAAATCGCTACTCCATTAACTCAGCTGACTCATAGAGATACAAAGTTAGAATGGAGCAAGGAATGTGGGGAAAGCTTTGAAGAACTCAAGAGGAGACTCATTTTGGCACATGTTCTGACCATACCATCCTGGAAAAGCGAATGTGGTAGCTGACGTGTTGAGTAGATGATCGTATACGACTACGAGTACGATATTGTCGAATACAAAGACCCATTTCGTATAACTTACAAATGATAGAGATAGAGTTAAAAACTCTAGGGACCCACGTGATGATATACGAATAGAATCGACTTTAATCGATAGTTAAAACCGCTCAAGCTACACACCGGTGCTGATGAATATGAAGAAGGAGGTGCAAGAAGTTGTTATTCCAAAAGCGAGAATCGACGATGTGAGAAAAGCTCAAACCTTTGATTTATTAGTCCATTTGAAATCCTCGATCGAGTAGGAATTGTGGCCTATAGACTCGCTTTACTGCCAAGTATGTCGCGTGTTCATAACGTTTTCCGTGTATCTATGTTACATAAATATGTGGACGACCCGAACCACATTATTGAGTTAGAACCAGACGAGATAACCGAAGATTTATCGTACAAGGAAGTACCAGTCAAGATCTTGGATAGGAAGGAGCATGTCCTACGCACAAAGGTCATACCACAAGTCAAAGTTTTGTGTAGAAACCATGCTATTGAAGAAATGACCTGGGAGTAGGAAACAGAAATGAAAGCGAGGTATCCTCACCTTTTCGAAACACTAGGAACGTACGTCAATTTCGAGGACAAAATTTCATAAGGAGGTGAGGTTGTAAGACCTCGAATTTTTTTTTTTATAAATAAAATGGAATTTTCTTTATTTATTATTTTGAAATAGTAAGGGTTTATTTGATTAATGTGGTTAGTTATGGGTAAAATGCACAAATATTTTAAATAAGCAAGTGGTTATAAAATATTCATTATTGTCGGGGAATATTCGTTTGGTTGTGGAATATTCTTACTATCGGGGAATATTCGTATGACGACGCAGTCTTGTGTGGGCCCCATAACGGAAAGCGATTGGATGAAGAAAATGACAAGAATAAGTTATTTAGAAATAACGGCGTAGTTGTAACCGTTAATACTGTTGGAATACTTGGTGGTTAAAACACAGTAGCACACGGTATTGCACCAATTATTGATTTTTACGTAAGAATGCACTACTCAATAATTATTACAGTAATTACTGTTTAATATTATATTTTATTGATTCAATAATTGCTACGTTGATATTTTATATTATTGTTGTTTTAATAATTGTCACTGCATAATATTTTCATTATCAGATCAATAATTCATATTATTTGAATAATATTATTAGATAGCATTATTGGCAATGTCTAGAAAGTTACATCTAAGGAGAGGTTTGGTCACCTAATTGCGGCGAAGAAGGAGAAATCCTTATTGGAAAGCCCCTCTCTGAGGAGGCGCGCTGGTTGTCGATTATTGTGATTCTATAATATTATTTGTGAATAATTAATTATTGATTTATATGATAAGGAAAATATTCATTTTATATGGATATAGATGGTGAAAATTTTAAAGTGACAATTGTTGAAAAATTGATATTTTATCTTTTACGATAAAATAATTTATTTAAATATATTATTATATTTTAATAATATAATAATGGTGATATTTTTACAATGAATGTGGGATATATGAGTATATGAGGAGGAAGAGTATTTTTGTTATTAAAAATATTTAAAACATGTTTTTCATGTTTGTGGACCCCATTTCTTGACTGAAATTTGATTATAGCTTGCAAAATTGTCCGTATATGGATTTTGGTCAATTTACATTTGGAATTTGGAAAAACTTAAACTTACAAAGTTGTAGATAATGAAATTTCCTATGGAAAAGACATAAGGTTCGATTTTTCGACAAAAGGGCTATTTATTATGAATGATTGAAGTTTTGAAGTTCCAAAATAATTGATTCTTGAAGTTTTAAATATTTTTTTCAATAAAAACATTTTTTGCAAGTGGGTGGGCCCTAATTGTTGTTAAACATGCTGAAATTGATGATTCAAAGGTTGGCGTAGGAAATTTAATTTATATATTAATATTTTATTAAATTTTCTGCTTTGGTGTTCTAAGCAATTTCCTATAAATAGGGTGCTTAGGTTAGAATTGAAAATCACACCAGAAATTGAAGTTTTCTCTCTCTATATTATCGAGCGTATTCTTGTGAGTATTTTGATACTTTGAGTGTTGTTATACGGTGCAAGATCCCTTCAAGATTATATCCCAAAGATATTAAATGGAAATCTTTGTCTTTTCGAGGTAAGGGATGTTATTTTTTAAAATTATATTATTTCTTCTAATATCATTATGCTGGAATATTGATAAGATTTTTTTTGTGAAATTCTTATCTTTTAGTGTCGGGATTACTATTCACGTATACAACACTATTCACTTATACGGCACTATTCACGAATACGACACTATTCACAGAAAAATTAAAATTTCTTTTCTGTGTCCAAGATTGTCTATTATGGTTCCTATCTTTGATTGAATCTAGGTTTTGATCTTCATTTTTGAATTTTTCTCCACAATAGTTTATTATGGAGTATTTTTGAACTTGGCTTGTCTAAAGTACGAATCCTTAATATTTGTTCTTTTGTCTCACTAGATTCATTTTTTTTAAAATATTTTTCATCATCCTCAGTCCTAAATGTTGATATAACTAAATATCTTTGGCCTGTAGTGCAAAGATGAATGATTTCTTGATGAATATCTTTGGCCCGTAGTGCAAAGATGAACAGGTGTTGAGATGAACATGACCGACTGATTAATATCTTTGGCCTGTAGTGCAAAGATGACTATTTGATTCAAGATGTATATTGATTGATGTTATAGGGATAAAATATTGATGATGGACTTTTAAATTCATAGATGATAGTAGATTTCATTCTCTACTTAACTCTTCTAATGAATTGTTGTTTCATTTATGCAGATTGTTGATCTAAAACTTGTTGTCTATTGTATTCTATCAGATTTTTCCCTGTTGAGGACTAACGATAATTTGTTGTACATTATCTTAGTCATAATATTCTTTACCAGGCTAGTTGAGCTCACCCTTTTTCTTTTTGTTCCATTTTTCTTCTCAGGAGGCGAGAATATAATTGAAACTAGTCCGGGGGTGGAGTGATGGTTAAAGATAGTTATTTTAGTAGTCCTCACTATTTTGTAAAATAATGTATCAATAATTATAATGAGGACTTATTTGAGTGTGGATATTGTCTAGAAGATAATATTTGTATTTAAACTCACAGTATATGTGTTGTCGTATTTTGCACGACAATTGTATTAATGAAGTTGTAGTTATTTCTGTACCATGTATTTGGCGACTCAGAATTGGTTGGGTGGATTGGACCTATTTTTGGGGCGTCACAACAATCATCGAAGCAGTGATAGCCAACGTGCTAGAAATGCTAACCACTTCGGTGGTAATCATGGCCAAGATAATAGAAGAATGATTCAAGTGGAAATATCAAGAAGAGAAGATTTAACAATGACAGAAAGACATCGGCACCAACACCAGCAACAACAACAGTTTTTAGGGGAGGAGAAAGATCGCCAGTTAGATGCTACATGTCGACGTCGGGATTTTTACTATCCCTCTTCTGTTCTTGTCTTTTGGTGTTCTCATGTTAGGTGAGATTTGTTTGAAAAAACAAGTTGTGAAAAGGTCTGACATTTATATGTCGACGATTGTTCTGTAAGAGTCGCTAGTTGGTATTTTTAAATGGTTGCACCAACTCAACCGAGAAAAGGTTTGCACATTGACCGCGTGATGTGACACTGCTAAACTGGTCTGTGAAACCAAGATTCATTAGGGTCCGGGGACTTGCTTATGCGGAGGGAAGGTGTTAGGCACCCCCCAATATCCGTGTTACCACGGCGACCGCCACTTTTCAATTAAACTATTATATGAATGTGTGTGTGTGGGTCAATGTGCAATTATTTGGAAGTAGTGCTATGCCTCGTTCGCACCTATATACAAAGGGTTTGAATTTGTGTAAAAATTCAGTTTTAACAAGATATAGCAGTGATGTTTTATAAAAGAGGTTTTTCAAACCCTTATGCTCAATAGTAATTGAGGCCTTTAATACTTCCATTTTATTAAGTGTTCGGCTTAATTGCTTTTATTTTTGAGATGTGAGGCATCCTTGAGAAAATAAGATATATAGCAGTGCTGAACTCCTTATGGGCATGAGAGTCGTCTAAGAAAATTCAGACACCGTGAATAATGTACAAGTTGTTTACAATCGAAAATATCCATCACGGGAACTGAATCTAGATTCAGAAGACTGAATCTGTGATCACATGATTCCTAGGCTCACATGATGTAGCAATTTATATGAAAGTTGTAAGTAATTATATATAAAAGATGTAAATATATATATACAGATTGTCAACCACCACAAAGCGAACTTTATAGGGGATTGTAAATGTAAATATATAAACGCGATAAATATATATATAGAGACAAGATCAACCACCACGAAGCACCTCCATGGGGGATCAAAAATATAAATAAAGAAGTAAATACGATCAACCGCCAAAAAGTAAACTCCAGGCGAGACAAAATGTAAATAAAGCAATAAAAACGATCAACTGCCATGAATTAAACTTCAGGCGGGACAAAATGTAATTAAAACAGTAAAATGCCATAAGTAAACTCCGAGCGAGACAATAAATATATATATATATATATATATATATATATATATATATATATATATATATATAAAAGCGAGAACGCTTTTGATATTATATCTAGGCTCAATCAAACAAAGTTTGATGGGTATAATATATATATATATATATATATATATATATATATATATATATATATATATATATATACACACACACACACACACACACACATATATGAAGAAACTCTAGGATATAAAATCCGGGCTCATCGAATAGAAAGTCAGACAACAGGTTATATATATATATATATATATATAAAAGCAATAAACACTCATTTATAAATCCGGGCACATCGAACAAGAGTCCCAAATAGCAGTTTATATATAAGTATATATATATAAAAGCAATAAACGCTTCGGACATGAATCCAGGCTCAATCAAGGCATAAATCGATAATTTTAGTACACACACACACACACACACACACACACACACATATATATATATATATATATATATATATATATATAAATGAAATAAAAAGCCACGAACCGAAGTCCGGGCATACACATGCAACACGACTCTCAACATGAAGAACGATGTGTGCAAAATGTGGAGAAAAGGCTTTGCAAGGTGTAAGAAGGCTTACAGTGGATTGCCAAAGAAGACTTCTATAGCTTAAATGGATGAACACTCGGTTCCCACCGGTAAAAATATAGCAATATATAAGCTCACAAGTTTTTAAAATGAGAAAGCACTCAGTTTATTGTGTGTACAGAGCAAATTGGACATGGCTTCCTCGCCATTTTCTCTTTCAAAATGGCCACCCCAAGCACTCTATTTATAGAGGGGGAACCGCAGGTGTATCTGCGGCTGCCCGGGGTGCCCCGGTCTCCGTGGGTCCTGCCATCTCGAAGTACGTGCATGCATGCAACGTGTAATCCGCTCGAACTTTTAGAACTTCAATCTGGGCATCCGATTAAGGTGTATAAGACCTTTTTTGGCATGCTGTTGTCGAGAGCTACACAAATGACATGGGATTAGAGTTTGTAAGAATTCAGGAAGATGGGACCATGCCCTTGGTCTTCAAGCTTCAAATTCCATTCGGTGTACTGTCCTGTGTAATAGTCACTTGGGATTGGAGTCATTGGTTCTTGTAGGACACTGTTGTGTAGAATGTATGTTGAAATGTGTTGAGATGACGTGCGTGTGGAATTGAGGTGGAAAAATGATGTTTTTACCCCTCACCGGGGTTATCTCCAATTTGAGCTGATAAAGCAGTCATTGCTCAGGGTAATCTCTGAGATTGGATTGCTGTAAGTGCTAAATGTCCTTAGGGTTGTCTCTCAGGTGTGCATGACCTCCTAGGGTTATCTCCGAGTTTGGGATTAAGTGCCTCGGGGTTATGTCCAAGGTTGAAGCTGATTGCAAGGGTTGAAATGAGCATCTCCAGAACTGCAATTGCACTCCTCGGGGTTATCTCTGAGGTTGAGATGAAAATCCCGATGTTGTTTCCGGGATTGAGTATCTTGGGGTTATCTCCGAGATTGAAAAGGATTTTCTAGTGGGATTTTCGGAACTGTAAATGCTTTGTCCTTCAGGGTTATCTTTGAAAGACGATTCCGCCCTCCTGCAATGTTAGTAACAGGAATGCAAAATTTCGAGTATCTACACTACAGATGCAGAGAGGAGGGACACATAAGTCCAAACTATTCACACCCTTCTAAGGTATGTTTTAGTTATGAAAAAGACGGTCACATAGCTAGATTTTGTCCTGTAGCGAAGTTAAGTCCAGCTGGGACGGTGGCACCAAAGGCAGCTACGGACAAAACAAAGTTGGTGGTTCAAGGGAGAGTGTTTGTCATGACGTCCCAAAAAGTGAGGAACCCGAATAAAGTTATCACGGGTAAGCTAATTATAAACTCTTGCGAAGTCTATACTTTATTAGATACCGATTTTACCCATTCTTTTATTTCTCCTGACGAATTGTTTGGACGTGTAATCCAAAGTTCTTAGGAACTTCTAGGATGTTGACGTTGTGGTTATCACCAAAGTCCTTAATCCTTGGTACAGACTTTCCACTGAGGATGTATCTCTCATTTACGAGAGACTCTGGGTGATAGAGCTTTGTCTGTTGATGATGTGTATAACATATTCCATCATTGGTCCTCCCCGATGAGGATGTTCTTCCCTAGTTTATACCTCCAGGTCCTTTCACTGTTCTATCGGAGTTACTGCCAACAGTCTGTGTTGTCAGGGTTGCCTGACCTTCATTGACATGTGCATCAACAGATGAGATCGTCGGATGGTTCTTGACGCTTTATTGGGTTTAAATGCCAACGGCTAATGATGTCAAGGATGTTTGACCTTTGTTGACATATGCATCAACGGATGAAATCCCCGCTGGGGAGAAGTATTTTAGAGTTACGATCCCGAATTGACGGTATTAGACCTTCGTGAGGTATTGCCGAGTATAATTTACAACTGTTGTAATCATTGGTATAGTAAACCCTGGGTTTGGGCGAATGCCAATGAGTGACAGGTGGACCTGCAGTTGGGTCTTTGAAAACCAGGACGTAAGGTTATTCCGCTCAATCACGTAGCATTTTTATTCATGATTTGGCCTTTTCAGCTTGCAAGACCTCCTTTGTAACTCAAATTAGACCGAGCCGGAGGGGTGGGCCCTACCCAGGGTAGTCGCAGGTATAACTGCATCCAACCGTGGGTGGATTTAACTTACAAGTTGCTTTCATAATTTGTTTCCAAGTTATGCCACACAGGAAATCCGAGAGCTCTTCTTCAGATCTGCCGAGTTCGGGCGTCTTTCTATAAATTCTATCACCGTACAAGTGTTCTACATTGCCCTGGTAACGTATGCATGTCTTCTTTTCCAGTTTTTATCTGTTGGAAAATGAATTATCACATGAAATGCTTTTAAACACATAGTAGTGAATATGCATGCTCATATGACTTGATAAAAAAAATGTTCAACATAGTAAATGTTAGTATTTAACCATGCTGAACACAATGATGTGAAAGAATTTGACTTTTGAAACAGTTAAATTGGCACCTTTTTATGATATTGCTTATCCTATTTGAGGACAAATAAGCAAAGGTGCTAAAGCAAAATAACCCTAGTAATTAGGCTACCCTCACGGATTATGTCTTTGGTAGTGTAATGCATATAAGATGTTTATGACTGTGGATAGGTGTGATACTGAATGGACACCTAGTCATGCCTATGTGCATGTGGATAGTCCTATTTACAAAGGGGACTATGGAAAAAAATTCAAAATGTAGGCATTGGATAGACATCCATTTTTAACTCTACTATAGGCGTATGTTAAAGTAATGCATGTATGCATGTAGTCATAAAATGCATTTGAAAAAGCTCCATGTTAGAGTTTACCACACCCTTTCTGAGGTGATTTGGAGACTTGTGTCTAGATATATGGATCTGGATCAACCGAGTAGTTCCCGCAGGACCACTTTAGGTGTGCGAAGGAGGGCTTCTGACGTGCCTCAACCCCGTTCTATTAGACAGCTTCGTCGTCTGGCGGAGGCGGTGATTCGTCCTATCCGAGTTGAGTTACTAGATGTTTCGGACGAGGAGGAGGATGTACCAATTGCGGACGCTGTTCCTGCTGCTAATGTTCCCCGTATGGATCTTCTAGGCATTCAGGTGATGATCATAGAGCTTCTGGGTGATTTGAGTCGACACCCCTCAGTTTACTTGCATGCAAACGAGGTACAAGCTAGATTTTAATCTTACCTTTTTCCTATTGATGAGGATTAAAGGTTCTGATGTTGATCTACTTTGTAATACAGGTTCCCGGCTTCACACAACCAAGAGGGAATTGGTTCAGCATTCACTCTATGTATCAGGCTCTGCATCCTGACTATCGAGTGATTGTGTACGGCTGGGGCTTTGAGGCATTCTTTTCCATCCTTCCCCGTCGTTGTCCTTGGGGTTACCTCAGGGCATTATTTGAGCGCTAGTTTTACCAGACTCAGTCTCTCTATTTGTTAGATTGTGAAGTGATAATGACGCTGATGGATTGGCGATTTATCACCGGTATGGAGTTTGGAGGGGCGCCAGTGCCATATATGGTGGATATTACCCCGACTACCGTTAGATCCTTGCTAGGAGTCCCGACTGAGGCGCTCAAGGGTAGGATAGTCCGTACAGGCCCTTTGAGCGTAGATGCTATGAGCGAGCTGTTGAGTGAGCCCATACCCGATGATGCAAGAGTCAAGGATCATATTCTTCAGCGATTGTTCATGATAATCATTAGGGGCTGCTTCATAGTAGATAAATCTTCTACGGTATCATTCACTTTGGTGATCACCACACGAGATGTGGACCGTATTGGGGAATATGATTGGGGTTCCTGTACCTTCGCCTATTTCCTCAAGGGTATGCAGATGCGTTTGTAGGGCTTGACGGAGGCTTGTTAGGATTTTACCCATTTTTGCTGGTGAGTATTTCTCTTTTGATTTCACATGTATAGGTTAAGAGTGTTGACTGACACCAGATGTTTGCCTTTGTGTTGGCAATTTTGGGCCTACGAGAGGCTCTCATGTTCGTGTCCTGTGAGTGTGCTAGGTTTGGAGACCTATCCACGAGGACAACGATGACATCACTCTATATTGACGGAGGTTCCTATAGCTAAGGGTTTCACCCATTATCGTCTACAATTGGAGTTATTGACAGCTGATGCTATCACATGGATTCCCTATTCTGGGGAACATTTGCCCATTGGGTTTGAGGATGGATACCCGAATGGTGTCGAGTACGTGATTTCCACCCATAGGATTCCTCTCTTCACTGATGGAGGATGGGAGCTCTATTTAGGAGATAGTGCTATTAGGAGCACCACAGGGGAGATCCATATACCGATCTTACCTCCTAACAGACATTGATGGGTATACCTGTATCACAGTCTCCCATTATTGATATCCGTATGCCTGTATCACAGTCGCCCATTATTGATATCCTATTGATGGGTGTTGACGGTTTTACACTGTCAGAGGGTCCTTATACTCAGGAGATGTTCCAGCATTTGTGGTTCCCTCGTACCATCGGAGCCCAGACCCGTGCCACTCAGTTTATGAGGGATATGGTTCCTAGATCCGTGATGATGTTGGATTGGATGGCCTGTGTCTGAGATTTGACTCATTTGACATAGATTGACAGTTTAACCCGGCAATTGGACCGAGAACATTTCTTTATCCTACATTTAGGCAGAGATCCTTCAGAGGCAAATACCTTTGATCCTTCCAGCTCAGGAGTTGGCCCTTTAGGTGACCCATATGGCTTTTTCGGCTCAGATCCTCCGTTGTATAGGCCTGATATCCCCGTTGATGGAGATCTAGTGACTCAGGAGGAGTTACATCAGGTGGACAAGATTGATGATGTAGACATTAACACCATTGTCTTCTTCTGATGTATATTCTCGTTATATCTTTTGATAGGCCTCTGTTAGATACTGGGTGGCTGTGTCCCATTCTCGCTATATCTTTTGATAGGCCTCTGTTAGTTGTTGGGCGTCTGTGCCCCACTTCCCTGTATTTTTAGCTGTACAGAGATGTATTAGATGATGATGTACTTAGGAATATATATACTATTATTCCCTACATCATATTTCCATCTATTGTTTATCATGCATATATTATGTTATACATATGTATGTATGTCCAGAGATATTCAGTATTGACCCCTAGATGGTCTTATGATACGGCCCACATAGATGTCTTCCTCGACAATTAGCCGCATTGATCACACCCCACCAATGTTGGTAGCCTCTCGTCTGAGGTCATGGTATGATAGTATGTTACCTCCAGACAGGGTGACCGTAGATCAGTTATTGCAACATTCTATGACCCTCCTGATGTTTCAGGTTCCCGCAGGCTTTGTAGAGGGTATACTAGAGCATTGGATATCAGAGAGGCAAATTTTTTGGTTTGGTATCCAGGAGTTGACTCCCACCTTGGAAGAGTATGCAAGGTTGACGGCGCTGCCATTAGACATACCTTACGCGCAGATAGCTATCTGCAACATGAGTCGGTAGTTTATGACCCTCACCGAGCTGAGGCGTAGAGTCGTACAGGATGAGATTACATTTGGCCATGTGATATCCCAGCGTTTCCTGATGGGCAGATTTGTCTTAGAGGACAGTTACACATGGCACTCCAGGGATTTTACCATGTCAGAGGATCAGTGGAGTCTAGCCATAGTAGACGTATTGTTGATGTATGTATTGTCATACGTGTACATGCCATGGTATATGGATGAGCTGGACATTGGCGTCATTATAGCAGTGAGAGCTCTCAGGGAGGGTCATACCATTATGCCGATGATTGTGGCAAAGACGTTGAGATCAGCCACATATTGCAGCACCTACCCTTCAAGGGTATTTATAGGTAGCTCGGTCATGTTGTACGTGTGGTTTATGTCACACCTGAGAGCAATTGGCACTTTCCGACGGCACATGTATTATTTTACCCATGAGATAGCCATGTCTTACTCCTTCCAGCCAGCGAAGTGTACAAACGCTATGTCTTGGTCAGTATTCTTGGCAGGGATCAGAGATCCACTTGACATCTTGCCATGTACAGGGCTCAGTTCACCCTATAACTTCATTACTCATGCTCCTGGCATGTATTATCTCCCTCTGGCTAGTTTGAGGGGCATGAATACTTACCACCCACTGGCAGTGATGTCACAATTTGACCAGTTCTAGGACTTCCATCTTTTTGAGGGGGCATTGAGTCAGCGTTTGGCTTCCCGCCACTTATCAGCCGAGGATAGATCCAGGGTGTATGACTGTTGGGATCAACATGAGCTAGCTGTGTTTTCTGTTAGCCATTCGGGCTGTTCGACAGAGTATTCTGCATGGATGGAGACAAAGACAGCATCGGATACAGTAGTATCCATAGTGCTGGAGATTGATTCTGATGATGGGGAGCCCATCGAGGACATTGATCTTCCCACCGAGGAGGAGCTATTCACTGGATTTCCAGCAGCTCTTGTAGATTCTCCCAGTACGAGTGCTACTGTGATCCAGCATTCAACACAGTATTTAGTGTAGAGTCTTCATTTGATGACCTTTGAGAGAGATCAGGCTATGGCTTTGATGTTGATAGCTCTTGATGAGAGAGATGCCGCTCTATTGGAGAGAGATGAGGTTGTAGTTCATTGAGACACCGCTATTGCTGAGCGGGATAAGGTTAGATTATCCAGAGATGCATTGATTATTGAGCAGGATACTGCCATATTTGCCCGGGATGTAGCCGTTATAGATAGTATTACAGTGAGATCCCTTACTACTGGCATGATTGCTGAGATGAGTGCACATATTGATGAGCATCATGTCACCATTCAGTTAGCTGTGGATCTGTTAGCTCGTGTAGATACCCTTGGGCAGGAGCTTGCAGTGTTGCCTCCTTCTTCAGAGAGAGATGCCATGTTGGACTTGATATCTTGTATATCCACGAGATTGTAAATAGGCTTGTATTTTCCTTCACAGACTAGCTTAACCATTTTATCATGTACAACACATATTGTATATCAAACAACATTATATATGGTAGGGAAATATATTTTGATTCAATTCCCTTTTAGTTGTGCCTTACTAGTTGCTTGATATTTGTCTGCTTCTTCAAGGCTTGTGATCTTGATGTATTCTGAACTCATCCTTGATGGGTGGACATTAAGATGTCGCAGGATCTTTCAGAATGGATCTTTGATCTGTGTGTATCCCTACCCTCTTTGGTGTCTTGGGACCTGGTTTTACGTATGTGAGCGTGGAGAGGAGTGTGACTTTTCTCTCTCGAGATTCACCGCACTACAGATGGTTGTCGGTACTCCTATTGAAGAGGAGATCCCAATTAGTTCCATCTCTTATGGATTGGTGTTGCTCTTCGAGGAATCAACCGCAGCTTAGATGGTCGCTAACTCTCCCATTTATGGGGAGGCCAGGTAGTTCCATCCCTTTGGTTTGAAGCCGATGAAATGTGGTGGATTGAAGTTTGATCCCAGTACCGCTGACAAGTATTTGTATTTTGGGTAGGGGTTAGACCGAACCATAAATGGCTGCCTACGTACTCCTATTGAAGAGGAGATCAGGTATGCGTAATTTGAACCTGGTGTAAGAGGTTCAGCACTGTATGTGAAAGGGTAAAAAGGTGTAGAAATGTTTTTGTGATTTTTGTTTGCGTAGAAGGGTGTAAAAATGTTTTTGTTATTTTTGTTATTTTTTTATTGCGATTGGGCCATATAAAATGGTTGCCTACGTACTCCCAGGTATCAGTGAGATCAGGTCAACGTAGTTCGCCCCATGTTCAGGACGATTAGCAGCCGGAAAAGTTTGATCCCATGTTCAGGACAAACTGTGGGGGAAAATTTTGATCCCATGTTCAGGACAAACTGCAGGTGTGAAAAGTCTTATCCATAGTGGGACAAAACTGGGGGTATGAAAGGTTCAATCCCTAGTGGGATAACCTAAAAGGTTTGAAATGAAGTTGGGTGAAAGATCTGATGATCTAAAAACCAGGCTGCTGGCTTGAAGAGTGTGTTTCCTTGATGGGGCAAATGGGTATAAAGAAAGGTTGTATGTAGTAAGGGTTAGAAAACCTAAAATGACTGGGGATTTGGTGATCAAAAACTAGGATGTTTGCTTGATGGTAACTTCAAACATAGTACCGTTTCACGGTGTCAGAGTTGATGAGCTGTGGAAATTCATCGCCGTCCATTTCTTGTAATCTAAGAGCACCTCCTGTCAATACCTCCTTGACAATAAACGGGCCTTCCCAGTTTGGAGCAAATTTTCCCTTTGACTGATCTTGGTTGTCAATGATCTTCTTCAAAACTAAGTCATGTTGTTTAAACTACCGTAGCCGGACTTTTCTGTTGTAGGATCTGGAGATCCTTTGTTGGTATAACTGACTATGGAAGATAACATCACTTTGCCTTTCGTCTATTAGAGACAATTGGTGATACCTGTCTTGTAACCATTGGTCTTCATCCAGTTGAGCGTCTATCAACACTCTGAGGGATTCCATTTCCACCTCTATAGGGAGCATTGCTTCCATCCCATAGGTTAATGAGTAGGGGGTTGCCCCAGTGGAAGTACGCATTGAAGTTCCGTAGGCTAATAGAGTCAGAGGCAAGAGGTCATGCCATCCTTTGTGATTAGCGGGCATCTTTTGCATGATCTTCTTGATGTTCTTATTAGCCGCTTCAACAACACCATTCATCTTTGGATGGTAGATGATGGAGTTGAGTTATTTTATGTGGAATTTACTGCATAACTCCTCCATCATTTTGTTGTTGAGGTTCTTAGTATTGTCTGACACAATCACCTCTGGTTGTCCATATCGACAAATGATATTATTTCTGATGAAAGCAATGATGACTTCTTTGGTAACCCTGGGGAAGGAGGCTGCTTCTACCCATTTGGTGAAGTAGTCGATCATGGTGAATATGAATCGATGTCCATTACTGGCTTTGGGCTCTATGGGCCTGATTATGTCCATTCCCCATATTGAGAAGGGACAAGGTGAACTCATGTTGTGGAGGTTTCTCGTAGGCGCGTGGAAAGCATTCCTATGAATTTGGCATTAGTAGCATCTCTTGACATGATCATCATAGTCAGCCTTAAGCGAGAGCCAACAATGCCCTGTTCTAAGGATCTTTTTAACGAGTAGAGGGCCGCTCATGTGTGGGCCACATAGTCCACCATGGATTTCATCCATGAGCCTCTAAGCTTGGTCCTTATCTAGACATCTGAGGAGACCTAGTCCTGCATCTCTTTTATAGAGTGCATCTTCGCTCAGGTAGAATTTTATAGCTAGTCGATGGATCTACCTTCTTTCAGTCGGGCTCGCCTCAACGGGCGTAGATCTATCTCGCAAGTACTCCTTGATGTGCTGATACCAAGGGTGTTGGATGGGAGGTAGCTAATCCGTGTTGTTGGTTGTCGATACTCAGCTGTGTTATTGGTGCTAACAAACTGCAATTTGACGGCGATGGGATACTGCTCCCCCGTACCAGATACTAGAACTGCTCCAGCTCCAGAACCTTCCATATTAACAACTCCATAAAAATACATTTTCCATGATTGGTGTGTATCATACTGATGGTGTTACTGCACTATCATTACCCCTTCATCAGGGAAGTATGTTTCCAGGGGATTGAAATCCCTTGAAGGTGCGGCGGCCAATTGATCCACAATTTCTTGACCTTTAATAGACTTTTGCGTACGTAGACGATGTCAAATTGCTGTAGGATCAACTGCCATCTAGACATCCTATAATTTAACATGGGTTTACTGAACACATATTTGAGAGGATCCACGTGGGATATGAGATGGGTTGTGTGACCATGGATGTAATGCTGTAACCTCATGGAAGCCCATGCTAAAACACAACAAGTCTTCTTATTCAGAGTGTACTTGTGTTCACTACTGCTGAATCTTTTGCTGAGGTAGTAGATAGCTCGCTCTTGGCCTCTATCATCTTTTTGTCCCAGCATGCTGCCCATGACATTGTCATTAATAGACAGGTACATGAATAGGGGAACATCATCCCTGGGAGGTACCAAAACATGAGCTTTGACCAGCTTCTCTTTGATTGTAAGGAAGGCTTTTTGACACTCATCGTTCCATTTCACGGAGGAGTTCTTCCTTAACAACTTGAAGATAGACTCACAGGTTGCTGCGAGTTGGTAAATGAACCTGCTAATGAAATTGATTTTTACCAAAAATCCTCGTATTTCCTTATCTGTCTGAGGAATGGGAATTTTCGTGATGGCCTGGATTTTGGTGGGATCCAGCTCAATCCCTTTGTGGCTGACTAGGAATCCTAGCAACTTGCCTGATTTAACGCCAAATGCGCACTTGGATGGATTCAACTTCAAGTTGTACTTACGCAACCTATTGAAGAGCTCTTTGAGATGGTTTATGTGGTCTTCTTCCCTTTGGGATTTCACAATGATGTCATCCACGTAGATCTCTATCTCTTTATGCATTAAGTCATGGAAAAGAGCCATCATGGCCCACTAGTAGGTAGCTCCGGCATTGATGAGGCCGAATGACAACCGTCTATAGCAAAAGGTTCCCCAAGGCGTGATGAATGTAGTTTTCTCACGATCCTCTTTAGCAACCATAATTTGATGGTACCCAACAAAGCCGTCAGCAAAGGAGTACATATTGTATTGAGCAGTATTGTCAATGAGTATTTGGATAAATGGCACGAGAAAGCTATCTTTAAGCCAAGCTTTATTCAGATCCCGATAATCCACACAAACTCGTACCTTTCCTCCCGGTTTAGGCACGGGGACTATGTTGGATAGCCATCCAGGGTATGTGAACACCATGATTATGCCTGCTTAAAATTGTTTCATAATTTCTTCCTTAACCTTTAAAATCCACTCAGGTTTTAATCACCTGAGCTTTTGCCTGACTGGCTTGAATCCCTCTTTAATGGGAAGGCGATGGATGATGATATCAGTGGAGAAACCCACCATGTCTTCGTGAGACCATGCAAACACATCCTGGAATTAGGTTAATAGCACAACCATGTCATTCCTTTGGTTTGGAGTGAGGTATGTACCAATCTGGATTAGTTTAGGGTTTTCTAAGGTTTCGAGGTTAAATGAGGTGGTTTGATCACGATTTGGTTTGGGTTTATCCTCGACCCATTCCTTGATCTCCTGAGGTATCTTATGTCCTCTTGTATTTCCATCAAGTCTGAGTTCAACTTTTCATCAAAGTTACAGTCCTTGTGGAGAAAAGGCACCTCCTCAGCAAGTATAGGCACATCTAAGGTCAGAGTCCTAAAACAAAATATGCTTTCACTTAATATATGAAACTGTTCAATCATACAAAGTGTTAGCATGTACTGACAAAATAACTGCTAATACTGTACAGTAAAGTAAGCAGTTAACGCTATCTACAGGGCAGAGGGAGTTTCTGCCCTTTTTACCCTTGTCAACAAATGCAAGGAGTGCTGCTCCAATTGTCAAGGAGGAACTCCTGATGGGCGACAGTGATTAAGTGGCTGTCATCGTCCCCCTTCTCCTAAATAATGACCATAATGTCGGGACAATCATCGTCTGGAGTGTATCTATTTGTGTTCTCATCATGTAAAATGATGCGTAGATGAGATAATCTCCTGGCGAGGTCTTGTTTACGTCTCCGTTCCTTTTCTTCCTCTTTGGGATCAAGAATCAAGACCTCTTTTGCTTTAACTGATATCGGTTTGGGAAATAGCATAGCCATTACATGGGCAGGAACCTTTATGGGAGACCATACAGGCTCAGGATTTGTATGTAGAGATAATCACCGTATGGCTGAAGATGAAGGAATATGTTTGTGCTTGTGAGGATTCCTGTGACTGGAGCTAGAAAAATAGCCTAATCCAGTTGCCCCTATTTGACTAGGAACTTGAATGGGATGCTTAATGCCCTGATGATATTTGCCCAACCCTTGTCCAGGTTGATGACCCAATGACATTATCTCTTGAGTGGCCGACATTACCTCGACAGAAATCTTGGGTGTGAGAGGTGGCGCCCCAATGGGATGGTAATGAGTGTTGCTCACCTCTAGGGCATGGAAACTGACCGGTTTAACTTCTGCATTGAAGCTGATGAGTGGTATGTCACCTTGTTCAGGACATTCCGGCTCAACATTGTCGACGTCGGGATTTTTATTGTCCCTCTTCTATTCTTGTCTTTTAGTGTTCTCATGTAGGTGAGATTTGTTTGAAAAAATAAGTTGTGAAAAGGTCCGACATTTATATGTCAACGATTTGACTGTAAGAGTCGCCAGTTGGTGTTTTTAAATGGTTGCACCAACACAACCGAGAAAAGGTTTGCACATTGACCCAGTGATATGACACTGCTAAATGGGTCTGTGAAACCGAGATTCATTAGGGTCCCGAGACTTGCTTATGCGGAGGGAAGGTGTTAGGCACCCCCCAACATCCGTGTTACCACGGTGACCGCCACTTTTTAATTAAACTGTTATATGAATATGTGTGTGTGTGGATTAATGTGCAATAATTTGGAAGTAATGCTATGCCTCATTCGCACCTATATACACAGGGTTTGAATTTATATAAAAATTCAGTTTTAAACAAGATATAATAATGATGTTTTTTAAAAGAGGTTTTTCAAACCCTGTGCTCAATAGTAATTGCGGCCTTTGATACTTCCATTTTATTAAATGTTCGGCTTGATTGCTTTTATTTTCGAGATACGAAGAATCTTCGAGAAAATAATATATAAAGCAGTGCTGAACTCCTCATGGGCATGAAAGCCATCAAAGGAAATTCAAACACCGTGAATAATTTACAAAGTCTAACTACAAATTTGAAAATGTCCATCACGGGAACCGAATCTAGATTTCGTAGACTGAATCTGTGATCACATGATTCCTAGGCTCACATGATGCCTCAATTTATATGAAAGCGATGGCGATTATATATATAAAAAAGTCAAATATATATATACAGACATGATCAACCACTACAAAGCACCTCCATGGGGTATCAGATATGTAAATATATAAAAGCGGTAAATATATATATAGAGACATGATCAACCACCACGAAGCACCTCCATGGGGGATCAAAAATATAAATAAAGCAATAAAGACGATCAACCGCCACAAAGTAAACTCCAGGCAAGACAGAATGTAAATAAAGCAGTAAAAATGATTAACCGCCACTAAGTAAACTCCAGGCGGGACGGAGTGTAAATAAAGCAGTAAAAGGTTACGAAGTAAACTCCAGGCCTGAAAGAAATGTATATATATATATATATAAAAGTGGTAAACACACAGGATATATATCGATCTTGGCTCGGTTTATCATTTCAGCGATTTGTCGCTATATATATATTATATATATATATAAAGAAATAAACAATCCGGATGTAAAATCCAGGCTCATTAAACAGAGTTCGACAATAGTTCGTAGATATAAGTATATATATACAAAAGTAAATAAACGCTCAGGACGTGAGTCTAGGTTCAATCGAGGCATAACTCGATAATGTTTAGTCCATATATGTATATATATATATATATATATATATATATATATATATATATATATATATATATATATATATATATATATATATATATATATATAGAAGGAAATAAAAGCCACGTAGAAGTTCGGGCATACACACATAAACATGACTCTCAACGTGAAGAATGCAGTATGTGCAAAGTAGAAGAGAAAGGCTTTAAAGTGTGTAAGAAGGCTTACATTGGACTGCCAAATAAGACTTCTATAGCTTTAAATGAATGAACACTTGGCTCTCGCCGGTAAAAATATGACTGAATATAAGCTCACAAGTGTTTAAAATGAGAAAGCACTCAGTTTAGGGTGTGTACAGAGCAAATTGGACAGGGCTTTCTCGCCCTTTTCTCTTACAAAATGGCCACCCCAAGCCATCTATTTATAGAGGGGGGAGCCGCTGGTACACCTACGATAGCCGCAGATGTACCTGCGGTTGCTCGGGGTGCCCCGAGCTTTGCGGGTCCTGTTGTCTCGAAGTATGTGCACGCGTACAATGTGATGTCTGCTCAAACTTGCAGAACTTCAATTTGAGCCTCCAATTGAGGTGTATAAGACCTTTTATGGAGTGCTGTTGTCGAGAGCTACACAAATGGCATGGGATTGGAGGTTTTCAAAAGTTAGGAAGATGAGACCATGCCCTTGGTCTTCAAGCTTCAAATTCTATCCGGTGTGCTGTCCTGTGTAGTAGTCACTCAGGATTGCAGCTATTTGGCTCTTGTGGGACATTTTTGTGTAGAATGTATGTTGAAGTGTTGTTGAGATGGCGCAATATGGAATCGAGGTGGCAAAATGATGATTTTGCCCCTCAACAGGGTTATCTCTAGTTTCAATGATAAAGCAATTGTTGCTTTCGTGGTTATCTATGAGATTAGTCATTTCTGAAGTATTTGGATGTCCTCAGGGTTTTCTCTGCGGTGTGCCTGACCTCCTGGGGTTATCTCCGAGTTTGGGATTGAGTGCCTCGGGGTTATTTTCGAGGTTAAAGCTGATTGCTGGGGGTTGAAACGAGCATCTCCGGGGTTATCTCCGGAACTACAACTGCATTCCTCAGGGTTATCTTCGAGGTTGACGTTGTCTTTCTCGGTGTTAATTTCGGAACTGAGACTGAGTATCCCGGGGTTATCTCCTAGATGAAACGGCCTTCTCTGGTGTGATTTCCGGTATTGAGCTGAGCTGTCCTCCAGGGTTATCTCTGAAAGATGATTCTGCCCTCCTGCAGGTTATTAACAGGTATGCAAAAAATTTCGAGTGTCTACAAGCATTAACGGTGATTAGGCTATTGTTGATAATGTACTTGAGTTGCTGATGAAGGGTGGAAGGGACAACTCCAGTAATATGAATCCACGGTCTTCCCAAAATCAGGTTGTATCTTGTGGCAATTTTAGGCACATGAAAGGATACACTGAATGTATGTGGACCAATCTCCACAAGTAGTTCAATTTCCCCAACAACATTTCATCGGGATCCATCAAATGCTTTGATAACTGTATGGATGCTTTTGATCCTCTTGGGATTGATATTCATCTTCTCCAAGGTGATATAAGGACATATATTCAAAGATGATCCACCATCTATTATAACTCCTCCCACCATGTATTCGGAGGACAAAATCGCTATGTGCAACGACTTGTAATGACCAGTCCCTTCGGGAGGTATGTCGTCATCAATGAAAGATATCACATTGTTGTTAAAAATGTGATCAACCAGATGTTGGAATTTTTCAACATCCACTAATTTTGGCAAATGGGCTTCTTCTAAGACCCTTAGCAATATCTTCCTGTGATCTTTGAAAGAGAAAACCAAGTCCAGTATGGAAATTAGTTGTGGAGCTTCTCTCAAGCTTAAAATCACCTTGGGTTCATTATAGCCTATAGTACGGAGGAACTCTTCAATTTTCTCAATGGGAACTTTCCCCTTTGATTTGATGGTAGGCTTCATCACCTAGTGGGGAAGATACAATGGATTCTCCTTCGACACTGTAGCAGTTGTGTGTGATGTAGATCCTTTAGCCTCTCCATAATTGTATGGTACTTTTTGTAGGCTGACAATAGGATACTGTGTTCTGTATGGCAAGAGAATTGGCTCTGGTGCAACCACTTTCAAAGGATTGTCAACACCCTTGAGTTGAATTGTTTGTATTATGAGTGATCTGGTAGCCAAATCATCCTCAACGAATATAACTACTACGAGGTCCTTCCATTTTGTAGGACATGTATTCCCACTCTCGAGTAATAAAGTGTCATCATCTTCCATCTGCAGGACACCGTTGTCAATTAAATTCTAAATGAGGTGGCGGAGTGCCCAGCATTCTTTTGTGTTGTGTCCGCGAGAGTGGGAGTGATAGTGGCATACTCCATTAGAATTAAACCGTCTTGAATGGGGATTGATTGGAGGTAGAAGGGATGTAATTCTTCCTTCATTAATCAACATCTAAAATATGTCCTCCATAGGTTGGCCCAGGTATGTAAATTCCCTCTTATTGGCAAAATCCCGATGGGCTTTGGCACTTGCTCTTTTTGCAACTTTATCCTCCAGTGTTTCACTTTCTGAAGGCGATGATGGAGTATTCATAAAAAAAGGGAGGAGACTAGCATGCTCCTAACTGATTAATTGGCGTGTGACTTGGTGGTGATGGATCACCAGTTCTACCAATTGCTCTACTTGCTTATAAAGAGCTTTCATCTTTTGTTCCATCACAAACTAGAACTGTGCGTAATCCCATTTGTCCACAACGTCTTTGCTGGTCTAGGAAGATTCAACAACGTAATTGGAACTTTGTCCACTGCTCCAATTAATCATATTAACCTCCTCTTCTTTGTGTTAAGGAAGAGGTTTGTCTTGCACATGAGGTTGATCGAGTTTAGTCACCACAATCTCTCCATTGTTGATTAAATCCTGGATCTTGTGTTTTAAGTCCCAGTAATCCTGAGTAACATGTCCTGGAGTTCCAGCATGATAGGCAAACTTCCGGGTAGTATTGAAACCCTTCCCATTCGGGTTGGCTGGTGGAAGAAGATGTGTAATTTTCTTCTGAGTAGTCAGAAGATTGAGAACATTCTCGAGTGAATCCCCTAGGGGTGTGAACACTCAATTGCGTCGTACTTCTCCACCCTTAGGCAATGTAGGGTTGAAAGACTGTGCTTGAAAAGGGGAGTAGTTTCTCCTCTGGATAGGTATATTTTGACTGCCTTTCTGACCTTATAGTATCAAAGAAACATCATCCTCTTTCTTCTTATGGACCCTCCGGGGGTTGTTTCCAAAAGTTCCAGACTGGATGTGCTCAGCAACAACTTTTAGAGCGGCTAGGTCTTGGATCTTTCCTGACTTCAATCCCATCTCAGCCATCTCTCCATGTTTGATCATTTCAGAAAATGGCTTGCCAATGCCAGCTAAGTCTATGAAGGTCATCACCATTTCCGACTCAGTCATAGAGGGAATAACTTCAGTAGCAAGGCGCCTCCACCTTTGAGCATACTCTCTGAAAGACTCATTAGATTGTTTCTTGACCTTGGTAATTTGGTATCGGTCCGGAGCCATCTGAGACCGAAAGCTGTACTGATTAAGGAAGGCATGCGCTAGCTCCTCCCAGCTATGGATCTTAGAATTTTCTAATCTGGTATACCATGATCGGGCTTCTTCAATTAGACTCTTTTGAAACAGCTGCATTATGAGTTTCTCATCCTCAGCATAAGATCCGAGTTCTCCAATAAACACCTTCAAATGTGTATAATGATCTCCCAACCCGTCATACTTTTCAAAGTCAGGAGTCTTGAATTTCTTTGGATAATGAACACCAGGGAATATACAGAGGTCGCATGTGAGACACTCCTGTGTTCTTCAATCCCTTTTATAGACTGAATGGTCTCTTCCATTTGAAGGACTTTTTTCCTGATATCATCGGTGTCTAGATCTTCTTTGAGATGGGTGTTTTCAGGAATTTTGTTGGACTTATCTAACTGAAGCTCAGGTATTGGATTTGTTTGATCTTCACCTTGTGTTCCTCCATGTGCAGAGGATTCTGTATGTATGGGTATTCATAGACCCTGAGTAGATTGGTGTAGTTCCTTAAGCAGAACAACCAAATTTGTAATTTTTTTGCTTAATCCGTTAAACTCCTCACGAGAGACAGGAGCAGGATTAGTTTGATCAGATGAAGACATAATTGTCTGTAGGCTCGTGGCCTTCTTGGACTTTGAACGGGTAACATGCCCAATTGTTTCCCTAAAAAAACTTATATAGTTTAGTCTTAGGGAATGTATCAATGTTTACATGCTATCATAATGTGTCCATTTTAGGAGTATTATCCTGCAAAAATGGATGTCAATTGATAGCATGCTAGGCTTTAATATGCATGTACACATATTCTTCATATTTTCCATTACATAGAGATTGACATGGAATAAAATTACAATAATTGTCTTTACAAGTAATTGAAAATGGAAAGCATGAAGAGACTTTCCTCTGCATTTAGTTTATCAGAGGCTGACCTATCTTAGGTTACTCTCGTGAATTTTTGCCATGAAGGTTCTCAGATCATCACAATTTACTTGACGGGAAGTTAATCCGGTCTTTTAACTAGAGCGAATCTGGGTGGTGCCTTTCCTGAGCCTCGTTGGAATTGGTCTCCCTACGAGTCCAGTAATCAAACACCGATAGGATAGCCTCCTGGTGGAGGAACCACACACCATACATTTACATGCAATGTATCTCACCGTTATAGGAATGATGACATGTGCGAAGCACTAATATCGTATGCAGATATAGTGTAAAGCATTAAGTGCAGTTAGTAAATGTATTCGTACATATTCATCAAAATGTAAATGCAACATCCACACATAAGTATATAACAGTTTTGAAAAGTTTGTAGTAACGGCTTAAGTCCTCTTATTGGAGTCCCCAACATAGTCGCCACCTGTCGACATCGGGATTTTTACTGTCCCTCTTCTGTTCTTGTCTTTTGATGTTCTCATGTTAGGTGAGATTTGTTTGAAAAAACAAGTTGTGAAAAGGTTCGAATTTTATATGTCGATGATTGGACTGTAAGAGTTGCCAGTTGGTATTTTTAAATGGTTGCACCAACTCAACCGAGAAAAGGTTTGCACATTGACCGCATGATGTGACACTACTAAACTGGTCTGTGAAACCGGGATTCATTAGGGTTTGGGGACTTGCTTATGCGGAGGGAAGGTGTTAGACACCCCCCGACATCCGTGTTACCACGATGACCAACTGTTATATGAATGTGTGTGTGTGTGTGGGTCAATGTACAATTATTTGGAAGTAGTGCTATGCCTCGTTCGCACCTATATAAAAAGGGTTTGAATTTGTGTAAAAATTTAGTTTTAACAAGATATAGCAGTGATGTTTTATAAAAGAGGTTTTTCAAACCCTTATGCTCAATAGTAATTGAGGCCTTTGATACTTCCATTTTATTAAGTGTTCGGCTTAATTGCTTTTATTTTCGAGATGCGAGGCATCCTCGAGAAAATAAGATATTTAGCAGTGCCAAACTCTTTGTGGGCATGAGAGCTGTCTAAGGAAATTCAGACACAGTGAATAATGTAGAAGCTGTTTACAATCGAAAATGTCCATCACGGGAACTGAATCTAGATTCAGAAAACTTAATCTGTGATCACATGATTCCTAGGCTCACATGATGTAGCAATTTATATGAAAGTTGTAAGCAGTTATATATATAAAAGATGTAAATATATATACACAGACTGTCAACAACCATGAAGCAAACTTCATGGGGGACTGTATGTGACGCCCCCAAATCTGGGTATTTTCCAACCCGACATATGGTGCTACACGGTGCTACAATTCACACATACATTCAATTGAAATTCCTTAAAAGAATGAATATATCTTATATATATTCTAAATAATATTACCATTCCCAAGGTTCTTAACAACCATTACATTTGTTCTTGTCATAATATCAAATAATAACAACATTCACCTATACTATTACAAAGGTAATCTATAGGTTCGCCTTAGCCTTCCCTTTATCTTTACCGGATCTTTCGGTCTGTTCGGTCTTAGCTGCATTCATATGGTTCAAGCAAGAGTGAGCATAACTAGCTCAGCAAGTATGATAATTCCATTTAAACAATATGCTTGAAACATATAAATCGTATATCTTTAATAACTGAACAATAATTATGAAGTACTATCGATAATTCAAAATAGCACTTCTCTTTTTTTAAAACGTTTCACAATGAACAACATTCAGTAAAACATCAATTCTGGTCCAAGACCTTGAGCATTTCATACTTTCTTTGAAAAGGACAACCCGACACTAAGTCCGTAAGTCTGGCATTACTTACGAGCATGTTTAGGTGATCAGCCTATAGTACTCTATGTTGTACAACACTACTTTCTTTAAATATATGTACGTTTAAGTTTTCGCAACCTCACGTGCCTGTCGTTTGACGACAAAACATTTGTTTAGCATACTCAGTCTTCTTTTGAAAACCATACCAACATAGTTTGGCAAAACTTGACAACATTGATAACAATTCGATAGATTGTAAGAAATCCATAAAACATCTAAGTCTAGCCAAATGAATTGGCTTCGACTTCATCATACATCAATTCATGCATAAGATACATGAATCACAAAGCTTGTCCATAATGAACATAGACAAGGGTTAGAACACTTGCCTTTAGCGTCTGCTACTGTTTAAATACTTTTTCTTTTGAGTCTTTAAGGTCTCTACAATACATAATCACATAACATACCACATTAGGTTATAAACAAACATGCGTGGTTCCTAATGTATCTTACCCTTCTTCTCAATCTAATTATTCATTAGATTGTTTAACATTGGTTCCGGTTTGTCGTAATGTTTTACATTCACGTTTGAGAACTCTTTCTTCAACCTTTAGTTGCATTACTTAAAGTTTTCAACATCTTAATTGATATTACTTTAGGTTTAGTACGGATATAATTCACCATTAATTAACTAACTTTCTTTTTACATTCAAAATCTTTCTTCTCTATGCTTCACCTAGTGCTGGCGCTGCGGTGCCAGCTTCTCTTCTATAACTCGCGTTACGGCGTGGGTTTCCAGTATGTCATGTTCAGACTTGGCGCTGCGGCGCCACTCTTTCCTCTCTCTACCGTGCTGCGGTGCTATTTTCCAGTACCTATGGTTCGTATTCGGCGCTGTAACGCCCGAGAAAATTGAATTTTTATGACAATTAAATTTTTTTTTGATTATGTGAATTAAATGAATTTAATTGATTTATTTTGTGAGTAAGCTAAGTGAAGGTCGTTCTATGACCTAGAATGTGCTAATGTGGTTAGTAATCTGGCTACGTGCTAGAATTAATTGTTTAGAATTTCCAAGACGAAAATAAATGTTTTCCGAGAAATTTCCGTAAAAATACTATTCATCCGTTTCTGCTTGGGGAATTATTTTGAAATTTCGAGAAGCGTGTAATGACAGAATATCGATATGAGATGAAATATCTGATAATATTTCATTTATGGCAAACACAGTTTTCGCCTGCGAACTTAAAACCTAAGGGTTGAGTGTATTGATTTCCGAGAAGGAAATGAAACGCATAGAAGAAATTGCATTATGGTTAAGGCGTGTGTTATACAAGAATGATATTATTTAGTATCTATGTATAATACGATGAGTTAATACAGAGTACAATACGATTATCGTACGAGTATTATATGGAGAGAATACGCGAATTATACGTATAGAATACGATTCGTATTATGGAATTAAGTTAGGACTTAATGTTAATTCATTTGGGTTGGATTATGTTTAGTCCAATCAATTGAATGAGAAAGCCCAAGTCAAGGCCCAAGGTTAGATGGGTTAAGCCCAATACATGAAAACCGAACCGTGGATCGAACCGGTGGGTCACCAAATGGGTAAAACCCATGGGGCAACCCATGGGCAAGGTGGGCCGGCCCTTGGTGTGCAAGGCAAGAATAACACTTGGTCACCAAGTATTTTACTTGGTGACAAAGTGTGAATAGTAAGGAGGTGGTGGTGTTTTGTCCATTTTGCCCTCCATTTCATTTCCTTATAAATAGAAAGCTAGGGTTGGTCTTTTGGGAGTTTTTTAATTTCCAACCTAGATTATTGAGAGAGAAAAAGAGCTAGACTTAACTAAATCATCCACTTGAAAGCTTTGTCTTAAAGTTTTCCAAGATTTTCTAAAGAGTTCTTAAGGTAATATCCCTTATTTCTACTTCCATCTCTTTTGGTTTTCTTTTATCATGGAGAATCATAAATGGGTGGTGTATATCTTGTATAGTGGAATAAGAATGACTTATTATAGATTCAATCTCTATAAGTCATGAAATCATAGAAATCATAAGGTTTGATATAGTTTTAAACCATGGAAATATTGATTGTTGAGATCGATTGTTGATAAACAATTGAACTCCATCAATACATAAATATGTGCATCTTGCTTGGTTAGGATGTAGATATGAAGTCCATGGAGTATTCCATATGATTTGGCTTAGAGAACGTTAGTAACGAAGTTATGGCGAATTTCACGGAAATAGACGTTAAACGTCAAAAACGTTGAAATTCCGGATTGGTAGTCAAAAGTTGCCGTGAGACTTAAAAATGTTGTTTTTCAATGTCAACACGTGAGATAGGGTATTTAAGAGTTGTGGGTTCGAGAATCGTCGGATTTTGACTTAAAATGAAGGAAACGAGCATTGAACGCTCATTAACGTTTACGAACGTTTAGAAAATGAACTCAATAGTGAATTTTGAGTTAATGGATTCGAAAAGTGTCGAATTCTTATATGAACGCGTAGAGTATGTCATTTATGACGTGTAGGCTTTTGAACGGACCAAATCGGACCTATAACGAAGAAGTTATGGCTCCGAGAATTTCACTAAAATTTCTAACTGTTGGAAAATTTCGGTCTTTGAGTGTCAGCAGTACGCTTTGCATCGTCGTTAAATCTCAATGTGCATGTTGCCTGCATTAACCGATGTAGTTACTTACTGGAAAGTGGCACCACAGCGCCACTTATAGAAGGAAGTCTCGCATCGCAACACCGAGACCGGACACAGCTCATCGGAACCGGCACCGCAGCAGCCAATCTTTAACTAAGAGGTCACTTGTGCATGGCCAGTGCGTGGCTTTTGATAGATGACTTAGGTTTTGAACTTCAATTGTTCAGAGACCTATAGGAGTAATGTTTGTGCACTTCATAAGTGTATTAAAACTATTCCTATACTACCTATACTAAGGTATATGGTATTGAACTTAGGAATTGAAGTGATGTTAGTAATTTATGAATGAAGAACACAAAGTGTTATCAATGAACCCTAGTCAGGAAACAACGTTGGTACTTTGCGAATAATGATAGAGTCTGGTTAATAACGTAAGATGGTTAATAAGCCAGGACGAAGTGTAATAAGTCGAATAAGTCGAGTTGACTTTATTAATGATATTAAGTTAACCAAGACATAGAAGAGAAAGAAGTTGGTAGGAACAATGTGAATAATTGTTTGATAGCTAATTACAGTGTGCTATGTGAATATATCATATAGATTCTGTAAAGTCTATGGTCAGTAGATTAAGTTATTTGAAGACGCTGAAAGGCAAGTTTTCTTAACGCTTGTCTAACTTTCAAGTTAGCCAAGTTTTATGTGATTCATTGTACTGAATTGCACGACTGGTTTTAAAGAAAGGGTTAATGCCAAATTTAATTTGGCTAGACTATTCGTAAGATATAGATTGATTGATATTCATATCTTTCTAAATAGAAATGTTAACGCTATCCTACGCCAAGTAATTGGTATGGATGTGAAGGTAAGGTTTGTCTATGAACAAACAAAAGTATTTTTCATCGATTATTCGATGGGCACGCTGAAGTTTGCCAAATATTAAACGTAAATACGTTTAATGAATGAGTGTTGATCAACATAGAGTACTATAAATTTGATCACCTAGAAGTGCTCGTAAGTAATGCGGATGTACAGATCTTAGTCTTTGTGATGTCCTTTTCAAGTATGAAAGCAGAAGCTATCATTCGTGGTCTATCGAATTTGGGTTGTAATTCCTAATCTACTCTATACATTGGAAATTGATGTTATGAAATGTTAAAGTATTATTGTTTCATAATAATTCATAACTATTTGTTTAGTTATGTATGACTTGTTATATAATTCACGAATGTGGTATTACTGTTATGTGACGCCCCCAAAATAGGTCCATTCCACCCAACCCATTCTGAGTCGCCAAATACATGGTACAGAAATAACTACAACTTCAATAATACAAATGTCATGTGAAATACGACAATACATACTGTGAGTTTAAATACAGATATTGCCGTCTAGACAATATCCACACGCAAATAAATCTCCATCATAATTATTGATACATTATTTTACAAAAATGGTGAGGACTACTAAACAACTCTCTCTAGAACCTTCATTCCATACCCCGACTCGATCCTGCTATGTTCTCACCTCTTGAGAAGAAAATGGAACAACAAGGAAAAGGGTGAGCTCGACTAGCCCAGTAAAGAATATTATGACTAAGATAATATACAACAAATTATCGTTAGTCTTCAACAGGGAAAAATATAATAGAATACAATAGACAACAAGTTTTAAATCAATATTCACAGCGGAAAATATTAATTCATAGAAGAGTTACGTAGAGGATGAAATCTACAAATATCTATGAATTTAACAGTCCATCATCAATATTTTTATCCCTGTAACATCAATCAATATATATCTGGAATCATATATTCATCCTTGCACTACAGGCCAAGGACATTCACCAGTTGGTCATGTTCATCTAAACACCTGTTCATCTTTGCACTACGGGCCAAAGATATTCATCAGAAATCATTCATCTTTGCACTATGGGCCAAAGATATTCATCAGAAATCATTCATCTTTGCACTACTGGCCAAAGATATTCATCATAAATCATTCATCTTTGCACTACAGGCCAAAGATATTCAATAATATCATCATTTAAGACTGAGGATGATGAAAAATATTTTTAAAGAAAGCGAATCCGATTGAAACAAAATGACAAGGATTAAGGATTAAGGATTCGTACTTTGTTTTATCCACGTCCAAAAATACCTCAAAAATAATCATAGTGGTGTAAAATTCAAGAATGATCAAAACATGGATACAATCAAAGCTAGTATCCATAATAGATATTTTGGACAAAAGAAGAAATTTCATTTTTAAATTGAATAGTGCCGTATTCGTGAATAGTGTCGTATCGTGAATAGTGCCGTATAACGTGAATAGTAACTCCGACACCAAAAGATAGAAATTTCACAAAAAAACATCTTCACGCTTCGTGAATAGTACTCGTGAATAGTTACCTCGTGAATAGTAACTCATGAATAGTAACTCATGAATAGTAACTCATGAATAGTAACCCCAAGCATGAAAAAGTTCCAAATTTGATAAAAAGTTCCAACCAATATTTCAAAGATAATGATATTGAAGAAATAATATCATTTGAGAAGAAAATAACATCCCTTACCTCGAAAGCAAGTATTTCTAGTTGAAACAGGATATAGGCTATGACTTGAACTTGCACCAGTATAGCAATACTCAAAGTATACTCAAAAGACTCTCAAGAATACACTCGATAATATAGAGAGAGAAAACTTGATTTACGGTGTGATTTTCAATTCTAACCTAAGCACTATTTATAGGAAATTGCTTAGAACACCAAAGCAAAAAAAATTTAATATAATATTAATATATTTAATAAATTCTCTACGCCCATCTAGACAATCTGATCTCGACCATCAACACATGTTAAAGATGCCCAAAACATTTAAAAAACGTTTTTTTCTTATTTAAATTATTTTAAACTTCCAAAAATCAATTATTTTTGAGCTTGAACTTCAATAATTCACAATAAATAGCCCTTTGCGGAAAATTCAAATCTCGAGGGTTTTTATAGGAAATTCAATTCTCTACAACTTTACTGAAGAAGGTTTTCCAAATTCCAAGCGAGAATTGGAAAGAAATCCACAAATGGGCGATTTTACAATTTATAATCAAATTTCGGTCAATAAATGGGGTCCACAAACATGTTTAACATGTTTTAAACATTTTTGGTAACAAAAATACTCCTCCACATATACTCATATATCCCACATTCATCGTAAAAATATCATCGTTAATATATTATTAAAATAATATATTTAAATGAATTATTTTATCAAAAAAAAAATATTAATTTTCAACAATTGTCACTATAAAATTTTTCTCCATCTATATCCACATAAAATCAATATTTTCCCCATCATATGAATCAATAATTAATTATTCACAAATAATATTACGAGAATCACAATATTGACAACCAGCAGCGGTTCAGGGAAGGGGCTTTCAATAAGAATTTCTCTCATCTTTGGCCGCAATTAGGTGACCAAACCTCTCCTTAGACAGAACTTTCTAGACATTGCCAATAATGTTATCTAATAATATTATTCAGATAATATGAATTATTGCTTCGATAATGAAAAATACTGTGCAGTGACAATTATTGAAACAGTAATAATATAAACTAGCAACGCAACAATTATTGAATCAATAAAATATTGAACAGTAACTACTGTGACAATTATTGAGTAGTGCCTTCTTACGTAAGGATCAATAATTCAACAATACTGTGCAATCTGGTGTGCTCTTTAAGCAACCACGCATATTACTGTATTTTAACCACAGGGTAACCCAACAGTGTTAACGGTAACAACTACGCCGTTATTTATAAAACTCAATCTTTGTCATTTTCTTTCATCCAACCGTTTTCCGTTATGGGGCCCACCAATGATCTTACAGATGCACGGAGATTCCCGAACAAAAAGAATATTCCACGACCAAACGAATATTCCCTCGACAAAATGAATATTTTAATAACCACTTGCTTATTTAAAATATTTAGCATTTTAACCATAACTAACCACATTAATCAAATCCACCCTACTTATTTCAAAATAATAAATAAAGGAAATTCCTTTTTATTTAAAAAATTTCGGGGTCTTACAACCTCCCCTCCTTATGAAATTTCGTCCTCGAAATTGACGTACGTACCTGGTGTATCGAAAAGGTGCGGATACCTCATTTTCATTTCTGACTCCAACTCCCACGTCATTTCCTCAGTAGCATTGTTCCTCCACAAAACCTTAACTTGTGGTATAATCTTGGTGCGTAGGACATGTTCTTTCCTATCCAAGATCTTGACAGGTACCTCCTCGTATGTTAAGTCTTCGGCTATCTCGTCTGGTTCTAACTCAATGACGTGGTTCGGGTCGTCCACATATTTACGTAACATCGATACGTGAAAAATGTTATGAACACGCGTCATACTTGGCGGTAAAACGAGTCTATAGGCCACAGTTTCTATTCGATCGAGAATTTTAAATGGATTAATAAATCAAAGGTTTGAGATTTCCTCACCTCACCGATTCTCGCTTTTGAAATAACAACTTCTTGCACCTCCTTCTTCAAATTCATCAGCTCCGGTGTGTAGCTTGAACAACTTTAACTTTATCGATTAAAGTCGATTATACTTGTATATCATCACGTGGGTACCTAGAGTTTTCATCTCCATCTCTATTATTTGTAAATTATACGAAATTAGTTTTTGACAATATCGTACTCGTACTTGTATACGATCTTCTACTCAACACGTCAGCTACCACGTTCGCTTTTCCAGGATGGCATGGTCAGAACATGTGCTGAAATGAGTCTCCTCTTGAGTTCTTCAAAGCTCTTTCCACATTCCTCGCTTCATTCGAATTTTGTATCTCTACGAGTCAGCTGCGTTAATGGAATAGCGATTTGAGAATATCCTTCAACGAATCTCCGATAATAACCAACTAAGCCTAGAAAGCTACGTATTTCGATTACCGACTTAGGTTGTTCTGAACGGTGACTCATATCCCAACCTTGGATAGCATGTTACAATAGCACCTATTAGTTTACTATCGCGCGAATATGGCGTCCCCTACGGAGTGTTTGGCTTCGGTACATTCCACAAAGGAAGTCATAAGATAGAGGCTCGGGTATCAACTTCTATAGTTGGGTTTTTAACTCCTGAAGTTCAATAGGAACCATTCGATATGAGATTTTAGAAATGGGTTTTGTACCGGGTTCAAAGTCGATACAAAATTCAATATCACACTTTGGGAGTAAGCCAAGAAATTCTTCAGGAAATACGTCAGGAAAAATCAATAACAACAGGAATATTATTCAAATCTGACGTGTCTTTATTCAAATCCATAACATGGACTAAGAAAGCTTGACATTCATTTTTCAATAAACAAATGGCTTTATAATTTAATATGAAAGAGTTTGACTTCAATGGTTTGGTTGCTTGAATTCGAATAACAGGTTGCTTAAGAATATGAAAACTAACAACCTTACGAAAGCAATCAATTTTGGCATGATGAGTAGTTAACCTTAAAATCACATCAAAAACAAATATCTCTATAGAAATAAGGTTAACAGGTAATGTGATAGTGCCAACCTGAATCAAGCAAGATTTCTAAACAATGGATGTAATAAAAGTTTCTCTTAACGAAGTCTCCACAGATAGGCCAAAGTTTAATTTCTCCGTAGTCAAATTCAAACGTTGAGCGCAAGCAAGAGAGATAAAAGAATGGGTAGAACCGGTATCTAGTAAGGTATAAACTTCGCAAGAATTTATAATTAACTAACCCGTGCTAAACTCGTTCGGGTTCCTCGCATTTTGACCAGTCACGACAAACGCTCTTCTAGGAACCGTTGAATTTGACTTTTCTAGGACATCCTTTTGAGTCACCATCCCCGCTGGACTTGGTTTCGCTACAGTACAATCTCGAGCTATATGTCCTTCCTTTCCACAATTATAGCATACCAGGCTATTATGGGCGGTTTGGTGATATGTCCCTCTTTCCGCATTTATAGCATATAATGGGGTGGTCGTTCTCCTCCCCTTGGAACCGATTCTTGCTTGGGCGTGTTGGCGTCTTCGCATGGTTATTGTTGAACCTTCTCTTCTTGAAATGTCCACTTGAGTCACCTCTCCTATTATCATGGCCACGATTACCACCCGAGTGGTTACCGCCTTTGTCCGTATTCTTTCCTCCCCGCTGGTTATCATCGTTTTGATGACTGCTGTCACCGATATGTCCCTGGTTGTGGTCCTTCGGTTGAACATACTCGTTATCACGCTCTAATAATTGAGCCCTGTTTACAACATCTGAATATAAAGAAAATTTATGAGAGATAAGATATTGTCGAATCTCGGGTTTTAGACCCTCTCGAAACATACGTGCGTCATTCGTTCCTCATTTTCCACCAAATGAGGTGCAAAACTGGACAACTCATGCAAACTTCGCCTCATCTTGAGACACCGCCATGTTGTTCTGCTCCGGTCTAATAAACTCCACTTCCTTCATATGCGAACACTTTCGTGAAAGTATTTGTCATTAAATAGTTCTCAAACGTCTCCCAAGACATCTTTGGCCTTGTTTGGATGGTCGCCTTCATGAACTCCCACAAGTGAATGCCTTCGCCACGGAACATAAAGGTGGCGAATGGAACCTTCGTTCTCCGTGCATCCCAAGACATCGAATATCTTGGTGATTTGCTTGACCCATGTTTCACGCATGATCGAGATCGAGGCTTTTCCTTAAATTCGTGGTCCCAACTCTTTGAAGCTGCTTGCATTTGTGTGTGACAACAGCGTTACATTATCATTTCCACAGTATTTTACACGAGTCTCCTAAATTCGATTTTGCATGAATTGCAAAAAGCTTCTAAACATCCGTCGTTCATCATCGCTTTCGATTGGCGTTGTTCACGGGAGGAACATTGCGAGCACTGTTGCGCGTTCTCCTCGTTGGTGAGTCAAGGCGTCTCCACGGTCTCATTTACTCCCTTTGTTAATATTCTCAATCGACATTCTCAAATCTTTGCTATAAAACAAGGGTTAATTAAACAAATTAACATGTCACGTAATATCCCTATATTATGACCGACCAACAAATAAGCTTAGGTAAGACACACTAGCGAAGGATTTACTCGTCTCTCCCTCCTAGTTCTATTCCCCGATCTCATGAGAGATCATATCCCTAAGCTCGATACCGGTGTGGCGCCCCCAAAATAGGTCCATTCCACCCAACCCATTACGAGTGCGCCAAGTACATGGTACGAAATAAATAACTACAACTTCAATAATACAAATGTCGTGGTGAAATACGACAATACATCTTAATGAGTTTAAATACGAGATATTGCCGTCTAGACAATATCCACACGCAAATAAATCTCCATCATAATTATTGATACATTATTTTACAAAATGGTGAGGACTACTAAACAACTCTCTAGAACCTTCATTCCATACCCAGGCTCGATCCTCGCTATGTTCTCACCTCACGAGAAGAAAATGGAACAACAAGGAAAAGGGTGAGCTCGACTAGCCCGGTAAAGAATATTATGACTAAGATAATATACAACAAATTATCGTTAGTCTTCAACGAGAAAAATATAATAGAATACAATAGACAACAAGTTTTAAATCAATATTCACAGCGGAAAATATTAATTCATAGAAGAGTTACGTAGAGGATGAAATCTACAAATATCTATGAATTTAACAGTCCATCATCAATATTTTTATCCCTGTAACATCAATCAATATATATACGGAATCATATATTCATCCTCGCACTACAAAAGCCGAGGACATTCACCGATTGGTCATGTTCATCTAAAACACTGTTCATCTTTGCACTACTGGGCCAAAGATATTCATGAAATCATTCATCTTTGCACTACGGGCCAAAGATATTCATCATAAATCATTCATCTGCACTATGGCCAAAGATATTCAATAATATCATCATTTAAGACCGAGGATGATGAAAATATTTTTAAAAAGCGAATCCAATTGAAACAAAATGACAAGGATTAAGGATTAAGGATTAAGTACTTTGTTTTATCCACGTCAAAAAATACCTCAAAAATAATCATAGTGGTGTAAAATTCAAGAATGATCAAAACATGGATACAATCAAAGCTAGTATCCATAATAGATATTTTGGACAAAAAGAAGAAATTTCATTTGTTTGGAATTGAATAGTGCCGTATTCGTGAATAGTCAGAGTACGTGAATAGTCTGCCGATATCGTGAATAGTAACTCGACACCAAAAGATAGAAATTTCACAAAAAACATCTTCACGCTTCGTGAATAGTACTAAATGAATAGTAACTTCGTGAATAGTAACTCATGAATAGTAACTCATGAATAGTAACTCATGAATAAGTAACCCGATACATGAAAAAAGTTCCAAATTTGATAAAAGTTCCAACCAATATTTCAAAGATAATGATATTGAAGAAATAATATCATTTGAGAAGAAAATAACATCCCTTACCTCGAAGACAAGATTCTAGTTGAAACAGGATATAGGCTATGACTTGAACTTGCATCAGATAGCAATACTCAAAGTATACTCAAAAGACTCTCAAGAATACACTCGATAATATAGAGAGAAAACTTGATTTACGGTGTGATTTTCAATTCTAACCTAAGACACTATTTATAGGAAATTGCTTAGAACACCAAAGCAAAAAATTTAATATAATATTAATATATTTAATAAATTCTCTATGCCCATCTAGACAATCTGATCTCAACCATCAACACATGTTAAAGATGCCCAAAAACATTTAAAAACGTTTTCTTATTTAAATTATTTTAAACTTCCAAAAATCAATTATTTTGAGCTTGAACTTCAATAATTCACAATAAATAGCCCTTTTGCCGGAAAATTCAAATCTACTTGGTTTTTATAGGAAATTCAATTCTATACAACTTTACGAGAAGAAGGTTTTTCCAAATTCCAAATAAAAATCAACCGAAATCCACAAATGGGCGATTTTCTGTTTTTATAATCAAATTTCAACCAATAAATGGGGTCCAACCGACATGTTTAACATGTTTTAAACATTTTGGTAACAAAAATACTCCTCCTCCACATATACTCATATATCCCACATTCATCGTAAAAATATCATCGTTAATATATTATTAAAATAATATATTTAAATGAATTATTTTATCAAAAAAAAAATAATATTAATTTTCAACAATTGTCACTATAAAATTTTTCTCCATCTATATCCACATAAAATCAATATTTTCCTCATCATATGAATCAATAATTAATTATTCACAAATAATATTACTGTAATCACAATATTGACAACTGAGGCGGTTTCGAGGAAAGAGGGGCTTTTAATAAGAATTTCTCCTTCTTCGGCCGCAATTAGGTGACCAAACCTCTCCTTAGGCGAGAACTTTCTAGACATTGCCAATAATGTTATCTAATAATATTATTAGGATAATATGAATTATTGCTTCGATAATGAAAAATATCTTGTGCGTTGACAATTATTGAAACAATAATAATATAAACTAGCAACGCAACAATTATTGAATCAATAAAATATTGAACAAGAATTCACTGTGACAATTATTGAGTAGTGCCTTCTTTACGTAAGGATCAATAATTCAACAATACTGCAATACCGTGGTAAAGCTCTTTTGCAACGCGATATTATCAGTATTTTAACCAAGGGTAACCCAACAAGTGTTAGCAGTAACAACTACCGCAGATTATTTATAAAACTCAATCTTTGTCATTTTTTTTTCATCCAACCGCTTTTCCGTTATGGGGCCCATTAATGATCAAGGCTGGTCACATGCGGAGATTCCGAACAAAAAGAATATTCCACGCACCAAACGAATATTCCCAAACAAAATGAATATTTTAATAACCACTTGCTTATTTAAAATATTTGCGCATTTTAACCATAACTAACCACATTAATCAAATCCACCCTTACTATTTCAAAATAATAAATAAAGGAAATTCCTTTTTATTTAAAAAATTTCGGGGTCTTACATGTTATCCTTTGTTAAACTTGCTGAGTTCGTTATGCACACTTCTTGCATGAATTATATGACTGCAGTTAAGGATGAACGTACTGGGAGTGCTAAGGGAGATAAGGGCAAAGCTAAGATGGATACTTAGCCATCGTGTAATAGATTAGTATGTTTGTATGTATTATACATTATGAACAACAAACGATGTAATCGGTTTATGAACCTGGGAAGGATTATACTTTGATTGTAATAAAAAGATAGTAATTACATTCATTTTGTTGTATTTCAATGGAATGGTTGTATGGTTATGAGTACAGTGTAACACCATATGTCGGGTTGGAAGATACCCGAATTTGGGGGCGTCACAGGTTGGTATCAAAGCATTAGGTTATAAAACTTAAGGGGGAAAAACCTTTGGCTAATAACCTCGTAAGGAAGGTAAAGTCCGAAGAATGAAATTAAAGTCCATTGAATTAATAAGGTATTGAGAAAACTCAGTACCGAAAGAATTTAAAAGATGGAAATTAATCTTAAATAAATTAAATGTGATTTGTGCTTATACTACTATGTATTATGTACTAATCAACGTGTTATGTGTTTTGTAGATGTCAAACGATAGCTTGATGTTTAGAGACGTGGAAGTGATAAGTGAGGATTCAGTGAACCAAGTGGAGATCGTACCAATGCCAGTGGCAGAGGTACCATTAGTGGTTCTAGAAGACTCAGACATTGAGGAGTACATCTCTGAGGAGGAATACTCCGAGGAGACGATGGGGATAACGTCATATCTTAATGAGATGCTTGACGTGGAGGAGGAGATGGAGGTGACATCGATTAATACGGTGGTGCCTACTTAGGAGCCAACACCTCCGGATGCAATGAGATCATTGTATCTGGCAGTGTTGGATAGGAATGTGCATCTGCGCACTGTAGTGCAGACACAAAACGAGGAAATAACTGCCCTATATGAGGCGAAGGAATCTGCAGAGGCAGAGTTTGAGTTAGAGCACGACGAGAAAGTGCTTATGACAGATAAGGCACGTGATTATAAGGAAGAAGCCGTAGAGCTTCGAAAGAAACTGGTTGAAAAAGACCAGAAAATAGCTAGGATGTCATACATCCACGAATGTGCTCATGAGGATTTCAAGCTAAAAATTGCTTGTTATTCCATTGAGTCCGGACAGACTCGACATACCATAAGTCGAGATATTGTGTCGATACTGGCAAACCAGAAATATGAGAATGCCGTTCGACAGTGTTAGTAGATCGTTCAATCTTTTTGTATAGAAGTAGTGATGTAAAACCCTCTTTTGTATAATTAAAGGGTAGTCTTTTTGTAAATCCCAATTTTTGTAGAAAGCAATCGCGGGATAGTATGTAATGGATTTTTGACTAAGGGAACATGATGTAAATAGTTTTGACTATGAAAGCATATTTATATAATGAAGTTTTATTTAATGTGCTTGTTGTGGTATGGGTTATGATTTGAGAATGATAAACAAGTAGTTAAATAGATAATAAGGAAGCTTTATTTATTTAATCAAAATTATGCCGCCAAGAAGGACACAACGTAACCAAGAGGCCGAGTCTCATAATGAGAATTAGGGGGGGTCCTAATAACCCTATGCAAGAGTTCATTAATTTATTAACGGGTGCATTTAACCAAATGGGGGGAGGGATTCTTATAGCTTCTAGGGTAGCAAGAACAACTACCTTCAAGGAATTCAAGAGTGTGGGTCCTCCTGAGTTCTGAGGAACGACAGACCCACTAGAGGCCCAGACATGGGTAAAAGAGATCGAAAAGGGGTTTGTGGTAACAAACGTAGGTGAGGCGCAAAAGACTTCTTTTGCGACTTACATGATGAAGGGGGAAGCCAACTACTGGTGGGAGGCTCACCAGGGTGGGGCTAGGACAGAAGCTATTACGTGGGTACAGTTTAAGAAGGTCTTCTTCTAGAACTACTTCCCTACTAGCATGCAAGGTAAGATGGAGATTAAGTTCTTAGAACTTAAGTAGGGGGATATGACAGTTCCCCAGTATGCCACCAAGTTCAATGAATTAGCAAGATTTGCTCCACATCAGGTGGATACAGAGGAGAGGAAGGCGCGCAAATTTGAGCAGGGCTTAAAACCCTGGCTCTACAGTAGAATATCGATTTTTCAGAGTGCTTCCTATGGGACCATTCTGGAAAAGGCGATTAGAGCTGAAGGTGGTGGTGAGGCATTGTCTTAGTACCACAAAGAGCGAAAGAACAAGAGTAAGTTAGAAGGAGCTAGTAAGGCTGAAGTTGCCAGCGGAAGCGGAAACTTGCCTAAGAAGAAGAGTTTCAACCCTGGGAATACTGGGGTAAAACAGGGAGATCCTAAGCGAAGGACGGAAGCATGCAAGACATGCAGAAAGACTCACATGGGAGTCTGTTTAAAGGGGAAATCAGTCCGCTACAACTGTGGGCCAGAGGGGCATTTATCACCCAACTGTCCTAACCCTAAGAAGAACCAGGGGTGTTTTGTCTATGGGTTATTGGACCACATGGCAAGAAACTGCCCAAAGAAGGGTTTAGAGGGATATAAGGGTTCTGGTAGTGGTAAATTAGCCATTACTTGACCAACACCATCACGGTAGACCCTCACCAGACGTTTTAATATGGTCGTCCAAGATGCGGTTGCATCAACGGATGTGGTAGCAGAGTATCATTCCTCAATGAGATAAATGCTTATGTGCTATTTGACTCTAAAAGTGCTACTTGTTCTTTTATAGCATGTGAATTTGATAAGCGATTAGGTTTAATCCCTAAAAAGTTAACAATAGCTTTAGACGTTAAGGTAGCAAACGAAGAAATAATCCCTATTGAACATATTCATAAGGATTGTTGTGTAGATATTAGAGGGAATAAGTTATCGGTAGATTTGGTACCGATAGGGTTAAAAGAATTCGATGTAATTCTTGGTATGGATTGGTTGGTTAACCATAAGGAGATAATAGATTGTCATATGAAAAGAGTAAACGTTCGGCTTTCTAAGAAAACCAAGGTAGTGTTCTTCGGTAGTAAATCACCGAGACGCTCTTGTTGTCTGTCGATGACACAAGCTAGGAAGATGTTGAGAAAAAGGGTGTGTAGGTTATCTGTGCCATGTTGTGGATACCTAAAGAGTGGGAACATCCTTGGACCAGATACCTATAGTGCAAGAGTTCGCGGATGTATTTTCAGAGGAGTTACCGGGTATTCCACCAGACAGGGAGGTTGAGTTTGTAATTGATCTGTTACCAACAATGGCACCAGTTTCAAGGGCACCATATCGGATGACGCCAGTTGAAATGAAGGAGTTAATGGTTCAATTACAAGAACTATTAGATAGAAAGTACATTCAACCAAATGTGTCTCCTTGGGGAGCACCGGTATTGTTCGTAAAGAAAAAGGATGGGTCGTTAAGACTTTGTATCGACTATCGAGAGTTGAACAAGTTAACGATTAAGAATAAATACCTGTTGCCCAGGATCGATGATCTATTTGATCAGTTGAAAGGGGCAAAGTATTTTTCTAAGATATATTTGTGCACGGGGTATCATCAGTTAAAGGTGAGGAAGGAAGATGTACCTAAGACGGCATTCAGAACTTGTTATGGTCATTATGAGTTTCTGGTAATGTCGTTTGGGTTAACTAATGCGCCAGCCGCATTTATGGATATAATGAATAGAGTGTTCAAACAATATTTGGACAAGTTCGTCGTAGTGTTCATTGATGATATTCTAGTCTATTCAAAGACATCAGAAGATCATGCAGAACATTTAAGGATAGTGTTGGAAACACTAAGGAAGGAGAAGTTGTATGCGAAATTCACGAAGTGTGAATTTTGGCTTGAGCGAGTGCAGTTTCTAGGGCATGTTATTGATAAGGATGACATTTCCATAGATCCAACAAAAGTAGAAGCAGTTAATGAGTGGGAGCAACCGAAAACGCCAACTGAGGTTCGGAGTTTTCTGGGGTTAGCGGGATACTATAGAAGGTTGATTCCGGACTTTTCTAAAATAGCTACTTCGTTGACAAATCTGACAAGAAAGTCGGTGAAGTATGTGTGGACTAAAAAATGTGAGAACAGTTTTCAGGAGTTAAAAAAGAGGTTAAGTGAGGCACCTATATTATCTTTACCTGACGACATAGGGAACTTTGTAGTGTATAGCGATGCTTCGCATAAAGGACTGGGTTGCGTGCTCATGCAGCATGGCAAAGTCATTGCGTATGTGTCACGTCAATTGAAAGATTATGAGAAGGTTTATCCTACTCATAATCTGGAATTGGCAGCTGTAGTTTTTTCCTTGAAGATATGGAGGCATTATCTATATGGTGAGAAGTGTGAGATATACACGGACCACAAAAGTCTGAAATATATCTTCACACAGAAGGAGTTGAACATGAGATAGAGAAGATGGTTAGAGCTGATAAAAGATTAAGACTGTAATATTTTATATCATCCACGAAAGGCAAATGTAGTAGCCGATGCGCTAAGTAGGAAGGGTAGAGAGAAACTGTCAATGTTAACAACTCAGAATGAGTTGATAACAATGATGGAAAATATGGAGCTAGAAGTTAAGTTACCAGAGGAAGCGGTGAAAATGTTATTTTCCATGGAAACCCAACCAACCATAGTGGAACGTGTTAGGGGAGTACAATTAAGTAACGAGGAATGCAAGCAGATATAGAAGAGGATAGAAGATGAAAAGAAGACGAAGTATAACCTCGATAAGGAGGGATTACTTCATTTTGAAGGAAGAATTTGGGTTCCGAATAATCCCAAATTAAAAGAGGAAATAATGATGGAGGCTCATAGTAGGTTATGGCCATGTTTGGCGCTGTGGCGCCAACTCTGTGCACCAGAAAAATTTGACAGTTTGTTTATATAGCGAACTCCCCGGACTCCTAAATTTTTCATTTTAAGTCCGAATTGGCTCATTCAAAAGCCATTAGCTCACAAATCACATGATCTAAGTGTTCATGTAAAAATTTTACATTTTTGAATCTTTTAACTCGGAATTCACCTTTTTGTTTATTTTAACAAAAACGATAAACGTTTATGAACGTTCAATGCTCGTTTCTTCGTTCTAAGTCAGAATTTGACCATTTTTGAATCCGCAACTCAAAAATATAAATCTAGACTATTCTCCATCGAAAACCAACATTTCGAGTTAAATGTCAAAATTTAACTTCCATTCCGAGAATTTAACGATTTCGACGATTATCGTCTAATCTCGTGAATTCCGCCATTACTTCGTTACTAGAGATTTTTTCATCAATTCAAATGGATTCATTCCATCATACTAACATCCTAACCAAACATATTTCATTAACTTATACACATGATAAGTTCTTACATGTTCTTCATGAGTTCATAACTTATATAAGTATGAATTACTTGTACATGGCTTACTAAGGTTTAAGTCCATTGATTAGCCATCCTTATTACTTCTTAACATACATGTTCTACCAATCAACACTTCTCTATCAACCTACAATTGAAGAGATGGAAGATTAATAGTCTAGGATCATTACCTTTGAAGTTAAACTTGGTTCTTCTTCTTCAACTATGAAAGACTAGCTTTTCCTTACTTTTTCTCTCTAACAGATAAGCACTTAGATGTTGTTGGTGAAATAATAAGTAACAAATAATCTAGCAAGTCTTCTATATATAGAAATCACAAAGTGAGGGCATTCTAGACTTTAAGCAATCCCACCTCCTTAATTAGCCTCTTTACTATTCATTACTTGTAGTCCATAATACTTATCATTTGCTTGCTCACCAAGATCAACCATATGATCACGGGGCCCACATGGGTTACCCCATGGGTCATTCTTACCCATTTGATCGATCCATGGATCCGGTTCTTAATTTGGGCTTTAAGTTTAATTAACCTTAACTTAATCGTTGGGCTTGCATTTAACAAACATTGGGCTTTAACATAATTCCAATTGGACTTTAACCATTCCTACACAAATCCTTCAAGTCCAATACATTTGGCTTCAAGCCTTATAACGTATAATCTATGTATTATTCTCGTATACTAACTCGTATACTTATTCATCATATACGACATACCATCATTCATACATACTCGTATAATACCTTGTATCATACTCGTATTCATTACCTCATACAATACTTACGCATCATACGATCATCATTTACTCATTAACGTTTCACTTTCCCTAACGTTCTCAATTTTAGTCTGTAGGAGAACAACTGCGTTTGCTATACGTGAATTATTATTACATAATCCATCTTCCCTTGATATTCTATCGTTACGTATTTTCGGAAGTTCAAAAATAATTCCCGAGCAGAAATAAGTGAAAAGTGTTTTTCGGAAAATTTCTTGGAAAACTTTTATTTTTGTCTTAGAAATTCAAACACTTTAATTCTATCACGTAGTCAAAATACTACGACGTTCCGACATATCTAGGTTATAGAACAACTTTCATCTTATTGTCACATATAATATAATTTTATTCATTATTTAATTAAATAAAATTATTTTACAATAAATCTGAATTTCTCGGTCGTTACATTCTTCCCCCCTTATAAAGATTTTGTCCCCAGAATCTCGTCTTATATTAAACAAATAATTGAGGGTAATCCTTCCTCATCTTTTCTTCTAATTCCCACGTTGCTTCTTCGACATCGTGGTTCTTCCATAACACCTTTACTGAAGGCATAACTTTGTTCTGCAGAACTTGCTCTTTTCTATCAATGATTTGAATTGGCATATCTTCATACGTTAACTCCTTCTCGATATGAATAGGATCATACTCTATTACGTGCTTATAATCCAACTTATAACGACGTAACACAGATATATGAAATACATTATGTATTCACTCTAAGTTTGGAGGTAATGCTATCATATAAGCTACCTCTCCTACTCGTTTTAAAACCTCAAAAGGTCCTATAAACCTTGGACTTAACTTTCCCTTCTTTCTAAAGCGTATCTTTCTTTTCCAGGGAGATAACTTTAGAAATAAATACGAGCCTACTTCAAAATCCCTATTTACTCGATGCGAGTGCGCATACTTTTTCTGTCTATCTTGAGCTGCTACGAGACGCATCCATATCAACTTCACTACATCCGTTGTTTGCTATACCAATTCAGGCCCTAGTATTTGGTGTTCTCCCACTTCATCCCAACACAATGGTGTTCTGCATTTCCTTCCATATAAAGCTTCGTAAGGCGGCATGCCTATGCTTGCCTGATAACTATTATTATACACAAACTTTACTAATGGTAGATGATCATCCCAACTACCATTAAAATCCATGACGCAAGATCTCAGCATATCCTCTAATGTCTGAATTATTCTCTCACTCTGGCCATCAGTTTGTGGATGATAAGTCATACTCAACCTCAACTACGTCCCCATCTGTTCTTGCACACTCCTCCAAAAGTTCGATGTGAATCGTGGATCACGATCTGACATTATCAAAATTGGTACTCCATGTCTGGAAATAACTTCCTTAACATAAAGTTTAGCTAACTAGTCTAAGTTATACTTAACCCGTATTGTCAAAAAGTGATCGGTCTACTATTACCCAAATCGCATCATACCCCTTCTGAGTAATTGGAAGTCCCACCACAAAGTCCATCGTGATATACTCCCACTTCCACTCCGGAATCTCCAATGACTGTAGCAAGACACTTGGTCAATGATGTTCGACCTTAACTCTTTGATAAGTCAAGCACCTACTCACATACTCAACTATCTCTCTCTTCATGTTCGGCCACCAAAAACTCTATCAAAGGTCTTGATACATCTTAGTACTACCAAGATGAATCGAGTACCTCAAACTATGAGCTTCTCGTAACACTTGCTCCTTTAATTTTGTCTCATTCGGAACCCAAATTCTTCCTTTAAATCTTAATAATCCCTCATTATCAAGACTATACTTTAAATCTTTTTCATCTGCTAACCGCTTCCTCATCTGATCACACTCATTATTTTTGAGCTGTACTTCCTTGACTCTCTCTACAATGGTAGATTGAATCTCTGTTGTAAACAGTCTCTGTCCCAACTCACTCGGCAACTTCACCTCTATCTCCATCCTAGCCATCTCTGTTATTAACTTAGTTTGAGCCATTAACATAGACAACTTTTCCCGACCCTTCCTACTTAAGGCATCGACCACTACATTGGCTTTCCTCGGATGATATAGGATTTCACAGTCGTAATCCTTTATCAACTCCAGCCATCTCCTTTGTCTCATATTCAACTCCTTCTATGTGAAGATATATTTTAGACTCTTATGGTCCGTGTATATCTCACATTTCTCTCCGTAAAGATAATGTCTCCATATCTTTAAGGCAAACACTATCGCGGCCAGTTTCAGATCATGAGTAGGGTAAACTTTCTCATAATCCTTCAACGGTCGTGATGCATATGCAATGACGTTGCCATGCTGTATGAACATGCAACCAAGTCCTCTATGCGAAGCATCGCTATAAACTACAAAATTTCTTGTATCATCGGGTAATGACAATACAGGTGTTTCACTTAATCTTTTCTTCAATTCTTGAAAATTGTCTTCACATTTCTCAGTCCACACATATTTCACCGTCTTTCTTGTCAAATTAGTCAACGAAGTAGCTATCTTAGAAAAATTCTGGATAAATCTTTGATAGTATCTCGCTAACTCGAGGAAACTCCGCACCTCAGTCGGCATTTTTTGGTTGTTCCCAATTTATCACGGCTTCCACCCTCGCTGGATCTACTGAAATCCCCTCATGGTCAATGACATAACCTAAAAATTGTACCCTTTCTAACCAAAATTCACACTTAGTGAATTTCGCATATAACTTCTTCTTCCTTAGTGTCTCCAACACTATTCTTAGGTGTTCATCATGATCTTCTGGTGTCTTAGAATAGACTAGAATATCATCGATAAACACCATGACGAACTTGTCCAAATATGGTTTGAACACTTTGTTCATCATATCCATAAATGCAGCTGGTGCATTAGTCAACCCAAATGACATCACCAAAAACTCGTAATGACCATAACGAGTCCTGAATGCCATCTTTGGTACATCCTCCTTCCTAACCTTCAACTGATGATACCCCATCCGCAAATCTATTTTAGAAAAATACTTTACCCCTTTTAACTGATCAAAGAGATCATTGATCCTGGGAAATGGGTATTTATTCTTTATCGTTAACTTGTTCAACTCTTGATAGTCGATACAAAGTCTTAACAATCCATCTTTCTTCTTTACAAATAGTACCGGTGCTCCTCACGGCGAAACACTCGGTTAAATGTACTTTCTGTCCAACAGTTCTTGTAACTGAACCATTAACTCCTTCATTTCCACTAGCGCCATACGGTATGGTGCCCGGGAAACTGGTGTCGCTCCTGGCACAATGTCTATTACAAATTTAGTCTCTCTATCCGGTGTAAGACCCAAAAATTCACTTGGAAATACATTCATGAATTCTTTAACTATAGGTATTTGTTCCATGGTTGCTCCCACTCTCTGGGTATCAATAACATGGCACAAATAACCTACATATCCCTTCCTCAACAATTTCCTAGTTTGTGTCATGGTAAGACAACACGAACGCTGTGACGCCCCCAAATCCGGGTACTTGAAACCCGAACTCGGTGCTTCACGATACCATTTCTATAAGCTGAATAATACTAATAATAATAACAATAATATAAAATTCAAACTTAATTTACATATGCATCAAAGTTTACTCCCAGGTACGAAACCTTTAAACATTCATTACATCATAGATAATAAGTATCATTGACTTAATAAACTATAACTATTACACAACATATTATAAATCGGGTTGATCATACTTAACTGAAAACATTTAATTTAAGCAAGAGTGAGCATTTGAGTACCCAACAAGTAATAAAAATTATAAATATTAGTTTGAAAGGGTTAAATGTTTTCTTTGTACTACCCTTCTACAACAAGTCAATAGTTGTGAAGTAATGAACCGATAATAATAACATAACAACTCTCTATCAAATTTTTGAAACTACGTATTGACTATAAATAGGTTAAGGTGACATACTATGAACATTGTTTTCAATTTTTGAATAGGTTTAGTGAGAACTTCTTCATCCATAAATCCGTCATAACTTACAGGCATGGAGGGTGATCACCAGTTGTACTACTGTATTGATCAATACTACATTGCAAGAATGATATTATCGTTCACTCTTTCCACCTTGGGTCCATAAAAAGTTTTCCCGTGTAAGGGATGTTCATACTTGTCGGGGTTCCAAACCAAAGGTTTTATCTTGTTCAACAATAAGCTATAATTCAACACACACACACACACACACACACACACACACACACACACACACACATATATATATATATATATATATATATATATATACGGGTAGTTGACAAAGGTGTATCAACATGTGATTAAATACCATGATTATCCAAGTGGGGACACTTGTATACCCATTTACAGAATTAACAAACAGAATATATAACTGAATTACCATATACTAACATGTTGATAATCAAATGAGCGTATATAATATAGGGTTAATCATCTGTACAGTAATAATATAATTCTGAAACATTCTTACTCATGTCCATTGCATAAAGAAAATGCAAAGGTAGGATACTTGCCTGACGCGCTGCTTACAATTCGCAACTTAGTTTTATCTTTTATGTAATCACCTATCAGTAATAAGATCATTTTACTGATTAGAATAACATATCACAACACATAATACTGCCTATTCCAGTCAGCACATAACCTAATCACCTTGTTACACATATTCCACAGTCATTGAATCACAAACAATCATTAATACAGTCAAAATATCTAAGTCCAAATTAATTTCTGAAACATGTCGGTGTACCAACAGTTTTATCGGGTAATAGTCGAGTCTAAGACTCTATCCAATTAGTTCAATAACTGTAATTATCAGTTATATTATTTTTAAATGACTTAAATAATTTGTAAACACTTATAATAATTTATCATGAATTTTCAAATATCGGAATCATAATTAAATGATTTAAATATTAAATTATTCTATTATCATTAATATTTAATCAATATTAAACTATTAATGAAACTATTGACAAAATATTAAAGTTATTTATAATAACTCAAAAATATTTTTAAAGTATTAATATTATCCTTAAATGATTTTTAAAACATTTAAAATCATTTTAAAATAATTACCATTAATTTTTAAATATTAATGTACCATTTATCCAAATATTAAAAGTCATTAATTATAACTTAAAATATTTTTAATTCATGAATATCCTTTTTAAATGATTTTTAAATTATTAAAACCATTTTAAAACTATTTATTTAATATAATTATTAAATAAATAAAATATCCTTAATATTACATTATTATCATTAATATTCAATTATTAATGAAATTATCCTTAATATTAAAAGTTATGTTTTATAACTCAAAATATCTTTAAACACTTTATTTTCATTTAAAATGATTTTTCTAATATTAAAATTATTTTTAAACTAATTTATTTAATATAATTATTAAATAACTTTAATATCATTAATAATAATTAATTAATGAAATTTACCTTTAAATATTGAAAGTTAGATTTTATAACTTAAAATATTATTAAATACCTTATTAACATTTAAAATGATTTTTAATACAAAAAAATCATTTTAATTAATTTATTTAATGTATTTATTAAATAGATTAAATATCAATAATATTCAAATAAATACTAATATTTATGAAAAATATGTCAAATTATTAAAAGTTAATTTTTATGACTTAAAATAATTTTGTAATTTTCAGAATTTATTTACTATTTTTAATTGATTTTTAGAAATTAAATTAATTAAATTATAGCAAGTCTGTCGCTAAAGCCCTTTGGCTACAATAAGTGTCGCCTTAGGTGTTCTTAAGAAACCTAGGCATTCATAATCAGTGTTCGAGTTAGCCTGTTTGACCAGCAATAATTGTAAGATCTTGATGTTTCTGGGCAAGCTAATACATAGATCTTGTAGTACTAGTGTAACACTACATGTAACAACCAATAATCATGTCATACATCATCACAATCAAAAGTTATTAAGCCTTGAACTATCTGTCAGAACGTGTTCATCATATTCTGGACTGCCCAGAAAATCTGGTCATGGCTGGTCAACGATATTGATGGCCTTATAGAATTACTTCTGTTCATGTTATGGGTGTTCTACACGTCGGACCTTGAAGAACAACTACCAAGGTACAGGATGGAAACAATTTAAAGTCTAAACATCAGTAATAAGAAAGATCTGAAGCTCAAAAAATCATGTCAGAGCATGTTCTTCATTTCTGGGTTTTTCCAGAATGAAGAATAGAACGAGTATGCTACTTTGGATCCTTATATCTCTCGTTCTGTGCTTGATCTATGAGATCTATTGATTCCAGGTTGTAGCTAACATGTAATACTATATATCTATTATATAAAAACACATATAACAACAATAGAGCAAGCATATTGAAGCCGGTCAAAGGCTGTCAGAAATCATGTTCTTGATTTTCTGGAAATTCCAGAAAATCAAATCCGTGATCATCTTAGCTGGTTTGACCATTCATAGAGTTCCATATGTTGAATATTTCAAGGATCTAAAGACATGGAATCATAAAACATATAACAGGCTAAATGTTTAATACAACAAATCATTATAACAACATCATGACTGACAGATCAAAGCCATAGAAAAACTTATCAGACTTCTGTTCTTGGCTTTCTGGGTTGCCCAGAAAAGGCCCAGTCAATGCCGGTCAATGGATTTTGACCGTTAATAACTTCCAATCTAGATATCAAATGACTCTGATTCTTTTTTCAGATTAAAGACCACATTACTGGCTCCACATAACATCTTAAAAACAACACAAATAGTAAACGACCAAAGATCTGTGGCCACTGACATTCGTTGTCAAAGCCACGATTTGATATTTTTCAGATTTTGTAAATCTTTGAATCCGAGCTTCTAAATGTTATGGATCCAACATTTAGCAACCAGATCATCATTATATACTACATACTACTGTTTAACACAAAAAACTAACATCTAACATCAAATCACATAATTTCTAAGTTAGGGTTTTTGAACCTTTTCTAAGCTTTGATTTTGAATCGCGCTCTTACGATCTACTCCGTAATCGTGGGGCTTGCTTTAGGGGACTGCTGCTATGCCTTGTATTTTCAGAGGTTTGGGAGAGAGAAAAGTTGCATAAGAGTTAGATGGCCAAATGAGCAATTTTGGGTAGCTTTATCTCTCTTAAATCTAGCAAATCATGTATGCAATGAATTTGTAATGACTGATCATGTGTTGGTAATGCTATAGCTTATAGGTAGGTCTAGGGTAGGGTGGCTGGCCGGATTTTACAAGGATTTGGCTAGCAAATAATTCAACTAATGGGATAAAAGGGCATTTTGGTAATTTCACTTATAATTTCAAGGGCATTCTTGTCCAAGGTGCTTAAATCTAGGGTTTAATCACTAGATTTTAAGTCTTAAAGTGTCCCAAATAATTTCTAGGGTTTGACAAATTAAAATAAAAGTGTAATAAAATTTTAATTAAACACATTAATTTAAAATTAGGATTTTTAATAGAAAATTAGGGTTTTTAAATTAGGGTTCCTTAATATTACTAGGGTTCCTAAATTAACAAGTAGGGTTTCCTAATTAACATTATAATTTACTAAAATAGTAATTACGGTTTCTAATTTCAACAAATTAGGGTTTTCAAATAATAATTAGGGTTTCTCCTATTTACAAAAATTATATAATACACAGTAAAATTCATATAACACAATTACTACACAGTCTTGAACTCACAACTGAGTTTAAAAATTAGGGTTTAATAACATGATATAAGGGTTGTGACATAATTTACCACAATTGACCAACATTAACATTCTACACATTTACAGTACATATTTATAGCACTGAAAAATCAAAATATAATTTATATTATATTATTATTCTCATTCCTTGATCAAAATCCCAATTTAGGGTTTGGATTCCATATCTGGTTTATCTTTCATATACAACATCAATAATTAAGCTAAAATAATTAACTTAAATATTCTGAACAAATTCATATAATAGAATATTTATTATCATAATTCTAATAGTCATTTCATATATTATTTAAATAATATAAAAATCATGTTTTCATGGAAAATAATTAATAAAATATTTTACTATAAAAATTAATTACAATAAGAATATAATTTGTAATGATTAATAATTATAAAATGATTTATAATTTTTTCAAGTACTAAATATATTTGTATTTATCATACACATTACTTGACACATATTCTCATCATTAAAATAAATAATAAATAATAATAAAAAAATTATATGCAAAATTATTTATTTATTTATATGAAAAATATCGGGTTATTACAAACGCCCTGGCGATTTATTACCATAAAATACTACATTAGGCTGTCTTAACGTCCTAATGTTTACATATTTCTTTTGACAATCTATTATTATCCCATGGTTAAACAAACAATCCTTCCCGAGAATTACATCGAATTCTCCCAACTTTATCCGTATTAAATCTACCGATAATTTATACCCTCGTATATCTACACAACAACTCCTATGAATAACTTCAACGAGAATTATTTCTTCATTTTCTACCTTAATATTCAAAGGTACATGCAATCTTTCGAGAAGTAATCCTAATCGTCTAGCAAAATCACATGCTATAAACGAACAAGTAGCACCCGAATCAAATAACACATAAGCTTTTATATCGTTGATCGGAATAATACCTGCAACTACATCCCTGGATGCAACTACATCTTGGACCGTCATGTTAAAGGTGCGGGCCATTGGCCTACCCAGTTGCGCTGGACAACCAATAGTTAACTTACTGCTATTAGCACCCTTATTCCTGTCTGTCCCCTTCTTTGGGCAGTTCTTTGCTATGTGGTCAGTTAATCCACATACAAAGCATCCATGGTTCTTCTTCGGACTTGGACAGTTAGGCGAAATGTGCCCCTCCTGTCCATAGTTGTAACATACTGCCTTTCCCTTGAGACAGACTCCTAAATGAGCCTTCCCACAAGTCTTGCATGCCTCCATCCTCCTCTTAGGATCTCCTTGCTTCACTCTGGTATTCCCAGAGTTAAACCACTTCCTCTTTTAACCTTCGCCACTCCCGCTGGCTCCCTCGGTCTTTACTCCCCCATCCTCTTTATTCATATTCTTCTTATCCTTGTGGTACTAGCTTAAAGCCTCATTCCCACCTTTGACAATTATTGCCTTCTCTAGTATGGTCCCAAAAGAAGTACTTTGGAACACAGATATTTGACTATAAAGCTAGGGTTTCAAGCCCTGCTAGAACCTTCTAGCCTTTCTTACCTCAGTGTCCACCTTATGTGGAGCAAACCTCACCAGTTCATTGAACTTGGCAGCGTATTAGGGATCAATTATCTCCCCTTGTTTCAATTCTAGAAACCACATCTCTATCCTTCCCTGCATTCTTGTGAGAAAGTAGTTCTCGAAGAAAATCTCCTTAAGCCGCGTCCACGTAAGGTTCTCTATACCAGCCCTAGCCTGGTTTGCCTCCCACCAAAAGTTAGCCTCACCCTTCATCATGTAGGTTGCAAAAGCAACCTTTTGCCCCTCGTCGACATTTGTAATGACAAATGCCTTCTCTATTTCTTTTACCCAAGTTTGGGCTTTTATTGGGTCCATAGTTCCTTTAAACTCTGGTGGACCAACACTTTTAAAATCCTTAAAAGTAGTAGCTCGTACTACTGTAGGATTTACAGGGATATTAGCCCCATTTCTATTAAAAGCGGCGGTTAACAAGTTAACGAACTCTTGCATTGGGTTAACCGGACCTCCTTCCAGTTGATTAACATTTGTATCTTGATTTTGTTATCTCCTTCTTGGCGGCATTTTGCTGTTAAGATAAACAACATATCATTATTACTCTCTTCTTATTACTTAGTTATTATTCATGATTAAACAATAACTTCAACTCATTACACAATATGTTCCATAAAATGGCTTATATTGATTTGCATCTTATAGTATAATACTACATTGTTCACATTACACATCCAAAGCTGATATCCCGCAATTGCTTTCCAAAAATTGGGATTTACAAAAGGCTACCCTTTGTTATACAAAAGAGGGTTTTACGTCACTACTGAATACATTATATTTACATATCTAACTCTACTCTAGCTAATACTAGGTTACATCTGTCGTATGGCATTCTCAAAATCTGCATTGGCAAGACCGGCTATAATATCTCGATTGATAGTATGCCGAGTTTGCCCTGCTTCTATCGGATACCCAGCTACTTGCTGCTGAAATCCGTATGAGAACTCCTATGTATATAGGACATCCTCCCAATTTTTTGCTTTTTGGTCTTTCGCTCCTGCCTGAGCTCAAAGACCTCTTGTTTCAGCTCATGGACCTTGTCCTTCGCCAAAACTCGTTTATCATGCTCTTCCTCCCACATAGTCTCCATATTTGTCTTATCCTCTAAACAACATGGAGATCCTCTTTCAACTCCTTTACTTCCTTACAATACTGGACGTTTCTATCCAATACTTCCATAAACAGTGCTTTCATTGACTCCCCCGGAGTCATCTCTTTTTCAGGTGCTATGTGTTAAATGACACCACCTCCACCTCTTCCTCAGACATGCCATCTAACACAGACATGAGGTCTAGGTTCTCCGAGTCTCCAGACTCAATAACTACCACTTCAGGCTCTTCTGCTATAGGGTTCGGTATAATCTCTACTTGATTCACCGACTCCTCATTTTTTACATGTATATCCCTATACATTTTGTTTTCTCCTGACATCTACAACAAAACAATTTTGTTTGATTAGTACACGTCAGTAGAATAATAAAAACAAATATCATATATAATGCATTTTTTAGGGTTAATTTCATCTTTTGCTTCTTTAACTCTTCTTAAGGTTATGACTTAAGGTTATATTTTCCCCCTTAAGTTTTATAACCTATTGCTTTGATACCAACCTGTGACGCCCCCAAATCTGGGTATCTTCCAACCCGACATATGGTGCTACACGGTGCTACAATTCACACATACATTTAATTAAAATGCCTCAAAAGAACGAATATGCCTTATATATATTCCAAATAGTATTTCCTTTCCCCAGGTTCTTAACCATTACATTTGTTCTTGTAATAATATCAAATAATAATAATATTCACCTATACTATTGCAAAGGTAATCTATAGGTTCGCCCTAGCCTTCCCTTTATCTTTACCTGATCCTTTAGTCTGTTCGGTCTTAGCTGCATTCATATGGTTCAAGCAAGAGTGAGCATAACTAGCTCAGAAAGTATGACAATTCCATTTAAACAATATGCTTGAAACATATAAATCGTATATCTTCAATAATTGAACAATAGTTATGAAGTACTATCGATAATTCAAAATAGCACTTCTCTTTTCTTAAAACGTTTCACAATGAACAACATTCAGTAAAACATCAATTCCAGTCTAAGACCTTGAGCATTTCATACTTTCTTTGAAAAGGACAACCCGACACTAAGTCCGTAAGTCCGACATTACTTACGAGCACGTCTAGGTGATCAGCCTATAGTACTCTATGTTGTACAATACTACTTTCTTTAAATATATGTATGTTCAAGTTTTGGCAACCTCACGTGCCTGTCGTTTGACGACAAAACATTTATTTAGCATACTCAGTCTTTTTTTAAAAACCATACCAAAATAGTTTGGCAAAACTTGACAGCATTGATAACAGTTCGATAGATTGTAAGAAATCCATAAAACATCTTATGTCTAGCCGAATGAATTGGTTTCGACTTCATCATACATCAATTAATGCGTAAGATACATGAATCACAAAGCTTGTCTAGAATGAACATAGAAAAGGGTTATAACACTTGCCTTTAGCATCTGCTACTATTTAAATACTTTTCATTTTGAGTCTTTAAGGTTTCTATAATAATACATAATCACATAACATACCACATTAGGTTATGAACAAACATGAGTGGTTCCTAATGTATCTTACCCTTCTTCTCAATCTAATTGTTCATTAGATTGTTTAACATTGGTTCTGGTTTGTCATAATGTTTTACATTCACATTCGAGAAATCTTTCTTCAACCTTTAGTTGCATTACTTAAGGTTTTCAACATCTGAATTGATGTTACTTTAGGTTTAGTATGGATATAATTCACCATTAATTAACTAACTTTCTTTTTACATTCAAAATCTTTCTTCTCTATGCTTCACCTAGTGCTGGAGCTGCGGCGCTAGCTTTTCTTCTATAACTCGCGCTGCGGCGCGGGTTTTCAGTATGTCATGTTCAGACTTGGCGCTGCGACCCCACTCTTTCCTATCTATGCATGCTGCTGCAAAGACCACTTTCCGATAACTATGGTGGGACTCATTATTTGGCACATGAGTCCCTTTGATGCTTGTCATGTCATGTGGTGACTCTAGTGAGTTTATAGCCATGTTTGGTGTTGCGATGCCACCATTTAAGCCTTGGCTGGTGCTGTGGCGCCAGCTCTGTGCACCAGAAAAATTTGACAGTTTGTTTACATAGCAAACTTTTCGGACTCCTAAAATGTTCATTTTAAGTCCAAATTGGCTCGTACAAAAGCCATTAGCTCACAAATCACATGCTCTAAGTTTTCATGTAAAAATTTTACATTTTTGAATCTTTTAACTTGGAATTCACCTTTTAGTTTATTTTAACAAAAAACGATAAATGTTCGTGAACGTTCAACGCTCGTTTCTTCGTTTTAAGTCAGAATTTGACCATTTTCGAGTCCGAAACTCTAAAATGCAAATCTGGACTATTCTCCATCGAAAACCAACATTTCTGAGTTAAATGTTAAAATTTGACTTCCATTCTGAGAATTTCACGATTTCGACGATTATCGTCTAATCTCATGAATTCCGCCATAACTTCGTTACTAGAGATTTTTTCATCGATTTAAATGAATTCATTCCATCATACTAACATCATAACCAAACATATTTCATTAACTTATACACATGATAAGTTCTTACATGTTCTTCATGAGTTCATAACTTATATAAGTATGAATTACTTGTACATGGCTTATTAAGGTTTAAGCCCATTGATTAGACATCCTTATTACTTCTTAGCATACATGTTCTACCAATCAACACTTCTCTATCAACCTACAATTGAAGAGATGGAAGATTAATAGTCTAGGATCATTACCTTTGAAGTTAAACTTGGTTCTTCTTCTTCAACTATGAAAGACTAGCTTTTCCTTACTTTTTCTCTCTAACAGATAAGCACTTAGATGTTGTTGGTGAAATAACAAGTAACAAATAATCTAGTAAGTCTTCTATATATAGAAATCACAAAGTGAGGGCATTCTAGACTTTAAGAAATCCCACCTCCTTAATTAGCCTCTTTACTATTCATTACTTGTAGTCCACAATACTTATCATTTGCTTGCTCACCAAGATCAACCATATGATCACGGGGCCCACATGGGTTACCCCATGGGTCATTCTTACCCATTTGATCGATCCATGGATCCGGTTCTTAATTTGGGCTTTAAGTTTAATTAACCTTAACTTAATCGTTGGGCTTGCATTTAACAAACATTGGGCTTTAACATAATTCCAATTGGACTTTAACCATTCCTACACAAATCCTTCAAGTCCAATACATTTGGCTTCAAGCCTTATAACATTATAATCTATGTATTATTCTCGTATACTAACTTTCGTATACTTATTCATCATATACGACATACCATCATTCATACATACTCGTATAATACCTTGTATTATACTCGTATTCATTACCTCATACAATACTTACGCATCATACGATCATCATTTACTCATTAACGTTTCACTTTCCCTAACGTTCTCAATTTTAGTCTGTAAGAGAAAAACTGCGTTTGCTATACGTGAATTATTATTACATAATCCATCTTCCCTTGATATTCTATCGTTACGTATTTCTCGGAAGTTCAAAAATAATTCCCGAGCAAAAATACGTGAATAGTGTTTTTCGAAAAATTTCTCGGGAAACTTTTATTTTCGTCTTGGAAATTCAAACACTATAATTCAATCACGTAGTCAAAATACTACGACATTCTGACATATCTAGGTTATAGAACAACCTTCATCTTATTAACACATATAATATAATTTTATTTACTATTTAATTATATAAAATTATTTTATAATAAATCTAAATTTATCGGTCGTTACAGTGTAAATGTAAATATATAAAAGTGGTAAAAATATATAGAGACAAGATCAACCACTATGAAACACCTCCATGGAGGATCGGAAATGTAAATAAAGCAGTAAATACCCCAACTTTTTATGAATTAAAATTTAATATCTGTAATTATTATTTTGAAAAATAAGGTGTTGATTTGATATAATGATTTAGTTATGGGTGAAATTGTAAGACCCCAAATTTTATGAATAAAGACAAATTTTTCTATAAATATCATTTTTGAATATTAAACTGTGAATTTGTTATAATGTTATAGTTATGGGTAATATTTATAAATTTTGCAAAGTAAGCAAGTTGTTATATAATATTCGATTGGTCGGGGAATATTTTTTTTGTCGGGGAATATTCGTACGACGACACAATCATTGATGGACCCCACAACAGAATTATTGTCGGAGTTAGAAAACGATAAAATTATCTTTTATAAAAATAACGGCGAAAGTTTTACCGTTAACTGTTGAAATACCATTGATAATAAATACGATAATAAGCGTGGTTGTATAGTAGCACACGGTATTAATTATTGATGCTTACGTAAGAAGTCACTTAGTTTTGTTCAATTATTGCTAATAATTGATGCATAGTATCTCAAGTTATTTGATTCAATTATTGTCGATATTTTGTATATTATTAAATCAATAATTGAGACGATACATTTATTCATATTATTATTTGCAATATTAACAATGTCTAGAAAGTTCTGTCGAGGAGAGGTTTGGTCACCTAATTGTGCATGATAATAGGAGAAATCGATTGGAAATCCCTCTTTCACAGGAATGATCTGGTTGTTAAATATTGTGAGTTATAATATTAATGATGAATAATTGTTGAAAGATTAAATAAGTGTTGATTGAAGATAAAATGATTTGTGGTAATACTTATTCAATCTCTGATATAAATAAGAATTCTGTTATGAGACGTTTGTGGTAAGTTTGGTTTATTCTATGGGGGCCCATATGTCATCATCTAAGAGTCACTTTCGCCAATTGTAATTGCCTTTAGCAGACGTCAAATCACTTGCTGTTTCATATTACATGCGTCAAACCACTTGCCGTTTCATATTACAGGTGTCGAACCAATTTTCGTTTCACATTATAGGCATCGAACCAATTGTCGTTTCACATTACAGGCGTCGACCAATTGTTATTTCACATTACAGGCGTCAAACCACTTGTTGTTTCACATTACAGGCGTCAAACCACTTTTCTTTTCACATCACCAGTCGTCAAGCCACTTGCCTTTTCACATTGCAAGAGCTAAGCTAGAAATCTTTTATAAATAGAAGCCTATTTCTTCATTATTTTTCACCAATTCATTCAAGCTATAGAGAGAGAAAGTATAGAGAGAACAAGAGAGAAAGAAGAAGAGTATTCTATTACTACACTATTGCAGTATCCAATCTCCTACTAAGGTAAGGGGTATTATTTCTTTCGTATTCATGAAGAGAGTTATTTCTTTCAATACTCGTAAGGGTTGTTATTCCATTCTTTATCATTATGTTGGAACCTGTCTACGTGGACTACCGCATGCATGGTGAAATCCTGTTGTTATTCCATTCTTTATCATTCTGTTGGAATAACCTGTCTACATGGACTACCGCATGCATGGTGAAATCCTATTGTTATTCAATTCTTTATTATTCTGTGGGAATAACCTGTCTATGTGGAGTACCGCATGCCTGGTGAATAACCCTTCGTATTCATTTGGTATTATATTATGGAAATGATCTGTCTACGCGAACTACCGCATGATAGTTGAAAATTCATTTGCAGTTTCGTATATTGTTCATTTCAAATTCCTAACTCTAAACTTACTATGGTAAGTATTGCTTCTATAATTCCTGAAATGATCAGAAATTCTTTGATATTTGCGCTTCATCTAGTATCTTTTCATGGAAATATTATTCTGAGCAGTCTTGATAAGTTTTAACCTTTTCATACCGGGGTACTATTCATGACAAAAATTGATTTCTTTTATGTCCAAATCATTTTTGATACGATATTATTCTTGAATTTTACTCCACAAAGCAGTATCATTTTGACAATTTGGACTTTATTGAATTCTTATATCATTGTCATCATCCTCATGTTTATATGGTTATGAAAGTCATCTTTAGCCCGTAGTGCATAGATGGACTGTTGATTGGTATGGTTATGACCAGGAATCATTCGGTATAATCATGACTTGTAATGTTACAAATGATATGGTAAAAGTCCTCATTGGCCCGTAGTGCATTGATGGTCAGTTGTTGAGATGAACATGACCAATTATGATAATAATGAATATATTTAGCTCATAGTGCATGGATAATTCAGTGATGTGGATTATTTATTAAGCTGAGTCTCAGCGATAAAATTAATGATAAACCTTTTAAATCATAGAAGATAGTAGATATCATGTTCTACTTGACTCTTCTAATGGATTGCTTGTTCCGCTACAGTTAAACTTGATGTTTATTATATTTTATCAGTTTAACACTGTTGAAGGCTAACGATAATTTATTCTGCATTATCTTAGTCATAATATTTCTTACTGGGCTAGTTGAGCTCACCCCCTTTCTTTCATTGTTCTCTTTAGGAAATGAGAATATAGCTGGGACTAGTCTGGGAACGGAGTGACGGACCAGATGTTTGCATTAGTAGTCCTCTCTATTTTGTGAAATAGTGTGATAATAAATGTATTGAGGACTTATTTTGAGTTTGAAAACTGTCTAGAAGACAATATTTGTATTAAAACTCACAGCTCATGTTGTATATTTAACTTTGTATTTGTATTCTGTACCATGTATTTGGCGACTTAGAATGGGTGATGTATACCTATTTTAGGGGCGTCACAGTTGGTATCAAAGCTTAGGGATATGATCCCTGGCTAAGATGTGAGACTAGAACTAGGAGGGGAGAGGTGGGTAATTCCTTCGCTAGTATGACCTACTGAAGCTTATTTGTTATTTAATTGGTCGGTCAGAGTATAGGGATAATATGTGACATGTCAATTAACCCTTGTTTTGTGGCAGTGTTTGAAAATGACATCTGAGAATATTGAGATAAGCAATGGAGCACATGAGACCGTTGAGTCACCAACGATCAATACCCAGGATAATGTGCATCAAGAAGGCAATATTCCTCAGGTAAACAACAATACCGATCAAATGACGAACGATGGGATGTTCAGAAGCTTTATGCAATTCATGCAACATCAGGCGAGAGCGGCTCCTGTTCAAAATGCAGGTGGAAACACTGACAACTCTTGGATGGTCACCGCTAAGCAGTTCAAGGAACTGGGACCACCGGAGTTTATTAGAGAGCCAAAACCACTTAAGACGGAGACATGAATAAAGTAGATCACCAAGATATTTGATGTCTTGGGATGCTCCGAGGAGTAAAAGGTTCCCTTTTCCACTTTCATGTTACGAGAAGAGGCAGATTACTGGTGGGAATATGTAAAGCGTACTCAACCTGCCGCACTAAAGATGACTTGGGATAAGTTCCAAGAACTGTTCAATGACAAGTACTTTCCCGAAAGTATTCGTCACATGAAAGAGGTAGAGTTTATTAAACTGGAGCAAAACAACATGACTGTGTCGCAGTACGAAACCAAGTTTGCCGAGTTATCCTGGTTTGCGTCCCACTTAGTTGATAACGAGGAGAGAATGACACAGATGTTTCTAAGAGGTTTGAAACCCAAGATACGTCAATACCTTATCTCTCACAAACTGTGTTTATATTCTGATGTTGTAAATAGGGCTTAGTTATTAGAGCGCAATAATGAGTCAACCCAACTAAGAGAGAGCAGCCGACAAGTCGATAATACCAGTGGTAGTAGTCATCGAAGCGGTGACAACAAACGTGGAGGAAATTAACATGCCAGAAATGGTAACCACTTCAGTGGTAATCATGGACAAGATAATAGAAGTTGAAATTTTAAGAAGAAGAGATTTAATAATGATGGAAAGACGTCAGCACCAGCACCTGTTTTTAAGGAAGGTGAACGACCATCGGTCATATGTTACAAATGCGAGAATGAGGACACATCGGTCAAAGCATACATGCGATTCAAAACATGTTACAATTATGGAAAAGAAGGTCAACTAGCCCAATTTTATCGTGAACCAAAGTTAAGTCCAGCTGGGATGAAGGCATCAAAAGCAGTCTCAGACAAGACAAAATTGGTAGTTCAAGGGAGAGCATTTGTCGTAACCTCCCAAAAAGCGAGGAATCTGAACGAGGTGATCACGGGTAAGCTAATCATAAACTCTAGCGAAGTTTATACCTTATTTGATACCGGTTCTACCCATTATTTTATTTCCCTTACTTGCGCTCAACGTTTAAATTTGACTCCAGAGAAATTAGACTTTGACTTATCTGTTGAAACTCCGTTGGGGGAAACCTTTATTACATCCATGATTGATAAGTCTTGTTTGATTCAAATCAACAACCGCACGTTACCTGTCGATCTTATCTCTTTGAAAATACTTGCATTCGATGTGATTTTAGGGATTGATTGGTTAACCACTCATCATGCTAAAATTGATTATTTTCGTAAGGTTGTTAGCTTTCATATTCCTAACCAACTTATTATGCAAATTCAAGCAACTAAACCATTAAAGTCAATCACTGTCATCTCAAGCCATAAAGCTATTCGTTTATTGAAAAACGGATGTCAAGCTTTCTTAGCTCATGTCACAGATTTAAACAAAAATACGTCAGTCTTGAATGATATTTCTATTGTTAATAAATTTCCTGACATATTCCTTGAAGAACTTCCTGGCCTATACCCAGAGCGTGAAATTGAGTTTGGTATCGACCTTGAACCCGGTACAAAACCCATTTCCAAACCCCCATATCGAATGGCTCCTATTGAACTTCAGGAGTTAAAAACTCAAGCTGCGGGAGTTGTTAGACATCGGTTTCATTAAATCCTGAAATACGTCTCCTTGGGGTGCTCCTTTTTTTATTCGTAAAGAAGAAAGATGGGAGTATGCGACTTTGTATTGATTATCGAGGAGTTGAATAACGTCACCATAAAAAATAGGTACCCATTGCCTCGTATTGATGACTGTTTGACCCGGATTTGTAGAAGGCGCCAAATTCTTTTCAAAATCGATCTTCATTCGGATATCATCGGGTTGAAGATTAAAACCCGACGACATTCAAAGGCGCGCTTCGAACTTCAGATGCGAGCATTATGAATTCCTAGTTATGTCTTTTGGATTGACTAATGCTCCTGCTGCCTTCATGGATTTGATGAACCGAGTATTCAAGGAATATTTGGATCATTTTGTGGTTGTCTTTATTGATGACATCCTCATTTACTCCAAAAGTCGTGAAGATCATGAGCAACACTTGAGTTTGATACTCCAAAAGCTCCGTATGCCAAGTTGAAGAAATGCGAGTTTTGGCTTGAGGAAGTAGCATTCCTTGGGCACGTGATATCAAGTCACGGTATATCTATTGACCCAGCAAAGATTGAAGCAATACAAAGCTGGGAGCAACCTAAAGCAGTGACAAAAGTACGTAGCTTTCTCGGCTTAGCTGGTTATTATCGGATATTCGTAGAAGGGTTTTCTCGAATCGCTAGTCCATTTACTCAGTTGACTCGGAAAGATACAAAATTCGGTTGGAGCGAGGAATATGAGAAGAGTTTTCAATAACTCAAGAGGAGACTCATTTCAGCATCTGTTCTGATAATACCATCTGGTTAGGAGGGATTTGTCATCTAAAGTGATGCTTCAGGCAAAGGGTTAGGATGTGTTCTCATGCAACATGGGAAATTCATAGCCTATGCCTCTCAACAACTCAAAGAATATGAGAGGAATTATCCTACTTATGATCTAGAGTTGTCAGCTGTCATTTTCGCACTTAAAATCTGGAGGCATTACCTGTATGAGGAGAAGGTGGAGATCTTTACGGATCATAAAAGCCTCAAATATTTCTTCACCCAAAAGGAACTCAATATACGGCAACAATGTTGGCTTGAACTGTTGAAAGATTATGATCATACCATTCAATACCACCCTGGAAAAGTGAACGTGGTAGCTGGCGCATTGAGTAGAAGATCATATGCATGTATGAGTGTGTTATTGTCAATGCAAAGGCCCATTTTGTATGACTTGCAAAGGATGGAGATAGAGTTAAAGAGTCCAGGGACCCACGTGATGATGGCAAACATATGAGTAGAACCGACCTTAATCGATAAAGTTAAAGTTGTTCAAGCTACAGACCTGGAGCTGATGCGCATGAAGAAGAAAGTGTAAGAAGGTACTATTCCAGAAGTAAGAATCAATGAAGAAGGAATACTTAGAGTCAACTCCAGACTTTGTGTTCCTAATGACTTTGATTTAAAGTATAAGATCATGATGGAGGCGCACGACACACCGTTTGCAATGCATCCTGGGAGTACCAAAATGTATCGTGATCTTTAGCATACATTTTGGTGGAGCAATATGAAAAGAGAGATAGCGAAGTTTATCTCAAGGTGTTTAACTTGTCAACGAGTCAAGGCGGAGCATCAAGTGCCAAAAGGTCCATTGCAACCACTTGAAATTCCAGAATGGAAGTGGGAGCACATTACCATGGATTTCGTTACTGGTCTTCCTAAGGTTTCTCAATGAATTAATGGAATTTGTGTCATTGTTGATAGATTGACCAAATCTTCTCATTTCTTACCTATATGAGAAACTTATTCACTTGAAAGTCTTGCTCGTATGTACATAAACGAGATTGTAAGACTGCATGGTATGCCAGTATCCATAGTTTTTTATCGAGACCCAAGATTCACTTCACAATTTTGGGTTAGTTTGCAAAAAGCCATGGGCACGGATTTACGATTTAGTTAGCGTGATATCATCCTCAAGCGGATGGACGATCGAGAGAGGACTATTCAAACTCTTGAGGATCTATTAAGACTCCGTGTCCTTGACTTCAAAGGAAGTTGGGACAAGTTCTTTCCATTGGTGGAATTCTCCTACAACAACAGTTATCAAGCAAGTATCGGCATGGCTCCATTTGAGGCGTTATATGGAAGAAAGTGTCATTCCCCAATATGCTGGGATGAGGTGGGTGAAGCAATGTTGTTGGGACCAGAGTTGGAATGTATGACTACGAAAAAGATTCAAATGATCCGACAACGTATAAAGACCTCACAAGATCGACAAAAGAGTTATGCTGATCTTCATTGAAAAGACATGGAATTCAATGTTGGAGAACATGTGTTGTTACGTGTGGCTCCATGGAAAGGAGTTACAAGATTTGGAAAGAGAGGAAAACTCAATCCTCGATTCATTGGCCCATTTGAAATCCTAGACCGAGTAGGAACTGTAGCCTATAGACTCGCTTTACCACTAAGTATGTCTCGTGTTCATAACGTTTTTCACATATCCATGTTACGTAAATATGTGGAAGACCTGAACCACATTATTGAGTTAGAACCGGATGAAATAGTGGAAGATTTAACGTATGAAGAGGTTCCTGTTAAAATCTTGGATAAGAAGGAACATATTCTGCGCTCTAAAGTTATACCTCAAGTCAAAGTTTTATGGAGAAACCACGATATTGAGGAAATGACTTGAGATTTAGAATCTGAAATGAAATCAAGGTATACTCACCTCTTCGTTATACCAGGTATGTAACCTAATTTCGAGGGCAAAATTTCATATGAAGGGGAGGTTGTAAGACCCCAACTTTTATGAATAAAGATGAATTTTTCTATAAATATCATTTTTGAATATTAAAGTGTGAATTTGTTATAATGCTTTAGTTATGGGTAATATTTATAAATTTTGCAAAGTAAGCAAGTTGTTATATAATATTCGATTGGTCGGGGAATATTCCTTTTCTCGGGAAATATTTGTACGACAACACAATCATTGATGGACCCCACAATAGAATTAATGTCGGAGTTAGAAAATGACAAAATTATATTTTATAAAAATAACGGCGAAAGTTTTACCGTTAACTGTTGAAATACCCGGTGATAAAAGTACAATAATACGCGTGGTTGCATAGTAGCACACAATATTAATTATTGATGCTTACGTAAGAAGTCACTCAGTTTTGTTCAATTATTGCTACGATAATTGTTTGTATAGTATCTCACGTTATTTGATTCAATTATTGTCGATATTTTATATATTATTAAATCAATAATTGAGGACGATCTGATTATTCATATTATTATTTGCAATATTGACGATGTCTAGAAAGTTCTGTCGAGGAGAGGTTTGGTCACCTAATTGCGAGCCAATAGGGAGAAATCCTGATTGGAAAGTCCCCTCTTTCCTGGGAATGATCTGGTTGTTAAATATTGTCAGTTATAATATTAATGATGAATAATTGTTGAAAGATTAAATATGTGTTGATTGAAGATAAAATGATTTGTGGTAATATTTATTCAATCTTTGATATAAATAAGAAGTCACTTCCGCTAATAGTAATTGCCTTTACCAGACGTCAAACCACTTGTCATTTCATATTACAGGCGTCGAACCACTTGCCGTTTCATATTACAGGCATCGAATCAATTGTCGTTTCACATTACAGGCGTCGAACCAATTGTCGTTTCATGTAAGACCCCAACTTTTATGAATAAAGATTAATTTCTCTCGAAATATATTTTTGAATATTATGGTGTGGATATAATATAATGTTATAGTTGTGGGTATTATTTACAAATTTTGCAAAGTAAGCAAGTGGTTATATAATATTCGATTGGTCGGGGAATATTCGTTTTAACGGGGAATATTAAATGCGATGGCACAATCATTAGTGGACCCCCCTAACGGAAGTATTGTCGTAGTTAGAAAATGATGTAATTATATTTTTATAAAAATAACGGCGGAAGTGTTACCGTTAAAAGCGTTGAACTACCCGGTAGTAGTAAAAAGTACGATGTCTGGCGTGTTTGCATAGTAGTAGACACGGTATTGGTTATTGATGCTTACGTGAGAAGTCACTCAGTTATACTTAATTATTACTACGAGAATTGATGCATCATATCTCTCATATTATTGATTCGATTATTGTCGCGATTATCATCCGCATAATATGATATATTATTAAATCAATAATTGAGGCGACAAAGTTATTCATATTATTAAATTGAAATATTTACAATGTCTAGAAGTTACATCGAGGAGAGGTTTGGTCACCTAATTGCTTGGCCAATAAAGAGAAATCCTTATCGTAAAGCCCCCTCTTTCCTTGGAACGACCTGGTTGTTAAATATTGTGAGTTATAATATTAATGATGAAGAAGTTCGTGTTGATTAAAGATGATTTTGATATTTCCATTGTGTTGGAATTATTAGTGTTAGTGAAAATCGACATCTATTCCGATGATAATTGATGTCTGGGGGTTATATTGATAAATCAGGTGATTAATCGGATAAATGAGCAATTAATTGTAACTAATTCACATGCTTATATAACTATTTGTTCACATGTGTGTACTATTGAGTCATATTCACTTACTATTAGGGGAGTTGGTGCAAGATTGATAATACTTGCATGACTAAGTTAAAAATGGAGGTATAGATGGAGGTACTATACTGTAATTCGTATTTTCACATGATTATAACTATTGATTCATATGATTGAACTATTGAATCACATTATTTACTATTAGGGGAGGTGGTGCAAGTTTAATAATACTTGCAGGACTAAATTAAAAATGAAAGAAAAGTTGGAGGTATTGTACTGTAATATTTTGAGCCCTAAAACGTGCAATCATCAAAACTATATTTTCCTATAAATAGAAGCTCAGTTTTCCTTCATTTCTCACCAATTCACTAAAGCTTTAGAGCCATTATTATAGAGAGAAATTATAGAGAGAAAGAAGAAGAGAAGTCCGCTACCTCCTTTATTCCGATATCTGATCTTCTTTTGAGGTAAGGGTATTATTTCTTTCTTATTCATGAAGAGAACTTACATTATTCCATTCTTTGTTATTCGTTGGAATAACTTTTGTTATGTAATACCGCATACATGGTGAAATTCTTACATTATTCCATTCTTTATTATTATGTTGGAATAACTCAATCATCTTATACCGCATACATGGTGAAATTCCGTTGTTATTCCATTCTTTATTATTATGTTGGAATAACTTTTCGTCTATGCAATCTGTAGTATATATGGTGAAATTCTTCTATTATTCCGTTCATTATTATTACTAGGAATATATCCTATCATGCGTTCTTGGGACGGTTCCATTATTTATTATTCTGTTGGAATAACTCATATCGTGTGGTCATCGCATGCATGGTGATTTACATTGTTATTCCATTTTTATTATTCTATCAAAATATCCTATCTGTATGCGTTTACGCTTGGGACCTGATTCCATTATTTATTCTTACGCCGGAATATCTCATTTGTGCGTTTACAGGACTTGGTTCCATTATTTATTATCTGTTAGAATAACATGCATGCGATCTATCACACACATGGTGAATCCTTCTGTTATTCCATTCTTTATTATTCTGTTGGAATAACCTGTTTATGTGGATTACCACATGCATTGTGAATGATCCTTTGTATTCATTCCTTATTAAATTGTTGAAATGATCTGTATACGTGGATTACCACATGGCGGGTGAAAATCCATTTGCAGTTTCATATATTCTATTATACTCAGTTGGTTAAAGTTTTGGCTTCTATACTCCATGAAATTAGTGGAATATCCTTGACATTTGCGCTTCATCCAATATCTTTTCATGGAAATATTCTTCTGAGCATTCTTGAATTTTACTCCACAAAATTAATTTTTGAACTTGTTTTATTGAATTATTATGTCATTGTCATCATCCTCATGCTTATATTAAAATGAAAGTCATCTTTGGCTTACGTGCATAGATGGACTTAGTATGATTATGACCAGGGATCATTCGGTATAATCATGACCTATAATGTCATAAATGATATGGTAAAAGTCTTAAGTGGCCTGTAATGCATTGATGGACAGTTTTTGGTATGATTATGACCAGGGATTGTTCGGTATAGTCATGACCATTTATGATTTAATGAATATCCTTGGCCCGTAGTACAGGGATGAAAACATTTTATACCATAGAAGATAGTAGATTTTATTCTCTACTTGACTCTTCTAATGGATTGTTTATTCCGCTGCAGTTAAACTTGATGTCTATTGTATTTTATCAGTTTAACATTGTTGAAGACTATTAATAATTTATTCTGCATTATCATAGTCATAATATTTCTTATTGGGCTAGTTGAGCTCACCTTTTCTTTCACTGTTCTCTTCAGGAAATGAGAATATAGCTGGGACGAGTCAGGGAAAGGAGTGATGGTCCAGATGATAGCATTAGTAGTCCTCACTATTCTGTTAAATAGTGTAACAATAAATGTAATGAGGACTCCTTTGAGTGTGGATATTGTCTAGATGACAATATTCCTATTAAACTCTCAGTTTATGTATTGTCGTATATTACACGACGGTTGTATAATTAAGTTTGTATTTATATTCTGTACCATGTATTTGGCGACCCAAGATGGGTGATGTATACCTATTTTGGGGGCGTCACATTTCACATTACAGGCGTCGAACCAATTGTCGTTTCACATTACAGGCATCAAACCACTTGTTGTTTCACATTACAGGCGTCAAACTACTTTTCTTTTCACATCACCAGTCGTCAAGCCACTTGCCATTGCACATTGCAAGAGCTAAGCTAGAAATCTTTTATAAATAGAAGCCTATTTCTTCATTATTTTTCACTAATTCATTCAAGCTATAGAGAGAGAAAGTATAGAAAGAATAAGAGATTAAGAAGAAGAGTATTCTATTACTACACTATTGCAGTATCCAATCTCCTACGAAGGTAAGGGGATGAAGAGAGTTATTTCTTTCAATACTCGTAAGGGTTGTTATTCCATTCTTTATCATTCTGTTGGAATAACCTGTCTATGTGGACTACCGTATGCATGGTGAAATCCTGTTGTTATTCCATTCTTTATCATTCTGTTGGAATAACTTGTCTACGTGGACTACCGCATGCATGGTGAAATCCTGTTGTTATTCCATTCTTTATCATTACATTGGAATAACTCGCTCACGCCGACTACCGCATGCATGGTGAAATCCTGTTGTTATTCCATTCTTTATCATTCTGTTGGAATAACCTGTCTACGCGGACTACCACATGCATGGTGAAATCCTATTGTTATTCCATTCTTTATCATTCATTGGAATAACTTTTCACGCTTGAACTCTGCGCGTGCGTAGTGAAATCTGTTGTGATTCCATTCTTTATTATTCGTAGGAATAACTTTGTCACGTGGACTACCACATGCACGGTGAATAACCTTCGTATTCATTTGTTATTAAATCATGGAAAGGATGCATCTACGTAGACTACCTGGCATGTGATTGAAAATCCATTCGCAATTTCAGTATATTGTTCATTTTCTGACTCCTTCTGAACTTACTACGGTACGTATTGCTTCTATAATTCTGAAATGATCGGAAATTCTTTGATATTTGCGCTTCATCGATTATCTTTTCATGGAAATATTATTACGGCGGATCTTGATAAGTTTTAACCTTTTCAACGGGTATTATTAAGCGACAAAAATTGATTTCTTTTATGTCCAAATCATTTTTGATACGATATTATTCTTGAATTTTACTCCACAAAAGCGATCATGTTGATAATTTGGACTTTATTGAATTCTTATATCATTGTCATCATCCTCATGTTTATATGGTTATGAAAGTCATCTTTTGGCAGTAAGCGATAGATGGATCACATTGATTGGTATGGTTATGACCGGAAATCATTCGGTATAATCATGACCTGTAATGTTACAAATGATGTGGCAAAAGTCATCATTGGCCCGTAGTGCATTGATGGACAGTTGTTGAGATGAACATGACCAATTGTGATAATAATGAATATCCTTGACCCGTAGTGCATGGATAATTCAGTGATGTGGATTATTTATTAAGCTGAGTCTCAGCGATAAAATTGATGATAAACCTTTTAAATCATAGAAGATAGTAGATATCATGTTCTACTTGACTCTTCTTAATGGATTGCTTGTTCACTTTCTTTGTTAAACTTGATGTTTATTATATTTTATCGGTTTTAACTTTGTGAAGTATAACGATAATTTATACGCATTATCTTAGTCATAATATTTCTTCTTTGGGCTAGTTGAGCTCACCCTTTGCTTTCATTGTTCTCTTCAGGAAATGAGAATATTGTTGGGACTAGTCGGGGAACGGAGTGACGGACCAGATGTTTGCATTAGTAGTCCTCAATATTCTGTGAAATAGTGTGATAAAAAATGTATTGAGGACTTATTTTGAGTTTGAATACTGTCTAGAACACAATATTTGTATTAAAACTCACAGCTCATGTTGTATATTTAAGTTTGTATTTGTACTCTATACCATGTATTTGGTGACTCAGAATGGGTGATGTGTGACGCCCCCAAAATAGGTATACATCACCCATCTTGAGTCGTCAAATACATGGTTCAAAATTTAAATACAACTTAATAATACAGCTGTCGTGTAAAGAATACGACAAAACATAAACTGAGAGTTTAAATAAGAATATTATCATCTAGACAATATCCACACTCAAAGGAGAAAGCTAAGCCGAGAAAGCTACGTACTTCGATCACTGATTTAGGTTGCTCCCAGCTTTGAATAGCTTCAATCTTTCTTTGGGTGCGGATATTCCATGACTTGATACCACGTGCCCAAGGAATGCTACTTCCTCAAGCCAGAACTCGCATTTCTTCAACTTGGTATAAAGCTTATATTCACGAAGCTTTTGAAGTATCAGCATCAAGTGTTGCTCATGATCTTCACGGTTTTTGGAATAAATAAGGATGTCATCAATAAAGACGACCATAAAGTGATCTAAATATTCCTTGATACTCGGTTCATCATATCCATGAAGGCAAGAGGAGCATTAGTCAATCAAAAGACATGACTAGGAATTCATAATGCCCGTCATAGGAGTTACGCAAAGTCTTTGAAATGTCATCGGTTCTAATCTTCAATTGGTGATATCCGGAACGAAGATCATTCTTTGAAAAGAATTTGGCGCCTTGCAACTGGTCAAACAGGTCATCATTACGTGGCAATGGGTACCTAATGGTGACATGATTCAACTCTCGATAATCAATACAAAGTCGCATACTCCCATCTTTCTTCTTCACGAATAGAACAGGAGCACCCCAAGGAGAAGTACTAGGAATAATAAAGCCTATGTCTAACAATTCCTGCAGTTGGGTCTTTAACTCTTGAAGTTCAATAGGAGCCATTCGATATGGGGCTTTGGAAATGGGTTTTGTACTGGGTTCAAGGTCAATACAAAATTCAATTTTATGCTCTAGGGGTAGGCTAGGAAGTTCTTTAGGGAATACGTCAGGAAATTCATTAACAATAGAAATATCATTCAAAACTGATGTATTTTTGTTTAGATATATGACATGAGCTAAGAAAGCTTGACATTCATTTTTCAATAAACGAATAGTTTTATGGCTTGAGATGACAGTGATTGATTTTAATGGTTTGGTTGCTTGAATTCGCATAATAGGTTGGTTAGGAATATGAAAGCTAACAACCTTACGAAAATAATAAATTTTTGCATGATGAGTGGTTAACCAATCAATCCCTAGAATTACGTCAAATGCAAGTATTTTCAATGAAATAAGATCGACGAGTAATGTGAGGGTACCGAATTTGAACCAAACAAGACTTATAAGCGATTGGATGTAATGAAGGTTTCTCCCAGCGGAGTTTCAACAGATAAGTCAAAGTCTAATTTCTCCTGAGTCAAATTTAAGCGTTGGCGCAAGTAGGAGAAATAAAAGAATGGGTAGAAGCAGGTATCAAATAAAGTATAAGCGTCGCTAGATTTTATGATAAGCTTACCGTGATGACCTCGTTCGGGTTCCTTGCTTACGGGAGGTCACGACAAGCGCTCTCCCTGCACCTTCTGAGATTTGACTTTTTCAGGGACGTCCTTTGGTGCCTCCATCTAAATTGAACTTGTCTTGATTGAGCGACAAAATAGGGCTAGGTGACCTTCTCTTCCATAATTATAACATGCTTTGGACGGCATCACGCAGTTTGGACTGATGTGTCCTTCCCCTCCGCATTTGAAGCATATGATAGGTGGTCGTTCTCCTTCCTTAACCATGGGTGTTGGTGATGACGTCTTTCTATCATTATTGAATCTCCTCTTCTTGAAATGTCCATTCTTATTATTTTGGCCATGATTACCACCGAAGTGGTTACCATTTCTGGCCTTTTGATTCCCTCCATGCTTATTGTCACCGCTTCGATGACTGTTATCACTGGTATTATCATTTTGCCGGCTTCTCTCTTTTGGTTGGGTTGACTCATTATTGCGCTCTAATAACTGAGCCCTATTAACAACATCTGAATATAAACAAAGTTTGTGAGAAATGAGGTATTGACGTATATTGGGTTTCAAACCTCTTTGAAACATTCATGTCATTCGCTCCTCATTATCGACCAAATGGGATGCAAACCGAGACAACTCAGCAAACTTAGACTCGTACTGCGACACGATCATATTGTTTTGCTCCAGCTTGATGAACTCCACCTCCTTCATGTGACGAATACTTTTGGGAAAGTACTTTTCGTTGAACAACTCTTGGAACTTCTCCCAAGACATCTTGAGTGCGTCAGGCTGGGTACATTTTACAGATTTCCACCAATAATCTACTTCTTCACGCAACATAAAGGTGGCGAATGGAACTTTTTGCTCCTCTGAGCATTCCAAGATATCAAATATCTTGGAGATCTACTTAATCCACGTCTCTGCCTTAAGTGGGTCTGGCTTTCCCAAAAACTCCAGTGGTCCCAGCTCCTTGAACTGCTTAGCGATGACCACGGTAGTGGGTTGCCATTGTTTCCACTCGCATTATGCACAGGAGTCTCTCTCGTTTGGTGTTGCATGAATTCTAAAAAGCTCTAAGCGTCTTTGTCATTCGTCATTTGATCGGTGTTGTTGTTTACTGGAGGATTATCGCCATCCGATTGCACATTATTCGGCTATTGATCGTGGTGACTCAGCGATCTCATGTGCTCCATTCTTACCTCAACATTTTTAGATGCCATTTTCAAATCGCCACAAAACAAGGGTTAATTAACATATCACATATTATCCCTATACGACGTGAACCAATTAAATAACAAAGAAACTTAGGTAGGTCATACTAGCGAAGAATTCCCGTCTCTCCCTCCTAGTTCTTATCTCATATCTCGGCCGGGATCATATCCTAAGCTTTGATATTGTGGCGCCCCAAAATAGGTATACACCACCCATCTTGAGTGCCAAATACATGGTACAAAATTCAAATATAACTTAATAATACAAACATGGTAAACAATACGACAAAACATAAAGCGAGAGTTTAAATAAGAATATTGTCATCTAGACAATATCAACACTCAAAGGAGTCCTCATTACATTTATTGTCACACTATTTAGCAGATTAGTGAGGACTACTAATCTTTATCATCTGGACCGTCTACCCGGTTCTCACTCATCCCAAACTATATTCTCATTTCACAAGAAAACGGTGAAAGAAAGGGTGAGCTCAACTAGCCCAAGAAGAAATATTATGACTAAGATAATGCAGAATAAATTATCATTAGTCTTCAACAATGTTAAATTGATAAAATACAATAGACAACAAGTTTAACTGTAGCGGAACAAACAATCCATTAAAAGAGTCAAGTAGAGAATAAAATCTACTATCTTTTACGATTTAAAAAGTTTTTCATCACTTTTATCGCTGGGACTCAGCTTAATAAATAATCCACATCATCAATTCATCTCTGCACTAGAGGCCAAGGATATTATTTAGTATCACGACCACGAATTATCCATGCACTACAGGCCAAAGATAATTGTGTTTTCATCAATGGTCCTGATCATGCCATAAAACAATTCATCTTTGCTCCCTTGGCAGAAGAGAATCCATAGCCATAATCATACCAAAAACTATCCATCAATGCACTACGGGCCAATGAGGACTTTTTCCATATCATTTATAACATTACGGTCATGATTATACCGAATAATCCCTGGTCATAATCATACCAAGTCCATCTATGCACTACAGGCTACAGATGACTTTCAACAAAATATAAACATGAGGATGATGACAATGATATAAGAATTCAATAAAACAAGTTCAAGAATTAAATTATTCAGGAACTAATAACGTCCAAATTGTAAACATGATACTTCTTTGTAGAGTAAAATTCAAGAATGCTCAGAAGAATATTTCCATGAAAAGATAGTGGATGAAGCGCAAATATCAAGGATATTCTACTAATTTCATGGAGTATAGAAGTCAAAACTTTAACCCACTGAGTATAATAAAGAATGGAATAACAAAAGAAATCACCATGCATGCGGTACTTCGCATAGACAGGTTATTCTAACAGAATAATAAATAACGGAACCAGGTCAGGCATAATACGCACCGACAGGATATTCCAACAGAATAATAAAGAATGGAATAACAACAGAAATCACCTTGCATGCGGTACTTTTCATAGACATATTATTCCAACAGAATAATAAATAACGGAACCAGGTCAGGCGAAATTCGCACCGACAGGATGTTCCAACAGAATAATAAAGAATGGAATAACAACAAAAATCACCATGCATGCGGTACTTCACATAGACATGTTATTCCAACAAAATAATAAATAACAGAACCAGGTCCGACGTAAAACGTACAGACAGGATATTCCAACAGAATAATAAAGAATGGAATAACAACAGAAATCACCATGCATGCGACACTGCAGCGCCAGGCAGTTATTCAGCAGAATAATAAATAACGGAACCAGGTCCGGCGTAAAACGCATAGACAGGATATTCCAACAGAATAATAAAGAATGGAATAAAAGAAGAATTTCACCAAGTATAGGGTAGCCCGCATATACAGGTTATTCCAAGAGAATAATAAATAATGGAATAATAGAAGAATTTCACCAAGTATAGGGTAGACCGCGTATACAGGTTATTCCAACAGAATAATAAAGAATGGAATAACTGAAGTTCTCTTCATGAATATGAAAAAAAATAATACCCCTTACCCTATAAAGAAGAAACTGGATACAGAAGTAGTGAAGTAGTAGAATACTTTTCTTCTTTCTCTCTATAGTTTTCTCTCTCTAGATTTTCAGTGAATTCGTAAGAAATAATGAAGGAATGAGCTTCTATTTATAGAAGAATGGACTGAATAGTAACCAATCCATGAACAGTCCAGATTGATTTACTTTAAACGGATGGTCCAGATTGGTTTACAATAAAATATAATATATTCTATTTATAATCTAATAAAAGCGAATAACTTTATAAAAGTATTACATTTTATATAAAAGATTTTACTATACAAATACTATCGCAGACCACTATGCAAACACTATGCATAATAAAATATAATATATTCTAATTATTGTCTAATAAAGCAGAGATAACTTTATAAAGGTATTACATTTTATATAAAAGATTTTACTATTAGCCTAATAAAATGAATAACTTTATAAAAGTATTCTATTTTATATAAAAAGCTTTTCTATTTTATTACATTAATAATACTAAGAAAACAAAACTTCATCATCATTATTATTATTCACATTATTAATGTTGGTCGTTCCGGAAAGAGAGGGATTTCAATAAGGATTTTTCCTATTATCGCACGCATAATTAGGTGACCAAACCTCTCCTTGGCGAGAACTTCTAGACATCGTTAATATTGTAAATAATAATATTAATAACTTTGTCATCTCAATTATAAAATATCAACAATAATTGAATCGATTAACGTGAGATACTATATCAACAATTCTTTGAAGCAATAATTGAACAAAACCGAGTGACTTCTCACGTAAGCATCAATAATCAATCATGTAAGTGATTCTTATACGACCACAGCGTATTCCTATACTTTTAACATTGGGTGTTTCAGCGAGTTAACGATAAAACCACCGTTATTTTCATAAAAAATATTTTTGTCATTTTCTCAATCAAACAATAATTCCGTTGTTGGGTCCACCAATGATTAGTTATCGTCGCATACGAATATTCCCTGTTTAAAACGAATATTCCCCGAACAATCGAATATTATATAACAACTTGTGTACTTTGCAAAATTTATAAATATTACCCACAACTATAACATTATATCAAATTTATTCCATAATATTCAAAAATGATATTTATAGAAAATTCATTTTTATTCATAAAAGTTGGGGTTTTATATGATGTATACCTATTTTGGGGGCGTCATAGAAATTTGCAATTTTTGCAAAGTAAGCAAGTGGTTATTAATTATTTGTTTGGTCGGGGAATATTCTTTTTGTCGGGGAATATCCGTACGATGGCTCAATCATTGGTGGACCACATAACAGAATAACCGTTGGATATAGAAAGAGACAAAAATAATATTTTTATAAAAATAACAGCAAAACTTTTACCGTTAACTGTTGAAATACCCGGTGATAAAAAGTATAGTAATACGCGTGGTTGCGTAATAGTTAGCATATGGTATCATGCACCTGATATTTTGGATTATTGATTCTTACGTGAAGAAGTCACCATTCATTCAATAATCATCATAGATTACATAGTATCTCATATTATTGATTCAATTATTGTCACAATATCATCTGCATAATATTTTATATTATTAAATCAATAATTGATACGATACAATTATTCATATTATTAGTTAGCATTATTGGCAATGTCTAGAAAATTCTGTCGAGGAAAAGGATTTGGTCATCTATTGTGCGCTTGATAAGGGAGAGTCTTATCGGAAAGCCCTCTTCTCGGAAATGATCTATTTGTTAAAATTGTGAGTTTATAATATTAATTATAAATAATTATTATGTGGTGGATATTGGTTCAATTTTGATATAAATGAAGGAAATTAGCCTGAGATATTTGTGGAAAGTTTGGCATATTTTTTCGTGGAATTATAATTATTTTCTTTGATAAAATATTCATTCAAATATATTATTATATATTATAATTATTTGCATAATATATATATATATATATATATATATATATATATATATATATATATATATATAAGCATGTGGTTAAGGGATGAAAGTAACCAAAATATATTTGGAATGCTTTGTTTCTTTTTTCTAAGAATGGTTGGTGGAGAAATTGCCTGGAAAGTTTGTTTTTCAAATAATGTGGGCCCCAACCATTGTAAAATATGAGAATTGCCTGCAAACTTGATTTCAAAGGGTGGGCCTCAATCTTGAAAATATAAGAGGTTAGGCAGAATGAGAAGTTAGGCATGGTGGAAGAAAAGAAAAGTTAGACACATGCATTTGGTTTTTCCTCCCTCCGTTGCTATATAAGGAGGGGTAACCTCCTTCCTAAACACACCAAATATCTCAAGCTTTTCTAGTATAATATTGTGATTATTTCTCTTGAGTATAAGAATACTTTGAGTGTAACTTTTTGTGCAAGATTTTCTCAGAATAATATTTGATATTCCAGTCAAATCCAGTTTTTACTGAGGTAAAGGATATTATTTTTCTTGTAATACTCGTAATAAATATTATTTTCTTCCATACTCCATATTATGAAAGGGATATAATATTCTCTAATATTAGAATTCTCTAATATTTATCCTTTATCTCACTTGATTGAATTTTTACATCATTGTCATCATCCTCATACTTAAATTGTACTGGAAGTCATCTTTGGCCCGTAGTGCAAAGATGGACTATTGATTGGTATGATTATGACCAAGAATTATGTATTGGTATTGTGATGCCCCCAAAATAGGTATACATCACCTATTCTGAGTCGCCAAATACATGGTAAAGAATTCAAATACAAACTTAATTATACAACATGAGATGTGAGTTTTAATACAAATATTGTCTTCTAGACAATATCCACTCTCAGAATAAGTCCTCATTATATTTATTGTCACACTATTTAACAGAATAGTGAGGACTACTAATACTATCATCTGGACCGTCACTCCGTTCCCCGACTAGTCCCGACTACGTTCTCATTTCAAGAAGAGAAACGGTGAAAGAAAGGGTGAGCTCAACTAGCCCGAAGAAACAATATTATGACTAAGATAATGCGAGAAGAAATTATCATTAGTCTTCAGCGATGTTAAACCGATAAAATACAATAGACATCAAGTTTAAGCTGCAATGAATATGCAATCCATTAAAGAGTCAAGTAGAGAATAAAATCTACTATCTTTTATGATTTAAAAGGTTTTAATCACTTTTATCATTTGGGACTCAAATTTTAATAAATAATCCACATCATCCCCGCACTCTGACAAGGATATTCATTAGTATCACAACCACAAATTATCCATGCACTACGGGCCGAGGATATTTGTGTATTCATCAATAGTCATGATCATGCCATAAAACAATTCATCTTTTGCACCATTGGGTCAAGAGAATCCATAGCCATAATCATACCAAAAGCTGTCCATCAATGCACTACACAGCCAACGAGGAATTTTTCCACATCATTTTGTAACATTACGGTCATGATTATCAGAATAATCTCTGAGTCATAATCATACCAAGTCCATCTATGCACTACAGGCCACAGATGACTTTCAACATAATATAAACATGAGGATGATGACAATGATATAAGAATTCAATAAAACAAGTTCAAAAATTAATTTATCCAGGAACTAATAACGTCCAAATTGTCAACATGATACTTCTTTGTAGAGTAAAATTCAAGAATGCTCAGAAGAATATTTCCATGAAAAGATAGTGGATGAAGCGCAAATATCAAGGATATTCCACTAATTTCATAGAGTATAGAAATCAAAACTTTAACCAACTGCGTATAATAAAGAATGGAATAACAAAAGAAATCACCAGGCATGCGATGATCGCACATAAAAGTTATTCCAATGAATAATAAATAATGGAACCGGTCGTACGTAAGCGAAACGCACGTATGGGATATTTCGACAGAATAATAAAGAATGGAACCAGGTAATGCTTAAACGCACAAACTGGATATTCCGACAGAATAATAAATAACAGAACCAGGTCAGGCAAAATTCGCACCGATAGGATGTTCCAACAGAATAATAAATAACGAAACAAGGTCAGAAGACGAAATTACTTGCAAGCGAGGATGTTCCAAATGAATAATAAAGAATGGAATAATAGAAGAATTTCACCGTGTATGCGGTACTTGGCATAAAAAGTTATTCAACAGAATAATAAAGAATGGAATAAATGAAGAATTTCACCAAGTATAGGGTAGCAGCGATATCTGAGTTATTCCAACAGAATAATAAAGAATGGAATAACTGAAGTTCTCTTCATGAATACGAAAGAAATAATACCCCTTACTTTAGAAGAAACTGGATATAGAAGTGGTGAAGTAAGCGTAACTCTTTTCTTCTTTCTCTATAGTTTTCTCTCTAGAGTTTCAATTGAATTAAAAGAAATAATGAAGGAATGAGCTTCTATGTATAGGAGAATGGAAATGCACTGTGTAAGGAATTTTTTTCTTCTCAAGGACGAAATAATTCAAAGACTTACGGACAACATACACAACCTTTGGTTGATTGAAATGCAATGAAATTATCTAATACAAACAAAAACTAAATAATATATATATCTAATAAATATAACATATGTTATTTGAATTTTTACTCCCACCCATGAACACTTGTTAGATTCTTTTCCTTCAAATTCATTTTCTCCCCTATGGGCCCCACATGTTCCCCTCCGACCAACATGTCAATATCACAGGTGGGTCTCATTATAATTAAATAACTTTCTACCAATTATTTTGAAAAATGGGTAAATGGGGTCCATAAAATACGCCAAAAATTACAACAAATACTTCATAAAAATCTCCTCAATATTTTTAATAACATTTATCATCATTATTATAATTCACAATATTAATCGACCAGGTCATTCCCAGGAAAGAGGGGACTTTCTAATAAGGATTTCTCCCTATTGGCGTGCAATTAGGTGACCAAACCTATCCTTGACAGAACTTCTAGACATCGATAATATTGTAAATAATAATATTAATAACTTTGCCGTATCAATTATTAATTTAATAATATATAATAATTAAATCAAATAACGTGAGATATTATGCAACAATTACTATAGCAATAATTGAACAAAACTGAGTGACTTCTCACGTAAGCATCAATAATCAATACCGCACTACAAGAAAAAGGTCTATCAGTGACCAATTATATCAGCGACCGACATCAGCGACCAATTAATAATCCAGTCGCTAAGTAATATCAGCGACCACAGTCGGTCGCTGATCGGTCTCTAGAACAAATTGTATGTATCTATGTGATAGATAAATTTATTTATTAGATGTAAATAATTTCTTATTAGATTTATTGATAGTTATAGATTATATTCTTTTAATTTTGTAATAAAAATATTTGTTAATTATTTTCCATGAGAATAGGATTATGGTATATATGATATGATTATTAGGATTCTATGATATGTATTTTATTGGTTAGGTTAATTATTTTTTAGCTTAATTAATGATAGTATGTGTGAAGGTTATATAGGATATGAATTCAAAACCCTAAGTCGGATTTTGAATAAGGAAGAGAATAATAATATTATATTATTTATATTTCGATAATATAGATATATACGATATGTGTGTAATGTTAATATGTGGAACAATTATAGTAGAAACGGTAGAAACCTAGTATTACTAATAAACTATAGTCTGAGAGTTAGTTATGACCGTAATATTTGTTAAGTTGTGGGTTATGTAATTTATGACCCTCATTATATTTCTTGTCGATTAGAGTAAACCTAATTGATATCTAGAAACCCTAATTACTAAATTAGAACCCTAAATGCTAAGTTATAAACCCTAGGTATTAATTTAACAAAGTTAGTAGTAATTAATATATTATTAAGGCTAATTTACAAACCACAGGTGATTAGAAAACCTAGTGTAATTAGGGAACCCTAATTAACATTTTAGAAACTAAGATTTCTATTTTGCCCTTAATACACAATTTAGATTTAGAGCTTATGAAACCACAAGGTCAAACCCTAAGGGTTAAAAACCTAATAGGTGTGAGAAGTTACCAAAGTACCGTGCACTTTATGAGCAAATGACCAAAATGCCCTTTAGCCTTATTTAATAAGATAACTTGTAGAACTTGCCATAACTTTAGTTGGTGACCAACCTTTCCTAGGCATGTGGTCTATGTGCTAGCCTTTAATCCTCAATACAAGCCATCTAGCATCCTATAAATACATGGGACCTAAGATCAAAGTTCAAAAGTAAGCAAAATTCATTTACTTTACTTTTTCAAGCTAGCCAAACCTTCTCTCTCTCTCCCATCCGAAATTGTAGAGTGAGAGTGACTGATAAGATAAGCCAAGATCATGTGTTAGCTTACCAGGATCAAACATCAGGGATCAAATTCAAAAAATTAGCATTTATGAGGTATAAACCCTAATTCTAGAAATCCTTAGATTTAATGTTAGATGTTATGTTTGGATGTTTAAATGTGTTGTTTGTAGTATATATTAGTGATGCGGGTTGTTATAACTTTCGGATCCATAACATAGATGCTCAAAATTAATGATTTTAGAAATCTGGAAAAGCGTGTTTTGAAGGTGCCATGATGAATGTTAGAGCCTCTAGATCTTTCTGTGTTATGTATTATGTGTGTTTTAAGTTATAGATTTGTAGTATGCGATGAGGGCTTTGATACGAAACTTGAATCAAGCTCAAATCATGTATAGATTGAAAGTTATTGAAGGTCAAAGTGCATTGTTAGATCATGAAACCATTTACGGGCAATTGATTTGCCGTAGAAAATCGACAACGTTTTTCTAGGGCCCCATATCTTGTTGATCTTTGTTATCTAAGTCATGTTGTTGGTTTAATCTTGTAGTATGCCATGCTATCTATACTCTAAAAGTTGAATCAAGGTCATATCTTGAGGCGATTGTTGGTTATTCTTGGTCAAAGGTTGTTGAATGAGCCATGACTAGACCATTTCGGGTAACCCGAAATGGGTTTTCGATGTCGACAAGGTTTTGCAAAGCATGAATCATCCGATTTTGAGTCTTTGTTTATGTTGTTATATCTAACTTATAGTTTGTTATGACTACTATGGTTACATGCTTTTAGATCCCTTAAATCACAAATATATGGAACACGGGGAAGGTCGAACTACCTTTTCGATCACGAAATCATTTTTGGAAATTCCAGAAAACTTAAGAACACCACTTCTGACATGGTTTGACCGTATGATATCTAGTGATTCTGATGTAGTTTGATTGATATGATGTAGGATAGTTGTACCTTGACATGTATACTACAACCTTGAGCCATTAGATCACATTAACTAACCTTAAGCGGTAGAAATTTGAGCATCAAAAGGGACCTAGAAGCTGTCTGGGATTTCTGGAAAACCCAGAAAGTCGTGACAACACTTTTGGAGGCTCAGATCTCGTTGGTTATAAGTTATATGAACTTGTTTTACATTGGATCTTGTTGTCGTGCATTAGTCTTACAATCTGTGACCAACAACACTACAAAACACATCACACCTTTGTTATAATTTTGGTCAAAGTAGTCCACTCGTTAAGCGCCATGAATTTACAGGTTTGCATGATGAGCGAAGAACACCTATAGCGACAGCCTGTAAGCTATAAGCGATCTTTTAACGAGTTTATTCATAAAATTATTATTTTTATTTAATAATTAGTATTAAATAGTTTTTATTTATTAAAATACAAAATAAATTCCTAAAAATTATTTTAAAGTCTAAAAATGAGTTTTTAATTATTTTGAATATATTTCATTAATATTTATTATTTATGGAATATTAATGATATTTAATTTATTTAATTATAATATTAAATAAATTACTTAAATTATATTTTATACTTGAAAAATCATTTAAAATTATACTATGTTATAAGAAAATATTTTAAGTTATTTAGTGATGATTTTCATTAATTTAAATAATATTAATGATATTGATTTAATTTTAATATTATGGTAATTATTTAAAATGATTTTAAATATTTTAAAAATCATTTAAGGGTAAGATAAATGTTTTAAAATATTACGAGTTATTATTAATAACTTTAATATTTTGGCAATGGTTTTATTAATAATTTGATATTATTTAGATATTATTGATGGTAGAATTATTTGATATTTAAATCATTTTATAATGATTAGGTGTTTGAAAATTTGTGATAAATTATAATAATTATTTGAAAATTTTTATGAGGCTATGAAAAATAGTATGGTGATATTTAGGTTGTCGAATAATAATATTAAGGGTATTGAATAGAGTTTTAAATTTGGATAAGTACCGAATACTGTCCAGTAAATACACAAACATGTCTTTGAAATTGATCTGGACTTAGATAGTTTGTTGTATATGTGTTTATTTGAGATTTAATGATTGTAAAACATGTGTGCCAATGTGATTAGGTGATGTCTTTGACTACAATAAGCGGTCTTTATGTGTTATAGTATGTTATTATAATCGATCGAATGATTTTATTATTAATGATAGGTTGTTGAATTAGAGATAAAATTAGTTGCGTATTGTAAGCAGCAGACCAGGCAAGTATCCTACCTTTGCATTTCCTTTATGCAATGGACATGAGTAAGAAGTTTCAGAATTATATTATTATTATGCTATATTATTAACCCTATTATGATATATTCTATATCAGATCATTGTTCATCAACATGTTAGTATATGGTAATTAGGATATATATTTTGTTCGTTAATATGGTTATACAAGTGTCCCCACTTGGATGATCATTGTATTCAATCACATGTTGATATATAAATATATATACGCCTAAGCTATTTGTTAAATTGATACGATTCAAAAATATCGTTGAATATGATAAACCTTTTGTATCCAATCAAATTGCTTTTGGTTTGGATTCCAGACTATGCATGAACATCCCGAACATGGGAAAATTTTTATGCGCTCAAAGCGGCGGAGTGAACGATAATATCGTTCTTGCATGTAGTATTGATCAATATGAGGCACATTAGGCGAGATCACCCTCGTGTCAAGTAAGTTATAACGGTTTGCGAGATGAAGTTTTATTAAACCTATTCGAAAATGAAAAACAATGTTCATAGTATGTCACCTTAACCCTACTTATAGTCGATGTCTGTGATTTGAAATGTGATAGAGAGTTGTTATGTTATTATTATCGGTTTGATTACTTCATAACTTTTGATTTGTTGTAGAAGGAAATACAAAGAGAACATTTAATCCTTTCCGCTAATATTTAAAATTGTTATTACTTCTTTGGGCACTCAAATGCTCATCCTTGCTTAATTTAAATGTTTTCGGTTTAGTATGATCGATCGAGAGGCTCTGCCAAGAACAAAAGGAGAAGAAAGCTACCGAATAAGTTTGTGTTATCTTATGTAATAGCTAGACTTAAATAAGATGATTATATTTATTAACACTTATGTATACAAGAATAAAGCTACAAAATGTTATAGAAGCTATAAATTGCTCAACAAGTTGTGACTATCCCAAAAGTTGCTTAACACACTAGTTGATATGAATGAATCTCAAGATACTCAAAAGTTGTATAAATGAGTTAGAAAACTACGATATAAAGCTAGCATGAATGAAATACCTTACGTATTCACTTACGATAAACAATAAAAACAAATTTAAAACAAATTAAAATAAAATAACATGATATAATATAACTATTAAACTAAGTAGCATTTACTTAGTTTCTCATACTAAATTTAATAACATTTAAAGATGCTTACAAGTATACTCAAGTCATATGATTACAAGTATATATACTCTCTCAAGTATGCTTTTAAGTATGCTTAAATGTTAATATGCTTACAAGTATGCTCAAGTCATATAGTTACAAGTATGCTTAAGTCGTATGCTTAGTATGCTTAAAGTTATATATGCTTAAATGTTAATCATATGCATGCTTACAAGTATGCTCAAGTCATATAGTTACAAGTATGCTCAAGTCATATGTTAACATTTATAATGTTGTTGCATAGTAGAGTCTTAGTGGAATCATGGACCTCTATTAGGGCCAAGTAGTTGGATGGCGCACTGACGAAAGTCAAGTGCCGGATAATCTTCTGGTGAATTTGAATTTTAAATTTGGTTGCCAAGTGTTTTTGGAGTATCGTATAGTCACCGGAATGTATGAATGGTAAGTCATTGAATCGATGTCCATGTTTGAAGTGTAAGAATGTAAATTATATGGGCGGAGACATGGTAAACTATCATTTACTTGTTTACGGGTTCATGAGAAATTCTGAAGAATCTTTGGTGGGCACATGGGCGGAGAGAAGAGATGGTGGCATCACACACAAGTACACAATTGAGGCGTAGTACTCATCATTATGAATGAAATGGTTCATGATATTGCGAGGGCGATTTTGATTGGGAACAAGGCGAGAGCAACCTATGAATTACGATGCAAAGACTTCTTTAAGTTGTTAGGCGAGGGTAGCGAGCCATTGTGGCATGGTTGCACCAAACACACTACATTATCTGCGATGGCGACATTACTTAACATCAAAAGGTGATCACAACATGAGCCATGAGTGTTTTGAGTCGCTCTTGAAGGCCATTAAGAGTATGTTGCTGACGGTGAGAAATTACACAGTAGTAACTATTACTTTTGTAAGAAAATGGTGAAGAAGTTGGGTCTTGGATACCAAAAGATCGATCATGTCCCAGCGATTGCATGTTGTTTTATAAGGAAAATGAGCAGAGATGACAAGGTGCACGTTTTGCGGTCATGATCGGTTTAGGCCTAATAAAAAGGGTGTGACTACAAAAAAAAATCAAGTATACCGTTTAAGATTCTAAGGTATTTTCCAATAACACATCGGCTAAAAAGATTGTACATGTCTTGAAACAATTTGAACATATGAGTTGGCATGCGAAATCTCGACTAAAGATGGAGAACTAAATCATCCATGAGATGGGCGGGGCTTGGAAAGATTTCAACTTAGCACATCTGGATTTGCATTGGAACCTAGAAATGTGAGGCTTGGATTGTCCACCGATGGTTTCAATCCGTTTGGCCACTTCAATTTATTCCGTACTCATGTTGGCTTTGTGATTGTTACTCCGTACAACTTGCCTCCTTGGATGTGTATGAAACGACCATACTTGTTTCTTTCACTCGTGGTTCTGGTCTAAGAGTCTGGAAAGAACTTAGATGTTTACTTGAGACCTCTTATAGAGCGAGTTGAAGGTATTGGGGGAGGATGGAGTCTGAGACTTGGGATGTTGCAATGAAAACAAATTTCAACCTTAGAGGCGGCGGTTATGTGGACTATAAGTGACTTCCCGACTTATGGTATGTTATTTGGATGGAGTAGTACACGGGAAGTTGGCTTGTCGTGTATTATGGGAGCATACAAAGTCGTTTAATCTATCAAAAGGTGAAAGCCTTGTTGGTTTTTTATTATCATCGTCGGTTCTTCTAGGTAGATCACCGTTTGAAGAAATAGAGAACACTTGAGGAAAGGGAAAGTAGACAATGATATATGCTACCTTGCGCGATTATCGGGAGCGGAGATCTTGAGATCGTGTGATGAGAGATTGCGGTTATCCCATTTGGTAAGGTTGATGCCACAAACATAATCAATGGGTTTGGCGAATCTCATGCTTTGGGTTCGGAGAAGCATCTTTTGAGGAAGCTGCCTTATTGGTCTACAAATTTGATTTCGTCATAATCTAGATGTGATGCATATTGAGAAGAATGTGTTTGACAATGTGTTTAACACTTTGTGATGAATATTACGGGGGAAGAAAAAAGATACGATAAAGGCGCGTTTGGACATGAAAGATATTTGTAAGCGTCTGGATTAGAACTTTATGAATCTCTAATGGTAAGATTGTCAAAGCCGCATACAAGTACACATTGTCCAAAAAGCAAGTTGAAGATGTGTGCACATGGGTTAAGTCTACTGAAACTACCGGATGGATATCGTCGAACATTGCAAAGGTGTATTCGGGTGGGAAATTGCAAGGGATGAAGAGTCATGGTATATCGTGTGTTCATGGAGAGACTCATACTATAGCATTTGGGATGCTTGATAAACCAATATGGGATGCTTTGGCGGATCTTAGTCGTTTCTTCAAAGACTTATGTTCAAAATCATTAAATGAGAAGGACATATACGTACTTGAGAAGAACATCATAGAGATCACGTGTAAGCTGGAAAAAAATATTCCCACTGGTTTTTTGACTCCATGGAGCATTTGCAAATCCATCTTCCCTATGAAGCTCGTGTTGGGGTCGATTCAATATAGATGGATGTACCCTTTCGAGAGGGTGATGGGAAACCTTAAGAGGAAGGTGAAGAATAGAGCTTATGTCGAGGGAATTCGATATGTGAGGCATCTGATTTCGATGAGATATCTACGTTTGTCTCGGACTTTTTTCGGACGAAGTCTTGACAAAGGCCAATCGAGTATCGAGACATGATGATGGAAATGTTGAACTAAATGGTGGCTCTCTGTATTTGGTCTATCGGTACATGCGCTTATGGAAAAGGAAGCGCATATTCCTCTACGAGCAAAATTACATCTTTTTGCATACTTACATTCTTCTCGATTGCGAGGAGATTGGCGAATTTGTGAGGTACACATGTAAACTTGATAATTTATCTTTTAAGTTGAAAATTTATTCAATATGTTAATGTTTATAACATGGTATAGATTATACGATGTGAGTTAAAAAGTGAAGCATCCGGCATAAGCGATAAAGATATTCAAATCAATCGGGAAAAAAAATTTGCACTTTGGCTAAAGGACAAAGTAAGTTCAATTTTAAGCACGCGTATATATATATATATATATATATATATATATATATATATATATATATATATATATATATATACTCCATATTAACTATGACTTCATTTAATAAGATGGAGTTTTTGTAGGCTTTGTTGAGGATCAGCGATTCGGCTAATGTACAAGTCTAGCTATGGGACGAGACGGGGACCAAGTCGGTATGATGGTTACAAAATAAATGGTTGTGAATTTCACACAAAAGGCATATGGGTAGCGGTAAAAGAACAACGAACTACTGGAGTGTGTGTCGAGGAGATTATTCTGATGAGCTTGGTCGTGCCTTTTATGGGGAGTTGGAGGGAAATCGTAGAGTTGTCGTCTGAGGAGACGCGTCTGGGGTCATATTCACTTGTTCAAGTCTTCGTTGGTTTGATTAGGAAAAAGGGATCGTGTTGTGCGGACATGGAATCGTCGATATTGACCTCCATAGAGTCTGCGTACTCCAACGAACCGTTTGTTTTACCAACTCAAAGCGAGTACAAGTATACTACACTCCTAGTCTGTTAGGAAAGGGATAGGCCGCTTCTGATTGGCAAGTTGTAATTCATACTCCAGCGTGTAGTCGTGTAGAATTAGTTGATGGGGAGATTTACAAGAAGCGGATGCTTCGTAGTCAAACTATAATAAATGTGGAGGGGGCGACAATGAAGTAATCCGGTTAGATGGTGGAGATGAACCACATGAATTAGATCTGAGTCGATACTTGTGTCGGATGACATTGATCTTTGAGGAGGAAGAGTTATTGGTGAATCGACCTTTGAATCTGAAGCGGATGATGGTTATGAATCTGCAACACATATATACAAGATGATTACGAATCGGGACATTGACACTTGAACAAATGAAATGTATGTTTAGCATTACATATTTTTTATATCATTGTCATGTTTATGTACTAAACTATATTTAAATGCAATTTTTGTTTATTGTCATTTTATATTCATATATATATATATACATATTTATATATCCTTTATCATGTTTATGTACTAAACTATTTAAATCAACTTTTGTTTATTGTCATTTTATATTCATATATATACATGTTTATATCCTTTATCGTATTTATTATATATATATACATGTAATCAAACATGACTCATAATAACATCTTGAAATTAATAATATCTGAGATGGCTTACGAGCGAGCGGTAGTATGAAAAAAAGCGGCTTGGGTAGGGGCCTAATCGTGTGCTTGGGTGAGGCCCTCTAATCCGGATGATCGGATTCTTATTGATTAAGCCCTCCTCGAATATACGTCGTCCGCATATATCATTTATATATAAGCATTTAAGATTCCATTTATTGTATATTGGTAATGTTTTGATTGATATTATATTGGTAATGTATATGGATTGCGAATTTTTTTTGCTTTAATTTGCATTCAATCGTTATTGTTTTGGTCTTATTGTATTGAAAATTTGTATATTTCTCTTGGTTTGTGTCTTGGGTGCCTAGAAATGTCCATATATGCATGCCGTCGTGCATGTGGCTAGTCTATATTGTGGGGAGAGACTGGCGAATTTTTTTAAGTATTATAAGTATAAGTTTGAAAAATGTTCATAAGTATTATAACTTAGATGTAAATTGCTTTAATATATGCTAATTGATGTTGTATATTATAGTGATTTTTAGGATAATAAGATCGTCAAGTGCATATCACAATTTGTGTTTGAAATTGGCTACACTTGTGATTACGTGGTGAGCACACCTATCTCCCCTGAGGATCTTTGTTTTGGCGAGAATTTTAGGTATATTTTTTAATTATAATGAGATAATATTAATATAATATTAAAAGGATAATTATTTAGTAATGTTATTATTATTTGTTTTATTTGCGAAAGCGGTATAGATGGGAGGGCCTTGCGAGCTTGGTAATCTGAGACATTATTACAGCGGAAGAAGTGCGGTCACGCACCAAAAGACAATTTGAATAAAGAAAGACAAAAAGCCCTTCACAATCTGAGATCGACCATCGGGCCGGGGAGAAGATTACATGCCTGAGCATAGCCCACAGTGGTGCACCGAGGCCATATAAATTTGAGATGTGTGTATTGATGGAAGGTGAGAGTGGGTGAAAAGGCGAAAAGGCTGCCGCCACCTGCGAGATCCTCGGGTGTGCCGATGGAAAAAAAGGCTAAAAAGGACATATCAAAGGCGGTAGTATTTCACGATTCTGACATATCCTTTGCGAGAGTGCGTATTTACAAGTTTTAATATGTTTACAATCATGAATTGTAGAAAATATATCACATTTTACTTAGTAATATTATCTTTATTTTTTGTATAGGAGTCTCGGTCTCAAAATTGACCTATCCATTTAATTTGGATGTATGCGTGTGCCACCGTGATGATGCACTTTGAGGCTATCCGGATAAGCGGTAATAAATTTTAACAACTTGATCTTGTTTATCAATCTTACTGAAATTAATTTATTTTTAACTATTTAATTGTTAACATGATGACGAGGACACTTATAAGCGTTTATTGAATGGTATTTATCTGAAGGCACTCCACGTCGCCTATTGATCGAGAGTTGTGGGAGAGGCGTCATTGTGAAGAAGAACTACATTAAAGGTCGAGGACAACGGCGGCGCCCATCCTTGATGGCTCGGTTGCTTCTTACCCGATCTACACGATCATTGAGCCATCAATTTATTCATACTCAATTTGGTGTGTGTGAGAGCTATATATCGAGATCGCGATCTTACGAAGATCTTTGGCGGGCATCTGGGGGCTCTACGAGTCTTTGAGGAGAGTTAAATTTGAAGCGATGGCGGTGAATGACATCAAACATGGGGATGGCGACGAGGTATAAAATCAATTTGTTGTATATATTGTCGTAATATACCAATATTAACATAGTTAGTATATATTTGTAACTTGTTTTATTATTTTGTTAATTCTGAGGGTGATCGAGGAGGCGATGATGCTTGGCGTACTACTTTAGATTAGTTTTGTAGTTATAGTATAAGCTTGTACTTGTATATTCATTCTTTGGATGTTTGTATGTTACTTAAACAAGTTTTGAAATGTTATTATATTTATTCAAATCATATTGGTTTTAAAGGTTTATATACTAGTTTGGTGTATGTGTTGGTGGACGATGGATGTTTTTATATTGTGTGTATGTTTGTTGTTGGGTATGTGTGTTGGGATAAAGCGGTACAAAAGCAGTGCAGGTTTTGGGAATTTTGCAAAAGCAGCAAAAATCTATTTTTATTTTTTCCATCCGGATAATAATTTCATTGTGGGGTCCACCAATGATTGTGCCGTCATACGAATATTCCCTGTTAAAACGAATATTCCCCAACCAAATGAATATTATATAACAACTTGCGTACTTTGCAAAATTTATAAATATTACCCACAACTATAACATTATATCAAATTCATTTCATAATATTCAAAAATGATATTTATAGAAAATTCATCTTTATTCATAAAATTTGGGGTCTTACAGGTATAATCATAACCTTTAATGTTACAGATAAGGTTTGTGGTAAAAGTCCTCTTTGGCCCGTAGTGCATAGATGGACAGGTGTTTGGCATGATCATGACCACTGGTGATACTAACGAATATCCTTGGTCCATAGTGCATGGATAATTCTTTGGTTTGAAATATTTATTGAATGATGTTACAAGGATAAAATATTGACAGTGGAATTTTAAATCATAGAAGATAGTAGATATCATTCTCTACTTGACTATTTTAATGGATTGTTATTTCGCTGCAGTCGTACTCTAAAACCTTTTTTCTATTGTATTCTGTCAGATTTTTCCTTATTGAGGACTAAGGATAATTTGTTCTACACTATCTTAGTCATAATATTCTTTACTATGTTAGTTGAGCTCACCCTTTTACTTTTTATTCCATTGTTCTTCTTAGGAGGCGAGAATATAGCTGGTACTAGTCGGGGTGTGGAGTGATGGTTCAAGACAGTTATTATAGCAGTCCTAACTATTTTGTAAAATAGTGTATCAATAATTATAATGAGGACTTTATTTGAGTTTGGATATTGCCTATAAGACAATATTTGTATTAAAATTCTCAGCGTATGTGTTGTCGTATTTTGCACAACAGTTGTATTAATGAAGTTGTATTTGGTTTCTGTACCATGTATTTGGGGACTCAGAATGGGTTGTGTGGACCTATTTTGGGGGCGTCACAGTTGGTATCAGAGCTTAGGGATATGATCTCTAGTGGAGATCTGGGGTTAGAACTAGGAAGGGAGTGACGAGTAAATCCTTCGCTAGTGTGTCCTACCTAAGCTTATTTGTTATTGGTCGGTCAGAATATATGGATAATATGTGGCATGTGAATTTCTTTAATAAACCTTTGTTTTGTGGCAGTATTTGAGAATGACATCTGAAAATTTTGAGATGAGCAATGGAGCACATGTGACCATTGAGACACCGACAATCAACAACCAGGATAATGTGCATAAAGAAGGCAACAGTCCTCATGTAAACAACAACACCGACCAAATGATTAAAGATGGGATGTTTATGAGATTTTTATAATTCATGCAAAACCAGACAAGAGAGACTCCTGTTCAAAATGCAGGTGAAAACAATGGTAACTCACGGCTTGTCACTGCTAAACAATTCAAGGAGTTGGGACCACCGAATTTTTTGGAAAAGCCAGAGCCACTAAAGGCAGAGACATGGATTAAATAGATTACCAAGATATTTGATGTCTTGAGATGCACTGAAGAGCAAAAGGTTCCATTCGCCACCTTTATGTTGCATGGAGAGGCAGATTACTGGTGGAAATCTGTAAAACATACTCATCTGTCTCACTTAAGATGTCTTGGGAGAGGTTCCAAGAATTGTTCAACGATAAGTACTTTCCAGAAAGTATTCGTCACATGAAGGAGGTGGAATTCATAAAACTGGAGCAGAATAATATGATTGTATCGCAATACGAAGCTAAGTTTGCGGAGTTTTCCCGCTTTGCATCTCATTTGGTAGACAATAAGGAGCGGATGACGCGAATGTTTCTAAGAGGTTTGAAACCCGAAATTCGTCAACATCTTATCTCTCATAAACTTTGCTTGTATTCAGATGTAGTGAACATGGCTCAGTTATTGGAGCGGGATTATGAGTCAGGTTAACCAAAAGATAGCAACCGGCAGCATGAGAATAGTCATAGCAGTGGAAACAATCATCGAAGTAGTGATAGCCAACGTGCTAGAAATGTTAACCCCTTCGGTGGTAATCATGGCCAAGATAATAGAAGAAATGATTCAAGTGAAAATATCAAGAAGAGAAGATTTAACGATGACGGAAAGACATCGGCAGCAGCACCAGTAACAACAACAACAGTTTCTAGGGGAGGAGAAAGATCGCCAGTTAGATGCTACATGTTGACGTCGGGATTTTTACTGTCCCTCTTCTGTTCTTGTCTTTTGGTGTTCTCATGTTAGGTGAGATTTGTTTGAAAAAACAAGTTGTGAAAAGGTCCGATATTTATATATCGACGATTGGACTATAAAAGTTTCCAGTTGGTATTTTTAAATTGTTGCACCAACTCAACCAAGAAAAGGTTTGCACATTGACCGCGTGATATGACACTGCTAAATTGGTTTGTGAAACTGAGATTCATTAGAGTCCGGGGACTTGCTTATGCGGAGGGAAGGTGTTAGGCACACGACATCGTGTGTTACAGTGAGTGCCACTTTTCAATTAAACTGTTATATGAATGTGTGTGTGTGGGTCAATGTGCAATTATTTGGAAGTAGTGTTATACCTCATTCGCACCTATATACAAAGGGTTTGAATTTGTGTAAAAATTCAGTTTTAACAAGATATAGCAGTGATGTTTTATAAAAGAGGTTTTTCAAACCCTTATGCTCAATAATAATTGAGGCCTTTAATACTTCCATTTTATTAAGTGTTCGGCTTAATTGCTTTTATTTTCAAGATGCGAGGCATCCTTGAAAAAATAAGATATATAGCAGTGCCGAACTCCTTGTGGGCATGAGAGTCGTTTAAGGAAATTCAGACACCGTGAATAATGTACAAGCTGTTTACAGCCGAAAATGTCCATCACGAGAACCGAATCTAGATTCAGAAGACTGAATATGTGATCACATGATTCCTAGGCTCACATGATGTAGCAATTTTTATGAAAGTTGTAAGCAGTTATATATATAAAAGATGTATATATATATATATATAGACTGTCAACCATCACGAAGCGAACTTCATGGGGGACTGTAAATGTAAATATATAAAATTGATAAATATATATATATATAGACAAGATCAACCACCACGAAGCACCTCCATGGGGGATCAAAAATGTAAATATAGTAGTAAATACGATCAACCGCCACGAAGTAAACTCCAGGTGGGACAAAATATAAATAAAGTAGTAAAAACAATCAACCGCCACGAAGTAAACTCCAGGCGGGATGAAATGTAAATAAAGCAGTAAGAGGCCACTGTAACGTCCGAGAAAATCGAATTTTTATGAGAATTAAATTTTTATTTAATTATGTGGATTAAATGAATTTAATTGATTATTTATGTGAGTAAGCTATGTGAAGGTCATTTTATGACCTAGAATGTGCAGATGTGATTAGGATTTTGGCTATTTGGTAGAATTAAAGTGTTTAAATTTTCAAGACGAAAATAAAAGTTTTCCGAGAAATTTTCGTAAAAACACTACTCACTGATTTCTGCTCGGGAATTATTTTTGAACTTTCAAGAAACGTGTAATGATAGAATTCTAAGACGAGATGGAATATCTAATAATATTTCAGTTATGTAAAATGAAGTTTTCGCTTTCGGACTTAAAACCTAACGGTTAGGTAAAGTGATTTTTGAGAAGGAAATGAAATGCGTATAATGAATTAAAGCAATGATCGTATAATACGTAGGTACTGTACGAGGTAATGAATACGAGTATGATACGAGTATGTATGAATGATGGTATGCCATATATGAATAAGTATACGAGTTGGAATACAAGATTAATACGTAAATTATACGTTATAAGGCTTTAAGCCAAATTTATTAGACTTGTGGGATTTGTTAGGAATTGTACAAGCTCAAGTATAAGAATGGTTAAGTCCAATTGGAATTATGATGAAGCCCAATGTTTATTAATGAACAAGCCTAATGTTGGTTTAAATGCAAGCCAAAGTATAAGTAAGTTAATTAAACTAAAAGCCCAAAGTATGAACCGATGTGTTATCGGATGGTTAAAACCCATGGGGTAACCCATAGGTGATCCAAAGTGGTGGCCAAGTAAAGTGCTTATACTTGGTGTCTAAGTAAAGTTCCTATACTTGGTGTCTAAGTAAAGTGCTTATACTTGGTGGCTAAGTAAAGAACAAGTTATTTGATGAGAAAGTAAACTTGATGGCTAAGTAAAGGATAAGTTATGTGGTGAGCAAGCAAAAGATATAAGTTGTGGAGGCTTAGTAAACTTGGTGATCAAATAATGAATAGTAAAGAGGTCTAATTAAGGAGGTGGATGGTTTAATGACCATTAATGTGATGCCCCCAAAATAGGTATATATCACCCATCTTGAGTCGCCAAATACATGGTACAAAATTCAAATACAAATTAATTATACAACAGTCGTGTAAAACACGACAAAACATATATTGAGAGTTTTAATACAAATATTGTCATCTAGACAATATCCACACTCAATGGAGTCCTCATTACATTTATTATCACACTATTTAACAGAATAGTGAGGACTACTAATGCTATCATCTGCACCGTCACTCCGTTCCCCGACTAGTCCCAACTATATTCTCATTTCCTGAAGAGAACAATGAAAGCAAAGGGTGAGCTCAACTAGCCCAGTAAGAAATATTATGACTAAGATAATGCATAATAAATTATCATTAGTCTTCAACATTGTTAAACTGATAAAATACAATACACATCAAGTTTAACTGCAGCGGAATAAGCAATCTATTAGAAGAGTCAAGTAGAGCATGATATCTACTATCTTTTATGATTTAAAATGTTTTCATCAATTTTTATCATTTGAGACTCGACTTAATAAATAAAACACATCATCGAATCATCCCTGCACTACGGGCCAAGGATATTCATTAAATCATCAATGGTCATGACTATACCGAATAATCCCTGGTCATAATCATACCAAAAACTGTGCATCAATGCATTACAGGCCACTGAGGACTTTTACCACATCATTTATAACATTACAGGTCATAATTATACCGAATGATCCTTGGTCATAATCATACCGAGTCCATTTATGCACGTAAGGCAAAGATGACATTCATCACAATATAAGCATGGGGATGATGACAATGACATAATAATTCAATAAAACAAGTTCAAGAATAAATTTTAAAGATTCATAAGTTAATTTATCCTGAAATCAATAACGTCCAAATTGTCAACATGATACTACTTTGTGGAGTAAAATTTTAAGAATGCTCAGAAGAATATTTCTATGAAAAGATACTGGATGAAGCGCAAATATCCAGGATATTCTACTAATTTCATGGAGTATAGAAGTCAAAACTTTAACTAACTGAGTATAATAGAATATATGAAACTACAAATAGATTTTCGCCCGCCATGCGGTAATCCACGTAGACAGATCATTTCCATAATTTAATAAGGAATGAATACGAAGGATCATTCACCATGCATGTGGTAATCCACATAGACAAAGTTATTCCAATGTAATAATAAAGAATGGAAGAATGAAGAATTCACTGTGCATGCGATAATACCGCATGCATAAAAGTTATTCCCAATGAGAATAATAAAGAATGGAACCGGATCATGTGTAATCCACACATACGAGGATATTCCAACGAGAATAATAAAGAATGGAACGAAGTCATGCGTAATCCAAATGCAGCATGAGGATATTCCAACAGAATAATAAAGAATGGAACCAGGTCATGCGTAATCCGCACATACAGGATATTCCAACAAAATGATAAAGAATGGAACTAGGTTATGCGTAATCCGTACAGACAGGATATTCCAACAGAATAATAAAGAATGGAATAACAGAAGAATTCACCATGTATGCGGTACTTCGCATAGACAGGTTATTCCAACATAATAATAAAGAATGAAATAACAACCCTTATGAGTATTGAAAGAAAATAACTCTCTTCATGAATACAAAAGAATAATACCCCTTACCTTAGAAGAAACTGGATACTGGAATAGTGAGGTAGCAGACTTCTCTTCTTCTTTCTCTCTATAATAATTGCTCTATAGCTTTGGTGAATTGGTGAGAAATGAAGGAAGAATGAGCTTCTATTTATAGGAAAATATAGTTTCGATAATTGCACGTTTTGGGGCTCAAAATATTACAGTATAATACCTTCCTCTTTTTCTTTATTTTTAATTTAGTCCTGCAAGTATTATCAAACTTGCACCACTTCCCCTAATAGTAAATAATGTGAATCAATAGTTTAATCATGTGAATCAATAATTATAATCATGTGAAAATACGAATTACAGTATAGTACCTTCAACTATACCTCCATTTTTAACTTAGTCATGCAAGTATTATCAATCTTGCACCACCTCCTCTAATAGTACAAGAATGTGAATCAATAGTACACACATGTGAACAAATAGTTATAATCATGTGAATTAATAGAAATTAATTACTCATTTATCCGGTTAAATACCCTATTGGTCAATATAACCTTCAGACATCAATTATTATCTAAATAAATGTCGATTTTCACTAACACTAATAATTCCAACACAATAGAAATATCAATTTCATCTTTAATCAACAAGAACTTATTCATCATTAATATTATAATTCACAATATTTAACAACCGTGTCGCTCCGTGAAAGAGGAGGCTTTCCGATAAGGATTTCTCCTTATTGGTAGTTGCAATAAGGTGACCAAACCTCTCATTGACAAAACTTCTGAGACATCATCAATATTGCAAATAATAATATGAATAACTTTGTCGTCTCAATTATTGATTTAATAATATCATATTATACAGATGATACTGTGACAATAATTGAATCAATAATATGAGAGATATGATGCAGCAATTACTATAGCAATAATTGAGCATAACTGAGTGACTTCTCACGTTAGCATCAATAATCAATACCGTATGCTACTATGCAACCACGATATTATCGTACTTTTACTAATGGGTAGTTCAATGTTTTAACGGTAACACTTCCGCCGTTATTTTTATAAAAAGATAATTCTGTTGTTTTCTAACTACGACAATACTTCCGTTGTGGGGTCCACCAATGATTGTGTCATCGTACGAATATTCCCCAACCAATCGAATATTATATAACCACTTGCTTACTTTGCAAAATTTGTAAATATTACCCACAACTATAACATTATATCAAATCCACACCATAATATTTAAAAATATATTTCGAGAAAATTATTCTTTATTCATAAAAGTTGGGGTCTTACAACCTCCACTTCTTATGAAATTTCATCCTAGAAATTAGGGTACGTACCTGGTATATCAAAGAGGTGAGGATATCTTGACTTCATCTCAGATTCTAACTCCCAGGTCATTTCTTCCGCATCGTGGTTTCTCCACAAAACTTTGACTTGTGATATAACCTTAGAGCGTAGAATATGATCCTTCTTATCCAAGATTTTAACAGGTAACTCTTCATATGTTAAATCTTCCTCTATCTCGTCTGGTTCTAATTCAATAATGTGGTTCGGATCTTTCACATATTTACGTAACATAGATATGTGAAAAACGTTATGAACACAAGACATACTTGGCGGTAAGGAGAGTCTATAGGCCACAGTTCCTACTCGATCGAGGATTAAAAATGGGCCAATGAATCGAGGAATGAGATTTCCTCTCTTTCCAAATCTCGTAACTCCTTTCTATGGAGCAACACGTAACAACACATGATCTCCAATATTGAATTCTACGTCTTTTCGATGAAGATCAACATAACTCTTTTGTCGATCTTGTGAGGTTTTTATACATTGTCAGATCGTTTGAATCTTTTCCGTAGTCAAACATACCAACTCCGGTCCTAACAACGTTGCTTCACCCACCTCATCCCAGCATACTGGGGAATGACAATTTCTTCCATACAACGCCTCAAATGGAGCCATGCCAATACTTACTAGATATCTATTGTTGTAGGAAAACTCCACCAATGGTAAGAACTTGTCCCAACTTCCCTTGAAGTCAAGGACATAGAGTCTTAGAAAATCTTCAAGAGTTTGAATAGTCCTTTACTTGGTGGCTTAGTAAAGAACAAGTTATTTGATGAGAAAGTAACTTGATGCCTAAGTAAAGGATAAGTTATGTGGTGAGCAAGCAAAAGATATAAGTTGTGGAGGCTAAGTAACATTGGTGATCAAATAATGAATAGTAAGGAGGTCTAATTAAGGAGGTGGATGGTTTAATGACCATTAATGTGATGCCCACAAAATAGGTATACATTACCCATCTTGAGTCCCCAAATACATGGTACAAAATTCAAATACAACTTAATTATACAACAGTCGTGTAAAATACGACAAAACATATGCTGTGAGTTTTGATACAAATATTGTCATCTAGACAATATCCACACTCAATGGAGTCCTCATTAAATTTATTATCACACTATTTAACTGAATAGTGAGGACTACTAATGCTATCATCTGGACCGTCACTCCGTTCCCCGGCTAGTCTCAGCTATATTCTCATTTCTTGAAGAGAACAATGAAAGCAAAGGGTGAGCTCAACTAGACTAGTAAGAAATATTATGACTAAGATAATGCAGAAAAAATTATCAATAGTCTTCAACAATGTTAAACTAATAAAATACAATAGACATCAAGTTTAACTGCAGCGGAATAAGCAATCCATTAGAAGAGTCAAGTAGAGCATGATACCTACTATCTTCTATGATTTAAAACGTTTTCATCAATTTTTATCGCTGAGACTCAGCTTAATAAATAAACCACATCATCGAATCATCCCTGCACTATGGGCCAAAGATATTCATTAAATCATCAATGGTCATGACTATACCGAATAATCCCTGGTCATTATCATACCAAAAATTGTCCATCACTGCACTACAGGCCACTGAGGACTTTTAACACATCATTTATAACATTTCAGGTCATGATTATACCGAATGATCCCTGGTCATAATCATACCGAGTCCATCTATGCACATAAGCCAAAGATGACTTTTATCACAATATAAGCATGAGGATGATGACAATGACATAATAATTCAATAAAACAAGTTCAAGAATAAATTATAAAGATTTATAAGTTAATTTATCCTGAAATCAATAACGTCCAAATTGTCAATATGATACTTCTTTGTGGAGTAAAATTCAAGAATGCTCAGAAGAATATTTCCATGAAAAGATACTGGATGAAGCGAAAATATCCAGGATATTCTACTAATTTCATGGAGTATAGAAGTCAAAACTTTAACCAACCGAGTATAATAGAATATATGAAACTACAAATGGATTTTTCCGCCATGCAGAATCACGTAGATGCATCATTTCCACAATTTAATAAGGAATGAATACAAAGGATCATTCACCATGCATGCGGAAATCCACATAGACAAAAGTTATTCCAACGTAATAATAAAGAATGAAATAATGTAAGAATTCACCGTGCATGCGATAGACCCTAATGCAAACAAGTTATTCTCAGCGAGTAATAATAAAGAATGGAACCGGGTCATGCATAATACACACGCATGTGATATTCCAATGTAATAATAAAGAATGGAATAACAACAAAATTCACCTGCATGCGATAGACCGCGCAGATGAGTTATTCCAATGTAATAATAAATAATGGAACCAGTCATGCGTAATACCCATGCATGTGATATTCCAATGTAATAACAAAGAATGGAACTAGGTCATGCGTAATCCGCATGCATGCAGGATATTCCAAATGTAATAATAAAGAATGGAATAATTGAAGAATTTCACCATGTATGCGGTACTTCGCATAGACAGGTTATTCCAACATAATAATAAAGAATGGAATAACAAAAGAATTTCACAATGTATGCGGTACTTCGCATAGACAGGTTATTCCAATATAATAATAAAGAATGGAATAAAAGAAGCTCTCTTCATGAATATGAAATAAATAATACCCCTTACCTCAAAAGAAGATTGGATACTAGAATAGTGAGGTAGCAGACTTCTCTTCTTCTTTCTCTCTATAATTTCTCTCTATAATAATTGCTCTATAGTTTTAGTGAATTGGTGAGAAATGAAGGAAGAATGAGCTTCTATTTATAGAAAAATATAGTTTCAATAATTGCACGCTTTGGGGCTCGAAATATTACAGTATAATACCTTCCACTTTTCCTTCATTTTTAATTTGGTCCTGCAAGTATTATCAAACTTGCACCACCTCCCCTAATAGTAAATCATGTGAATCAATAGTTCTAGACATGTGAAAGTACGAATTACAGTATAGTACGTCCATCTATACCTCCATTTCTAACTTAGTCATGAAAGTATTATCATTCTTGCACCAACTCCCCTAATAGTAAATGAATGTGAATCAATAGTACACACATGTGAATAAATAGTTATAATCATATGAATTAATAGCAATTAATTGCTCATTTATCCGATTAATTACCCGACTGGTCAGTATAACTTCCAGATAATAATTAATATCGATATAAATATTGATTTTCACTAACACTAATAATTCTAACACAATGGAACTATCAATTTCATATTTAATCAACACGAACTTATTCATCATTAATATTTAACAACCAGGTCGTTCTCAGGAAAGAGGGGGCTTTCCAATAAGGATTTCTCCTTATTGGCGCGCAAGTAGATGATCAAACCTCTCCTTGACAGAACTTCTAGACATTGTAAATATTACAATTTAATAATATGAATAACTTTTTCGTCTCAATTATTGATTTAATAATATATCATATTATGCAGATGATATTGTGACAATAATCAAATCAATAATATGAGAGATATGATGCAGCAATTACTGTAGCAATAATTGAGTATAACTGAGTGACTTCTCACGTAAGCATCAATAATCAATACCGTGTGCTACTATGCAACCACGCCAGACATCGCATTTCTTTTAGTATTGAGTAGTTCAACAGCTTTTAACTCTGTAACACTTCCGGCCAAGTTATTTTTATAAAAAGATAATTTGTCATTTTCTTACTACAACAATAGTTCCGCTGTGGGGTCCATTAATGATTGTGCCATCTGCATTTAATATTCCCTGTTAAAATGAATATTTCCCGACCAATCACATATTATATAACCACTTATTTACTTTGCAAAATTTGTAAATATTACCCACAACTATAACATTATATTAAATCCACATCATAATATTCAAAAATATATTTTGAGAAAATTATTCTTTATTCATAAAAGTTGGGGTCTTACAACCTCCCCTTCTTATGAAATTTCATCCTCGAAATTAGGGTACGTACCTGGTATATCGAAGAGGTGAGGATATCGTTACTTCATCTCAGATTCTAACTCCCAGGTCATTTCTTCCACATCGTGGTTTCTCCACAAAACTTTGACTTGAGGTATAACCTTGGAGCGTAGAATATGATCCTTCTTATCCAAGATTTTAACAGGTAATTCTTCATACGTTAAATCTTCCTCTATCTCGTCTGGTTCTAATTCAATAATGTGGTTCGGGTCTTTCACATATTTATGTAACATGGATATGTGGAAAACATTATGAACACGAGATATACTTGGCGGTAAGCCGAGTCTATAGGCCACGGTTCCTACTCGTTCGAGGATTATAAATGGGCCAATGAATAGAGGATTGAGCTTTCCTCTCTTTCCAAATCTCATAACTCCTTTCCATGGAGCAACACGTAACAACACATGATCTCCAATATTGAATTCCACGTCTTTTCGATGAAGATCAGCATAACTCTTTTATCGATCTTGTGAGGTTTTTATACGTTATCGGATCATTTGAATCTTTTCCATAGTCATACGTACCAACTTCGGTCCCAACAACGTTGCATCACCCACCTCATCTCAGCATACTGGAGAATGACACTTTCTTCCATACAACGCCTCAAATGGAGCCATGCCAATACTTGCTTGATAACTGTTGTTGTAGGAAAACTCCACCAATGGTAAGAACTTGTCCCAACTTCCCTTGAAGTCAAGGACAAAGAGTCTTAATAAATCTTCAAGAGTTTGAATAGTCCTTTCCGACTGCCAATCTATTTGAGGATGATATGCCGAACTAAATCGTAAATCCGTGCGCATAGCTTTTTGAAAACTAACCCAAAATCTTGAAGTGAATCTTGGGTCTCGATCAGAAACTATGGATACTGGCATACTATGCAATCTTACAATCTCATTTATATACATACTAGCAAGACGTTCAAGTGTATAAGTTTCTCGTATCTATAAAAAATGAGCAGACTTGGTCAATCTAATCAATAATGACCCAAATCGCATCTATGCCTTGAGAAACCTTGGGAAGACCAGTAATGAAATCCATGGTAATGTGCTCCCACTTCCATTCTAGAATTTTAAGTGGTTATAATGGACCTTTTGGCACTTGATGCTTCGCCTTGACTCGTTGACAAGTTAGATACCTTGAGATAAACCCCACTATCTCTCTCTTCATATTGCTCCACCAAAATGTATGTCAAAGATCACGATACATTTTGGTACTCCCAGGATGGATTGCAAACGGTGTGTTATGCGCCTCCATCATGATTTTATACTTCAAGTTGGAATCGTTAGGAACACAAAGTCTGGAGTTGACTCGAAGTATTCCTTCTTCATCGATTCTTGCTTCCGGAATAGCACCTTATTGTACTTTCTTCCTCATACGCATCAGCTCCAGGTCTGTAGTTTGAACAACTTTAACTTTATCGATTAAAGTCGTTTCCACTAGTATATTCGCCATCATCACATGGGTCTCTGGAGTCTTTAACTCTATTTCTATCCTTTTCAAGTCATACCAAATGGGCCTTTACGTTGAAAATATCGCACTCGTACCCACATATGATCTTCTACTCAATGCGTCAGCTACTACGTTCACTTTTCCAGGATGGTATTGAATGGTATGATCATAATCTTTCAACAGCTCAAGCCAACGTCATTGCCGCATGTTGAGTTCCTTTTGAGTGAAGAAATATTTGAGGCTTTTATGATCCGTATAGATCTCCACCTTTTCTTCATACAGGTAATGCCTCCAAATCTTAAGCGCAAAAACAACAGCGACCAACTCTAGATCATGAGTAGGATAATTCCTCTTATATTCTTTGAGTTATCGTGAGGCATAGGCTATGACTTTCCCATGTTACATGAGAATACATCCTAACCCTTTGCCTGAAGCATCACTGTAGATGACAAATCCCTCCGAGCCAGATGGTTTTGTCAGAATAGGTACTGAAATGAGTCTCCTCTTGAGTTCTTGAAAACTCTTTTCACATTCCTCACTCCAACCGAACTTTGTATCTTTTCGAGTCAGCTGAGTTAATGGAGTAGCGATTCGAGAAAATCCTTCCACGAATCTCTGATAATAACCAGCTAAGCCGAGAAAGCTACGTACTTTGGTCACTGACTTAGGTTGCTCCCAGCTTTGAATTACTTCAATCTTTGCCGGGTCAAAAGATATTCCATGATTTGATATTACGTGCCCAAGGAATGCAACTTCCTCAAGCAAGAACTCGCATTTATTTAACTTGGCATAAAGCTTGTTTTCACGAAGCTTTTGGAGTATCAGCCTCAAGTGTTGCTCATGGTCTTCACGGGTTTTGGAGTATATGAGGATGTCATCAATAAAGACGACCATAAAGTGATCCAAATATTCCTTGAATACTCGGTTCATCATGTCCATGAAGGCAGTAGGAGCATTAGTCAATCCAAAAGACATGACTATGAATTCATAATGCCCGCATTCGAAGTTCTCGAAAGCGATCTTTGAATGTCATCGCTTTTAATCTTCAATCGATGATATCCGGAACGAAGATCAATCTTTGAAAAGAATTTGGCTCCTTGCAATTTGGTCAAACAGTCATCAATGCGAGGCAACGAGTACCTATTTTTGATGGTGACATGATTCAACTCTCGATAATCAATACAAAGTCGCATACTTCCATCTTTCTTCTTCACGAATCGTAACAAGAGCACCCCAAGGAGACGATTAGGATTAATGAAACCGGATGTTCAACAATTCCTCAGAGTTGGGTTTTTAACTCCTGAAATTCAATAGAGCCATTCGACATGGGGCTTTGGAAATGGATTTTTGCACCGGATTCAAGGTCGATACAAAATTCAATTTCACGCCTCGGGGGTAGGCCGAAGAAGTTCTTGAGAATACGTTAGAAATTTATTAACAATAGAAATATCATTCAAATCTGACGTATTTTTATTTAAATCCGTGATATGGGCTAAGAAAGCTTGACATCCATTTTTTAATAAACGAATAGCTTTATGGCTTGATATGACAGTGATTGATTTTAGTGGTTTGGTTGATTTAATTCTTATAATAGGTTGGTTCGGAATATGAAAGCTAACAACCTTACAAAAACAATCGATTTTAGCATGATGAGTAGTTAACCAATCAATCCCTAAAATCACATTAAATGCAAGTATTTTCAAAGAAATAAGATCGACAGGTAACGTGCGGTTACCGATTTTAATCAAATAAGACTTATAAATCGTGGATGTAATGAAGGTTTCTCCTAACGGAGTTTCAACAGATAAGTCAAAGACTAATTTCTCCGGAGTCAAATTTAAACGTTGAGTGCAAGTAGGAGAAATAAAGGAATGGGTAGAACCGGAATCAAATAAAGTATAAACTTCGCTAGAGTTTATGATTAGCTTACCCGTGATCACCTCGTTCGGATTCCTCGCTTTTTGGGAGGTTACGACAAACGCTCTCCCTTAAACAACCGGTTTTTTCTTGTATGGGACACCTTTTGATGCCTCCATTCCAACCGGACTTGACTTTGGTGCACGACAAAATAGGGTTAGGTGACCTTCTTTTCCATAATTGTAACATGCTTTGGACTGCATCGTTCAGTTTGGACTTATGTGTCCTTCCCCTCCATATTTATAACATACGACCGGCGGTCGTTCTCCTTCCTTAACAACAAAGTCTTTGGCTTTGATGTCTTTCCATCCTTGTTGAATCTCCTCTTCTTGAAATGTCCACTCTTATTATCATGGCCATGATTACCACCGTAGTGATTATCATTTCTGGCATGTTGATTCCCTCCACGTTTGTTGTCACCGCTCGATGATCGCTACCATCGGTATTATCGACTTGTCGGTTGCTCTCTCTTGGTTGGGTTGACTCATTATTGCGCTCCAATAACTGAGCCCTATTCATAGCCCTATTCACAACATCTGAATACAAACACAGTTTGTGAGAAATAAGGTATTGACGTATCTCAGGTTTTAACCCTCTTAGAAACATCCATGTCATTCTCTCCTCATTATCAACCAAGTGGAAAGCAAACCAAGATAACTCGCAAACTTAGCTTCAGTATTACGCCACTTGGCCATATTGTTTTTGCTCAAGCTTGATGAACTCTACCTCCTTCATGTGATTTAATACTTTCAGAAAGTACTTGTCATTAAATATCTCTTAGAACTTCTCCCAAGACATTTTGAAAAGCGGCAGTTGAGTACGCTTTACTGATTCCCACCAAGAATCGGGCTCGCCGCAACATAAAGGTGGCAAAGGAACCTTTACTCCTCAAGCATCCCAAGACATCAAATATCTTGTTGATCTCGCTTTATCCACGTCTCTCGCGCCTTAAGTGGTTTTGGCTCTCAAAAAACTCTAGTGGTCCCAAAGCTCCTTGAATCGCTTAGCTAGTGACCGTCCCCTAGAGTTGTCAAGTGTTTCGACCTGCATTTTGGACAAGAGTCACTCTTACCGATGTTGCATGAATTGCATAAAGCCTCCGACCATCCCATCATTCACCATTTCATCTACGTTATGTTATTGTTTACATGAAGATTATTGTCTTCCCGTTGCACATTACCACAGGTATTAATATGTGGTGACTCAAGCGGTCTCATGTGCTTCATTGCTTATCTCAACATTTTTCGATGTCATTTTCAAACATCGCCACAAAACAAGGGTTAATTAACATATCACATATTATCCCTATACTCCGACCGACCAATTAAATACCAAATAAACTTAGGTAGGTCATCATACTAGCAAAAGGTATTCCCGCCTCCCTCCTAGTTCTTGTCTCACATCTCACCAGGATCATATCCCTAAGCTTTGATACCAAATGTGACGCCCCCAAAATAGGTATACATCACCCATCTTGAGTCGCCAAATACATGGTACAAAATTCAAATACAACTTAATTATACAACAGTTGTGTAAAATACGACAAAACATATGCTGTGAGTTTTAATACAAATATTATCATCTAGACAATATCCACACTCAATGGAGTCCTCATTACATTTATTATCACACTATTTAACAGAATAGTGAGGACTACTAATGTTATTATCTGGACCGTCACTCCGTTCCCCGACTAGTCCTAGCTATATTCTCATTTCCTGAAGAGAACAATGAAAGCAAAGGGTGAGCTCAACTAGACTAGTAAGAAATATTATGACTAAGATAATGCATAATAAATTATCATTAGTCTCCAATAATATTAAACTGATAAAATACAATAGACATCAAGTTTAACTACAGCGGAATAAGCAATCTATTAGAAGAGTCAAGTAGAGCGTGATACCTACTATCTTCTATGATTTAAAACGTTTTCATCAATTTTTATCGCTGAGACTCAGCTTAATAAATAAACCACATCATCGAATCATCCCTGCACTATGGGCCAAGGATATTCATTAAATCATCAATGGTCATGACTATACCGAATGATCCCTGGTCATAATCATACAGAGTCCATCTATGCACGTAAGCCAAAGATGATGTTTATCACAATATAAGCATGAGGATGATGATAATGACATAATAATTCAATAAAACAAGTTCAAGAATAAATTTTAAAGATTTATAAGTTAATTTATCCTGAAATTAATAACGTCCAAATTGTCAACATGATACTTCTTTATGGAGTAAAATTCAAGAATGCTCAGAAGAATATTTCCATGAAAAGATACTGGATGAAGCGCAAATATCCAGGATATTCTACTAATTTCATGGAGTATAGAAGTCAAAACTTTAACCAACCGAGTATAATAGAATATATGAAATCGCAAATGGATTTTCGCTTCGTCATGAGGTAATCCACGAGATGCAGATCATTTCCACAATTTAATAAGGAATGAATATAAAGGATCATTCACCATGCATGCTGCGAAATCCATATATGACATGTGTTATTCCAATGTAATAATAAAGAATGGAATAACAAAAGAATTCACCAGCACGCGATAGACCACACCGATAAGTTATTCTCAACATAATAATAACGAATGGAACTGTGTCATGTAATACGCATGCACAAGATATTCCAATGTAATAATAAAGAATGAAATAACAATGTAATTTACTGTGCATGCGATAATCGCATGCATAAAAGTTATTCCAATGTAATAATAAAGAATGGAACTGTGTCATGTAATACGCATGCACATGATATTCCAATGTAATAATAAAGATTGGAACTGTGTCATGCGTAATCAGCAGATGCATAAGATATTCCAAATGTAATAATAAAGAATGGAATAATGTAAGAATTTTCACCATGCGTATGCAGATTTTGCGATGACAAAGTTATTTCAAAATAATAATAAAGAATGGAATAATGTAAGAATTTCACCATGTACGGTATTCAGATATGTATAAAGTTATTCCAACATAATAATAAAGAATGGAATAAAAGAAGCTCTCTTTATGAATACGAAAGAAATAATAACCATTACCTCAAAAGAAGACTGGATACTGAAATAGTGAGGTAGCAGACTTCTCTTCTTCTTTCTCTCTATAATTTTTCTCCATAATAATTGCTCTATAGCTTTAGTGAATTGGTGAGAAATGAAGGAAGAATGAGCTTCTATTTATAGAAAAATATAGTTTCGATAATTGCACATTTTGGGGCTCGAAATATTATAGTATAATACCTTCCTCTTTTCCTTCATTTTTAATTTGGTCCTGCAAGTATTTTCAAACTTGCACCGCCTCCCCTAATAGTAAATCATGTGAATCAATAGTTCTAGACATGTGAAAATACGACTTACAATATTTTACCTCCATCTATACCTCCATTTTTAACTTAGTCATACAAGTATTATCAATCTTGCACCAACTCCCCTAATAGTAAATGAATGTGAATCAATAGTACACACATGTGAACAAATAGTTATAATCATGCGAATTAATAGCAATTAATTGTTCATTTATCCAATTAATTACCCGACTGGTCAGTATAACTTCCAGAAAATAATTAATATCGAAATAAATGTCGATTTTCACTAACACTAATAATTCCAACACAATGGAACTATTAATTTCATCTTTAATCAACATGAACTTATTCATCATTAATATTATAACTCACAATATTTAACAACCTGGTCGTTCCCAGGAAAGAGGGGGCTTTTCGATAAGGATTTCTCCTTATCGCGCAATTAGATGATCAAACCTCTCCTCGACAAAACTTCTGTATATCATTGTAAATATTGCAATTTAATAATATGAATAAATTGCGTCTCAATTATTGATTTAATAATATATCATATTATGAAGATGATATCGTGACAATAATCGAATCAATAATACGAGAGATATGATGCAAAGAATTATCGAGCAATAATTGAGTATAATTGAGTGACTTTCACGTAAGCATCAATAATCAATACGTAAAGGTGCTACTATGCAACCACGCCAGTATTATTGTACTTTTTAGTAACCGAGTAGTTCAACAGCTTTAATTCAGAATACGCAACTTATTTTTTTTATAAAAGATAATTTCGCTGCTTTCTTTTCTCATGATAATACTTCCATTGTGGGGTCCACTATAGATTATGTCATCGCATTTAATATTCCCTCGCTAAAACGAATATTCCCCAACCAATCTAATATTATATAACCACTTGCTTACTTTTGCAAAATTTATAAATATTACCCACAACTATAACAATATATTAAATCCACACCATAATATTCAAAAATATATTTCGAGAAAATTATTCTTTATTCATAAAAGTTGGGGTCTTACAGTATACATCACCCATCTTGAGTCGCCAAATACATGGTACAAAATTCAAATACAACTTAATTATACAACAGTCGTGTAAAATACGACACAACATATGGTGTGAGTTTTAATACAAATATTATCATCTAGACAATATCCACACTCAATGGATTCCTCATTACATTTATTATCATACTATTTAACAGAATAGTGAGGACTACTAATGCTATCATCTGCACCGTCACTCCGTTCCCCGGCTAGTCCCAGCTATATTCTCATTTCCTAAAGAGAACAATGAAAGCAAAGGGTGAGCTCAACTAGAATAGTAAGAAATATTATGACTAAGATAATGCATAATAAATTATCATTAGTCTTCAATAATGTTAAACTGATAAAATATAATAGACATCAAGTTTAACTGCATCGGAATAAGCAATTCATTAGAAGAGTCAAGTAGAGCATGATATCTACTATCTTCTATGATTTAAAATGTTTTAATCAATTTTTATTACTGAGACTCAGCTTAATAAATAAACCACATCATCGAATCATCCATGCACTATGGGCCAAGGATATTCATTAAATCATCAATGGTCATGACTATACCGAATAATTCCTGGTCATAATAATACCAAAAACTGTGCATCAATGCATTACAGGCCACTGAGGACTTTTACCACATCATTTATAACATTACAGGTCATGATTATACTAAATGATCCCTGGTCATAATCATACCGAGTCCATCTATGCGCGTAAGCCAAAGATGACATTCATCACAATATAAGCATGAGGATGATGATAATGACATAATAATTCAATAAAACAAGTTCAAGAATAAATTTTAAAGATTTATAAGTTAATTCATCCTGAAATCAATAACATCCAAATTGTCAACATGATACTGCTTTGTAGAGTAAAATTTAAGAATGCTCAGAAGAATATTTCCATGAAAAGATACCGGATGAAGCTTAAATATCCGGTGATATTCTACTAATTTCATGGAGTATAGAAGTCAAAACTTTAACCAACCGAGTATAATAGAATATATGAAATCGCAAATGGATTTTCACCCACCATGCGGTAATCCACGCAGATGCATCATTTCCACAATTTAATAAGGAATGAATATGAAGGATCATTCACCATGCATGTGGTAATCTACGAACATGTTATTCCAATGTAATAATAAAGAATAGAAGAATGTAAGAATTCACTGTGCATGCGATAGATCGCATGCATACAAAGTTATCCCCAATGTAATAATAAAGAATGAAACCAGTCACGCGTAATTCGCATGCAGAGCATGTGATATTCCAAATGTAATAATAAAGAATGGAACTAGGTCACGCGTAATCCGCACATATAGGATATTCCAATGTAATAATAAAGAATGGAACCAGTCATGCGTAATCCGCATGCATGTGATATTCTAAATGTAATAATAAAGAATGGAATAACAAAAAATTCACTGTGCATGCGATAGATCGCATGCATGTGTAATTCCAATGTAATAATAAAGAATGGAATAGCAGTAAGAATTCACCATGTATGCGGTATCAGATTGCATAGACAAAAGTTATTCCAACATAATAATAAAGAATGGAATAACAACCCTTATTTAGTATTAAAAGAAAATAACTCTCTTCACTTAATACAAACGAATAATAATACCCTTACCTTAGAAGAAATCGGATATCGAAATAGTGAGGTAGCAGACTTCTCTTCTTCTTTCTCTCTATAATAATTGCTCTATAGCTTTGGTGAATTGGTGAGAAATGAAGGAAGAATGAGCTTCTATTTATAGGAAAATATAGTTTCGATAATTGCACGCTTTTGGGGCTCAAAATATTACAAAGATAATACCTTCCTCTTTTTCTTTATTTTAATTTAGTCCTTGCAAGTATTATCAAACTTGCACCACCTCCCCTAATAGTAAATAATGTGAATCAATAGTTTAATCATGTGAATCAATAGTTATAATCATGTGAAAATACGAATTACAGTATAGTACTTTCAACTATACATCTATTTTTAACTTAGTCATGCAAGTATTATCAATCTTGTACCACCTCCCCTAATAGTACAAGAATGTGAATCAATAGTACACACATATGAACAAATAGTTATAATCATGTGAATTAATAGCAATTAATTGCTTATTTATCCGGTTAAATACCTGATTGGTCAATTTAACCTCCAAACATCAATTATTATCGAAATAAATGTCAATTTTTACTAACACTAATAATTTCAACACATGGAACTATCAATTTCATCTTTAATCAACGCGAACTTATTCATCATTAATATTATAATTCACAATATTTAACAACTAGGTCGTTCGCATGAAAGATGGGGCTTTCCGATAAGGATTTCTCCTTATTGACGCACAATTAGGTGACCAAACCTCTGCTTGACAGAACTTCTAGACATTGTCAATATTGCAAATAATAATATGAATAACTTTGTCGTCTCAATTATTGATTTAATAATATAACATATTATACAGATGATACTGTGATAATAATTGAACCAATAATATAAGAGATATGATGCAACAATTACTGTAGCAATAATTGAGTATAACTGAGTGACTTCTCACGTAAGCATCAATAATCAATACCGTGTGCTACTATGCAACCACGCCAGACATCAGATTTTTACTACTGGATAGTTCAACAGCTTTTAATTCAGAATACTTCCTACCGTTATTTTTATAAAAAGATAATTATGTTGTTTTCTAACTACGACAATACTTTCGCCAGGGGTCCACTAATGATTGTGCTGCCGCATTTAATATTCCCTCGTTAAAACGAATATTCCCTAACCAATCGAACATTATATAACCACTTGCTTACTTAGCAAAATTTATAAATATTACTCACAACTATAACATTATATCAAATCCACACCATAATATTCAAAAATATATTTCGAGAAAATTATTCTTTATTCATAAAAGTTGGGGTCTTACAATTAAGCCCTCATGTAGGATTTCCTAGAAATAAGAGATGTCTTATTTTATTTCTTACTTGTTAAATTTCCACCAATAACTTATAAATTATTGGTTAGACAGAAAAAGCTAGAAAAGTTAGTCTTTCATAGTTGAAGAAGGAAGAACAAAGATTAATCGAGTAATCTTCAAGGTTAAGATCCTAAAACATGATTCTCTCTCTCTTTAATTGTTAGAGAAGTGATTAGTGGTAGAACTTGTATGCTAAGAAGTAATAAGAATGGCTAATCAATGAACTGCCTTAATAAGCCATAAATAAGTAGTTTATACTTTTATAAATTATAAAATCATGAAGAACAAGTAAGGACTTATCATGTATCAGTTAATGAAATATGTATGTTAAGATGTTAGTATTATGGATTGAATCCATTTGAAATGATGAACAAATCTTAAGTAACGAAGTTATAGCGAAATTCACGAGTTTGGACGATAATCGTCGAATTCGTGAAATTCTCGGAATGGAAGTAAAATTTTGACATTGAGCTCCGAAACGTTGGTTTTCGATGGAGTATACTTTCATTTGGCATTATAGAGTTGCGGACTCAAAAATGACTAAATTCTGACTTAGAATGAAGAAACGAGCATTGAACGTTCACGAACGTTTATCATTTTCGTTAATATGAACTAATAGGTGAATTTTGAGTTAACGGATTCGAAAATGAAAAATTCTTGCATGAACATGTAGAGTATGTGATTTGTTAGCTAATGTGTGACGCCCCCAAAATAGGTATACATCACCCATCTTGGGTCTCCAAATACATAGTACTAAATACAAATACAAACTTAATTATACAACATGAGCTGAGAGTTTTTACACGAATATTGTCTTCTAGACAATATCCAAACTCAAATGGAGTCCACAATACATTTATTGTCACACTATTTTATAGAATAGTGAGGACTACTATAACACCATCTCGGACCATCACTCCATTTTCCGACTAGTTCCGGCTACGTTCTTATTTCCTAAAGAGAACAATGGAAGTAAAAGGGAGAGGTCAACTAGCCCAGTAAGAAATATTATGACTAAGATCATGCAGAATAAGTTATCATTAGCCTTCAACAATGTTAAACTGATAGAATATAATAGACAACAAGTTTAACTGCAGTGGAACAAGCAATTTATTAGAAGAGTCAAGTAGAGCATGATATCTACTATCTTCTATGATTTAAAAAGTTTATCATTAACTTTATCATTGGGACTCAAATTTTAATAAATAAATCACATCATCGAATCATCCCCAAGCATTACGGGCCAATGATATTCATTAGTATCACGTCCACAAATTATTTCTGCACTACGGGCCAAGAATATTCGTGTAATCATCAATGGTCATGATCATACCAATCAACACTCCATCTATGCACGTAAGCCAAAGATGACTTTCATCACAATATAAGCATGAGGATGATGATAATGATATAAGAATTCAATTAAAAGAAAGCAAATGATAAATTTTTAAAGATTTATAATTTAATTTATCCAGAATTCAATAATGTCCAAATTGTCAACATGATACTGCTTTGTGGAGTAAAATTCAAGCATAATATCTATGTATCAAAAATAATTTGGACAGAAAAGAAATAAATTTTTTGGTTGTGAATAGTAATTCGGGAATAGTATCCCGTGAATAGTACCCCGACATGAAAAATGCCCCGAATACCCGAGTGAATAATATTTGAGTGAATATTAATTGGGTGAATAGTAACCCATGAATAGTAACTTATGAATAGTACCCCAGCAAGAAAAGTGCCACGAATACCCGAGTAAATAATATTCTAGTGAATAGTAACCGGGTGAATAGTAACCCGTGAATAATACCCCAGGTGAAAATATTGATATTTAATAAGAAAGTTCAGATCAATATTTCAATGAAACGATACTAGATGAAGCACAAAACTCAAGGATATTCCACTAATTTTAAGGATTATAGAAGCAATACTTACCATAGTAAGTTTAGATTTAAGAATATGAAAAGAAATAACATACTAAATCTAGAATGGATTTTCACCTATCATCATACTATGACGTAATCCACTAAGACAAAAGTTATTCGACATATTAAAGGATGAATACTTAAAAATAGTATTCCTTATGAATATGTAAATAAATAATACCCCTTACCTTAGTAGAAGGTGGATATCTGTAATAGTAAAGCAGCAGTAATACACTTCTTCTTGCTCTCTATAGTTTCTCTCTCTATCAGGTCTCTTGTGAATCTCAATTGAATTGGTGAGAATGAAAGAAAAATTAAGCTTCTATTTATAGGAGAATGGACTAAATAGTAATCGATTCATGAACTATCCAGATTAATTTACTATTAGAACGGACGATCTATATTGATTACTATTAAAACCACAACCATTTTATTCAGATTGATTTACTTTTAAAACCACCACCAACGGTCCAGATTGATTTACTTTTTAAAACCACCACCGATTTCATCCCAGATTGATTTATTTTTAAAACCACCACCGACGGTCCAGATTGATTTACTATTAAAATCACCATCGACGGACCAGATTGATTTACTATTAAAACCACCATCAATGGTCCAGATTGATTTACTATTAAAATTACCATCAATGGTCCAGATTTATTTACTATTACAACTACCATCAATGGTCCAGATTGATTAACTATTAAAACCACCATCAATGATCTAGATTAGTTATCTATTAAAACCACCATCGACGATCCATAAAATTAGTAAATCTTCTAGTGGAATACTAAGTCAAACTTACAACAAATGCCTCATAAAAATCCCTATATTTATATCAAAAATTGAATAAATATTTACCATAAATTATTTATCTTTAATAAACACATTTTTAATCTATTAACAATTATTCGTCATTAATATTATAACTCACAATATTTAACAACCAGATCATTCCCAGGAAAGAGGGGGCTTTCCGATAAGAATTTCTCCCTATTGGCGCGCAATTAGGTGACCAAATCTCTCCTCGACAGAACTTTCTAGACATCCTCAATATTGCAAATAATACTATGAATAACTTTGTCATCTCAATTATTGATTTAATAATATAAAATATTAATAATGTGACAATAATTGAATCAAATAACGTGAGATACTATGCAGCAATTACTGTAGCAATAATTGAGTATAACTGAGTGACTTCTCACGTAAGCATCAATAATCAATACCGTGTGCTACTATGCAACCACGCATATTACTATACTTTTACCACCGGATAGTTCAATAGTTTAACGGTAAAACTTTTTTCATTATTTTTATAAAAGATATTAATGTCGTTTTCTAACTACGACAATACTTCTGTTGTGGGGTCTACCAATGATTGTGTCATCGAACGAATATTCCCCGACCAAACGAATATTACCCGACACAACGAATATTTTATATCAACTTGCTTACTTTGGAAAATTTTCACATATCACCCTTAACTTTAACAGTTTATTAATTAAACCATTAATAAATAGAATAATAATTATAAGAAAATTAAATACTTTCATTTCATAAAATTTGGGGCTTTACAATCTCCCCTCCTTATGAAATTTTGCTCTCGAAATTTACGTACTTACCTGGTATGCCGAAGAGGTGAGGATACCTTGTTTAGATTCTAACTCTTGAGGTATAACCATTGAGCGTAGAATATATTCCTTCTTATCCAACATTTTAACAGGTATCTCCTCATACGTTAAATCTTCTGCTATCTCGTCTAGTTCTAATTCAATAATGTGGTTTGGGTCGTCCACATATTTACGTAACATCGATACGTGAAAAACGTTATGAACACATGACATACTTGGCGGTAAGGCGAGTCTATAAGCCACAGTTCCTACTCGATCGAGGATTTCAAATGGGCCAATAAAATTGAGGGTTGAGATTTCCTCTCTTCGTCGATTCTTGCTTTTAGAATAACGCCTTCTTGCACCTTCTTCTTCACATTCATTAGCTCTGAGTCTGTAGCTTGAGCGGCTTTAAATTTATCGATTAAAGTCGGTTATAATCTCACATTCTCTATCTTCACGTAGTTTCTTGGAGTCCCTAACTCTATCCCCATCTTTTGTAAGTCGTACGAAATGAGTCTTTGTGTTAACAATGTCACACTCATAACCGCATACGATCTTCTACTCAACTCGTCACCTACCACGTTCGCTCTTCCACGATGATATTGGATGGCATGGTCGTAATCTTCAATAGCTCGAGCTAACGTATTCGGCGCATGTTATGTTCTTTTTAGGAGAAGAAATATTTGAGGGTTTTGTATCGTATTCAAGGTCGATATAAAATTTGATTTAATGCTCTAGGGGTAGGCTAGGAAGTTCTTCGGGATATACGTCAGGAAATTTATTAATAACAAAAATATAATTCAAGACTTATGTATTTTTGTTTAAATATGTGACATTGCTAAGAAAGCTTGACATCCATTTTTTAATAAATGAATAGCTTTATGGCTTGATATGACAGTGATCGACTTTAGTGGTTTGGTTGCTTAAATTCGCATAATAGGTTGGTTAGGAATATGAAAGCTAACAACCTTATGAAAATAATTAATTTTAGCATGATGAGTAGTCAACCAATCAATTCCTAAAATCACATCGAATGCAAGTATTTTCAAAGAGATAAAATTGACAGGTAACATGTGGTTGCCGATTTGAATCAAACAAGATTTATAAACAATGGAGGTAACGAAGGTTTCTCTCAATGGAGTTTCAATAGATAAGTCAAATTCTAATTTCTCCGGAGTCGAGTTTAAACGTTGAGCACAATTAAGTAAAATAAAAGAGTGGGTAGAACCAGTATCGAATAAGGTATAAACTTCGCAACAGTTTATGATTATCTTACCCATGATAACTTGGTTCGGGTTCCTCGACAAACGCTCTCACTTAAACTACCGACTTTAACTTGTCTGGGACATCCTTTGGCATCACCATCCCAGCTGGACTTGACTTCACTGCACGAAAAAATTAGGCTAAGTGCCTTCACTTCCGCAATTATAACATGTTTTGGACTGCTGCGTACAACTTGGACTAATGTGTCCCTGCCTTCTGCATTTGTAGCATACGATTGGTGGTCGTTCTCCTTCCTTGAAAATAGATGTTGGTGCTGCTGTCTTTCCATCATTGTTGAACCTTCTCTTCTTGAAATTTTCATTTCTATTATCTTGGCCATGATTACCACCGAAGTGATTACCATTTATGGCATGTTGATTCCCTCCACATTTGTTTTCACCGCTTCGATGACTGCTACCACTGGTATTATCGACTTGTCGACTACTCTCTCTTGGTTGGGTTGATTCATTATCGCGCTCCAATAACTGAGCCCTATTTACAACATCTGAATACAAACACGGTTTGTGAGAAATGAGGTATTGACGTATTTCAGGTCTCAAACCACGTAGAAACATTTGCATCATTCTCTCCTCATTATCAACCAAATGGGATGCGAACAGGGATAACTCGACAAACTTAGCCTCGTACTGCGACACGGTCATATTATTTTTCTCTAACTTCATAAACTCCACTTCCTTCATGTGACGAATACTTTCAGGAAATTACTTGTCATTGAACAGTTCTTGGAACTTTTCCCAAGATATTTTTAGTGCGGCAGGCTGAGTACGTTTTACTGATTCCCACCAGTAATCTACTTCTTCACGTAACATGAAGGTGGAAAGGGAACTTTTTGCTCCTCGGAGCATCCCAAGACATCAAATATCTTGGTGATCTGCTTTATCCACGTCTCCGCCTTAAGTGGTTTTAGCTCTCCCAAAACTCCGGTGGTCCCAGCCTCGAATCGCTTAGCAAAGTGACCATCCGAGAGTTGCTGTTGTTTCCACGCATTTTGAATAGAGCTCTCTCACCTGATGTTGCATGAATTGCATGAAGCCTCTGAACATCCAATCGTTCATCATTTGATCGGTGTTGTTGTTTACCTGAGGATTATTATCTTTCTGTTGCACATTATCTTGGGTATTGATCGTTGGTGACTCAACAGTCTCATGTGCTTCATTGCTTATCTCGACATTTTCAGATGCCATTTTCAAACACTGCCACAAAACAAGGGTTAATTGACATACCACATATTATCCCTATAATTGACCGACCAATTAAATACCAAATAAACTTAGGTAGGTCATACTAGTGAAGGAATTCCCCGTCTCTCCCCTCCTATTTCTTATCCCACATCTCAGTCAGGGATCATATCCCTAAGCTTTGATACCAATAGTAACGCCCCCAAAATAGGTATACATCACCCATCTTGGGTCACCAAATACATGGTAGCGAATACAAATACAAACTTAATTATACAACATGAGCTGAGAGTTTTTACACGAATATTGTCTTCTAGACAATATCCAAACTCAAATGGAGTCCTCATTACATTTATTGTCACACTATTTTATAGAATAGTGAGGACTACTATAACACCATCTCGGACCTTCACTCCATTCCCCGACTAGTTCCGGCTACGTTCTCATTTCCTAAAGTGAACAATGGAAGTAAAAGGGTGAGCTCAACTAGTCCAGTAAGAAATATTATGACTAAGATAATGTAGAATAAGTTATCATTTGCCTTCGACAATGTTAAACTGATAGAATATAATAGACAACAAGTTTAACTGCAGTGGAACAAGCAATTTATTAGAAGAGTCAAGTAGAGCATGAAATCTACTATCTTCTATGATTTAAAAAGTTTATCATTAACATTATCGCTGGGACTCAGCTTAATAAATAAATCACATCATCGAATCATCCCTGCACTACGGGCCAAAGAATATTCGTGTAATCATCAATGGTCATGATCATACTGAATTATCCCTGGTCATAATCATACCAATCAACAATCCATCTATGCACGTAAGCCAAAGATGACTTTAATCACAATATAAGCATGAGGATGATGACAATGATATAAGAATTCAATTAAAAGAAAGCAAATGATAAATTTTTAAAGATTTATAATTTAATTTATCCAGAATTCAATAATGTCAAAATTGTCAACATGATACTGCTTTGTGGAGTAAAATTTAAGCATAATATCCATGTATCAAAAATAATTTAGAAAGAAAAGAAATAAATTTTTCGGTTGTGAATAGTAATTCGGGAATAGTACCCCGTGAATAGTACCCCAACATGAAAAATGCCCCGAATACCCGAGTGAATAATATTTGAGTGAATATTAATTGGGTGAATAGTAACCCATGAATAGTAACTCATGAATAGTACCCCGGCAAGAAAAGTGCCCCGAATACCCGAGTAAATAATATTCTAGTGAATAGTAACCCGTGAATAATACCCCAGGTGAAAATATTGATATTTAATAAGAAAGTTCATATCAATATTTCAATGAAACGATACTAGATGAAGCACAAAACTCAAGGATATTCCACTAATTTTAAGGATTATAGAAGCAATACTTACCATAGTAAGTTTAGATTTAAGAATATGAAAAGAAATAACATACGAAACTGCAACTGGATTTTCACCTATCATACGGTACGTAATCCACGTAGACAGGTTATTCCGACATACTAAAGGATGAATACGAAAAATAGTATTCCTTATGAATACGAAATAAATAATACCCCTTACCTTAGTAGAAGGCTGGATACTACAATAGTGAAGTAGCATAATACTCTTCTTCTTGCTCTCTATAGTTTCTCTCTCTATTGTGTCTCTTGTGAATCTCAGTGAATTGGTGAGAATGAAAGAAGAATTAAGCTTCTATTTATAGGAGAATGGACTAAATAGTATCTGATTCATGAATGGTCCAGATTAATTTACTATTAAAACGGACGATTCATATTGATTACTATTAAAACCACAACCGACGGTCCAGATTGATTTATTTTTAAAACCACCACAGACAGTCCAGATTGATTTACTATTAAAACCACCATCAATGGTCCAGATTGATTAACTATTAAAACCACCATCAATGGTCCAGATTAGTTATCTATTAAAACCACCATCGACGGTCCATAAAATTAGTAAATCTTCCCATGGAATACTAAGTCAAACTTACAACAAACGCCTCATAACAATCCCTATATTTATATCAAAAATTGAATAAATATTTACCATAAACACATTTTTAATCTATTAAAAATTATTCATCATTAATATTATAACTCACAATATTTAACAACCAGATCATTCCCAAGAAAGAAGGGGCTTTTGTAAGACCCCAACTTTTATGAATAAAGTTGAATTTTTCTATAATTGTCATTTTTGAATATTAAAGTGTAAATTTGTTATAATGTTATAGTTATGGGTAATATTTATAAATTTTGCAAAGTAAGCAAGTTGTTATATAATATTCGATTGGTCAGGGAATATTCTTTTTGTCGGGGAATATTCGTACGATGACATAATCATTGATAGACCCCACAACAGAATTATTGTCGGAGTTAGAAAATGACAAAATTATCTTTTTATAAAAATAACTATGTAAAGTTTTACCGTTAATCGCTGAAATACCCGATGATAAAGTAAAAGAATATCTGGTGGTTGCATAATAGCACACGGTATTAATTATTGATGCTTACGTAAGAAGTCACTCCGCTTTTGTTCAATTATTGCTACAAAGAATTGTTGTATAAGATCTCACATTATTTGATTCAATTATTGTCTATATTTTATATATTATTAAATCAATAATTGAGACGATACAGTTATTCATATTATTATTTGCAATATTGATGATGTCTAGAAAGTTCTGTCGAGGAGAGGTTTGGTCACCTAATTGCGCGCCAATAGGGATAAATCCTGATTAGAAAGCCCCCTATTTCCTGGGAATGATCTGGATGTTAAATATTGTGAGTTATAATATTAATGATGTTGAAAGATTAAATATGTGTTGATTGAAGATAAAATGATTTGTGGTAATATTTATTCAATCTTTGATATAAATAAGAAGTATGTTATGAGACATTTTTGGTAAGTTTGGTTATTCTATGGGGGCCCATATGTCATCATCTAAGAGTCACTTTCACCAGTAGTAATTGTCATTACCAGACGTCAAACCACTTGTCATTTTATATTCCAGGCGTCGAACCACTTGCCATTTTATATTACAGGCGTCGAACCAATTGTCGTTTCACATTACAGGCGTCGAACCAATTGTCGTTTCACATTACAGGCATCGAACCAGTTGTCGTTTCACATTACAGACGTCAAACCACTTGTTGTTTCACATTACAGGCGTCAAACCACTTTTCTTTTCACATCACCAGTCGTCAAGCCACTTGCCTTTTCACATTGCAAGAGCTAAACTAGAAATCTTCTATAAATAGAAGCCTATTTCTTCATTATTTTTCACCAATTCATTCAAGCTATAGAGAGAGAAAGTATAGAGAGGATAAGAGAGAAAGAAGAAGAATATTCTGCTACTACACTATTGCAGTATCCAATCTCCTACTAAGATAAGGGGTATTATTTCTTTCGTATTCATGAAGAGAGTTATCTCTTTCAATACTCATAAGGGTTGTTATTCCATTCTTTATCATTCTGTTAGAATAACCTGTCTACGTGGACTACCTCATGCATGGTGAAATCCTGTTGTTATTCCATTCTTTATCATTCTGTTGGAATAACCTGTCTACGCGAACTACCGTATGCATGGTGAAATCTTGTTGTTATTCCATTCTTTATTATTCTATGGGAATAACCTGTCTACGCAGACTACTGCATGCCTAGTGAATAACCCTTCGCATTCATTTGGTATTAAATTATGGAAAGGATCTGTCTACGCGGACTATCGCATGACAGTTGAAAATCTATTTGCAGTTTCATATATTGTTCATTTCAGATTCCTAACTCTAAACTTACTATGGTAAGTATTGCTTCTATAATTCCTGAAATGATCAGAAATTCTTTGATATTTGCGCTTCATCCAGTATCTTTTCATGGAAATATTATTCTGAGCAGTCTTGATAAGTTTTAACCTTTTCATACCGGGGTACTATTCATGACAAAAATTGATTTCTTTTATGTCCAAATCATTTTTGATACGATATTATTCTTGAATTTTACTCCACAAAGCAAAGATCATGTCGATAATTTGGACTTTATTGAATTCTTATATCATTGTCATCATCCTCATGTTTATATGGTTATGAAAGTCATCTTTGGTCTGTGAAAGGCATAGATGGACTGTTGATTGGTATGGTTATGACCAGAATCATTTAAGATAATCATGACATGTAATGTTACAAATGATGTGATAAAAGTCCTCATTGGCTCTGTAGAAGGCATTGATGGACAATTGTTGAGATGAATATGACCAATTGTGATAATAATGAATATCCTCGCACGTAGTGCATGGATAATTTAGTGATGTGGATTATTTATTGTCGAGTCTCAAATGATAAAATTGATGATAAACCTTTTAAATCATAGAAGATAGTAGATATCATGCTCTACTTGACTCTTCTAATGGATCGCTTGTTCCACCGCAGCTTAAACTTGATGTTTATTATATTTTATAAGTTTAACATCATCAAGGCTAACAATAATTTATTCTCGCATTATCTTAGTCATAATATTTCTTACTGGGCTAGTTGAGCTCACCCCTTTGCTTTCATTGTTCTCTTCAGAAAATGAGAATATAGATGGGACTAGTCGGGGAACAGAGTGACGGTCCAGATGTTTGCATTAGTAGTCCTCACTATTCTGTGAAATAGTGTGATAATAAATGTATTGAGGACTTATTTTGAGTTTGAATATTGTCTAGAAGATAGTATTTGTATTAAAACTCACAACTCATGCTGTATATATAAGTTTGTATTTGTATTCTATACCATATATTTGGCGACTCATAATGGGTGATGTATACCTATTTTGGGGGCGTCACAGTTGGTATCAAAGCTTAGGGATATGATCCCTGACTAAGATGTGAGACTAGACCTAGGAGGGGAGAGGTGAGTAATTCCTTCGCTAGTATAACCTACCTAAGCTTATTTGTTATTTAATTGGTCGGTTAGAGTATAGGGATAATATGTGGCATGTCAATCAACCCTTGTTTTGTGGCAGTGTTTGAAAATGACATCCGAGAATGTTGAGATAAGCAATGGAGCACATGAGACTGTTGAGTCACCAACGATCAATACCCAGGATAATGTGCATCAAGAAGGCAATAATCCTCAGGTAAACAACAATACCGATCAAATGACGAACGATGGGATGTTCAGAAGCTTTATGCAATTCATGCAACATCAGGCGAGAGCGGCTCCTTTCCAAAATGCAGATGGAAACACTGACAACTCTCGAACGGTCACCGCTAAGCAATTCAAGGAACTGGGACCACCGGAGTTTATTGGAGAGCCAAAACCACTAAAGGCGGAGACATGGATAAAGTAGATCACAAAGATATTTGATGTCGTGGGATGCTCCGAGGAGCAAAAGGTTCCCTTTGCCACCTTCATGTTGAGAGGAGAGGCAGATTACTGGTGTAAATCTGTAAAGCGTACTCAACCTGCCGCACTAAAGATGACTTGGGATAAGTTCCAAGAACTATTCAACGACAAGTACTTTCCCGAAAGTATTCGTCACATGAAAGAGGTAGAGTTCATTAAACTGGAGCAAAAGAACATGACCATGTCGCAAAGACGGGCCAAGTTTTTCGAAGTTATCCGGTTCAGGTCCCACTTAGTTGATAACGAGGAGAGAATGACGCGGATGTTTCTAAGAGGTTTGAAACCTGAGATAAGTCAATACCTTATCTCTCACAAACTGTGTTTGTATTCTGATTATGTAAATAGGGCTCAGTTATTGTAGCGCGATAATGAGTCAACCCAACCAAGAGAGAGCAGCCGACAAGTCGATAATACCAGTGGTAGTAGTCATCGAAGCGGTGACAACAAGCGTGGAGGAAATCAACATGCCAGAAATGGTAACCACTTTGGTGGTAATCATGGCCAAGATAATAGAAGTGGAAATTTCAAAAAGAGGAGATTTAATAATGATGGAAAGACGTCAGCACCAACACCTATTTTTAAGGAAGGTGAACGACCGCCGGACGTATATTACAAATGCGGAGGGGAGGGACACATCAGTCCAAACTGTACGCAGCAGTCCAAAGCATGTTACAATTATGAAAAAGAAGGTCACCTAGCCCAATTTTGTCGTGCACCAAAGTCAAGTCCAGCTGGGATGGAGGCATCAAAAGGAGTCCCAGACAAGACAAAACCGGTAGTTCAAGAGAGAGCGTTTATCGTAACCTCCCAAAAAGCGAAGAATCCGAACAAGGTGATCATGGGTAAGCTAATCATAAACTCTAGCGAAGTTTATACCTTATTTGATACCGGTTCTACCCATTCTTTTATTTCTCCTACTTACGCTCAACGTTTAAATTTGACTCCGGAGAAATTAGACTTTGACTTATCTGTTGAAACTCCGTTGGGGGAAACCTTTATTACATCCACGGTTTATAAGTCTTGTTTGATTCAAATCGGCAACCTCACGTTACCTGTCGATCTTATCTCTTTGAAAATACTTACATTCGATGTGATTTTGGGGATTGATTGGTTAACCACTCATCATACTAAAATTGATTATTTTCGTAAGGTTGTTAGCTTTCATATTCCTAACCAACCTATTATGTGAATTCAAGAAACCAAACCATTAAATTCAATCACTGTCATCTCATGCCATAAAGCTATTCGTTTATTGAAAAACGGATGTCAAGCTATCTTAGCTCATGTCACGGATTTAAACAAAATACGTCAGTCTTGAATGATATTTCAATTGTTAATAAATTTCCTGACATATTCCCTGAAGAACTTCCTGGCCTACCCCCAGAGCGTGAAATTGAGTTTGGTATAGACCTTGAACCTGGTACAAAACCCATTTCCAAAGCCGCATATCAAATGGCTCCTATTAAACTTCAGGAGTTAAAAACTCAAATGCAGGAGTTGTTAGACATCAGTTTCATTCGTCCTAGTATGTCTTCTTGGGGTGCTCCTGTTCTATTCATAAAGAAGAAAGATGGGAGTATGCGACTTTGTATTGATTATCGGGAGTTGAATCACGTCACCATCAAAAATAGGTACCAATTGCCTCGTATTGATGACATGTTTGACCAGTTGCAAGGCACCAAATTCTTTTCAAAAATCGATCTTCGTTCCGGATATCATCAGTTGAATATTAAAACAGATGACATTCCAAAGACTGCTTTCAGAACTCGGTACGGGCATTATGAATTCCTAGTTATGTCTTTTGGATTGACTAATGCTCCTGCTGCCTTCATGGAATTGATGAACCGAGTATTCAAGGAATATTTGGATCATTTTGTGGTTATCTATATTGATGACATCCTCATTTACTCCAAAAGTCATGAAGATCATGAGCAACACTTGAGGCTGATACTCCAAAAGCTCCGTGAAAATAAGCTTTATGCCAAGTTGAAGAAATGCGAGTTCTGGCTTGAGGAGGAAGCATTTCTTGGGTACGTGATATCAAGTCACTTATATATCTCATTGACCCAAAGCAAAGATTGAAGCAATACAAAGTCGAGAGAAACCTAAATCAATGATCAAAGACGTAGCTTTTCTCGAATTTAGTTGGTTATTATCGAGATTCGTAGAAGGGTTTTCTTGAATCGCTACTCCATTAACTCACCGAATTTCGGAAAGATACAAAATTCTTATTGAAGCGAGGAATGTGAGAAGAGTTTTCAAGAACTCAAGAGGAGACTCATTTCAACACTGCTCGACAATACCATTTGGCCTTGAGGATTTGTCATCTATAGTGATGCTTCTTCGCAAAGGGTTAGGATGTGTTCTCATGCAATATGTGAAAGTCATAGCACATGACTCTTTAATAACTCAAAGAATATGAGAGGAATTATCCTACTCATGATCTAGAGTCAAGCAATCATTTTCGCACTTAAAATCTGGAGGCATTACCTGTATGGGGAGAAGGTGGAGATCTTTATGGATCATAAAAGCCTCAAATATTTATTCACCCAAAAGGAACTCAATATGCGGCAACGACGTTGGCTTGAATTATTGAAAGATTATGATCATACCATTCAATACAACCCTGGAAAAGCAAACGGGGTAGCTGACGCATTGAGTAGAAGATCATATGCAGGTACGAGTGCATTATTGTCAATGCAAAGGCCCATTTTTTGTATGACTTACAAAGGATGGAGATAGAGTTAAAGACTCCATGGACTCACGTGATGATGGCAAACATACGAGTAGAACCAACCTTAATCGATAAAGTTAAAGTTGCTCAAGCTTCAGACCTGGAGCTGATGCGCATGAAGAAGAAAGTGCAAGAAGGTCCTATTCCAGAAGCAAGAATAGGTGAAGAAGGAATACTTAGAGTCAACTCCAGACTTTGTGTTCCTAACGACTCTGATTTGAAGTATAAGATCATGATGGAGGCGCACAACACACCGTTTGCAATCCATCCTGGGAGTACCAAAATGTATCATGATCTTTAACATACATTTTGGTGGAGCAATATGAAAAGAGAGATAGCGGAGTTTATCTCAAGGTGTTTAACTTGTCAACGAGTCAAGGCGGAGCATCAATTGCCAAAAGGTCCATTGCAACCACTTGAAATTCCAGAATGGAAGTGCATGGGAACACATTACCATGGATTTCGTTACTGGTCTTCCCAAGGTTTCTCAAGGAATTGATGCAATTTGGGTCATTGTTGATAGATTGACCAAATCTGCTCATTTCTTACCTATACGAGAAACTTATTCACTTGAACGTCTTGCTCGTATGTACATAAACAAGATTGTAAGACTGCATGGTATGCCAGTATCCATAGTTTTTAATCGAGACCCAAGATTAACTTCACGATTTTGGGTTAGTTTGCAAAAAGCCATGGGCACGGATTTACGATTTAATTAGGCATATCATCCTCAAACTGATGGACAGTCGGAGAGGAATATTCAAACTCTTGAGGATCTATTAAGACTCTGTGTCCTTGACTTCAAAGAAAGTGTGTAATAACCCAATATTTTTAATAAGAAATTTTGCAAATAAATTATATATATATATATATAGGTGGGAATATGTGCAAAGTAAAGTATATGTATGTATGTGATAAATAAAATTATTTATTACATGATTAATTATAAATAAATTATTTTAAGAATTATTGATCATTTTAGATTATATTTTATAATAAATTTATGTTGTCATAAAAATATTTATTATTTATTTTCCATAAAAATATGATTATTGTATATATAATATGGATATTATGATATGTATTTATTATATTAATTAAGTTGATTAATAATGGTATCTATGAAGGTTATGTCAGATATGAATTCAAAACCCTAAGTCTGGATTTTGAATAAGGAATGAGAATAATAATATAATATTATTTATATTTCAGTAATATAGACATGCCTGATATGTGTGTAATGTCAATGTGTGGAATAGTTATAGTAAAACAGTACAAAATCCTAGCATTACTGATAAACTATAGTACAGAGTCAACTATGACTGTAAGGTTTGTTAAGTTATGTGTTATGTAATTAATGACCATTATTATATTTAATGTTAATTAGGTAAACCCTAATTAATATTTAGAAACCCTAATTACTAAATTAGAACCCTAATTGCTAAGTTATAAACTCTAATTATTAATTTAGCACGCTTAATAGTAATTAGTAGATTATAGAGTCTAATTTGCAAGTCTAAAGTGATTAGAAAACTTAATTTAATTTAGGAACCCTAATTCACCTTTTTAGAAGCTTGGATTTCTATTTTTGCCCTTAATACACAATCCTAGATTTAGAGCTTAAGAAACCTTAGGGTTAAACCCTAAGGATCAAACCCTAAGGGTTAGAAATGAATTGACAACCTTGCCACAAAAAGTAAAAGCCAAATGACATAATTGCCCTTTTTATTATTTTAATAAGGTGGAGTGTAGATCTGACCCTAGTAAGGAGTTGGTGACCAACTCTAGCTAACCATGTGGTCTAGTAGTAAGCTTTAATCATTCAAAATTTGATCAGTCATAGCATTACACCATATTATATATAGATTATGATAGAGAGAATGTCATATTCAAGCCTCATTTGATCACAACACTAAACCAAAACTCTCTCAACTCCAAACCTTCGAATTATAGAGTTGGACCAGTCCCTAATCAAGCCCCACTAACACTTATAGCAGATCAGAAGTCAGATTCAAGATCTTGTTCAAGAAAAGTAAACCCTAAGCCAAGAAATTTTAATCATGTATGATATGTTAGATTTGACGTATGAATGTTTAAATATGTTATATAAGGTGTGAATCAGTGATCTGGGTTGCTAGATGTTAGATCCATAACATCTAGAGGCTCGGATTTAAAGTTTTACAAAATCTGGAAAAAGTTCAAACTGTGGTCTGACAACGAATGTCAATGGCCACCAATCTTTCTCTGTTATATGTTTTTATTGTTTAAAGCTTTGATTATGTAGTCTGTTATGTGATCTTTGATCTGGATAAAGAATCAAGTTTAGATCTGGTCTAGATTGCATGATATTGTTGGTCAAAGGTCGTTGACCGACCATAACTGGGCCATTTCTGGGCAACCCAGAAAATATAAGATTGTGTCTGACAAGTTTTTATGGCTCTAGATCTGACAAGTGTGTTGATGTTTTGGTTCTGTTGTTGCATCTAACTTATAGTCTGTTGTTTGGGCTACAAGATTTTAGCACTAGATCACTAAAAACTTAATCAGGTAGATCTTAGTGGCCGGTCAAACCAAGCCGGACGTTCATGAAATCCATTTCTGGGTAACCCAGAAAACACATGACCATGTCATCTGACATGATTTGACCAGCTTGAATCTAATGATTCTGTTGTTCTTATATGGATTTTATGTAATGAATATCTTCCTTGCCATGCTGGCTACACACTGAAATCACTATATCACACAAATGTTTCAAGAACAATAAGTTATAGAAGCTCAAAGTGAATAGTTGAATCTGTTCTTCATTTCAGGTTACCTGAAATGAAGAACAATGACTCTCCGATACTACTGGGAAGCCCTGATCTCATTTGTGTTATGTTGTTTGTTTATGATTGTTTCTGATACTTATAGTATTACATTAATACTACAAGAGCAAAGTCATATTACATCTAAGTTTATATGATCCGTTAGATATGCTTCGTCAAACTAGCTAAATTTCGATGAATCGACTTGATGTTTCGGGTATTGATGAAGAACACCTATAGCGATTTTTACGTCGCTTATAAAGAATTTTGCTTACAGCTTATTTTATAAAATAATTATTTTTATTAAATAATTAGTAATAAATAGTTTTTAATTATGAAAATACAAAATAAATTCCTAAAAATTATTTTAAAATCAAAAATAGTTTTTAATAATTTTAATATATTTCATAAATATTTAATATTTTGGAATATTAAAGGTATTTAATTTATTTAATTATTATATTAAATAAATTATTTAAAAATGATTTTAATACTTGAAAAATAATTTAAAATTATATTATGTTATAAAAAAATATTTTAAGTTATTTTCTATTACTTTTAATATTTTGTGATGAAATTTCATTAATTAATTAAAATTAATGATATTTAAGTTATTTAATAAATGTATTAAATAAATTATGAAAAATATAATTAATGATTTAAAATCATAGAAAAAGATTTGAAGATTATAAAAATATTTGAAGTTATAAAATATAACTTATGATATTTTATCATGAAAAATATTAATATTTTGATATTAATGATATTAGATTTATTTAATAATTATGTAAAATCCCAAATTTTACGAATAAAGATTTAAATTTCTCGAATTTTTTTTTTTGAATATTATGGTGTGGATTTAATATAATGTTATAGTTGTGGGTAATATTTATAAATTTTACAAAGTAAGCAAGTTGTTATATTATATTCGATTGGTCGGGGAATATTCTTTATGTCGGAGAATATTCGTACAACGGCACAATCATTGGTGGATCCCACAACGGAATTATTGTCGGATTGAGAAAAGAACAAAAATATTTTTATAAAAATAACTGCGGAAGTTTTACCGTTAATACTGTTGAACTACCATTAGTAGTAAAAAATACAAAGAATACGTGTGGTTGCATAGTAGCACACGGTATTAATTATTGATGCTTACGTGAGAAGTCACTCAGTTTTGTTCAATTATTGCTACATTAGTTGCTACATAGTATCTCACGTTATTTGATTTAATTATTGTTGATTGTTATATATATATATATATATATATATATATATATATATATAAGTTTTGTTTTATTAGTATTATTAATGTAATAAATTAGAAAAGTTTTTATATAAAACATAATACTTTTATAAATTTATTCTATAAATAGAATATATTATATTCTATTATGCATAGTGTTTTGCATAGTAAAATCTTTTTATATAAAATGTAATACTTTTATAAAGTTATTCTATAAATAGAATATATTATATTTTATTATGCATAGTGTTGTATAATGCTCGCATAGTGTTTTGCATAGTAAAATCTTTTTATATAAAAATGTAATACTTTTATAAAGTTATTCGTTTTATTAGATTATAAATAGAATATATTATATTTTATTTAAAAGATTTTGCTTTAAATCTAAACCGTCCGATTAAAAGTAAATCAATCTGGACCGTTCATGAATTAGTTGCTATGCAGTCCATTCTTCTATAAATAGAAGCTCATTCCTTCATTATTTCTTACGAATTCACTGAAACTCTAGAGAGAGAAACTATAGAGAGAAACAAGAAAAGTATTCTGCTACTTCACTACTTCTATATCCAGTTTCTTCTATAAGGTAAGGGATATTATTTGTTGTACTCGTAAGGGGTATTATTTTTTTCATATTCATGAAGAGAACTTCTGTTATTCCATTCTTTATTATTCATTGGAATAACTCAGTATACGCTATCTCACCCTATACTTGGTGAAATTCTTCTGTTATTCCATTATTTATTATTCTGTTGGAATAACCTGAATACGCAGGCTACCCTATATTTGGTGAAATTCTTCTGTTATTCCATTCTTTATTATTCTGTTGGAATATCCTGTATGTGCGTTTTACGCCGGACCTAGTTCCGTTATTTATTATTCTATTGGAATAACCTGTTTATGCGAAGTACCGCATGCATGGTGATTTCTGTTGTTATTTCAATCTTTATTATTCGTTGGAATATCTTGTCTGCAGGCGCTTTTACGCCGGACCGGTTCCGTTATTTATTATTACATTGGAAGAACTCATCATGCAAGCAAGTACCGCATGCATGGTGATTTCTGTTGTTATTCCATTCTTTATTATTCTATTGGAATATCTTGTCTGTGCGTTTTACGCCGGACCTAGTTCCGTTATTTATTATTCTATTGGAATAACCTGTCTATGCGAAGTACCGCATGCATGGTTATTTCTGTTGTTATTCTATTCTTTATTATTCATTGGAACATCCCGCTTCGGTGTAATTTTTCACCGACCTGGTTCCGTTATTTATTATTCATTGGAATAACCTGTCTATGCGAAGTACCGCATGCATGCTGATTTCTTTTGTTATTCCATTCTTTATTATACTTAGTTGGTTAAAGTTTTGACTTCTATACTCCATAAAATTAGTGGAATATCCTTGATATTTGCACTTCATCCAGTATCTTTTCATGGAAATATTCTTCTAAGCATTCTTGAATTTTACTCTACAAAGAAGTATCATGTTGATAATTTGGACGTTATTAGTTCCTGAAAAATTTAATTCTTGAACTTGTTTATTGAATTCTTATATCATTGTCATCATCCTCATGTTTATATTTTGTTGAAAGTCATCACGTATTCTGTAGTGCATAGATGGACTTGGTATGATTATGATCGTGGATTATTCTAAGATAATCATGACCGTAATGTTACAAATGATGTGAAAAAAGTCCTCATTGGCCCATAGTGCATTGATGGACAGTTTTTGGTATGATTATGGCTATTGATTCTCTTCGGCCAAGGGAGCAAAGATGAATTGTTTTATGGCATGATCAGGACCGTTGATGAAAACACAATTATCGTTGGCCCGTAGTTCATGGATAATTCGTGGTCGTGATACTAAATAATATCATTGGCCTATAGAGCAGGGATGATTCGATGATGTTGTTTATTTATTAAGGTGAGTCTTAGCGATAAAAGTGATGAAAAACTTTTTAAATCATAAAAGATAGTAGATTTTATTCTCTACTTGACTCTTTTAATGGATTGCTTGTTCCGCTGCAGTTAAACTTGATGTCTATTTTATTTTATCAGTTTAACATTGTTGAAGACTAATGATAATTTATTCTTACTAGGCTAGTTGAGCTCACCCTTTCCTTCACTGTTCTCTTCAGGAAATGAGAATATAGCTAGATTTAGCCTCAGGAACGGATTGACAAATCCAGATGATAACATTAGTAGTCCTCACTATTCTGTTAAATAGTGTGACAATAAATGTAATGAGGACTTATTCTGAGAGTGGATATTGTCTAGAAGATAATATTTGTATTAAAACTCACAGCTCTCTGGCGACTCAAGATGGGTGATGTATACCTATTTTTGGGGGCGTCACAAATTATATTGAATAAATTAGTTTAAAAATAATTTTAATATTAGAAAAATTATTTAAAATAAAAATAAAGAGTTTAAAGATATTCTAAGTTATAAAATATAACTTTTAATATTTTAAGATAAATTTCATTAATAATTTAACATTAACGATATTAAATTTATTTAATAATTATATTAAATAAATAGTTTTAAAATAGTTTTATTATTTTAAAAATCATTTAAAGATGATATTAATGAATTAAAAAATATTTTAAGCTATACTTAATGACTTTTAATATTTTGAGAAATAGTACATTAATATTTTAATATTAATGATAATTATTTAAAATAATTTTTAATATTTTAAAAATCATTTAAGGGTAATATTAATACTTTAAAAGTATTTTGAGTTATTATAAATAACTTTAATATTTTGGCAATGGTTTCATTAATAGTTTGATATTAATTAAATGTTAATGATAATAGAATTGTTTAATATTTAAATCATTTAATAATGATTTCGGTGTTTGAAAATTCATGATAAATTATAATAAATATTTTAAAATTATTATAAGTCATTTATAAATAATATGATTGATGTTTAAATTATCCAGGATAACCTTTAAGATACAGATTAGAGTTTTATTAACAAATAAACTCGATAATTACCTGATAAAGTCATTTTTGATTTTAGAAATGTTACCGAAATTGATCCGAACCTATATAGTTTGATTGTATAAGTGTTTGTTTGTGATTCAATGACTGTTGAATATGTGTGACAATGTGATTAGGTTATGTGCTGACTATAATAAGCAGTATTTTACGATATATTATTCTAATCAGTAAAATGATCTTATAACTGATAGGTTGTTATACAAAAGATAAGAACTAAGTTGCATATTATAAGCAGCAGACCAGGCAAGTATCCTACCTTTGCATTTTCTTTATGCAATGGACATGAGTAAGAAAGTTTTAGAATTATATTATTATTGTACTAGATTATTAATCCTATTGTTATATATGTTATATCCAATCATTGATTATCAACATGGTACTATATGGTAATTCAGATATATATATTCTGTTCGTTAATTTCTAAATATGGTTATTCAAGTGTCCCCACTTGGATAATCATTGCATTTAATCACATGATATATATATATATATATATATATACATACATATATACCTATTGATCACTAGTATGTATACAATAAGTTAAAGCTGTGACGCCCCAAAATAGGTCCACATGACCCATTCTGAGTCGCCAGATATCACTCTATAAAAATCAAATACAAACTTCATTTATACAACTGTTGAACTTTCGTGCAGAGTACGACAACAGATAAGCTGTGAGTTTTAATACAATATTGTCTCGTAGACAGTATCCAAACTCAAATTATTACAATGCCATATAAAATACAGCAGTAAATATTTTAAGACCCCAAAGAAGAACGAGAAGATTACTATCATATTCATTCTAATGAGGTGCACTTTTGACGCTTTCAAAGTCGGGTTCTCATCGTTGTTCGCCAAAATCAATTATTAAGTGACGTATAAAATACAACACACACATCTTAGGTCCTCAATATAATTATCTGTTGCATGTCATGCCATTTTATAATGTATTGAGAAACTTCGACAATCTCGGACCATCACACTATTTCCCTGTTATCCCATTTCGACCCAAGCTACACTCTTATTACACCTAAAGGAATTGTGAAGCAAATGGTGAGCACAAATAGCCCAAAGAAAGAATATCATGACTAAAGATAATTAAATTATCAATAGCTTTCATCAATAATAAATCAGAGATTTAGAACATATGGTAGATGATAAAACTTTTCAACCATAGTTGCAGCGGAACGAGCAATCCATTAGAAGAGTCAAATAGACCATCAGGTCTATTATCTTCTACATGTTAAAAGTCCACCAATAATGTTTTATCCATGTTAAGAGTCAAATAATATTTTATCCCTATAACATCATAATTGTGATTCTAAATTCCTCTTCGCACCCAGGACGAAGATAATTTTTATCACCTATCTTCACCTGAAACATCAAAAATTATGGTTATACCAAATCACAATTCCTGCTCATAATCATACTAATAAATTCATCTTTTGCACTACTACCAAAGATATTCATTAACAATTTATTCTTTGCACTACAGGCCAAAGACATACAACTGTATTTTAGAAGAGTCAAGTAGAGCATGATACCTACTATCTTTTATGAATTAAAAATCTATAATCAATATTTTATCACCGAGACTCAAATTTTAATAAATAATCCACATCATCGAATCATCCCCGCACTACTGCCAAGGATATTTATGTAATCATCAATGGTCATGATTATACCGAATAATCCTGGTTATAATCATACCAATAATCGCCCATCAATGCACTACAGCCAATGAGGACTTTTACCACATCATCTATAACATTACGGGTCATGATTATACCGAATGATCCTCGGTCATAATCATACCAATAAAGCAGTTCATCTATGCAACATAAGCCAAAGATACTCATCAATCAATAGTTCATATTTGCACGTAAGCCAAAAATATACAACTGTAAAACCAATAATCAATAGTCCATCTTTGCACGTAAGCCGAAGATGACTTTCATCATAATATAAGCATGAGGATGATGACAATGATATAAGCATTAATCAAACGAAAATAAGGATAAATATTAAAGATTTTAAATTTATCCAAATATTAACAATCACTTAATAAACTCATAATCTAATATTATAACAATATTTTAATCACTTCTTAAACTTATAAACAATTTATTTTAATTGTTTACACTTTACCAAATAATGCATTTAATCATTCAAAAATGCCATACTCATAAGATTTCATCACCAATGATCAAATCCCTCATCAAAAATCTGCATATACCCTATATAGGATTCCCAAGCCATAAAATCCTATTTTTCAATTTTGTTACTTCACATTTAATTCATTTACTCATAACTAGTTCATTTTCATTAAAAATACCAAATCAGTCCCAAAAATATTTCTTTTCTGGGATTTAACAGAATATAGTCTCATATTGAACATATATTTTTCTCGAAATTTTTAAAATTCATTTACTATTTTTTATATGGCCAAAACTGCCAAAATTTCTGAAATTTACAGGGTATACTCCTGTTATATACATGTACTCCCAATAAAAATTTCGCCAATTTTTGAGTTAACCACAAGGAGTTATAAGGGTTTACTTTTAAAATAGTCTTTTTCTATAAAATCCATAACTCTTAATCTATACATCCAAAAATCGCCATCTTTGGACACAATATAGAAAACTCATCAAATTATCATTTCAAATTTTTTCAGAATTTTTGAGGGTCAGAAATTACGAAACTGCAAATAGATTTTCATCCGCCATGCGGTAATCCACGTAGACAAATCATTTCCAAAATATAGTAAGGAATGAATACGAAGGATCATTCATCGTGCATGCGGTAGTCCACATAGACAGGTTATTCCAACAGAATAATAAAGAATGGAATAACAGAAGAATTCACCATGCATGCGATAAACCTTGCTGCATGTGTTATTCCCAATGTAATAATAAAGAATGGAACCAGTCATACGTAATCCGCATGCATGTGATATTCCAATGTAATAATAAAGAATGGAACCAGGCCATGCGTAATCCGCACAGAAAAGATATTCCAACAGAATAATAAAGAATGGGATAACAACAAAATTCACCAGGCATGCGATAGACTGCACAGACAGGTTATTCCAATAGAATAATAAATAATGGAATCAGGTCATGCGTATTCCGCACAGACAAGATATTCTAACATAATAATAAAGAATGGAATAACAACAGAATTCACTAGGCATGCGACGATAGATCAAGACACATGCATGTGTTATTCCAATGTAATAATAAAGAATGGAACTAGGTCACGCGAATCCGCATGCATGTGATATTCCAACATAATAATAAAGAATGGAATAATGTAAGAATTTCACCACGATACTAGTAGATCAGGTATACAAAAGTTATTCCAATGTAATAATAAGGAATGGAATAACAATAGCTCTCTTCATGAATACTAAAAGAAATAATACCCCTTTACTATAATAATAATATCCCTTACCTCGTAAGAAGACCTGGATACCGGAATAGTGAGGTAGTGTATTTCTTCTTCTCTCTCTCTATAATTTCTCTCTATAATAATTGCTTCTATAGCTTTAGTGAATTGGTGAGAAATGAAGGAAGAATGAACTTTTATTTATAGGAAAATATAGTTTCAATAATTGTACATTTTGGGGCTCAAAATATTACAGTATAATACCTTCCTCTTTTTCTTTAATTTTAATTTAGTCCTGCAAGTATTATCAAACTTGCACCACCTCCCCTAATAGTAAATAATGTGAATCAATAGTTCAATCATGTGAATCAATAGTTATAATCATGTGAAAATACGAATTATAGTATAGTACCTCCATCTATACCTCCATTTTTAACTTAGTCATGCAAGTATTATCAATCTTACACCACCTCCCCTAATAGTACAAGGATGTGAATCAATAGTACACACATGTGAACAAATAGTTATTGTGACGCCCCTAAAATAGGTCCATTCCATCCAACCCATTCTGAGTCTCCAAATACATGGTACAGAAGTAACTACAACATCATTAATACAATTGTCGTGTAAAATACGACAACACAAATACTGTGAGTTTAAATACAAATATTGTCTTCTAGAAAATATCCACACGCAGATAAAGTCCTCATTACAATTATTGATGCACTATTTTACAAAATAGTGAGGACTACTAAAACAACTATCTTGAATCATCACTCCATACCCCGGCTAGTCCCTGCTAAATTCTCACCTCCTGAGAAGAAAAATGGAACAAAAAGGAAAAGGGTGAGCTCAACTAGCCCAGTAAAGAATATTATGGCTAAGATAATATACAACAAATTATCCTTAGTCTTCAACAGGGAAAAATCTAATAGAATACAGTAGACAATAAGTTTTAGATCAACAACTGCAGTAGAAACAACAATTCAGTATAAGAGTTAAGTAGAGAATGAAATCTACTATCATCCATGAATTTAAAAGTCCATCATCAATATTTTATCCCTGTAACATCAATCAATATACATCTTGCATCAAATATTCATCTTTGCAATATGGGCCAAAGATATTCATTTCAGTATCACTAGTTGGTCATGTTCATCTCAACACTGCTCATCTTCGCTTCTACGGCCAAAGATATTCATCAGTAATCATTCATCTTTACTATGTGCCAAAGATATTCATCAAGTATCACCATTAAGGACCGAGGATGATGAAAACATTTTAGAGAACGAATCCATGAGAGATGTAAGGACAAATATTAGGGATTCAGTATTTCGGTTTATCCAAATTTAATAATACTCCATAATAACCAAGTGTGAAGTAGAATTCAAAAATAAAGATCAAAACATGGATACAATCAAAGATAGTAACCACAAAAGACATCTGGGACGAAAAAGAGAAAATTTCATTTTTCGGTGAATAGTGTCGTATTCGTGAATAGTGTCGTATACGTGGATAGTGCCGTATACATGAATAGTAACCCCAACACAAAAAAGTATAAATTCCACAATAAACTTCATAACAATATCTCAGCATAATGATATTGAAGAAAATAATATCATTTAAGAAGAAAATAATATCCCTTACCTCAAAGAAAAAAGATTTCTTGAATGAAATGCCTGGGATATGATGTTGAATGAAACTTGTACTGAATAACAACTCTCAAAGTATCTAAATACTCCCAAAATACGCTTGATAATATAGAGAGAGAAAGAGAGAAAGCTTATGTTTCTGGTGTGATTTTCAATTCTAACCTAAGCACCTATTTATAGGAAAATGCTAAGACGTCAAGCAGCATTTTGACTGCCACCGATGGCTTTACCTGCTACTATTGCCACCCACCACATTTGAAATAAAATTCAGCACATTTCTTCACCAACCATAAGTGGGGCCCACCAATTCTAGAATATTCCACCAAAATGATAAATTTAAAAACTTTAATAATTTCTAAACCAGTCACCTCTTAAAATTCATAACAACTCATACGTTCATTTTTAACGGTTCAAAATTTGTGGACATATACTCAACTTATATATGTATAACATATCCAAAAATCACAACGATCCAACGGTCGGATCAAAATTTATGACTCACACAATATATCTCAAGAACACTGATTTAATTTTTAATACCTTCATTCCGACAAAAATACAGATACACACCTCAGCATTAATTCCTTCATTTACAACCACATAAAATATATCCATCATTTATATCCACATAAAATAAATATTTCCTTATCATATAAATCAATAAATAATTATTCACAAATAATATTATGTAATCACAATTATGACAACCAGCCGCTCCCAAGAAAGATGGGGCTTTCGATAAGGATTTCTCTCATCGACGCCAAGAATTAGGTGACCAAACCTCTCCTTGATGTAACTTTCTAGACATTGTTAATAATGTTATCTAATAATATTATTCAAATAATATGAATTATTGATCCGATAATGGGAAATATCGTGCAAAGTTGACAATTATTGAAACAACAATAATATAAAATATCAACTCAAAGAATTATTGAACTAATAAAATAAAATATTGAACAAGAATTATCGTAATAATTATTGAGTAGTGCCTTTTCACGTAAGAATCAATAATTCCAAAAATATTATGCAATACCGCAAAGCTATCAGGCAAACCACGCCAGACATCAGATTTTAACCACGGGTATTCCAACAAAGTGTTAATGGTAACAACTATGTCTTTATTTATAAAAACTCAAACTTGTCATTTTCTTCATCCGACAGTTATTACATTATGAGGCTCACGAATGGTCTGGCACCACATACTTAATATTCCCCGACAACAAGAATATTCCACGACCAAACAAATATTCCCCGATAAAAATGAATATTTTATAACCACTTGCTTATTTTGTAAAATTTGCACATTTCACCCATAACCAAAGTATTATATCAAATTAACTTCTTATTATTTCAAGATAATAAATAAAGAAAATTAAATTTATTCATAATAAGTTGGGGTCTCACAGTTATAATCATGTGAATTAATAGCAATTAATTGCTCATTTATCCAATTAATTATCCGATTGGTCAGTATAACTTCCAGACATCAATTAATATCGAAATAAATGTCGATTTCCACTAATACTAATAATTCCAACACAATGGAACTATTTTTATCAAAAATTTTATTTTTGAAATTTCAAAGTTTGACTTTTTCTAAAAGTCACCATTTGTTGACTTTTTTGATCAAAAAGTCAACCTCGTAAAAATTTTGTGTTGATAGCCTATTTTACTAATTTCATCGCTAGGACTCAAATATCACGTCCACCTCTCCAAATTCAACTCCAACTCAAATTTGATTTTTAATAACATTTATTCATTATTATTATAATTCGCAATATTTAACAACCGTGTCGCTCCTGTGAAAGCAGGAGGCATTCCGATAAGGATTTCTATCAAGCGCCGCAATTAGGTGACCAAACCTCTCTTTGACAAAACTTCTGAGACATTGTCAATATTACAAATAATAATATGAATAACTTTGTCGTCTCAATTATCGATTTAATAATATAACATATTACGCAGATGATAATGTGACAATAATTGAATCAATAATATAAGAGATATGATGCGTTAATTTATCGCCGTAATAATTGAGTATAATCGAAAGTGACTTTTCACGTAAGCATCAATAATCAATACCGTAAAGCTATTACGCAACCACGCCAGACATCAGATTTTTTTACTACCGGTAATTCAACAGCTTTTAACAGAACACTTTCGCCGTAGTTATTTTTATAAAATGATAATTCCGCTGCTTTTCTAACTACGATAATACTTCATTCAGGGGTTCACCAATGATTGTGCCATCATACCTAATATTCCTTGTTAAAACGAATATTTTCCGACCAATCGAATATTATATAACCACTTGCTTACTTTGCAAAAAAATTCAAATATCACCCTTAACTTTAACCTTTATCAATTTAACCATTTACTTTATAGAATAATTATAAGAAAATTGAATACTTTCATTTCATAAAATTCGGGGTCTCACAAAAGCCGTCTAAGCTATTTGACCAGCTAGACACAGATTTAGAAATATTGTTGAATATGATAAAACCTTTTTGTATCCAATCAAATTATTTTGGTTCGGATTCCCGACTAAGTATGAACATCCCGAATATGATAAAACTTTTATACGCCCAAGGCGGACAGAGTGAACGATAATATCATTCTTGCATGTAGTATTGATCAATACAGGGCATAACGGGCTGATCACTTCCTCGCGTTCAGAAAAGTTACGACGTTTGCATTAGATGAAGTTCTGCTAAACCTATTTGAAAATTGAAAACAATGTTCATAGTATGTCACCTTAACCCTATTTATATTCAGTACGTAGTTTCAAAAATTTGATAGAGAGTTATTATGTTATTATTATCGGTTCAGATTACTTCACAACTTTTGATTTGTTGTAGAAGGGTAGTACAAAGAAAACATGTAATCCTTTCAGCTAATATTTATAATTTTTATTACTTGTTGGGCACTCAAATGCTCATTCTTTCTTAAATTAAATGTTTTCAGTTAAGTATGACCAACCAGAGGGCTCTACCAGGAACAAAGGGAAAGGAAAGCTGTCAGAATAAGATGATGATATCTATTATCTATTATGTAATGAAATATTTTAAGGTAGGGTACCTGGGATTTAGATAACTTTGATATGTAAATTAATTTTGATATTTATGACAAAATTATTATTATTCCGCTCATAGAAATGGTATCGTGAAGCACCGAGTTCGGGTTTTAAGTACCCGAATTTGGGGGCGTCACAGGTTGGTATCAGAGCTTTAGGGTTAGAAACCATAGGTGGGGATAGACCTTAGGCTATAACCTTAGAGCAGAGGAAAACGTTGAAAGTACAAATAACTCATATAGAGTTTAAAAAGAGATGAATCGAATAAATTCATCGTCAAACAAAATAAAAGATGACTTATATAAAACTATTATTTGCTGTGTGTATACGCTATATGCTAATCAGGATAATTTATGTGTGTAGATATCAGCACGAAAAGGATTAGGATACCCTAAGATCGTAAAAAAGGAGCCAATCTCCATAACCAAGCCAATATCAAAGCCAATAGCTGAAATAGAGGCTCACGTTGAAGATAACCTTGATGAGGTAATCATTTTAGAAAATATAGTACCGGACCCAGAAATGGTGGAACTAACATATAGTGATTCGGACACCGAAGTTAGAGCTGAACAAGCATCAACCGAAGTACAGAATCTGAGGAACAAGGTTTCTTCTCTGGAAAAGCTATGGGAAATAGAAAAGCTGTTGAATAGTCAGTTGCGAAAAGCCTTACTAGAAACAATGGAAGAACAAGATAAGCTTAAAATCCGAATTGATCAAATGGGAGCCACAAGCAACATATCGTGTGCAGCTCCGAGCAAGAAGGGGAAGAGAAAGATAGAAGACCAAACTTTGGAAAATTCGATAAGAAAAAATGGAAAAAGATATATTATCTCTTTGGTTATGAAGGACATACCACTGTATTATCCCGACTATAAACCAGGTACCTATTTTATTTGTGGATTGGAAGGTCATCGGGCGAAGGGTTGTCCAGAATCAGGGAAAAGGTGTAGGAAATAGGTAGAATTAGTATTTAAGAAAGTATATTTGGTAATGTACGTGTGTATTGTAATAATCCCAACTTTGGTGTAAGTTGTGGTAGCGATTCCCGACTTTTGTGGTCATGAAGGGATATCGGACGTTTAAAGCAGTATGTGCTATGCTATGTAAAGTATTTTAAAATTGCTAAATGAATATGAATCTATGTTTGAATAAAGGAATAAGTTTGAAATATTAAAATTATACAATGAGGTTTAGATGAAGTTAATAAAATATAGATTTTTTTTTATTTAACCAGAATATGCCGCCAAAACGTCAAACTCGAAACCAAAGGGCAGAAGAATCTGTCAACAATGTTGGAGGACAACAACCAGACCTGATGCAGAATTTCGCGAACATGGTAGCTCAGGCCATGCAGAATGGAATGCCAGCAGTGGGAAATCAGCTAGACAATTGATTTGTGAACTTCAAGGATTTTAAGACCGTAGGACCGCCCGAATTTAGAGGTACCACTGACCCGATAGAAGCCCAAACTTGGGTTAAGGAAATAGAAAAAGCATTTGTAGTCGCTAGGGTAGATGAGGGCAAAAGCGATTTTTATGACTTATATGATGAAAGGGAGGCTTAATTTCGGTGGGAGGCAAATCAAGCTAGAGGTGAGAGAAGGAGTGATAGCATGGACTAGGTTTAAGACGCTATTCTTTGAGAATTATTTCTCAGCTAGTGTGCAGGCTAGGATGGAGGTGAAGTTTTTGGAATTGAAGGATGAGAACTTGATAGTTGCGGAGTATACCGTAAAGTTCAATGAATTAGCTAGGTTCGCTCCACACCAAGTGGATACGGAGGCTAGAAAGGCAAGGAGGTTTGAGCTAGGCCTAAAACCCTGGCTCTACAATAAGGTGGTGGTATTAGAGATCAATATGTTTGATGCACTCTTAGAAAAAGGCTATCATAGTTAAAGGGGGAAGTGAGGCCATGAGCCTCTACAATAAGGAGAGAAAGAATAAGGGTGAGGGAGCCGGGAAGGTAGAAACAGGTAGTGGAAGTAGGGGTGAGAAGAGAAAGTGGAACAATGTTGGGAGTGTCCAAGTCAAGCAGGAAGGTGTGAAAAAATAGGTTATGCAGTGTAAGAATTGTGGGAAGAGTCATTCAGGTGAGTGTCTTAAAGGCAAGTTTGTCTCACAAGTGTAAAGGGGAGGACATATCTCTCCTAACTGCCCCAATCCTAGGATGAGCAATGGGTGTTTTCTGTGTGGATCCATAGAGCATAAGGTGAAGGATTTTCCAAAAAGGAGAATAGATATAGGGAGCATGAATACGGGAAAAGGCAGTGGAACAATGGCGATAACGGGACCAACTGCGATGAAATCAACCGCAAGAGTCTTCAACATGACAGTTTAGGATACCGAAAGAAAATGGGGATGGAACTTGTGTATTATTCGTATGAATTATATTTTCAGATATATGATTTTTCTTAAATATAAGTAAATTATGTTATAAAGAAATTTTTGAAGGAGAAATTTGAGTTCATTAGAAATCAAATTTCAGTAGAATTAGATAGACAAGCTTTCTATTGAGTAGTTAGAAGATCGCTCGATCAAACTGATCGAGATCTACTTGAAACGATCAAGGTATGCTATTTGCCCTAAGGTCTATAGGTTTTAAAGCGGTGATTAGGGGACCTTTAATCCTTATAAAGGAGGGTGGATGTAATAACCCAATATTTTTAATAAGAAATTTTATTTAATAAATTTATATATATATATATATATATGTGGGGGGAATATGTGCAAAGTAAAGTATATGTATGTATGTGATAAATAAAATTATTTATTACATGATTAATTGTAAATAAATTCTTTTAAGAATTATTGATCATTTTAAATTATATTTTTATAATAAATTTATGTTGTAATAAAAATATTTATTATTTATTTTCCATGAAAATATGATTATTGTATATATGATATGGATATTATGATATGTATTTATTATATTAATTAAGTTGATTAATAATGGTATCTATGAAGGTTGTGTCAGATATGAATTCAAAACCATAAGTCTGGATTTTGAATAAGGAATGAGAATAATAATATAATATTATTTATATTTCAGTAATATAAACATGCCTGATATGTGTGTAATGTCAATGTGTGGAATAGTTATAGTAAAACAGTACAAAATCCTAGCATTACTGATAAACTATAGTACAAAGTCAACTATGACTGTAAGGTTTGTTAAGTTATGTGTTATGTAATTAATGACCATTATTATGTTTAATGTTAATTAGGTAAACCCTTATTCATATTTAGAAACCCTAATTACTAAATTAGAACCCTAATTGCTAAGTTATAAATTCTAATTATTAATTTAGCACGCTTAATAGTAAGTAGTAGATTATAGAGTCTAATTTGCAAGTCTAAAGTGATTATGAAACTTAATTTAATTAAGGAACCCTAATTCACCTTTTTAGAAGCTTGGATTTCCATTTTTGCCCTTAATACACAATCCTAGATTTAGAGCTTAGGAAACCTTAGGGTTAAACCCTAAGGGTCAAACCCTTATTTAGAAATAAATTGACAACCTTGCCACAAAAAGTAAAAGCTAAATGACATAATTGCCCTTTTTATTATTTTAATGAGGTGGAGTGTAGATCTAACCCTAGTAAGGAGTTGTCGACCAACTCTAGTTAGCCATGTAGTCTAGTAGTAAACTTTAATCATTCAAAATATGATCAGCCATAGCATTACACCATATTATATATAGATTATGAGAGAGAGAATGTCATATTCAAGCCTCATTTGATCACAACACTCAACCAAAACTCTCTCAAACCTTCAAATTATAGACTTGGACCAGTCCCTAATCAAGCCCCACTAACACTTATAGCAGATCAGAAGTCAGATTCAAGATCTTGTTCAAGAAAGGTAAACCCTAAGCCAAGAAAATTTAATCATGTGTGATATGTTAGATTTGATGTATGAATGTTTAAATATGTTATATAAGGTGTGAATCAGTGATCTGGGTTGCTAGATGTTAGATCCATAACATCTAGAGGCTCGAATTTGAAGTTTTATAAAATCTAGAAAAAGTTCAAACTGTGGTCTGACAACGAATGTCAGTGGCCACCAATCTTTCTCTGTTATGTGTTTTTGTTGTTTAAAGCTTTGATTATGTAGTCTGTTATGTGCTCTTTGATCTGGATAAAGAATCAGGCTTAGATCTGGTCTAGATTGCATGATATTGTTGGTCAAAGGTCGTTGACCGACCATGACCGGGCTGTCGACGTCGGGATTTTTGGTGTCCCTTTTCGTTACTTGTTCTTTGGTGTTCTCATGTTAATGTGAGATTTGTTTGAAAAAATAATTGAAAAAGGTCCGACATGTATAATGTCAACGATTAACTTTAAGAGTCGAAAGTTGGTGTATTTAACTAGTTGCACCAACGCAATCGAAAAGGTTAGCACATTGACTCAGTGATTTGACACTGTTAAACGGGTCTGTGAAACCGAGATTCATTAAGGGTTCGGGGGCTTGATTATACTGAGGGAAGGTGTTAGGCACCCCCCGACATCCATGTTACCACGGTGACCTCCACTCTTCAAAGAAATTGTTATATGAATGTGTATGTATGTGTGTGTGTGGATCAATGTGCAATTTATTTGAAAGTAGTGTGAGGCCTCGTTCGCACCTATATACACAAGGTTTGAATTTTATAGAAAAATTCAATTTTAACCAAGATATAGCAATGAAGTTTTATAAAAGAGGTTTTTCAAACCCTGTGCTCAATAGGAATTGAGACCTTTTCATACTTCCATTTTATTAAATGTTCGGCTTGTTTGCTTTTATTTTCGAGATGCGAAGCATCCTCGAGAAAATAATATACAGCAGTGCCGAACTCCTTATGGGTATGATAGCCATCCAAGGAAACTCAGACACTGTAAAATAATGTACAAGCTGCTTACAGCTAAAAATGTCCATCATGGGAACCGAATCTAGATTGAAGAGATTGAACTTGTGATCACATGATTCTAGCTCACATGATACCGCAATTTGTATGGAAAGCAGCGAGTTATATATATATATAAGTTGTAAAATATATATATATATATATATATATACAGATGGATCAACCACCACGTAAGCAACTCCATGGGGATCGGAAATGTAAATATATAAAAGCGATAAATATATATATGAACATGATCAACCGCCATAAGTAAACTCCAAAGGGACGTAAATGTAAATAAAGTCATAAAAGCGATCAATCGCCACAAGTAAACTCAGGCGAGGACAAAATGTAAATAAAGTGTAAAAGGCCACGTAAGTAGACTCGAGCCCCATGAAATGTAAATATATATATATATAAGAACGCATGCCGGATGTGAATCCGCTCATTTGATATGTCCGACGACAATTATATATATATATATATATATAAAAGCGAAAGTAAACGCATTTGGATGTAAAATCCGTGCTCATCGATATGTCCGATGATAAATTATATATAAATATATATATATATATATATATATATAAGCAATTAAACGCTCCTGATGTAAAATCCGTGCTCATCGAGACAGAGTCGACCACGGTTTATATATATAAGTATATATATATATATATATATATATAAGCAGATAAACGCCGCATCAAGTTCAGGCTCAATCGAGGCATAACTCGATAATGTTAGTCCATATATATGAAATATATACATATATTAGTATATATATATGAGATGTAAATGAAAAACCACTGATCAAGCTCGGCAAAAACACACTCACACGACTATCAACGGTACAACAAGCAGGTGTGATATATGAGAAAGAGGCTTTATAGAATGTAAGAAGGCTTACAATGGGTCGCCAAAGTAGACTTCTTAAACTTTAAATGGATAAACACTCGGCTCACGGATAAAAAAGTAGCTATATGTGAGATAACTAGTGTTTAAAGAAGAGAAAACACTCAAAAGATGTGTATGCAGAGCAAAATGGACAGGATTCCTCGCATTTTTCCTTTCTCTCTCTCCTTCAAATACGGCCCAAGCCTTGATATATATATAGACGGATGGTCGCAGTATTATTGCATGTAGCCGCAGATTGTACCGCTGGTCTGGTCGCGGTGGATCCGAGCCTCGGGTCCCCATTATCTCGTGAAGACGTGCGCCGTGGCACTATAATGTCCATCTCAAACTTGCGAACTTCAATCCGAGCATCCGAACGGTATATCTGTACTTCTTCGGATCGCAGTGTCGAGAGTTACGTAATGACATGGATTAGAGGTTATAATGGTCAAGAAGAGGTGTCTATGCCCATGGTCTTCAAGCTTCAAATTTATCAAAGTATCGCCACACGTAATAGTCACTCGGGATTGTCAATCTTCGGCTCTTGTGGGACATTGTTGTATGTATGTATGTATGAAGTGTTGAGACGACGTGCCATTTGTCGAAGGAACAAGATGATGTGTGACTCCTTGTCGGGGTTATCGCCGGCTTGAGTTGAAAGTAGACGTTGCTCAGGGTTACAGCTGAGATTGGACCACTTGTTGGTATGCTGTGATATCATCTTGTTGAGACAGTAAGATGACGTGTTGACTCCTCACTGGGGTTATTGCCGGTTTAAGCGGAAAGCAGACGTTTCTTAGGGTTACAACTGAGATTGGACTGCTTGTTTGTATGCCTCACTGTCTGTCATCTAGATTGAAGCTGATTGCATGTGTTTGCAACAAGCATTTCTGGGGTTATCGTCGGAACTACAATGGCATTCCTTGGGGTTATCACCAAAAATGGGGTTGCTACTCCCAGTGTTGTCTCTGGGACTGGAACTGAACGTCGCGGTGTTATCGCCGAGACAGGACTATCCTCTCCGGTGTTGTTGCCAGTCTTTTGATCTGCATATCTCGGGGTTATCTCCGTGATTGGAAATGACACTCCCGGTGTGTGTTCAGGATTTAAGATGATGCTCCCGGTTTGTGTTCCGGGTTGGAATTGAACTTCCGGTAGTATTCGGCATGGATGTAAGTTGTCTTTCAGGGTTATCTCCAAAAGGCAAATCTACCCTCCTGCAATGTTAGGAATAGGAGTGCAGAAAATTTCGAGTGTCTACACGGGCCATTTCTGGGCAACCCAGAAAGTATAAGATCGTGTCTAACAAGTTTTTATGGCTCTAGATCTGACAAGTGTGTTGATGTTTTGGTTCTGTTGTTGCATCTAACTTATAGTTTGTTGTTTGGGCTGCAAGATTTTGGCACTAGATCACTAAAAACTTAATCAGGTAGATCTTAGTGGCCGGTAAAACCAAGCCGGACGTTCATGAAATGCATTTCTGGGTAACCCAGAAAACACATGACCATGTCGTCTGACATGATTTGACCAGCTTGAATCTAATGATTCTGTTGTTCTTATATGGATTTTATGTAATGAATATCTTCCTTGTCATACTGGCTACACACTGAAATCACTATATCACACAAATATTTCAAGAACAATAAGTTATAGAAGCTCAAAAGTGAACAGTCGAACTGTTTTTCATTTCTGGGTAACCCAGAAATGAAGAACAGCCTCTGACAGTCAGTTGGGAAGCCCAGATCTCATTTGTGTTATGTTGTTTGTTTATGATTGTTTCTGATACTTGTAGTATTACATTAATACTACAAGAGCAAAGTCATATTACATCTAGAAGCTATATGATCTGTTAGATATGCGTCATTAAACTAGCTAGCTTCTCAGAATCGACTTGATGTTCGGGTTTGATGAAAGAACACCTATAGCGACAGTTACGCTCGCTATATAGGCGATCTTTTTGATGATTACCTTATAAAATAATTATTTTATTAAATAATTAGTAATAAATAGTTTTTAATTATGAAAATACAAAATAAATTCCTAACAATTATTTTAAAATCCAAAAATAGTTTTTAATAATTTTCATATATTTCATAAATATTTAATATTTTTGAAATATTAAAGGTATTTAATTTATTTAATTATTATATAAAATAAATTATTTAAAAATAATTTTAATACTTGAAAATTATTTAAAATTATATTATGTTATAAGAAAATATTTTAAGCTATTTTCTATGACTTTAATATTTTTTTGATGAAATTTCATTAATTAATTAAAATTAATGATATTTAATTTATTTAATAAATGTATTAAATAAATTATGAAAAATATAATTAATGATTTAAAATTATAGAAAAATGATTTAAAGATTATAAAAATATTTTAAGTTATAAAATATAACTTATGATATTTTGTCATAAAAAATATTAATATTTTGATATTAATGATATTAGATTTATTTAATAATTATATTGAATAAATTAATTTAAAAATGATTTTAATATTATAAAAATCATTTTAAATGAAAATAAAGAGTTTAAAGATATTCTAAGTTATAAAATATAACTTTTAATATTTTAAGATAAATTTCATTAATAATTTAACATTAATCTATATTAAATTTATTTAATAATTATATTAAATAAATAGATTTTAAATGGTTTTATTAATTTAAAATTATTTAAAGAGGATATAAATGAATTAAAAATATTTTATTATTTAATGGTAATTATTTAAAAATGATTTTTAATATTTTAAAAATTATTTAAGGGTAATATTAATACTTTAAAAGTATTTTGAGTTATTATAAATGACTTTAATATTTTGACAATGGTTTCATTAATAGTTTAATATTAATTAAATGTTAATGATAATAGAATTGTTTAATATTTAAATCATTTAATAATAATTCCGGTGTTTGAAAATTCATGATAAATTATATTAAATATTTTAAAATTATTATAAGTTATTTATAAATAATATGATTGATGTTTAAATTATCCAAGATAACCTTTAAGATACAGATTAGAGTTTTATTAACAAATAAACTCGATAATTACCCGATAAAGCCGTCGGTACACCGAAATGTTACCGAAATTGATCCGAACCTATATAGTTTGACTGTATAAGTGTTTATTTGTGATTCAATGACTGTTGAATATGTGTGACAATGTGATTAGGTTATGTGCTGACTGCAATAAGCAGTATTATGTGTTACGATATGTTATTCTAATCAGTAAAATGATCATATTACTGATAGGTTGTTATACAAAAGATAAGAACTAAGTTACGTTATGAGACCCCGAATTTTATGAAATGAAAGTATTCAATTTTCTTATAATTATTTTGTTATTTAGTAAATGGTTAAATTGATAAAGGGTTAAAGTTAAGGGTGATATTTGAATTTTTTTCAAAATAAGCAAGTCATTAATAAAATAACCTAGGTAGTAAAAGTAACAAAGAATGTCGCGTGGTTGCATAAGAGCACACACAGTATTGATTATTGATGCTTCTGTAAGAAGTCACTCAGATATACTCAATTATTGCTACAATAATTGCTGCATCATATCTCTCATATTATTGATTCAATTATTGTCACAGTATCATCTGCATAGTATATTATATTATTAAATCAATAATTGAGACGGCAAAGTTATTCATAATATTCTTTGTAATATTGACAATGCGTAGAAGTTCTGTCAATGAGAGGTTTGGTCACCTAATTGAGCGCTAATAGGGAGAAATCCTTATCGGAAAGCCCCCTCTTTCCTGGGAATGACCTGGTTGTTAAATAGACCTGGTTGTTAAATATTGTGAGTTATAATATTAATGATGAATAAGTTCGTGTTGATTAAAGAAGAAATTGATAGTTCCATTGTATTGGAATTATTAGTGTTAGTGGAAATCGATATTTATTTCGATATTAATTGATGTCTGGAAGTTATACTGATTAATCTGGTACTTAACCGGATAAATGAGCAATTGATTGCTATTAATTCCCATGATTATACCTATTTATTCACATATGTGTACTATTGATTCACATTCATTTACTATTAGGGAAGTTGGTGCAAGATTGATAATACTTGCATGACTAAGTTAAAAATGGAGGTATAGATGGAGGTACTATATTGTAATTCATATTTTCACATGTCTAGAACTATTGAGTCACATGATTTACTATTGATTCACATGATTTACTATTAAGGGAGGTGGTGCAAGTTTGATAATACTTGCAGGACTAAATTAAACAGGAAGAAAAAGATGAAGGTATTATACGGTAATATTTCGAGCCCCAAAATGTGCAATTATTGAAACTATATTTTTCTATAAATAGAAGCTCATTCTTCCTTCATTTCTTACAAATTCACTAAAGCTATAGAGCAATTATTATAGAGAGAAATTATAAAGAGAAAGAAGAAGAGAAGTTTGATACCTCTTTACTCCAGTATCCATTTTCTTTCTAAGGTAAGGGATATTATTATTATAGTAAAGGGTATTATTTCTTTTGTATTCATGAAGAGAGTTATTGTTATTCCATTACTTATTATTCTGTTGGAATAACCTGTATACGCAGACTACCGTATATGTGAGACCCCAGATTTTATGAATAAATATTTTTCTCGAAATATTTTTATATTATGGTGTGAATTTGATATAATATTATAGTTCAGGTAATATTTATAAATTTTGCAAAGTATGCAAGTTGTTATATTATATTCGATTAGTCGGGGAATATTCTTTGTGTTGGGAATATTCGACAACGACGGCAAGACAATCATTCATTTGGTGGACTTATAACAAAATTTATATTTTGGATTGAGAAAAACGACAAAAATATTTTTATAAAAATAACGGCGGAAGTTTTACCGTTAATACTGTTGAACCACTTTATTATTCAATTATTGCTATATTAATCGTTGCATAGTATCTCACGTTATTTGATTCAATTATTGTCAATATTTTATATATTATTAAATCAATAATTGAAATGACAGAGTTAGTAATATTATAAATTACAATATTAACGATGTCTAGAAGTTCTGCCAAGGAGAGGTTTGGTCACCTAATTGCGCGCCAATAGGGAGAAATCCTTATTGGAAAGCCCCCTCTTTCCTGGGAACGACCTGGTCGATTAATATTGTGAATTATAATAATGATGACAAATGTTGTTAAAAATATTGAAAGAATTTTTATGAGGTAGTTGTTGTAAATTTGACATATTATTTAGACCCTCATTTACCTATTTTTCAACATTATTGATAGAAAGTTATTTAAATATAATGGGACCCCTGTAATTATGACATGTTGGGGGGAGGGGAATATGTAGGGCCCATGGTTTGAAAATTGAATGGGTGGGAGGTTTTGATTTTTGGTTTATAATTGAGGGATTATTATTATTATTATTATATATATATATATATATATATATATATATATATATATATATATAATATATAATATATTTTATTTAAAAGATTTTGCTTTAAATATGGATCGTCCGATTAAAAGTAAATCAATCTGGACCGTTCATGAATTAGTTACTATGCAGTCCATTCTTCTATAAATAGAAGTTCATTCCTTCATTATTTTCTTAGGAATTCACTGAACTCTAGAGAGAAAGTTATAGAGAGAAATAAGAAGAGAAGTCTGCTAACTTTCTTTTCCTTTATCCAGTTTCTTTTACGGTAAGGGATATTACTCTTTTGTATTCAAGAAGAGAACTTCTGTTATTCCATTTCTTTATTATTCTGTTGGAATAACCTGTATACGCGGAATACCCTATACTTGGTGACATTCTTCTATTATTCTGTCTTTATTATTCCGTTGGAACATCCTCGCTCAGGTTTTACACTTGGGACCTAGTTCCGCTTTTTATTATTATTCGCATTTTATTAATATCGTTGAATATCCTCGTTGTGTTTTACACCGGACTTCGGTTCCGCCTTTTTATTATTCTCAGTATTTATTATTCGTTGGAATAACCTCGTCTATGGCTAAGTACCGCATGCATGGTGATTTCTGTTGTTATTCCATTCTTTATTATTCGTTGAACATCCGCTTCTGTGTGATTTTCACCGACTCGTTCCGTTATTATTATTATTTCGTTGAATAACTCGTCATGCAAAGTACCGCATGCATGGTGATTTTTGTTGTTATTCCATTCTTTATTATTCTGTTAGAACATCCCGTTTGTGATTTTCACCCGACCGGTTCCGTTATTATTATTCTCGTTGAATAACTCCGCCTATGGAATACCGCATGCATGGTGATTTTTTTGTTATTCCATTCCTTATTATTCTCAAATTGGTTAAAATTTTGACTTCTATACTCCATGAAATTAGTGGAATATCCTTGATATTTGCGCTTCATCCAAAGATTTTTCATGGAAATATTCTTCCGAGCATTCTTCAATTTTACTCTATAAAGCAATATCATGTTCGACAATTTAGACGTTATTAGTTCCTCGAATAACTTAATTCTTGAACTTGTTTTATTGAATTCTTATATCATTGTCATCATCCTCATGTTTATATTTTTTAAAGTCATATGCGGGCCTGTAGAGCATAGATGGACTTGGTATGATTATGACTGTGGATTATTCTATGTAATCATGACCGTAATGTTATAAATGATGTGGTAAAAGTCCTCATTGGCCCGTAGTGCATTGATGGATGATTGTTGGCATGATCACGACTATATGATGAATACACAAATATCCTTGGCCCGTAGTGCATGGAATTTGTGGTCGTGACCCTAATGAATATCCTTGGTCAGTAGTGTGGATGATGTGGATTATTTATTGTCGAGTCCCAATGATAAAAGTAATGAAAAACCTTTAAAACATAAAAGATAGTAGATTTTATTCTCTACTTGACTCTTTTAATGGATCGCTTGATCCACCGCAGCTTAAACTTGATGTCTATTGTATTTTATCGCTTTAACATTGTCGAAGACTAATGATAATTTATTCTCGCATTATCTTAGTCATAATATTTTCATCGGGCTAGTTGAGCTCACCTTTCTTTCACCGTTCTCTTCGTGAAATGAGAATGTAAATGGAACTAGTCTGGGGACGGAGTGATGGTCCAGATGATAGTGTTTAGTAGTCCTCACTATTCTATAAAAAATAGTGTGATAATAAATGTAATGAGGACTTATTTTCGAGAGAGTGGATATTGTCTAGAAGACAATATTTGTATTAAAACTCACAAAGATGTATTTTGTCGTATTTTTTATACACATCGTTGTGTATAATTAAGTTGTATTTGAATTTTGTACCATGTATTTGGCGACTCAAGATGGGTGATGTATACCTATTTTGGGGGCGCCACAATTGGTATCAAAGCTTAGGATACGATCCTCGCTAAGATGTGAGACAAGAACTAGGAGGGGGAGAGACGGGAATTTTTTTCGCTAGTATGACCTACCTAAGTTTATTTTTATTTAATTGGTTGGTCAGAGTATAAGGATAATATGTGATACGTTTATTAACCCTTGTTTTGTGGCAAGATTGAAAATGGCATCCGAGAATGTTGAGAACATCAATGGAGCATGGAGACCGCTGAGTCTCCATGATCAATAACAGGATAATGTGCATCAGAAGGCGACAATCCTCGTGCAAACAACAACACTAACCAAATGATGAACGATGGAATGTTCCGAGGCTTCATGCATTTATGCAACATCAAAGTAGAAGTGGCCTCGTCCAAAATGCAGTGGAAACACCGGCAACTCTCTGATGGTCACCGCCAAGCGCTTTAAGGAACTGGGACCACCGGAGTTCTTTGGAGAGCCAAAACCACTTAAGCGTAAACGTGATTAAACAGATCAACAAGATATTTGATGTCTTGGGATGCTCCGAGGAGCAAAAGGTTCCTTTGCCACCTTCATGTCACAGCGGCAGAGGCAGACATCGTGGGAATCAGAAACGACTCAACCCGCCAGACCGAAGATGTCTTGGGAGAAGTTCCAGAACTATTCAACGACAAGTACTTTCCCAAAAGTATTCGTCACATGAAAGAGGTAGAGTTCATCAAGTCGAGCAAAATAACATGACCGTGTCGCAAAGACGGGCCAAGTTTGCCGAGTTGTCCCGATTCAGCGCCCCATTTGGTTGATAATGAGGAGAGAATGACACTAATGTTTTTAAGAGGTTTGAAACCCGAGATACGCCAATATCTTATATCTCATAAACTATGTTTGTATTCGGATGTTGTTAATAGGGCTCGCTTATTGAGCGTGATAATGAGTCAACCCAACCAAAAGAGAAAGCAAATGACAAAATGATAATACCAAAGGAAAATAGTCATCGAAGCTGGTGACAACAAGCGTGGAGGGAATCAACAAAGCCGTAAATGGTAACCACTTTGGTGGTAATCATGGCCAAAATAATAAGAATGGACATTTCAAAAAGAAGAGATTCAACAATGATGGAAAGACGTCAACATCAAAGACTGTCGTTGTTAAAGAAGGAGAACGACCACCTATCATATGCTTCAAGTGTGGAGGAGAGGACACATCAGTCCCAATCATGCGATGCCATCCAAAGCATGTTATAATTGTGGAAGAGAAGGTCACCTAGCCCGATTTTGTCGCTCACCAAAGACAAGTTCAATTTAGACGGAGGCACCAAAGGCCATCCCGTAAAAGTCAAAACCAGAAGAGTGCAAGGGAGAGTGTTTGTTGTGACTCTCCAGAAAAGCAAGGAACCCGAACGAGGTCATCACGGTAAGCTAATCATAAACTCTAAATAAGTTTATACTTTATTTGATATCGGTTCTACCCACTCTTTCATTTCTCCTACTTGCGCCAACGCTTAAATTTGACTCCGGAGAAATTGGACTTTGACTTATCTCGTTGAAACTCCATTGGGAGAAACCTTCATTACATCCACGGTTTATAAGTCTTGTTTAGTTCAAATCGGCACCTCAGACGTTAACCCGTCGATCTTATTTCATTGAAAATACTTGCATTTGATGTAATTCTAGGATTGATTGGTTAACTACACATCATGCAAAAATTGATTATTTTCGTAGGGTTGTTAGCTTTCATATTCCTAACCAACCTATTATGCTAATTCAAGCAACCAAACCATTAAAATCAATCATCGCCATCTCAAGCCATAAAGCTATTCGTTTATTGAAAAATGGATGTCAAGCTTTCTTAGCTCATGTCACGGATCTAAACAAAATACGCCGCTTTTTGAATGATATTCTATTGTTAATGAATTTCCGACGATTCTCAAGAACTTCCCGCCTACCCCAGAGAGCGTGAAATTGAATTTTGTATCGACCTTGAACCCAGACAAAACCCATTTCCAAAGCCCCATATCGAATGGCTCCTATTGAACTTCGTGGAGTTAAAGACCCAACCGCAGGAATTGTTAGACATTGGCTTTATTCGCCCCAAGACTTCTCCTCGGGGTGCTCCTGTTCTATTTGTGAAGAAGAAAGATGGGAGTATGCGATTTTGTATTGATTATCTGGAGTCAATCATGTCACCATCAAAAAAATAGGTACCCATTGCCACGTATTGATGACCTGTTTGATTGGCCAAATTAAGGCGCCAAATTTTTTTCAAAATTGATCTTCGCTCCCGGATATCACCAATTGAAGATTAACCGATGACATTCCAAAGACGACTTTCGTAACTCCCAGACGGCATTATGAATTCCTAGTCATGTCTTTTGATCGACTAATGCACCTCCGCTTTCATGGATATGATGAACCGAGTATTCAAGGAATATTTGGATCACTTTGTGGTCGTCTTTATTGATGACATCCTCATATATTCCAAAACCCGTGAAGATCATGAGCAAGCAACACTTGAGGTCGACACTCCAAAAGCTTCGTGAATATAAGCTTTATGCCAAGTTCAAGAAATGCGAAGTTCGCTTGAGGAAGTAGCATTCCTTGGGCAATGGTATCAAGTCATGGAATATCTATCTGACCCAAGAAAGATGAAGCTATTCAAAGTCGGGAGCAACCTAAATCAATGATCAAGCACGTAGCTTTTCTTGCTTAATTGGTTATTATCTGAGATTCGTGGAAGGATTTTTCTAATCGCTACTCCACTAACTCACCGACTCGGAAAGATACAAAGTTCTATTGGAGCGAGGAATGTGAGAAGAGTTTTCAAGAACTCAAGAGGAGACTCATTTCAAGACCTGCTCGACAATACCATCCGGTTCTGAGGATTTGTCATCTACAAGTGATGCTTCTGGGCAAAGGGTTAGGATGTGTTCTCATGCAACATGGGAAAGTCATAGCCTATGCCTCACGATAACTCAAAGAATATGAGAGGAATTATCCTACTCATGATCTAGAGTTGGCAAATTGTTGTCTTCGCACTAAAGATTTGGAGGCATTACTTGTATGGGGAGAAAGTGGAGATCTTTACGGATCATAAAAGCCTCAAATATTTCTTCACTCAAAAGGAACTCAACACGCGACAAACGACGCTGGCTTGAACTATTGAAAGATTATGATCATACCATCCAATACCATCCTCGAAAAGTTTAACGTGGTAGACGACATCGAGTAGTAAGATCATATGCGGCACGAAAAGCGATATTGTCAACGCAAAGGCCCATTTTGTGTGACTTGCAAAGGATGGAGATAGAGATAAAGACTCTCAGGACCCACGATGATGATGGCGAATATACGAGTAGAACCGATTTTAATTGATAAAGTTAAAGTCGCTTTCAAACTATAGACCTCGAGTCGATGCGTATGAGGAAGAAAGTGAAAGAAGGTGCTACGCCGAAGGCAAGAATCGATGAAGAAGGAATACTTTGAGTCAACTCCTGCATTTTTGTGTTCCTAACGATCTTCGATTTAAAGTATAAAATCATGATGGAGGCTCACAACACACCGCTTTGTAATCCATCTGGGAGTACCAAAATGTATCGTGATCTTCGCCATACATTTTGGTGGAGCAATACGAAGAGAGAGAGATAGCGTTGTTTATCTCAAGGTGTCTAACTTGTCAACGAAGTCAAGGCAGAGCATCAAGTACCAAAAGGTCCATTGCAACCACTTGAAATTCCAGAATGGAAGTGGGAGCACATTACCATGGATTTCAAGCATCGGTCTTCCCAAGGTTTCTCAAGGCATGATGCAATTTGGGTCATTGTTGATAGATCGACCAAGTCCGCTCATTTCTTACCAATACGAGAAACTTATACACTTGAACGCCTTGCTCGTATATACATAAACGAGATTGTAAGATCGCATGGTATGCCAAGATCCATAGTTTTCGATCGAGACCCAAGATTCACTTCACGATTTTGGGTTAGTTTGCAAAAAGCTATGGGCACGGATTTACGATTTAGTTTGGCATATCATCCTCGATGGACGGACAATCGAGAGGACTATTCAAACTCGAAGATTTATTAAGACTCGTGTCCTTGATTTCAAGGGAAGTTGGGACAAGTTCTTACCATTGGTGGAGTTTTCCTACAACAACAAAGCTTATCGCAAGTATCGCATGGCTCCATTCGAGGCATTGTATGGAAGAAAGTGTCATTCTCAAAGATGTTGGGATGAGGTGGGTGAAGCAACGTTGTTGGGACCGAGTTGGTACGTATGACTACGGAAAAGATTCAAACGATCCGATAACGATAAAAACCTCACAAGATCGAAAAAAAGAGTTATGCCGATCTTCATCGAAAGGACGGAATTCGATATAGGAGATCATGTGTTGTTACGTGTTGCTCCATGGAAAGGGGTTACAAGATTTGGAAAGAGAGGAAAGCTCAATCCTCGATTTATCGCCCATTTTTAATCCTCGATCGAGTAGAATCGTGGGCCTATAGACTCGCTTTTACCGCCAAGTATGTCTCGTGTTCATAACATTTTTCACATATCCATGTTACGTAAATATGTGAAAGATCCAAACCACATTATTGAAGTTAGAACCGATTTAAATAGCGGAAGACTTAACGTATGAAGAGGTTCCTGTTCAAATCTGGATAAGAAGGAACATATTTTACGCTCCAAGGTTATACCTCAAGTCAAAGTTTTATGGAGGAACCACGATGTTGAGGAAATGACCGGGAGTTAGAATCAAATGAAATCAAGGTATCCTTACCTCTTTGACATACTGTGTAACGCATTCTAATTTCGAGGGCTTAAATTTCTTAAAAAGGGAGATTGTGAGACCCCAGATTTTATGAATAAATATTTTCTCTAAAATATTTTTATATTATGGTGTGAATTTGATATAATGTTATAGTTCAGGTAATATTTATAAATTTTGCAAAGTATGCAAGTTGTTATATTATATTCGATTAGTCGTGGAATATTCTTTGTGTTAGGGAATATTCAGATTTACGACACAATCATTGGTGGACCCCATAACGGAATTATCATTTGATCGAGAAAACGACAAAAATATTTTTATAAAAAAATAACTATGAAAGTTTTACCGTTAATATCGTTGAACTACTCAGTAGTAAAAAAGTAAAGAATATACTGCGTGGTTGCATATAAGAAGACACCTGATTGATTATTAATGCTTACGTGAGAAGTCACTCGCTTTTGTTCAATTATTGCTATATTAATTGTTGTGATAAGATCTCACGTTATTTGATTCAATTATTGTCGATATTTTATATATTATTAAATCAATAATTGAAATGACAGAGTTAGTAATATTATAAATCGCAATATTAACGATGTCTGTAAGTTCTCGCCAATGAGAGGTTTCGTCACCTAATCATGCGCCAACAGGAGAAATCTTTATTGAAAGCCCCTCTTTCCTCGGGAACGACTCGGTCGATTAATATTGTGAATTATAATAATGATGACAAATGTTGTTAAAAATATTGAAAGGATTTTTATGAGGTAGTTGTTGTAAATTTGACGTATTATTTAGACCCTCATTTACCTATTTTTCAACATTATTGATAGAAAGTTATTTAAATATAATGGGACCCCGTGATGATTATGACATGTTGGGGGAGGGAAATATGGGGCCCACTGGTTTGAAAATTGAATGGGTGGGAGGTTTTGATTTTTGGTTTATTTAGGAGGGAGTATTATTATCATTATATTATATATATATATATATATATATATATATATATATATATATATATATATATATATAATATATTTTATTTAAAAGATTTTGCTTTTAAATATGGATCGTCCGATTAAAAGTAAATCAACTGGACCGCTCATGAATTAGTTACTATTACGCAATCCATTCTTTATATAAATAAGCTCATTCCTTCATTATTTTCTTACTTAATTCAACCGAACTCTAGAGAGAGAAAGTTATAGAGAGAAATAAGAAGAGAAGTCTCATTAACTTTCTTTTCCTTTATCCAATTTTTTTTACTGTAAGGGATATTATTCTTTTGTATTCAAGAAGAGAACTTCGTTATTCCATTTCTTTATTATTCTCGTTGAATAACTGTGATACGCTGAATACCCTATACTTGGTGACATTCTTCTATTATTCTATCTTTTATTATTTCGTTGGAACATCCTGCTCCGTGTTTTTTTTTCTACGACTAGTTCCGCCTTTTTTATTATTTATCTTTATTATTCGCTGAATATCCTCCGTCGTGGTGTTTTACACTTAACGACCGTTCCATCTTTATTATTCTCAGATTTATTATTCGTTGAATAACTCGTCATGCAAGTATCGCATACATGGTGATTTCATTGTTATTCCATTCTTTATTATTCATTGGAACATTTTGTGATTTTTCCGGTTCCGTTATTATTATTCGTTGGAATAACTCCGTCTATGCAGCAAGTACCGCATGCATGGTGATTTTCGTTGTTATTCCATTCTTTATTATTCGTTGAACATCCCGCTTGGGTGATTTTCACCGACCCGGTTCCGTTATTATTATTCATTGAATAACTCGTCTATATGCCAAGTACCGCATGCATGGTGATTTCTATTGTTATTCCATTTCTTATTATTCTCAAATTGGTTAAAATTTTGACTTCTATACTCCATGAAATTAGTGGAATATCCTTGATATTTGCGCTTCATCCAAAGATTTTCATGAAAATATTCTTATGAGCATTCTTGAATTTTACTCTACAAAGCATTATCATGTCGATAATTTGACGTTATTAGTTCCCTCGAATAACTTAATTCTTGAACTTGTTTTATTGAATTCTTATATCATTGTCATCATCCTCATGTTTATTTTTTTTAAAGTCATCCGTATTCGTAGAGCATGGATGGACTTGGTATGATTATGACTGTGGATTATTCGTAATCATGACCGTAATGTTATAAATGATATGGTAAAAGTCCTCATTGGCCAGTAGTGCATTGATGGATGCTTGTTGGCATGATCATGATTATTGATGAATACACAAATATCCTTGGCCCAGTAGTGCATGGAATTTGTGGTCGTGACCCTAATGAATATCCTTAGCCAGTAAGTGTGGATGATGTGGATTATTTATTGTCGAGTCCCAACGATAAAAGTAATGAAAAACCTTATAAAACATAAAAGATAGTAGATTTTATTCTCTACTTGACTCTTTTAATGGATTGCTTGATCCGCTGCAGTTAAACTTGATGTCTATTGTATTTTATCAGTTTAACATTGTTGAAGGCTAATGATAATTTATTCTGCATTATCTTAGTCATAATATTTCTTGCTGGGCTAGTTGAGCTCACCCTTTCTTTCACTGTTCTCTTCAGGAAATGAGAATGTAGCTGGAACTAGTCGGGGGACGGAGTGATGGTCCGAGATGGTGTCTTAGTAGTCCTCACTATTCTATAAAATAGTGTGATAATAAATGTAATGAGGACATTTTCTGAGAGTGGATATTGTCTAGAAGACAATATTTGTATTAAAACTCACAACTTTGTATTTTGTCGCATTTTTACAGTTGTATTTGAAGTGTTGTATAATTAAGTTGTATTTGAATTTTGTACCATGTATTTGGCATTACTCAAGATGGTTGATGTATACCTATTTTGGGGGCGCTATGGTGAAATTCTTCTATTATTCCATTTTTTATTATTTTGTTGAATAATCATCATGCAGAAATCGCGTATATGGTGAAATTCTTCTATTATTCCATTATTTATTATTTTATGAATAATATCACGTATTTTACGCATGACTCGGGTTCCATTATTTATTATTCTATCGAATATGACCGGCGTTCCATTATTCCATTATTTATTATTACATTGGAATAACTCATACATAAGGGATCTATCGCATGCCCGGTGAATTCTTTACATTATTCCATTTCTTATTGTTCTGTTGGAATAACTTGTCTATGTGGATTACCACATGCATGGTGAATGATCCTTCGTATTCATTCCTTATTAAATTGTGGAAATGATCTGTCTACCTGGATTACCGCATGGCAGGTGACAATCCATTTACAGTTTCGTAATTTTTCTGATCCTCAAAAATTCTGGAAAAATTTGAAATGATAATTTGATGAGTTTTCTAGATTGTGTCCAAAAATGGCGATTTTTAGATGTATAGATTAAGACTTATGAATTTTATAGGAAAAGACTATTTTAAAAGTAAACCCTTATAACTCCTTGTGGTTAACTCCAAAATTGTTAAAATTTTTATTGGGAGTACATGTATATAACAGGAGTATACCCTATAAATTTCGAAATTTTTGGACAAAAGTACAATTTATGATAAATGTCTAAATATTCAACAGTTTTTGACATATGAAAAATAGTAAATGAATTTTAAAAATTTCGAGAAAAATATATGTTCAATATGGGACTATATTCTGCTAAATCCCTGAAATGAATAATTTTTAGGACTGATTTGGTATTTTTCATGAAAATGGTTTAGTAACGAACATATGAATTAAATATGTTATGTGAAGTTGAAAAATTGGTAAATAAGAGTTTATGGCTTGGAAATCCTATATAAGGTATATGCAGATTTTGATGAGGGATTTGATAATTGGTGATGAAATCTTATGAGTATGGCATTTTTGAATGATTAAATGCATTATTTGGTAAAATGTAAATAATTGAAATAAATTGTTTATAAGTTTAAGAAGTGATTAAAATATTGTTATAATATTAATAATATTAGATTATGAGTTTATTAAGTGATTGATAATATTTGGATAAATTTAAAGTCTTTAATATTTATCCTTTTTTTCGTTTGATTAATGCTTATATCATTGTCATCATCCTCATGCTTATATTATGATGAAAGTCATCTTTGGCTTACGTGCAAAGATGGACTGTTGATTATTGGTTTTACAGTTGTATATCTTTGGCTTACGTGCAAAGATGGACTATTAATTATTGGTTTTACAGTTGAAGATCTTTGGCTTACGTGCAAAGATGGACTGTTGATTATTGGTTTTACAGTTGTATATCTTTGGCTTACGTGCAAAGATGAACTATTGATTGATAAGTATCTTTGGCTTATGTACATAGATGAAATGTTTATTAGTATGATTATGACCAGAGATCATTCGGTATAATCATGACCCGTAATATTATAGATGATGTGGTAAAAGTCCTCATTGGCCCGTAGTGCATTGGTGGACAGTTATTGGTATGATTATAACCATGGATTATTTGGTATAATCATGACCATTGATGATTATATGAATATCATTGGCCGTAGTGCAGGGATGATTCGATGATGTGGATTATTTATTAAGCCGAGTCTCAGTGATAAGATATTGATTATACACTTTTAATTCGTAAAAGATAGTAGATATCATGCTCTACTTGACTCTTCTAAAATACAGTTGTATGTCTTTGGCCTGTAGTGCAAAGAATAAATTGTTAATAAATATCTTTGGCCGTAGTGCAAAGATGAATTTATTAGTATGATTATGAGCGAGGAATTGTGATTTGGTATAACCATGATTTTGATGTTTTGGTGAAGATAGGTGATGAAAATTATCTTCATCTCCGGGTGTGAAGAGGAATTTAGAATCACAATTATGATTATGAGTTATTCATATGATTGTGGGATGAGAATTGTTGATTGATGTTACAAGGATAAAACATTATTGGTGGACTTTTGACATGGAGAAGATAATAGACCTGATGGTCTATTTGACTCTTCTAATGGATTGCTCTTTCTGCTGTAACTATGGTTGAAAAGTTTTATCATCTACCATATGTTCTAAATCTCTAATGTATTATTGACGAAGGCTATTGATAATTTAATTATCTTTAGTCATGATATTCTTTACTGGGCTATTTGTGCTCACCCTTTGCTTCATAATTCCTTTCAGGTAATAAGAGTGTAGCTGGGTCGAGCGGGGATAACAGGAAAATAGTGTGATGGTCCGAGACTATCGAAGTTTCTCAATACATTATAAAACGACATGACATGCAACATATAATTTTATTGAGGACCTAAGATGTGTGTGTCGTATTTTATATGTCACTTAATAATTGATTTTGGCGAACAACAATAGGGTGATGAGAACCCGACTTTCAAAGCGTCAAAAGTGCACCTCATTATAATGAATATGATAGTAATCTTCTCATTCTTCTTTGGGGTCTTAAAATATTTGCTGCTGTATTTTATATGGCATTGTAACAATTTGAGTTTGGATACTGTCTACGAGACAATATTGTATTAAAACTCACAGCTTATCTGTTGTCATACTCTGCACGACAGTTCAACAGTTGTATAAATGAAGTTTGTATTTGATTTTTATATAGTGATATCTGGCGACTTAGAATGGGTCGTGTGGACCTATTTTGGGGGCGTCACATGCGTATTGTAAGCAGCAGACCAGACAAGTATCCTACCTTTGCATTTTCTTTATGCAATGGACATGAGTAAGAAAGTTTCAGAATTATATTATTATTGTACTAGATTATTAATCCTATTGTTATATTTGTTATATCCGATCATTGATTATCAACATGGTACTATATGGTAATTCAGATATATATATTTTGTTCGTTAATTTCTAAATATGGTTATTAAAGTGTCCCCACTTGGATAATCATTGCATTTAATCACATGTTAATATATATATATATATATACACCTATTAATCACCAGTATGTATACAATAAGTTAAAGCCTTCTCAGCTATTTGACCAGCTAGACACAGATTTAGAAATATTGTTGCATATGATAAAACCTTTTTGTATCCAATCAAATTGTTTTGGTTCGGATTCCCAACTAAGTATGAACATCCCGAACATGGGAAAACTTTTATGCGCCCAAAGCGGACAGAGTGAACGATAATATCGTTCTTGCATGTAGTATTGATTAATACAGGCATAATGGGTTGATCACCCCTTGCGTGCGCGTGTAATTTATGACGATTTGCAGATGAAGTTCGCTAAACCTATTTGAAAATTGAAAACAATGTTCATAGTATGTCACCTTAACCTATTTATAGTCGAGACGTAGTTTCAAAAATTTGATAGAGAGTTGTTATGTTATTATTATCGGTTCAGATTACTTCACAACTTTTGATTTATTGTAGAAGGGTAGTACAAAGAAAACATTTAATCCTTTCAACTAATATTTATAATTTTTATTACTTGTTGGGCACTCAAATGCTCATTCTTGCTTAAATTAAATATTTTCAGTTAAGTATGACCAACTAGAGGGCTTTACCAGGAACAAAGGGAAAGGAAAGTTGTCAGAATAAGTTTGTGTTACCTTATGTAATAGCTAGACTTAAATAAGATGATGATATCTATTATCTATCATGTAATGAAATGTTTTAAGGTTGCGTACCTGGGATTTAGACAACTCTGATGTGTAAATTAAGTTTGATATTTATGACAAAATTATTATTATTCCGCTCATAGAAATGGTTTTATGAAGCACCGAGTTCGGGTTTCAAGTACCCGAATTTGGGGGCGTCACAAAGTTAGGACTAGTTCTTGCCATTGGTGTAATTCTCCTACAACAACATTTATCAAGCAAGTATCGGCATGGCTCCATTTGAGGCGTTGTATGGAAGAAAATGTCATTCTCCAGTATGCTGGGATGAGGTGGGTGAAGCAACGTTGTTGGGACTGGAGTTGGTACGTATGACTACAGAAAAGATTCAAATGATCTGGCAACGTATAAAGACCTCACAAGATCGACAAAAGAGTTATGTTGATCTTCATCGAAAGGACGTGGAATTCAATGTTGGAGAACATGTGTTGTTACGTGTGGCTCCATGGAATGGAATTACAAGATTTAGAAAGAGAGGAAAGCTCAATCCTCGATTCATTGGCCCATTTAAAATCCTTGACTGAGTAGGAACTGTAGCCTATAGACTCGCTTTACCGCAAAGTATGTCTCGTGTTCGTAATATTTTTCATATATCTATGTTACGTAAATATGTGGAAGACCCGAACCACATTATTGAGTTAGAACCGGACGAAATAGCGGAAGATTTAACGTATGAAGAGGTTCCTGTTAAAATCTTGGATAAGAAGGAACATATTCTACGCTCCAAAGTTATACCTCAAGTCAAAGTTTTGTGGAGAAACCACGATGTTGAGGAAATGACTTGGGAGTTAGAATCTGAAATGAAATCAAGGTATCCTCACCTCTTCATCATACCAGGTATGTACCCTAATTTCGAGGGCGAAATTTCATATGAAGGGTAGGTTGTAAGACCCCAACTTTTATGAATAAAGATGAATTTTTCTATAAATATCATTTTTGAATATTAAAGTGTGAATTTGTTATAATGTTATAGTTATGGGTAATATTTATAAATTTTGCAAAGTAAGCAAGTTGTTATATAATATTCAATTGGTCAGGGAATTTTTTTTTTGTCGGGGAATATTCGTACGACGACACAATCATTGATGGACCCCACAACAGAATTATTGTCGAAGTTAGAAAATGACAAAATTATCTTTTATAAAAATAACGACGAAAGTTTTATCGTTAATTGTTGAAATACCTGGGGATAAAAGTACAGTAATACGCATGGTTGCATAGTAGCACACGATATTAATTATTTATGCTTACGTAAGAAGTCACTCAGTTTTGTTCAATTATTGCTACAGTAATTGCTGCATAGTATCTCACGTTATTTGATTTAATTATTGTCGATATTTTATATATTATTAAATCAATAATTGAGACGATACAGTTATTCATATTATTATTTGCAATATTGACGATGTCTAGAAAGTTCTGTCGAGGAGAGGTTTGCTCACCTAATTGTGCGCCAATAGGAAAAAATCCTAATTGGAAAGCCCCCTCTTTCCTGGGAATGATCTGGTTGTTAAATATTGTGAGTTATAATATTAATGATGAATAATTGTTGAAAGATTAAATATGTGTTGATTGAAAATAAAATGATTTGTGGTAATATTTATTCAATCTTTGATATAAATAAGAAGTCTGTTATGAGACGTTTGTGGTAAGTTTGGTTTATTCTATGGGGGCCCATATGTCATCATCTAAGAGTCACTTTCGCTAATAATAATTACCTTTACCAGACGTTAAACCACTTGTCATTTCATATTACAGGCATCGAACCACTTGTCGTTTCATATTACAAGCATCGAACCAATTGTCGTTTCACATTACAAGCGTCGAACCAATTGTCGTTTCACATTATAGGCGTCAAACCAATTGTCATTTCACATTGCAGGCGTCAAACCACTTGTTGTTTCACATTACAGGCAATAAACCACTTTTCTTTTCACATCACCAGTCGTTAAGCCACTTGCCTTTTCACATTGCAAGAGCTAAGCTAAAAAACTTCTATAAATAAAAGCCGATTTCTTCATTATTTTTCAACAATTCATTCAAGCTACAGAGAGAGAAAGTATAGAGAGAATAACAAAGAAAGAAGAAGAGTATACATTTACTTACTTTATTGCGATATCCAATCTCCTACTAAGGTAAGGGTATTATTTCTTTTGTATTCATGAAGAGAGTTATTTCTTTCAATACTCGTAAGGGTTGTTATTCCATTCTTTATTATTACGTTGGAATAACTCGCTCACGTAGGACTACCACATGCATGGTGAAATCCTGTTGTTATTCCATTCTTTATCATTCTGTTGGATTAACCTGTCTACGCGGACTACCGCATGCATAGTGAAATCTTGTTGTTATTCCATTCTTTATTATTCTGTGGGAATAACCTGTCTACGCGTACTACCGCATGCCTGATGAATAACCCTTCGTATTCATTTGGTATTAAATTATGGAAATGATCTGTCTACGCGGACTACCGCATGACAGTTGAAAATCCATTTGCAGTTTCATATATTGTTCATTTCAGATTCCTAACTCTAAACTCATTATGGAAAGTATTGCTTCTATAATTCCTGAAATGATCAAAAATTCTTTGATATTTGTGCTTCATCCAATATCTTTTCATGAAAATATTATTCTGAACAGTCTTGATAAGTTTTAACCTTTTCATACCGAGGTACTATTCATGACAAAAATTGATTTCTTTTATGTCCAAATCATTTTTGATACGATATTATTCCTAAATTTTACTCCACAAAGCAGTATCATGTTGACAATTTGGACTTTATTGAATTCTTATATCATTGTCATCATCCTCATGTTTATATGGTTATGAAAGTCATCTTTAGCTTGTAGTACATAGATAGACTGTTGATTGGTATGGTTATGACGAGGAATCATTTGGTATAATCATGACCTGTAATGTTACAAATGATGTGGTAAAAGTCCTCATTGGCCCGTAGTGCATTGATGGACAGTTGTTGAGATGAACATGACCAATTGTGATAATAATGAATTTCTTTGGCCCGTAGTGCATGGATAATTCAGTGATGTGGATTATTTATTAAGTTGAGTCTCAGCGATAAAATTGATGATAAACCTTTTAAATCATAGAAGATAGTAGATATCATGCTCTACTTGACTCTTCTAATGGATTGCTTGTTCCGCTGCAGTTAAACTTGATGTTTATTATATTTTATCAGTTTAACACTGTTGAAGGCTAACGATAATTTATTCTGCATTATCTTAGTCATAATATTTTTTACTAGGCTAGTTGAGCTCACCCTTTTGCGTTCATTGTTCTCTTCAGGAAATGAGAATATAGCTGGGACTAATCGGGGAACGGAGTGATTTACTAGATGTTTGCATTAGTAGTCCTCACTATTTTGTGAAATAGTGTGATAATAAATGTATTGAGGACTTATTTTGAGTTTGAATACTGTCTAGAAGACAATATTTGTATTAAAACTCATAGCTCATGCTGTATATTTAAGTTTGTATTTGTATTCTATACCATGTATTTGGCGACTCAAAATGGGTGATGTATACCTATTTTGGGGGCGTCACAGCTTTTCGATAAGGATTTCTTCCTATTGGCGCGCAATTAGGTGACCAAACCTCTCCTCGATAAAACTTTCTAAACATCATCAATATTGAAAATAATACTATGAATAACTTTGTCGTCTCAATTATTGATTTAATAATATAAAATATTAATAATGTGACAATAATTGAATCAAATAACGTGAGATACTATGTAGCAATTACTATAGCAATAATTGAGGATAACTGAGTGACTTCTCACTTAAGCATCAATAATCAATACTGTGTGTTACTATGCAACCACGCGTATTACTGTACTTTTACCACTGGGTAGTTCAACAGTTTAACGGTAAACTTTTGTTGTTATTTTTATTAAAGATATTTCTGTCATTTTCTAACTACGACAATACTTCCGTTGCGGGGTCCACCAATGATTGTGTCATCGAACGAATATTCCCTGACAAAAAGAATATTCCCCGACCAAACGAATATTACCCGACACAACGAATATTTTATATCAACTTGCTTACTTTGGAAAAATTTCACATATCACCCTTAACTTTAACCTTTTATTAATTAAACCATTTATTAAATAGAATAATAATTATAAGAAAATTAAATACTTTCATTTCATAAAATTCAGGGTTTTACATAATGGTTTTTGAACGAGCCAATTCGGACTTAAAATGATCAAATTTGGAGTCCGGGAAGTTCGCAAAGTTCAAAAAATGTCAAAGTTGTCTAATATCGAGGTCTCAGTGCAATGCATTTCGAACACACTTACTATAAGTCGTAGCAGTTATTGGCCGGGCGAAGGGAGTGGTAGCCGCAGAGTCGTACAGTAACGCCACTCGTAGGCATGAGTCTCGCGCCACAGCGTCGAGACCAGAGGTTGGGTACTATTAAGTCGCACCGCAGCACCACTGTTGTACTAGAGATTGGCGCCACATCGCCGGTAATGGAGAATTGTTGACCAAGTTGATTGTGAACCCAATGGTTTGCAAGACAAGTATAGAACATGTAATTATTTAATGAACATGATAAGACCTTTACTAAATCACTTATATAGTGATGACTTTAGGAATTTAATGTTGTTTAATGAGTAGTTAAATAAAGAACATAAGGTATAAGAAAGTGAATTGTATTCAATAACGATGGTACTTAACCTATGGTTATTGAGTATTGGTGTAGTAACATAAGGAGGATAATTGATTGATGATGACTATAACATTGAGAGTTACAACTAAAAGTTGTTAAATATTATATGAATGTGAACGTGAACGTGAACGGTATGAAATAAGTGTACTTATCCAATGACGATCAAGTTTCGATTAATAATGTAAGGACGTTAGTAAGCTATAAGGAAGATTAATAAGTTGAATTGACCTTTATTAATGAAGTAAATTCACTTAAGACATAGAAGAGAAAGAAGTTGGTAATAATAATGTAATGCGATAGCCGGAACCAATAATAACAAATCTAATACATAATTAGATTGAGAAGAATGGTAAGATTCATTAGGAACCATGTATGTTTATTCATGACTTAATGTGGTATGTTATGTGGTTATGTATTGTAGAGATTGTAAAGACTCAAAGGAAAAGTAATTTTATTGTAGCAGACGCTGAAGGCAAGTTTTCCTAACGTTTGTCTAACCTTCGTGTTAGCCAGGTTTTCAGTGATTCATGTTATGAGATGCATGAATGCTTTTAAAGAAAAGGGTTGATGCCAGTTTTAACTCGGCTAGACTAATCTTGAAAGATTTATTGATTTATTTATAAGTCTTTTAATATAGAATTGATAACGCTATCCTACGCTAATTGTTTGGTACGGATTCAAGGTAAGCCTGAGTATGAATAAACAAATGTATTTCACATCAATTATTCGATGGGCACGCGAGGTTGCCAAAATTTAAATATAAATACGTTTAACGGATGAGTGTTGATTAACATAGAGTACTATAGGCTGATCACCTAGAAGTGCTCGTAAGAAATATCAAACTTACGGTCTTAGTACCGGGTTGTCTTTTTCATGAATAAAAGTTAAAAAGAATGTTCATGGTCTGTTGACCTACTCAGAATTTCTAAGCTACTATATGTACTTCAAGAATTATTGTATGAGATGAGAAGTGCTATTCAGTGTTTCATAGTACTTCATAACTATTGTCCAGTTAATGAAAAATAATCATATGATTCTCGAAGTGGTATTTATATAATATATTGTTAGATTTGTTGAGCTAGTTATGCTCACTTCTTGCTTGAATCATATATTTGAAGCTAAGGTCGAACGAACCGAGGGTTCCAGTAGAGATAAAGGCAAGGCAAAGATGAATGATTAGTTTATTTTGTATTAGACTAGTTTGTTTGTATGAATTATATTGTGATGAACAAAGAATGTAACAGTTTCAGAACCTGGGAACGGGATGTATTATTATTAATATAATAAGAATGTCGTTGATACACACATTTTGATGTTGTTTCGATAGAATAAATGTACAGTTATGAGTACCATGTAGCACCATCTGTCGGGTTGGAAGATACCCAAATTTGGGGGCGTCACAACCACGAAGTAAACTCCAAGCCGGATAGAAATGTAAATATATATATATAAGCGATAAACGCACCAGATATTATATACAGGCTTAATCAAACAAAGTTTGATGGGTATAATATATATAAGTATTTATATATATAAAAGCAGTAAACGCTCCGGATATAAAATTCAGGCTCATCGAATAGAGTCCGACAACAGTTTATATATATATATATATATATATATATATATATATATATATATAAGCAATAAACACTCCAGATATAAATCTAGGCTCATCGAACAGAGTTCGACAACAGTTTATATATAAGTATATATATATATATAAGCAATAAACGCTCCGGACGTGAATCCAGGCTCAATCGAGGCATAACTCGATAATGTTAGTACATATAATATATATATATACATAATGAAATAAAAAGCCACGGACTGAAGTCCGGGCATACACACGCAACACGACTCTCAACGTGAAGAACGGTGTGTGCAAAATGGGGAGAAAAGGCTTTGCAAGGTGTAAGAAGGCTTATAGTGGACTGTCAAAGAAGACTTTTATAGTTTTAAATGGATGAACAATCGGTTCCCATTGGTAAAAATATAGCAATATAGAAGCTCACAAGTGTTTAAAATGAGAAAGCACTCAGTTTATAGTGTGTACAGAACAAATTGGACAGGGCTTCCTCGCCATTTTCTCTTTCAAAATGACCACCCCAAGCCCTCTATTTATAGATGGGTGCGGCTCCCCGGGGTTCCCCGGGGTTCCCCGGGTTCCACAGGTCCCGCCATTTCGAAGTACGTGCACGCATGCAATGTGTTATCCGCTCGAACTTTCAGAACTTTAATTCGGGCATCTGATTAAGGTGTATAAGACCTTTTTCGGTATGCTATTGTCGAGAGCTACACAAATAACATGGGATTAGAGGTTGTAATAAGTCAGGAAGATGGGACCATGCCCTTGGTCTTCAAGCTTCAAATTCCATCCAGTGTGCTGTCCAATGTAGTAGCCACTCGGGATTGGAGTCATTGGTTCTTGTAGGACAATGTTGTGTAGAATGTATATTGAAATGTGTTAAGACGGCGCACGTGTGCAATAGAGGTGGTAAAATGATGATTTTTCCCCTCACCGGGGTTATCTCTGATTTGGGCTAATAAAGCAGTCATTGCTCAAGGTTATCTCTGAGATTGGGCTACTGCAAGTGCTGAATGTCCTCAGGGTTGTCTCTGAGATATGCCTAACCTCCTGGGGTTATCTCCGGGTTTGGGACTAAGTGCCTCGGGGTTATCTTTGAGGTTGAAGCTGATTGTAAGGGTTGAAATGAGCATCTCTGGGGTTATCTCCTGAACTTCAACTGCACTTCTCAGGGTTATCTCTGAGGTTAAGACTAAAAATCCCGGTGTTATTTCTGGGATTAAGTATCTCGGTGTTATCTCCGAGATTGAAAAGGCTTCTCCGGTGGGATTTCCGGAACTGTAACTGCTTTGTCCTCCAAGGTTATCTCTGAAAGAAGATTCTACCCTCCTGCAATGTTAGTAACAGGTATAAAAAATTTTGAGTGTCTACACTATAGATGCAGAGAGGTGGGACATATAAGTCCAAACTATTCACAGCCTTCTAAGGTATGATTTAGTTGTGAAAAAGTCGGTCACATAGCTCAATTTTGTCCTTTAGCGAAGTTAAGTCCAGCTGGGACAGTGGCACCAAAGGCAGCTACGGACAAAACAAAGTCGGTGGTTCAAGGGAGAGTGTTTGTCATGACGTCCCAAAAAGCAAGGAACCCGAACGAAGTTATCACGGGTAAGCTAATTATAAACTCTTGTGAAGTCTATACCTTATTAGATACCGGTTCTACCCATTCTTTTATTTCTCCTGCTTGTGCTCAACGTTTGAACTTGGCCCCTAAGAAACTAAACTTTGACTTATCTATTGAAACTCCATTAGAAGAAAACTTCATTACATCCACTGTTTATAAATCTTACTTGATTCAAGTTGGCACCAACACATTACATGTTGATCTTATCTATTTAAAGATACTTGAATTTGATGTGATTTTAGATATTGATTGGTTAACTACTCATCATGCCAAAATTAATTATTTTCGTAAGGTTGTTAGTTTTCATATACCTAACCAACCTATTATGCGAATTCAAGCAACCAAACCACTAAAGTCAATCACTGTCATATCAAGCCATAAAGCCATTTGTTTATTGAAAAATGGATATCAAGATTTCTTAGCCCAAGTCATAGATTTGAACAAAAATATGTCAGATTTAAATGTTATTTCTGTTGTTAATGAATTTCAAGACATATTTCCTGAAGAACTTCCTGGCCTACCCCCAGAGCGTGATATCAAATTTTGTATTGACCTTGAACCCGGTACAAAACCCATATCTAAAACCCCATATCAAATGGCTCCTATTGAACTTTAAGAGTTAAAAACCCAACTACAAGAGTTGTTAGATATTGGTTTCATTCGTCCTAGTACATCTCCTTGGGGTGCTCCTGTTTTATTCGTAAAGAAGAAAGATGGGAGTATACAACTTTGCATTGACTATCAGGAGTTGAACCATGTTACCATAAATAATAGGTACCCGTTACCTCGCATTTTTGACCTGTTTGATCAGTTGCAATGTGACGCCCCCAAATTCGGATACTTGAAACCCGAACTCGGTGCTTCACGATACCATTTCTATGAGTGGAATAATACTAATAATAATAACAATAATATAATATTAAACTTAAGTTTACATATTCATCAGAGTCTAATTCCCAAGTACGTAACCTTTAGTCATTCATTATATGTCATAATATATAAATAAATATCATAGTCTTCATAATCTTAAACTATTACATAAAACAGTACTGCATTCACTCAGCAACTTTCCCATTTTCCTTGTTCTTAGTGGAGCCTTCAGGTTGTTCGCACTTAGCTGAAAACATTTAAATTAAGCAAGGAAGAGCATTTGAGTGCCCAATGATAAGTATTAACAATATATATATATATATATTTGAAAAGAATTTAAATGTTTTCTTTATACTATCCTTCTACAACAAGTCAATAGTTGTGAAGTAATCTGTACCAAGGATAATAGTAACATAACAACTCTCTTTCAAACTTTTGAAACTACGTATTGACTATAAATAGGGTTAAAGTGACATACTATGAACATTATTTTCATTTTTGAAAAGGTTAAACAGAACTTCATCTGTAAACCGTCATAACTTACGGAAGCGGGGGTGATCAGCCTGTTGTGCCCTGCATTGATCAATACTACATTTCAATAACGATGTTTTCGTTCATTCTGTCCACCTTGGGTGCATAAAAGTTTTCATGTGTACGGGATGTTCATACTTGTCGGGGTTCCATAACAAAGGTCTTATCTTGTTCAACAATAATCTATAATTCAATATATATATACGGGTAATTGACAAAGGTGTATCAACATGTGGTCAACTGCAATGATTATCCAAGTGGGGACACTTGTATAACCATTTTATAGAAATTAACAAACAGAATATATATCTGAATTACCATATACTTACATGTTGATAATAAATGGGCATATATAATATAGGGTTAATAATCTATACAGTACTAATATAACTCTGAAACATTCTTACTCATGTCCATTGCATAAAGAAAATGCAAAGGTAGGATACTTGCCTGATACGCTGCTTACAAATTTGCAACTTAGTTTTATCTTTTATAAAATCACCTATCAGTAATAAAATCATTTTCTTGATTAGTATAACATATCGTAACATATAACACCGCTTATTGCGATCATTGACATTACCTAATCACATTGTCACTTAGGGTCAACAATCGTTGGATCACAAACAAACATTTATCTAACCAAATTATCTAAGTCCAGATCAATTTACGAAGCGTACGATCTCTTGATGACTTTATCAGTAATAATCGAGTCTAAGACTCTATCTCGAAGTTCAACATCTGTAAATATCAGTCATATTATTTTTAAATGACTTAATATAATTTTAAAACATTTATTATAATTTATCATGAATTTTTAAACACCGGAATCATAATTAAATGATTTAAATATCAAATAATTTTGTTATCATTAATATTTAATTAATATTAAACTATTAATGAAACCATTGCCAAAATATTAAAGTTATTTATAATAACTCAAAATATTTTTAAAACATTTATATTACCCTTAAATAATTTTTAAAACATTTAAAATCATTTTAAATAATTATCATTAATATTTAAATATTAATGTACCATTTATCCAAATATTAAAAGTCATTAATTATAACTTAAAATATTTTTTAATTCATTTATATCCTTTTTAAATGATCTTTAAATTAATAAAACCATTTTAAACTATTTATTTAATATAATTATTAAATAAATTTAATATTATTATATTAACCTAATATCATTAATATTAAATTATTAATGAAATTATCCTTTAAATATTAAAAGTTATGCTTTATAACTTAAAATATCTTTAAACACTTTATTTTCTTTTAAAATGATTTTTATAATATTAAAATCATTTTTAAACTAATTTATTTAATATAATTATTAAATAACTTTAATATCATTAATAATAATTAATTAATGAATTTAACCTTTAAATATTGAAAGTTATATTTTATAACTTAAAATATTTTTAAATACCTTATTATTATTTAAAATGATTTTTAATATAATAAAATTATTTTTAATTTATTTATTTAATTCATTTATTAAATAACTTAATTATCATTAATATATATTTATTAATGAAATTTACCATAAAATATTAAAATTCATTAAAAATAACTTAAAATGTTATAATATGATTTTAAATGATTTTTCATGTATTAAAATCATTTTAAATAATTTATTTAATATTATAATTAAATAAATTAAATACTTTTAATATTCCAAAAATATTAAATATTTATGAAATATATTCAAAATAATTAAAATATAACTTTCGGACCTTAAAATAATTTTTAATAATTTATTTTGTATTTTAATAATTTAAAACTAAGTAATACTAATTATTTAATAAAAATAATTAATTTTATTAAAAGCTATCGCTAAAGACCACTATATAGCGGCAAAAAGTATTATATAGGTGTTCTTCGTGTTCTTGGCTAAACCCGAACACCATGTTCGATGATCGTGTCTACTACTTTGACCAAGTGTATCGATAACTCATTTCGTATAAACACAGATGAAGAAGACTTCCATCTTTGTAGTATTAATGCTGCGTTTACATGACCCAACAACAAAAATGATCATAACATATAACACAAGAGAGATCGAGCCCTCAAAAGCTATCGGACACTGTTCTTCATTTTTGGGTTACCCGAAAATGAAGAGCAACTTCGACTATTCACTTTGGGCATACACTACATGTTGATCGAGCATTGTTTTTGTGATCTATAAACTTCAGTATGTAAACCACATGTAAGACTAGAGATCTATAACAAAATATCATCATAATAACAACATATCAAGCATAAATGATCCGGTCAAACTACTGTCAGAAACTAGTTCATACGGTTTCTGGAAATTTCTAGAAACACAAATCCGTGATCTCTTATGCTAGTTTGACCGAACATATCCTTCAATCTATTCATGTTTTCAGGGATCTAAAAGCTTAATCTTGTAGTTAATATACCATTTTACAACATTGATACAAAAATTGAAACAAAACAACAAACAACCCAAAGATCTGGGCGTTACAAAAAGTTGTCGATATTTGCTTTTCAATTACGAAATTTGCTTGATTTTGACCGGTCATGGTTGGTCAATGGTCTTTGACCGTTAATAACTTCAATTCTAGACATCAATTTGTTACACTACCGCTTGCAGATGAAAGATAACATAGCAAACTATAGATCCAAACAATAAAACATCAAAAACAACAAATGAACAAGAATCTGTGGCTCCTGACATTCGTTGTCAGACCATAGATTGAAATTTTCCAGATTTTTAAAATCAACGATTTGAAGACTTAGATGTTATGGATTTGTATACTACCAACCCAGATCACTAAATTAGACTACAAACAACACATTACAACATCAAATCATAACATCTAACAATGAATCATAGTTTAGATTTTTGAATAGGGTTTATACCTTTAAATGAGAAATTTCTGATTTTGGCCTATGAATCTGTTAGTGGATTTTGTGGGGCTTGAAAATGGGACTGAAATGCTACTATAATTCGTTGGTTTCAGTGAGAGAGAGGATTAGTTGGGTGTTTATGCAAAATGGCTAACAAATACAAGCTTTTCTCTCTCAATCAATATATAGAGAACTGCATCTGATGGACTTTGGTGATTTAGAGTCGATTCTTTGTCAATTATCATCACATGGGGTTAGTAAGGTTAGGTCACCAACTCCACCTATTGTCAAAACCTACATATTAGCTTCTTTAAGGCTCAAAAGGGCATAGTGGTCATTTAGCTTGAGATGTTTATGGCACATTGGTCAATTAGCAAACCCTTAGGGTTTGACCCCTTAGGGTTTAACCCTAAGGTTTAGCATATTACATTTACAAGGTTTAGCAATTATGGTTTGTATAAAATAACAATTTTATTTTCCAAAATTTATAATTAGGGTTTTGTTAATTAGCTTAGGCTTCTAATTATACATGCACATTAGGGTTTAATAACACTAATATAATTAACCTTGCTAATTATAACAATTAGGGTTTAAAATTTTGGTAATTAGGGTTACCAAATTACAATTACGGTTTTCTAATTATCAATTTAGGGTTCTAGGTTTTAGGGTTTTAATTTACTAATTAGGTTTACCTTAATTAGCAAATAAAATCTATCATACATGTTATTAATCACAGTAACACAATTTCAATTGATCACAAACTTTGATTTAGGTTTCAAATTAGGGTTTTAATTTCAAGAATTAGGGTTTTCATTCATAATTATGGTTTTCCATAATAAGCATATTATTACAACATAAATCATATAACACGGTTATATAACGATCTTGAATTTTCCATTTAATTTTGAAAAGCGAGGGTTAAACCAATTAATGCTTAGGGTTTGGTCGGATAAAACATAATTGACCAACCATCAATAAAGATGTATATACATGATACATATTTATAAGCATTGAAAAATCAAAATATATTTAATATTATAATATTATTCTCATTCATTGATCAAAACGAGAATTAGAGTTTGGATTCTATATCGATTTATCCGTAAGTAGTTAACCTTATTAATTAAGTTAAAATAATTAACTTAATAACTTTGAACAAAATTCATATAATAAAATAATTATTATAATTATTCTAAAATCATTTCATATATTTTTTAAATAATATACACCTATAATTTCATGAAAAATAATTAATAAAACATTTCTAATATAAAATTAATTATTATAAGAATATAATTTATAATAATCAATATTTCTAAAATAAAATTATCTGTAATTATTTGAGTAATAAATAAATTTTATTTATCACACATAATTATATACATATTATCTTGGCACATATCACCCATATTTATTTTAATAAATAAAAAAAAATTATACGCAAAATTTATGATTTATTTATATAGAAAATATCGGGTTGTCACATGCAAGGTGCTAAATTCTTCTCAAAGATTGATCCTCGTTTCGGATATCATCAGTTAAAGATTAAAACTGATGACATTCCAAAGACTGCTTTCAGAACTCGTTACGGGCATTACGAATTCCTAATCATGTCTTTTGGATTGACTAATACTCCTACTACTTTCATGGATATTATGAATCGAGTATTCAAGGAATATTTAGATCAATTTGTGGTTGTTTTCATTGATGACATCCTCCTCTACTCAAAAAGTCGTGTAGATTATTAGCAACACTTGAAACTGATACTCCAAAAGCTTCGTGAAAACAAGTTATACGCCAAGTTAAAGAAATGTGAGTTCTGGCTTGAGGAAGTAACATTTCTTGGGCACGTGCTATCGAAGTATGGAATATCAGTTGACCTAACAAAGATTGAAGCAATACAAAGTTGGGAGAAACCTAAGTCAGTAACCAAAGTACGTAGCTTTTTGGGCTTAGCTGGTTATTATCGGAGATTCGTGGAAGGATTTTCTCGAATTGCTACTCCATTAACTCAGCTGACTCAAAAAGATACAAAGTTCGAATGGAGCGAGGATTGTGAGAAGAGCTTACAAGAACTCAAGAGGAGACTCATTTCAACACCTGTTCTGACAATACTATCTGGGTCGGAGGGATTTTTCATCTACAGCGATGCTTCAAGCAGAGTTTTAGGATGTGTTCTCATACAACATGGGAAAGTCATAGCCTGTGCCTCAAGACAACTCAAAGAATATTAGAAGAATTATCCTACTCATGATCTAGAGTTGGCAACAGTCGTTTTCGCGTTAAAGATCTGGAGGCACTACCTATATGGGGAGAAAGTGGAGATCTATACATATCATAAACGCCTCAAATATTTTTTCACCCAAAAGGAACTCAACATGCGGCAACGACGTTGGCTCGAGCTGTTGAAAGATTACGACTATACCATTCAATACCATCCTGGAAAAGAGAATGTAGTAGCTGATGCGTTGAGTAGAAGATCACATGCGGGTACGAGTGCGATATTGTCAACACAAAGGCCTATTTTTTATGACTTACAAATGATAGAGATAGAGTTAAAGACTCCAAGTACCAACGTGATGATGGCAAATATACGAGTAGAACAGACTTTAATCGATAAAGTTAAAGCTACTCAAGCTACAGACCCGGAGCTGATGCGTATGAAGAAGAAAGTACAAAAATGTGCTATTCCAGAAGAAAGAATCGGCGAAGAAGGAATAATTCGAGTCAACTCCAGACTCTGTGTTTCTAACGATTTTGATTTGAAATAAAAAATCATAATGGAGGCACACAACACACCGTTTGTAATCCATCCTGGAAGTACTAAAATATATCATGATCTTTAACATACATTTTGGTAGAGCAATATAAAAAGAGAGATTGCAGAGTTTATCTCAAGGTGTGTAACCTGTCAACATGTCAAGGCAGAGCATCAACTACCAAAAGGTCCATTACAACCACTTAAAATTCCAGAATGGAAGTGGGAGCACATCACCATGGATTTTGTTACCGGTCTTCCCAAGGTTTCTCAAGGCATAGATGCAATTTCGGTCATTGTTGATAGATTAACCAAGTCTGCTCATTTCTTGCCTATACGAGAAACTTATTCACTTGAACGCCTTACTCGTAGGTATATAAATGAGATTATGAGATTGCATGGTATGCCAGTATCCATAGTTTTTGATCGAGACCCAAGATTCACTTCACGATTTTGGGTTAGCTTTCAGAAACTATGGGCACTGATCTATGATTCAGTTCTGCATATCATCCTCAGACGGACGGGCAATCGAAGAGGACTATTCAAACTCTTGAAGATCTATTAAGACTCTGCGTTCTAGACTTTAAAGGAAGTTGGGACAAGTATTTACCATTGGTGTAATTCTCCTATAACAACAGTTATCAAAAAAGTATAGGCATGGCTCCATTTGAGGCATTGTATGGACGAAAGTGTCGTTCTCCTGTATGTTGGGACAATGTTGGTGAAGCAACGTTGTTCGGACCAAAAATGGTACGCATGACTACGAAAAATATTCAAATGATCCAGCAACATATACGAACCTCATAATATTGACAAAAGAGTTATGTCGATTTTTATCGAAGGGACGTGAATTTCAATGTTAGAGATCATGTATTGTTACGTGTTACTCCATAGTAAGCAAGTGGTTATTAAATATTCGTTTGGTCGAGAAATATTCTTTTTATCGGGGAATATACGTACGACGGCTCAATCATTGGTGGACCACATAACAGAATAACTGTTGGATATAGAAAGCGACAGAAATAACATTTTATAAAAATAATGGAAAAAATTTTACCATTTACTGTTGAAATACCCGATGATAAAAAGTACAGTAATACGCGTGGTTGCATAGTATCACACGGTATTGCACAGTATTTTTGGATTATTGATTCTTACGTAAGAAGTCACTCAGTTTCATTCAATAATTGCCAGAGTAATTGTTGCATAGTATCTCATATTATTGATTCAATTATTATCACAGTATCATCTACACAATATTTTATATTATTAAATTAATAATTGACATGACATAATTATTCATATTATTAGTTAGCATTATTGGCGATGTCTAGAAAATTCTGTCGAGGAAAGGAGTTTGGTCATCTAATTGTGCGCCAATAAGGAGGAGTCCTTCTCAGAAAGCCCCCTCTTTCTTGGAAATGATCTGGTTGTTAATATTGTGAGCTTATAATATTAATTGTGAATAATTATTATGTGGTGGATATTGGTTCAATTTTGATATAAATGAAGGAAATTATCCTGAGATATTTGTTGAAAGTTTAACATATTTTTCTGTGGAATTATAATGATTTTCTCTGATAAAATATTCATTCAAATATATTATCATAATATATTATAATTGTTTAAATAATATTATATATATATATAAGCATGTGCTTAAGGGACGGAAGTAACCAAAATGTATTTGGAATGCTTTGTTTCTTTTTTCTAAGAATGGTTGGTGGAGAAATTGCCTAGAAAATGTTTGTTTTTCAAATAATGTGGGCCCCAACCATTGTAAATTGTGAGAATTGCCTACAAACTTGATTTTAAAGGGTGGGCCTCAATCTTAAAAATATGAGAGGTTAGGCAGAATGAGAAGTTAGGCATGGTGGAAGAAAAGAAAAGTTAGGCACATGCATTTGGTTTTTCCTCCCTCCGTTGCTATATAAGAAGGGGCAACCTCCTTCCTAAACACACCAAATATCTCAAGCTTTTCTAGTATAATATTGTGAGTAATAAGGATACTTTGAGTGTAGCTTTTTGTGCAAGATTTTCTAAGAATAATATCCGATATTCCAGTCAAATCTAATTTCTACTACGGTAAAGGATATTATTTTTTTGCAATACTCGTAAGAAATATTATTTTCTTTCATACTCCATATTATGAAAGGGATATTATTTTATTTCTTATTCCGAAATTTAAACTTACTATGGTAAGTATCGCTTCTATAATTCCTGAAATGATTAGAAATTCCTTAAGTTTTGCTCTTCATTTAATATCATTTTACGGGAATATTGGTCTAAACTTTCTTGATAAATTTCCATATTTTCATGTCGGATTATTATTCATGAAGTACTATTCATTGGGTATTATTCACGAAGTACTATTCACGGGGTACTATTCACGACAAAATTTAATTTTTTTTTCTGTCCAAATTATTTTTGATACATGAATATCATTCTTGAATTTTACTCCAAAAGGTTATCATGTTGACAATTTGGATATTTTTGAACTCTGGATAAATTGAATTAGAATTCTCTAATATTTATCCCTTATCTCACTTGATTGAATTTTTATATCATTGTCATCATCATCATGCTTAAATTGTACTAGAAGTCATCTTTGGCCCATAGTACAAAGATGGACTGTTGATTGGTATGATTATGACCAGGAATTGTGTATTGTTATAATCATAACTTTTAATGTTACAGATAAGGTTTGCAGTGAAAGTCATCTTTGGCTCGTAGTGCATAGATGGACAAGTGTTTGGCATGATCATGACCACTGATGATACTAACGAATATCCTTGACCCGTAGTGTATGGATAATTCATTGGTTTGAAATATTTATTGAATGATGTTATAGGAATAAAATATTGATGATGGACTTTTAAATAATAGAAGATAGTAGATATCATGCTATACTTGACTTTTCTAATGGATTATTATTTTCGCTGCAGTTGTACTCTAAAACTTGTTCTCTATTGTATTCTGTCAGATTCTTCCCTATTGAGGACTAAGGATAATTTGTTCTACATTATCTTAGTCATAATATTCTTTACTGGGCTAGTTGAGCTCACCCTTTTCCTCTTTGTTCCATTGTTCTTCTCAGGAGGCGAGAATATAGTTGGTACGAGTCGGGGTGTGGAATGATGGTTCAAGACATTTATTATAGCAGTCCTCACTATTTTGTAAACTAGTATATCAATAATTGTAATATGGACTTTATTTGAGTTTGGATATTGTCTACAAGATAATATTTGTTTTAAAACTCTCAGCGTATATGTTGTCGTATTTTGCACGACAGTTGTATTAATGAAGTTGTATTTGGTTTCTATACCATATATTTGGCGACTCAGAATAGATTGTGTGGACCTATCATCAAGCCATAAAGCTATTCGTTTATTAAAAAATGGATGTCAAGCTTTCTTAACCCATGTCATGGATTTAAACAAAAATACGTCAGATTTGAATGATATTTCTATTGTTAATAAATTTTCTGACGTATTCCATGAAGAACTTCATGGCCTACCCCCAGAGCATGAAATTGAATTTTTTATTAACCTTGAACTCGATACAAAACCCATTTCCAAAGTCCCATATCGAATGGCTCCTATTAAACTTTAGGAGTTAAAAACCCAAATGCAAGAACTGTTAGATATCGGTTTCATTCGTCCTAGTACGTCTCATTGGGGTGCTCCTGTTATGTTCGTAAAAAAGAAAGATGGGAGTATGAGACTTTGTATTGATTATCGGGAGTTGAATCATGTCACCGTAAAAAATAGGTACTCGTTGCCTCGCATTGATGACCTGTTTGACTAGTTGCAAGGCGCTAAATTCTTTTCAATGATCGATCTTCGTTCCGGATATCATCAGTTAAAGATAAAAACTGATGACATTCCAAAGACTACTTTCAGAACTCGGTACTGGCATTACGAATTCCTAGTCATGTCTTTTGGGTTGACTAATGCTCATGTTGCCTTCATGGATATGATGAACCGAGTATTCAAGAAATATTTGGATCATTTTGTGGTTGTCTTTATTGATGACATCCTCATATACTCCAAAATCCATGAAGATCATAAGCAATACTTGAGGCTGATACTCCAAAAGCTTTGTGAAAATAAGTTATATGTCAAGTTGAAGAAATGCGAGTTCTGGCTTAAGGAAGTAGCATTTCTTGGGCACGTGATATCGAATCGTGGAATATCTTTTGACCTAGAGAAGATTGAAGCAATATAAAGCTGGGAGCAACCTAAGTCAATAATCAAAGTATGTAGCTTTCTGGGCTTAGCTGGTTATTATCAGAGATTCATGGAAGGTTTTTCTTGAATCTCTACTCCATTAACTCAGCTGACTCGAAAAGATACAAAATTAGGTTAGAGCGAGGAATGTGAGCAGAGTTTTCAAGAACTCAAGAGGAGACTCATTTCAGCACCTGTTCTGACAATACCATCTAGTTCGGAGGGATTTGTCATCTACAGCGATGCTTGAGGCAGAGGCTTAGGATGTGTTCTCATACAACATGGAAAAGTCATAGCCTATGCCTCACGACAACTCAAAGAATATGAGAGAAATTATCCTACTCATGATCTAGAGTTGGCAGCAGTCGTTTTTGCGCATAAAATCTGGAGGCATTACCTGTATGAGGAGAAGGTGGAGATAGAGTCGGCCCTCGCCATGGGCCAACAGGGCTACCGTCTAGGGCCCACAGTTGAGAGGGGCCTAAATTTTTTTATAAAGTTATGTATTTATGTGTATAAAAAAATAAAATAATAAAAAGATTAGCAATTTTATGCATTGAAAATGATATGTTAGAAAACATTAAATATGATAGTATAATTGATGATTTTGCATCTAAAAGTGTAACAAGAAGACATTTAAAATGATGTTTTGTGGTTTAGATTTCATTGGGAAAAATTAAAAAAATACCCACTGTAGTTGGTAGGTTTTACTGATTACACCATTGAACTTTTAATTTTTTAAATTACACCACTAAACTAATTATTATTTTGAAATTGGGTCATTCCGTTAAAAAAATATAAATGGAAGTTAATTTTTTATCTACAAAACTAATGAATTATCCACTGTAGTTGGCACATTTTACTGATTACACCATTGAATTTTTAATTTTTCAAATTACCCCATCAAACTAATTAAAAATAAATATTTTTAATATTTTAAAAATAATTATTATTTTAAGTAAAAAAATATTAGAAACTTTTTTTTCCTTCATAAAATGAGTAGAGTTTCATAAAATATAGATTCAAAAAAATTAAAGTGCTTTTAAATTAAATTAATGTCTACTTAATTTTTTTTAACAGAATGACTCATTCTTAATATTAGAAATTTTTAAAAAAAAACTAAAAATAGAAATTAAAATAAAAAAAAACAGTAAAAGATAAATAAAAAAACTGATTCAATTTTTTCAAAAAAAGAAATTAATAATTTTTATAAATAAATATTATTTTCAAGAAAAAAATTGGAAAATTCCTCATATTTTAAAAAAAATGGATGTGATACTAATGAATATCCTTGGCCCGTAGTGCATGGATAATTCGGTGATGTGGATTATTTATTGAGTTGTGCTATAGCGATAAAATATTGATGATGAACTTTTAAATCATAGAAGATAGTAGATATCAAGCTCTACTTGACTCTTCTAATGGATTGTTTATTCCGCTGCAGTGAAACTTGTTGTCTATTGTATTCTATCAGTTTAACACTGTTGAAGGCTAATGATAATTTATTTCACATTATCTTAGTCATAATATTCTTTACTGGTCTAGTTGAGCTCACCCTTTGCTTTCATTATTCTCTTCAGAAAATGAGAACATAGCCGGGACTAGTTGGGGAATGGAGTGACGGTCCGAGATGGTGGCTGTAGTAGTCCTCACTATTTAATAAAATGGTGTGATAATAATTATAATGAGGACTCTATTTGAGTTTGGATATTGTCTACAAGATAATATTCGTGTTAAAACTCTCAGCTACGTTTTGTCGTATTGTATTAATGAAGTTTGTATTTGAATTTTGTACCATATATTTGGAAACTCATAATGGGTTGTTTATACCTATTTTGGGGGCTTCACAGTTGGTATCAAAGCTTAGGTATATGATCCCTGGCTGAAAATTGAGGCTAGAACTAGGAGGGGAGAGGTGGGTAATCATTCGTTAGTATGACCTCCCTAAGCTTATTTGCTATTTAATTGGTCGATCAGAATATAGGGATAATATGTGGCATGTCAATTAATCCTTGTTGTGGCAGTATTTGAAAATGACATCTGAAAATGTTGAGATAAGTAATGGGGCACATGAGACCATTGAGTCACCAATGATCAATAATCAGGATAATGTGCATCAGGAAGGCAATAATCCTCATGTAAACAACAACACCGACCTAATGATGAATGATGGGATGTTCAGAGGCTTTTTGCAATTCATGTAACATTAGGCGAGAAAGACTCTTGTGTAAAATGCAGGTGGAAACACTGGCAACTCACGGATGGTCACCGCTAAACAGTTCAAGGAGTTGGGACCACCGGAGTTTTTGGGAAAGCCAAAACCACTTAAGGCAGAGACGTGGATAAAGCAGATCACCAAGATATTTGATGTCTTAGGATGCTCCGCAGAACAAAACGTTCCATTTGCCACCTTCATGTTGAGGGGAGAGGCAGATTACTGGTGGGAATCTGTAAAACGTACTCAACCGGCCGCACTGAAATTGTCTTGGAAGAAGTTCTAAGAATTGTTCAATGACAAGTACTTTCCCAAAAGTATTCGTCACATGAAAGAGGTGGAATTCATCAAGCTGGAGCAAAATAATATGACTGTATCGCAATACGAGGCTAAATTTGCAGATTTATCCCAGTTTGCATCCCATTTGGTAGATAATGAGGAGCATATGACACAGATGTTTATAAGAGGTTTGAAACTTGAAATACGTCAATACCTCATTTCTCACCATCACATTACATGTTGATCTTATCTCTTTAAAGATACTTGCATTTGATGTGATTTTAGAGATTAACTGGTTAACTACTCATCATGCCAAAATTGATTATTTTTGTAAGGTTGTTAGTTTTTATATACCTAACCAACCTATTATGCGAATTCAAGCAACCAAACCACTAAAGTTAATCACTGTCATATCAAGCCATAAAGCCATTCGTTTATTGAAAAATGGATGTAAATCTTTCTTAGCCCATGTCATAGATTTAAACAAAAATACGTTAGATTTAAATGGTATTTCTGTTGTTAATGAAATTCCTGATGTATTTCCTAAAGAACTTCCTGGCCTACCCCCAGAGCGTGATATCAAATTTTGTATTGACCTTGAACCCGGTACAAAACTCATATCTAAAACCCCATATCGAATGGCTCCTATTGAACTTCAAGAGTTAAAAACCCAACTACAAGAATTGTTAGATATTGGTTTCAATCGTCCTAGTACATCTCCTTGGGGTGCTCCTATTTTATTTGTAAAGAAGAAAGATGGGAGTATACGACTTTGCATTGACTATCGGGAGTTGAACCATGTTACCATAAAAAATAGGTACCTGTTACCTCGCATTGATGGCATGTTTGATCAGTTGCAAGGTGCTAAATTCTTCTCAAAGATCGATCTTTGTTTCGGATATCATCAATTAAAGATGAAAACTGATGACATTCCAAATACTGCTTTCAGAACTCGGTACGGGCATTACGAATTTCTAGTCATGTCTTTTGGATTAACTAATGCTCCTTCTACTTTCATGGATATGATGCATGTTGGGTAAAATCTATATACGCACAACACGCAAGTATACGTGGTCAACAAGTAATATAGTAATGAGTAGAGTATCGTTCCCACAAAGACAAATTAATAAGAAACTTAACCTTACAATTACCAATTTCTTATTAATCCTAATTTATTAAACTATTTAATTCAATGATTAAAAATTAAAGAAACTAAATTCAGAAATAAATAAATTACCACAAAATAATCACAAATATCAAAATCTGGAATTTCAAACAATTAATGGAGAATTAGACTTATGACTTCACCCTAAGCTTTACTCTGATTTCTACACCTTTATTCCAATTCAAATCACTATCCCAGTTTATTAATCAAGAACACGAATGTAGTATTAGCCACCTCTCGATGCACTAATACCGTATTAACTTAAATCCACAAATTAGATAGAAATAAGTTAAACACCTTAATCAATTAACTCACTATATCTCTGTGTGAATTATAATTAAAGAAGGTTTAAGATTAAGTTCTCTATTCGATTATATGCGATGTCAAGCATATCTCTACCTTAACATTCATTACAATTCTGTTGTTCACAAAATTCACGAACACATGTTATATTAACTAAGTCTAGATTCGATTATCCTCTCTCGATTCCATACAAATTCACAAAGAATTGTTGATCAGGCAATTCATAAATTCAAGCTCAAATTAAAATAGCTTATTGAACTAGAAATCAAGGTTTAAAAAATCATCGTTCCACTTAAGGATCTACCATAAGCCTAAAAAGTGAAGTAGTTCATCATAAATGAAATAACAACTGAATAAATCAAAGATAACATTATTTCAATTACAAATAAAAGACTAAGAAGAAGAATAGTGAAAAACACCCTTCACGTAGCCTAAATCTGCAATCGTCCCGAAATTCTCTCTAAAATCTTCGTCCAATGCTTGCTATGAAAAACTGGAATTGATCTTCGTATTATGCCTTGTGTGTGTTGAATTCATTGTTAATTGAGTAGTATACATCAATCACACGTTTTTCTAGTTAATTTAATGCTCAATAGAGTTCACTTGCCAACCAAATGCTAGAGTTAATGCCCCAACAAAGTCCAAAACCAAACAAAATAGTTCACCAGTTGAGACCCCCTGCCTCGGCAGGGGTATTAGCCTAAAATAGGCCCGCCCCGGTGGGCACCCTTTCTGTTAAAAATTCTTGAAGACCCCACCCGGTAGTATATAAACAAAAGGGCACTTTTACGGGGTACATTCTACCAGATGACTTTGCTAACTTCATGTTTACTTCCCAAAATGCTTCAAATGACTTCAATTCTTCGTTAAATGCCACAACGACCACCCTACACATAAAAGAACACAAAATAAATAAAAACGAACATGAAAATAAGAAAATAACAACGATTAAGCGTAAAATGGACAACGATTCATGGATATGAAATCCACTTATCAATGAACCGAGTATTCAAGGAATATTTGGATCAATTTATGGTTGTTTTCATTGATGACATCCTCATCTACTTAAAAATCCGTGTAGATTATGAGCAACACTTGAAACTGATACTCCAAAAGCTTCGTGAAAACAAGCTATATGCCAAGTTAAAGAAATGCGAGTTCTGGCTTGAGGAAGTAGCATTTCTTGGGCACGTGATATTGAAGTATGGAATATCAGTTGACCCGACAAAGATTGAATCAATACAAAGTTGGGAGCAACCTAAGTCAGTAACTGAAGTACGTAGCTTTTTGGGCTTAGCTGGTTATTATCGGAGATTCGTGGAAGGATTTTCTCGAATTGTTATTCCATTAACTCAGCTGTCTCAAAAAGATACAAAGTTCGGATGGAGCAAGGAATGTGAGAAGAGCTTCCAAGAACTCAAGAGGAGACTCATTTCAGCACCTGTTCTGACAATACCATCAGGGTTGGAGGGATTTGTCATCTACAGTGATGCTTCAGGTAGAGGTTTAGGATATGTTCTCATGTAACATGGGAAAGTCATAGCATGTGCCTCAAGATAACTCAAAGAATATGAGAGGAAATATTCTAATCATGATCTAGAGTTGGCAGCAATCGTTTTCGCATTAAAGATCTAGAGGCACTACCTGTATGGGGAGAAAGTAGAGATCTATACAGTTCATAAAAGCCTCAAATATTTCTTCACCCAAAAGGAACTCAACATGTGGCAACAACGTTGGCTCGAGCTGTTGAAAGATTACGACCATACCATTCAATACCATCTTGGAAAAGTGAATGTAATAGCTGACGCGTTGAGTAGAAGATCATATGCGGGTACGAGTACGATATTGTCAACACAAAGGCCCATTTTGTATGACTTACAAAGGATGGAGATAGAGTTAAAGACTCCAATTACCCACGTGATGATGGCAAATATACGAGTAGAACCGACTTTAATCGATAAAGTTAAAGTTGCTCAAGCTACAGACCTAGAGCTAATGCTTATGAAGAAGAAAGTATAAGAAGGTGTTATTCCAGAAGCAAGAATCGACGAAGAAGGAATAATTCGAGTCAACTCCAGACTTTGTGTTCCTAACGATTTTGATTTGAAGTACAAAATCATGATGGAGGCACACAATACAGCATTTGCAATCCAATATTGGAAGTACTAAAATGTATCATGATCTTCGACATACATTTTGGTGGAGCAATATGAAAAGAGAGATTGTAGAGTTTGTCTCAAGGTGTGTAACATGTTAACGTGTCAAGGCAGAGTATCAAGTACAAAAGGGTCCATTGCAACCACTTGAAATTCCAGAATGGAAATGGGAGCACATCACCATGGATTTTGTTACCAGTCTTCCCAAGGTTTCTCAAGGCATAGATGCAATTTGGGTCATTGTTGATAGATTAACCAAGTCTTCTCTGTTAGTTCCCAGTAGGCACACAATAGATCTAGAAGGGGGGTTTGAATAGATCCTTTTCATTTTTAAATACTTTTCTCTTTTATTTTGTGTTGCTAATGAATTAGCATATGAAAAACATAAGAATCTTTTTAAGCACAGCGGAATAAGTAAAAGATCCCCTTCATTGATATATTCATAATCATATATATATTGTTCTTAGAGTTAGTTAAGTTGTAAGCAGTTAATACATACATAGCAGTTATAGCAGTTAGATACACAAGGTAAATGACATAAAGTAGATGACACAAGGGATTTTTAGTGGTTCAGAGACTCAAGCTCCTAATCCACTCTTCTACTTTCAACTAGCAAGATTTCCACTAAGGAAGGGCAACACCCTGAATCACTAAGATTCCTTCAAGGACAACAGCTTTGGAACTTCAGTTCACTAAGAAATCTTCAAGGCCAGCAGGCTTGGAACTCCTCTAGTTCCCTAGGAACTCTTCAAACTCAGTAGGCTTGGAACTTTATTTAGTCCCTCCGAAAAAGGACCCCTCAGGCCCTGGCTACTTGTTGTAGTTGTTGTTGTTTGTGCTTTGCTACTAAGATGTCTTTAAGCTTGAACATCTTTTGTACTTAGCAGCTTGGTGTGGTCCTCTTTGCATTCTTCTTTGAGTCTGGACTACATCTTCTTTGGTGCAGCTGATCTTCACTCTTTTCTGCTCATCTTTATCTGATGTCAGTTGTGCACCATCACCATTTGGGTTTGCTAAGTGTTTGAGCTTTTGGTAGACTTAGTCTGGCACTTAGCATTCCCTGAACCCTTCTTGAATGGCTTGAAGACATGGTTCTATACTTGTTCTGTTTCAGCTTTCGGTTCATGGTGATTCGCAGAGTGGCTCTTCGGATCTTCTTTGTGCTCTGCCACTTTTCTCAATGATATTTTCTTGGCCTTCTCGGCTCTCAGCTTAGCTTCCATCTTCAGTGGCATTCTCATCTTTGTTGAGTGAAGCTTTAGTCTGTTTAAGTCCTTCTTCAAAGTTTCTTCACTTCCACCTTTGTAATCTCACTGTCACTCAGACTTGTTCTGTTTAGATCTGGTGGAGCTCGTTGAGTCAATAATATAGCATTCCAACAACTCAACGATTCTGTAAGAGAAACAACTCTTGATCTTTGAAGCTCTGGCTGATATATACTCCTTCCTAATCTTCTCGTTGGAATATAGCCATTGAAAGTCATTTGAATTACCTCGCAGATCTCGAGTTATTTGATGTAGACTGCAAATGTGACATGACATTCTCTTTATGACTTTCTGACACTGCAGTCTACTATTTCACCTACCCCGTCAGAGATGTCACTTTGATGTCTTGGGCAGGTAATCGACTTTATTTCCTCTCTCTGATTTCTAGATCAGAGGTTGTCCTTTTGCATCGACGCTCTCAATAAGCTCTGTTCGAATATCAATCTTCAGATTAAACCGTTGTCAATGTTTCAATCTTCAGATGACTAAACTCTATGATTCTGATGCAGATGTTCTTGGACCTGATCGTAGTGTCTTGTTAAATGTTGCTCATTGACTAGTTGAGACAACACTACGATCCTGAAGAGTGTTCATTGGATCTTCAATGTAGAACACTTCTTTCTTCATTTGTACAGCGCTTCAATACTTCTGTTTGCCTTTGACTTTTCTTAGGAACTGATAGCTTGACTCCTTGTTCTGGTCTCTTCTGAATAGCAAGACACCTCAGATTTGTGGCATGCCCAGCTCGCTTTCTCCTTGTGATCTCCCGTTCACTTATCATCAATGGACTGACCCATGCTTAATCACTTTAGCCTTGTTCTTCATAAACCGACCAGTATCTATGTGTATACTTCATCAGTTCCTTCTTTTTCTTGGCAAACACTACGATCCTGGTTGACCCTAAGATCGTTGTCTTCTATTCATTTGACAGCAACTGTACTTGCTGACTTTTCCTTAGTTAGACACTTTTGCTGAAGTCTTCTTTTAATCTACTTGTAAGAAACTTCTTCTTGAATGGCTTTACAACTCAATCAGGATGCTGATTAGGTTGGTGCTTAGATCTTTTGTTAGCTTGCTAGCCATTTGTTGAGTGCACTCTGGTTCACTTCAGGTGAAATATATCTTTGCAACTCTGACTAGAGGCTTCATCCTTTGGATATTCTAGGAGTGCTCATTTGTTGAGAATCATGTTTGCTCTACGATTCTTCCTTGGCATTGTGAGCACATCTGTTGAAGTCTTAGTTCTGCACTCTACGATTCTGCCTTGGGTTGTGCAGACACTACGACTCCGAGATCAGATCTTGACACTCTACAATTTATGTCTTTATGCTCGTTGTCTTCTTCTGATCTTGCTCGACTACGATCTTTGCCTCTGAATTGATCAGTAAACTCTATGACTCCGAGTGTAGTCTACGATTCTTGACTTGGCTTTGGCAGATGCTCAGTTGGCTCTTAGACAGGCTGTCTCTACAATTCTGAACATGACATCCTCAGCAGACTATGGCTCCGAGGATGTTCTTCTCGACACACTACGATCCTTCCTCGTCTCTCCTGGCAGTCTACGAACTCCGAGATCTACTATCTTGCAGACTATGATTCTGCCTTGATAGCTCTCGAGTTTTCCTTGACTCTCCTGGCAGACTACGATTTCTGGTGCAGTGCTCGACAATTAGACAAGCCTATCTATTACATTTTAAGATCAACCTAACAAGCTTGATCTTTCTATATTTATAGTCCTTATACATCATTTCTTTTTAAGGACTTTACAAAGTTGTTTTGCTTATGTAGGATTAACCTAACATATTTGATCAATTCATTCTAAGTCCTTGTACATATGTTCCTATTATCTATCAAAGGACTTTATAGCTTTTCTTAATACAAGCATACTTGCATATTCATTCATTTATATCATAATCAAATCATACATAAATAGGAATATCATTCGCATGCTTATTCCTAACATGCTCATTTCTTGTCTATATGAGAAACTTATTCACTTGAACTCCTTTCTCGTATGTATATAAATGAGATTGTGAGATTGCATGGTATGCCAGTATCCATAGTTTCTGATCGAGACCCAAGATTCACTTCACGATTTTGGGTTAGCTTGCAGAAAGCTATGGGCACAGATCTACGATTCAGTCCTACATATCATCCTCAAACGGACGGGCAATCAGAGAGGACTATTCAAACTCTTGAAGATCTATTGAGCCTCTGTGTTCTAGACTTCAAAAGAAGTTGGGACAAGTATTTACCATTGGTGAAATTCTTCTACAACAACAGTTATCAAGAAAGTATAGGCATGGATCCATTCGAGGTATTGTATGGACGAAAGTGTTGTTCTCCAGTATGTTGGGACGAGGTGGGTGAAGCAACATTGTTGGGACCAGAAATAGTATGTATAACTATGAAAAAGATTCAAATGATCCGGCAACGTATACGAACTTCACAAGATTGACAAAAGAGTTATGATGATCTTCATCGAAGGGACGTGGAGTTCAATGTTGGAGATCATGTATTGTTATGTGTTGTTCCATGGAAAGGAGTTACGAGATTTGGAAAGAGAGGGAAGCTCAACCCTCGATTCATTGGTCCATTTGAAATCCTCGACCGAATAGGAACTGTGGCATATAGACTCGCTTTATCGCCAAGTATATCTCATGGTCATAACGTGTTTCACATATCCATGCTACGTAAATATATGAAAGACCCGAACCACATTATTGAATTAAAACCAGAAGAGATAGCAGAAGATTTAACGTATGAGGAGGTACCCGTTAAAATCTTAGATAAGAAGGAACATATTCTACGCTCAAAGGTTATACCTCAAGTCAAAGTTTTATGGAGAAATCATGATATTGAGGAAATGACCTGGGAGTTAGAATCTGATATGAAAACAAGGTATCCTCACCTCTTCGACATACCAGGTACGTACATCAATTTCGAGGATGAAATTTCATAATAAGGAGATGATGTAAGACCCCAACTTTTTATAAATAAAGATTTAATTTCTCTAATTATTATTTTAAAAAATAAGGTGTTGATTTGATATAATGATTTAGTTATGGGTGAAATATGCAATTTTTGCAAAGTAAGTAAGTGGTTATTAAATATTCGTTTGGTCGGGAAATATTCTTTTTATCGGGGATTATCTGTACGACAGCTCAATCATTGGTGGACCACATAACATAATAATTGTCGGATATAAAAAGCGACAGAAATAATATTTTTATAAAAATAATGGCAAAACTTTTACTATTAATTGTTGAAATACCCGATGATAAAAAGTATAGTAATACGCGTGGTTGCATAGTAGCACACGGTATTGCACAGTATTTTTATATTATTGTTTCTTACGTAAGAAGTTACTCAGTTTAATTCAATAATTGCCACAATAATTGTTGCATAGTATCTCATATTATTGATTCAATTATTGTCACAGTATCATCTGCACAATATTTTACATTATTAAATCAATAATTGACACGACACAATTATTCATATTATTAGTTAGCATTATTGGAGATGTCTAGAAAATTATGTCGAGGAACGGGGTTTGGTCATCTAATTGTGCGCCAATAAGGAGGAGTCCTTATCGGAAAGCCCCCTCTTTTCTGGGAATGATCTGGTTGTTAATATTGTGAGTTTATAATATTAATTGTGAATAATTATTATGTGGTGGATATTGGTTAAATTTTTATATAAATGAAGGAAATTAGCCTGAGATATATGTTGAAAGTTTGGCATATTTTTCTGTAGAATTATAATTATTTTCTCCGATAAAATATTCATTCAACTATATTATTATAATATATTATAATTGTTAAAATAATAATATTATTATAATATATATATATATATATATATATATATAATCATGTGGTTAAGGGACAGAAGTAACTAAAATGTATTTGGAATGCTTTGTTTCTTTTTTCTAAGAATGGTTGGTGGAGAAATTGCCTAGAAAATGTTTGTTTTTCAAATAATGTGGGCCCCAACCATTGTAAATTGTGAGAATTGCCTACAAACTTGATTTTAAAGGGTGGGCCTCAATCTTGAAAATATGAGAGGTTAGGCAGAATGAGAAGTTAGGCATGGTGGAAGAAAAGAAAAGTTAGGCACATGCATTTGGTTTTTCCTCCCTCCGTTGCGCTATATAAGGAGGGGCAACCTCCTTCCTAAACACACCAAATATCTCAAGCTTTCCTACTATAATATTGTGAGTATTTCTCTTGAGTATAAGGATACTTTGAGTGTAGCTTTTTGTGCAAGATTTTCTCATAATAATATCCGATATTCCAGTCAAATCCAGTTTCTACTAAGGTAAAGGATATTATTTTTTTACAATACTCGTAAGAAATATTATTTTCTTTCATACTCCATATTATGAAAGGGATATTATTTTATTTCGTATTCCAAAATTTAAACTTACTATGGTAAGTATCGCTTCTATAATTCCTGAAATGATTAGAAATTCTTTAAGTTTTGCGCTTCATCTAATATCATTTCACGGGAATATTGGTCTAAACTTTCTTGATAAATTTCCATATTTTCATGTCGGGTTATTATTCACTAAGTACTATTCATGGGGTACTATTTACGAAGTACTATTCATGGGGTACTATTCACGACAAAATTTAATTTTTTTTTCTGTCCAAATTATTTTTGATACATGAATATCATTCTTGAATTTTACTCTAAAAAGTTATCATGTTGACAACTTGGACATTTTTGAACTCTGGATAAATTGAATTAGAATTCTCTAATATTTATCTTTTATCTCACTTGATTGAATCTTTACATCATTGTCATCATCCTCATGCTTAAATTGTACTGGAAGTCATCTTTGGCCCGTAGTGCAAAGATAGAATGTTGATTGGTATGATTATGACCTGGAATTGTGTATTGGTATAATCATAACCTTTAATGTTACAGATAAGGTTTGTGGTAAAAGTCCTCTTTGGCCCATAGTGCATAGATGGACAGGTGTTTGGCATGATCATGACCACTAGTGATACTAACGAATATCCTTGGCCCGTAGTGCATGGATAATTCGTTGGTTTGATATATTTATTGAATGATGTTACAAGGATAAAATATTGATGATGAACTTTTAAATCATAGAAGATAGTAGATATCATGCTCTACTTGAATCTTCTAATGGATTGTTATTTCCGTTGTAGTTGTACTCTAAAACTTATTGTCTATTGTATTCTATCAGATTTTTCCCTGTTGAGGACTAAGGATAATTTGTTCTACATTATCTTAGTCATAATATTCTTTACTGTGCTAGTTGAGCTCACCCTTTTCCTTTTTGTTCCATTATTCTTCTCAGGAGGCGAGAATATAGGTGGTACTAGTCGGGGTGTGGAGTGATGGTTCAAGACAGTTATTATAGCAGTCCTCACTATTTTGTAAAATAGTGTATTAATAATTGTAATGAGGACTTTATTTGAGTTTGGATATTATCTACAAGACAATATTTGTATTAAAACTCTTAGCGTATATGTTGTCGTATTTTGCACGACAGTTGCACGACAGCTGGATAAATTGAATTATAAATCTTTAAAATTTATCATTGCCCTCCTTTAATTGAATTCTTATATCATTGTCATCATCCTCATACTTATATTATGATTAACGCCATCTTTGGCCCGTAGTGCATAGATAGACTGTTGATTGGTATAATTATGACTATGTATCGGTATAATCATGACATGTAATGTTACAAATGATGTGGTAAAAGTCCTCATTGTCTGTGAGTGCATTGATGATGGATGATTGTTGGCATGATCATGACCACTGGTGATAATAATGAATATCTTTGGCCCGTAGTGCATGGATGTGATAATAATGAATATCATTGGCCCGTAGTGCATGGATAATTCATGGATGTGATACTAACGAATATCATTGGCCCGTAGTGCATAGATAAATCGGTGATGTGGATTATTTATTGAACTGTGCTACAGCAATAAAATATTGATGATGAATTTTTAAATCATAGAAGATAGTATATATCATGCTCTACTTGACTCTTCTAATGGATTGTTTATTCCGCTGCAGTTAAACTTGTTGTTTATTGTATTCTATCAGTTTAACACTGTTGAAGGCTAACGATAATTTATGGATGTTGATTTAATTTATTGATTCACCATCTTAATTCTTTGGATCAAAATTATAAGTGCATTGATTTAATTTAACTCATTGCTGATCCAAAAACCTTCAATTTTTATTTTTATTTTGTTTAAACATGCTCTGCCCTTTTTCCTTTCTAAATTGAGTTTGTATTTCAAGAAAAAAACATGGTACTTAATTTGGGATGGATGGTTATTGGAAGTAGAACCAAGGACTGATGCTCTTTCCTTAAGGGAAGAAAAAGTTCTAATTGCAAGAAAAAAAATGTGGGATGAGGAGGTTACAACAACATTTTAACTCCGCATTCTTAATCAGGTATGTTGTATCAACTTATTTTTTATTATTGTTCTCCTTGAGAAGGGTCTGTTCTATTTGAACCAATATCTCTAACTAATTCTCTATGTAGGACTTTTAAGTCTTATGGGGAAGCCTTGGCTAAAAAGATGTACCATATAGCTACTATTGAAGCTAAGCTAAACATTCAATGCATTATTTGTACCTCATAAACAATTATTTCTTTACGTAATTAATCCTCAACAGAGGCCATAAATTTTTCCTTTCAGTTGCTCATACAGAATTGCCTGAGGAAGTTGATCAATTGGAGTATGGTGATGACTTTGAAGAATTCGAGGATGGCAGAGGCGTCTTATATTGTGAACTGGATACAGATAACAATTCTCCAATACTGTAATGAAGATGTTGGATATGGAGAAACTACAGCAGATCCGTCAAGATGTGTCCTAACCACTTAAAGATGCTTTGAGACCTGTCGTAGGCTAGAAATTAAGGGAAATTTATTTAGGTCATGGCTGAATGACATGTAGACACTGTTATTTCAATTAATATAGAAGTTTTGTTGCAACTGTTTATATTGAACAAGTGAAAGATCTTGCAGTGAGTTTATACAATGTTCAAATTTTTTGAGAACCACATTATTGTATATAATTAAATATGATGAGAATGATTGTTTGTATGTGTTCATGCTCTTCCTCTCAAAATGATACATATAGATGAAACTTGAAATAGTTTTCATCAAAGTTGTCCCAATTGGTTGAAAAATCTGGTCATTTTAACCACTTTGCAAATTTCGCTTGAATTTTGATGTGAATATAAAATTGAACTAATGGCAAAGACAGGAACAGAAAATATTTTGGGCAGAATGCAGAAAACAATGACTTGGCTGATGATATATAAACAACACAAAGATTCTTAAAAATAATCATAGTAGTGATTAAATACATATCAAATACACTCAAATTCATACTATACATTGCTTTAAGTGAAGTTTGTACAACTTAAAACTGCCATGATTTACCAAACCAAGGAACTCGAGAAGTTTGTTTATGTTGCTCATACTATACATTACTCATGTTGTGGCAGCCATTAATCTCAAGGAACTCGAGAAGTTTTAGCTTCTGCAGTCCGAGTGGTAGATAAGATAGTTCATCACAAAAGTTAATGATCAAAGACTTTAGAGAAGCGAGACTCTCAAGTTCCAAGGGCAGTGAATGAATATTTTGGCATGAGAGAATCTCCAAAGATGCAAGACAACGGTTGTTTTCCAACAACTCTCCTGCTAAACGCAGCAAGCCTGCATATTCAATATTATTTAGAATTTATCAATTAAGATTGAAAGGATAAACAAACTAATATCAATGGTAAGCAAGTGTCACTATAGGGGATAATTTTACTCGGAGTCACAACAAAGATGGCCCAACAGTTCAAACAAGTAAGACAATCCCTACCTTCCCTTCCTACAAGAACATTGAGCTTTTTCCATATAAAGACGCTACCACAATTTCCTAGTTTGTAGAATGTTAACAAATTAAATTGTAAGTGTATTGGATTCTAATAATGAGATACATTTTGGAACATCCCAGACATCCTTTTAGGACTATGGGATCAATGTATCCAACTCATAGAATATAACAAGGTCTGTATATGAAATGGAGCCTTTTGTGTTTGTGAAAAGCATGTAAAAATGATCTCTTGAAATGCCTGGTAAAAATGATCACCAAGAGGTGGTAAATGAACCAAAATACAAATTTGAAAGACCAATTTGTACCCACTAAAGGAATTTTGGTCTACAAAATACAGTAATCAATCTTAGGGAAAGAACAACTCAATCTATATTCTTTACTCATAAAAGGCACTAAATGTACAAATTCCATTTTACTGCTCAGGTATAGACTAAAAAGTGATTTCAAAAATTTGTCTTTAATGATAAATGGTTAGACCTAGTTTATGGTATCTTGCAAGGAATCGATAGTTCAGTAGCTAAGATTTTCTTCTTACTTGTTCAATATCTTTTGTCATAAAACACAAAGTCCTACACAAAACGGTATACCATTCTATTGAAGATGCAAAATAAAACCAATTTTATGATGAAGAAGAACTATTGAACATAGTTTATCTACTACCAACTATATCACACATTAATTATTACTAGTTCTAACTCCTAAAGAAACTTAAACAAGGGTTCTCAATATCAAAAGTACTGAAACACAATAACCAAAATTACCTATACACTCAACCATGCCCAATATCTTAACGAAATCAATATTGTAATTCGGCAATACTTTCTTTCGAAAATTACAATATACAGCTCAATTTAAATAATAACTTATTAGACAAGGTCATAAGCATTATTCATGAACAAGCTGGCCCCCTTTGTCAATTGTCACGCATCCTCCATCAGTAGTTTGCTTATGAGTTTTGGCATGTTCTGTTTGCTTTGTGTTTTCTTCTTGGGCACATGTATCAGATCATGCTGACCCTTACAAACAACTACTATTTTCCCTTTAGACAGAATCATACTTGCACAACTATTTGAACAAATATCAGAGCATACTGACGTGGTTACTAAAACTGTAAAACAAAGAATACTTTCAAAAAAAAACCATCAAACAGAATAAGAGTGACCTATGCACAAAACAAAAAAGTAAGGGCTAATAAAGAAGAACGGACCAAATTAGGGCTTTATTTATCAATGAAGTCTGGACACAAATTACTTGCACAAATAGTCACTAGTCATTGCAGAATTCTTGATTAAGTCATAGATTTTTCACCCAAAACAAGAATTCCAACCAAAACAAGAGTTTGCGTTTTGGGAATTTAGGCGCATAAGAGAGTATACGGTAGGAGAAGGAGGAGGATACGAAATGGGAAGAAGATTACCTTGAAAGGCGGTGATTTTGATTCTCAGTCTGTTGTAGGAAGAAGCTTGTTCCGGTATGAGCGAAGCAGGAATTCGACAAAGTGAGAGTGGCGTGAGAAAGAGAGTTTGCTAGATACTAAATGTGTTTGGCAAGGTGAGATGTGGTTTTTCTTTCTTTGGGTTTGAGTAATTTTTTTTTATTTTTCTTTCTCTCTCATACTGATGTGGCAGAGCCACATCACCCGGTCGCCAATCTATTATATATACTAAATCACAGTACATTGGCACAATATATTGACATCTGTCTTTATAAAAAATTAACACATGTCATCCGTTTAAGTCAGTTAGTTTAATTATGTCCCAATTATCTTACTTATATCCTATCCTTTTTTAAATTATGGATAAATAATAACAAACCAAATAGAATTTAATCTCTTCAACAACCAATCAGCAAAATTTTATATAGATAAAGCTTCCTAACTGAATTAGAGTTTGAAATAATGTTAATGATCTTACATTGAGCGCAATTTAAATTTGTCAAAATATTTGTCAATATATATATTATTTTTCTTTCTTTTTTATAATCCTTAAATCCCATTTGAAGAGTCTCATTTGACATTTTTTTTAGTTGTAATGAAAGAAAAATTAGTATTTTGACATCCTCTCAATCCGGTTGTAACTATTGAGGTAAAAAGTTTCATACATGATGGAAAAATTAAGATTTTTTTTTTATATAATTTAGAGGTTACACTATTCATTTTCACTTTATTTATTTTTTTTGTCATAAAATATAAGATTATTATTGATTTTTTAAAGTCAATTCAAGACATTTTTAAATTTAAAATTGACATAATTTTTTAAAATTTTATTCAATGTAATGATAAATATTATAAACTATCTAAAAAGTATTACTTATTATAAGATTTATTGTTTCATAATTTTCTTAATTTAAAATTTAAAAAATTTCAAATTGACTTTTAAAAGTCAATAATAATCGTATAATTTAAGATAGAGCGTGCAGATAATATAGACAATTATATCTATCCAAAACTAATTTTGGCTCAAGATAAAGAAAAATAAAGAACACACCTATCAATTCTCGGTCAACTCTTTTTGTTTTTTTTTTTTTCATAATTATAAGCACATTGCTATTATAATATCTTGAGATTTAAAGGTCATAATAACTCAATTTGAACTACAATAAAATCTCTATTTAGTTATAGTGTTTGGATCAAATTAATTTTATTTTTATAGGGAGGTTATAACTAAAAAAAAGTGTAGTTATAAAACATGCACTGCATTAATAATTATTTTATTCGTTCCTTAATATAAGTCATTTTAGAGTTGTGCACAAGTATTAAGAAAATAATTGTATATCATTAAATATAATATCAATTGTCTATATTACCCTTGTATTGAAAAAAGAGAGTATTATTTATTGGGCAAAAAATAGTTAGAGAACCAAAGTTATATTTATTACCTGGGGTATTGAAAAAAGAGAGTATTATTTATTGGACAAAAAATAGTGAGAAAACCAAAGTTATATTTATTACCTGGGGTAATATTAGAAACTAAGCAATTAATACTTACTTGAAATTCTCAAACGACTTATATTAAAGAACAAAAATAATTCTCTAAAACGACTTATATTGAAGAACGGAGGGAGTAATTAATAGAGTATGTCAAATTGAAGGTATAAACATTGATAAAAGAGATTCACATAATTTCAAAAAACTTTACATATATATGTGTAGTGTTAGGAATATAATGTAAAGTGTAAGACCCCAACTTTTATGAATAAAGAATAATTTTCTCTAAATATTATTTTGAATATTATGGTGTGAATTTGATATAATGTTATAGTTGTGGGTAATATTTATAAATTTTACAAATTATGTATATACATACATATATATACGTATATTAACCAGGCTAATTGTTTATTCTCATAAGTGAAGAGCAACCATGGCTTCTTCTTCTTCACTGTCAATTTTACTCTTCTTTTTCGTTTTGTCTCTCTGTCTTTCTTCTACTTATGTCATTCACGTTTCGCACGATGGAAGAGCCATCACCATTGATGGTGAACGGAAATTAACCAATATTGTCTGATTCAATTCATTACCCGAGAAGTACTATTTGAATTATGTACCAAACTATATATATATATATATATATATATATATATATATATATATATATATATATATATATTTTACGTGGAGTAACAAAAATTATTTTTATTTGTGTTAATGTATTGCCTGCATGTATTTAATTTTATTTGAAACATAATTATATAATTGTTTTGTTGTTATTATTTGCTAGATGTGGCCGGATTTGATTAGAAAGGCTAAAGAAGGCGAACTCAATGAAATCGAGACATGTTTTTTGGAACGTCCACGAGCCTCTTCGCCGGCAATATGATTTTTCCAGGAACTTGGATCTTATAAGGTTTATCAAAACCATTCAAGATGAAGGACTTTATTCTGTTCTTCAGATTGGGCCTTATGTTTGTGCTGAATGGAATTATGGGTACGTACGTAAATTAATTCTAATAATTTACTAATTTAATATTATAATTATTTAATCATAATGTAATATTGAATACTAATAATTAGTTGGTTTAATTGATTTAGTGGATTTCCTGTATGGCTGCATGCATAATATTCCTAGAGTCGAGTTCCGAACAACAAACAATGTGTTTATGGTACATAAATTCTTTAAATATCTTATTCTAAGTAATTAAATATATAAATTAACGTGGAGTATTTTGAATATTATAATTACATAAAAACATATTTTTTAATATTTCCAAAGTGAGATGCAAAATTTTACATCCTTGATAGTGGACATGCTTAAAAAGGAAAATCTTTTAGCTTCACAAGGAGGTCCAATTATCCTCTCTCATATATGAATAAATTATATATATATATATATATATATATATATATATATATTCTTCTTTCGGCTTTAAATAATTTGTTTTAAATTGTTGAATGAACTTAACAGATTGATAATGAATATGGCAATGTAATGAAATCTTATGGAGAAGCCGGGAAAGTTTATATTGATTGGGCTGCAAAGATGGCTGATTCATTGGACATTGGAATTCCATGGATCATTGTGCCAACAGGAGGATGCTCCACAACCCATGGTACATACTTTATTAGTTCTAAATACTTATGATCCTATAATTCGAATCAAAAGTAATATATTAGTTCTAAAGCTAGCTAATTAATATTTTTTGATTTTCACTAATATAATTTTTATTTAACAGTTAAATACATGTAATGGTTTCTACTGTGATAGCTTCACGCCAAACAATCCCAATACTCCTAATACGTGGACTGAAAATTGGACTGGATGGTTGGTACATTTTTTCAAATTATTAATTTCAGGCTTCAACTTTTATCATGTACAATTATTTATTGTTGTTATTAATAATTTTAGATTTAAGTATTGGGGTGTTAAAGATTCATATCGTACAACTGAGGATGTTGCTTTTGTGCTTGCTCGGTTTTTTCAGATGGGTGGTTCATTCCAAAACTATTATATGGTTAGTTTTGTTATTGATTAATTGACAAGTCAGATTTTTTGATGGTAACTTTGAGTCTTTGATGAGATACAAAATAAAATGGGTTTTGATGGTAATTTTGAGTCTTTGATGAGATAACTTCAATTTGGTTATTGAGATTCTAGATTTAAACTCCATTTTATGAATGTCTAAAGACAGAAAAGAGAGAGAACTGAGATTATATAAATTTTGCAATTGGCAAAGGATGAAGATTAAGTATTAGCTTGATTGGCTAACCCTTGATTGTGGATGTATACGGTTGCAATCGGTTCAGTGACAGTAGTTGACAATTAGCTTCCAAAATTTTAGATATAATGCCTATTAAAGTCTACAATTGAGATTCTCCGTAAATCCCCATGAGACAGAGTTTTGCAGAATGCTTATGATTCACCTTCTCGAAAAGAAAGTTTGAGAGAGTAATACGAGACAAATCATGAATGTTTTAATCAGATTTAATTTTATTTTTCAAGGGTTAAGCAAAAAGTCAAGGGCAAAATTATCAAAAAAACAAAACAAAATAAATCAACCATGTGCCCATCTTTATTAACACTGCGATATTAAGATTTACGAAATAATTGACTGATGAAAAATTAATTTATGATAGATAATACTTTGGTTAGTTTATGTTCAATGCACAATCATTTTAGATAGTTTCATTGATTTGCAGTTGTGATCAAGTTATTCAATATTCATTATCTGTAATATGTTAGTTCCCACAATGTTTGTCACGATGCTACAGTTGCTTTCAAGTGTTTTTTGATGTAAATTTGATGTAGTATGACAGAAATAATTATGGAACCTCTCTTGCAGAGAGGTTCATGGTCACAAAGTTACACCTTTCGAGAGAGTTGGTGGAAGTAGTTGATGCAGGGGACGCGATGGAAGAATAAATTGTGACTTCTGTTTTAATTTGGCTTTGTATCCAGATGATTTAGAGGATTCAAATACTTCATTTTTTTCTTGGATTCATAATATTTATGGTTGACGTTATCATTAGACCATGTATGGGTTGAGATATAATTTGGATATTTTTATTCTCAAACTATAGTGACATAGAGAGAGAGGAAGAGAGCTCCGACTAGGATAAGGATGGGCGAAAAAGTGCAGCAAGTTAGCCAACATTTTCCTATTGCCACTAGAGATTTAGCAACCTCAAACTTTATTCAAACAAGCAAGAAGGTAATTACAACCCATCTTTTTATATATTAACTGTCCATTCATTTTTTAATTTGTTTGATCATATATGGTTGGGGTTGTTATTGTTGTGCTGTATTTGGGGACCATGAAGGGTCCGGAAGTCATAAGGTTGGGATATATAAAGGAGTACTTGTGCTTTGTATATATAAATAAAATCATGTAGTGTGCTTATATGGACTGCACTTTTTTGGTGCTATATGTTATGTTAACTATGTAGTCAAGTCCAGGATCATGTCTATGTGTTATAATAGTAATCAAATACTTACTTGGATGCTTAGATGTTAAACGTAACATGGCTTAGGATTAACTTGGATAGCTATGTAGTTTCATGTCTAAAGCTCAAGTAATGGGGTTGTTATGTGTCAATGACATGCTAGCTATGAAGTAATGAACTCTTGACCATATACATAAGTTGTTTAGCAATCACATGTTGCATATATGCCTATGCTTCACTCGCGTATTTTTACTGAGAATGAAAAGTATCGCTCTTTAGAATTTACCACTTGCAAGGTATGATAATATCATTGAATCAATTGGAACTCCAATGTTTAATGCTGTCAAATTTAATTTTTTTATTGTAATGAGTGGTTATTTGGTGTTATGCTCATCTTTATAAACTTGAACATTTGTGTCTACCAAAGATAGATTGCCTCATTTATACTGGTGAATTGATTTGCCATATTAATAGAGAGTAATTCATTTGTTGTTCAATTTTGCTATTTTAGCTTACTATTTATCCATCTACCGAAAATGGAACAGTTGAAGCTGCAACGAAGTCTTTCTGACCAGACCATTCCATGGCATGAACCCATCTAGAATTTTGAAGAACAGTATGAATATGGCTTCTTTTGAATAAGTCAGGTTGAAAATTTAGGCTCCTTCGTGATAGTCATATTAAAATGCAACTTGATCAAATGGAAATATTTCACCATCTCCAGTTTTCACTTTCTAAAAAGTGCATTTTGCTCCCAATCTTAAAGATTATCTAGGTCTAGGAATCTATTTATCATGTCTTTCCAACTAATATTTTCACATTTTCTCTAACCTAAGCTAACTTTATAAATAGAAGAACAATTCTTCAAAAATATTTAGACCTTCCAATTTCAAATGTAGCATATATAATAATGTAGCTCAGTTGAATCAAGATATTTACCAAGCCAGTTGCATATAAGATCATATTCCCCTGCATATACTAACATCTTGATTCCATCTTCTAAAAGTGCATGAATGCCAACTTCAAGATTCCTCATCCAATCCGTGACCATCGCATCATACACTATAGAACTACATGAAACAAAATCAATATCTCCAACACCTAGAGCATCCCTAATCGATTGTTGGTTTAAGAAGTTTTTCATGTTCAAAAAATCGTATATTGTGGTCCCTTCACATTTCTTTTCGATATCTCGCAAAACCAAATATATACAAATTAGTATATTATATCCTCCAAAATCAAAATCAAGTTGTTATTTTTCATTTCTTATATTCTATTTTGTTTCCTTACATTTTTATCCCCGATAAGCCCCATGATATTGTTAAATATGTTATTGCAGAATAAAAAATATGATGAGCAAGAGCGCTCACCATCAATGGGTCGATAAAAAAAGAAAGAAAAACGTAAACAAGATAAACATTGATTGCATGGTTACATCCTTGCCTATATATACAAACTTTGAACATTAATATTAAAAAAAAGACGCTTTGAATAATGTTTAATTTTAAAAATAATAAAAAACTTTTAAGTTTAATTTTAAAAAACTTGGTGAATTATTCTCTCACAAAATTTGAATAATGTTTTGCAATAAATTCCTTTAATTTTCCACTCATGAATCTTAGATGGCATAGTACACCAAAGTAAGAAATTCCTTTGGGTGACTCTTAGATTTATAATCTTTTGCTGATATTGATAATCTTAGATTTATGTATCTCGATTTTCGTTTCTTAATTAGTATCTCCTAAAATCACTACTTTATAATTCCACAAAAATATTTTGAATAATGTTAATAGCATAATGGTATGATATTATCCTTTTTAATTTAATTGTTATTTCTTAATTGATGATATTGATGATAGCAATGTGGTTATTGATGATAGCAATGTGATTTTGTCAATGTTTATTTAGCTTGATTCAAGCTTCCCTCACACATTTTGCACTAAAAAATTTGTAGTAAGCATGATTGTTTACTTCACATAACAAAAATATATACTCTCCCTTTTATTAATTGATTATAGAATGCTGCTACCCACTAGCATCAGGATTTGAAATATGTGAATCATTATATCAGATTTTTTTTTCCTTCTTCTCTCTGCATCAATGATATATTTTGTTTGATCTCTCTTGGTAATCTTTTAAGTTCATGTCGGTCATTGAATTATTTATATATTTATAACTTTTGAGTTGAGTGGCATTCTGAATGGTGCTTTGGCAGATTTCGGGAGGTTTGGTCAGCCTTCTTCACACTAGGTTTGCTTTAAAGCTTATGTACATGAGGGAATTATGCTGCGATAACTACAAATTGACACGGTGTTAAGTGATGTATATTGGTCTTCAACAGAGACATGAATAGACCACCATCTTTGATTTTGTTTTCAAACCTGTTCTAGGTGAGAGGAGATAAAATTAAAACCAGTTTTCAAACCTGTTGGTTTTTTTAATTTTTTCTGAAATACATACAAAAAATTGTATTTTTAAGAGATTTTTTAAGCCTTCGCATACCCTTTTCTTCTCTTTTTGTTATGGATTGTAAAAAGTTAAGTTGAGGCAACCCTTTCTTTGCAGTAAACAAAATACAAAAGTAGTAAAAGATAGGGAAAATAAATCAGTTGATTACACTTTGGTCAAGAAAAATAGAAAAAGGGAAGAGTAGAAAAAATGATTTGTCTCCAAGTTGAGGTCACTTAATTTGCCACTAACTTAAAAATAATAATTATATACTTAGAGTGTAATGCACAAATCGGTAAACTCTCGCCACTACCCCCCATATTGTATATTCATTTTTTTTTCTGTGTAAAATTTGATCATCGCACAATAATATACTATTTTCTTATTATATTTTAATTTATTAATTGTAAGCACACATTTATTATTAAAAATTTAAATAATTTCGCCGCAACGCGCGAGTTTTATCTTGTAATGTTTCTAAACCCCGATCGACCCAGAAATATTGTAGTATTTAACAATTTTGTCAATTCAGTTGGCCGGTCGTATCAATCCCATTAAGCGATAAATGGTTTGTACAGACAATATCTTATTTTTCTATTTTCGCTAATTTTTTTGAGATAGATGCTAACCCAAGTTTTTTTCGCCCGGGTATCATTAAAGCATTACATAATCATTTCATTATTATTGGTGAAGGAATAGAATAAAAAAATAAATGGAATAACATATAGAATGATTCATTTTATTATTAGTTGGAATGAATTATTTATTATTTTCATAGTCTCTCCAAAAAATAAAAATTATAAATTTAATAGGAATGAGGTTCATTTCATTTTAATTAAACAACCAAACCCAAATTTAATTCTTCATAATGAAGATAGATTAAAGGAAATAATCCATCTGTTTCATTTTTTTAATAATTGTTTTTAATCTAGAAAATTAAACATTAACATTAAGGGTGTGTATATATTTTATATAAAATTAATTTTTTAAAGTCGTGATTTTAAAGATATATCCTGACAAATTGTATAAATAAGTAATACTACCTTTATAGGTTGAGTAAAACGGATAGATTAAATAAATGATACTACGTCAATATAATTGTTATTATTATTATTATTAAGATATAAAATTTTAATGACATTTTTATAATTGTTATAATAATATTTAATACTTTAAACAATATTTATTATAATATTATTTTATTTTCATAATATAAACCATCCACTATATATTTATTTATTTATAGGCATACATACACTTTCTAACAGACCTGGCAAACATGTCCGTCAAAGCCATTACCACAAAGTCAGATTTTTTAAATTTAATTAAAATTGAGCGCTTTTTTTTAGCCACCTGCGATATTTTTTTTAAAAATAAAATGTTGTCTATCATGGATTATGAAATATTGAACACAAGACTCAGTAAATAATAAATAAGAGTTCATACCAACTAAGCTACAACAACTATTTATTTTTAATGTAATCTTCAATATAAAAATATATTTTTATACAAAAATATCATATGCTAATACCATACAAAAGTTAACAAGCTTAAATATAAAAATATATTTTTATTCATTTTAGCCTTGTTTATTTTTAGGCTAGAGCAATAATTAATGACAAAACATATTTTAAATATTATTAAAATAAATATAAAAATATCGTTAGGTGTATATTTATTTTAATAACATAATTATTATTTTGAGATAATTAATTTTAAACGTTTGTATACAAGTAATATAATTATTAGTTTAAGTTAGATAATATAATTATAAAATTTAAAATTATCTATATATTAGTATTAATTATAGTATTTATTATTTTTAAAAGCTAAATAAATTATATTAATTTTAAAAATCAAATTTGATTATATAATTTGAAAGTAATTTATAATACTATTAAAATTTTAATTGATTGAGATATGTAGTTAATGTAGGTAATTAGAATTATTGTTTATTATAAATTATTTTATTATTTTTAATATTTATTATTATTACTATTTTTTGTATAGCGAGATTTCACAAAAAAAAAATAGAGGAAGAAAGTTTGGTAGACCGGACGGACTAACCAGTGCCACATGTCTATATATTACAACCGGCCAAAACCTGTTTACTTTTTAGCCGGCCCACTGTTGGTCTTCTACCCGACCGCTTGCCGCCTACTTTCTAGCGTTACCAAAAATTACTTACATTCCTTTCCATTGATCTGATCTCTCCCGCTAGAAGGAATAGCAACAAATTGGTTAATTATATTATTATAATATTTATAATCATAGAAGCTTGAATTTAATAGGTACTGAAAGTCATTACTTGTGCTACTTCACAAAACCTGGGGAATAATAGAAAAAATATTACTACCTCCGTCCATAATTATTTGACGTTTTAGAATTTTTTATTTGTCCCCAATTATTTGACGTTATTCAAATCTAGGGGAATTAATGACAATTTTTCTAAAATTACCCTTCATTACTCTGTCTATTTTTTTGATACTTTACTCTTTCTCTCTCCTCATTACCCAACAATTTTTAATGACAATTTTTCCAAAATTACCCCTCATTACAAAAGATTTAAGGGTATTATAGACAATTGAGTATTTTATTTAATGTTTTCCAATCATTATCTTAATTCTTGTGTTCACCTCTAAAACGTCAAATAATTAGGAATGGAGGGAATATTAACAAAAGAATCAAAATTGATGCACCAAATTTAAGGCTTTTTAAGTACTCTGAAGAATTTCAAAATAAATTGCTTGAATTCTATGGCGGAGGGTGTTCTTGATTTTGGACTGGAGTATGATGAAACAAGGGGAACCATAAATACTCTTTATAGCCTTGCCTCCTTACTCAAATTTGTTGCACCAAATGTTTGGTAATATAAATTTTTTTGTTTTCTGTCTTTTTTGTATTGAACATTGATATTACAAGAGTACTGACCTTACAATCGTAGTCATCGTTAAGTCAGTACAAATTAATACTGTATTGATTATTTCATTCTTAATCAAAATACTTAATATTTTTTAGATCTTAGACTACTAATGAACTACTAAACGCTCATAGGCTGATTTTCAATAGCGTTATTCCATATTAATGAACAAGGTAAGGAGTTTATGGACTACCCTCATTTGGTACATGCCATTTACCTTTATGGTTAGAGAATTGATATTTTCATAAATAAAAATTGTTGACTTTGTCATATTTCATCCTTCAATTTTGATAATGAAATGATCATATACTAAATTGTTTTATGGTGTTTCAGGTATTTGTTGATAAAAGAACATTGGTGGGATTTTCAATTGGATGAAGAATTTTTTTCTTTCTAGAAAGACAAATATAAGGTCAATTGCATAATATTTGATTTTTCATTTAAAGGCTCTAGGACATATTATTTGCATCTTGTTATATGTCTTAAATGAAAAATGATTTAAAAAAATCTTATGTAAAAGGTTTTTCTAAAAAAATAAAGTTATTTGATATATATCACTTAATATATTAGACTGTATTGTGATATGTGAGTGATTAATTGAGAAATGCTACACGTAGATATCTAGAAGATGTCAGCTATACTTTATGATTTGTTGCATGTGCGGTTTTTGAGGAGAAATTATTTCACATGCATTATATTATGAGCATGCTAGCTATATATGTTTGGAAGGTGATATGTGCTACATGGATATCTATAAATTACTAGACTAAAAAGCCGACAGCTTTATCTCTTGGTGATTTGATATACTTTGATTTTCAAGGAGAAGTAATTATGGTTACATTGGAAATTTAAAGACCTTGTCTTGGAAAGGATAAATGACTGTTGTACTTCTCTTTTACACGCCACTTTTATATGGGGAGATAAAGTCAAAGTTATTATCTCTTAAAGGTGTTTTAGATTTATTCAAATTGTATAACTAACAAAGAGATTGATTTGCTAAACTAGATACATATAAAAGACACATCTCTTTACCGTTGTGGGGTATCTCCATATTTTTGAGCCGGTTATTATGTGGACTATTGGAACAGATTATTTTAGAATTAACGGTAACTTGATTATGGGGTTATATAAATGGTGTTTCTTATACAGAAACAAAAATACAACTCACGAATTTATTGTTGCACTTATTATTATTTTCGAGCGAATTGATTTATTATGTGCAACTCTTGAGTAGCCAAGCAATTAAATTTCAGATATAATTTGAGTCGGTATTTGGTATGATTTAATTATTTGTTCTCTTTGTGATAATAGATCATTGCATATAGTTGAGCCTTTAATTGTTAAATTGATTATTCTTGCATTGATCATAGACCTCTATATTTGTATTGAATTTTTGTTTAAACTAAGTGTAGTCTAAAGGTGTTAATCCTAGTGGATTAGAGAAAAGGTTTACAAACAGGTTCAAGGAAGCAAAGGTGCTTGAAGAGTGCATAGGTGCACAAGGAGCAAGAGAGCTCAAGAAAAATTAATTGTTAATTAATTTTTATAAGAATCTGTTTTGTAATATGTGATTATTTATAAAGAAATAAATAAAGTGAGTCTCCAATACTATTTGGTATTGGACGTGGACTATGCTATTATTATAGAGGGTAATAGCTGAACCACGTAAAAAAAATTGGTGTTGATTTTATTATTTGCTTTACTTTAAAATCACATAAGCTATTTAATTATCTTAATAATTAAAATTTGAATATTTGCATTGTATTAAGATAATTCTTTAACACCAAGTATTTTATTTAAGTTATAAATTCAGTAGGATATTTTCTTAAAATAATCAATAAGTTAAATAGGCTATATTAATTCAGTAAGCTGATTTCAATCATTATAGTAGTCTGAAATTCATAGTTTAATTTAAAGTTTAAAAATTGGTCATAGATTGCTCCCACACTTATTCAACCCCCCTTCTAAGTGTGCCTAGATAAATTTCATTTGGTATCAAAGCTTGGCTCTACTTATCTTGGTCTTAAAGGTGACTTATAGGGAAAGATTCTAACATGGCACAGTTCGGGAACAACAATCAAGAAGGACAATCAACAAATAGACCTCCTTTGCTGTTTGGAACGGAAAATTACAACTTCTGAAAGTTCAGAATGAGGATCTATCTTAAAAGAGATCCTTGGGAATGGTGGGTTGTGGAGAACGGACCAGTTATTCCACGAAGAGATGATGGGACACCAAAGATTCTACTAGAAATGGATTCAACAGAAATATACATGGTCTCATATGATTCAAAGGCAATGAACACACTTCTCAGCGGCATGGTACAATCCGAGATAGACAAAGTTTTCTCATGCAACACTGCTAAGAAAATTTGGGATACTCTAGTGGTAAGTCATGAAGGTACTTCCAAAGTACGAGAAGTCAAGCTAAGCATGCTTATGAACGATTATGAAATGTTCAAGCTTGAAAAAGATGAAACCATTAAGCTAGCTCAAGAAAGGTTCCTAGTCCTTATAAACTCCTTGAAATTACTGGACAAGACTATTCCTCAAAGTGAGATCAACTGTAAGTTGCTTCAGGCTATGCCCAAAAGGTTTTCTTCTAAAATCACTACTCTTTAAGATTCTGCAACTATTTCTTCCATGGATACTTTAACTTTGTTTGGTGAATTAGAAGAATATGAACATCAATTAAAGAGATATGATGATGAGGAGGAAACTCCTCGAAGAAAGATCTTAGCTCTTACTGCAGATAATGAAGAGGAGCTAGATGATGACTCAGATGAAGAAATAGCCATGATGTCAAGAACACTCAAGGGGCTACTACAAAGGAAGAATAAGAGAAGAAATACTTTCAATTCAAACAAGTTCAAAGGAAAGCAAACTGAAGAGACATACTTTGAATGTGGACGTCTTAGTCACTTCAAGAAAGATTGTTTTCAATTAAAGAACAAAGGAAAGACAAACTACAAAATCAACAAGAAGAACAAAGCCCTTGTGACTTGGAGTGATGAGGAATCAGAAGTAGAGATCGATGCTAAAGATGAAATAGCACAAGTATGCTTCATGGGAATTGAAGGTGAATCCAATCAGGTATCTATTAATGAACTAAACTTATTAGAACAAGAAAATAAGAAGTTAAAAGAAAAGAATGCATGTTTAAGAGGTTTAGTTAATACATTAATGAGTGAAGTGGATTCACTAATAGATGAAAAGAAAGAAATTGAAAAAGAATTTCCATGTAAAGAAGAAAAGGTTTTGATTGCTAAAATTGATTATTTAGATAATTATAACAAAATCCTTTTCAATAAGGTAAATTTCTTGAACAATGAAGTCCAAAAATTGACTAATGAACTAAAAATGAGAGATGTGTGTATTGATGCATTTAGTGATAAATCTCCTGTTAAAACCTTTCCTAATAATGTACTTCAAAAAGAAATAGCTTCATTAAAATTATCTCTTGCTAAATTTGTCCAAGGTGAAGAAAATTTAAATGTCATATTAGGTAAACAAAGACCTAGTTTTGAAAGACAAGGAATTGGTTATGATTCTATGCATAAAAAGGGTAATATGAAAATGCTAAAATCAAAGTCACAATTTAGTTTAAATTATTGCTCTCCTTTCGCAACCAGTAAACATTGTGGTATTAAAGGTCATTTAGATATAAATTGTTTTAAGAAACGAAATAAGGTTAAAAAGGTATGGATTAAAAAGAATGATTTACTTGCTACTAACATAAGTGGACCCAAAAATATATGGGTACCAAAAGGTTAAATTATTCTTTCTTGATAGGTATATTTAAAGGCAAGAGTTTCATCTCAAAAATGGATTCTTGATAGTGGTTGTTCTCGGCACATGATAGGTGATAAATCTAAATTCGTAGAACTAAATATCAAGAAGAAGAATGGAATGGTCACGTTTGGAGACAATAAAACCTGCGAGATAATTGGAAAAGGTAAAATTAGAAATGGCAAGGTAAGTATAAATAATGTGCACCTTGTTAAAGGTCTTGAATTTAATTTAATTAGTATTAGCCAATTAATGGATAATGGCCATCAAGTTAATTTTGAAAAAGATAAATGCACAATATTTTATGGTATTAACAAGACTACTCTAGTTGCACAAAGAGAAGGAAATATATATACTCTTGATTTTGAGCAACAAGATGAAGAACTATGTCTTACATTCATACAAGATGAGGCTAACTTGTGGCATAAAAGGATGGGACATGTTCACATGGACTTAATCAAGAAACTATCCCTAAAGAATCTCGTCAAAGGATTGCCAAGAATCAGGTTTGAAAAGAAAGGAATATGTATTCCTTGCCAACTGGGAAAACAAGTAAGAACTTCTTTTTCAAAGAAAGAATATGGTATCAACCTCTTCTCCTTTCAGAACTACTTCATCTTGATTTATTTGAATGGGAAAGACATTCAAGTATTAATGGTAAATTTTATGCATTTGTAATAGTTGATAATTTTTCAAGATACACATGGGTATTATTTTTGAGAACTAAGGATGAAGCATTTAAAGAATTTGAAAAATTAATAAGGAATCTTGAAACAAAGTATAACTATAAACTTATTAATATTAGAAGTGATCATGATAGTGAGTTTCAAAAAGATTTTATAACTTTTTGTGATCAAAAAGGTATTTGCCATGAATTTTCAGCCCCAAGGACTCCTCAACAAAACGGGGTGGTAAAAAGGAAGAATAAGACTCTACAAGAGACGACAAGAACTCTATTACAAGAAAGTAAGCTTCCAAAGAAATTTTGGGCCGAAGCAGTAAATACATCATGTTATGTTTTAAATAGAGTACTCATTCGTCCTATAATTTTGAAAACACCTTATGAGCTTCTAAATAATAAAATTCCAAAGATAAGTTATTTCAAAGTATTTGGTTCTAAATATTTTATTTTAAATACAAGTGATAATTTGGGAAAATTTGATGCTAAGTCATATGAAGGAATTTTCATTGGTTATTCTCAAAATAGTAAGGCTTATCGTATTTTCAATATTAGAAAGTCATGCGTAGAAGAATCTGTTCATATCACTTTCAATGAGACTAACAATGATGTTTCAAGAGAAAGTGAAGATGATGCAGGAAATTTGGAGACAGTCAGAATTTCAGCAAACCGAAACGATCAAAACAAGAGACCTAATCAACAGTCTCAGGAAACTAAAATTGACAACCAGCAGGAACATGAACCTGAAAATTTGCAAGATGCTGAAGATGAATCTCATGATCAAGAAGAAGTTTTACATGATATTCAAATGCCAAAAATAGCTAGATATGTCAAGAATCATCCTCCGGAGAATATCATTGGAGATATCAACAAAGGTGTAACCACTCGAAGAGGTTTACAAAATCATTGTGCATTCTCTGCATTTTTTTCACAGGTTGAGCCAAAGAATGCAAAGGATGCAGTCCTTGATGAAAATTGGTTATTGGCAATGCAAGAAGAACTTCAACAATTTGAGAGATGCCAAGTATGGGAACTTATGCCTCCTCCAAAAGATGCTTCCATATTGATATGAAATGGGTATTCAAAAACAAGCTTGATGAACACGGAACAATCACTCGTAACAAAGCAAAGCTAGTAGCTCAAGGGTATACCAACAAGAGGGGATAGACTATGAAGAAACCTATGCTCCAGTGGCTAGGCTAGAATCAATCCGAATTTTGTTGGCATTTGCATGCTACAAAAAGTTTAAGCTGTATCAAATGGACGTAAAGAGTGCTTTCCTCAACGGATACATTAACGAAGAGGTGTATGTAAAACAACCTCCTGGATTCGAGCATGAAAAGTATCCTAATCATGTCTACAAATTAAAGAAAGCTCTTTATGGTTTGAAACAAGCTCCAAGGGCGTGGTATGACAAGTTAAGTAAGTATCTCTTATCAAATGGATTTATTAGAGGTAAAATAGATTCTACATTATTTATTAAGAATAAAAATACAGATATTATTATTGTTCAAATATATGTAGATGATATAATTTTTGGTGCTACTAATGATCATCTTTGTGAGTGGTTTTCCAAGTGCATGCATAAAGAATTTGATATGAGCTTAATGGGAGAACTCAACTACTTTTTGGGACTTCAAATCAAGCAAACGAAGGATGGAATTTACATCCATCAAACCAAATACACAAAAGAATTACTCAAGCGATTTGGCTTTAAAGGATCTAACTCAAAAGGTACACGTATGAGCACATCAATAAAGCTCATCACTGATGACAAAGGTATTGATGTTGATATAAAAAAATATCGAGGTAAGAATGGATGCTTGTTATACTTAACTGCCTCTAGACCTGATATAATGTATAGTGTTTGTCTGTGTGCAAGATTTCAAGCAAAACCCAAAGAATCACACTTAAATGCTGTTAAAAGAATTTTGAAATATTTAAGTGGTACTATTAATTTATGGTTATTTTATCCAATTTCCAATCACTTTGAACTAATAGGTTATTCAGATGCTGACTATGCAGGATGCCAAATCGATAGAAAAAGTACGAGTGGTGCTTGTACATTCTTGGGACAAAGACTCGTATCATGGCATAGTAAAAAGAAAACCTCAGTGGCTCTTTCAACTACTGAGGGTGAATACCTAGCTGCAGGAAGTTGCTGCTCTCAAATTTTATGGATGCAACAAACTCTATGTGATTTTGATATATTATGTGATTGTGTGCCTATTTATTGTGATAATTCTATTGATATAGATATATCTAAAAATCCTATGTTACATTCACGTACAAAGCACATAGAAGTAAGGCATCATTTTTTAAGAGACAATGTGTCAAAAGGTTTAATTAAATTAATTTTTATTCCCAACTGAAAATCACAATGCAGATATATTTACTAAACCATTAAGTGAAGATAGATTTTGCATGCTGCGAAGAGAACTGGGGATGTGTATGGCATGATTTTAAATCTACGTTAATGTTATCCTAGCTTGCATGAATATCTCATTAATTAATTAGGATAATTATGTTTTCAGTTGCTCACTTAATTCCTTAATTCATGGATGCGAGAATCAAGGAGTCTATCATAATTGTTTTTGAAAACTGAAAAGACTGGACGGGAAAGGGTTTCTAGAGAGACGTAAGCGTGTATGAATACATGCATGTGTACAGGCTATTAATTCTTCTCTCTCTCTCCATTATTTTATATCATCACAAGATACATTTCCTATTTTCTTCTGACTTTCTCTCATTTTGTTCTTCATCTGAAACCTTCAATCGCCATGAGAACTCGTACACATAAGAGATCGCTGATCGATTCTGATGATGATCAGACGACGGTTCCACCCCCATCAACAACTGGACCTTCCCGAAAGAAAAGAAAAATGAAAAAAGTCATGTCTCAGGAAATAGAGTATGTGGACTCTTCGTCTTCTGATGAGTCAACTTTCAGTCCATCCTTGCCGAAATCATTTGAACCTTCTCGGCGACGTCCGTCAATGACTCCATCTTTTAAGCCGAAGGTTACACCTCCACCAGTTTCGATAAACCCTAACCTTTCCTCTGATCTGCCTGACAACTTCTTTCGAAGTAATGCTTATGAGGTGCGTTTGAAAATAGTTATTTTTCCAAAATAGTTGGTTTATAAAAAATCAGTGGATCAAATATGTTATCAAGAGTCTCCTTCGAAAGCTTTGTTTGAATCTTATGGTATCTCTTCCATGCTCTTTCCTCCTTTGATTGCATATCCCAGATTAGTTCAACAATTCTATACTAATCTGGAATGTCATGGAGAGTTTTACACTTCATTTGTTAAAGGAAAATCTTTATATTTCACGGTCATGGATTTCGGTAGCATTTTAAACATTTCATTCACTAGTGATTGTCCATTTACTCGGAAAGGGGTTGTCCATTCTCCTTTTTCCCCTTTGGAACAATTAAAAATTGTAATAGATAATCCTATGTTGAGTGATGTTTTTACTCCAAAAATCGTAGATGTCTATCCCCTTGCTTGTGTGATTCATCAACTTGTTAGGTTTAATCTTTTGCCTCGTTTAGGTGGTAGTGTTTATTTTACTTATTAAGATTTGATCATTGTTGCCATGATTTTAAAAGGTCTGTCTTTTAATTTAGCCAAAATGCTACTCCATCAAATGACAAGCTATTTGAGAAAAACAAAACCTATTTGCCTTATAGTGCTAGTCTCACCACTTTCTCCAATCACTTTAAAATTTCATTTGAAAATGAACTATCTGTTGTTGTGAATGATTCACTCAGTGTCAATACTTTAAAGTTATCTCGTATCACTTTGATTGATGGTCAGTTTATTCGTGTTACTTCTGAGAATACTGTTCCTCCCATTTCAATTCCATCTTCTCCTGTTCATTCCTCCACTCAATCTTCTTCTAAGATCATTGATATGTTGAAACTGGTGCTTAGTAATCAAGAAAAAATGCAGGCTAAAATGTTTGGCCTTAACACCCGTGTGACTATGTTGGAAAAAGGCAAATTGCCTTTGGGTGCCCCTGAAATTAACAAACTCTATAATAATCTTGAAGATGAATTTATTAACTTACAGACAGGCTTTGAACTGCAAACCATTGCTTTGGCAGAGGTTTTGCAGAGAAGGCTTAATCGGAATTCCTGTCAGTTAAGTCAAGAAATCAAGTTTGTTAGTAATCAAATCGGGGAGTTGGCTGAGTTCATTTCTACACGTTTTAATGATGTGGGATCTAAGCTCCATATGCAGCGTAAACATTCTACAGTCACAGAATGGGTTCATTGCTACTGGCTTGCTGAATACATTGGGGAATTTCTTGACGTGCCCTTACCCCTGGTACTTTCATTCTAAGACCTCCTCAATTCGCTACTAATTTAAGCGTTGCTGAAAGAGTTCACGGTGCAAATCATCGCCCCTATTTCACTCAACCGCCAGCTCAACGCGCAGCAGTGGTAGATCTTGATGATTGAATTATTTCCCTTTTTATTTGATGACAAAGGGGGAGAAGTTTATGATTATTTTTTGTTGCTTATGGATGAAATTTTAATTTTTTTATTGGTTTTGGTTTGGTGTGCATCACCAAAAAGATTTATTATTAATTTGGGATTTGGATTTTAATATTGATATATTTGTTAGCAGTAAATATTTTGATATTTGATGAACTAACAAATACTGCAGGTAATAGGTTGCTCAAATAACAGGTTTAACTTTACTGAAAATTGAATTTTAGAATCCTGAAATAATATTATTGCATGGATTTAGGGGGGAGCTAATTGTGTTATGCATATATTCAGGGGGAGTGTGACGACCCTAAAATAAGTATACATCACCTATTCTGAGTCGTCAAATACATGGTATAGAATACAAATACAATCTTTAATATAAAACAAGAGAGCTGTGAGTTTTAATACAAATATTATCTCCTAGACAATATCCACTCTCAGAATAAGTCCTCATTACATTTATTGTCACACTATTTAACAGAATAGTGAGGACTACTAATACTTTCATCCGACCGTCACTCCATTCCCGACTAGTCCCTGGCCACGTTCTTATTTTCAAGAGAACAAAGTGAAAGAAAGGGTGAGCTCAACTAGCCCAAGAAGAAATATTATGACTAAGATAATGCGAGAATAAATTATCATTAGTCTTCAACAATGTTAAACCGATAAAATATAATGATAAAGAAGTTTAATCTGCAGCTGGAATAAGTAATCCATTAAAAGAGTCAATGCTGAGTAATAAAATCTACTATCTTTTATGATTTAAAAGGTTTTTCATCACTTTTATCACTGGGACTCAAATTTTAATAAATAATCCACATCATCCCCGCACTACTACCAAGGATATTCATTAGTATCACAACCAAAAATTATCCATGCACCATGTGCCAAGGATATTTGTGTATTCATCAATGGTCATGATCATGCCAACAATCGCCCATCAATGCACTACTACCAATGAGGACTTTTACCACATCATTTGTAGCGTTACGATCAAGATTACAAAGAATAATCCTGGTCATAATCATACCAAGTCCATCTATGCACTACTGCCACTGATGACTTTCAACAAAATATAAATATGAGGATGATGACAATGATATAAGAATTCAATAAAACAAGTTCAAGAATTAATTTATTCAGGAACTAATAACGTCCAAATTATCAACGTGATTGTTGATTATGTCACGTTCTAGCCTAATGTTTTGATGATGACTTGCTCATTGGTACTAAATTGTTTATTGTGAATTTCAGGAAATTGTTTGATGGATTATTCAAGAAGAATGAAGACGTTTTGCGTCCTAAGAAAAATATGTAAGGTCATTGCAAATATTTGATTTTTCAATGCAAGGCTCTAGGACATATTATTTGTGTATTAAATTAAATATTTGTGTGCATGCCTAACTATGTTACATTGCTAACTGATGGTTAGTATTTATATGCATGCGTATAAGAAGATTATTCTATTTTCTGGATTAAAAGATTTACTACCATGTGTTGAAAGAGTCCTAAATATTTTTATTGAAGCATGTGTACTAGGTAACTTAAAAGTTGTTTTAATCTAGAGTCATGATTACTACTACCTCGGAACTCTCATATCTTGTAGATCTTTACAATATTGCATTTATGCCATAATATCTCTTGTTTCGAAAATACAATACTGACTTGTTTTGTGGCGGCAGATCACATGATTACATGTATTGAAAAAGTCTAAGAGATTTGTTTTAAAAAGGAGTCTGTGAAATAGTGGATATTTGGAATAGAGATATACACGGTTCTAAATGTTTTAATTTCGAGTGTTCCAGTGATATATATACTTTGTGATATATACTGATCTTCTCTATCTATTTTCAACGAAAATATAATTGGTTCGTTACTTAAGGAGATTTGTTGGTAACGTAAAAGTTTTCATGCAACAGATTTTTATCAAGTAACGGTAACAATTTGGGCTATAAAAATGAAACTGAGATCAGTGATAATTTACAACACTTACATCACTTCAATCAATTATTGCACTTACATACTTGAAGAGTTACTTTATTATTTTCGGTGCAATATTTCCAGCTGCTGTGCTATTATACTCAGATTAATAATCAACAATTTTCGTGAGCATAATATTGGTGATATCTTTTACTCTTACTACTTGATCATTGCATTCATTAGTTGAGCCTTGCATTATTAAATTGCTTATTTGCTTTGATCATTAGACCTCTATTATTGTAATCTTAATTTGTTTTTAGACTTAGTGTTGTCTAAGGAAATTTAATCCAAGTGGATTAAGGTTTGTTTACAAGCAGGTTCAAGGAAACACAGGTGCTTAAGGGGTGCATTGGTGCACAAGGAGCAAGAGTGCTCAAGTGAATTATTGTAATTCAATTTTATAGAATCTATATTGTAACAAGAGTCTTTTAAAGAAATAAAAGTGAGTCTCCAATACTAGTTGGTATTGGACGTGGAGTAGGCTATTATTATAGAGGGTAATAGTCGAACCACGTAAAAATCTTGGTGTTATTTTTTATTACTTGATTTAACTTAATTTCACTCAAGTTAATTGATTTGCTAAATAAACAAAATTTAATCGTGAGAATTTTGGTTATCATTAAATATTTTATTTAACTTACAAAAACACCAAGATATTTTCTTAGACAAAAATTCAATTCGGTAGACCACATTCATTCAGCAAGCTGCATTCATCAATATAGTTGACTACATTCAATAATTTGGTTAAAGTTTTTAAATTGGTCATAGTTTGTATCCACACTTATTCAACCCCCCCCCCCTTCTAAGTGTGCCTTATCTGAATTTCAATGATACTTCTTTGTAGAGTAAAATTCAAGAATGCTCAGAAGAATATTTCCACGATAAGATATTGGATGAAGTGCAAATATAAAGGATATTCCACTAATTTCATGGAGTATAGAAGTCAAAACTTTAACCAACTGAGTATAATAAAGAATGGAATAACAAAAGAAATCACCATGCATGCAGACTTGGCATGACAAAGTTATTTAACGAGAATAATAAATAACGGAATCCGGTCAAAGCGTAACACGCACCGAGCGGGATATTCCAATGTAATAATAATAAATGGAATAACAACGAAATCACCATGCATGCGGTGCTGCCAGATGTACAAAGTTATTCCAATGAGAATAATAAATAACGGAACCAGTCCGGCGTAAAATGCATGCATGGGATATTCTAACGGAATAATAAAGATGGAACTGAGTTCTAATAAAAACGATAGGCGTGATATTCCAAATAATAAAAAGAGCGAAACCGGTCCGGCGTGAAACGCATGAGACGAGGATATTCCAACAGAATAATAAAGAATGGAATAACAACATAATTTCACCATGTATGTGGTACTTCAGACAGACGGGTTATTCTAGCGTAATAATAAATAATGGAATAAATGTAAGAATTTCACCAAGTATATAAGGCATCACGTATACAAAGTTATTCCAATGAATAATAAAGAATGGAATAACGTAAGTTCTCTTCATGAATATGAAAAAAATAATACCCTTACCTTATAAAGAAGAAGCCGGATACGTAAGTAGTGAAGTAGCGAGAACTTTTCTTCTTTTTCTCTATAGTTTTCTCTCTACAGAGTTTGGGTGAATTAAGTAAGAAATAATCAAGGAATGAGCTTCTATTTATAAAAAATGGATGAATAGTAACCAATCCATGAACGGTCCAGATTGATTTACTTTAAAGCAGACGGTCAGATTGGTTTACAATAAAATATAATATATTCTATTTATAATCTAATAAAACGAATAACTTTATAAAAGTATTACATTTTATATAAAAAAGATTTTACTATGCAAACACTATCGAGCACTATGCAAATACTATGCATAATAAAATATAATATATTCTAATTATTGTCTAATAAAACAGATAACTTTATAAAAGTATTTTGTTTTATATAAAAAGATTTTACTATTAGCCTAATAAAATGAATAACTTTATAAAAGTATTCTATTTTATATAAAAAGCTTTTCTGTTTTATTACATTAATAATACTAATAAAATAAAACTTCATCATCATTATTATTATTCACACTATTAATCGACCAGGTCGTTCCCAGGAAAGAGGGGGCTTTCCAATAAGGATTTCTCCCTATTGGCGCAATTAGGTGACCAAACCTCTCCTTGGCAGAACTTCTAGACATCGTTAATATTGCAAATAATAATATTAATAACTTCGTCACCTCAATTATAAAATATCAACAATAATTGAATCAATTAACGTGAGATACTATGCAATAATTACTGAAGCAATAATTGAACAAAACTGAGTAACTTCTCACGTAAGCATCAATAATCAATACCGTGTGCTACTATGCAACCACGCGTATTTCTGTACTTTTAACACCGGGTGTTTCAACAGTTAACGGTAAAACTTCCGCCGTTATTTTCATAAAAAATATTTTTGTCGCTTTTTCAATCAAACAATAATTAAGTTATAGGGTCCACTAATGATTGTCTTTGTCGTATGAATATTCCCTCGTTAAAACGAATATTTCGACCAATCGAATATTATATAACAACTTGTGTACTTTGCAAAATTTATAAATATTACCCACAACTATAACATTATATCAAATTTATTCCATAATATTCAAAAATGATATTTATAGAAAATTCATTTTTATTCATAAAAGTTGGGGTCTTACAGGGAGCTCATGAGAGTTAAACAATTTTGGGTTGTCATCATCAAAAAGGGGAGAATGTTGACTTTGTCATATTCCATCCTTAAGTTTTGATGATGAAATGATCATATACTAAATTGTTTTATGGTGTTTCAGGTATTTGTTGATAAAAGAACATTAGCGGAATTTTTAATTGGATGAAGAAAATTTTTCTTTCTAGGAAGACAAATGTAAGGTCAATTGCATAATATTTGAATGTTCATTTAAAGGCTCTAGGACATATTATTTGCATCTTGTTATATGTCTTAAATGAAAAATAATTGAAAAAAATCTTATGTAAAAGGTTTTTCTAAAAAATAAAGTTATTTGATATATATCACTTAATATATTAGACTGCATTGTGATATGTGGGTGATTAATTGAGAAATGCTACACGTAGATATCTAGGAGATGTCAGCTATACTTTATGATTTGTTGCATGTGCGATTTTTGAGGAGAAATTATTTCACATGCATTATATTATGAGCATGCTAGCTATATATGTTTGGAAGGTGATATGTGCTACATGGATATCTATAAATTACTAGACTAAAAAGCCGGCAGCTTTATCTCTTGGTGACTTGATATACTTTGGTTTTCAAGGAGAAGTAATTATGGTTACATTGGAAATTTAAAGACCTTGTCTTAGAAAGGATAAATGACTGTTGTACTTCTCTTTTACACGCCACTTTTATATGGGGAGATAAAGTCAAAGTTATTATCTCTTAAAGGTGTTTTAGATTTATTTAAATTGTATAACTAACAAAGAGATTGATTTGCTAAACTAGATACATATTAAAGACACATCTCTTTACCGTTGTGGGGTATCTCCATATTTTTGAGCAGGTTATTATGTGGACTATTGGAACAGATTATTTTGGAATTAACGGTAACTTGATTATGGGGTTATATAAATGGTGTTTCTTATACAGGAAAAAAATACAACTCACGAATTTATTGTTGCACTTATTATTATTATTTTCGAGCGAATTGATTTATTCTGTGCAACTCTTGAGTAGCCAAACAATTAAATTTCTGATGTAATTTGAGTCGGTATTTGGTAAGATTTAATTGTTTGTTCTCTTTGTGATAATAGATCATTGCATATAGTTGAGCCTTTAATTGTTAAATTGATTATTCTTGCATTGATCATAGACCTCTATATTTGTATTGAATTTTTGTTTAGACCAAGTGTAGTCTAAAGGTGTTAATTCTAGTGGATTAAAGAAAAGGTTTACAAACAGGTTCAAGAAAGCAAAAGTGCTTGAAGAGTGCATAGGTGCACAAGGAGCAAGAGAGCTCAAGAGAAATTAATTGTTAATTATTTTTTATAAGAATCTGTTTTGTAATCTGTGATTATTTATAAAGAAATAAATAAAGTAAGTCTCCAATACTAGTTGGTATTGGACGTGAACTAGGCTATTATTATAGAGGGTAATAGCTGAACCACATAAAAAATCTTGGTGTTGATTTTATTATTTTCTTTACTTTAAAATCACATAAGTTATTTAATTATCTTAATAATTAAAATTTGAATATTTGCATTGTATTAAGATAATTCTTTAATACCAAGTATTTTATTTAAGTTATAAATTCAGCATGATATTTTCTTAAAATAATCAATAAGTTAAATAGGCTATATTAATTCAGTAAGTTGATTTCAATCATTATAGTAGCCTGAAATTCATAGTTTAATTTAAAGTTTAAAAATTGATCATAGATTACTCCCACACTTATTCAATCCCCCATTCTAAGTGTGACTAGATAAATTTCAAAAATGAGTGTATTTATGTAAGAGGGATATTGTGGAATTATGACTGAAATATCAATTTCCTATTGTTATGGTCAACTAATTTTTTGTGCACTTAATCCAAAACTGTTGATTATATTAGTGTCTGGTTTGGTGGGAAGCAAATAAAAGTCTTCTTACAACCTGACTATTTAAAACTCATTTTTATCACTATCCCTGCAGATAGTGATACACTCCCTCGGTTTTAAAATAAAAGTTTTTATTATTATTTTAAATAATTTTAAGTTAAATATTTATTTATTTTAAATGATTTATTTTTTATAATAATTTACCTATAATACCCTTATTATTAATTGTTATATTTCTATTCTCTATGCATATTTATAAAGCATCATTGGCCAAAAATTATTCAATTAAATGAGAATTTAAATTTAGATAATTTTATCATTTTATCTTTTTTTCTTAATATATACAAAAAGTCAACTATAACTTTTAAGTATTAAAATATAAAAAGTCAACCATGACTATTAAGTATTAAAATGGAAAAAGTCAACCATAACTTTTAAGTATTAATATGGAGGGAGTAGTTATAATACATTTTCTCGGAAGTAGTATTTGAGCGTGGACTTTATTTAAAGGACAGAGAAGAGACCGAGCTTAGCGATGGAAGAGAAATTTGCACAACTGAGAGAAGCAATTGAGAGGGTGGAGTTAGTTGACGCCCATGCGCACAATATCGTTTCCCTCGACTCCACCCTTCCTTTTATCAGTTGCTTCTCTGAGGCCATCGGCGACGCCTTATCCTACGCACCCCACACCCTCAGCTTCAAGGTATACTTCTTCCCTCCCGTTTAATTTGATAAATTTATGAATGTATCTTTGTTTCATATTTTAGAAGTTATTAGTTTTAAATTGTTGATATAGAAGTAAAGTTTTAACCGCACACTTGAACTTGATGCTTGTGATTCGTTTTTGAGAAACAAAATATTGGCAAATGAGGATTTTTGTTTTATTTTTGGGAACAAAGGGAGTATAAGATATTCGTAATCCACATTTGTATGTAGTTTCTATCCTGCGCCGATTCTCACTGCTCAAAAATCATCGTTCAGTAGTAGTAATGTATTGCTCAATCTTATTATGTAGCAGAACTTGTAGCTTACTATGAGTCCTATAGTCCTATTAATTTATTTTATTTTTGCAAATTTAGGTGTGGAATACAATGTGACCAAAAAAATATCAGTAACTTTTAATATGGAGAAAATTCATAGCTTGCCTTGTACAAACCTTTATACTGAAAAAAAGAGGGTAAAAAATCATCATCAACATCAACAGAAAGGTAGGAGTCTTTTGTTTCGGACAGGGGGAGTACTTAGGTGTTGGAAAATATATAGCAGTGGCAGTATTAACAAGACCAATCGACGAATAAAATTGGAACAACTTATCTGTTATATGAAAAAAGCCGAGGCGTAACAAAGCTACTGTCCTAAAAAGTGATTTCACCCTCACTGGTTATAAACCTTGGTACAATTGAGCTCCACGGCGTTCACCCTCCAGGATTCAACGACGAAGCCTTCAATTGCGTATACTCGCAGAAGAAGACTATGAACCTGTCTTTGTGGATTGTCCAGATTATACGAAATAGAGATAAGGAAGAGAGAAACTGTATATCTGTGTGTTGTATTACTGTGTATCTAATTCTGTGAAGAACAATTGATATTTATAAGGAGAAGAAGAACGCTACAAAAGAGAACGTTGGGCTACCTGGGTGCACCAGCGAGACACAATCCACCGGATTGGCACCCCCCCGCGCGGGCGTATCGCGCACACACACGTACTAAGGTTTTCTGACCGAAAGTCCAAGAACCAAGCTTGACCTAGCCTAATTCCTTAGTCATCCTCATGTGCGCGAGCCCATCCCTATTTCCTCAACCATGTTACTAAGCCCAAGCCAACATTTACTAATATACACAAAGAATATTCTCAAAGTAACCAATGTGGGACTTTGATAAAACCAATAAATTTGAAGCATAACCAACAATCCCCCACATGATTCAAAATTATCAAAGATAGAAATATTAAAAGGAAGTGAGAAGGGCAATGGATTTTAGATACATAACGTCGATACCTTGTGGGTTTGAATTGACACTTAGTGGAGCAAGCTCATGATTGTAGATTATAGGTGAATTATATTCTTGAACCCATTATCTATGATACAATCAATTGAACTTGCACACATATCTAAAAATCCTGAATCCACACAAGTCTGCGGTTGAGCGCGTTCTAGGCCATGCGCCATATCCTAGATTTCATAAAAGCTCTAGAGAGTTTGCCAAAGACTCTCATAGGAAGTGGCCTACACTTCCACCTTTATATAGGTGAACCCATCAAGTGTATACTGACATACACCACCCTTTAAGGCTATGAGTTTCATTAAGAATCTAAATGATTCATCCTATCACAATTTGTCAGTAAGCACCACATACACAGAAGGAGAAATATAAATAATTGTGGTGCTTTAATTAAATAATTACATGACTTGTTGTTACCCATTGAACCCAATTAATGGGATCTCCAATCACATGGGTTGGGTTTCCATCATATATTATTTACTCAAGATGTTGGTAATAGTCTCATCCCTCTGGATGCTTCTTGGACTACCTTTTTACTCAATCCCTTAGTAAGCGGATTCGCTAGGTTCTTTTCAGACCTCACAAATTCCATGGAAATAACCCCATTACTGATCAGTCCTCGTATAATATTATGCCTCAATCGAATATGTCTCTGTTTTCCATTATAAACATGGTTCATTGCCCTGCCAATAGCTGCTTGAGAATCACAATGCAGAGAAATAGAAGGAATTGGCTTAGACCACAATGGTATATCAGCCAATAAATTCCTTATCCACTCTGCTTCTGTACTTGCCAATTCTAAAGCAATAAATTCAGATTCCATAGTAGATCTAGCAGTACAAGTTTGTTTAGCAGATTTCCAAGAAACAACTCCTCCACCTAAAGTAAACACATAACCACTAGTGGAGTTTGTTTCATCATTATCAAATACCCAATTAACATCACAATATCCTTCTAAAACACTAGGATGACCAGTGAAATGTACACCTACATTAACTGTTCCTTTTAAATACCTCATTAGTCATGACAATGCATTCCAATGATCTTGTGAAGGATTATGTGTATCTGCTAAGTCTACTAATGGCATATGCAATATCGTGTCGAAAGTCACAGTTCATTAAATACATTACACTACCAATGATTCTAGCATATTCAGTTTGTGCAATACCATTCCCTTTGTTTTTCTTTAAATGCTCACTAGAGTCATAAGGGGTTTCTAATGGCTCTTCGTTAAAGAAATTAAATTTCTTAAGAATATTTTCTACATAATGAGACTGTGATAAAACTAAACCATTTGCATGTTTATTTATTTTCATGCCAAGAATCAAATCCGCTTCTCCTAAATCTTTCATGTCAAATTTAGAAGATAAAAAATCTTTAGTAGTTTTCACAACTTTCTCATCAGTACCAAATATTAGCAAGTCCTCCACATATAAACAAATAATCGCATCACAATTTCCATTGAATCTACTATAGACACAACTATTAGATTCATTTGTCACAAAATTATTAGACGAGAGTTTTATTAAATTTGTCATTCCATTGTTTTGGTGCTTATTTCAACACAAAGATTTTACAAGTCTACACACTTTATGTTCTTCACCTGGAACAACAAAACCTTCAGGTTGACACATATATATTTCTTCATTTAACTCTCCATTCAAAAAGGCAGTTTCACCGTCCATTTGGTGAATTATCAATTTATAAATAGAAGCCAAAGTAATTAAAATTCTTATAGTTGTTAATTTAGTTTCTGGTGAGTAAGTGTCAAAATAATCAAAACCTTCCTTTTGAGTAAACCCTTTTGCTACAAGTCTTGCCTTAAATTTATCAATAGATCCATCAGCTTTTAACTTCTTTTTAAACACCCATTTACATCCAATAGGTTTACATCTTCTAGGCAAATTAACTAGTTCTCATGTATGGTTAGACATAATAGAATCTAGTTCACTATTAATAGCATCCTTCCAAAAATTTGCATCAATTGATTTCATTGCTTCTTCATAAGTTTTAGGGTCATCTTCAGTTATAAAAGCAGTTATAAAATCTGGACCAAAAGTTTTCTCAAAACGTTGCCTTTTACTTCTAGTAGATGCAGGTATAGGTTCTTTATCTTTCCTTTTAAGATGTTCACTTGAAGAAGGATTGCCCTCATCTCTTATTTTCATTGGAAATATATTTTCAAAAAATTCTGCATCTTTTGTTTCCAAAATTGAATTATTTTGATAATTATTAGTTGCATCTTTAATTACCAAAAATCTATAAGTAGCACTATTAGAGGCATATCCAATAAAAATGCAATCCATTGTTTTAGGTCCAATTTTATTCCTTTTAAATTTTGGTATAGCTACTTTAGGTAGACACCCCCACACTTTAAGATACCCCAAATTAGGTGCATGTTTTTTTCCATAAGTGATATTGTAAGACCCCAGCTTTTTATAAATAATATTGAATTTTCCTCCAATTATTATTTTTAAATAATAAGGTGTTAAATTGATATAATGTTTTGGTTATGGGTGAAATGTGCAAATTTTGCAAAATAAGCAAGTGGTTATAAAATAATCATTGTTGTCGGGGAATATTCGTTTGGTCGTGGAATATTCTTTTTGTCGAGAATATCCGTCTGACAGCTTGTAGCGATCATTTTGTGGGCCCTATAACGGAATAAATCATCGGATGAGGAAAACGCAAGTTTGAGTTTTTATAAATAACGGCGTAAGTTACTGAATTAACAATCGTTGGAATACCCGGTGGTTAAAATCTGATGTCTGGCGTGGTTGCCTGTATAGCACGGTATTACGCGATATTTTTGAATTATTGATTCTTACGTGAAAGGCACTACTCGATAATTGTTATAGTAGTTCTTTATTCAATATTTTATTTTATTGATTCAATAATTCTTTGCGTTGATATTTTATATTATTGTTTCAATAATTGTCACGGCACAATATTTTCCATTATCGGATCAATAATTCATATTATTTGAATAATATTATTAGATAGCATTATTGGCGATGTCAGAAAGTTACATTCAAGGAGAGGTTTGGTCACCTAATTGCGGCGCCGATAGAGGAGAAATCCTTATCTGAAAGCCCCTCTTTCTGAGGAGCTACTGGTTGTCATAATTGTGATTCTGTAATATTTTTTGTAAATAATTAATTATTGATTTATATGATAAGAAATATTTATTTGATGGATATAAATGATGGATTTATTTATGTGGTTATAAATGAAGGAATTAATGTTGAGGTGTTTTATCAATATTTTGTCGGATTGGAGGTATTAAAAACTCAAATCGGTGTTCTTAAAGCTTTATTGCGTGAGTTGTAATTTTAATCGAAATAGTTGGATCGTTGTGATTTTTGGATATGTTATACATATATGAGTTGAGTATATGTCCACAAATTTTGAACCGTTGAAAATTAACGCATGATTTGTTATGAATTTTAAAAGGTGTTGAAACGGTATTGAAAATCGTCCGTTTGTGGATTTCGGATATTTTCGGTTTGGAATTTGGAAAAACTTAAAGCTACAAAGTTGTAGAGAATTCGATTTCGTGTGGAATGGACATAAAATTCGTATTTTTCTGATAAACGGGCTATTTTCTATGAATTACTGAAGTTTCGGAAAATAAAATGATTTTTATTAAATTATGGGTGGGACCCACTTTTTGGTTGGTGTTGAATGCATGTGGGCTGCTGAAATTTTCAGCATTGAGGGGCTGGTCTTGAGTCTTGATTAGCATGCGTAGAAGAAAGGTAAAGAAAATATTATATTTTATTATTTTAGTCTCCTATGGCGTTCTAGCATTTTCCTATAAATAGACGCTTAGGTTAGAATTGAAAATCACACTAGAAACAAGTTTTCTTTCTCTCTAGATTATCGAGCGTATTATTGTGAGTATTTTGATACTTTGAGAGTTTACATTGGTACAAGTTTCCTTGATTTCTATCCAGATATTCGATCGAAGCTTAGTTATTTTGAGGTAAGGGATGTTATTTTCTTCTTAAATGATATTATTTTCTTCAATATCATTATGCCAAAATATTGGTTGAACTTTTTAATCAAATTTAGAACTTTTTTGTGTCGGGGTTACTATTCACGTATACGGTACTATTCACGTATACGACACTATTCACGAATACGGCACTATTCATCGAAAAATGAAATTTTCCTTTTTGTCCAAGATGTCTATTTTGGCTACTATTTTTGATTGTATCCATGTTTTGATCGTTATTTTTGAATTCTGCTTCACAATTGGTTATTATGAAGTATTATTGATCTTGGACCGTTGGATCGTTGTGATTTTTGGATATGTTATACATATATGAATTGAGTATATGTCCACAAATTTTGAACCGTTAAAAATGAACGTATGATTTGTTATGAATTTTAAGAGGTGGTGATTTGGAAATTAGGTTTATAAATGATTTTGGTGGAAAATTCTAGAATTGAGTGGGCCCCACTTGTGGTTGGTGAAGAAATGTCTTTGAATTTATTTCAAATGTGGTGGGTGGCAATAGAAGCGGAGTAAAGCCATCGGTGGCAGTCAAGTGTTCTTGGCGTCTTTAACATTTTCCTATAAATAGAGGGCTAAGTTAGAATTGAAAATCACACCGTAAACATAAGCTTTCTCTCTTTTCTCTCTATATTATCAAGCGTATTTTGTGAGTATTTAGATACTTTAAGAGTTCATTGCTCAAGACAAGTTTCATTTAGCATCACTTGAGACCTTTCATTCAGAAGTACTATTTCTTTGAGGTAAGGGATGTTATTTTCTTCTTAAATGATATTATTTTTTCAATATCATTATCTTTAGAAATATTGGTTTGAACTTTTAATCAAATTTGAAACTTTTTGTGTCGGGGTTACTATTCACGTATACGACACTATTCACGAATATGGCACTATTCACCGAAAAATAATTTTTTTCCTTTTTGTCCAAGATGTTTATTATGGTTACTATCTTTGATTGTATCCATGTTTTGATCTTTATTTTTGAATTCGCTTCACAATTGGTTATTATGAAGTATTATTGATCTTGGATAAAGCTGTTATCTGAATCCCTAATATTTGTCCTTACATCTCTTTGGATTCGTTTTCTTTAAAATATTTTTCATCATCCTCAGTCTTAAATGATGATATTATTGAATATCTTTGGCCCGTGGTGCAAAGATGAACATGTGTTGAGATGAACATGACCGACTGGTGATATAAATGAATATCTTTGGCCTGTAGTGCAAAGATGAATGTTTGATTAAAGATGTATATTGATTGATGTTACAGGGATAAAATATTGATGATGGACTTTTAAATCTTAGAAGATAGTAGAATTCATTCTCTACGTGACTCTTCTAATGGATTGTTGTTTCCGCTGCATTTGTTGATCTAAAACTTGTTGTCTATTATATTTTATCAAATTTTTTCCTGTTGAAGACTAATGATAATTTGTTGTATATTATCTTAGTTATAATATTCTTTACTGGGCTAGTTGAGCTCATCTTTTTCCTTTTTGTTCCATTTTTCTTCTCAGGAGGTGAGAACATAACAAGATCTAGTCGGGATATGGAGTGATGGTTCTAGAAAGATGTTTTAGCAGTCCTCACTATTTCTGTAAAATAGTGTATGAATAATTGTAATGAGGACTTATTTGAGTGTGGATATTGTCTAGAAGATATTATTTGTATTTAAACTCACAATATGTGTTGTCGTATTTTGCACGACAATTGTATTATTGAAGTTGTATTTGCTTTCTGTACTATGTATTTGGCGACTCAGAATGGGTGTTGTATACCTATTTTGGGGGCGTCACAGATATGGTGTAGAATCAATCTTCTTATGTGGAACTCTATTTAAAATATGATTTGCAGAAAGGCAAGCTTCCCCCGTATATTAGAAGGTAAACCAGAACTAATTAACATGGCATTCATCATATCTTTAAGTGTTCTATTTTTTCGTTCTGTGTCTCCATTAGATTGTGGAGAATAAGGAGGAGAAGTTTCATGTATAATTCCATTTAGTTCACAAAATTTATTAAGACTTCCCGAATCATATTCACCTCCACGATCAGATCTAAGTCTTTTAATTTTCCTTTCTAACTGATTTTCAACTTCCGCTTTATATTTAATAAACATTTCTTCCGCTTCATCTTTAGAGGAAAGTAGATAAATTCGAGTATATCTAGACATATCATCCACAAAAGAAATATAATATTTCTTACCACCTCTACTCGTAGTATTTTTAAAATAAGCTAGATCACTGTGAATTAACTCAAGTAGTTCAGTTTGTCTTTCAACACTTTTAAAAGGTTTCTTAGCATGTTTTACTTCTACACAAATTTCACATTTGTTAAACTCGGTATTTGAAAGATTAGGTATAAGCTCAAGTTGTTTCAATTTTTTAATAGAAGCCACGTTTGCCACATATCTAAAGATTCAACAATATAAGCAAAAGAAGCATTCTTATTATTCAATTCAGCAGAAGCATCAAGTACAAATAAACCCCCATTACAAAACCCTTTCCCAACAAATTCCCCATTACGAGTAAGTACAAGTTTATCAGATTCAAATACAAGTTTAATCCCAGCTTTGTTCAACAAAGACCTGGACACAAGATTTCTACGAATATCGGGCACATAAAGTACAACTTGTAAAGCAATTGTTTTCCCAGAAGTTAATTTTAGTAAGACTTTCCCTTTTCCCGCAACGTTGGTGGCTCGAGAATCCCCCATAAAAACCTTTTCTCCATTAGTCACATTTTCGTAGTTGAGAATTACATCTTTATTCGCGCAAATGTGTCTAATGGCCCCGGTATCTACTACCCATTCCGTGAAGTTGTCAACTAGATTTACTTCCGAGACAACAACAACGATAACATCATCGGATTCAACCAAGTTCGCTTGGGGCTTAGGCTGAGAGCTATTATTTTTGTTATCTTGCCCCTTGCGAAAGTGACACTTCATAGCAATATGGTCAGGTTTGCCACATACGAAGCAAGGACCTTTAGTGAAAGGTTTCTGAATTTGATTGGAATGGTTGAACCTATTATCCTTTCTTCCCATTGATTTTAGATTTTTCCCTTTGTGGTTTTTGGACTGATAATTTTGGCTCTTCCATTGTGTCTTTTGTTCTACGAGATTAGCTTTAACAGTATGACTTGGAACTACATCTCTTTCTTTAGCACTGTTTTGTTCTTCAATATGGATGTGAGCTACTAATTCCTGCATAGTGAAATATTTAGTTTCATGTTTAAGGTTCATCTTATAATCTTTCCACGATGGTGGTAATTTTTCGATAAGTACAGCAACTTGAAAATTCTCACATATTTTCATTCCTTCCCCAATAACTTCCCCCACAATTGTTTGGTATGTATGAACTTGATCTATTACTTATTTTCCATCTTGCATCTCAAAATTTAGAAATTTCCCCGCAACATATTTCTTAAGTCCAGAGTTTTCAACAACATATTTAGATTTTAAAGCTTCCCAAATCTTCTTAGCACTTTCATACGGATAATATATCTCAAACAATGAATTAGACAAGTAGTGCAACAAGTATCTACGACATGTACAATTATCCTTAACATAATCCCCTTTTGCAGACTTATCAACATCCGATTTTTCAACAGTTTCAGCAGTGTCAGAAACAACAATAACAGGAGCATCCATGTATAACACATATTCCAAATTCATGGTTTCCAGATAAAACAGTATATCTTCACACCATCTCTTAAAATTAGTACCATCAAAACGTTCAATTTTAGAAAGGTCCAAGGCAGTTTTCATCATCTTGTTAATAAACCGAAAAATCACTTTTTAGATTGTTGGAAAATATATAGCAGTGGCAGTATTAACAAGACCAATCGACGAATACAATTGGAACAACTTATCTGTTATATGAAGAAAGTCGAGGCGTAACAAAGCTACTGTCTTAAAAAGTGATTTCGCTCTCACTGGTTATAAACCTTGGTACAATTGAGCTCCACGGCGTTCACTCTCCAGGATTCAACGGCAAAGCCTTCAATTGCGTGTACTCGCAGAAGAAGATTATGGACCTGTCTTTGTGGATTGCCCAGAACAGATTATACGAAATAGAGATAAGGAAGAGAGAAACTGTATATCTGTGTGTTGTATTACTGTGTATCTAATTCTGTGAAGAACAATTGGTATTTATAAGGAGAAGAAGAACGCTGCAAAAGAGAACGTTGGACTTTTAATGGCGCTTGGGAGTTACAGAAAAACGTAAAGGCAAAAGAACGTTGGGAGAATTATTGCGGCAACGTTCTGATAAGCTAGGGCGATATATAATAGCGTATAAAAAGAAATTAGGGATTTTAGCAAAACAGTGGGCTACCTGGGTGCACAATCCACCGGACCGGCACCCCCCCTGTGCGGGCGTATCGCGCACTAAGGTTTTTGGGACTTTGATAAAACCAATAAATTTGAAGCATAACCAACACTTAGGTGCTTATAATCTTGCAACTTTAATCCTTTTGGATCTCCTAATTTTTTTCCCTTTAGTTTGTTGCCAACTCTAAAAGTGTAATAGTATACGACACCATTTTAGATACACCTGAAAAACTGTATAGATCTATTGTGTTTATTTTGATGCATTTTGTTTGCAGATATCAAGTTTTGTCATGTTATATTGTTTGAATTACTTAGAATCCTAGATTTAGAGCTTTTTTCTAAGAGTGCTTCTTCGCCAATTGCAGAGATGCCTGAGGGATGTCGTTGAACTCTATGGCTCAGAGTCATCCTTGCATGGTGTTCAAGAATACCGAAGTTCTTCTGGATTGGAATCAATCAGCACAATGTGCTTCAAAGCTGCTAGAATTTCCACCATACTCATTGATGATGGAATTCAACTGGACAAAAATGCTTGACGTTGAATGGCATCAGAAATTTGTACCAGTTGTTGGTCGAATATTGAGAATTGAACGACTGGCTGAGCAGATTGTTGATGAAGTGAGATAATTTTGGTCCTTTAGTCTCTTTATAATGGGTTTATTAGTACTATGGAAACAATAATTATGAATCCGTATTTTCTCATTTTCAAATGCATTTTAGACAATACTGTTATCTGTATGTATATAATAACCCCACCCCACCTGGCACCTGCTCAAAAAGAAGGAATTGCAATCTTCAAGTATTTGATGTTTTAGAATATGAATAAAAAACAATTTTTTTCTTGGGTAAATTAATATGAATAAAAAACAATGCTGTTGATTTGAATTGTTTATTGTGGTTGTAGGTATTGTTAGTAAAGTAGTCACTGGGACAGGAATTCATTAAATGCCCCCTTTATCACAATGTAAGCTTAAGTTAGAAATTTATACTAGGGTTTAATCCTTATTGTTATTTTTATGAAAAATGTAACTATTTTTTGTAAATTTGTTTAGTATCTTGTTTCTACGCCCTCCTACCATATCCACAGGATGTCCATAGTATTTTAATGTGTTTTGCACAGTTATTAAGACTTGCCCAGAACACGTTTATACATTATATTATTTATTATCTCTACGGAGTTGAATTTGTAATATACAAATTATATAGTGAATATAAAGAAAATATTGAAAACAGTGTATAAGTATGTTTTTTTCATATGTTAAAACCCATTCTGAACACATAATAACTTACGACATTGGTTGCAGGACAGTGGTAGTACTATATTTCTATTGATGAAAGAATTTCTTTTTGGGTACATGAAAGCACATTTATATAATATTGACCCAGTGTTACAGACCTCAGATTTTTAGCTATTATCTTCTCTTGGTAAACTTCTCTTTCATCATTATAAATTTATCAAGTCTCCTTTTTCCGTTTTAACCTTGTAGGGAAGCCCAGAAAGAATATGGACGTTAAATACATTTACAGAAACCTTTTTGGGAAAGTTAAATTTATATCCTTCCAAATTTTCTTGTGGTTGTTGTATTTTGCTCCAATGTTTTTATTGTTAGGAAAAAAACTCCTAGGTTTCAGTTGTTCCTTATCATTTTGTTACTCTAGCGGATAAAGTTGTTGGTTTGAAAAGCATAGCAGCATACCGCAGTGGCCTTGAATTTAATACAAATGTCACATTAAAGGAGGCTGAGGAGGGTCTTAGTGATGTTCTACGTGGTGAGTATCAGCATGTACAGTTGAATTTCATTGTACTACAAGTTGACCTGCACATTCTGATCGTTCTGTCTTTCCAGCTGGGAGTCCTGTCCGCATCATGAACAAATACTTAATTGATTATATATTCATGCGTAGTTTGGAGGTGGCGGTTTGTTTTGATCTGCCAATGCAGATACACACAGGGTAAACAGTTTGCAGTTTCTTCTAGTGCTTTTACTTTATGTTTGTTCAATTGCTGTCTTGAGGAGGAGGGAATGGAGTAAAGACTTTGAATCTTTAACAGATTGGGTTTTGATGACTGATCCAGGATAGCAAGCTGATTATTTTGTTCCCTTTTCTCATTTTGATCAATCAAACAAGGCATTATGGCAATATGTTTGCTCTCACTATAGTGTATCGTACTTGTTTGTCTTTACTGGCTACTACATCCTCTTGATGTTTTCATTCTTCCTACTAGATTTGGAGACAAAGATTTGGATCTGAGGTTGTCCAATCCACTTCATCTCCGTAGTGTTCTTGAGGACAAAAGATTCACCAACTGTCGAATAGTTCTTTTACATGCATCATACCCATTCTCAAAGGAAGCATCGTATCTAGCCTCTGTTTACAATCAGGTACATTTAAAGAGTTTGAGATGGTTTGGTCTTCAGTTATAACGTGTGGCTTTAGCTTGTGATTTCCTTAAAGACATCAATGTATCCAATTATCAGGTGTACCTTGATTTTGGGCTGGCAATTCCTAAGCTGAGCGTCCATGGGATGATATCTTCAGTCAAAGAACTTCTGGAACTAGCTCCTATTAAAAAGGTGACTCTTGCACTTACAAAAACATTGAACGATTAAATTCTGCAGTTATTATACCTAAAGCCAGTAATTAAGGAAAATTTAATAAAGTTATGGGGCAAAGATTCTTTGTCGGAGCTTATATACTACTTGCACCCATATCAAAATCACTTTTTGTAGGCATCAGGGGTTGGATGAGTTAAAAGTAAGAATTCACCCCCAAACCATACCTGAGCTGCGGTTAGTAGTTGATACCTCCTTGATCTATTCGTGCTTAAATGTTATTGATTTGATATATAGTTGAGAATCTAGGATTTTTGTCAATCACAATATCCACATGTAAGGATTAGTTCTTTTTTCTACCACATCTTGTACACAATTCGTTTCAATTTATTTTCTCCCTCCCCCCCTTTAAAATTCTTGAAACTAGGTTTTTTGATGAAACCACATTACATTTGTTTTCCAAAATTCATTTGCCAGATCGTACAGATAATTTATGAGTGATCTTAGATAAGCAATCAGTTGTCGTTCAATGATTAAATCGAGGAAAATACGATTATATTGTATCAAGGGAATGGAGTATCTACTGCTTTATCAAAAATAGAAACAGAATATGAAAAGAAGTTGCTGCATTTCTATTATTATTATTATTATAATATAATCTTAATAGAATTCATGACCTTGTTGGGCTCCATTTTTTTGATTGAAGTGTCATTACACATGACGATGCATCATAATGTCTGAGAGAAACTGTGCTCTTTTCTGTTTTCTATCTTTACTTGTATGTTTGTTTGTATTGAAATAATATTGACCCCAAGTTTTCTGTGTATTCTTAATTTCTTAAATTTCTCCTAATATATGGCAAAACAAAATGTAATTCGCAGGTGATGTTCAGCACTGATGGATGCATGTTTCCTGAAACTTTCTACTTAGGTTAGTTAAATCAGAATGATAGCAATCATTTTTGTGGTGCTAGTTTTATTTTTTGCCAATAGACAAAGCAATTATTAAACTCTCCTAGGGCGGTTAAAGATCTCCTTATGCATTTTTTTGGTCTTGGGTTGCATTGGGAGCGAAAGATTCTATTACATAATGGTTGCTTTACTGTTTTGTGGGGCTTTCTAGATGGAGGAATGCTCGTATCTTTAGTGGCCATCAGCTGTCCCTTACCATTTCACTTGTTATGGGATAGGATCACCTTCTAACATTTATTTGTGGTTTGACCATGGGGCACATTTTGGCGTTATCTATTTCTCATTGTTCAGTTTTTAAGAATTGGAGGGCAGCCTTGTATTAGGACCTTCGTCTTTTCTGCTATGATGGTTTGTATTGGAGGACCTCTCATGCCTCCTGCCTTCTTGTATTGCTTTTCTGTTCTATTAAGATTTTCTTTTATCTTAATTATTGAAAGTCTTCGTTGACGATCATACACATATTTGGTAATAATGAATGCAAAGTAGAGCTGCTCACAGTTGTCCTTCGTGGGTTTTTCGGGTGCCAAAAAAGCACGTGAAGTAGTTTACTCTGTTCTACGTGATGCATGTGTTGATGGCGATCTTTCAATATCTGAAGCTCTTGAAGCAGTTAATGACATCTTTGCAGATAATGCCAAAGAATTTTACAAGATTAATGTTGCTGTAAAGCCTGTCAATTTAGAAAATGCTATATCTCCCCACTTTTTGAAGGTAGCGACTGAAGGCTCACAGCAAGATGTCGGTCTAGTCCGCATCCTCTGGGTAGATACTTCTGGTCAGCACAGATGTCGTGTACGTCACTTTTCGTTCTCTCTCTCCCCCCTCTTATATTTCCTCCTAAATTTTCGATGGTCCTACTAAAAAATGTCATCACCATTGTTTGTTATGTCCTAAATGTAAAATTGTTTGTTAATTGCAAACGTTATATCTAAAGTACTTGTTCTAGGAAGCCATACTGAAATTTTTCCTGGATTCTCAGAACCTTCTAAAAGTGGGTACTCTCTTGAGGACTAAGTTTGTAATCATTCAAATCAAGAGAAGTGGATTCCTTCATAATTTGTTGTTCAACTTCGGGTGATGCCTACCTTGTCACAATGCTTGTCTAATAATTTAAACAAATGTCCTTTTTTTCTGAAATTGCTTTACGAACACCATCATCTTCAGGTTTTTTCTTGGATGGGAATATTCACTTGGAATGTCACTTTTATTGGGTGGGTGCCTCTTCTGCGGTGGGTTTTAGGCTGTTTGTCTGGGACCTTTGGGCCTTCTTTATTTTTATGCGGGTTCGCCTCTTGGCAGTTTTGGCTAATATATCCGTTTTTCTAGAATGAGAGGTGGGCATATTGCGTCTATATGTATTGGATGTTAGCAAGTTGACCTTGCAGCAGCTTCCAATACGTCTATTGATGTTTTGCGTGCAAGAAGTTAGGTCTAGTAGCTGATGTATGTTTAGAATTTTATTGTTTTCTATGCCTAGTAGCTTGTGCTATGTTTTATTACTATAAATTGCTCTAGTTACATCGTAATTTTGTTAAAGAAATTAGAGGTCGTAAATTGAAAGCCGACTCTATGTCAAAAAAAATGAAAACAACGAATGCTTTTCCCCTCTTTTTTATTTTTAACTATACTTTTGTGTGGTCAAGCATGTTTGATATAAATAGTTAAATACTAATAATCCAAGTATCTGTGAGTGGAAGAGATGAACCTCTGACAGATTTGTTTGTATCTGCTACAAAAATAGCATGATTTTAGTATGTAGTACTGCTTGAATGAGGTGGACTGTTCTTTTTCCTTTTTTGGTCTTCAGCCAGACGCATCATTGTTCATACTGTACAAACTTTTTGAAGTAATTTTTAGTTTAAGCTTTCACAGAGAAGATGATGCAAATGTGGACTACCCTGCATCAGGCTTGGGTTTACTTTTTGGTGTTTTTTTGTACGTTATTAAGTTAAATCTTTACATATCAAATACTCCCTCCTTTCCAAAAAAGAGTTCCATTTTGACTTTTTGAAGTCAATTTGTGACATTATCAAATTCAAATTGACATGAATTCATGTGATTTTAGTTTTGTAAACTTAGTAAATCCTAGTTACAAAATTTGTTGTTTAAAAACTTGAATGAATTGACAATAATATTAAATTTTAGTGTTTTGCAAATTGATTTCTTAAAGTCAAAATGGGACTCTTTTTCTGGACTATGGGAGTAATATTTTTCATTTTTATCAGTTTCGAGTAAATGTGTTGTATAGTACTTCCATCATGCAATTTTTACCGCAAATAGATGTAATTTTGACTTATCACTCTTTCAGGTTGTTCCTAGAAAACGCTTCCATGATTCTGTAAAGAATAATGGTGTAGGTCTAACTTTTGCTAGTATGGCAATGCCTTCATATGTTGACGGCCCTGCTGCTGGGACTAATTTGGGTGGAGTGGGTGAGATCAGACTGATACCCGATCTATCAACCAAGTGCAGAATTCCATGGTACAGTATTACCTTCAGGCAGACATTTTAGTATGGCTTATATTAGTTTTCCTTCTGCTGCCCCATTCATCTCATCATCATTTCTCTCTCCGTGTGTGTATATCAATCTTTTGTTACCTTTCTCTTAGGCTTCTCCCCCATTGTTTACATTAGTCTTGAAGAGTGAAATGGAGGGTGTGGATCAAACCCTTGTCCATTGGTTCTGATGATGATGTGCATAACATGGATAGGTTACAGGAAAAAGAAATTATGAGGTATATGACATACTTTGCATATACTGCAATGGAGTAGCCAACTTAATTCTTGGTTAAAACATTTACTCTATTTTCTTCCTTTTTTAGTGCACCTAGCATGGGTTGTTTGAAACAAAATCTACCACTTGTAGGGGCAAATGCTTAAATGATGGCTCTAGTTCAGCCATTTAGATATTCTACCGCAGAACTTAATGTGCAAGTAATAGAACTAAATGTGTATTTTGCAATACCTAAAGATATTACATGACATGAAGATCAAGTTAAGAGAACTTAATATGTACTTCTCTATACCTACTAGTAACAGAATATAATTAATACCATTGTTTACTTATGGGTCATTAACATTCAAGCCGCCTACGCATTTCATAATCCTCGGGCTAATTCATCAGATTAGGAGCATATCCTGTTACTTGCATTTTTTTCCTCTGTCCACAGGTCTAATCAAGAAGAAATGGTTTTGGCTGACATGTATCTTAGACCTGGTGAAGCATGGGAATATTGCCCAAGAGAAGCGTTACGAAGAGTTGCAAAAGTTTTGAAAGAAGAATTTAACTTGGTATCTCTAATGTTCATGTATCTTTAGCACAACCAAAAAGATAGTTCATAGACCAAGATGTGAAATATCTTCATTGCTTAATATCCATATTGTATGTTTTAGGAAGTGAATGCAGGTTTCGAAAATGAGTTTTTTCTCTTGAAGAGTGTATTAAGGTGATTGACTAACTGCTTCCAATCCCCCCACCTGTTTTAAGTTCCCAATTTGAATGTGGCTTATTATTATTATATAAAATTGCTGGGCAGGGAGGGGAAAGAAGAATGGGTACCGTTTGACACATCATCTTACTGCTCTACATCAGCATATGATACTGCTTCTCCTATACTTAATGAAGTTGTAGCTGCTCTCCAGTCCTTGAATATTTCAGTGGAACAGGTAGAAAAAAAATTCTTCATTGTTCTTGTATATACCCTTGAAGTCGTAGTATAATAGTGTGATTCATACTGGCATCTGCCCTTACTGCTGTACAAATATTTTTTTGAAGCATCTATACATAAATACTTGGTAAAGATATTTCTGGAGTTTCTAGCATTAATTGAACCTCTGGAATTAAAAAATCAAGTTGTACGTCCTCTGAACCACCCCATATCTTCAAACAGGGAAAGTAAAGCTACAAAAGTACTAAAAAATCACTTTCATATCATGTGGGTGTTGAAGTGGCAAAATAATCAATTTGTACGCTAAAATATATTTTGTTCAAACATAGCGCTAAAACCATTAGTGCAAACCGACTATTTTGGCTGTTAAACACTCACATGATATGCTCATGATTTACTTATTTTGACTAAAATGGTCCAAGGGGACAATTTTGCAAAAAATATAAACATTAGTTATGATATTGCTAAAATTGAAACATGAGGGGGACAGTTTTGCAAAACTGAAACATTAGCGTCTATATTGCAATTCAGAATCAACATCAAGGGACAGTTTTGCAAGTTTCCCCTTCTTATATTGTTTACAGTATATGGTGGTAATTATGTGTAAATGTTCCACTTCAGACATAACTGACAAAGCAATGATGTGCATGAATCTCGAAGGCTACTCCTTATTGTTGTCATCTTCAATTTCATTTCTTCAGCACCATCTCTCTCTCTCTCCCCCTTTCCCTCTCTCTCCTGGTGAACTAAATTCAAGTATATATTAACCATTTTGTGTTTTCTATTTAGCTACATGCAGAATCTGGGGATGGCCAGTTTGAAATTGTAATGGGGTACACAGGTTGTACCAAAGCTATCGACAACTTAATTTTCACTCGTGAAGTTATTAGGGCAGTTGCAAGGAAACATGGATTGTTGGCGACTTTTGTGCCGAAGTAGGTGACTGAATTTTTATAATGTAGTAGATGCATATTTTCCTGAATTGGATTAGGGGGCTAGAGTTACTCGGTTTGATTTATAACTATGGATGTAAAAAGTAGATGCTTTTGGGAAATCATTTAAAAAATAACTTAGTTCCCTGAAAATTATTTTATTGGCTATGATTTTCATTCCTAATTCTCTTTTTATCCAATGCTGAATAGCCTGCTTCCTGGTTAATAAGATAAAATGATAAAAGAAAAATAAAATCTGAAAAGTCTGTTTTGATTACTATGATACCATTGTTTGATCTTCCTTTTAAAAAGTTCATATTTTCCTAATGAATGAGAAGAAACTAAAGAAACATATGTTAAGGTGATTGAGGGATAAATATGTAAGAGAGCATGGGAGATTAACAAAATTGTACCGAACGAAGTTTGATATGCTGCTATTTTCCAAACTACATATCTTTGTAAGACTTGTAAATCTTATTATAATCTTCACACTTTCTCTGAAATTTGATGATATTTCTTGAAATATTATTATGGTGGATATTAATTCATTTAATTAGTTAATACTTTTGCTTTATTATGATATTTGATGGGAAGTTCCACATATCTTGAGGACATCCTTAACTAAGTTATGCCTCAAACCCTTTCTTATTTATAGGTTTTGTTCTAAAAGCTATTAACATGTAACTGCTTTCTCCAAATGACATTGATCGGTTTTTTTGTCTACTTAAGGTATTCATTAGATGATATCGGCTCTGGATCGCATGTGCATATCAGTTTGTCGGAGAATGGAAAAATGTATTTATGGCATCTGGTGGAACTTCTCGCCATGGAATGTCCAAAATTGGGGAGGAGTTCATGGCAGGGGTTCTAAATCATTTACCTTCTATCTTGGCACTTACAGCACCAGTTCCAAATAGGTTACATTCTTTACTGTTTTCACTTTTCTAAATAGTAAAAAATCTTTTGGTATATGGTGTGTACTATTTTTGTCAAAATTATGTGCCCTTATGTTATGCTACACAATTCAGTAAAAAACAAGTGAAAGTAATTGATTCTTTTCAGCGGATCAAATCAAATTATTACATTCATTGATGTAGACTTGTTGAAAACGTGTCAAACCAAAACCACGAAAATGTCTTTTGTATGTAATTTTGCTTTTGAAATTAATTAGGATGTCCAAAGAATTGAATAGAAGGGTTAATTATAATTTCTCTATTTACTTTTTGTGATCAATGTTTCGTGGTATGTAGTTATGATCGCTTACAACCCCATATGTGGAGTGGAGCGTACCTGTGCTGGGGAAAGGAAAACAAAGAGGCTCCGTTGAGAACTGCATGCCCGCCAGGAGTTCCAGATGGTTTGGTTAGCAACTTTGAGTTTAAAGCAATTGATGGGTGCGCAAATCCATATCTGGCCTTGTCTGCTATAATTGCTTCTGGAATTGATGGCCTCCGAAGACATGTCTGCCTGCCTGAACCCATCAGTAAGTGTGCATAATCTTTTGTTAGTGCCCGAGTGTTTCATTTGTTGTTTGATACTTCTTTGTAAATAGTTATTTAGAAAATCTGTTTTGAGATTACCTAGTTTGTAGAATTATTTTCATCTTGCTATGTTTCTAAATGATTACATAGATAAGTTTCACTAAGCTACTTATAATGCAGCTTTGCTTACATCTTTTTCTGTCTAAGCATCACTTATTATTTCGTAATATAACCACAACTGTAGTACTTGCCTTGACAATGCCAGTGCATCTGAACTGCTGCTTGAGTGCTATTCCTGGAGACATTGTCTAGCGAACATTCATTTTATTAGCCTTCAACACCAATTTCATTGGGAGGACAATTAAAAGAGGGTAAACCAACAAGTTAAAGGACTGGGGTTTTTCCTCAACTGACCCATCTTCTTCAGCCTATTTAGCATGTGTACTTAACTACTTATGTGGCGGAGCCACTGGACAAGTGTGTGACATGTCCATTACTCCATTGGAACTAAACATGTCTCGTGTGAATACTGAAGTTATCTAATTCTGAGAACTTAGCAACAGTTAGCACACTCCTGAAGACATTTGTGGCTTAACTTAGAGAAAAGTTTAGAAAATGTTTGTAAAAGTAACCGAGAACCATAATAAGTGTTCAAATATTATTTGTATATAGGACTGGTAATCACATAATAATTTAAAGAGGGCATCAAAAGATAACAATCCTTGCTGATTATCTAGAAGGGAATTTTATGGCTCCCTCTACATTATGTTTGAGGAGTTGTATGGTGAAATCAGTAGTAATAGTATTGACCAAGTAAGCAAATTGCGGTCACACAGTTTCTAAAGTGACTTATTTTATTGTAAAAACATGGTTTCTATGGACCGTTTCTGAAATTTTCTTTTGTAATTCAACAGATGAAAATCCTCAGGATGGAGAACTTCAAAGACTGCCAAAGTCTCTTTTGGAATCTGTAGAAGCTCTTGAGAAAGACACTGTTCTCGAAAATTTGATAGGTGAAAAGCTTTTAGTGGCTATAAAAGGGGTCCGAAAGGTACATATTAGTTGTTTGTTTGTTAAATACAGATACCTAGTCATTGATAATTTGAAAGCCTATTTAAGGTGCTTATCAATTGCATACAAATCCTTCAGAACCAGAAAAAGTAATTTTTAACTGCATAAAGGCTTTCCTAAGCTCTGATTTCTCCTCGAGTATCAACCTTTTACAAGTTCTGAGTAATCGGAAGTCCCATTTGCATCAATTATTTTGAATTATGATCATCTAATTTTTAAATAGATTGCTTTGTCCCTTTCGGGATAATGCTTTTCCCAACTGAATGCCTTTTATACCAAATACCAAACTAGTTTAGGTTGGGAGAACACTTTGTGATTATTTTACTCGGAAAATTGCCCTTTTAAATGAAATATTATTAAGCGGTCAATCTAGTCAATGTAAGAATAATTGCTGTCTTGATCTACCAATACTTGGGTTCTTCCATATGCTGACATGGTATGATAGTACAAGAAAACTGTATTTTGTTTTGCAGGCAGAGATAAAGTACTATTCTCAGAATAAGGATGCATACAAGAAACTCATTCACCGTTATTAAGATGTAAACATTCCTGTCAATTCTTGCATCTGAGAATCGGATTTTCAATTTGTTTCTCCTGTCTGACTCCATAGCTCAATTTATTACTAGCTACTGCAGCGTATGCTATACATTAGATATTTCCATATCGCAATTGAAATAAATTTCAAACTAAGTGAATGTCTGTTGTGAATTTGGCTTGATTTCGACAGTTGGAGCCCATAAATATTTCCTGGTTTATCTTTGGTTGTAATTGATTTAAGGTTTTTTTTTTTTACTCATGTCAACAAGTATAGTTGTTCTCTTCCGTACACTATTCTTGGGAGATACTTCTCATGGCTAGTAGCCTAGTACAATGGTAATACAAGACCACTACGCCATAACTGTACACTTTCTACGTATATCCGGGCATGGATGGATTCAGCTATAAAAATGATTTTCATCATCACAATTTTAGGATATTATTCCAAACTGAAATTAATTACTTTTATATTTATTACTATATATATATATATGAAGAGATATTAAAATAGTGTTTGATTCAATTATATCGATTGGATTTTGATAAGATAATTGATTATAATACATCAGTATATAAAAGTAGAATCTCATTAAAATATGGAGTGTCATATTAAAGAAAATATAACATGTTTTCTATTATTAAAATCTTTGAAACAGCTTTACTTCCTCCATTGTCTCTAGTTTTCACATAAATGTTGACAATCAAGAAATATTAAAAAGGAAAGAGTGAAAGTAATTTACCAGAGAAAAATGCTTCTCCAATGTTCATATTTGAAGAAAGAGTTTACCCTAATTCCTAAAACCTAGTCCTACAATATTCTTAATGAGAATTGAAGAGCATTTCATTGCTTATTTTAAGCTACAAAATGTGTTAGAATAATTTTGAAAGATGCTTAATAATTTAATATGAAATATCATAACATTTTTAAATTTCGGATTAAAAAGAGGGTAGGGCCTGTTTGGCTGCTACTTATAAGTTGGTTTTTAAAATAAATTATAAGTACTTTTTTTTACTATTGGAGTGTTCTTGTGCAAATTATTTTATACTTATAAATTGACTTATAAGTATTTGTGAGAAATAACAATTTATTACTTCTCAAAAAATAACTTATAAGTCATTTTAAAATAAGTAAGTTTGACCAAATGTAACGACTTTTTTGTCCTTATTTATTTTAGTAATCTTTACAATTCATTTTAACATATAACCTATAAGTCATTTTAGCCAAATATTTTCACAACTTATTTTAACTTAATTTCTAACTTATAAATAAAAAAAGTGTCAAATACTTTTATTTACAAATCACAATTTAAAATGACTTATAAATTATTTTAAAATTTAAACTTATATGTCGTTTTAAAATAAATTACTGCCGAACATGCCTCTAAAGTGTTGGATTTTGAAGTTTGAACTTTTTATGGGCTCTGGTTTTCCTGATTATTTTATTGGCAACATTAGCTCACCCCGAAGCCTAGCCCATTAGCAGCCTCGGCCCTATGAAACTAGGGTTTTATTAGTGTAAAATAGCTGCACTTCTAATATCCCCTCCTCTTTTATAAGCTGCTGTCATTTGGGTTGTAGGAGGAGAATCCACCGTCTGCAAACATGGGTATCAATCAATCACATTTTATTTCTTTCTTTCTCAGTATCATCTCCTTCATGATGCCGTTTCTTAACGAAATTGGTAATATGTTGCAGGTATTTCTCGGGATTCGATGCACAAAAGGCGTGCCACTGGAGGCAAGAAGAAGGCTTGGAGGAAGAAGCGAAAGTAACCTTCTTCTCTTACAGTCGGCTTTAAATTTTGTTTAAAATCTTAGGTGGTGTTTATTTTTTGTTTATTTTTTTTGGCATTTTTTCTGATTTCTAAGTAGTGATTTAGTCTGAATTTTCAGTACATCAATGAATGGTTTATAGGAGTTTCTGGTTATATTTTTTCAGTCATTGCTATTTTAAATGCCATTTTTGGGGTCGTTTGTTGTATCTCTTTAATGGGTTTGGCAGGATTCAACTAAATTTGGTAATTTCATATGTTTTGTATATGCTAATTCTATGTATTCAGAGTAGCTTTGATTTGATTTATTTGTATTATGATTGTTATATGTGGATGCTTAGTGGTGGATCCTGATATTTATATGCCAGAAGTCAATATTTAAAGACTATTTACCAAGTTCTTTATCATTTTGTAGTTTCAAAATGATGCGTCAAATATTTTGTGAATCACAGCCTATAAGGAGCGGTTTCATTATGCCCAGCACCCTTTTCGGTTAATAGTATTTTACATTCTCATTGACTTCAAACTTCAAAGTCCTAATCGGCAGTGTTCGATTATATGTTTGAGCAATGTATGAATCCTAGCGAGTTTAAATGTGATGGATGATGGTTCTATCCTACTGAGTTAGATTGTAATTAGTTAATCTGATTGTTGTTTCCATATTTTAGTTTCATCAAATTTATAGTTTCAATTCGTACTTTATGTTATTTCACATTAGGTATGAACTCGGAAGACAACCTGCAAACACAAAGTTGTCTAGCAACAAGACAGTTCGTAGGGTAAGGGTTCGAGGTGGGAACGTGAAGTGGCGTGCCTTGAGGTTGGACACAGGGAACTACTCTTGGGGTAGTGAGGCTGTGACACGAAAGACTAGAATTCTGGATGTTGTGTATAATGCATCAAATAATGAATTGGTTAGGACACAGACATTGGTGAAGAGTGCCATTGTTCAGGTTGATGCAGCACCATTTAAGCAATGGTATCTTCAGCATTATGGTGTTGACATTGGTCGCAAGAAGAAATCCTCTGCTGCTGCCAAGAAAGAAGGAGAGGTATGAGATCTTTTGTCACTTTGCTTATAACATTTTCCCCCCTTCTCTTTAAATTATTTAATGATTGTTTTCAGTTTGACTTACATTTGTTATGTTTTCCTTTATCACAAACAATATTGTTAATAGATTTTTAATTGTAAATATCTATCTTTCATGCTTGATCTAGTTAGTTGGCATGTCAAAAGAGGCTCTTAGTGTACTTTTACATGGATTGCTAGGCTGTTACTAGGCTCTTCTCTTCATCCACCATTCATATACATCCTTACAAAATCCACATTGCATCCTTCAAACTTCGAAGTGCATTCAACTTGTATCATCCACCGTGCACCAACCTCCTTGCATCATCTACCATCCCAGTATTTTTTTCTATAAACAATCTGATGTGTTATGCAATTATTCGGGTTAAGATGGGATTATCTTGATGAAATTATGATATCTGCTATAACATAATTTGTCAATTAACAATTGAACAATGTAAACAAGATCAAAGAGTGTACTTGGTTGCTATAATGCTATGTTTTGAATATGTTTTGTTGAGTAGGAACGGACTTGAGGATAATCTCAAATGAGATTCTATCTAGAAAAAATTATAGATCTCAATATTATATGCCAATATATCTTCACGGTGCTACTATAGATAACTATATCTTGCTGATAATAGCTTTCAATGGCCTCATTAATGCACACTATGTATGATTGATTAATTTATAGGAGGGTGAAGCTGCTACTGAGGAAGCGAAGAAGAGCAACCATGTACAAAGAAAAATTGAGAAGCGTCAAGAGGATCGTAAGATTGATGCACATATTGAAGAACAATTTGGAGGTGGTCGTCTTTTAGCTGCAATTTCCTCACGACCTGGTCAATGCGGTCGTGCTGATGGGTATGTGAATCTTATTTCTGTAGTTTTATTTTGCTTTCAAAAATATGAAATGTGGAGTCTTGGATCAAAATTTTGTAGTAAAACAATGACTATACATATGTGACTGTGGAGTTCTTGATGTCTAGCTAGCCGTTATATCCTATATAAATACTCTATTAGGATTAGAGTTACTAGATACTCTCATAGACCTAGCGAACCGTGTATTGGTACTTGCGTCCTATTTGGTACTCTTACATACCAATACTCTAAATTTAGTGTACCTAAAATTTTCTTTGTTATTTAACTATAATTGCACAAATATCAATATTATAACTTAATATTAGACACTCAAACATTATACTTGCACTAAAATATTTATAAAACAATCACTTGTTGATTCAACTAAAAATTTTCTATGGAACATGTGTTTATTACATTTAGATTCTAAGAGAATTTTTAACTATAAAAACTTATGTAAAGCTATCCTAGCGTATCACGTTTTAGCTAGCTAGTGTACGGTGTACCCGTATTCGTATCGCGTACTGAAATGTACCTCGTTGCAGGTAACACTGATTAGGATGTCACATACTTATGGTTATTTCATGTATAGATGTTTGTTTGCATGCCCATATATCATCTAGCTTCACAACTTCTTTACATCAAAATGAACTAGTGGGGAAATTGAGAAGCATATTTCTAAGTGGTGTTGGGTTAGGAAACATATTTTTAATTGATGCTGGGTTAAGAAGCATACTTTTAAGTGGTGTTGGGTTATGTTTATGCATATGATATGTTGCAACAATCATAGGCTGTTAACCAGCTTTTGAAATGAACTTTTAAGTTCATGATTGGGATCTTTCAATGAAAATTTGTTTTCTTGAAACCTCTGTAATTCACTGTCCTTATTTGCTTGAGCTTTTCATCTCCTTTAATGTTATGGGGATTTTTTCCTTGTTTTTGACAGATACATTTTGGAGGGTAAGGAGTTGGAGTTCTACATGAAGAAACTCCAGAGGAAGAAAGGAAAGGGTGCAGCAGCTTAAAATCGTGACTTGAATGGAGTTTGAATTCTGAATTTTTTTCTCTATATTACTTTTTTTACTTCTTCAGGCATGAAACTAAGGAACTATTAAGCTCTCATAGTTAGTTTCATTTCTTGTTGTCTGAGTGTTGAAGAAGAATATTTGAATTTTCTTTAATTTTTAATAGTGGTAGTGTTGTTGGCTACAGCGCTTTTATTATTGTAGTCTTCTCAATTTTAGCTTGCTCGACTTGTTTTGTGTTGTGCATATATATGTTGTGCCATTTTTTTAAAACAATAATGCCCCAGAGTTAAAAGTGTGGAGTGCTGTTAAGTTGATTAGAAACATCTCAGCTCTAATTTTAAGCATCTATCTCCTTGCAAAGATTCTTCAACAAAGCCCAACCTCACATTGACCTGTTTGCCTCAAAGGGTAAATGAGCCCAATTGCTCCAGTTAGTTTTGGTAGAGTTCAGTTAATCAACTCACGAGTCTGAGGAGTTGGTGATGATGACGAGTCATCTCATGAATCTGAGTTGTTAGTGATGAGGGTTAAATACATTTTTTTTCACTTTATTGGATTTCGGTTCATTATTGAAGTGAATTTTTTTATAATCGAGTCATTGAATTATAAATTATTTTCAAATCGTTATAAAATTCGTTAAATGAGTTGACTTTTAATAGAACATCCACGTCAGTTTTTAAATTAACATTTACGTCAGTTGTTTCATGTGTTATTATCTTAGCTGTTGTCACATTGAAAATTAAATTACAAATTAAAAGAATTAAAAAAGAAATTAAAACAAACCAAAAGATTAAGAAAATCAAATTAGATCAATCCCTAAATTTTTCTCTCCAAATTCAAATTCCATTTCATTTCTCTTCAGATTTTTTTGAAGAAAGAGAAAATTTATTGGAAAGGGGTGGAGGGTTTTATATTCCTAATTCAAATTCCTTATTGAAGGAGGCGAGAGGACTCTCCACATCTTCTTTCATTTCCATTTTTCCTGATGCCATGAAATTGGAGATCAAATAACAATAGTTCTCAAGGCCAAAGTTCAAAAATTCTATTATTTTTCTTCTCACAGATCTGATTTAGGCCATTGAGTTGACTTGATTTCTTTTTATTTTTTGAGTTGCCTCGATTTAGGCCATTCCTTCTCACAAATCTTTCATTTCCATTCTTCTTGATTTGATTTAGGGAGAGATGAGTGAGATAGAAGGTGGGGTTGTGGTGGTGGTGAGCGGTAGCTTTGCATATGTGACGGCGGTGTTGAGCACTGATTTTGGTGGTTAGGTGGTCAGACCGTGATTTCGGTGGTGGTAGTTCGGTGACTTAGTTGTATATTTCGATGGTGAAGAAGAAAAAGAAGACAAGTAGTAGCAGTAGCAGTATAATAATAATAATCCACCCATTTCAAAATATTAGATAATTTTATATATTTAAAATGAAATTAAAATATTTAAAAATTTAAAAAATATGAATTCATTAATTTATATAAATACATTTGTTAAAATTATTCATTAATTTACTTTATTATTAATTTATTTATTTAATTTAATTATTTGTTATGTATATTAATTTGATTTATATTTTGTTTAACTATTTGTTATAGAATTGATTATAATTTAATTTAATTAGTTATCCAACTCAGTTACTCTCTCTTTGTCAGTATTGTCACGTCCCTTTTCTATTAAATGGTTAATAGACATAGACGGCAAAATCACTTTTTATAAATAATGTATAGTTCAATGAGTTGACTGTAATAAAATTCAGTTGAATGATACATTTATAAACCGGAATCTAGTAGAGTGGGAAAAATGTATTTAACTGTTAAATGCATCTTAATTATTTAGACAAGTGTGCTGATATATCCTCTCCATGCAGTATGTTGGACAACTCTGACACAAGTAAAATTGTCTAAATATGTTTGGAAAATTTCTAGTAGTTATTAACGTGTTTGTTTAATTGTTTAATTAAACAGGACGAGTTTGAATTATTTTGTTTTCAACTTGTCTAAGCTTAAGATTGTCTTGAGCTCGCTTAAGCTCCTAGTTTAGTATTTAATTATTCAAAATACTATTCTTACATATATTATATACGTAATTATGATTATAAATTAATAATTATTTAAATTTGGTTTATTTCAACTTAAAATTTGACTCCACACGAACTTATTAACTAGGCTCGTTTACGCAAGGGCGGAACTAGGAGGGGCGGTTGACCCCGGTAGGGAGGCCGGCGGTCTAGGCGGAACAGGAGGGCTGGGGCAGTGGGGGAACAGTCGGCGGTGCTCCGGTCGTTGCATCTGACCCCAGTAGGGATGTCGGTTCAGGCGGAACAGGGGGCAGGGGCTGTGGGGGGTAGCCAGCGGTGTTCCGGTCGTTTGGTTTAAAAATTTTGACCCCCCCATCGTTCTGATTCCGCCACTGCGTTTACGACACTAGCTTGCTCTTTTGAATTGTAGTTTGAAACTTGTTCAGTCCGGAGGATCTTGTTCAAACTGGACCTAATTAAATCTCCCCAATTTTGGACCTCTAGTAACGAGTTTGTCATTGTAGTCTCTCTCCCTTCTCTAAAAAGAGTTGAATTTACAAAATTTGCATATATTAATAATATATGTTTATGCAACCGAGGAAGTAGTAGCAGCTAGGATAGACTTACTGTATTTGAGAGAGTAATCTACTTGGCAACCATGTCGTTGCTATCTCTGTCACGTCCATATTCATCTTTCCACCAACACCACCCTGAAAACCCTGCATTTTCGACTCATATACCTTGTACTCATTATTTCAAGGATTATTCGGACAAACCCTCTTATGGTTCATGGTTGGATAGTTACTTTCATCTTTTAGAACATGTATTTTTGGATTTGGTATTTGAACTTGGACTGTATTGAAGATCAAAGAATATATTTTTTATTTTTTACTCTTTTATTCATATATTTACCACAAAGATATCATTTGTATACATAATTTAATTCGCAAGTTTCTTGTAAATTGGATTTGACCAAAATAAAATTTACTTTGCATTTGTATAATCACATATATAAACTTCAGGGTGACGAAGAGCAAAATGATTAATATTTAAAGGGCTTAAACATAATTTTAAGAAACTCAGGGTGGCCTGTCCTTGACCAAAACGTTAAGCTCAACATGAGATAACATAAATACATGGAACATAAATATATGGAAGATGGATCTAAAAAACTCCTTTTAAATAGCACTTTTTTAAAAAGTACTCTTTTATAGCACTCATCTTAAATATTACTCTTTCTTAAACAACACTCTTTTACTAAAATTACCTCGTTTTGGAGATTCTTTTAAAAAATAAGTGGGGCCGCGTGTGACGTTTTTGTAAATAAAAGAAAAGTAAATGGGACCACTTTATTGTAATATTTTTTTGTATTTTAAAAGAATCTCCAAAACGATCTAATTTTAATAAAGGAGTGTTATTTAAGATAGTGCTATTTAAGAGGAGTGTTTTAGATCCGTTCTGAACATAAATGAATTATCGCATAACGAACTGTCATTTTAAAATGCCAATTAATCATCAAATGACCAATTTTATATATATATATATATATATATATATATATATATATATATATATATATATATCAGTGAGATCAAGTATAATCCTTAAATAGCATACTTGCCTTAAATAGCATAATTTTATCAAAGCAGCGTAGTTTTGGTGGGACGCAGATAGCATTTTGTAAATATATGGTGGCATGGTATTTACAAAAATATCATTGCATATCCTCCAAAACTACGCCTGCTTTTGATAAAATTATGCTATTTAAGCGTTATGCTATTTAAGGATTATGCCTTTCGATCCTTCCCAGATATATATATATATATATATATATATATATATATATATATATATATATATATATATATATATATAGATCGGATCATAAACTCATTCTTTATCTAACATACCTTGCTCACTCCCTTTAGCGACGATTTGAATGACAATTGGCCCGTCGCTCTATATATAACCGTCATTTATATGTTGTTCTTGCTAAAAGCTAAAGCGACAATTCTATATATAATGACGAACCTAATTGTCGCCATGGAATTCCACACTAAAGAGAGGTAAGCAAGATATGTTAAATAAGAGATAAAACTTAAGATCAGATTATATATATATATATATATATATATATATATATATATATATATATATATATATATATAGGGGGGTTATCTGATACATGACACTAGGTTCTTTGTGGAGTAACCCCTTTTAGCCTTGTTGAAATTTTTATTTGGAGCAAAAATAAAATAAAATAAAAATTTAATGAGTAAAAAGAAGTTGCTCTACAACAATAAATTCTTGTATGAATAAAACTATATATATATATATATATATATATATATATATATATATATATATATATATATATATATATATATGCAAGGTGCTTAATTGTGATTCTTAAACCTAATATAAGGTAACAATTCGAATCAAATAATATCGTACCAAGAACCGAAATTACTCTTAACAATATTTTTTGAATTATCTTATCCTATCAAAGACTCGCCTAAAAGATCCATAGTCACAATTAAAAATAATATAATCTTTAATTACATCTTTCACCATTCAAAATTTGATCGAATGGCCAAATATTCCAATAGTACACTCGGGCCTAGATTTCAAAAAATGAATGTATACGTCAACGAATTGTATTTAAAGTATATTCTATCATGAAAATGTAGAACCTCGTTTCAGTACAACATTTGTGCATGTTTTAAGTGAGAAAAGAACTGGTGTCTGATCCCCGAGTGAAACTCCTCTCTTAACTGTTTAAAATTTTGATAGGAACCCCGATGATATGATACAAATGTGAAATGTGTTCTATCCACCACTCTTCCAATTCCAAAAACTTGTGCCTAAATGGTTAGAAAAATAATCCATGCCTAAATGTGTAGGTTCTTTAAAGCAGAAGTAGCAGTGTAGCATGCACGTTGGGGAAATTTTAATAATATGAACACGTATATCTGTATTCCATTCTGGAATCTTCTTTCACATCATTTTACTTCCAAGCAATCAAGGTTAGAAATATCTCGGCTAAAGAATCAAATTCTTTTAGCATCCAATACTTCTCAAGATGCCGCTGAGCTTATCTATGACAACTGCAGGTTTTGCGTAAGATGATGCATCCAGGTATATTGAATGGTACTCCAACCCTTTCCACATGGCAATAAGTGCGAAATGTGGGCGCATGAAATCAGGACTTATGATCTCCAGAACAACTGTTTCCGGTGTAGCTGAAACTATGTGAGTGAGACCTGCACCATGAGCCCCAATAATGACTGATGCGTCTTGAATTGCTCGGACTTGCTCTTTCATGGGCATATGGGCAAATATTCCATTGATTAAGTTAATTTTGCATTCTGTGTGTTTTGATACCCAGCTCTTAATAGAATCAAAAACTTCTTGTTCATTACTAAGCCTCGACTGAACCTTACCAGCATGCCGTGGATGAGCCAAATAATCCTCACGTCGAACAAAGAGAACATTGTGACCTGAAACTGGCTTCGAGATGTGGTGTCTATCCACTGGGAATCCAAAAGAAGCTCTAATCATCTCGCCAAACTCAGATATTCGAGCAGTTTTCCGATCATCAGGTTGTTGCCACAAATCACGTGCAGAAGCTCCATGGCAATCTATGTTTCCCATCAGCCCCTTAAACAAGACAGTTTCATACCCTAATGGTGAGATGATAGCATGACGAAAACAAACCGGACCACTAAAATTTTTAGCGTATCTAAGGCTCGAAAACATTGCTTTCCACGTTTCTTCCAAGGGTGCCTGAAAAAAAGAGTGACAAGAGACCAGGAAGAGCAACTTTTAAGCCATATAAGCTAGTGGTGCAGTGGAGAGGTAATGCAGAGTATATTGTGCTTAACTAGATAGATGACATGCACAGATGGAATATCCAAGCGATCACAATCATAACAAATTTGGCAAATAAAATGGAAAATGAAGCCCCCCGAGCCCATAAAAACTGAGCTAACAAGTAACAATGATGTGGCCATAGAAATGACTATTTTAACTTCTACTCCAATATAGTAACTGAGGGATGTCAATCAGTGCTTGGGAGTTTTGCTTAAGTTTGTACAACCATGTCAATTAATTAAGCAGCTCAGGTCACTATTATCCCAAATGCAACAACCAATTAGTAAAAATATGAACTATAAGTAGGATAAGGAACAAGGAAAGATGAAGAAGAAAAGGAAGCGGAAAATAATAATAGTCAGACGTGCTAACTGCTATCATGTGTATAATGGATCTATAAAAACTTGACCCTGCATTTGACATGTCCAAAAGTACAAGTGCTTAGAGTTGGCAATAGCTTTCTCCAAACCCGCAGACAAATTAACCAACCAAAACCTGTATAAGTGGGTTTGTTAATGGCTTGAATTGCGGATATGACGGGATGGTTACAAATAAAACCTACAGGTAGAGAAGAGAGAAATAAGTTGAAAGAATTACTTGCAGAACCCAAGGTGGATGGGATATATCTAAGAGATAAAACGGCAATGGGCCATAAAATGCAATTGTCTTTAAATTTTGTTGTTTAAGTTGATTCGACTGAGAATATTGTAGTATGTTGCAATTTCTGATTTCAAATTTTAATCAAACAGAGATATATTTGAATTTCAATATAGAGACCAAGTTCCTTTTTTATTTATTTATTAAATAGAAAAGGCTCTAGTCTGACCCTATCCGATGTAGTTGACTCATTTTTTAAATAGAAAAGGTCTGGTCTGACCCTATCCGATTTAGTTGACACGACACAACAAAATGCCATAAAATCGAGTTAATGTGGCTGTTTCAAAAAACTAAAACTAAGTTATTGTTTAACGTGTTGAATTATATCCATTATAATCCGTTGTCAAACAAATTATACCCACAGCTGGTCAGGTCAACTCATTCCGAATGGAGGAATGGAATATGGCACACTTGACCTAGTGTTTTGGAAAGAAAAGATTTGTATGATGGACTCTAATGTGAGCAATACTTCACTAAGTTTACAAAGCGCATCAACACATTAAGTTAATCTAAACATAACTAGTATATAACTTAAAACAACCAAACAAAGGAAGTTGTTTCCACTAAATATATAATTTTAGAACTACAGCAAACTTTCCATCAATGCTGATTCCAAAAGCATATAATGATGCATGCTTCCATGTTATAGCTTTCACACAGTTAAAAAATCAGGCCTAAGCATATACTGTCCCTACCACAAGAAAGAATAATGACAGAAATAAACAGCACAAACACAGAAGAATTAATTTTATTGTAAAAGAACAGTTGCTTGATTTCTTAGACAGGTATTGATGAGAAATTATACTGTTATCATACTAATTTTGACCTATCTGTGGCTCAACAAGACACGAGAGGATCAACAAATTCAGGACTTTGCATTATTATGTTGGAAAAGGGTAATCAGCACTACAATGCATAGCAAAAATGACAATGACAGACTATAAAAAATAAGCAAAACTAAGGATTTAACCACCGTAGTTGACAAGTTTTACTGATTACACCATCAAACTTTTAATTTTTCAAATTACCCCATTAAACTAATTATTATTTTAAAATTGAGTCATTCCGTTAAATTGATTGAACGTTCGTTAAATTCTTTTGACTTTTTTTCTTATGTGGCTTTTAAAAGAAAAAGAAAAAATAAAAAGAAATGACATGGCCTATTACCCAACAACCAATTCATTAAAAAAATTTAAATCTGAAGCCTAAAAATTCAACGTTGACTATGATCACACTCTCTCTCCTCAGCCAATCCTTCTCTCTCTTCACATGTTTAGAAGATTTCCTCGGTGGAGTGAACTCGACAGCGACATCTTTGTCGGAGTCCGAAACTGTCGACTCCGACTTCGTCGTCATCCTTGCCGCTCTCCTATGCGCCCTAATCTATGTCCTCAGCCTTGTTGTCGTAGCTCGCTGTGCCTGGATCTACCGGATCTCAAGCAGAGTCACCGGAAATTCAACTCCTCAAACTCAGGCGAACAAAGTGCTGAAGAAGAAGATTAATAGCTTCTACCAAAATCGCATTCGGTTAAAGAGAACTTCTCTGCAGGACGACATAGATCGCATGAGACAGTGTTCCAGAAATATTGTAATGCTCATGTACAGGTGTTGCAACACAATTTGAGCATTTAACCTTGTGAGTTTCTGGGTTTACAAATCCAAGTGGAAATTTAGAAGGAAAAAAAATCAGATGCTTCCTTTCGATTTTATGAGTTTTTGCAAGTGAATGATGAATTCAATTTCAATTTGTGACGAGATCTCATGTTTGACTATGGGTAAGTGGGATACGAGAAGGAAGATGGAGTGCTTTGTATCGATTTGAGGTTGTTGGAGGACTGTTTTCTCTCTCTAGAAAGCAAATGAAAATTTGGAGAAACTTGTATTCAGTTTCAATTTTTGTAGATGATTGATGATTGGAGAATGATAAAGAAAAATTAATGACTGCAATTGTTAACACTATTGATTTTCTCTGTAGGACTTGAATTGCGTCTAATCTGGTTCGCCGGAACTGATTAATCATAGTCAACGTTTTAGGCATCATATTTAAATTTTTTAAAGAATTGGTTGCTGGGTAATAGGCCATGTCATTTCTTTTTATTTTTTCTTTTTATTTTAAAAGCCACAGGAAAAAAGTCAAAAGAATTTAAGGAATGTTCAATCAATTAAATGAAATGACTCAATTTTAAAATAATAATTAGTTTAATGGGATAATTTAAAAAATTATAAGTTCGATGGTGTAATCAGTAAAACTTGCCAACTACAGTGGTTAAATCCTTAGTTTTGCCATAAAAAATATATCAAAAGGTGAAGTTGAGCATTCATACCATGCAATGGCCGTCTACAAACACCACATGAGGCCGATATGGCAAACCAGTTACTCTAGAAGCAACGTATGCACTATACCAATCTGTAATTGTGTGAAAAAGGTTTGCATACTCGAAGCGCGTGACCAAAAGTGTTGGCTCCTCAACCCACTGAAGTGAACTGCTTCCAAGTCAGAAATTTAAATATAGAACAAAAGGCCATGATGGCACAATAACTGAAAAATGCACTTGACATTAGAAAAAGAAAAAGATCTCATTTAGAGGACATTAGAAGAAAAATGGATAAATGTTTCATGCAATGGTCTTACAGATTTCCTCAAAATATAAATTAATGGTGGCATAAAAGGGAGAGATGATAATGATAGTATTAAGAAAACATGCATACCCAATAAAAGGACCTTTTGATGATTCCATGATTTTTTTATTTTTTTTTGCAGATTTCCGACCTGGAGACTCCCCACTGTCTGGAAATGAGTCTTATTTCGTTCGTTGACTTTTTATCTCAAAATTAAGGTTTGTGAAAGACACAGTGGTACTGTATTGAACTTTAATGATTATTAATAGAAAAATATTGAGGAAAAATATCGAAGTGTGTCCTACTCAAACCTTGAAATTCGGGAAAAAATCAACAAAAATAAAAATAAAAATAAAAATTGGACTCTCATTTTCACATGGAGGAAGCATTTGTATGAAAGTGAGGATGTTGCCATAGGTTGAACATTTTCTCCTGTCAAAACCCTCAAAACTCATTCCCTGGAGATCCCATGATACCACTTGGGATTCACAGAACATTAAGAATAAAAAAAATTCATTTATATATACTACCTCCATTCCATAATAACTGTCTTTTTAGAAGGAAAAATTTGTTCTAATTTATTTGTCGTTTACAACTTTCTAGGAGAATAAATTACCCCTAACTTCTCTCATTGTCACAATAAATTTTCTCCTTTTGTATTAATAGTTTTCAACTTCACATAAAGGGGTAGTGATGAAATTTTATATAAATTTTAATTCTTAAATGATAGTATTAAATGACTTTCTTAATTCATGTGCATGAAGCTAAAAAGACTATTATTATGGAATGGAGGTAGTATCATTGACTGAATTTCCTACTTCCACCATTAATTACATTTGAAAAAGGTACATTAATTAACAGAACATTAATCAGAATTCATTTATATATGACATAAAAAGCATATCATTTATGCAACTTCAATAATTGAACTTCAGATCATTAATTGCAGCTTCAATTATTAGACTAACTTATTCACTAATAAAAGGATTAGAACTAAGTTAATGCAAAGAACCAAAAGGATCATATCTTTTAACCCATCAAACAAAAAACCAAAAACAAAAAAATTACCTCTGAGCAGTGGAACTCACTGCCAGCAACTAACCGAATCGAATCAATCAAGTTACGCATGGTGTGCCGCGAAATCTCACCCGGTGACATAAACTGATTAAGCAATTGTCGATTCACAAGCTTCTCTCCATTTCTCGATTTCTCACCAACCTCGACATCAAAAGCTCCAAATTCAAACTCCGGCAATTCCTCATCTTCTCTCCTTCCGATCACACTCTCCAATCTCTCCCCTCCATCTGACATTTTAATCTTCTCCGGATGCATCCGAATCCTCCCACCTTCGCACACGGAACTCTCCAAACTCTCACTGTACATACACCGAAACCACCCTCTTCTGCCGGAGACTTTCGATTTCCGGAGAATCTCCTGCTCCGAGGAGCTGACGAGATCGAATCGGCGAGTGAAACCATTTCCAAAGTAGGCTTCGCAAGATCTGACGGGAACATTAGGATTTTGGGACCACGGGAGGTAGGAAGGCAAAATCGGCCATGTCTTGGCATTGGAGTTGATGGAAAAGCTCATGTGTTTGTGGTATTCTGGCCAGGCGTGGGAGTTTTCAGGTGAGGATCTGCGGCGGAAGTGGTGGGGGTGAGATGAGAAGTAGAGGAATAAGGTTATTGAGTTTATGGCGAAGAGAGAGATTAGGATTTTCAGGGTTTTGCTGTTCATTTTCTCTCCCTTCTTCCTCGCACTTTTCTGTAGTAGCGTTGAATGTGGATGACTGATCTGCAACCGTAAAACTAACACTTAAAATAAGTTAGTTTAATATAATATATAATGTTTATTTTGTCTATTTTTTTATTATTATCTTTTTAATAACTTTTATATTTAATTTAACTTATAAGTCATTATATACCTAACATTTTCATAATTTGTTTTAACTTAATTTTTAACTTATAAATCAAATTAATACCTAATACTTTTACTTATAAGTTAGAACTTAAAATAACTTATAAGTCAATTTATATTTTAATTTTAAATTATTTTATAATAAGTCATTCTCAAACAGACTCTAAGTTAAGAACTTATTTTAAAATGACTTATAAATTATTTTAAGTTATAATTTTTAATTGTGTTTTACACTATTTTAATTTATAAGTTATCGACGTCGGAATTTTTATTTGTCCCTTTCTGTTATTGTCTCTTGGTATTCTCATGTTAGGTGAGATTTGTTTGAAAAAACAAGTTTAAAAAGGTCCGACAAGTATATGTCGACGATTTGACTGTAAGAGTCGCCAGTTGGTATTTTTAAATGGTTGCACTAACTCAACCGATAAAAGGTTTGCACAAAGACCTAGTGATGTGATACTGTTTAACTGGTCTATAAAACCGAAATTCGTTAAGGTCCAGGGATTAATTAAGAGGAGGGAATGTGTTAGGCACCCCCGACTTTCGTGATAACACGATTACCACCACTTTTCAATTTAAACTTTTATCTGAATGTGTGTGTAGGTCTATGTACAGTTGTCTGGAAGTAGTGTTATGCCTCGTTCGCACCTATATACAAAGGGTTTGACTTTCGTATAAAAAGTTCAATTTTAACGAGATATGTTAGTGATGTTTTGTAAAACAGGTTTTTCAAACCCTTATACTCAATAGTAATTGAGGCCTTTGATACTTCTATTTTATTATGTGTTCGGCTTGATTGCTTTTAATATTTTTGAGATGCGAAGCATCTTCGAGAAAATAAGATACATAGCAGCGCCAAACTCCTTGTGGGCATGAGAGCCATCTAAGAAAATTGAGACACCGTGAATAATTTACAAGCTGGCTGCAGCTGAAAATGTCCATCACGGGAACCGAATCTAGATTCAGAAACTGAATCTGTGATCACATGATTCCTAGGCTCACATGATAAAGCAATATATACAAAAGTTAAAAAAAGAACTAGATTTGAATAAATCTGTGAGACCCCAAATTTTATGAATAAAGATTTAAATTTCTCGAAATATTTTTTTTGAATATTATGGTGTGGATTTGATATAATGTTATAGTTGTGGGTAATATTTATAAATTTTGCAAAGTATGCAAGTTGTTATAAAATATTCGTTTGGTCGGGGAATATTCTTTTGTCGGAGAATATCCAAATGACGATGGCACAATCATTGGTGGACCCCTAATAGAAGTATTGTCGTAGTTAGAAAGCGACATAATTATCTTTTATAAAAATAACGGTGAAAGTGTTATCGTTAAAACCATTGAACTACCCAGTTAGTAAAAGTACGATGAATCTGGCGTGTGGTTGCATAGTAGCACACCGGTATTGGTTATTGATGCTTACGTAAGAAGTCACTCGGTTATACTCAATTATTATTACGATAATTCTGCCGCATCATATCTCTCGTATTATTGATTCAATTATTGTCACGATGATCATATGTATAATATGTTATATTATTAAATCAATAATTGAGACGACAAAGTTATTCATATTATTATTTGCAATATTGACAATGTCTAGAAGTTCTGTCAAGGAGAGGTTTGGTTACCTAATTGCGTGCCAATAAGGAGAAATCCTTATCGGAAAGCCCCTTCTTTCCTGGGAACGACCTGGTTGTTAAATATTATGAGTTATAATATTAATGATGAATAAGTTTGTGTTGATTAAAAATGAAATTGATAGTTCCATTGTCTTGGAATTATTAGTGTTAGTGGAAATCGACATTTATTTCGATAATAATTGATGTCTGGAAGTTATATTGACCAATCGGGTAATTAATCGGATAAATGAGCAATTAATTGCTATTAATTCGCATGATTATAACTATTTGTTCACATGTGTGTACTATTGATTCACATTCATGTACTATTAGGGAAGGTGGTGCAAGATTGATAATACTTACATGACTAAGTTAAAAATGGAGGTATAGATGGAGGTACTATAATTTGTAATTCGTATTTTCACATGTCTAGAACTATTGATTCACATGATTTACTATTAGGGAGGTGGTGCAAGTTTGATAATAATACTTGCGAGGATTAAATTAAAAATGAAGAAAAGAGGAAGGTATTATACTATAATATTTGAGCCCCAAAAGCGTGCAATTATCGAAACTATATTTTCCTATAAATAGAAGCTCATTCTTCCTTCATTTCTCACCAATTCACTAAAGCTATAGAGCAATTATTATAAAGAGAAATTATAGAGAGAAAGAAGAAGAGAAGTCTGCTACCTCACTATTCCAGTATCCAATTTTCTTACGAGGTAAGGGGTATTATTCTTTCGTATTCATGAAGATAGTTATTTTCTTTTCAATACTCGTAAGGGTTGTTATTCCATTCTTTATTATTATGTTGGAATAACTCTTTCTATACAAGCAACTGCATACATGGTGAAATTCTTACATTATTCCATTCTTTATTATTACATTGGAATAACTTTTATGCAAGGCCTATCACATGCTTGGTGAATTTCGTTGTTATTCCATTCTTTATTATTTTGTTGAAATAACACATGCATGCGATTCTATCGCATGCACGATGAATTAGTTGTTATTCCATTCTTTATTATTTTGTTGGAATATCACATGCATGCCGGATTACGATTTGACACGATTCCATTCTTTATTATTACATTGGAATATCCATTTTGTGCGGATTACGCATGACTGGTTCCATTCTTTATTATTACTGTTGGAATATCATATGCATGCGGATTACGCATGACTGATTCCATTATTTATTATTCTATTGTGAATAACACTTTTATGCATGCGGTCTATCGCATGCACGGTGAATTCTTACATTATTCCATTCTTTATTATTACATTGGAATAACTTGCCTATGTGGATTACAAGAATGCATGGTGAATGACCTTTCATTATTCATTCTTTATTAAATTATGGAAATGATCTACGTGGATTACCGCATGGCGTAAGGTGAAAATCCATTTGCGATTTCATATATTCTATTATACTCGTATGAGATATTATTTCTTTTGTACTCGTCATGGAATATCATTTTCTTTGATATTTTTCTTTTATGAGTTACTATTCATGGGTTACTATTCACCCGATTACTATTCACTCTAGTATTATTCACTTGGGTATTCGGGGCACTTTTCGTGCCGGAGTACTATTCATGGATTACTATTCACTCTAGTATCATTCACTCGGGTATTCGGGACACTTTTCGTGTCGGGATACTATTCACTTCGGTACTATTCCCAAGTACTATTCACGGGTACTATTCACCCAAAAATATATTTCTTTTACTGTCAAATTATTTTTGGTACATGAATATTATTCTTGAATTTTACTCTACAAAGCAGTATCATGTTGACAATTTGGACGTTATTGATTTTTGGATAAATTAAATTATAAATCTTTAAAATTTATCCGTGAACTTGTTTTATTGAATTATTATGTCATTGTCATCATCCTCATGCTTATATTGTGATGAAAGTCATCTTTGGTGCATAGATGGACTTGGTATGATTATGACCAGGGATTATTCGGTATAATCATGACCGTAATGTGACGAATGATGTGGTGAAAGTCCTCAGTGGCCTATAGTGCATTGATGGACAGTTTTTGGTATGATTATGACCAGGGATTATTCGGTATAGTTATGCCCATTGATGATTTAATGAATATCCTTGGCCCGTAGTGCAGGGAAGATTCGATGATATGGTTTATTTATTAAGTTGAGTCTTAGCGATAAAAATTGATGAAAACATTTTAAATCATAGAAGATAGTAGATATCATGCTCTACTTGACTCTTCTAATGGATTTCTTATTCTGCTGCAGTTAAACTTGATGTCTATTGTATTTTATCAGTTTAACATTGTTGAAGGCTAATGATAATTTATTCTGCATTATCTTAGTCATAATATTTCTTACTGGGCTAGTTGAGCTCACCCTTTCTTTCACTATTCTTTTCAGGAAATGAGAATATAGCTGGGACGAGTCGGGGAATGGAGTGATGGTCCAGGATAAATGGCTTTAGTAGTCCTCACTATTCTACGGAATAATGTGATAATAATTGTAATGAGGACACCATTGAGTGTGGATATTGTCTAGATGACAATATTCTTGTTTAAACTCTTAGATTATGTTTTGTCGTATTTTATACGACTGTTGTATAATTAAGATGTATTGAATTTTGTACCATGTATTTGGCGACTCAAGATGGGTGATGTATACCTGTTTTGGGGGCGTCACAAAATCTAAACTATTTCAGCTTCATCGGTTCTAGTTTAGTCACCATGAACCGACTAAAGGGAGAAATAGCTAGATTGAGACGAATCTAGCCCGTAGTAAAAGCTAGAAAACGAATTAGATTTGAGTAAATCTAAGCATTCCAGCTTCAACGATTCCAGTTTAGTTACCATGAACCGGTCAAAGTGAGAAATAGCCAGATTTAAACAAATCTAATTCCGCAGGCTGAGAAATAGTTATATATATATATATAAGCAATAAAAAGCCACGGATCGACGATCAGGACATACCCACACGAAGCGACTCTCAACGTTAGTAAATATGTATGTATAGAAGTGAGGAAAAGCTTAAAAATCTGAAATATCTTACAGTGGGCTGCCAAGAAGACTTCAGATAGCTTTTGACGCCTGAAAACTCGGTTTTCACCGGTTAAATTTCAGTATGTTGTAAAACACGAGCTCACAAGTGTTTAGAAAATGGAAGCACTCAATTTGGAGCACTATAGAAGTGTGTACATAGTGAAATAGATAGGGTTTCCTTGATTTTTCTCTTCTTAAAATGGCCAACCCAAGGCCTCTATTTATAGAGCTGATGGCCACCTCAAAGTACGTGCACTCGTGTAATGTGTTGTCCGCTCGAACTTTCATAACTTTCAATCCGGGCATCCGATTGAGGCGTGCTATAACTTTCCAGAATGCTATTGTCGAGAGCTACACAATGACATGGGATAAGAGGTTGTATGAAGCCGAGAAGATGGGTCCATGACCAGATCTTTAAGTCTTCAAATTCTATCTGGTGTATTGTCTTGTGTAGTAGTCACTCGAGATTTTGAGCTATGGTTCTTGTGGGACACTTTTGTATGAAATGTGAGTTGAAATGATGTTGAGACAACGTGAATATAGTATTGAGGTAGAAAAATGATGATTTTGCCCCTCACCAGGGTTATCTCTGGCTTTGTGCTGATGTAGTAGTCCTTACTCAGGGTTATCTCTGAGATTGGGCTACTGTAAGTGTTGAATGTCCTCAGGGCTGTCTCTGAGGTGTGCCTGACCTCCCGGGGTTATCTCCAGGGTTTTGGAACTGAGTGCATCAAGGTTATCTCTGAGGTTAAAATTGACTTTTCCGGGGTTATCTCTGGAACTGGAACTGGAACTGCATCCCTCGGGGTTATCTCCGAGGTTGGAACTGAATCTCCTGAGGTTGTCTCCGGGATTGCAAATGAGTATCTCGGGGGTTGTCTCCGGGCTTGAGCTGATTTGACTTCCAAGGTTATCTCTGGAAGACGATTTTGCCCTCCTACAAGGTTAGTAACAGGAATGCAAAATTTTGAGTGTCTACAGATGCCCTTCTTTATCATATTGATGCAATGTAATGTCATGGATAAGATAAAGACCACTAAACACTTGAAATGTGACAAGATAATCATGATGCAATGTAATGCAGCATGATGCAAATGTATGCTAAATGTATGAAATGGATGTTGCTCCATGAATAAGACTAGAGGATGTTGACATTGGGGTTATCACCAAAGTCCTTAACCCTCAGTTCAGACTTTCCACCTCATATGTTCTTCTCATGTGTGAGAGACTTTTGGGGAATTGTGCTCTGTTTGATGAAAGTTTGTATAACAGATTCCATCATCGGTCCTCCCCGATGAGGATGGTTTTCCTTGGTTTGTATCTCCAGGTCTTTCTAGGGTTTTGTTGGAGTTACTACCAATAGTTTGTGTTGTCAAGGCTGCTTGCCCGTCGTTGAAATGTCGTTCAATGACTACCATCATCGGACCACCTCCGATGCTTCGCTGGGTTTAATTGCCAACGGCGAATAACGTCAAGGTTGCTTGACCCTCGCTGAAATGTGCATCAACGACTAACATCATTGGGCCATCTCCGATGCTTCGCTGGATTTACTTGCCAACGGCTGATGACGTCAAGGCTGCTTGACCTTCGTTGAAATATGCTTCAATGGCTGATCATCGGACCACCTCCGATGCTTCGTTGGATTTAATTGCCAACAGCTGAAAACGTCAGGCTGCCTGACCTTCGTTGAAATGTACTTCAACGGATGAACATGTGTGAAATCTCAGCTGGGGAGAAACTTTTGACGAAATGTATGTTGGTGATTGGAGTTACGACCCCAAGTTGATGGCATCAGACCTTCATAAGGTATTGCCCAATGTAACTTGCAACAACTGTGCCTATTGATTTTGTGAACCCTATGTTTAGGCGAATACCAATGAGTGATGTGTAGACTTGCAGTTTGGTCTCTAAAAATCAGGATTTCAGGCTTTTTCGCTTAATTGTGTAGGGCCTTTTTTCCTATTTTGACTTTTCAGCTTGTGGGACCTCCTTTGTAACTCAAATTTGATCATTTCAGAGGGGGTGGGACCTACCTAGGACAGCTGCAGGTAGACCCGCGACCATTCATGGGTCTACTTTAGGCAGTTTTCCCTTTTAGAAGTCATTTTTAAGTGAAGCCACACAGAGAATCCGAGAGTTCTTCTTCGAGATCTCACGAAGTTCGAGTAGTTTTTGCAAAATCAACACCGCACAAGTGTTACACTTTATCCCGTAACGTATGTGAGATCCCGAATTTTATGAAATGAAAGTATTCAATTTTCTTATAATTATTCTATTTGGTAAATAGTTATATTGATAAAAGTTTAAAGTTAAGGGTGATATTTGAAAATTTTGCAAAGTAAGCAAGTTGTTATAAAATATTTGTTGTATTGGGAAATATTCGATTAGTCGGGGAATATTCATTTGAACAGGGAATATTCGTACGACAACACAATCATTGGTGAACCCCACAACGGAAGTATTGTCGTAGTTAGAAAACGACAGAAATATCTTTTTTATAAAAATAATGACGAAAGTGTTACCGTTAAAAATTATTGAACTACTTGGTAGTAAAAGTATAGTAATACGCGTGGTTGTATAGTAGCACATGGTATTGATTATTGATGCTTACGTAAGAAGTCACTCAGTTATACTCAATTATTGCTACAGTAATTGCTGCATCATATCTCTCATAATATTGATTCAATTATTGTCACAATATCATCTGTATAATATGTTATATTATTAAATCAATAATTGAGATGACAAAGTTATTCATATTATTATTTGCAATATTGACAATGTCTAGAAGTTACATCGAGGAGAGGTTTGGTCACCTAATTGGCAATAAGGAGAAATCCTTATCGGAAAGCCCCTCTTTCTAAAACGACCAGGTTGTTAAATATTGTGAATTATAATATTAATGATGAATAAGTTTGTGTTGATTAAAGATGAAATTGATAGCTCCATTGTGTGGGAATTATTAGTGTTAGTGAAAATCGACATTTATTTCGATAATAATTGATGTTTGAAGGTTATATTGACCAATCAGTAATTAACTTAGGATAAATGAGCAATTAATTGCTATTGATTCATATGATTATAACTATTTGTTCACATGTGTGTACTATTGATTCACATTCATTTACTATTAGGGAGTTGGTGCAAGATTGATAATACTTGCATGACTAAGTTAAAATGGAAGTATAGTTGAAGGTCTTATACTATAATTAATTTTTTTCACATGTTTAGAACTATTGAGTCACATGATTTACTATTGATTCACATGATTTACTATTAGGGAGATAGTGCGGGTTGATAATACTTGCATGACTAAATTAAAAATGAAGGAAAAGATGAAGGTATTATACTGTAATATTTCGAGCCCCAAAATGTACAATTATCGAAACTATATTTTTTTATAAATAGAAGCTCATTCCTTTATTATTTTTCACCAATTCACTAAAGCTATAGAGCAATTATTATAAAGAGAAAGAAGAAGAGAAGTCTGCTACCTCACTATTCCAGTATCCACTTTTCTTCTAAAGTAAGGGATATTATTATTATAGTAACGAATATTATTATTATAGTAAGGGATATTATTATTATAGTAAGGGGTATTATTCTTTCGTATTCATGAAGAGAGTTATTTTATTTCAATACTCGTAAGGGTTGTTATTCCATTCTTTATTATTATGTTGGAATAACTTTTCTATGCCAAGCACCGCATACATGGTGAAATTCTACATTATTCCATTCTTTATTATTACATTGGCATAACCTATGCGTGCATGGTCTATCGCATGCACTGGTGAATTTTGTTGTTATTCCATTCTTTATTATTACATTGGAATATCCATCGTCATGCGGATTACGCATGACCCGGGTTCCATTCTTTATTATTCTATTGGAATATCCCATACATGCGGATTACGCATGACACGGGTTCCATTCTTTATTATTCTATTGGAATATATGTCTGCATGCGGGTTACGCATGACTGGTTCCATTCTTTATTATTACATTGGAATAACACATGCGTATGGATTACGACGCTTTGGTGAATTCTTTTGTTATTCCATTCTTTATTATTTCATTTGGAATAACTGTCATATGGATTACATACGCTGATGAATTGTTACGTTATTCCATTCTTTATTATTACATTGGAATAACTCACATGCATGTGGATTACCACATGCATGGTGAATGATCCTTTGTATTCATTCTTTATTAAATTGTGGAAATGATCTATCTACGTGGATTACTGCATGGCGGGTGAAAATCCTTTTACAGTTTCGTATAATCTATTATACTCGTATGAGATATCATTTCTTTTGTACTCGTCATGAAATATCAGTTTCTTTGGTATTTTTTTTACAAGTTACTATTTATGGGTCAATATTCACCTGGTTACTATTCACTCTAGTATATTCACTCGGGTATTCGGGGCACTTTTCGTGTCAAAGTACTATTCACGAGTTACTATTCACGGGTTACTATTCACCCAAATTACTATTCACCTGAATATTATTCACTCGGGTATTTGGGGTACTTTTCATGTCGGGGTACTATTCACGAGGTACTATTCCTGAAGTACTATTTATAGGGTACTATTGCGGGGTACTATTTACCCGAAAAATATATTTCTTTTGTATCCAAATTATTTTTGGTACATGAATATTATTCTTGAATTTTACTCCACAAAGCATTATCATGTTGACAATTTGGATATTTTTAAACACTGGATAAATTTAAAGTCTTTAATATTTATCCTTGATTTCGTTTGATTAATGCTTATATCACTGTCATCATCCTCATGATAATATTATGATGAAAGTCATCTTTGGCTTACGTGCAAAGATGGACTGTTGATTATTGGTTTTACAGTTGTATATCTTTGGCTTACGTGCAAAGATGGACTGTTGATTATTAGTTTTACAGTTGTATATATTTGGCTTACGTGCGAAGATGAACTATTGATTGATGAGTATCTTTGGCTTATGTGTATAGATGAACTGTTTATTGGTATGATTATGACCAGGGATCATTCGGTATAATCATGAACCGTAATGTTATAGATGATGTGGTAAAAGTTCTCATTGGCCCGTATTGCATTGATGGACAATTATTAGTATGATTATAACTAGGGATTATTCGGTATAATAATGACCATTGATGATTACAGGAATATCCTTGGCCGTAGTGCAGGGATGATTCGATGATGTGGATTATTTATTAAGCTGAGTCTCAGCGATAAAATATTGATTATACACTTTTAATTCGTAAAAGATAGTAGATATCATGCTCTACTTGACTCTTTTTGAAAATTATCTTTTTTTTAAATAAAATGGAATTTCTTTTATTTATTATTTTGAAATAGTAAGGGTTTATTTGATTAATGTGGTTAGTTATGGGTAAAATGCTAAATATTTTAAATAAAAGCAAGTGGTTATAAAATATTCATTATTTGATTGGGGAATATTATTTTGGTCATGAAATATCTTAAATAAGCAAGTGGAGAATATTCATTGATGGCGAGGAATATTTGTGTGGGCCCCATAATGTGAAAGCGATTGGATGAAGAAAATGACAAGTATAAGTTGTTTGGATGAAAAAACAAGTATAAGTTATTTATAAATAACGTAGTTAGTTATCTTATTATCTTGTTGGAATACTCGGTGGTTAAAACACGATAGCACGCAGTATTGCACCAATTATTGATTCTTACGTAAGAAGGCACTACTCAATAATTGTTACAAGTAATTCTTATTCAATATTTTATTTTATTGATTCAATAATTACTGCGTTGATATTTTATATTATTGTTGTTTCAATAATTGTCATCGCACAAGATATTTTCCTTTATCGGATCAATAATTCATATTATTGGAATAATATTATTAGATAACATTATTGGCAATGTCTAGAAAGTTACATCTAAGGAGAGGTTTGGTCACCCTAATTTGCGTGCCAGAGAAGGAGAAATCCTTATGGAAAGCCCCCTCTTTCTGGGAAGCGGCACTGGTTGTCGATATTGTGATTTCTCATAATATTATTTGTGAATAATTAATTATTAATTTATATGATAAAGAAAATATTCATTTTATGTGGATATAGATGGAGAAAATTTTAATGTGACAATTGTTGAAAATTGATATTTTATCTTTTCGATAAAATAATTCATTTAAAAATATTATTATATTAATATAATAATGGTGATATTTTTACAATGAATGTGGGATATATGAGTATATGAGGAGGAGGAGTATTTTTGTTACGAAAAATATTTAAAACATATTTTTCATGTTTGTGGACCACATTTCTTGACTGAAATTTAATTTTAGCCGGTAAAATCGCCTGTTTGTGGATTTTGGTCAATTTCTGTTTGGAATTTGGAAAAACTTAAACTTACAAAGTTGTATAGAATGGAATTTCCTATGGAAAAGACATAAGGTTCGAATTTTTCTGATAAAAGGGCTATTTATTATGAATTATTGAAGTTCCGAAGTTCCAGAATAATTGATTTTTGAAGTTTTAATTATTTTTTTTTTAATAAAAATGTTTTTGGTGAGTTTGTGGACCTCAATTATGTGGAAAATGTGCTGAAATTAGATTTTCCAAGTTTGCGTATGAGATTTTTATAAATATTAATATTATATTAAATTTTCTTCTTTGGTGTTCTAAGCAATTTTCTATAAATAGGGTGCTTAGGTTAGAATTGAAAATCACACGTAAGCTGAAGTTTTCTCTCTATATTATCGAGCGTATTCTTGTGAGTATTTTGAAACTTTGAGTGTTGCTATATCACGCAAGTTCCTTTGAAGTTATATCGATATTCAATCGGAAAGTATTATTCTTTTTCGAGGTAGGGGATATTTTTTAAAAAAAAATGATATTATTTCTTCTAATATCATTATGCCGGAATATTGGTAAGATTTTTCTTGTGAAATTCTTGTCTTTTAGTGTCGGGGTTACTATTCACGTATACGACACTATTCACGATCGACTTATTCACGAATACGTATACATTATTCACAGAAAAATTAAATTTTTATTTTTTTGTCCAAAATATCTATTATGGATACTAGCTTTGATTGTATCCATGTTTTGATCATTCTTGAATTTTACTTCACTATGATTATTTATGAAGTATTTTTGAACTCGGATTGTTTAAAGTACGAATCCTTAATATTTGTTCTTTTGTTTTACTGGATTCGTTTTCTTTAAAATATTTTTCATCATCCTCAGTCCTAAATGATGATATTACTGAATATCTTTGGCCTGTAGTGCAAAGATGGTTGATTTTCTTATGAATATCTTTGGCCCGTAGTGCAAAGATGTGTACGGTGTTGAGATGAACATGATTAATCGATGAATATCTTTTGGCTGTAGTGCAAAGATGAATATTTGATTCAAGATGTATATTGATTGATGTTACGAGGATAAAATATTGATGATGGACTTTTAAATTCATAGATTATAGTAGATTTCATTCTCTACGTAACTCATCTATGAATTATTATTTTCATTGCGAATATTGATCCGAAACTTGTTGTCTATTGTATTTTATCGATTTTTTTCCTGTTGAAGACTAACGATAATTTTTTCTATATTATCTTAGTCATAATATTCTTTTACTTGGGCTAGTTGAGCTCACCCTTTTCCTTTTTGTTCCATTTTTCTTCTTCGAGAGGCGAGAATGTAGCGAGTTCTAGTGGGGGTATGGAATGAAGGTTCTAGAAAGTTGTTTTAGTAGTCCTCACCATTTTTGTAAAATAATGTATCAATAATTGTAATGAGGACTTATTTGGGTGTGAATATTGTCTAGATGACAATATTTGTATTTAAACTCACAGGTTTATATGTTGTATTAATAAAGTTGTAGTTGTTTACATGTACCATGTTATTGTGACTCAAAATGGGTGATGTATACCTATTTTGGGGGCGCCATGATTGGTATCGAGCTTAGGGATATGATCTCTGGCGGAGATCGGGGAATAGAACTAGGAGGGAGAGGCGAGTAAAATCCTTCGCTAGTGTGTCCTACCTAAGCTTATTTGTTGGTTGGTCGTAATATAGGATTATTATGTGATATGTTAATTTTTTAATTAACCCTTGTTTTGTGGCGGTATTTAAGAATGGCAACCGAGAATGTTAAAAAGTGGAGTAAATGAGACCGTTGAGACACCTCTAATCACCAACGAGGATAACGTGATGTCAAGTGAAGAAGAAATTAGAGATATCCATGTGGTAAGTGAAGAACTAATAGTTTGTGCGAGCTAGTTGAAGTAGAGGTAGCAAGGAAGAAGAGGAGAGAAGAAGAGAAGAAGAGGAACACGAGGAGAATTTATTAGAAGAATTTTATGATCGAAATTTAGAATTACAAAATCGTATTCATGAGTTAGAAGAAGCGAAATTTGAAAGAACTAAGAGCGGTCGTGGAGCAAAGAGATGCAACAATTCAAAATTGTATTACCCGATGTGCGATGCTTGAACAGAAGCACTCTTTGGCAGAGTATAAGATATTAGAGCTGGAATCTGAGAATGCTATGATCAAAGTTCTGATGAAAGAAGAAGCAACCGAACGAATGAGAATGGAGGATGCATGGGTAAAAGCCGCACGACGCGTTGATATTGTAGAAAAAGACGTCCGATCCAATAAGGCCAAAAGAGATGAAATGGATTTCGCTTTTTGGACAGCAATTGGGAGAATCCAACATCGAGTTCGGAACTACCCTGTGCAGAGTGGTCAACCACAATTCGATATGGATCGAAGAGTAATGATTCAAATCATGGATCAGGAATTCAACGAAGCAATGAAGGGCGGAATGTACTCTATAGCAAAGTTAAGTCCAGTTGGGACGGTGGCACCAGAGGCAGATACGGACAAGTCAAAGTCAGCGGTTCCTGAAAAAGCGTTTGTTGTAACTACCCAAAATGAGAGGAACCCGAACAAATGTATCACGGATTAGTTAATTATAAATTCTTGCGAAGTCTATACCTTATTAGATATCGATTATACCCATTCATTTATCTCTCCTGCTTGTGCTCAACGTTTAAACTTGACTCCGGAGAAAATTAGACTTTGACTTATCTGTGGAGACTCCGTTAGGAGAAACTTTCATTACATCCACTATTTATAAATTTTTTTAATCCAAGTTGGCACCATCACATTACCTGAAAGATCACTTTAAAGATACTTAATTTTGAGGTGATTTTAGGGATTGATTGGTTAACTACTCATCATGCTAAAATTGATTGCTTTCGTAAGGTTGTGAGTTTTCATATTCTAAGCAACTTTGTTATTCAATTCAAGCAACCAAACCATTGAAGTCAAACACTTTCATATCAAGCCATAAAGTCATTCGTTTGTTGAAAAATGGATGTCAAGTTTTCTTAGCCCATGTCATGGACTTGAACAAAAATACGTTAGATTTGAATGATATTTCTGTTGTTAGTAATTTCTGAAGAATTTCTGAAGGCCTACCCCAAAGCGTGATATTGAATTTTGTATCGACTATGAACCCAGACAAAACCCATTTCTAAAATCTCATATTGAATGACTCTATTGAACTTCAGAGTTAAAACCCAACTATAGAAGTTGATAACCAAGCCTCTATTTGGTGACTACCTTTGTGGAATGCTTTGAAGCCGGCTCTCTCCGTAGGGGACGCTATATTCATGCGCAGAGTAAAGCGATAGGTGCCATTGTGACGACCTTTATCCAAGATTGGGATATGAGTCACGGTTGAGAGCAACCTAAGTCATTAATCGAAATACGTAGCTTTCTAGGCTTAGTTGGTTATTATCGGAGATTCGTGGAAGGATTTTCTTGAATCGCTACTCCATTAACTCAATGACTCGTAACTCAAAAAGATACAAAGTTTGAATGGAGCAAGGAAAATGGGAAGAGCTTCAAGAACTCAAGAGGAGACTCATTTTGGCACATGTTTGACCATACCATCTTGGAAAAGCGAGCGTGGTAGGCGGCGCGTTGAGTAGAAGATCGATATCTTGAATCTGAGTGCGATATTTTTGAATACAAAGACCCATTTCAGTATAACTTATAATTAATAGAGATAGAGTTAAAGAGACTCTAGGGACCCCACGTGATGATATACGAGTAGAATCGACTTTAATCGATAAAGTTAAAACCGCTCAAGCTACACACCGAAGCTGATGCGTATGAAGAAGAAAGTACAAGAAGGTGTTATCCTAGAAGAAAGAAGAATCGATGAAGAAGGAATACCTCGAGTCAACTCCACATTTTGTGTTCTAACGACTACGATTTGAAGTACAAGATCATGATGGAAGCACACAATACACCATTTTCAATCCATCCTGGAAGTACCAAAATGTATCGTGATCTTTGACATACATTTTGGTGGAACAATATGAAGAGAGAGATTGCAAAGTTTATCTCGAGGTGTTTAATTTGTCAACGTGTAAAGGTGAGCATCAAGTGCCTAAGGGTCCATTGCAACCACTTGAGATTACGAAATGGAAGTGGAACACATTACCATGGATTTCGTTACTGAGTCTTCCCACGGTTTCTCAAGGCATAAATGCTATTTGGGTTATTGTTGATAGGTTAACCAAGTCCGCTCATTTCTTGCCGATCACGGAGACTTATTCCCTTGAACGTCTTGCTCATATGTATGTAAATGAGATTGTGAGATTGCATGGCATACCCGGTATCCATAGTTTTGGATCATGACCCAAGATTCACTTCACGATTTTGGGTTAGCTTGCAAAAAGCTATGGGCATGGATTTACTGATTGATTCGACATACCATCCTCAAAGCGGATGGACAATCGAGAGGACTATTCAAACTCTTGAAGATCTATTAAGACTCGTGTCCTAGATTTCAAAGGAGTTGGGATAAGTATTTACCATTGGTGGAATTTCGCTACAACAACGAGTTTATCGAGGAAAGTATAGGTGTGGCTCCATTGAAGCATTATATGGACGAAAGTGTCGCTCTCAAATATGTTGGGATGAGGTGGGTGAAGCAACATTGTTGGGACCCGAGTTGGTACGTATGACTACGGAAAAGATCCAAATGATTCGACAACGTATACAAATGGCACAGGATCGACAAAAGAGTTATGCGGATCTTCATCGAAAGGACGTGGAATTTAGTATTGGGGATCATGTATTGTTGTGTGTGGCTCCATGGAAGGGAGTTACAAGATTTGGGAAGAGAGGAAAGCTCAATCCACGATTTATTGGTCCATTTCAGATTCTTGACCGAGTAGGAAATGTGGCCTATAGACTCGCATTACCTCCAAGTATGTCTCGTGTTCATAATGTTTTTCATATATCTGTGCTACGTAAATATGTGAAAGACCCGAACCACGTTATTGAGTTAGAACCGGACGAGATAGCCGAAGACTTAATGTATGAAGAGGTACCTGTCAAGATCTTGGATAGGAAGGAGCATGTCCTACGCACAAAGGTCATACCACAAGTCAAAGTTTTGTGGAGGAACCATGCTATTGAGGAAATGACCTGGGAGTTGGAAACGGAAATGAAAGCGAGGTATCCTCACCTTTTCAAAACACCAGTACGTACGTCAATTTTGAGGATGAAATTTCATAGGAGGGAGGTTGTAAGACCCCTTTTTTTTTTTTATAAATAAAATGGAATTTCTTTTATTTATTATTTTGAAATAGTAAGGGTTTATTTGATTAATGTGGTTAGTTATGGGTAAAATGCATGTGAATATCTTAAATAAGCAAGTGGTTATAAAATATTCATTGTTGTCGGAGAATATTTGTTTGGTCGTGGAATATTCTTACCATGCTTGGGAATATTCATGAATGACGGCAAGCAACCTTGTGTGGGCCCCATAAACTGGAAAAGCGATTGGATGAAAGAAAGCGACAAGTATAAGTTGTTTATAAATATAACGTAGTTGTTACCGTTAATACTGTTGGAATACTCGGTGGTTAAAACACAGTAGCACACGATATTGCACCAATTATTGATTCTTACGTAAGAAGATACTACTCAATAATTGTTACAGTAATTACTGTTCAATATTTTATTTTATTGATTCAATAATTGCTACGTTGATATTTTATATTATTGTTGTTTCAATAATTATCATTGCACAATATTTTCCTTTATCAGATCAATAATTCATATTATTGGAATAATATTATTAGATAACATTATTGGCAATGTCTAGAAAGTTACATCTAAGGAGAGGTTTGGTCACCTAATTGCTTGGCAAGAAGGAGAAATCCTTATTGGAAAGCCCCTCTTTCTCAGGAGCTACACGGTTATCGATATTGTGTGATTTGTAATATTATTTGTGAATAATTAATTATTGATTTATATGATAAGGAAAATATTCATTTTATGTGGATATAGATGGAGAAAATTTTTAATGTGACAATTGTTGAAAATTGATATTTTATCTTTTTGATAAAATAATTCATTTAAAAAAATATTATTATATTAATATAATAATGGTGATATTTTTACAATGAATGTGGGATATATGAGTATATGAGGAGGAGGAGGAGTATTTTTGTTACTAAAAATATTTAAAACATGTTTTTCATGTTTGTGGACCCCATTTCTTGACTGAAATTTGATTTTAGCCTGTAAAATCGTCCGTTTGTAGATTTTGGTCAATTTTTGTTTGAAATTTGGAAAAACTTAAACTTAAAAAGTTGTAGAGAATGGAATTCCCTATGGAAAAGACATAAGGTTTAAATTTTTCTGATAAAAGGGCTATTTATTATGAATTATTGAAGTTCCGAAGTTCCAGAATAATTGATTTTTGAAGTTTTAATTATTTTTTTAATAAAAACAGTTTTGGTGAGTTTGTGGGCCTCACTTATGTGGCAAATGTGCTGAAATTAGATTTTCCAAGTTTGCGTATGAGATTTTTATAAATATTAATATTATATTAAATTTTCTTCTTTGGTGTTCTAAGCAATTTCCTATAAATAGGGTGCTTAGGTTAGAATTGAAAATCACACCAGAAACTGAAGTTTTTTCTCTCTATATTATCGAGCGTATTCTTGTGAGTATTTTGATACTTTGAGTGTTGCTATACGGTGCAAGTTCCTTCAGCGTTATATCTGATATTCCAGCCAGAAGTACTATTCTTTTCGAGGTAAGGGATGTTATTTTTTAAAAAAAATGATATTATTTCTTCTAATATCATTATGCTGGAATATTGGTAAGATTTTTCTTGTGAAATTCTTGTCTTTTAGTGTCGAGGTTTCTATTCACGATAAGGCACTATTCACGTATACACATCTTATTCATGAATACGGCCTTATTCACAGAAAAATTAAATTTTCATTTTTTTTGTCCAAAATATCTATTATGGATACTAGCTTTGATTGTATCCATGTTTTGATCATTCTTGAATTTTACTTCACTATGATTATTTATGAAGTATTTTTGAACTCGGATTGTTTAAAGTATGAATCCTTAATATTTGTTCTTTTGTTTCACTGGATTCATTTTTTTTTAAAATATTTTTCATCATCCTCAATCCTAAATGATGATATTACTGAATATCTGTGGCCTGTACTGCAAAGATGGTTGATTTTCTTATGAATATCTTTGGCCCGTAGTGCAAAGATGTACAGGTGTTGAGATGAACATGATTAATCGATGAATATCTTCTTTGGATGAATATTTGCAAAGATGAATATTTGATTCAAGATGAATATTGATTGATGTTACTGAGGATAAAATATTGATGATGGACTTTTAAATTCATAGATTATAGTAGATTTCATTCTCTACGTAACTCATCTATAAATTATTATTTCATTATGAATATTGATCTCGAAACTTGTTGTCTATTGTATTTTATTAGATTTTTCCTGTTGAAGACTAACGAATAATTTGTTTATATTATCTTAGTCATAATATTCTTTACTAGGCTAGTTGAGCTCACCCTTTTCCCTTTTGTTCCATTTTTCTTCTCAAGAGGCGAGAATGTAGCGAGTTCTAGTCGGGGCATGGATTGATGGTTCTAGAGAGTTATTTTAGTAGTCCTCACCATTTTTGTAAAATAATGTATCAATAATTGTAATGAGGACTTATTTGGGTGTGAATATTGTCTAGATGACAATATTTGTATTTAAACTCACAGTTTATATGTTGTATTAATAAAGTTGTAGTTGTTTCTGTACCATGTTATTGACGACTCAAAATGGGTGATGTATACCTATTTTGGGGATTTGACTCTTCTAATGGATTGCTCATTCTACGTAACTATGGTTGAAAAGTTTTATCATCTACCAAATGTTCTAAATCTCGATTTATTCTTGATGAAAGCTATTGATGATGTAAATTATCTTTAGTCATGATATTCTTTATCGGGCTAGTTGTGCTCACCCTTTTTGCTTCACAATTCCTTTCGTGTAATAAGAGTGTAATGGGTCGATAGGGTAATGGGTAACAGGAGAATAGAACGGTGGTCTATAGCTGTTGAGGTTCTCCCTAAATAGTATGGAAATAATTTTATTGAGAACTTTAGATAAGTGTGTCGTATTGTATACGTCATTTGATATTTAATTTTGGTGAACTGAATAGGGTGAGGTGAACCCAACTTTGGAAGGGTGTTTTGCCACTGTCATACAAGATGTCTAATGAAATACAACCTCGTGTTATCATAAGATAGGGTTGTGCACATCCACTTGTTGAGTATATCTACGAGCACTACCTATATAATCTTGGAGTTTATTTGAAATATAATTCTCAATTGGAGAAAACAGAGATAATTATATGTCAAGAGAAGACTCACCATTGGAAAGAAGATGATATCAATCTTCTTATTTTTCTTTGGGGACTATTGGGTCAACCAAGGATAATTCTGTGGACATATGATATCTATCATAACTTATAACGCATGGCCTCCCATTATGTACGAAGGTTTCTTGAGTATTTTCAAAGATTTTAATTTCTAAAGCAGCTTATTATTTGTATTTTTTATGTAAAGTACCATTGTAAGGTTGTGGTCGAGGCACCATGAGAGTTACATATATTTGTATTAAAACTCACAGTTTAACTGTGATCGTATTCTGCACGACAGTTCAACAGTTGTATAAATAAAGTTTGTAAATAATTTTTATAGTGTGATATCTGGCGACTCAGAATGGGTCGTGTGGACCTATTTTGGGGGCGTCACAACGTATGCATGTCTTCTTTTCTAATTTTGACCGTTGGAAAATGAGTTATCACATGAAATACTTCTAAATACATAGTAGTAATTATGCATGCTCATATGAATTGATAAAAATTATTCAACACAGTAAATGTTAGTATTTAATTTTGCTAAACGTATTGATGTGAAAAAAAATTTGACTTTTGAAACAGTCAAATTGACACCTTTTTTCTGCTATTTCTTATCCTATTTGAGGACAAATGAACAAATGTTGTAAAACAAAGTAATCCTGATAATTAGGCTAACATTATGGATTATAACTTTGACATTTTTATGCATATAGGATGTTTATGACTGTGGATTAGTGTGTTACTGAATGGTCACCTAGTCATGCCTACGTGCTTGTGGATAACCCTTTTTACAAAGGAGACTCTGGCAAAATTTTTCCATGAGTCTAGGCATTGAATAAACATGCATTTTTAACTCTACTGTAGGCGTATGTTAAAGTAATGCATGCATGCATATAGACATAAAATGCATTTAAAAAGCTCCAGATTCAAATTTACCACACCCTTTTGAGGTGATTTGGAGACTTGTGTCTAGATATATGGATCTAGACCAGCCAAGTATCTCCCGTAGGACCTCTTTAGGTGTGAGGATGAGAGCTTCTGATGTGCCTCGGCCTCGCCCAACCCGACAACCTCGTCGGTTGACAGAGTCCGTGATTCGTCCTATCTGGGTTGATGTACCAGATTTCGAGGACGAGGAGGAGGATGTACCTGTTGCGGCTCCTGCTCCTGCTGCTTCTATTCCCCGCAGAGAGTTACCAGCCATAAATGTGACAAATCCAGAGCTTCTAGATGATTTGAGTCGCCACCCCTCGATCTATTTGCATGCGAATGAGGTAAAACTGTGTTTGATATTCCTTTTTCCTATTGATGAGGAGCAAGGGTTCTGATGTTGATTTGCATTTGTGATGCAGGTTCCTAGCTTTACACAGTCTTGAGAGAACTGGTTCAGTATACACTCTCTGTACCAAACTCTTCACCCAGAGTACCGAGAGATTGTGCATGCTTGGGGTTTTTCCATCCTCCCCCGCCGTTGTCCCTGGGGTTACCTCAGGTCATTGTTTGAGCGCTAGTTTCACCAGACTCAGTCTCTTCATTTGCTGGATTGCGAGGTGATGATGACGCTGATGGATTAGCTGTTTATCACCGGTATGAAGTTTTTAAGGGCGCCAGTGCCTTGTGTGGCTAATATTTCCCCGACTGTAGTTAAATCCTTATTAGGAGTCCAGGCTGAGGCGCTCAAAGGCAGGACAATGCACACTGGTCCTTTGAGTGTAGATGCCATGAGTGGGGCGTTGAGTGAGCCTTTACCCGATGACAGGAGAGTCAGGGATTGCATTCTTCGGCGATTGTTCTTGGTCATCCTCTTGGTTGTTTCCTGGCGAATAACTCTTCTACGGTGTCGTTCACTTTAGTTAGCGCCACATGTGAGGTGGACCGTATTGGAGAGTATGATTGGGGCACCTATACCTTTGCCTATTTCCTCAAGGGAATACACATGCACTCGCAGGGCTTGACAGAGGTTTGGCTAGAATTTTACCCATTCCTACTGGTGAGTATTTCTCTTTTGATTTCCCTTGTACGGGTTAAGAGTGTTGACTGACCGCAGATATTTGATTTTGTGTTGATATTTTTGGGCCTATGAGAGGCTTCCATGTCTGCGTCCCATTAGCCTGTTAGGTTTAGACACATATCCACGGGGACAACGATGGCATCATTCCACGCTGGTGGAGGATCCTTCCGAGGTGGATACTTTTGATTAGATCTGGCAAACGGGCGGGCGGGCCAAAATGGCCCGGATTTTGATGAAATTTGAAATTGTTAGGTCCGTGGGCCGGAGTTAGGCTGGTTGGCCATTTACTGACGGCTTTTTCCTTTAATTTTATTTTTTTGACAACAATGATCATCAAAAAGAAATAGTAATAATAATAAATATTAAAAATAATAAAATAATTAATAAATCAAAGAGACATGAGATTAGCAGGATGCATTTCATCCAAAATTAGAGGAGCGTGAGACTAACATAAAACCCAAATGGACAAATCAAAGCACGGTCCGTTTAATTTAAGGATAGCCAAAGCTTTAATGCCTGCTGCGTGGAAATTCTGGATTTTGGGTCATACATGAACAAGGATATCATTATCAGGCAAGAAAACTACATCGAAAAACAAACATATATAGAGCAGGTAAATTTGATAACTGCAGAGTTATTAGATAGGAATAGGACATTATGAAACTAGAAATTATATATTACTAGACTGCAAAACATGATTTTCCTGACAAAAAACAAAAATGGAGCGAAAATGAATAAATATTGAAAGAAAGAAATCATTTTGCCTCATGCAGACAGGAACGGCCCATGGAAATAACAGCACATGAAAATATCCGAACAACATATTCAGGAAATTACGAGGCGTGAACCCAACTTGGTATGTCCACATATTGTCTAAGTTCCAACCGAAAAAAACAACAAAAAGAAAAAAAACTCACCAACAAAAAGAAACAAGGTGGGTGTTCAAATATTCATGTATTGAAGATTACATTAAAAATAAATAATTGTTTTAGTTTAATTGGTTTGAACTCTTATTTATTTACTTACAAGTCTTGTGTTCAAGCCTTATAACCCACATGTAGCAACATTTTATTTTTTTTAAAAATAAGTCACGGGCCACGGGCCGGACTAGGCCACTCGCAGGCCGGGCCAAAATGGCCCGCATTTTCTTGGGCTGAAATATTGCGGCCCATGGCCCATGTTTCTACAGGCGGGCCGGGCCAGCCCTCGGGCTTGGGCTTAAATTGCCAGGTCTACTTTTGATCCTTCCAGTTCAGGGGCTGGCTCTTCAGGTGGCTCATATTCATATGGTTTTGTCGGTGCAGATCCTCCGTTGTATCGACCTGATATCCCTACTGGTGGAGATACCGTGACTCAGGAGGAGTTACATCAGATGGATAGGTTGGATGATGTAGATCTCAACACTATTGACTTCTTCTGATGTATTTTTCGCTATATCTTTTGATAACCCTCTGTTAGATATTGGATGGCTGTGCCCAATTCTCGTTATATCTTTTAATAGGCCTCTGTTAGTTGTTGGGCGTCTGTGCCGCATTTTCCTATATTTTCCAGTTGTATACAGAGATGATGTATTCAGATGACAATGTACTTAGGAATGTATGTATACTGTTTTTCATTCCCTACATCATATTGTCATCTATTGATTATTATGCATGTATTATGTTATGCATATGTATGTCTAAAGATGTTCAGTATTGACCCCTGGATGGTCTTATGACACGGCCCTACAGATGTCTTCCTTGACAGTTAGCCGGATAAATCATACCCCACCAGTATTGGTTGTAATAACCCCGAATCCACGACTTTGATACCAACTATAATATCCCCAAATTCGGTATCAAACACCACAGATCTAGTATACTAATTCTATGAATGTTGCGTAAGATATAAATATAGATTATTTATACATTAAACTTACACACTATCCCCAAGGTCAAGAACCTTCACGTAATACTTGTATTCCATAACTATCCGACATACAATGTCGCTGGCTTCTCCTGTATCCGAAGTATTCGTCCTAATCTGCAATATTTATCATGATATAGCAAAGGTGAGCAACAAGTTTTCCCAGAAAGTTTAAGTTTAATTGAGGATATATCATGATTGAAAGAATTGAACAAAAGGTTAGCTAACATTCAACAATATAAAAATTGTGAACTAGCATGAACAAATTTTTATAGCTGAACGAACATTGAACATGAACAAATCAACTGAACCAGATTGTAATGAAGGTGATCAGCCTTTCATACCTGATGAACACATGTAATATGCATAGAGTGCGAATCAATAATTCATAGACATGGTAATCAGCAATGATTAACCATAAGCATATTTGAATGAAATAACTCGAGGCCGAGTTAGAAAACTTACCTGAATCACCGACTACAGCTACACAGTATATATAGCTTTATCCGAAGACCTATTATTAATAATATTGATCTCCACATTAGAATAATATTATCACAATATTTTTTGTTAAATACAGTTATAAAATAACCTAAATACATAAGCACATATTCCTATCAGTCTATAAAATACCTAAGACTCGGTATCAAGTCAAACTATTTCAGTCTGAGTTGAGTCCCGTACAATTCTGACATCTCGACGTCCTAGTCGGACAATCATCGAGCCTATTTTCCTTAAGACTCTGCCTAAACTGGTCCACAACTATCTTAGATAACTTATTATTCATTCAAAATATTTTTCTATAGCTCATAATAATTTTCAAGTAATTATTATCATTTATCATGATTTTTCAATCAATAATATCATATTTATATGATTTAATTACCACTTAATTCCATTATCAATAATATTTATTTAATACCAATTATTAATGAAATACTCACCATAATATATTAAACCATTTATAATATCTCCAAGTATTTTTAATACCTTAATATCATATTTAAATGATTTTAAACATTTAAATCGATTATCCAATAATTGCCCTTAATATTAAAATATTATATCAAGAGTTATATTTTATAACTTCAAATATTTTTATAACCCTTAAATCATTTTTAATGATTTTTAAAACATTAATTCTATTTTTCTATAATTTATTTAATACATTTATTAAATAAATAAATTATCTTTAATATTAATTTATTAATGAAATTCATCACAAAATATTAAAAGTCATTAAAAAATAACTTCAAATATTTTTCTTACACCATATTATAATTTCAAATAATTTTTCAAGTATTAAAATCATTTTAAAGTAATTTATTTAATATTATAATTAAATAAATTAAATTCCATTAATATTTAAAAATATTAATGAAATATATCTTAAATTATTAAAACCCATTTTAGGCTTTAAAATATTTTTTAGGAATTTATTATGAATTTTTAATAATTAAAAACTATTTGTCCCTAATTATTTAATAAAATAATTAAATTTATAAATAAAGTGTCACTAAAGGGGCCTATAGTGACAAAATTGTCGCTATAGGTGTTCTTGAGCTACCGAGAACCTTCATGTCAGTTAACAGGGTACTAAGTTTGACCACTACAAATTCTATGTTCTTAATGATATCTCAGCTTGTAAAAGTGTTAATGTTGTAGTACTGATGTAGTATTACAACCCTAAACAAGTTCCATGGCCAAATCATAACACAACAGAGAGATCTAAGTCATCAAAGTGGCTGTCAAAGTCTGTTCTTCATTTGTGGGTTACAAGGTACCCTTTTTAGAGCCTTATAACTTTTATCCTGAGCTTACTTAATGTCATCTAAAGGTTCAATTATGTAGTAGAGATGTCAGGGTACAATTATCATGCACTAGATCAGTCTAACAACATCACCAAATTAAGATTTTAGCTGGTCAAACTACTGGTCAGGAAACTTCCTTTGAAGATTTCTGGGTTGCCCAGAATCTTCATCCGGCAGTTTGGTCAACCCTAGTTTGACCATGATTATCTTTGTTTCTATTTATGATTTTGGTGTTCTAATCGCATAGATTGGTAGTTCACATGACAGTTTACACAAATCAAACACTAACATGGCCTAACAATCAAACAACAACAAGATTCAAGCCCTGCAAAACGTTGTCAGAAAATCTGGAAAATTTCTGGGTTGCCCAGAAACAATTTTCGTGCTCGGTCAACCATGTTTGACCATTAATAACTGGAGATCTAGACATGGTATGGACTCAATTCCACTTTTAGTCTACTTTCCTCGTGACAGAGAATAGATCTATATATAACACTAAACACACATATCATCTAACAGGTAGAGATCTATGGGCCCTGATATATGGCTGTCAGACCATATTTTAGGGTTCTAAGTCAGTTGATAAAAACCCAATTTCCTTGCATCTAGATATTATGGATCCTTGATGTAACATCTTGGATCACTAAATAACATCCTTAAACACACTTCTAAATAATAAACAACAACATCTAACATGAATCATAAGGATTTACAAAATTCAGGGTTTATACCTTTTTAACTTTGATTCTTGACTTTTGATCCTTGATGCTGATATTGGTAAGCTAAGGTATGATCATGGCTTATCTTATCATTCTCTTTCACTCCCAATCCCGAATTTTTAGAGAGAGAATGTGTTGGGTAAAATCTAATTATGCACAACACGCAAGTATACGTGGTCAACAAGTAATAAAGTGATAAGTTGAGTATCGTTCCCACAGAGAATTAGTTAATAAAAATCACCAATTACTAACCCGTAACCAACTCAATCTTATTTAAACGAATAAATTTAATGTTATAAATTAAAATATTTAACTAAACTAATTCTAATTACCACTAATTAAAAATCAGATTATGGAGATTTAAGATCACAACTTCACTTATTGCTTCATTTAAGCTAACACACTTCTCATCAATTATTTTCTATCCTGAATTGTTAATCAAGAACACTAAAGCAAATAAAACCACACAGATGATAGAATTAAGCAAGACACCTTAATTAACTAATCCACTATATCTCTATGTGAATTACAATTAAAAGGATTTAAAGCACAAGTTCTCTATAAGATTACATATGGCGTAAAGGCATATCTCTATCCTAAACACGAATCATGAATTCTATCTATGCAGAAATCACAAACATATGCTATCATGATCAGATCTAAATCAATACTTCATCTCTCGAGTTCATATAGATTATCACGGTAATTGATGGCCAGTCAATTAAACAATTAAGTCCAAATCATAATAGACAATCCTCACAATAGAACATAATAATTGATAGCAAAGCATATTAAAATAAACTATACAATAAGATCCATTGTAATCTCAAACAAAGAATTAGTTCATGATTATTGAATTAAAACTAAGAATCCATACTTGAATAAATAATAAAAGACAAAGATAGAAGAAGATGAGAAGATAAAATCTATTGTCTGTAGATTTGATGCTCCCTCCTTGCTCCTACTTTGAATCTTTAATGATCTCCAAGTTGCTTTAATCTCCAAATCTAATAAGAACTAGGGGTTTTCCCAATCTACTCTACTCTAATCTAATGGAATTCTTCCAAAAACTTTCTCTAATCCTTGTAAATCTCCTCCTGTTATAAGCCTTTTTACATGTCTTTAAGTCCTCTTGGAAGTCCTTGAGTTAATTGGATCGAAACAATCCTTCCCAAACTCAAATTTGGCCAAAAAACGCTTCTTTTACGCGTACCCAATCCCCAGCTTGGGTTTTACTCCTTGGAAGGCAAGCCTCGGCTTGCTAGCAATCTGCTAAAACACCCAGGACCCAAGCCCCGGCTTGCTATCAAGGTCAAAAAGAGCAAGCCCCGGCTTGGGTGCAAGCTGCTAATTATTATTTCTGCTGCAGTGTCCTCTGGTAAAATGGCCATAACTTTTGATCCAGGAGAAATTACGGGGCCTGCCACCTATCGAATCGAAGATATCGACGAGATATACAACTTTCATTCTTTGAGTTTTGATAAACAACGAATTAATGAAGGTCGAAATTGGACTGGAAGTGACTGCTATGTAAATGACCACCCAAAATAGCGAAATTCAACGTCCGTTGGTACAAATGTCATAACTCTTGCATCCGAACTCCGATTGGAATGATTCAAGATGTTCCGGAAAGCTAAGAAGAAGCTCTACAATATAGTCCAAGTTCCAAGCCATGAAAATGAAATAAACATGAAAGCCCAAATGATGTCCGGATTGTTTTTCTTTACATTTTCCTTGCTTTTCCTTACCAATAATCGCTCACACCGCTTCCAAACGTATAACCTACAAAATGAACACACAATGCATGAAAAGTAACTAAGACACATGAATATAAGCAACTAATTCAAGTAAAAGATACCGGATAAGTGGATATAAAATCCACTTATCAGAATGGTCTAGGTTCATATGAGAAATAAAGTGAGTATTTTATCTCTCTTTAATCTATATATTTTGATACAATGAACCTATATGATGCAAAGTGGCTCTTAGATCAGATTTTTGGCTGAGATTTGAGCACATGAGAAAATCTAGAGCTGGTGAGTTACCCATATATAGCAAGATTCTCACTCTTTCTAATAAAAAAATGCAAAAAGATCATTTTAGTCATTTCCCCCACAATTTTAATGGCATTCTAGTCATTTGATCAAACCCTTAGGGTTTAACCCAAACCCTAAGGTTTTACAAATTTAAAATTTTAGCATTTTCTAATTAGTTTTAAAATAGAAAATTAAGATTTCTAAATTAAAAATTAATATTTCCAAATTATATTAGGGTTTCCTAATCACATTCCAACTAGCTAATTAGGATTAAAGTTTCCTAATTATCATTAAAGATTTTAAATTAGCAATTAGGTTTTCCCTAATTGTATATTAGGATTTCTAATTTAGAAATTAGGGTTTTCTAACTAATTTGTTAGGTTTTCCCTAAATTAAGTTTGTAATTGATTACACTTAAGCCTTATACTTAGCCTTTTAGCTCCCAAATTAGGGTTTTAATAACCCGAATTAGGGTTTCGAATTTCTGAAACTAAAATTAGAGTTTTCAGAGCCGGTATTAGGGTTTTGAACAAATCATTAGAGTTTTCTGACTGAACGTCGACGTTCTTAATATATCCTTAGGGTTTGTCATTGATATAATTTATCTGATCAACCCTTGACCCTTAACAACAAACTGTACACATATATGATCATATACACAGAACATATATACTTATACACTTAACCTTGTAAGTCTTCACCAAAAATTTTTAAATTCACTAAAATTCTTCACAAAAAATGTCAAATCCATACACTTATTTTCTGTCTAGGTCTATTATTTAACCTTTATTCAATCTTTTAAGATTTTATTAAATTGTCTAAATTCTCGGGTTGTCACATTTACCCCTTCTTCTAAGAATTTCATCCCCAAAATTTACCTTACACCTTGCACATTTCATTCACAGCATCACATGCTACCCCAAACATCATTCACAAGTGTTAATTTTTTTTCAAATCGTGCTGAGGGGTCATATAGACTACGAACTTTCATTTTCAAAAAGGTTATACAGAAATTCATCAGCAAACCATCATAACTTACAGGCAAAGAGGGTAATTAGCCCGATATGCCCTGTATTGATCAAGTACTGCTGGTCGGAACAATTTTTCCTATTCCTTTTATCCGCCTTGGGCACACAAAAATTTCCCAAATTTTGGGATACTTGCCTCAATCTTATAGGATTCCGCACCAAAATAATTTGGTTCGGGAAAGTTTTCAAAGAATGCTTAGAATTTTTATAAACGTAGGTCTATCCAAATCAAATAGCTTAGACTCATATTAATAATTCAATTTTAAACGAAATATTTATGTATAGCCAAACCCCGTTGGCAATTTAAAATTTTGAAAATATTTTTAAAAATGACGTCATGGGTAGTACTACGTTAACAGTCCGTTTGAGGATTCTGTCATCGAGTTACTTTGTCATAACACATCATACAATAGTGAGACAACGATTTTTTAATCGAATTCAACACTATGTATTCCTGTATTTATAATTCCATCATTTTTTTTATCATCTGTGTACCAGGTTACATAATACATTAATGATAAATAAAATATATTTTGATATTTTAAATCATTATCGTCTAGCCGAAAAAAGTAACATAGACTATCTTTTAAACCGTTCAAAAATCATTGCAAATCAGTTTTATCATCTCAACAGGTAACGTTGTGTCAGTGTCCCGGAGTCCACACATACACAATGGTCACCAGGAGTTGAGAACAAAAATTTCATTTTTCAAAGGCACATAGTGCGTATTTAGCTTGTCAAAAATTTTGAAGTTTAGCATAGCTAGAAGATTTAGAAAACCTATGTCTCCACTAATGATCAATTTCTTAGTAATCTATTTATTCCAATTATCCTCAATACTCCATTCACACATAACTATACCTAGTTCATCAAACTTACCACACATTATGAGTTCAGGAACTTTTCACAATCATATGAGTTTAAGAACTTATCCTAGTCAGACTATTGGCGTCCATTCGCTGAGGGGTTCAAAAATATTTCATACAGTTATGAGTCACGAACTTACCATAAGTATGAGTTTTAAGAACTCGCAACTTAACCAATTATATTCTCTACCTATACCCTATCTATTTGGTATATGCATGAGGAAAGAATCACCTTCTCAACACAAGTATACCAAACAGCGCGACACATACATTTCAATGATTATCAGTGCTAGAAACTAAGTGGTAGTCAAACCAAACACAATCCCCTACCCATACAAAGAATTGGTTAACTCAGCCACTAATCAATATAGGAAGCTAAGCGGATAATTCCCCGCCCATACAAAGAATTGTTCAACTTAACCACTATATCGAGTAGGAAGCTAAATGGTTCTAAAACCAAGTACAAATTCCCTGCCCACACAAGGAATCATACAACTCAGTTGCTGACATGAGTCCTCGATTGAAATTCCACTTAATCCTAGCTCCTTTCTCAATACAAAATTTATTTAATCCGTATTTATAATCCTTTTCTGAATTTGCCTTATACCAATTCATAGTACAACTGGCACACAGAAATTTTGCCATACACTTTTCAATCACTTGATTGATTCTCCTTACTGCTATAACCTTATCAGATCACGGGGTGATCTCATCGTATATATGACGATTCATTTCTATGGTATGATCATTTTATTTTACGATCTCCTGTCCTTGTACTTTTAGTCTTTTAGACTCTATCTATTCACCACTATTGTTCACCTTTATTATCAGAGTTAGGGAACTCCGTGTCTTTTATAACTCGTTGAGATTCGTCTTTGAATCTTACTAACTCACTAACTCTACTTGAGTTAACCCTTATCCTTATCCCACTGCGGTTATTAGCCTAAGGTAACCCTACCTAAGGTTCATAATCTACAGCTCTGATACCTAGTGTAATAACCCCGAATCCATGGCTTTGATACCAACTATAATATCCCTAAATCAGATATCCAACACCATAGATCTGGTATACTAATTCTATGAATGTTGCGGAAGATATAAACATAGATTTTTTATACATTAAACTTACACACTATCCCCAAGGTCAAGAACCTTCACGTATTACCTGTATTCCATAACTATCTGATATACAATGTCGCTGGCTTCTCCTGTATCCGACGTATTCATCCTAATTTGTAATATTTATCATGATATAGCAAAGGCGAGCAACAAGTTTTCCCAGCAAGTTTAAGTTTAATTGAGGATATATCATGATTGAAAGAATTGAACAAAAGGTTGGCTAACATTCAATAATATAAAAATTATGAACTAGCATGAACAAATTTTCATAGCTGAACGAACATTGAACATGAACAAATCTACTAAACCAGATTGCAATGAAGGTGAACAACCTTTCATACCTGATGAACACATGCAATATGCACAGAGTGCGAATCAATAGTTCATAGACATGGTAATCAGCAATAATTAACCATAAGCATATTTGAATGAAACAACTCGAGGTCGAGTTAGAGAACTTACCTGAATCATCGATTATAGCTACGCAGTATATATAGCTTTATCCGAAGACCTATTATTAATAATATTGATCTCCACATTAGAATAATAACATCACAATATCTTTTGCTAAACACAGTTATAAAATAACCTAAATACATAAGCACATATTCCTATCAGTCTATAAAATACCTAAGACTCGGTATCAAGTCAAACTATTTTAGTTTGAGTTGAGTCCCGTACAATTCTGACATCCTGATGGCAAAGTCGGACAATCATCGAGCCTATTTTCCTTAAGACTCTGCCTAAACTGGTTCACAACTATCTTAGATAACTTATTATTCATTCAAAATATTTTTCTATAGCTCATAATAATTTTCAAGTAATTATTATCATTTATAATGATTTTTTAATCAATAATATCATATTTATATGATTTAATTACCACTTAATTCTATTATCAATAATATTTATTTAATACCAAATATTAATGAAATACTCAACATAATATATTAAGCCATTTATAATATCTCCAAGTATTTTTAATACCTTAATATCATATTTAAATGATTTTTAAACATTTAAATCCATTATCCAATAATTGCCATTAATATTAAAATATTAATGTATTTTATGATAAAATATCAAAAGTTATATTTTATAACTTAAAATATTTTTATAACCCTTAAATCATTTTTATATAATTTTTAAAACATTAATTTATTTTTCTATAATTTATTTAATACATTTATTAAATAAATCAATTATATTTAATATGAATTTATTAATGAAATTCATCACAAAATATTAAAATTCATCAAAAATAACTTAAAAATATTTTTCTTATACTATATTATAATTTCAAATGATTTTTCAAGTATTAAAATCATTTTTAAGTAATTTATTTAATATTATAATTAAATAAATTAAAAACCATTAATATTTAAAAATATTAAAATATTAATGAAGTATATCTCAAATTATTAAAATCCATTTTAGGCATTCAAATAATTTTTAGAAATTTATTATAAATTTTTAATAATTAAAAACTATATTTCTCTAATTATTTAATAAAATAATTAATTTTGTAAATAAAGTGTCACTAAAGGGGCCTATAGCGTGTTCTTGAGCTACCTAGAACCTTAATGTCAGTTAATAGGGTACTAAGTTTGACCACTACAAATTCTATGTTCTTGATGGTATTTGGGATTACAAAACTGTTAATTTTGTAGTACTGATGTAGTAATACAATCCTAAACATGTTTCATGGCCAAATCATAACATAACAGAGAGATCTAAGCCATCAAAGTGGCTGTCAGAGGTTGTTCTTCATTTCTGGGTTACCCAGAATGAAGAACAGTTCATGGTACCCTTTTTAGAGCCTTATAACTTTGATCCTGAGCTTACTTAATGTGATCTAAAGGTTCAGTTATGTAGTAGAGATGCCAGGGTAAAATTATCATGCACTAGATCAGTCTAACAACATCACCAAATTAAGATTTTAGCTAGTCAAAGTACTGGTCAGGAAACTGCCCTTGAAGATTTTTGGGTTGCCCAGAATCTTCATTCGGTAGTTTGGTCAACCCTACTTTGTCCATGATTATCTTTGTTTCTGTTTATGATTTTGGTGTTCTAATAGCATAGATTGGTAGTTCACATGACAGTCTACACAAATCAAACACTAACATGGTCTAACAATCAAACAACAACAATATTCAAGCCCTACAAAACGTTGTCAAAAAATCTGGAAAATTTCTGGGTTGCCCAGAAACAATTTTCGTGCTCGGTCAACCATGTTTGACCATTAATAACTGGACATCTAGACATGGTATGGACTTGATTCCACTTCCAGTCTACTCACCTCATGACAGAGAACAAATCTATAACACTAAACACACATATCATCTAACAGGTAGAGATCTATGGGCCCTGACATATGGTTGTCAGACCATATTTTAGGGTTCTAAGTCAGTTGATAAAAACCCTATTTCCTTGCATCTAGATGTTATGGATCCTTGATGTAACATCTTGGATCACTAAATAACATCTTTAAGCACACTTCTAAATAATAAACAACAACATCTAACATGAATCATAAGGATTTACAAAATTTAGGGTTTATACCTTTCTAACTTTGATTCTTGACTTCTGATTCTTGATGCTGATATTGATAAGCTAAGGTATGATCATGGCTTATCTTATCACTCTCTTTCACTCCCAATCCTGAATATTTAGAGAGAGAATGGTCTAGGTTCATATGAGAAATAAAGTGGTATTTTCTCTCTCTTTAATATATATATTTTGATACAATGAACCTATATGATGCAAAGTGGCTCTTAGATCAGATTTTTGGCTGAGATTTGAGCACATGAGAAAATCTAGAGTTGGTGACTTACCCATATATGGAAAGATTCACACACTTTCTAATAAAAAAAATGTAAAAAGGTCATTTTGGTCATTTTGCACACAATTTAATGACATTCTAGTCATTTATCAAACCCTTAGGGTTTAACCCTAAGGTTTTATAAATTTAAAATTTTAGCATTTTCTAATTAGGTTTTAATATAGAAAATTAAGATTTCTAAATTAGAAATTAATATTTTCTAATTATATTAGGGTTTCCTAATCACATTCCTAATTAGATTTAAAGTTTCCTAATTATCATTAAAGATTTTAAATTAGCAATTAGGTTTTCCCTAATTGTACATTAGGGTTTCTAATTTAGAAATTAGGGTTTTCTAACTATTTTGTTAGGTTTTCCCCTAAGTAAGTTTGTAATTGATTGCACTTAAGCCTTATACTTGGCCTTTTAGCTCCCAAATTAGGGTTTTAATATTCTAAATTAGGGTTTTGGATTTTCGAAACAGAAATTAGGGTTTTTAAAGCCGGTATTAGGGTTTCAAACAAATCATTAGAGTTTTCTAACTGAACGTCAATGTTCTTAATATATCCTTAGGGTTTGTCACTGATATAATTTATCTGATCAACCCTTGACCCTTAACCACAAACTGCACACATATGATCATATACACAAAACATATACACTTATACACTTAACCTTGTAAGTTTTCACCAAAAATTTTTAAATTCACCAAAATCCTTCACAAAATTGTCAAATCCATACACTTATTTTTTGTCTAGGTCTATTATTTAACCTTTATTCAATCTCTTAAGAATTTATTAAATTGTCTAAATTCTCGGGTTGTCACATTCACCCCTTCTTCTAAGAATTTTATCCCCAAAATTCACCTTACACCTTGCGCATTTCATTCACAGCATCACATGCTACCCCAAACATCACTCACAAGTGTTAAATATTTTTTCAAATTGTGCTGAGGGGTCACATAGACTACGAACTTTCATTTTTAAAAAGGTTATATAGAAATTCATCAGCAAACCGTCATAACTTACAGACAAAGAGGGTAATTAGCCTGGTATGTTACAAATGCGGAGGAGAGGGATATATCAGTCCAAACTGTACGCACCAGTCCAAAACATGTTACAATTGTGGAAGAGAAGGTCACCTAGCTCGATTTTGTCGTGCACCAAATGTAAGACCCCAACTTTTACAAATAAAGATGAATTTTCAATAAATATCATTTTTGAATATTATGGAGTAAATTTGATATAATGTTATAGTTGTTGGTAATATTTAAAATTTTTTGAAAAGTATACAAGTTGTTATATAATATTCGATTGGTAGGGGAATATTTGCTTTTAACAGGAATATTCGACGACGGCAAGACAATCATTGGTGGACCCTACAACTAATTATTATTGTTTGATCGAGAAAATGACAAAAAATATTTTTATGAAAATAACGCTAAGTTTTACCATTAACTGCTGAAACACCCTGTGTTAAAAGTACAGAAGAATACGCGTGGTTGCATAGTAGTACACGGTATTGATTATTGATGCTTACGTGAGAAGTCACTCGCTTTTGTTCAATTATTGCTACAAAGAATTGTCAGATAAGATCTCACGCTATTTGATTCAATTATTGTTTATATTTTATATATTATTAAATCAATAATTGAGATATAAAAGTTATTAATATTATTATTTGCAATATTAACGATGTCTGTAAGTTCGCCAAGGAGAGGTTTGGTCACCTAATCGCGCGCCAATAGGAGAAATCCTTATTCGAAAGCCCCTCTTTTCTCGGAAACTAATTGGTCGATTAATATTGTGAATTATAATAATGATGATAAATGTTGTTAAATATATTGAGGTGTCTTTTTATGAAGTCATGTTTAATATATATATATATATATATATATATATATATATATAAATTTTGTTTTATTAGTATTATTAATGTAATAAAATAAAAAGCTTTTATATAAAATGTAATACTTTTTATAAAGTTATTTATTTTATTAGACAATAATTAGAATATAATATATTTTATATTTTATTATGCATATTTTTTGCATAGTAAAATTTTTTTTATATAAAATGTAATACTTTTATAAAGTTATTTGTTTTATTAGATAATAATTAGAATATAATATATTTTATTATGCATAGTGTTTCAGATAAGACTCGCATAGTGTTTCAGATAGTAAAATCTTTTTATATAAAATGTAATACTTTTATAAAGTTAATTGTTTTATTAGATTTTAAATATATATATATATATATATATATATATATATATATATATTATATTTTATTGCATAGTATCCTTTCTATTTTCCTATAAATAGATGCTTAGTTAGAATTGAAATCACACCGTAAATTCGTAGAATTCTTCTTCTATAATCTTCGAGCGTATTTCTTTAGAGTTTTAAGAAGTTTTGAGCGTAGTGCAAGTTTTCTTCAAGTATATCCCCGCCCTACCCGCTTTGAGTACTCTTCTTTATAAGGTAAGGGTATTATTTCTTTTATTTTCAGATTCATGAAGAGAACTTTCGTTATTCCATTCTTTATTATTCTCGTTGAATAACTCAGATATGCTAAGTACCGCATACATGGTGAAATTCTTTCGTTATTCCATTCCTTATTATTATGTTGAATAACTCAGATATATGCAAGTACCGCATACATGGTGAAATTCTTCGTTATTCCATTCTTTATTATTTCGTTGAATATCTCGTCTGCAATGTGATTACGCATTTAATTCGGTTCCATTATTTATTATTCTCGTTGAATAACTCTATTCATTCTTTATTGCGGCCTATCGCATGCTCGGTGAAGTCTTTTGTTATTCCATTCTTTATTATTCTCGTTGAATATCCTCGTCTGTATGCATTTACGCATGACCGGTTCCATTATTTATTATTCGCATTGAATATCCTCGTCTGTAAGCGCTTACGCATGACTCGGTTCCATTATTTATTATTCTCGTTGGAATAACTCGTCTGCGGCGGTCTATCGCATGCATGGTGAATTCTTTCGTTATTCCATTCTTTATTATTCTCGTTGAATAACTCGTCTATGTGGATTACCACATGCATGGTGAATGACCCTTTCGTATTCATTTCTTATTAAATTGTGGAAATGATCTACACGGATTACCGTATTTATGTGAAAAAATCCATTGTAGCTTCATATATTCTATGATACTCATTTGGTTAAAATTTTCGCTTCTATACTCCATGAAATTAGTGGAATATCCTTGATATTTGCGCTTCATCCAAAGATCTTTTCATGGAAATATTCTTCCGAGCATTCTTGAATTTTACTCCACAAAGCAAAGATCATGTCGATAATTTGACATTATCGAAGTTCGTGATAAATTAACTTATAAATCTTTAAAATTTATTCTTGAACTTGTTTTATTGAATTATTATGTCATTGTCATCATCCTCATGCTTATATTGTGATGAAAGTCATCTTTGGCTTACGTGCATAGATGGACTTGGTATGATTATGACTGTGGATTATTCTAAGATAATCATGACCGTAATGTTATAAATGATGTGGTAAAAGTCCTCAAAGGGGCTCAGTAGTGTATCGATTTTACGCTTTTTGGTATGATTATGACCTGTGGATTATTTTAAGATAGTCATGACCATTGATAATTTAATGAATATCCTCGCCCCGTGAAAGTGTGGATGACTCGATGATGTGGTTTATTTATTGTCGAGTCTCAAACGATAAAAATTGATGAAAATATTTTAAATCATGTAAGATAGTAGATATCATGCTCTACTGACTCTTCTAATGGATTGTTTTATTCACCGCAGCTTAAACTTGATGTCTATTGTATTTTATCGCTTTAACATTGTTGAAGACTAATGATAATTTATTCTCGCATTATCTTAGTCATAATATTTTTTATCGGGCTAGTTGAGCTCACCCTTTCTTTTTCACCGTTCTCTTCAGAAATGAGAACGAAATGGACTAGTCGGGGAACTGAGAGTGACGGTCCAGATGATAGTATTAGTAGTCCCTACTATTTCGTTAAATAGTGTGACAATAAATGTATTGAGGACTCCTTTGAGTGTGGATATTGTCTAGATGACAATATTCTTATTAAAACTCTCAATTTATGTTTTGTCGTATTTTTTACACGATCGTTGTATAATTAGTTTGTATTTGTATTTCAAACTTTGTATTTGACGCACCCAAGATGGGTGATGTATACCTATTTTGGGGCGCCACAGCTTGGTATCAAAGCTTAGGATATGATCCCCGGCCGAGATGTGAGACAAGAACTAGGAGGGGAGAGACGGGGAATTTTTCGCTAGTATGACCTACCTAAGTTTATTTGGTATTTAATTGGTCACGTAGAGTATAGAGATAATATGTGATATGTTAATTAACCCTTGTTTTTGTGGCAAGATTTGAAAATGGCATCCAAAATGTTGAGATAAGCAATGAAGCACATGAGACCGCTGAGTCACCAACGATCAATGCCTGTGGTAATGTGCAACAGAAGACAATAATCCTCATGAAAACAATAACACCGATGAAATGGTGAACGATGGGATGTTCAGAGGCTTTTTTATGCAATTCATGCAACATCAAAGAGAGAGCGGCCCCGCCCAAAATGCAGTGGAAACACCGACAACTCTCTGACGGCCACCGCTAAGCGCTTCAAGGAGTCGGGACCACCGGAGTTTTTTGGAGAGCCAAAACCACTTAAGGTGAGACGTGGATAAAGCAGATCAACAAGATATTTGATGTCTTGGGATGCTCCGAGGAACAAAAGGTTCCCTTTGCCACCTTCATGTCAGGCAGTGCAAGAGGCGACATCGGTGGGAATCAGAAAGCGACTCAACCCGCCAGATCAAGATGTCTTGGGAGAAGTTCCAAGAATTGTTCAACGACAAGTACTTTCCGAAAGTATTCATCACATGAAGGAGGTGGAGTTCATCAAGCTTGAGCAAAACAATATGACCGTGGCGCAAAGACGAAGGTTAAGTTTGCCGAAGTTATCTCTTGGTGCCAGATCCCACTTGGTTGATAATGAGGAGAGAATGACGCGGATGTTTCTAAGAGGTTTGAAACCCGAGATACGCCAATACCTTATCTCTCATAAACCGTGGTTTGTATTCAGATGTTGTGAATAGGGCTCGCTTATTGAGAGCGCGATAATGAGTCAACCCAACCAAGAGAGAGCAACCGACAAGTCGATAATACCAAGTAGTGGTAGTAGCCATCAAAGTTGACAACAAAACGGAGGAATCAATATGCCGTAAAATGATAACCACTTTGGTGGTAATCATGGCCAAGACAATAGGAGTGGAAAGTTCAAGAAGAGAAGGTTCAAGAAAGATGGAAAGACGCCAAGACCAAAGACCACCGTTAAGGAAGGAGAACGAATCACGGTCAGATGTTACAAATGTGGAGGGAAGGACACATAAGTCCAAACCGCACGATGCGCCCAAAGCATGTTACAATTGTGGAAAAGAAGGTCACCTAGCCCGATTTTGTCGCGGCACCAAAGTCAAGTCCAACCGGGATGGAGGCATCCAAGGTGTCCTGCATAAGACAAAACCGGTAGTTCAAGGGAGAAGCGTTTGTCGTAACCTCCCAAAAAGCGAGGAACTGAACGAGGTGATCACGGTAAGCTAATCATAAACTCTAAATAAGTTTATACTTTATTTGATAACCGTTCTACCCATTCCTTTATTTCTCCTACTTGCGCCAACGCTTAAATTTGACTCGAGAAATTAGACTTTGATTTATCTGTTGAAACTCCGCTGGGAGAAACCTTCATTACATCCACGGCTTATAAGTCTTGTTTGATTCAAATTCCAGAATCGCGACGTTACTCGTCGATCTTATTTCTTTGAAAATACTTGCATTTGATGTGATTCTAGGATTGATTGGTTAACTACTCATCATGCAAAAATTGATTATTTTCGTAAGGTTGTTAGCTTTCATATTCCTAACCAACCTATTATGCTAATTCAAGCAACCAAACCATTAAAATCCATCATCGCTCATCTCAAGCCATAAAGCTATTCGCTTATTGAAAAATGGATGTCAAGCTTTCTTAGCTCATGTCACGGATCTAAACAAAAAATACGCCGCTTTTGAATGATATTTCTATTGTTAATGAATTTCCGACGATTCCTCGAAGAACTTCCCCGCCTACCCCCAGAGCGTGAAATTGAATTTTGTATCGACTCTTGAACCCAGACAAAACCCATTTCCAAAGCCCCATATCGAATGGCTCCTATTGAACTTCGTGAGTTAAAGACCCAACCGCAGGAATTGTTAGACATCGGTTTCATTCATCCCTAAGACGCCTCCTCGGGGTGCTCCTATTCTATTCGTGAAGAAGAAAGATGGGAGTATGCGATTTTGTATTGATTATCTGGAGTCGAACCATGTCACTATCAAAAATAGATATCCATTGCCTCGCATTGATGACTGTTTGACCAGCTTGTAAGGCGCCAAATTTTTTCAAAGATTGATCTTCGCTCCGGATATCACCAATTGAAGATTAGAACCGATGACATTCCAAAGATCGCTTTCGTAACTCCTGCTAAGACGCATTATGAATTCCTAGTCATGTCTTTTTGATCGACTAATGCTCCCCCGCCGCTTCATGGATATGATGAACCGAGTATTCAAGGAATATTTGGATCACTTTGTGGTCGTCTTTATTGATGACATTCTCATATATTCCAAAAGCCGTGAAGATCATGAGCAACACTTGAGGTCGACACTCCAAAAGCTTCGTGGAAAACAAGCTTTATGCCAAGTTCAAGAAATGCGAGTTCGCTTTGAGGAAGTAGCATTCCTTGGGCACGTAGTATCAAGTCATGGAATATCCGCTGACCCAAAGAAAGATTGAAGCAATTCAAAGTCGGGAGCAACCTAAATCAAATGATCAAAGACGTAGCTTTTCGCTGCTTCACCGGTTATTATCGGAGATTCGTGGAAGGATTTTCTAATCGCTACTCCATTAACTCACCGACCAAAAAAGATACAAAGTTTGGTTGGAGCGAAGAATGTGAGAAGAGTTTTCAAGAACTCAAGAGAAGACTCATTTCAAAAGACTGCTCGACAATACCATCCGCCTTGAGGGATTTGTCATCTATGTTGATGCTTCAGCAAAGGGTTAGGATGTGTTCTCATGCAACATGGGAAAGTCATAGCCTATGCTCTCTCGAAACTCAAAGAATATGAGAGGAATTATCCTACTCATGATCTAGAGTTGGCAAAATGTTGTCTTCAGACTTAAAATTTGGAGGCATTACTTGTATGGGGAGAAAGTGGAGATCTTTACGGATCATAAAAGCCTCAAATACTTTTTCACTCAAAAGGAACTCAACACATGATAAACGACGCTGGCTTGAACTGTTGAAAGATTATGATCATACCATCCAATACCACCCCGAAAAGTTTAACGTGGTAGCCGACGATCGAGTAGTAAGATCATACGCGGCACGAAAGTGCAATATTGTCAACGCAAAGGCCCATTTTGTATGACTTACAAAGGATGGAGATAGAGTTAAAGACTCAGGACCCATGTGATGATGGTGAATATACGAGTAGAACCGATTTTAATTGATAAAGTTAAAGTCGCTTCAAGCTGCTGCACTGGAGCCGATGCGTATGAGGAAGAAAGTGCAAGAAGGTGCTACGCCGAAGCAAGAATCGATGAAGAAGGAATACTTTGAGTCAACTCCTGCACTTTGTGTTCCTAACGACCTCGATTTAAAGTATAAAATCATGATGGAGGCGCACAACACACCGCTTTGTAATCCATCTCGGGAGTACCAAAATGTATCGTGATCTTCGCCATACATTTTGGTGGAGCAATATGAGAGAGAGAATAGTTGTTTATCTCAAGGTGTCTAACTTGTCAACGAAGTCAAGCGTGAGCATCAAGTGCCAAAAGGTCCATTGCAACCACTTGAAATTCTAGAATGGAAGTGGGAGCACATTACCATGGATTTCACATCGGTCTTCCCAAGGTTTCTCAAGGCATAGATGCAATTTGGGTCATTGTTGATAGATCGACCAAGTCCGCCACTTCTTACCAATACGAGAAACTTATACACTTGAACGTCTTGCTCATATGTACATAAACGAGATTGTAAGATTGCATGGTATGCCAGTATCCATAGTTTCTGATCGAGACCCAAGATTCACTTCAAGATTTTGGGTTAGTTTGCAAAAAGCTATGGGCACGGATTTACGATTTAGTTCGGCATATCATCCTCAGACGGACGGACAATCAGAGAGGACTATTCAAACTCTTGAAGATTTATTAAGACTCTGTGTCCTTGACTTCAAGGGAAGTTGGGACAAGTTCTACCATGGTGGAGTTTTCCACAACAACAACAGCTATCGCAAGTATTGGCATGGCTCCATTCAAGCGCCAGATGGAAGAAAGTGTCGTTCTCAAAGATGCTGGGTGATGTAGGTGAAGCAACGTTGTTGGGACCGAGAGTAAGTACGTATGATTACGAAAAAGATTCAAACGATCCGACAACGATAAAAACCTCACAAGATCGACAAAAGAGTTATGCCGATCTTCATCGAAAGGACGGAATTCGATATCGAGATCATGTGTTGTTTACGTGTTGCTCCATGGAAAGGAGTTACTTAGATTTGGAAAGAGAGGAAAGCTCAATCCTCGATTCATTGGCCCATTTTTAATCCTCGATCGAGTAGGAAATGTGGCCTATAGACTCGCTTTTACCGCCAAGTATGTCTCGTGTTCATAACATTTTTCATATATCCATGTTACGTAAATATGTGAAAGACCCAACCACATTATCGAAGTTAGAACCCGATTAAATAAGGAAGATTTAACGTATGAAGAGATTCCTGTTCAAATCTTGATAAGAAGGAACATATTCTACGCTTCCAAGGTTATACCTCAAGTCAAGGTTTTTGTGGAGAAACCACTTATGTTGAGGAAATGACCGGGAGTTAGAATCAAATAAAATCAAGGTATCCTTACCTCTTCGACATACCGTGTGTGTATGTACCCTAATTTCGAGGGCTTAAATTTCATAAGAAGGGAGGTTGTAAGACCCCAACTTTTTATGAATAAAGATGAATTTTCAATAAATATCATTTTTGAATATTATGGAGTAAATTTGATATAATGTTATAGTTGTGGGTAATATTTAGAAATTTTGAAAAGTATGCAAGTTGTTATATAATATTCGATTGGCTCTGGGAATATTCGCTTTAACAGGAATATTCGTAGACGACCAAGACAATCATTGGTGGACCCCCTACAATGTAATTATCATTTGATCGAGAAAACGACAAAAAATATTTTTATGAAAATAACTATGGAAAAGTTTTACCATTAATCGCTGAAACACCTTGTTAAAAGTACAAAGAATACGCTGTGGTTGCATAAGTAGCACACCAGATTGATTATTGATGCTTACGTGAGAAGTCACCGCTTTTGTTCAATTATTGCTACAAAGAATTGTCAGATAAGATCTCACGTTATTTGATTCAATTATTGTTTATATTTTATATATTATTAAATCAATAATTGAGATAACAAAGTTATTAATATTATTATTTGCAATATTAACGATGTCTGTAAGTTCGCCAAGGAGAGGTTTGGTCACCTAATTGCGCGCCAATAGGAGAAATCCTTATCGAAAGCCCCTCTTTCCGGGAACTAATTCGGTCGATTAATATTGTGAATTATAATAATGATGATAAATGTTGTTAAATATATTGAGGTGTTTTTTTATGAAGTCACTAAGTTTATATATATATATATATATATATAAATTTTATTTTATTAGTATTATTAATGTAATAAAATGTAAAAGCTTTTTATATAAAAATGTAATACTTTTATAAAGTTATTTGTTTTATTAGACAATAATTAGAATATAATATATTTTATTATATAGTGTTTTTTGTATAGTAAAATCTTTTTATATAAAATGTAATACTTTTTTATAAAGTTATTTGTTTTATTAGACAATAATTAGAATATAATATATTTTATTATGCATAGTGTTTTGCATAGTATATAATGTATAGTATTTTTTTAGATAGTAAAAAATTTTTTATATAAAATGTAATACTTTTATAAAGTTTATTGTTTTATTAGATATTAAATATATATATAATATATATATATATATATATATATATTATATTTTATCATAGTATCCTTTCTATTTTCCTATAAATAGATGCTTAGTTAGAATTGAAATCACACCGTAAATTCGAGAATTCTTCTTCTATAATCTTGAGCGTATTTCTTTAGAGTTTAAGAAAGCTTTTGAGCGTGAAAGTGCAAGTTTTCTTCAAGTATATCCTCGCCTCTACCCGCTTTGAGTACTCTTCTTTATAGGTAAGGTAAGGTATTATTTCTTTCAGATTCATGAAGAGAACTTCGTTATTCCATTCTTTATTATTCGTTGAATAACTCAGATATGCCAAGTACCGCATACATGGTGAAATTCTTTCGTTATTCCATTCCTTATTATTATGTTGAATAACTCAGATATGCTAAGTACCGCATACATGGTGAAATTCTTCGTTATTCCATTCTTTATTATTCTGTTGAATATCTCCGTCTGTGCTAGTACCGTGATACGCATGAAATTCTTCCGTTCCATTATTTATTATTCGTTGAATAACTCCGTCTGTGCGGGCCATCATCACATTATTTATCCGTGAAGTCTTTTGTTATTCCATTATTTATTATTTCGTTGAATATCCCGCTCTCATGCGCTTACGCATGACTCGGTTCCATTATTTATTATTCGTTGAATATCCGTCTCAGTATGCGCTTACGCATAACCGGTTCCATTATTTATTATTATTCGTTGAATAACTCGTCTGCATGGGTCTATCGCATGCATGGTGAAATTTTTCGTTATTCCATTCTTTATTATTTTCGTTGAATAACTCTGTCTATGTGGATTACCACATGCATGGTGAATGACCCTTCAGATTCATTTCTTATTAAATTGTGGAAATGATCTGTCTACGTGGATTATCGCATGTGGGTGAAAATCCATTAGCTTCATATATTCTATGATACTCATTTGGTTAAAATTTTGGCTTCTATACTCCATGAAATTAGTGGAATATCCTTGATATTTGCGCTTCATCCAGTATCTTTTCATGGAAATATTCTTCTGAGCATTCTTGAATTTTACTCCACAAAGCAAAGATCATGTCGATAATTTGACATTATCGAAGTTCAGGATAAATTAACTTATAAATCTTTAAAATTTATTCTTGAACTTGTTTTATTGAATTATTATGTCATTGTCATCATCCTCATGCTTATATTGTGATGAAAGTCATCTTTGGCTTACGTGCATAGATGGACTTGGTATGATTATGACCAGGATTATTCTTAAGATAATCATGACCGTAATGTTATAAATGATGTGGTAAAAGTCCTCAAGTGGCTCGTAGTGTATCGATTTTGGACGCTTTTTGGTATGATTATGACCTGTGGATTATTCGGTATAGTCATGACCATTGATAATTTAATGAATATCCTGGCCCGTGAAAGGTGGATGACTCGATGATGTGGTTTATTTATTGTCGAAGTCTCTCGATAAAAATTGATGAAAATATTTTAAATCATAAGATAGTAGATATCATGCTCTACTTGACTCTTCTAATGGATTGCTTATTCACCACAGCTTAAACTTGATGTCTATTGTATTTTATCGCTTTAACATTGTTGAAGACTAATGATAATTTATTTCGCATTATCTTAGTCATAATATTTTTCGGGCTAGTTGAGCTCACCCCTTTCTTTCACCGTTTTCTTCAGAAATGAGAACGTAGTCGGGACTAGTCGGGGAACGGAGTGAGGGTCCAGATGATAGTATTAGTAGTCCTCACTATATTCGTTAAATAGTGTGACAATAAATGTATTGAGGACTCCTTTGAGTGTGGATATTGTCTAGATGACAATATTCTTATTAAAACTCTCAATTTATGTTTTGTCGATTTTACATTTAATCGTTGTATAATTAGTTTGTATTTGTATTCAAGACTTTGTATCTAGATTCAAGGAGAGCGATGCACCCAAGATGGGTGATGAAATTTGACTCAAGAAATTAGACTTTGATTTATCTCGTTGAAACTCCGATTTGGGAGAAACCTTCATAACATCCCATCGTTTATAAGTTTTGTTTTGTTCAAATCAGAACCGCATCGTTACTTGTCAATCTTATTTCTTTAAAAATACTTGCATTCGATGTGATTTTAGGAATTGATTGGTTGACTACTCATCATGCTAAAATTGAATATTTTCGTAAGGTTGTTAGCTTTCATATTCCTAACCAACCTATTATGCGAATTCAAGCAACCAAACCATTAAAGTCAATCACTGTCATCTCAAGCCATAAAGCTATTCGTTTATTGAAAAATGGATGTCAAGCTTTCTTAGCTCATGTCACAGATTTAAACAAAAATACGTCAGTCTTGAATGATATTTCTATTGTTAATAAATTTCTTGACGTATTCCCTGAAGAACTTTCTGTCCTACCCCTAGAGCATGAAATTGAATTTTGTATCGACCTTGAATCCTGTACAAAACCTATTTCCAAAGCCCCATATCGAATGGCTCCTGTTGAACTTCAGAAGTTAAAGACTCAACTACAGGAATTGTTAGACATCGGTTTCATTCGTCCTAGTACATCTCCTTGGGGTGCTCCTGTTCTCTTCGTAAAGAAGAAAGATGAAAGTATGCGACTTTGTATTGATTATCGGGAGTTGAATCATGTCACCATCAAAAATAGGTACCCGTTGCCACACATTGATGTCCTATTTGACCAGTTGCAAGGCGTCAAATTCTTTTCAAAGATCGATCTTCGTTCCGGATATCATCAGTTAAAGATTAAAATTGATGACATCCCAAAGACTGCTTTCAGAACTCGGTACGGGCATTATGAATTCCTAGTCATATCTTTTGGATTGACTAATGCTCCTGATGCCTTCATGGATATGATGAACCGAATATTCAAGGAATATTTGGATCACTTTGTAGTCATCTTTATTGATGACATCCTCATATATTCCAAAAACCATGAAGATCATGAGCAACATTTGAGGCTGATACTCTAAAAGCTTTGTGAAAACAAGCTTTATGCCAAGTTGAAGAAGTGCGAGTTTTGGCTTCAGAAAGTACCGTTCCTTGGGCACGTGATATCAAATCATGGAATATCTGTTGACCCAGTAAAGATTGAAGCAATTCAAAGCTGGGAGCAACCCAAGTCAGTGACCAAAGTATGTAGCTTTCTGGGCTTAGCTGGTTATTATCGGAGATTTGTAGAAGGGTTTTCTCGAATCGTTACTCCATTAACTCAGCTGACTCGAAAAGATACAAAATTCGGTTGAAGCGAGATATGTGAGAAGAGTTTTCAAGAACTCAAGAGGAGACTCATTTCAACACCTGTTCTGACAATATCATCTTTTTCGGAGGGATTTGTCATCTACAGTGATGCTTCAGGCAAAGGTTTAGGTTGTGTTCTCATGTAACATGGGAAAGTCATAACCTATGCCTCAGGACAACTCAAAGAATATGAGAGAAATTATCCTACTCATGATCTAGAGTTGGCATCTGTCATTTTTGCGCTTAAGATTTGGAGGCATTACCTGTATGGAGAGAAGGTGGAGATTTATACGGATCATAAAAGCCTCAAATATTTCTTCACTCAAAAGGAACTCAACATGCGGCAAAGACGATGGCTTGAGCTGTTGAAAGATTATGATTATACCATTTAATACCATCCTGGAAAAGCAAACGTAGTAGCTAATGCATTGAGTAGAAGATCATATGCAGGTACGAGTGCGATATTGTCAACGCAAAGGCCCATTTTGCATGATTACAAAGGATGGAGATAGAGATAAAGACTCCAGGGACCCATGTGATGATAGCGAATATACAAGTAGAACTGACTTTAATCGATAAAGTTAAAGCTGCTCAAGCTACAGGCCTGGAGCTAATGCATATGAAGAAGAAAGTGCAAGAAGGTGCTATTCTGGAAGCAAGAATCGATGAAGAAGGAATACTTCGAGTCAACTCCAGACTTTGTGTTCCTAACGATTCTGACTTGAAGTATAAAATTATGATGGAGGCCACACACAGTTTGCAATCCATCCTGGGAGTACCAAAATGTATCGTGATCTTCGACATACATTTTGGTGGAGCAATATGAAGAGAGAGATAGCGAGTTTATCTTAAGGTGTCTAACTTGTCAACGAGTCGGGCAGAGCATCAAGTGCCAAAAGGTCCATTGCAACCACTTGAAATTTTCGAATGAAAGTGGGAGCACATTACCATGGATTTCGTTCTCGGTCTTCCTGTGGTTTCTCAAGGCATAGATGCGATTTGGGTCATTGTTGATAGATTGACCAAGTCTGCTCATTTCTTACTGATATGAGAAACTTATACACTTGAACGTCTTGCTAGTATGTACATAAACGAGATTGTAAGATTGCATGGTATACCAGTATCCATAGTTTCTGATCGAGACCCAAGATTGACTTCATGATTTTGTTCGGCGTATCATCCTCAAACGGACGGACAATTAGAGAGGACTATTCAAACTCTTAAGGATTTATTAAGACTCTGTGTCCTTGACTTCAAAGGAAGTTGGGACAAGTTCTTACCATTGGTGGAGTTTTCCTACAATAACATTTATCAAGCAAGTATTGGCATGGCTCCATTTGAGGCATTGTATGGAAGAAAGTGTCATTCTCCAGTATGCTGGGATGACGTAGGTGAAGCAACATTGTTGGGACCGGAGTTGGTACGTAAAACTATGAAAAAGATTCAAACGATCCGACAACGTATAAAAACCTCACAAGATTGACAAAAGAGTTATGCTGATCTTCATCGAAAGGACGTGTAATTCAATATTGGAGATCATGTGTTGTTACGTGTTGCTCCATGGAAAGAAGTTACGAGATTTGAAAAGAGAGGAAAGCTCAATCCTTGATTCATTGGCCCATTTGTAATCCTTAATCTTGTAGGAACTGTTGTGAGACCCCAAATTTAATGAATAAAGATTTAAATTTCTCAAAATATTTTTTTTTGAATATTATGGTGTGGATTTGATATAATGTTATAGTTGTGGGTAATATTTATAAATTTTGCAAAGTATGCAAGTTGTTAGAAAATATTTGTTTGGTCGAGGAATATTCTTTTTGTCGGGGAATATCCGTACGACGGCACAATCATTGGTGGACCCCACAATAGAAGTATTTTTGTAGTTAGAAAATGACAGAATTGTCTTTTTATAAAAATAACGACGAAAGTGTTACCGTTAAAACTGTTGAACTACCGGTAGTAAAGTAAAGTACGATGTCTGGCGTGGTTGCATAGTAGCATTACCAGATTGGTTATTGATGCTTACGTAAGAAGTCACTCGTTTATACTCAATTATTGTTACGATAATTGATGCATCATATCTCTCATATTATTGATTCAATTATTGTCACAAGATTATCATCTCGTATAATATGTTATATTATTAAATCAATAATTGAGACGACAAAGTTATTCATATTATTATTTTGCAATATTGACAATGTCTAGAAGTTCGTCAAGGAGAGGTTTGGTTACTAATTGCGTGCAATAAGGAGAAATCATATCTGAAAGCCCCTTCTTTCCCCAGGAACGACTCGGTTGTTAAATATTATGAGTTATAATATTAATGATGAATAAGTTTGTGTTGATTAAAAATGAAATTGATAGTTCCATTGTCTTGGAATTATTAGTGTTAGTGGAAATCGACATTTATTTCGATAATAATTGATGTCTGGAAGTTATATTGACCAATCGGGTAATTAATCGGATAAATGAGCAATTAATTGCTATTAATTCACATGATTATAACTATTTGTTCACATGTGTGTACTATTGATTCACATTCATGTACTATTAGGGAAGGTGGTGCAAGATTGATAATACTTACATGACTAAGTTAAAAATGGAGGTATAGATGGAGGTACTATACTGTAATTTGTATTTTCACATGTCTAGAACTATTGATTCACATGATTTACTATTAGGGGAGGTGGTGCAAGTTTGATAATAATACTTGCAGGATTAAATTAAAAATGAAGAAAAAGAGGAAGGTATTATACTGTAATATTTTGAGCCCCAAAACATGCAATTATCGAAACTATATTTTCCTATAAATAGAAGCTCATTCTTCCTTCATTTCTCACCAATTCACTAAAGCTATAAAGTAATTATTATAGAGAGAAATTATAGAGAGAAAGAAGAAGAGAAGTCTGCTACCTCACTATTCCAGTATCCAATTTTCTTCTGAGGTAAGGGGTATTATTCTTTTGTATTCATGAAGAGAGTTATTTTCTTTCAATACTCGTAAGGGTTGTTATTCCATTCGTTATTCCATTCGTTATTATTATGATGGAATAACCTGTCTATGCGAAGTTCCGCATACATGGTGAAATTCTTCTGTTATTCCATTCTTTATTATTCTATTGGAATAACCTGTCTGTGCAGTCTATCACATGCCTGGTGAATTCTGTTGTTATTCCATTCTTTATTATTTTGTTGAAATAACCTGTCTGTGTGGTCTATCGCATACCTGGTCAATTCTGTTGTTATTTTACGCATGACCTGGTTCCATTCTTTATTATTCTGTTAGAATATCCTGTCTGTGCGGATTACGCATGGCCTGATTCCATTCTTTATTATTATGTTGGAATATCCTATCTGTGCGGTTTACGCATGACCTGGTTCCATTCTTTATTATTTAGTTGGAATAACCTGTCTGTGCGGATTACGCATGCCTGGTGAATTCTTCTGTTATTCCATTCTTTATTATTCTGTTGGAATAATTTGTCTATGTGGATTACCGCATGCATGGTGAATGATCCTTCATATTAATTCCTTATTAAATTATGGAAATGATCTATCTACGTGGATTACCGCTTGGCGGGCAAAAATCCATTTGCAGTTTCATATATTCTATTATACTCAGTTGGTTAAAGTTTTGGCTTCTATACTCCATGAAATTAGTAGAAAATCCTGGATATTTACGCTTCATCCAGTATCTTTTCATGGAAATATTCTTCTGAGCTTTAATTCTTGAATTTTACTCCACAAAGAAGTATCATGTTGACAATTTGGACGTTATTGATTTCTGGATAAACTTAAATTTTAAATCTTTAAAATTTATCCTTGAACTTGTTTTATTGAATTATTATGTCATTGTCATCATCCTCATGCTTATATTGTGATGAAAGTCATCTTTGGCTTACGTGCATAAATGGACTTGATATGATTATGACCCGGGATTATTCGGTATAATCATGACCTGTAATGTTATAAATGATGTGGTAAAAGTCCTCAGTGGCCTGTAGTGCATTGATGGACAGTTTTTGGTATGATTATGACCAGGGATTATTCGGTATAGTCATGACCATTGATGATTTAATGAATATCCTTGGCCCGTAGTGCAAGGATGACTCGATGATGTGGTTTATTTATTAAGCTGAGTCTCAACGATAAAAATTGGTGAAAACATTTTAAATCATAGAAGATAGTAGATATCATGCTCTACTTGACTCTTCTAATGGATTGCTTATTCCGCTGTAGTTAAACTTGATGTCTATTGTATTTTATCAGTTTAACATTGTTGAAGACTAATGATAATTTATTTTGCATTATCTTAGTCATAATATTTCTTTCATTGTTCTCTTCAGGAAATGAGAACGTAGCCGGGACAAGTCGGGGAATGGAGTGATGGTCTAGGATAAATGGCTTTAGTAGTCCTCACTATTCTATGGAATAATATGACAATAATTGTAATGAGGACTCCATTGAGTGTGGATATTGTCTAGAAGGCAACATTCCTGTTTAAACTCTCTGCTATGTTTTGACGTATTTTACACGACGGTTGTATAATTAAGTTATATTTGAATTTATGTACCATGTATCTGGCGACTCAAGATGGGTGATGTATACCTGTTTTGGGGGCGTCACAGTTGGTATCAAAGCTTAGGGATATGATCCCTGGCTGAGATGTGAGACAAGAACTAGGAGGGGAGAGACGGGGAATTCCTTCGCTAGTATGACCTAGCTAAGTTTATTTGGTATTTGATATGTAAATTAACCCTTGTTTTGTGACAGTGTTTGAAAATGGCATCTGAAAATGTTGAGATCAGCAATGAAGCACATGGGACCGTTGAGTCACCAACGATTAATACCCAGGATAATGTGCAACAGGAAGACAATAATCCTCAGGTAAACAACAACACAGATTAAATGATGAACGATGAGATGTTTAGAAACTTCATGCAATTCATGCAACATCAGGTGAGAGCGGCTCCTATTCAAAATGCAGGTGTACACACTCGTAACTCAAAGATGGTCACCGCTAAACAATTCAAGGAGTTGGGACCATCGAAGTTTTGGTGAGAGCCAAAACCACTTAAGGCGGAGACGTGGATAAAGCAGATCACCAAGATATTTGATGTCTTGGGATGCTCTGAGGAGCAAAAGGTTCCCTTTTCCACCTTCATGTTGGGAGAAGAAGCAGATTACTGGTGGGAATCAGTAAAGCGTACCTAGCCTGCCGCACTCAAAATTTCTTGGGAGAAGTTCCAAGAGCTGTTCAATGACAAGTACTTTCCCGAAAGTATTTGTCACGTGAAGGAGGTGTAGTTTATCAAGTTGGAGCAAAATAATATGACCGTGTCGCAATACGAGGCTAAGTTTGCCGAGTTGTCCCGGTTCGCATCCCATTTGGTTGATAATGAGGAGAGAATGACGCGAATATTTCTACGAGGTTTGAGACCCGAAATACGTTAATATCTCATTTCTCATAAACTGTGTTTGTATTCAGATGTTGTAAATAGGGCTCAGTTATTGGAGCACGATAATGAGTCAACCCAACCAAGAGAGAGCAGCCAGCAAGTCGATAATACCAGTGGTAGCAGTCATCGAAGCGGTGACAACAAACATAGAGGGAATCAACATGCAAGAAATGGTAACCACTTCGGTGGTAATCATGGCCAAGATAATAGAAGTAGAAATTTCAAGAAGAGGAGATTTAATAATGATGGAAAGACGTCAACACCAGCACCTGTTGTTAAGGAAGGAGAACGACCACCAGTCGTATGTTACAAATGTGGAGGAGAGGGACATATCAGTCCAAACTGTACGCACTAGTCCAAAGAATGTTAAAATTGTTGAAGAGAAGGTCACCTAGCTCGATTTTGTCGTGCACCAAAGTAAAGTCCAGCTGGGATGGAGGCATCAAAGGCCATCCCAAACAAGACGAAATCGGTAGTTCAAGGGAGAGCGTTTGTCGTAACCTCCCAAAAAGCAAGGAATCCGAATGAGGTGATCACAGGTAAGCTAATCATAAACTCTTGCGAAGCTTATACCTTATTTGATACCGGTTCTACCCATTCTTTTATTTCTCCTACTTGCGCTCAATGTTTAAATTTGACTCCGGAGAAATTAGACTTTGATTTATCTGTTGAAACTCCGTTGGGAGAAACCTTCATGACATCCACTGTTTATAAGTCTTGTTTGGTTCAAATCGGTAACCGCATGTTACTTGTCGATCTTATTTCTTTAAAAATACTTGCATTCGATGTGATTTTAGGAATTGATTGGTTGACTACTCATCATGCTAAAATTGATTATTTCTTAAGATTGTTAGCTTTCATATTCCTAACCAACCTATTATGCGAATTCAAGCAACCAAACCATTAAAATCAATCACTGTCATCTCAAGCCATAAAGCTATTCGTTTATTAAAAAATGGATGTCAAGATTTCTTACCTCATGTCACAGATTTAAACAAAAATACGTCAGTCTTGAATGATATTTCTATTGTTAATAAATTTCTTGACGTATTCCCTGAAGAACTTCCTGGCCTACCCCTAGAGCGTGAAATTGGATTTTGTATTGACCTTGAATCCGGTATAAAACCCATTTCCAAAGCCCCATATTGAATGGCTCCTGTTGAACTTCAGGAGTTAAAGACTCAACTGTAGGAATTGTTAGACATCGGTTTCATTCGTCCTAGTACATGTCCTTGGGGTGCTCCTGTTCTCTTCGTAAAGAAGAAAGATGGAAGTATGCGACTTTGTATTGATTATCGGGAGTTGAATCATGTCACCATCCAAAATAGGTACCCGTTGCCACGCATTGATGACCTGTTTGACAAGTTGCAAGGCGCAAAATTCTTTTCAAAGATCGACCTTCATTTCAGATATCATCAGTTAAAGATTAAAACCAATGACATCCCAAAAACTGCTTTCAGAACTTGGTACGGGCATTATGAATTCCTAGTCATGTCTTTTGGATTGACTAATGCTCCTGCTGCCTTTATGGATATGATGAACCGAGTATTCAAGGAATATTTGGATCATTTTGTATTCATCTTTATTGATGACATCCTCATATATTCCAAAAGCCGTGAAGATCATGAGCAACATTTGAGACTGATACTCCAAAAGCTTCGTGAAAACAAGCTTTATGCCAAGTTGAAGAAGTGCGAGTTTTGGCTTGAGGAAGTAGCATTCCTTGGGCACGTGATATCAAATCATGGAATATTTGTTGAACCAGCAAAGATTGAAGTAATTCAAAGCTGGGAGCAACCCAAGTCAGTGACCGAAGTACGTAGCTTTTTTAGGGATTTCGGCACAAAACACAGCGAAAATAGAAAATAAATCAAAGCAATTCCGAAACCCAAAACAGGATCCAAGCGAAACTGAAATTAATTCAGTGGTTTAGATATTATACCGATTATGAAAAAGTTCTGAAATAGCTTCGAATCCTTTACGTATTCCAATTAGAACCGCGCCTCTACGATATCCACACGAACGCCGCACGAACCGTTGAACAATTCTTCAATAAGAGGGACTTGCGGTACTAGCCACCAAAGGAACGATTATGAAACTGTTTTCTCTCTAGTCTCTCTCTAAGAGCGGCTAGGGTTTTTCAATTATGAGATATCCCTAAGTAGCTGCTATATATCATATATATAGTAGTTAAAAGGAATTAATCAAATCAAAACCTAATTTCATAAAATTTGATATATATATATATATATATATATATATATATATATCTTAATTAAGTCTTACTTAATTAATATACATATATACAAATTATCCTTTTAATTTAAATTCGTGATTTAAATACTATTAATCATATTAATATATTTAAATCCATAAAATTTAAATTTATTCCCTTTTAAATTACGTTCTATGTGTGTGACCCTATAGGTTATTATTATGTTGGCAATAATTTTATAATCATATTATAAAATTTTAAATAGTGAGCGGCATCTAGTAATGCATCTCTGCTACCCAAGTAATAATAAGATCGATGATTCGATGCAACCTTTTCGTGACCAATGTTTCAATGTAATTTAATCCTTTTAACCTTAATATCCTAGATTAAACTCGAGTCATGGAATGTGTCATATTATTCATAATTTAATCTGAGTTTTCTTGATCAATGAGTAGACTATATGAAACAAATCACTATTTGAGCATGGCCATGCATTTCATAGTCCTACTCAATCAAGAGGCCTATGGGTATCACCCCTAATATATAGGAGGGTTAAATTTCATCTAGATCACTCATATTCCTCACACGATTCATGATGTACCCAATAATCATCTTTATAGTCCACCCTATTAAAGGCGACATTTGATGATATCAAAGTACATAAATTCTCGTGTAGTAATATAATGATTTCAAGTCGGAGGACCATTACATCATTGTCACTATGAGAATTGCTAATGACACTTTGCATAATGTTCCATGTAGAATTCTCATGGTGGGTCTGTCCAGTACATCGTTCTCTAACTTGTACCTATGCATTGACTTAATATCTCATATATTTATGACCAATGAGATTTGGTCATCAGTCAATCCACATACTAGTCTCAATGCATCATTGTTGTCCCATCAACAATGATACTCGACTAGGGACTTTTAAGAATAATGATACTAATTATAATTATATAATCTCATGTTCAAGTCACATACTTGAAACTATATAATTTGTATCACTATTCTAAGGAATTTTATTATGTTAACATTTATATAATGCAGTAAATAAATCCATAATAAAATCATTCATTTATTCAATCAAATATAATATCAAAATGTTAAGCAATTATATCAAATAATTAGCCTCTAGGGCATAAACTCTAACAGCTTTCTGGGCTTAGCTGGTTATTATCGGAGATTCGTAAAAGGGTTTTCTCGAATCGCTACTCCATTAACTCAGCTGACTCGAAAAGATACAAAATTCGGTTGGAGCGAGGAATGTGAGAAGAGTTTTTAAGAACTCAAGAGGAGACTCATTTCAGCACCTGTTCTGACAATACCATCTGGTTCAGAGGGATTTGTCATCTACAGTGATGCTTCAGGAAAATGTTTAGGATGTGTTCTCATGTAATATGGGAAAGTCATAGCCTATGCCTCACTACAACTCAAAGAATATGAGAGAAATTATCCTACTCATGATCTAGAGTTGGCAGCTGTCGTTTTTGCACTTAAGATTTGGAGGCATTACCTGTATGGAGAGAAGGTGGAGATTTATACGGATCATAAAAGCCTCAAATATTTCTTCACTCAAAAGGAACTCAACATGCGGTAAAGACGATGGCTTGAGCTATTGAAAGATTATGATCATACCATTCAATACCATCTTGGAAAAGCGAACGTAGTAGCTAATGCATTGGGTAGAAGATCATATGCGGGTACGAGTGCGATATTGTCAACGCAAAGGCCCATTTTGCATGACTTACAAAGGATGGAGATAGAGTTAAAGACTCTAGGGACCCATGTGATGATAGCGAATATACGAGTAGAACCGACTATAATCGATAAAGTTAAAGCTGCTCAAGCTACAGACCTGGCGCTAATGCGTATGAAGAAGAAAGTGCAAGAAGATGCTATTCCGGAAGCAAGAATCGATGAAGAAGGAATACTTCGAGTCAACTCCAGACTTTGTGTTCCTAACGATTCTGACTTGAAGTATAAAATTATGATGGAGGCCACACACCGTTTGCAATCCATCCTGGGAGTACCAAAATGTATCGTGATCTTCGACATACATTTTGGTGGAGCAATATGAAGAGAGAGATAGCAGAGTTTATCTTAAGGTGTCTAACTTGTCAACGAGTCAAGGCGGAGCATCAAGTGCCAAAAGGTCCATTGCAACCACTTGAAATTTCAGAATGAAAGTGGGAGCACATTACCATGGATTTCGTTACTGGTCTTCCCAGGGTTTCTCAAGGCATAGATGCGATTTGGGTCATTGTTGATAGATTGACCAAGTCTGCTTATTTCTTACCGATACGAGAAACTTATACACTTGAACGTCTTGCTCGTATGTACATAAACGAGATTGTAAGATTGCATGGTTGCCAGTATCTATAGTTTCTGATCGAGACCAAAGATTCACTTCAAGATTTTGGGTTAGTTTGCAAAAAGCCATGGGCACAGATTTACGATTTAGTTTGGCGTATCACCCTTAATCGGACGGACAATCATAGAGGACTATTCAAACTCTTAAGGATTTATTAAGACTCGGTGTCCTTGACTTCAAAGGAAGTTGGGACAAGTTCTTACTGTGATGCCCCCAAATCCAGGTTCTCTAACCTCAGATTCGGTTCTCACGATCTATCATCAACATAAACATTCTATAACTATTACAGAATAATAAACATACATTGTTCATTATAATAAATTTTCATAACATGGTCCCAAGGTCTTCTTAACCTTAACTTAAATACACCATTCATATTACAAAAGGTTTACATAAGAAATCCCATCAGATAATAATAACTAACATTCATTCTAAATTATTCTTGGATCTTGCCCTTGCCTTTGTCTTTCGTATTGGATCCTTCGAGCTTAACTGAAATAAATGCCATAATATAGTAAGGGTAAGCAACTAATTTTCTTAGCAAGTTTATATACAAGGGAGATATATCATGACTGGAAAGAAGTTTTGCTTTCAATGTTTAACAATAATATAAGATTATGAAGGAACATGAATTAATAATCAACAATTGAATATTCGAATAATTGAATAACACGAACTGAGTGGTTTTGAAATAACCATGAACATTTGCCAAGGTTCTCAGTCATTTAAACTGGACCTCTTAATAAGTTTTGGTATTCAAGGGGATCAGCCTTTCATACCCCATGATTTATGCATAAACACTTAATAATCCGGCATCGATATCATGCCTTAATCAAATTCTTCCTTTTTTCAGTCAAGAGTTCTTATCATATCAATTTAATAAGAACAACTTTTTAAAACACATTTGATTTAACAAATTTAAACATGCTTGATCTAGCTAATACAATTAGCATAGATCTATCTCATAAACAGTTCATGAATGAAAGAACTTTAATTTAATTCACAGTTCAATAATAATAGAACATGAATTCAATTGCACAAAGTGCGAATTTCAATAATCATTATAGATGTGAATAATCATCAATAATTATTCACTAACATGCTTTGAAAATAATAACTCGAGTTTGAGTTAGGAAACTTGTCTCGTTTGTAGATTACGGCTACGCAATTAAATTCTATCCGCTAGGCAGTTTAATTATCTTCCTTTGAGAGACCTATAGTTAATCTTTCAATTAGCCATAACATAACATTAGATTATGTAATCACATAGTTATTATATGTTACATTTAGTTCTTAGAAATATTATCCCGCCTCAATAATGTTACTATTAAATAACAACTACCTTTAATTCACTTAATATTATTAATCTTGATAATATTTAATTCACCTCTTAGTATTATTAGTTCACTAATAATACTTTTATTCGCTTACTAATATTATTAACATCTTAATAATATTTTAATACTTTACTAATATTATTAATCCTCTTAATAATATTTTAATCATACATTAATATTATTACTTTAATAATATCTTACTTATGCTTTAGTATCATTAATCAATTAATAATACTTTTAATTATTTACCAATAATATTAATATTTTAATCATTTACTAATATTATTAATTATTTAATAATATTTTATTCATTTACTAATATTATTAATTATTTAATAATATTTTATTCCTTTACTAATGTTATTACATTAATAACATTTTATTTAATCTCAAATATTATTATTTACTTAATAATATTTTAATCATCCAATAATACTTTAATTTAATATTATTAATCTTTTAATAATATTTTAATATAAGATTAATATTTTAATCTAATATTATTAATCATTTAATAATACTTTAATTGTTTATTAATGCTTAAATCAAATATTAGTAACCATTTAATAATATTTTAATGAAGTTTTAATCTTAATATTTTATTTACTTAACAATATCATATTCTAATATTATTAATATCATAATAACATTTTAATAATTTATTAGCTCAATAAACAATTTATTCTAATTGTTCACCCTTTATAAAACCTCTTATTTAATATCCATAAAAGGTCATAAATAATATTTCTTATTTTAAATTACTAAAATGCCCTAAAATAGTCATAATATTATATATTAGGAGTATTCAAGCATTAAAATCACAATTTTCTTATTTAAAACATCATTTAACTATTTATTTCCTTTATTCATAACTTCATCATTTTTAGGAAAAATACCAAACTGATTTCAAAAATTCTTCTTTTCTCGATTTGGACAGTATATGACCCAACAATGATCCCCAAATGTTTCTGGAATTTTAGAAAATGATTTACTAATTTTAAAGTGCCCAAAACACTCGGATCTTGCTTCATTTTTCATAAATCGAGTTTTGCTCAGAAAAATCTGAACTTTTCAGAGTATACTCTCATAACATATATGAACATACTATAAAATTTTTGGAATTTTTCCATGCATACACTGTGAGAAATTCGGGTGTTAATATTTAGGAGTCCTTTACGGAAATAGCCATTACGCACAACCTATAAATCGAAACGTATCCGTTCTTTTTCCTACACATAGATATCTTCTTAAGGTACCTCTGTGATTTTTCCCAGATTTTTAAAAGATATGAAACTGTCCGAAACAACCCTAAGAAAAACGGGGACAGTAGCTTTTTAGGGTTTTAAAACTTTAATACACTATGTGGACTATTTTGGGAAAAATAGCCCCCATGGCTTCAATAATTGCTATATTTGTGTTCTACCACTTGGGTTTACTAGATAACTCATGTATCTTGCACCCCCCTTTGACAGATCACAAATCCAAGTTGTAAAACTTGAGTTACACAAGATTTAGTGGAAGAAAATCAAAAAAAAAATAAGGGTTTAACCCCTAGGAGAACATATGCTTATTTTCTTCCTCTAAAACTTTGATCTAACACTCAAGATACTTAGTTCCATACATGATGATATGTAGAACTAGGGTGTCTTGTGTATTAGCTCATAACCCCAACAAAAGATGCTATAACACAAAATAGAAAAAGAAGATGAAGATTAGGTTATACCTTGATCTAGTAGCAACCTTCCTTGATTTACCAAAGTAGTATATAATCTTAGGGTGCATTAAACAACTAGCACACCTCTCTCTCTCTCTCTCTCAAAACCGAACCCCTCTCTCTCTTTTCTCTCTTAGTATTTTGGTAGCTTGGGAGAAAAATAGAAGAAGGAGAATAAGAGAAATGAAAAAATCTAGTAATTGAAATGAGTGATTTAACTAATATCCCCCATACTTTTGTTGTCCCTTGGAGAAAAGGCTTTGCCTTATCTCTTTCAATTAAGCCTAATCATGTGATTAAGGGCGCTAAGTAGATTTTCAACCAATGGGAGATGGACACACTTGTACTTGATGTAAGAGTTACTAATTAAGGAACTTGATAAACATAATTTTGTTGCCTTAAATGGCCTAATATGGCCGGTCTCCCTTGCCCCAATATCTCCTCCATTTTGCATTTATTTTAATGCATAAATTTGATTAATCAAAAGTCTAAAATACCCTTAATCAAGTGGGCTAAGCATTGGTTTGTATTTTATTTCTTTTGGGCTTCTCCTTTAATTGTTTTGGGCCATGTAATAAACATAGTCTAACAATTTTAATATATGTTATCCAAATTGTTTATTTAGGATTTCCATTCCCAATCTTATGAAATTTAATTACTTATACATGTGACTTTTGCTCATAACCTAATTAGGTTTACTAGAAATAAGTTTAAAATTATTAGTCACTTGAAATAACAAGATTATCCACTTAAGTTAGTATACATATTAAATACTAACATTTCCTTAATACCATAACCCTTAGGTTATTTAATTGTCTCACCTAATGTATAATTAGGTTATGAAGCTTTCATTTTTAATGAAATCTATAAATTTATATATCCATAACTATAGTATATATGTTTATTGAATCATACACCACTTCACATATGTTGTCACATATTAAATCACTATATAACACAAAGTTTTAAATATCAATAATGTACATACATATATAGTGACTTAAAATTCACGGTTATTACACTTACCATTGGTGTAGTTTTCCTACAACAACAGTTATCAAACGAGTATTGACATGGCTCCATTTGAGGTGTTGTATGAAAGAAAGTGTCGTTCTCCAGTATGCTGGGATGAGGTAGGTGAAGTAACATTGTTGGGACCGGAGTTGGTACGTATGACTACGAAAAATATTCAAACGATCCGACAACGTATAAAAACCTCACAAGATCGATAAAAGAGTTATGCTGATCTTCATCGAAAGGACGTGGAATTCAATATTGGAGATCATGTGTTGTTACGTGTTGCTCCATGGAAAGGAGTTACGAGATTTGGAAAGAGAGGAAAGCTCAATCCTCGATTCATTGGCCCATTTGTAATCCTTGATCGAGTAAGAACTGTGGCCTATAGACTCGCCTTACCGCCAAGTATGTGTTGTGTTCATAACGTTTTTCATATATCTATGTTACTTAAATATGTGAAAGACCCGAACCACATTATTGAATTAGAACCGGACGAGATAGCGGAAGATTTAACATATGAAGAGGTAGCTGTTAAAATCTTGGATAAGAAGGATCATATTCTACGCTCCAAGGTTATACCTCAAGTCAAATTTTTATGGAGAAACCACGATGTGGAGGAAATGACCTGGGAGTTAGAATCTAAAATAAAATCAAGGTATCCTCACCTCTTCGACATATTAGGTACGTACCTTAATTTCGAGGATGAAATTTTATATGAAGGGGAGGTTGTAAGACCCCAACTTTTTTTTTTGAATAAAGAATAATTTTTTTTGAAATATATTTTTGAATATTATGGTGTTGATATGATATAATGTTATAGTTGTGGGTAATATTTGAAAATTTTTGCAAAATAAGCAAGTTGATATAAAATATTCGTTGTGTCAGTTAATATTCGATTGGTCGGGGAATATTCATTTTAACAGGGAATATTCGTACGACGGTACAATCATTAGTGGACCCTACAACGGAAGTATTATCGTAGTTAAAAAACGATAGAAATATCTTTTTATAAAAATAACAACAGAAGTTTTACCGTTAAACTGTTGAACTACCCGGTGGTAAATGTATAGTAATATGCGTTGTTGCATAGTAGCACACGGTATTGATTATTGATGCTTACGTGAGAAGTCACTCATTTATACTCAATTATTACTACTGTAATTGTTGCATAGTATCTCACGTTATTTGATTCAATTATTGTCACATTATCATCTGCATAATATTTTATATTAATAAATCAATAATTGATACAACAAAGTTATTCATATTATTATTTTGACAATGCCTAGAAAGTTCTGTCGAGGAGAGGTTTGGTCACCTAATTGTGTGCCAATAGGGAGAAATCCTTATTGGAAAGCCCCCTCTTTCCTGGGAACGATCTGGTTGTTAAATATTATGAGTTATAATATTAATGATGAATAATTGTTGAAGTATTAAGAATGTGTTTATTGAAGATAAGTGAATTACAAAAGTTAAAGAGGAATAATGCAAACTTGGAAAACTTTAGGGGTACTAAAGTGTAATAATAAGTTGAATCAATCTAGACCATTGATGGTGGTCTTAATAGTAAATCAATCTGGACCATTGATGGTGGTTTTAAAAGTAAATCAATCTAAACCGTCGATGGTGGTTTTAAAAGTAAATCAATCTGGACCGTCGATGGTGGTTTTAAAAGTACATCAATTTGGACCGTCGGTGGTGGTTTTAAAAGTAAATCAATCTGGACCGTCGGTGGTGGTTTTAATAGTAATCAATATGGACTGTCCGTTCAAATAGTGAATTAATCTGGACCGTTTATGAATTAGTTACTATTTAGTCCATTCTCCTATAAATAGAAGCTTAATTCTTCTTTCATTCTCACCAATTCACTAAGATTCACAAGAGACACTATAGAGAGAAAAACTATAGAAAGCAAGAAGAAGAGTATTCTGCTACTTCACTTTTGCAGTATTCAGCTTTCTACTAAGGTAAGGTGTATTATTTCTTTTGTATTCATAAGGAATACTATTTTTTGTATTCATCCTTTAATATGTCGGAATAATCTGTCTACGCGGATTACGTACCATATGACAGGTGAAAATCCATTTACAGTTTCGTATGTTATTTCTTTTCATATTCTTAAATCTAAACTTATTATGGTAAGTATTGCTTCTATAATCTTTGAAATTAGTGGAATATCCGTGAGTTTTGCGCTTCATCCAGTATCATTTTATTGGAATATTGATACGAACTTTCTTATTAAATATCAATATTTTCACCCAAGTCTATTTATTCATGAGTTACGATTCACTAAGTTACTATTCAACCCGATTCATTATTCACTATAATATTATTCACTCGGGTATTGAGGCACTTTTTCATACCGGGGTACTATTCACGAGTTACTATTCATGGGGTACTATTCTCGAAGTACTATTCACAGGATACTATTCACGGGGTATTATTCACCGAAAAATTTATTTCTTTTCTGTCCAAATTATTTTTGATACATGGATATTATTCTTGAATTTTACTCTACAAAGCAATATCATGTTGAAAATTTGGACATTATTGAATTTTGGATAAATTAAATTATAAATCTTTAAAAATTTATCCTTTACTTTCTTTTAATTGAATTCTTATATCATTGTCATCATCCTCATTCTTATATTGTGATGAAAGTCATCTTTGGCTTACGTGCATAGATGGACTATTGATTGGTATGGTTATAAATAGGGATAATTCGGTATAGTCATGACCATTGATGATTACATGAATAATTCTTGGCCCGTAGTGCAAGAATAATTTGTGGACGTGATACTAATGAATATCCTTGGCCCGTAGTGCAGGGATGATTCAATGATGTGATCTATTTACAAAGATGAGTCCCAGCAATAAAGTTAATGATAAACTTTTTAAATCATAGAAGATAGTAGATATCATGTTCTACTTGACTCTTTTAATGGATTGTTTGTTCCGCTGCAGGTAAACTTGTTGTCTATTATATTCTATTAGTTTAACATTGTTGAAGGCTAATGATAATTTATTCTGCATTATCTTAGTCATAATATTTATTACTGGGCTAGTTGAGCTCACCCTTTTACTTCCATTGTTCTCTTCAGGAAATGAGAACGTAGCCGGAACTAGTCGGGGAACGGAGTGATGGCCCGAGATGGTGTTATAATAGTCCTCAATATTCTATTAAATAGTGTGCCAATAAATGTAATGAGGACACTATTTAAGTTTTGATATTGTCTAGAAGACAATATTCGTGTAAAAACTCTCAGCTCATGTTGTATAATTAAGTTTGTATTTGTATTCTGTACCATGTATTTGGCGACCCAAGATGGGTGATGTATACCTATTTTGGGGGCATCACAGTTAAACCCTAAGGGTTAGAATGAATTGACAACTTTGCCACTAAAAGTAAAAACCAAATGACCAAATTGCCCTTCTTATATTATTTAATAGATAACTTGTATAGGTTGCCATAACTTTAGTTGGTAAACCAACTCAACCTAGCCATGTGCCTATAAACCAAAAATCTCAGCCATCTTGCATCACAAGTACATTAGATTCAAGTATTATATAAGATTAAGGAGATAGAAGTTGCATAAATTAGCTCATTTTACTTACAACAGTTAACCAAAACCCTCTCAACTTCAAACATCCGAAATTCTCTTGCTAGACCAGTCCCTAATCAAGTCCCAAGTCCACCCATAACAGATCAAGAAGACAGATTCAAGATTTTGTTCATAAGAGGTATAAACCTAACCCTAGAAATTTGATCTTTAAAGTTGTGTTAGATGAGCAATGGGTGTTTTCTGTGTGGATCCACGGAGCATAAGGTGAAGGACTGTCCAAAAAGGAGAATGGATATAGGGAGTGTGAATGCGGGAAAAGGCAGTGGAACAATGGCGATAACGGGACCAACTTCGATGAAATCAATTGCAAGAGTCTTCAACATGATGGTTCAGGATACCGTAGCAGCCGAGGATGGAACTTCAGGTATTATTCGTATGAATTGTATTTTCATATATATGATTTTTCTTAAATATAAGTAAATTATGTTATAAAGAAATTTTGAAGGAGAAATTTGGGTTCTGTTAGAAATCAAATTTCCGTAGAATTAGATAGACAAGCTTTATGTTGAGTAGTTAAAGATCAGTTCGATCAAATCTGATCGAGATCTACTTAAAATGACTGCGTATGCTATTTTCCGTAGTGTCTATAGGTTTTAAAGCGGTGATTCCGGGGACGGAATCCTTATAAGGGAGGGTGGATGTAATAACCCAATATTTTCAATAAGAAATTTTGCGAATAATTTTTTTATATAGATAAGGGTGGGAATATGTGCAAAGTAAAGTATATGTATATATCTGATAAATAAAATTATTTATTAGATGTAACTAATTTCTTTTTAGAACTATTGATCATTATAGATTATATTCTTATAATAAAATTATGTTGTAATAAAAATATTTATTATTTATTTTCCATGAAAATATGATTATTGTATATATGATATAGATATTATGATATGTAATTATTATATTAATTAAGTTAATTATTTTAACATAATTAATAATGGTATCTATGAAGGTTATGTCAGATATGAATTCAAAACCCTAAGTCTGGATTTTGAATAAGGAATGAGAATAATAATATAATATTATTTATATTTTAGTAATACAAACATGCCTGATATGTGTGTAATGTTAATGTGTGGAACAGTTATAGTAAAATAGTACAAAATTCTAGCATTACTGATAAACTATAGTACAAAGTCAACTATGACTGTAAGGTTTGTTAAGTTATGTGTTATGTAATTAATGACCATTATTATGTTTAATGTTAATTACTTAAACCCTAATTAATATTTAGAAACCCTAATTACTAAATCAAACCCTAATTGCTAAGTTATAAACCCTAATTATTAATTTAGCAAGCTTATGGTGTGATTAGTACATTATAAAGCCTAATTTATAAGTCCTAAGTGATTAGGAAACTTAATTTAATTAAGGAACCCTAATTCACCTTTTTTTAGAAGCTAGGATTTCCATTTTTGCCCTTAATACACAATCCTAGATTTTGAGCTTAGGAAACCTTAGGTTAAACCCTAAGGGTTAGAATGAATTGACAACTTTGCCACTAAAAGTAAAAACTAAATGACCAAATTGCCATCCTTGTATTATTTAATAGATAACTTGTATAGTTGCCATAACTTTAGTTGGTAAACCAACTCAACCTAGCCATGTGTGCTATAAACCAAAAATCTCACCATCTCTTGCATCACAAATACATTAGATTCAAGTATTATATAAGATTAAGGAGAGAGAAGTTGCATAAATTAGCTCATTTTACTTACAACATTTAACCAAATCCCTCTCAACTTCAAACATCCGAAATTCTCTTGCTAGACATCAAATTCCCTAATCAAGTCCCAAGTCCACCCATAACAAATCAAGAAGATGATTCAAGATTTTGTTCATAAGAGGTATAAACCTAACCCTAGAAATTTGATCTTTAAAGTTATGTTAGATGGTATGTTTAAATGTTTAAATATGTTAAATGTTTAAACATTATTTAATGTGAACCGGAATAGCTAAAAATCGGGACAATTTCTATATTATCTTATTCTTTTTTATTTAATGTTCGGAATAATTTTTTTTTTCTTTTCTTCCATTCATTCATTCCCCGAATCGCAACCTTTATAATTCTTCTTTATACTAGAAACATATTTATTATATGATTTGTATAATCTGTAAATGTATTAAAAGCTTAAGTCTCAATACTTCATATCTTTTCTATCGATGATTCATTTATTTTAGAATCATATCTATTCTCATTTCGTAATAAACATTCTTTATTCATTCAACATTTCAAACCGTATATAGTCGCCAATTATATTTGACAAAACTATCAATCATAGATTTATACCATTTCTAATTCAAGAAAATGTATTCACTTTTGCACATCGCTCAATCTTCATCATCCGATAGCAAGTAATATTGCTTAACATCATTAACTCCGTAAAAAGTTTGTGTTTGCAAGATCGAGCTCGATGTACTTCAAAGAATTTAAATACTATCATGTTTCACATAGCACACAATTCCATATGCACTATATTTCCTTTATTATGCATATCTCGTCCTTAAATATGTATTCTTTACTATGATATCCTACATGCAACAATAATTCCTTACAAAGCATACATTCATGCATTATACATTTCTAATTTATCGAAGTTACATTATACAACACGCATATCACATATCACATATAAATTGAGTTCCATAACCCAATTAACTTAGTCATATTTTGACTTTAATAATTCATAAAGTATGGTATGTAACTCACCACATAATCACATTTAATCCACAAACATCATAGAACCGAAAAAAACTTGCCTTGATTGGAGATTACCACAAAATTTAACTTAGAGTTTCTCCACAATTCCTACAGAATTATATTTACATGCACACACATATTAGATAATCGAATATGTTACAAAACATGCATGATATTCATCAATAACAATTATTAGTTTTATACAAACTAATATTACTTATTCTTACTCAAAATGAATATTAGTTTATTAGAAACTTAATTCATTTTAACCTTTCTAAACCAAATAAAGGTCCCTCACATTTGAGTATATAAATATTTTACACTTTGAAGATTCAATCACTTATATTCCGCTTTTAGGAATATCTTATGTCTTTACTCATTAATTCAGACTTAAACAAATTAATAAATAGCTTTTATAGTAAAATTCAATTTACTATATTATTCCTTTAATATAAATAATTTTTATATAATTATTTTACCTGCTCATGAGTCAACTCAATTATTGTATTTTATCCCGCTAACACTTTCGCTTTTACTTTTCTTTTTGCAAATAGTTGTATTTTCACTATATATAACGTATTAACTATTAATAAACATGCCATATAACTTGTACAGCTTATATTTTAAATATTCCCATTGACCACACAATCAATTTTATTATTATTATTATTATTTTTTAACCCATCATGTTTCCAAGCAATACTAAATAAATTTTATAAAATAATAAAGAAACCCAAACTTGGCTCAACAAATTTCAAGCTTAGCTTTTAGCTTGTAGATTCAATTATATTACATTGTAACTATGTTATAGATCTTATACACTCATTTATTTAGAAATAATAACCCAAAATTTATGGGTAAATAATCAAATGCATCACAACGCCAAAAATGGCTCACTAAACACTTCTATAAGAATAAATACTGCTACCAATGGGTAGCAAATTTCTACTTCTTAGCTCTTGTTTTGATAGCTTCTCATTCCTTGTAACTTTGATTCGCTTATGTTGAAAGTTTGAATATTATATAGGTTGTATACCCACCCATTTCGTAAACTTTAAACAAATTCAAACAAAGCTCCAAAAATGCTGTCATAACAGCTTTTAATAGTTTTCCAGCTTTGACCATGTTGCGCTAAAATAGTCATAACTTCTTCGCTTCAAAAAACATTTTTGAGCGATTCTTGAGCCCACGTGAAGATAACTTCCAGGGCTACAACTTTTTCTCTCACGATGTTTTTCCAAAATCCGAACACATCAGTCCAAAAATTTAAACAAAGGAGGCTGTTCGGGATTGGTTGGATGCTTTTATTACGCCCTTCCTAACATCATAACTACCTCATCCGAGTCGGAATTAGTCCGCTCCGGAGTCTATGGAAAGCTTAATCAGTGTACTACAACATATCAAAAGCCCAAAAGTTTTAAAGCACAAAAAACTGGACGAAATTGCCCTCGCCATTGATCGATCCAAAATCATCCCTAAAACCGGACTCTTTTCACATAAATCAACACCACGACTTTTAGAAACATGATTTTTGAGTTCTACCACTTGGGTTTACTAGCCAACACATACATCTAGCACTAATTTTTGACGGATCAGAAAAAAAAATTATAGATTTAAAACGGTAAACATTCAAAGTACATAGAAATTTCGATTTTCAAAACTAGAAATTTATTTTTCTTTTCCTTTTGGTTTCCAACCAAATCAACACCCATCATGGGTGGATCCATACTAGAATCAAAGAAAAACACATATATCTTAGGGTTACACCCAAATCAAAAACCCCTTTCATAAAAATTCCATAGAAAGAGATTAGAGAGAGAAAAGTTATACCTTTGCTTCTTCTTTCTTCTTTCTTCCATGGTGATTTTCTTCTCCATCTTCTTCTTCCTCAAGGGCAGCCGCCTCTCTCTTCTCCTTCTCTCTCTCACGGTTCTTCTCTCCCATGCTCTCTTCTTCTCTCTCGGCTTTTGCCGCTCTTTCTCCCTTTCCTTTTCTCTTTCCTTTCTTCTTTTCTTTCTTTCTTTTTCTTTCTCTTCCTTATCTTCTCTTCTTTTTTTTTTATCAATAACCGCCCTTAGGCCTTAAAATCTTCCAAGTTGGCTTAATCAAATTGCTTTTATTTTAATTGCTAATTTACTCTTCAAATGACTAAAAAGTCCTTCCATAATTGGGCCAACACTTGGACATTTAATTAATTCCATCGACTTGTTATTTTATTTTGCTTACTAACAAAATAACATTAGCCTTCCTCTACAAATTAAATTGGGCCATTATAATTTTTGTCCCACACAAAATATAATGAGCTAGATTAATAATTTAATCATTTCTTAAACCATATATTATCTACAAGTCACATGCTTAAATAAATTAATTGGACTTGTTTAAACAATATTACCCCTTTAGTCCATTAAATCAAATTCTTTTAGACTCTAAATAAATTATTGGGCTATGATATTATTATAGCTCATTGCTTTTAATTCTATTCCATTCTACCTTTATCATTAAATTAGGGTTTACATGCACTCAAGTGAAATAAAAATTTTACTTAAGTACATTTAATTTCTTAACCTAATTAGACTTGCTATAATTAGGCTATAAAATTAATTAACCGAGATGTATAAAATAAATCTCTTATAATTGGTATATATTCTAAATACCATAATTCTCTCATCTCATAACCCTTAAGTTATTAAATTCTTCATTCCTAATATATAATTAGATCACATTAGTTTATTTTATTTGTTTATATAATTAAACAAATATAAATCATCACATAATCTTCATATTCCTTTACTCACATATTCGAACAAAATAATTTAATAAATTGTGACATGATCCACAATTCTCTTAAATTAGGTCACTAGTATAAAATAAAATATTAGGACCACTAAATAACGATAACCATTTAGGTTATTTAATTATCACACCTAATATATATATTAGGTTACATAACTTAATTTTACTTCACTTTTTATATACAAAATAAATGTATTCACATTATATAATGTATATTTATTTAATCATACACATAATTCACATAATCATAACATATTTCACTTTCACACTAATTTTGACTTTTTCCATAAAGTCAACTGCCGACTTTTAACCAAAAGTCAACCTTTACACATTTTGTGTTTATCGTCCATTCGACTAAACTCGACGCTCCGGACGCAACCGAAGCAAATTCCATGCTTCAAAATTCTATCTCTAACTCAAATTTTGAGTTTTAAATTACTCATTTCTCATTATTAATCGATTAACTAATGAATTTTATACTTCTTCAAATTCTTATTTTCCAAATAAGGCTAACACTCAAGCTATGTTAATTACTAACATAGTTTTATCTTGATCATTATATCATTAACTTAATTCATCATTCTTCTTGCTAAAATATATAGCACCTTACTAAGTATATATATTTCTATACATATACTCATCTTCGTTTAACCTCATAAAGATCTCTTCATGTGAAATCTTATCTCCAATAATAAAATTTCCATATGTACTTATAAAACATTTCTTAGACTATTCCATTCACATCGAATTTATGGTGTATCATAATACCTTATTCTTGATATTCCTTCAAGTACATATTAATTCATTTCTAGGGTTTAGAAATTTTATAACCCATATTTTTCTATTCTCATTCAATATCAAACCATATAGGTTTTACTTGAAAAATTTAAATAAATCCTAAATTCCCATCTAGGTTTTATTCTTTAACCTTTATTCTAATCATTTAAGATTTTAGAAATTTTTTATGTCACAATTAACATGTTATTCTAATTATTTAAGATTTCGGAAAAGAAATCCTTTAACCACGTCTAACAAGATTTTCAAGGACTAATAACTGTCAGATTTTATGTGTGTTGATGATGTTTTTGTATCTATGTTATAGCCTGTTATATGGGCTTTAGATATGTGCCTTTATATCACTCGAATGATCAATTGACTGAAAGTAATGGTTGGTCAAACTAGCTTGCTTGATCACGAACACAGTTTTTTGGAAAACCCAGAAAACTTAAGACCGTTAATTCTGACATGGTTTGACGGGGTTCTAGCTTCTGATTATGGTGTAGTTTAGCTGATGGTAGGAGTGTTACATGTACTTTGCCATGTATACTACAGGTTAGACCCATTATATCACCATAATATCAACCAGAACCCTAATATGTTTAAGCCTCAAAGTGTACCCTCGAAGCTGACTGGGTTTCTGGGTAACCCAGAAAACCTAGGAAGCTCTGACAGTGAGTTTGATGGGCTAGATCTCCTTGTTGTGATGAGTTATGACTTAGATGATAGTTGGATCTTGTAGTGTTACAACAATACTACAATGTCAGTGTCTTAGTTAGCTCAAATCATGTTTAGACAGAGATTATGAGGTAGTCAAACAAGACACCTTGATCACTGTCTGTCAGTGTTCTTGAGCCTCAAAAACACCTAAGGCGACACTTACTGTCGCTAAAGGCTATAGCGACAGACTTATTAATTTTAATTATATTAATTTATAAAAATCATTTAAAAATAGTAAATAAATTCTAAAAATTACAAAATCAGTTTTAAAAATTATTTTAAGTTATAAAAATTAACTTTTAATAATTTGACATATTTTCCATAAATATTAGTAATTAATTGAATATTATTGATATTTAATTTATTTAATAAATATATTAAATAAATTAATTAAAAATGATTTTATTATATTAAAATCATTTTAAATAATAAGGTATTTAAAAATATTTTAAGTTATAAAATGTAACTTTTAATATTTTAAAGCAAATTTCATTAATTATTTAATATTAATGATATTAGATTTATTTAATAATTATATTAAATAAATTAGTTTAAAAATGATTTTAATATTATAAAATTATTTTAAATAAAAATAAAGAGTTTAAAGATATTCTAAGTTATAAAATATAACTTTTAATATTTTAAGGTAAATTTCATTAATTATTTAATTTTAATGATATTAGATTTATTTAATAATAATATTAAATAAATAGTTTTAAAATGGTTTTATTGATTTAAAAGGATATAAATAAATTAAAAAAAATATTTTAAGTTATAATTAATGACTTTTAATAGTTTGATAAATAATACCTTAATATTTAAATATTAATGATAATTGTTTAAAATGATTTTTAATGTTTTAAAAAATCATTTAAGGGTAATATTAATACTTTAAAAATATTTTGAGTTATTATAAATGGTTTTATTAATATTTAGATATTATTTAAATATTAATGATAATAGAATTCTATAATATTTAAATCATTTAATAAATGATTCCAGAGTTTGAAAAATTATGATAAATTATAATAATTAATTATAAATTATTATAATTCATTTATAAATAATATGATTGATATTTAATTATCCAGAATAGTATTTAAGATATAGATTAGAGTTTTAAACTCGATATTTTTTCGATAAAGCCGTCGGTACACCAAAATGTTATCAAAATTGATCCAAACCTATATAGTTTGACTGTATAAGTGTTTGTTTGTGTCTTAATGACTGATATAACTATGTGACAATGTGATTAGGTTATGTATTGACTATAAATAACATTATGATGTGTTATGATATGTTATTCTAATCAATAGAACAACCTTATAAATGATAGGTCGTTGAATTAAAGATAGAACTAAGTTGTGTAAGCAGCAGACCAGACAAGTTCTCTAACCTTACTCAAATTTATATCGAGCAAGTATCTGAACCCTACTCTTATTGTGCAAGTTCCTAAATTCTTCCTCTTTTACTTGAGCAAGAATCCTAACCTTTGCATTTACTTTATGAAATGGACATGAGTAAGAAAATTTCAGAATTATATTATCATTATGCTAGATTATTAAACTCTATTGTTATTGATTATGTATCCAATCATTTATATTCATACAAGTTCCAAACTTTATTCGTTCATTGTTTATCAGTACCGTATTACTATAAGATTCAGATATATATATATATATATATATATATATATATTATGTTCATTAAATTCTAAGTATGGTTATACAAATGTCCTCACTTGGATAATTATTGTACATGTTAATGGATGTTGATTTCCAGTATGTATATCTTAATTAAAAGTCGTCTAAGCTATTTGACTAGGCAAGACACATATTTAAGAATATCATTGAACATGATAGAACCCTAATGATATCCAACCAAATTGTTTTGGTTTGGATTCAGGCTAAGTATGAACATCCCAAATCTGGGAAACTTTTGTGCGCCCAAGGCGGTTATGATGAACGAGAATATCGTTCTGGTATGTAGTATTGATCAATACAGGGCATAACGGGCTGATCACCCCCCGTGCCCGTAAGTTATGACGGTTTATAGATGAAGTTCTGTTAAACCTTTTCGAAAATAGAAAACAATGTTCATAGTCTGTCGACTGATCTCTATTTATAGTCAATACGTAGTTTCAAAAATTTGAAATAGAATTGGTATGTTGATTAGAATTGTTTCAATTACTTCACAACTATTGCTTCGTTGTAGAAATGTCACTCAAAGAGAACATTTAATCCTTTCAGCTAATGTTTATTATTTGCTATTACTTGCTGGGCACTCAAATGCTCATTTTTGCTTAATTTAAATGTTTTCAGTTAAGTATGACCAACCAGAGGGCTCTGCCAGGAGCAAAGGGAAAGGAAAGCTTTCAGAATAAGTTTGTGTTATCTTATGTAATAGCTAAACTTAAATAAGATGATCATATTTATTATCTATCATGTAATGAAATGTTTTAAGCTCGCGTACCTGGGATTTAGACAACTCTGATATGTAAATTAAGTTTGATATTTATGACAAAATTATTATTATTTCGCTCAAAGAAATGGTATCGTGAGGCACTGAATTCGGGTTTCAAGTACCTTAATTTGGCGGCGTCACATGTTGGTATCAGAGCTTAAGGGTTAGAAACCATAGGTGGGGGGTAGACCTTAGGCTATAAACTTAGAGTAGAGGAAAATGTTGAAATTACAAATAACTCATATAGAGTTTAAAAGGAGATGAATCAAATAATTCGTCATCAAACCAAATAAAAGGTAACTTATATAAAACTTTTACTTGCTGTGTGTATATATTATATGCTAATCGGGATAATTTATGTGTAGATGTCAGGAGGAAAAGGATTAGGATACCCTAAGATCGTAAAGAAGAAGCCAATCTCCATAACCAAGACAATATCAAAGCCAATAGCTGAAATAGAGGCTCATGTTGAAGATAACCTAGATGAGGTGATCATTTTGGAAAATATAGTACTGGACCCAGAAATAATGGAACTAACAGATAGTGATTTGGACACCGAAGTTGGAGCTGATCAAGCATCAACTGAAGTGCAGAATTTGAGGAACAAGGTTTCTTCTCTAGAAAAGTTGTGGGAGATAGAAAAGATACTAAATAGTCAATTGGGAAAGGCATTAATCGAAACGATGGAAGAACAAGATAAGCTTAAGATCCAAATTGATCAGATGGGAGCCAAAAGCAACACATTGTGTGCAGCTCCGAGCGAGAAGGGGAAAAGAAAGATAAAAGACCATGACTTAGGAAAATCTAATAATAAGCAAGGGAAAAAGATATGTTATATTTGCGGCCGTGAGGGACATACCTCTCTTCATTGCCTCGACTTTAAGAAAGGTGCATGTTTTATTTGTGGGTTGGAAGGTCATCAAGCGAAAGGTTGTCCAGAATCAGGAAAGAGGTTTAGGAAATAGGTAGAATTAGTATTTGATTATGTATGTTTGGTAATGTACGTGTTTATTATAATAATCCCAACTTTGGTGTAAGTTGTGGTAGCGATTCCCGACTTTTGTGGTCACAAAGGGATATTGGATGTTTAAAGCAGAATGTGCTATGATATGTACTATGAGTTAGTTAAATGAATATGAATCTATGTTTGATTACTTGAATAAGTTTTAAATATTAAACTTATACGATAGTTTAGAATGTAAGTTAATAAATTATTGATTTTATTTTATTTAACCAAAAAATGCCGCCAAGACGTCGAATTGGAAACCAAAGGGCAGAAGAATCTGTCAACAATGCTGGAGGACAACAACCAAACCTGATGCAGAATTTTGCGAACATGGTAGCTCAGGCCATGCAGAATGGAATGCCAGCGGCGGGAAATCAGCGAGACAATCGATTTGCGAACTTCAAGGATTTTAAGGCCGTATGACTGCCAGAATTTAGAGGTACTACTGACCCAATAGAAGCCCAAACTTGGGTTAAAGAAATAGAAAAAGCATTTGTAGTCGCTAGGGTAGATGAGGGGCAAAAGACAGCTTTTGCCACCTATATGATGAAGGGAGAGGCGAATTTCTGGTGGGAGGAGAATCAAGCTAGGGCAGGAGATGTAGTGATAGCATGGACTAGGTTTAAGACGCTATTCTTTGAGAACTATTTCTCGGCTAGTGTGCAGGCTAGGATGGAGGTGAAGTTTTTGGAATTGAAGCAGGAGAACTTGATAGTTGCGGAGTATGCCGCAAAGTTCAATGAATTAGCTAGGTTCGCTCCGCACCAAGTAGATATGGAGGCTAGAAAGGCAAGGAGGGTTTGAGCTAGGCCTAAAACCATGGCTCTACAATAAGGTGGCGGTGTTGCAGATCAATACGTTTGCCACACTCTTAGAAAAGGCTATCATAGCTGAAAGGGGAAGTGAAGCCATGAGTGTCTACAATAAGGAGAGAAAGATTAAGGGTGAGGGAGCTGGGAAGGCAGAAGTAGGTAGTGGAAGTAGGGGTGAAAAAAGGAAGTGGAGCAATGTTGGGAGTGTCCAGGTCAAGCAGGAAGGTGTGAAAAAGCAGGCTGTACAGTGTAAGAATTGTGGAAAGAGTCATTCAGGTGAGTGTCTTAAAAGCAAGTTTTTGTGCTATAAGTGTGGGCAGGAGGGACATATCTCTCCTAACTGTCCCAATCCTAGGATGAACAATGGGTGTTTTCTGTGTGGATCCACGGAGCATAAGGTGAAGGACTGTCCAAAAAGGAGAATGGATATAGGGAGTGTGAATGCGGGAAAAGGCAGTGGAACAATGGCGATAACGGGACCAACTTCGATGAAATCAATTGCAAGAGTCTTCAACATGATGGTTCAGGATACCAAAGTTTTGAGGATGGAACTTCGTGTATTATTCATTATGAATTGTATTTTCATATATATGATTTTTCTTAAATATAAGTAAATTATGTTATAAAGAAATTTTGAAGGAGAAATTTGGGTTCTGTTAGAAATCAAATTTCCGTAGAATTAGATAGACAAGCTTTATGTTAAGTAGTTAAAGATCAGTTTGATCAAATCGATCGAGATCTACTTTAAAATGATCGCGTATGCTATTTTAAAAGTAGTGTCTATAGGTTTTAAAGCGGTGATTAGGGACGGAATCCTTATAAGGAGGTGGATGTAATAACCCAATATTTTCAATAAGAAATTTTATGTAATAATTTTTTATATATAGATAAGGGTGGGAATATGTGCAAAGTAAAGTATATATATATATATCGATAAATAAAATTATTTATTAGATGTAACTAATTTCTTTTAGAACTATTGATCATTATAGATTATATTCTTATAATAAAATTATGTTGTAATAAAATATTTATTATTTATTTTCCATGAAAATATGATTATTGTATATATGATATAGATATTATGATATGTAATTATTATATTAATTAAGTTAATTATTTTAACATAATTAATAATGGTATCTATGAAGGTTATGTCAGATATGAATTCAAAACCCTAAGTCTGGATTTTGAATAAGGAATGAGAATAATAATATAATATTATTTATATTTTAGTAATACAAACATGCCTGATATGTGTGTAATGTTAATGTGTGGAACAGTTATAGTAAAATAGTACAAAATTCTAGCATTACTGATAAACTATAGTACAAAGTCAACTATGACTGTAAGGTTTGTTAAGTTATGTGTTATGCAATTAATGACCATTATTATGTTTAATGTTAATTACTTAAACCCTAATTAATATTTAGAAACCCTAATTACTAAATCAAAACCCTAATTGCTAAGTTATAAACCCTAATTATTAATTTAGCAAGCTTATGGTGATTAGTACATTATAAAGCCTAATTTATAAGTCCTAAGTGATTAGGAAACTTAATTTAATTAAGGAACCCTAATTCACCTTTTTTAGAAGCTAGGATTTCCATTTTTGCCCTTAATACACAATCCTAGATTTTGAGCTTAGGAAACCTTAGGGTTAAACCCTAAGGGTTAGAATGAATTGACAACTTTGCCACTAAAAGTAAAAACTAAATGACCAAATTTCCATCCTTGTATTATTTAATAGATAACTTGTATAGGTTGCCATAACTTTAGTTGGTAAACCAACTCAACCTAGCCATGTGCCTATAAACCAAAAATCTCAGCCATCTTGCATCACAAATACATTAGATTCAAGTATTATATAAGATTAAGGAGAGAGAAGTTGCATAAATTAGCTCATTTTACTTACAACATTTAACCAAATCCCTCTCAACTTCAAACATCCGAAATTCTCTTGCTAGACCAGTCCCTAATCAAGTCCCAAGTCCACCCATAACAAATCAAGAAGACAGATTCAAGATTTTGTTCATAAGAGGTATAAACCTAACCCTAGAAATTTGATCTTTAAAGTTATGTTAGATGGTATGTTTAAATGTTTAAATATGTTATTTGTAGTGTCCATAAGTGATCTGGGTTGGCACATGTTAGATCCATAACATCTAAGTGCACAAATTTGAAGTTTTTAAGAATCTGGAAAATTTTCAAAATGTTGTCTGACAATGAATGTCAGACCTTCTAGATCTCAACATGTTTACTGTTTTGGCTATTTAAATGTTTAAACTTATAGTATGTTATGATATATTTAATCTGGAACTGGAATCACGGTCAGGGGATATGTGTAACGCCCCCAAAATCGGGACAATTTCTCTCCCCGATCTTGTGCGTTAATATTATCTTGTTCTAGCTTTAAAACATTATTTAATGTGAAATAGCTAAAAATGCGGAATAATTTTTTTTTCTTTTCTTCCATTCATTCATTCCCTGAATCGCAACCTTTATAATTCTTCTTTATACTAGAAACATATTTATTATATGATTTGTATAATCTGTGTAAATGTATTAAAAGCTTAAGTCTCAATACTTCATATCTTTTCTATCGATGATTCATTTATTTTAGAATCATATCTATTCTCATTTCAGAATAAACATTCTTTATTCATTCAACATTTCAAACCGTACATAGCTGCCAATTATATTTGACAAAACTATCAATCATTGATTTATACCATTTCTAATTCAAGAAAATGTATTCACTTTTGCACATCGTTCAATCTTCATCATCCGTATAGCAAGTAATATTGCCTAACATCATTAACCTGTAAAAAGTTTGTGTTTGCAAGATTGAGCTCGACAGCCCAGCAAATTTAACAGTCTATCATGTTTCACATAGCACACAATTCCATATGCACTATATTTCCTTTATTATGCATATCTGCCTGCAACATGTATTCTTTACTATGCATATCCTACATGCAACAATAATTCCTTACAAAGCATACATTCATGCATTATACATTTCTAATTTATCGAGTTACATTATACAACACGTGCTATCACATATCACATATAAATTGAGTTCCATAACCCAATTAACTTAGTCATATTTTGACTTTAACAATTCATAAAGTATGGTATGTAACTCACCACATAATCACATTTAATCCACAAACATCATAGAACCGAAAAACTTGCCTTGATTGGAGATTAACACAAAATTTAACTTAGAGTTTCTCCACAATTCCTACAGAATTATATTTACATGCACACACATATTAGATAATCGAATATGTTACAAAACATGCATGTATATTCATCAATAACAATTATTAGTTTTATACAAACTAATATTACTTATTCTTACTCAAAATGAATATTAGTTTATTAGAAACTTAATTCATTTTAATCTTTCTAAACCAAATAAAGGTCCCTCACATTTGAGTATATAAATATTTTACACTTTGAAGATTCAATCACTTATATTCCGCTTTAGGAATATCTTATGTCTTACTCATTAATTTCAGACTTAAATAGCCTAATAAATAGCTTTTTATAGTAAAATTCAATTTACTATATTATTCCTTTAATATAAATAATTTTTATATAATTATTTTACATTCATGAGTCAACTCAATTATTGTATTTTATCCGCTTAACACTTTCGCTTTTACTTTTCTTTTTTGCAAATAGTTGTATTTTCACTATATATGAAAGTATTAACCATTAATAAACATGTCATATAACTTGTACAGTTATATTTTAAATATTCCCATTGACCACACAATCAATTTTATTATTATTACTATTTTTTTTTTTAACCCATCATGTTTCCAAGCAATACTACTAAAATTTCATAAAATAATAAGAACTCAAACTTGGCTCAATGACCCCAAGCTTAGCTTTTAGTTTGTAGATTCAATTATATTACATTGTAACTATGTTATAGATCTTATACACTCATTTATTTAGAAATAATAACCCAAAATTTATGGGTAAATAATCAAAATGCATCACAACGCCAAAAATGGCTCACCAAACACTTCTATAAGAAGAGATTTCATTTGCTACCAATGGGTAAGAATTTCTACTTCTTAGCTCTTGTTTTGATAGCTTCTCATTCCTTGTAACTTTGATTCGTTTATGTTGAAAGTTTGAATATTATATAGGTTGTATACCCACCCATTTCAGAAACTTTAAACAGTCCAAACAAAGCTCCAAAAATGCTCTGTCATAACAGTTTTTAATAGTTTTCCAGCTTGACCATGTTGCGCTAAAATAGTCATAACTTCTTCGTTTCAAAACATTTTTGAGCGATTCTTGAGCCCACGTGAAGATACCTTCCAGGGCTACAACTTTTGTCTCACGGTGTTTTTCCAAAATCCGAACACATCAGTCCAAAAATTTAAACAAAGGAGGCTGTTCGGGATTGGTTGGACAGTTTTATTACGCCCTTAGAACATCATAACTACCTCATCCGAGTCGGAATTAGTCCGCCGTTCGGAGTCTATGGAAAGCTTAATCAGTGTACTACAACATATCAAAAGCCCAAAAGTTTTAAAGCACAAAAAACTGGACGAAATTGCCCCTCGCCATTGATCGATCCGAATCATCCCTAAAACCGGACTGCTTTTCACATAAATCAACACCACGACTTTTAGAAACATGATTTTGAGTTCTACCACTTGGGTTTACTAGCCAACACATACATCTAGCACTAATTTTTGACGGATCAGAAAAAAAAATTATAGATTTAAAACGGTAAACATTCAAAGTACATAGAAATTTCGATTTTCAAAACTAGAAATTTATTTTTCTTTTCCTTTTGGTTTCCAACCAAATCAACACCCATCATGGGTGGATCCATACTAGAATCAAAGAAAAACACATATATCTTAGGGTTACACCCAAATCAAAAACCCCTTTCATAAAAATTCCATAGAAAGAGATTAGAGAGAAAAGTTATACCTTTGCTTCTTCTTTCTTCTTTCTTCCATGGTGATTTTCTTCTCCATCTTCTTCTTCCTCAAGGGCAGCCGCCCTCTCTTCTCCCCTTCTCTCTCACGGTTCTTCTCTCCCATGCTCTCTTCTTCTCTCTCGGCTTTTGCCGTTCTTCTCCCTTTCCCTTTTTCTTTTCCTTTCTTCTTTTCTCTTTCTTTCTTTTCTCTTTCTCTTCCTTATCTTCTCTTCTCTTTTTTTTTATTTATCAATAACCGGCCCTTAGGCCTTAAAATCTTCCAAGTTGGCTTAATCAAATTGCTTTTATTTTAATTGCTAATTTACTCTTCAAATGACTAAAAAGTCCTTCCATAATTGGGCCAACACTTGGACATTTAATTAATTCCATTGGACTTGTTATTTTATTTTGCTTACTAACAAAATAACATTAGCCTTCCTCTACAAATTAAATTGGGCCATTATAATTCTTGTCCCACACAAAATATAATGAGCTAGATTAATAATTTAATCGCCCTTAAACCATATTATCTACAAGTCACATGCTTAAATAAATTAATTGGACTTGTTTAAACAATATTACCCCTTTAGTCCATTAAATCAAATTCTTTTAGACTCTAAATAAATTATTGGGCTATGATATTATTATAGCTCATTGCTTTTAATTCTATTTCATTCTACCTTTATCATTAAATTAGGGTTTACATGCACTCAAGTGAAATAAAAATTCTTACTTAAGTACATTTAATTTCTTAACCTAATTAGACTTGCTATAATTAGGCTATAAAATTAATTAACTGAGATGTATAAAATAAATCTCTTATAATTGGTATATATTCTAAATACCATAATTCTCTCATCTCATAACCCTTAAGTTATTAAATTCTTCATTCCTAATATATAATTAGGATCACATTAGTTTATTTTATTTGTTTATATAATTAAACAAATATAAATCATCACATAATCTTCATATTCCTTTACTCACATATTCGAACAAAATAATTTAATAAATTGTGACATGATCCACAATTCTCTTAAATTAGGTCACTAGTATAAAATAAAATATTAGGACCACTAAATAACGATAACACCATTTAGGTTATTTAATTATCACACCTAATATATATATATTAGGTTACATAACTTAATTCTTACTTCACTTTTATATACAAAATAAATGTATTCACATTATATAATGTATATTTATTTAATCATACACATAATTCACATAATCATAACATATTTCACTTCTCACACTAATTTTGACTTTTTTCCATAAAGTCAATCGCCGATTTTAACCAAAAGTCAACCTTTACACATTTTGTGTTTATTGTCCATTCGACTAAACTCGACGTTAGGACGCAAACCGAAAGGCGATCCATGCTTCAAAATTCTATCTCTAACTCAAATTTTGAGTTTTAAATTACTCATTTCTCATTATTAATCGTATTAACTAATGACTTTATACTTCTTCAAATTCTTATTTTCCAAATAAGGCCAACACTCAAGCTATGTTAATTACTAACATAGTTTTATCTTGAGCATTATATCATTAACTTAATTCATCATTCTTCTTGCTAAAATATATAGCACCTTACTAAGTATATATATTTCTATACATATACTCATCTTCGTTTAACCTCATATCATCTCTTCATGTGAAATCTTATCTCCAATAATAAAATTTCCATATGTACTTATAAAACATTTCTTAGACTATTCCATTCACATCGAATTTACAGGTATCATAATACCTTATTCTTGATATTCCTTCAAGTACATATTAATTCATTTCTAGGGTTTAGAAATTTTATAACCCATATTTTCTCTATTCTCATTCGAATATCAAACCATATAGGTTTTACTTGAAAAATTTAAATAAATCCTCAAATTCCCATCTAGGTTTTATTCTTTAACCTTTATTCTAATCATTTAAGATTTTAGAAATTTTTCGGGTTGTCACAATATGTAAATTTCATGTTATTTTTGGTCAAAACCCGTTGACCGGGCATGACCAGAGAATTCTGGAAAACCCAAAAATCCTTTAACCACGTCTAACAAGATTTTCAAGGACTAATAACTGTCCGATTTTATGTGTGTTGATGATGTTTTTGTATCTATGTTATAGCCTGTTATGTGGGCTTTAGATATATGCCTTTATATCACTCAAATGATCAATTGACTGAAAGTAATGGTTGGTCAAACTAGCTTGCTTGATCACGAACACAGTTTTTTGGAAAACCCAGAAAACTTAAGATCGTTAATTCTGACATGGTTTGACCGGGTTCTAGCTTCTGATTATGGTGTAGTTTAGCTGATGGTAGGAGTGTTACATGTACTTTTCCATGTATACTACAGGTTAGACCCATTATATCACCATAATATCAACCAGAACCCTAATATGTTTAAGCCTCAAAGTGTACCCTCGAAGCTGACTGGGTTTCTAGTATGTAGTATTGATCGTCACAGGTATAATGGTCGATCACCCCGTGTCTCGAAAGTTATGATGATTTTCTATGATGAAGTTTCATTAAACCTTTTGAAAATAGAAAATAATGTTCATAGTCCGTCAACCGATCTCCATTTATAACAAGACGTAGTTTCAAAAATTTGAAATAGAATTGGTATGTTGATTAGAATTGTTTGATTACTTCACAACTATTGCTTCATTGTAGAAGTGTCACCAAAGGAACATGTAAAGTCCCCAAATTGGTGCATTTGAAACCGTAACTCGGTAAGGCGATACCATTCTATGAGCGGAATAATGTGAGACCCCAAATTTTATGAATAAAGATTTAAATTTCTCGAAATATTTTTTTTAATATTATGGTGTGGATTTGATATAATGTTATAGTTGTGGGTAATATTTATAAATTTTGCAAATTATGCATGTTGTTGTATAATATTCGATTGGTCGGGGAATATTCTTTTTGTCGGGGAATATCCGTACGACGACACAATCATTGGTCAACCCACAACGGAAGTATTGTCGTAGTAATAAAACGACAGAATTATTTTTATGAAAATAACGACGGAAGTTTTACCGTTAATACTGTTGAACTACTCGGTAGTAAAAGTACAATAATACGCGTGGTTGCATAGTAGCACACTGTATTGATTATTGATGCTTACGTGAGAAATCAATCAATTATACTCAATTATTGCTATGAGAATTGTGCATCATCATATCTCTCATATTATTGATTCGATTATTATCACAAAGATCATCTCGCATTATATGTTATATTATTAAATCAATAATTGAGATGACAAAGTTATTCATATTATTAAATTGCAATATTTACAATGTCTAGAAGTTTACATCGAGGAGAGGTTTGGTCACCTAATCAAGCGCCAATAAGGAGAAATCCTTATTGGAAAGCCCCTCTTTCCGGGAACAACTTTGGTTGTTAAATATTGTGAGTTATAATATTAATGATGAATAAGTTCGTGTTGATTAAAGATGAATTTGATAGTTTCTTTGTGTTGGGATTATTTGTGTTAGTAGAAATCGACATCTTTTCCGATGATAATTAATGTCTGGAGGTTATATTGTTCAATCGGGTATTCGGGACACTTTTTGTGTTAGAGTACTATTCACGAGTTATTATTCACGAGTTACTATTCATGAGTTACTATTCACGAAGTACTATTCACCCGAACAATATATTTCTTTTCGGTCCAAATTATTTTTGGGTACAATATTATTCCATGAGGAGATGTGCTAATTTTTCAGACCGTTGGTTGAATTTATAATAGTGAATTAATATAGATCGCTGGTTTAAAGTTTTAATAGTGAATCAGTATGGATCACGAGTTTAAAGTTTTAATAGTGAATCAGTATGGACCGTTGCTTTAAGTTTTAATAGTAAATCAATCTGGACCGTCCGTTTAAAAGTAAATCAATCTGGACCGTTCATGAATTAGTTACTATTCAATCCATTCTCCTATAAATAGAAGCTCATTCCTTCATTATTTCTTACGAATTCACTGAAACTCTAGAGAGAGAAATTATAGAGAGAAAGAAGGAGAGTTTTCTGCTACTTCACTACTTCTATATCCAGTTCTTCTTTATAAGGTAAGGGGTATTATTTTTTTTCATATTCATGAAGAGAACTTCTGTTATTCCATTCTTTATTATTCTATTGGAATAACCTGTATACGCGGTCTACCCTATACTTGGTGAAATTCTTCTATTATTCCATTATTTATTATTCTCTTTGGAATAACTCTGCTCATGCAAGTACCGCATACATGATGAAATTTCATTATTATTCCATTCTTTATTATTCGTTAGAATATCCCGTTTATGTGTTTTACGCTTGGGACCTAGTTCCGTCTTTTATTATTACATTGGAATATCTCGTCTGCATGCTTTTACGTCGGACACGGGTTCCGTTATTTATTATTCTCGTTAGAATAACTCGCTTACATCTAAGTACCGCATGCATGGTGATTTCGTTGTTATTCCATTCTTTATTATTACATTGGAATATCCTTGGTGCGATTACGCTCGACTTTGGTTCCGTTATTTATTGTTCATTGGAATAACTCATGCGAAGTACCACATGCATGGTGATTTCTTTTGTTATTCCATTGTTTATTATACTCAGTTGGTTAAAGTTTTGACATCTATACTCCTTGAATTGAGTGAATATCCTTGATATTTGCGTTTCATCCAGTATCTTTCATGGAAATATTCTTCTGAGCATTCTTAAATTTTACTCTACAAAGAAGTATCATGTTGACAATTTGGACATTATTAGCTCCTGGATAAATTAATTCTTGTACTTGTTTTATTGAATTCTTATATCATTGTCATCATCCTCATGTTTATATTTTGTTGAAAGTCATTTGTAGCCTGTAGTGCATAGATGGAATTGGTATGATTATGACCAGGGATTATTCGGTGTAATCATGATCGTAATATTGTAAATGATGTGGTAAAAGTCCTCATTGGCCCGTAGTGCATTGATGGACAGTTGTTGGCATGATCATGACCATTGATGAATACACGAATATCCTTGGCCCGTAGTGCATGGATAATTTGTGGTCGTGATACTAATGAATATCCTTGGCCGTAGTGCAGGGATGATGTGGATTATTTATTAAGATGAGTCTCAACGATAAAAGTGATGAAAAACTTTTTAAATCATAAAAGATAGTAGATTTTATTCTCTACTTGACTCTTTTAATGGATTGCTTATTCCGCTGTAGTTAAACTTGTTGTCTATTTTATTTTATTAGTTTAACATTATTAAAGGCTAATGATAATTTACCCTGCATTATTTTAGTCATAATATTTCTTACTGGGCTAGTTGAGCTCACCCTTTCTTTCACTGTTCTCTTTAGGAAATGAGAACGTAGGAGGGACTAGTCGGGGAACGGAGTGATGGTCTAGAGGATAGCATTAGTAGTCCTCATTATTCTATGAAATAGTGTGTTAATAAATGTAATGAGGACTTACTCTGAGAGTGAATATTGTCTAGAAGACAATAGTTGTATTAAAACTCATAGCTCTTGTTGTATATTTAAGGTTGTATTTGTATTCTGTACCATGTATTTGGCGACTCAAGATGGGTGATGTATACCGATTTTGGGAGCGTCACAAATAATACTAATAATAATAACAATAATATAATATCCATTCACTCAGCAACCTTTCCTTTTCCCTTGTTCTTAGCAGAGCCTTCTGATTGTTTAAACTTAGCTGAAAACATTTAAATTAAGCACGGATGAGCATTTGAGTGCCCAGTAAGTAATAACAATTATAAACATTAGCTGAAAGGTTTAAATATTTTCTTTGTACTACCCTTCTACAACAAATCAATAGTTGTGAAGTAATCTGAACCGATAATAATAACATAACAACTCTCTATCAAATTTTTAAAACTGCGTACTGACTATGTATAGGGTTATGGTGACATACTATGAACATTATTTTTTATTTTTGAATAGGTTTGGCAGAACTTCATCCGCAAACCTTCATAACTTACGGGCACGGGGGTGATCAGCCCGTTGTACCCTGTATTGATCAATACTACATGCAAGAACGATGTTATCATTCACTCTGTCCACCTTGGGTGCATAAAAATTTTCCCTTGTAAGGGATTTTCATACTTGTCGGGGTTCCAAACCAAAGTAATTCGGTTGGGTAATAGTAAGATTTTATCTTATTCAACAATAATCTATAATTTTAAAATATTTATTATAATTTATCATGAATTTTCAAACATCGGAATCATTATTAAATGATTTAAATACTAAACAAGTCTATTATCATTAACATTTAATTAACATCAAACTATTAATGAAACCATTGCCAAAATATTAAAGTTATTTATAATAACTTAGAATATTTTTAAAGTATTAATATTACCCTTAAATAATTTTTAAAATATTTAAAATCATTTTTAAATAATTACCATTAATATTTAAATATTAATGTACCATTTATCAAAATATTAAAAGTCATTAAGTATAACTTAAATATTTTTAATTCATTTATATCCTTTTTAAATGATTTTTAAATTAATAAAACCATTTTAAACCATTTATTTAATATAATTATTAAATAAATTTAATATCATTAATAATAAATTAATATCATTAATATTAAATTATTAATGAAATTATCCTTTAAATATTAAAAGTTATATTTTATAACTTAAAATATCTTTAAGAACTTTATTTTCATTTAAAATGATTTTTATAATATTAAAATCATTTTTAAACTAATTTATTTAATATAATTATAAAATTACCTTAATATCATTAATAATAATTAATTAATGAAATTTACCATTAAATATTGAAAGTTATATTTTATAACTTCAAATATTTTTAAATACCTTATTATTATTTAAAATGATTTTTAATATAATAAAATCATTTTTTATTAATTTGTTTAATTCATTTATTAAATATCTAAATTATCATTAATATTAATTTATTAATGAATTTCATCACAAAATATTAAAATTCATTAAAAATAAGTTAAAATATTTTCTTATACCATAATATGATTTTAAATAATTTTTCAAGTATTAAAATCATTTTAAATAATTTATTTAATATAATAACTAAATAAATTAAATATCTTTAATATTTCAAAAATATTAATTATTTATGAAATATACTTAAATTAATTAAAAACTAATTTTTAGACTTTAAAATAATTTTTAATAATATAATTTATATTTTTAATAATTAAAAACTAATTTTCTATAATTATTTAATGAAAATATAATTTTTATATTAAAATTGTCATTAAAGACCACACATGTTACAGGCAAAATCGCTATAGGTGTTCTTCATGTTCATCTTCAAAACCCAGAACACCTTGTCAATTTCGAGGATGCTAGGTTTGACCATACTTAATTATATGATCCAATCGATTGCTGGGCTTGAAATGATGTTAGAGTTGTAGTACAAATGTAGCACTACAACCACAAACAAAGAGTATAGCTATAACATGTCACAACAGTAAGATATGATTAATCAAAAAGCTTGTCACACATGTTCTTCATATCTTGGTTACCTAGAAATGAAGAATAGTTTAAGGTGCCACTTTCCAGCCTCCACTACATGCTAGGCTTGTAATGTTTTTATGATATAATGATTTCATGTTGTAACCAGCATGCAATTGAGTAGATCTATCGCATAAAATCATCACAACAACAACAAATCAAGCGAGATAACATCCGTCAAACCATGTCAGGCAACACATTCAAATGTTTTCTAGGTTACCCAGAAAACAGAAAATGTGTTCGACTTGGCTAGTTTGACCGGCTGCTAAATCCCATATGTTTATCATTTAGGTGATATCAAGGCATGAGATTGAAGTCTAAGCAACATAATACAACCTAGATGCAACAACAAACATAAATCAACAATAAACTGAAAGATCTAACCGGTTTAAAACATTGTCGGTTGGTCTGGGCAGCTTTCTAGGTTACCCGAAACGCCTGATACCATGCGCGTCGTGACTTTTTGACCACGATTATCTTACCATCTGTTCATGATATGAACTTGATTCAAGTTCCAGCTTAAAGAGCTTATACCAGACTATATATCAAAAACATAAAACGATCAAAAACATAAACCAAGAAAGATCTACAGCCTCTAACATTCATTGTCAGAACATAAAATATAATTTTTCCAGATTTGCAAAAACACTAGATCTGAGCTTATAGATGTTATGGATCTAAGATCTATCAACCCATATAATCACTATATACTATAAACAACACATTTTAACACTTAATCATAACATCTAACATGCAGATCAAGATCAGATTATAGCTAGGGTTTTTTATACCTTTCCAAGAATAATTTTTGATTCTAGCTCTCTGATTTGATAAATGTGTTCGTGGGGCTAGTCTTAGGGACTGATCTAGAAAAAAGTTTCGAAGGTGCGGAGCTTGGGATAGTTAGGTTGAGTATTTGTGCAAAATGGCTAACAAGTGATCTTTTTCTCTCTCCAATCTATATATATATCAAGTTAGATGCATTGTATGGCTGATCTAGTGGCTGATACACACTAATGTAAGTCAAATGGAGTGGTTAGATTTGGTGAGCAACTTCACCTAAGGTCAAAACCTACATATTAGCCTCAATAATGTACAAAAGGGTAATTTCGTCTTTTGTCTTAAAAATTTAATGGCATTTTGGGCAATTGGCAAACCCTTAGGGTTTGACTCTTAGGGTTTAACCCTTTGGGTTTAACCCTAAGGTTTTCCAAAAATAAATTTCTAGGATTTCATTTAGGGTTCAAGTAAAAATAAATATTAGCTTCCTAAAAATGCAATTTATAGATTACTAATTATAATTAATTTTTTAATCACATAACTTGAACATTTTAGTTTTAAAGTCCACAATCAATGCAAGTAGATCTCGATCATAATTGATCGAATCGATCCTTAACTATTCAGCATAAAACTTTTCTAACGAAAAATTTGATTTCTAAAAGAACTCAAATTCCTCCTTCAAAATTTCTTTATAAAATAATTTACTATATATAAGAAAGTCATGTATATATATATATAAAAAAAGTTATACGAATAATACCTGGAATTGCACCACCAATTGCTTTATGGTATCCTCGGACCATGTGTAGACCCTTCTTTGTTGATTTTGTTGGCTTGTTCAATGACGTAGGTCCCGTGATTGCTAAAGTCCCGCTGCCCTTGCCAGTATTCACAATTCCTGCCTCCATCCTCCTCTTCGGACAATCCTTCACCTTGTGCTCAGTCGACCCGCATAGAAAACACCCACTGTTCATCCTAGGATTGGGGCAGTTGGGAGAGATATGGCCTCCTGCCCGCATTTGTAGCATACAAACTTCCCCTTCAGACATTCCCCTGCATGGTTCTTTCCACAATTCTTACACGGCACCATCTGCTTCTTCACACCTTCTTGTTTCACCTGGACATTGCCAAAATAGTTCCCCTTCCTCTTGCTACTACCACTTTTACTTCCACTATTAATTTCCGTCTTCCCAGCTCCTTCAACCTTACTCTTGTTCTTTCTCTTCTTATTGTAGAGGCTCATGGCCTCACTCCCCTCCTCAGCAATTATAGCCTTTTCCATGAGTGCTGCAAATGTAGAAATCTGCAACACCGCCACCTTGTTGTAGAGCCAGGGTTTTAATCCCAGCTCAAACCTTCTCGCTTTCCTAGCCTCCGTATCAAATTGATGCGGAGCAAACCTAGCCAACTCATTAAATTTTGCGGCATACTTCGCAACTGACATATCCCCTTGTTTCAACTCCAAAAATTTCACCTCCATCCTAGCTTTCATACTTGATGACAAATAATTTTCGAAAAACAAAGTCTTAAACCTAGCCAATGTAACTACACCTTCTCCTGCCCTCGCCTTGAAATTCAGATAAGGCACACTTAGAAGGGGGGGTTGAATAAGTGTTGATACAAACTATGACCAATTAAAATCTTTTAACCAAATTATTGAATGTAGTCAACTATATAAATGAATGCAGCTTGCTGAATGAATATGGTCTACCGAATTGACTTTGTGTTTAAAAAAAAAATTATCTTGGTGATTTTATAAGTTAAATGAAATATTTAATGATAACAAAAATTCTTATGATCGAATTTTGTTTATTTAGCATATCAATTAACTTGAGTGTAATTAAGTAAAATCAATTAATGAAAATAACACCAAGATTTTTACGTGGTTCGACTATTACCCTCTATAATAATAGCCTACTCCACGTCCAATACCAACTAGTATTGGAGACTCACTTTTATTTCTTTAAAAGACTCTTGTTACAACAGCTGGGAATATTGCACCAAGAATAATGAATTAGCTTTTCAAGTATATGAGTGCAATAATTAATTCAAGTGATGTAAGTGTTGTATCTTTAACACTGTTCTTTAATACCCTTTTATAGAACAAAAAATATATTACCGTTTGCTTCACAAAAATTAACGTTGTGGATAACAATACAACGGTCCAATGATTTTTCTGTTATAACAAATAACCTTTGGATAAATGTTGGACTCTCTCAAATATAATCTAGATAGAGACCAAGTCAAATAGGACTAGATTTGTAGCAATTAACAAGTTGCCGCCACAATTCTATTTAAGAAATATTACTGTCTTTCAAAAAGATAGTGGAGTGGAGTGTTAACCTCATAAATATAAGAAAGTTTAATACCATACAACTCTCCAGAATAATCATTATCTTATATTCCCAAGACATAGGCATTTATCTTTCAACCAACAGATAAAAGACTTACCGCCACATTACATGCATGTTATACAGTCTATATATATAATCAAAACTCTCTTATAACACACGTAATATAATTCATTTAAACTGAATAATATTTATCACATTAATATTACGCATGCATAATAAATCATGTAAAATAGTTTAGCATAAAATTAAGCATGCACACATAAAATGTCCTAGAGCCTTGAATTGAAAAATTAGATATTTGCAATGACCTTACATATTTTTCTTAGGACTCAAAACATCTTCATTCTTCTTGAATAATCCAACATACACTTCTTGAAATAGTTTCCTGAAATCCACAAATCATAATTTAGTACCGATGATCAAATCATCATCAAAACATTAGGCTAGAACGTGAATTAATCAACACGCCTGATTCGCTTCCCACCAAAAATTTGCCTCACCCTTCATCATGTAGGTGGCAAAAGCGATCTTTTGCCCCTCAGCTACCCTAGCTATTACGAACGCCTTCTCAATCTCCTTAACCCAAGTTTGGGCTTCTATATGATCAGTTGTACCTTTAAATTCTGGCGGTCCCACAGCCTTGAAATCTTTAAAGTTCGCCAAGCGGTTGTCACGGTCGGCCTCATGGTGGGCATTCCTAACTGTGATAGCTTGTTCTACCAGGTTTGCAAAGTGCTGCATCGGGTCTACTTGTTGTTGTCCCTCAACGTTATTGACAGACTCTTCTGCCCTTTGGTTTCGAGTTTGACGTCTTGGCGGCATTATCTAGTTAAGTAAAACCATAAATTATACTTTATTAACTTACATTCTAAACATTATCATATAAGTTTATTATATTAAACTTGTTTCATCACTCAAACTTAGATTCATATTCATTTAACAAATATTTTACATAGCATAGCACATACTGCTTTAAACATCAACTATCCCTTTGTGACCATAAAAGTCGGGATTTACAGCCTTGAATAATACAAAAGTTGGGAACATTATATTACACAGACATACTTATCATATATTTTACATTAAACACACCTACACAACAGAACCTATACTACCTATTCACTACACCTTTTTCTTGGACAACCTTTCGCCTGATGACCTTCTATCCTACAGATAAAACATGTTCCTGATTTATAGTAGGGACAACTCATGAACAGAGGATTTCTTCTGTACTCGTTTGGATTTCACTTTTGTTCCCGTAGGATGCTTCAGCGACGATCCATCTTTGTTTTATTTCCCAAACGATCGATTGCTAGCTCTGGTTTTTATGGTGTAATGGATGTTGTAAGAGTGAAACAGAAGATTGTGGATGAAAGCGTAAGAGCTGAATAAGAATGAAAGCTGAAGATATTAGATAAAAGTTAATCAAAAGTCCATCACCGAAAAGCATGCGTCTTTTCAATTTTCGAAATAAACTATTCGGCTGCTGTTTTAAGTTCCAAGGTTGAAATCTTTACGTCTCCCAATATCCGGCGATAAATATGATCATGTGTCATTTAAACAGATAAGGAAAGAGGAAATTAATTAGAATGCTGTCGCCGAAAGACGTGTGTTCAGCTACTGTTCCGTTTCTCAAGGCGTAAACCTTTACTTTTTCCAATGACCTCCGGCGATTTTAACAGAAACCAGTATAACATAATTTGAGCATATAAGGAATATCTAACAGATACATATTTTATTAGATATCATGCAGAAAATAAATGAGAAAAAAATATAACCTGCATGACATAAACTTATAAGCATGTAAATTATAATTATATCATGCATATTCCAAGTTCTCTTCTTAACATACAAAATCTTTCCTCACTCAAGGGTTTAGTAAAAATATCAGCTAATTGTTTTTCCGTAGGAATAAAAATCAATTTGACTAACCCTTTTGAAACATTATCCCTTAAAAAATGATGTCTTACCTCTATATGTTTTGTACGTGAATGCAAAACAGGATTCTTTGATATGTCAATAGCACTAGAATTATCACAATATATAGGCACATTATTGCAGATAATGTCAAAATCATATAGAGTTTGTTTCATCCATAATATTTGAGAGCAACAACTCCCTCGCAGACTAAATATTCACCTCGGAGTTGATAAAGCAATCTGAAGTTTGCTTTTTACTATGCCACGAAACAAGACTTTGTCCCAAAAATGTACAAGCACCACTTGTACTTTTTCTATCAACTTGAAACCTGCATAGTCATCATTTGAATAACCTATTAGTTCAAAATGATTACTTAGTGGATAAAATAAACCTAAATTTATAGTACCACTTAAATATTTAAAATTCTTTTAATCGCTTGTAAATGGGATTCTTTGGGTTTTGCTTGAAATCGAGCACAAAGACATACATCAGACATTATGTCGTGTCTAGATGCGATTAAATATAGTAAAGAACCGATCATACCTCGATATTTGGTTAACTCTACATCTATACCTTTATCATCCGAAGTGAGCTTTATTGAAGTGCTCATTGGTGTAGCTTTTGGATTGGTTTCTTCAAAACCAAATCTTTTAAGAAGCTCTTTTGTGTATTTGGTTTGATGAATATAGATCCCTTCCTTTGTTTGCTTGATTTGAAGTCCCAAAATGTAATTTAGCTCTCCCATTAAGCTCATATCAAATTCCTTATGCTTACATTTTGAAAACCACTCACAGAGAAAATCATTAGTAGCACCAAATATTATATCATCTACATATATTTGAACAATGATTATTTCTTGTTTTTCATGCTTAATAAATAATGTAGAATCTATTTTACCTCTAGTAAAACCACTTGAAAGAAGATACTTACTCAACCTCTCATACCAAGCCCTGAGCTTTCTTTAGCTTAAAAACATGACTTGGATATTTCTCATGTTCGAATCTAGGAGGCTGCTTGACATATACTTCTTCATTGATGTATCCATTGAGAAACGCACTCTTTACATGCATTTGATAAAGCTTGAATTTCTTGTAACAAGCAAATGCTAACAAGATACGGATAGACTCTAGTCTTGCGACTAGAGCATAAGTTTCTTCGTAGTCGATCCCCTCTTGTTGATTGTATCCTTGAGCCACTAGCCTTTCTTTGTTTCGAGTGATTGTCCCATGCTCATCAAGCTTGTTTTTGAACACCCATTTTGTTCTAATGACGGAACTATCTTTAGGAGGAGGCATTAATTCCCAAACTTGACATTGTTCAAATTGTTGAAGTTCCTCTTGCATTGCCATGAGCCAATTTTCATCAAGAATAGCTTCTTTAGCATTCTTTGGCTCAACTTGTGATAGAAATACAGAGAATGCGCATTGATTTTGTAGATTTCTTCGTGTAGTAACTCCTTTGTTTATATCTCCAATAATATTTTCCGGTGGATGATCCTTGAGATACTTTCTTTGTCTTTGGCAATTGAACATCGTGTATTACCTCTTCTTCTTTGAGGAAAATTCTCTTCAAGATCATGTTCATTTTCATGTGGACTTTATTCAATCCAAATTTGTTGAGCTTGTCCATTCTGATTCTCATTGAATGGTTCTTTTATGTTTACTGAATTTGTGAAAATCTCCAAATTTCCTGCATCCTCTTCTCTTTCTTTTGGAAGATCATTGTTAGTCTCATTGAAAGTTATATGAATTGATTCTTCAACACATAATTTGTAAATATTAAAAACACGATATGCTTTGCTGTTTTGAGAATAACCAATGAAAATACCTTCATAAGATTTGGCATCAAATTTTCCCAAGTTATCACTAGTATTTAATATATAACATTTAGATCCGAATATTTTGAAATAACTTATATTAGGAATTTTATTATTCAAAAGTTCATAAGGAGTTTTCAAAATAATTGGACGAATGAGTACTCTATTTAAAACATAACATGATGTGCTTACCGCCTCGGCCCAAAATTTCTTTGGAAGCTTACTCTCTTGCAACAATGTTCTAGCAGTTTCTTGTAATGTTCTATTCTTCCTTTCCACTACTCCATTCTGCTGAGGAGTTCTTGGAGCTGAAAACTCATGGCTTATTCCTTTTTGATCACAAAATATTATAAAATCCTTTTGAAATTCTGTACCATGATCACTCCAAATTTTTATAAGTTTGAGACTATACTTAGTCTCTAACTTTCTTATCAACTTGTCAAACTCTTTAAAAGCTTCATCTTTGGTTCTCAAAAATAAGACCCATGTATATCTAGAGAAATCATCAACTATTACAAATGCATAAAACTTACCATTAATACTAGCATGCCTTTCTGGGCCAAATAAATCAAGATGAAGTAATTGTAAAGGAGTGGAGGTTGATACCATATTCTTTGCACTGAATGATGTTCTTACTTGTTTTCTGAGTTGGCAAGGACCACATACTCCTTTCTTTTTGAATTTTATCTTTGGCAATCCTTTGACCAGGTTTTTAGAGGATAATTTCTTGATTAAATCCATGTGAACGTGTCCCATCCTTTTATGCCATAGATTAGCCTCATCTTGCACCGAGGTAAGACATAATTCTTCATCCTGTTCCTCAAAGTCAATAGTATATATATTTCCTTCCCTTTGTGCAACTAAAGAAATATTGTTAGTACCATGAGAAATAATTCATTTTTCTTTATCAAAACTAACTTGATGTCCATTGTCCATTAATTGACTTATACTAATAAGATTAAACTCAAGACCACTTACAAGATGGACATTATCGATGTTAACCTTTCCATTACCAATTTTACCTTTTCCAACAATCTCACAAGTTTGATTGTCTCCGAAAGTGACCGTTCCATTTTTCTTCTTGATTTTTAGTTCCACGAACTTTGATTTGTCGCCGGTCATGTGATAGGAGCATGCACTATCAAGAATCCACTTTTGAGAAGGAACCCTAGCCTTGAGACATACCTGTCAAGAAAAAATATTTCATCCTTTTGGTACCCACATCTTTTTGGGTCCTTTAATGTTAGTTGCAAGTAAATCATTCTTTTTAACCCATACCTTTTTAACCTTATTTTTCTTAAAACAATTTATGTCCAAGTGACCTTTAATACCACAGTTTTTGCACATAGTGAAAGGAGAGCAATAATTCAATTTAAAACACGACTTGGATCTAAGCATATTCACATTACGGGTTTTATGAGTGGGATTATAACCTATTCCTTGTCTATCGAAACTAGGTTTTTGCTTTCCTAACATTACAGTCAGATTTTCTTCTCCTTGAACAAATCTAGCAAGAGATATTTTTAATGAGTCTACTTCTTTTTGAAGTTCATTTGCATGAATGGGTTTAGACTGAGATTCATTACCAAAAGCATCAATACATACATCTCTCATCTTTAATTCATTAGTCAATTTTTCAACTTCATTGTTCAAGTAAGTCACTTTGTTAAAAAGAACTTTGTTATAATTCTCAAGAAAACTATTTTTAGCAATCAAAACTTTTTCTTCTTTACATATGGATTCCTTTTCAATATTTTTCTTTTCATCTATCAAAGATTCTACTTCACCCATTAATGTGTTAACTAAGTCTTTCAAATATGCATTCCTTTCTTTTAATTTCTCATTTTCTTGTTTCAAAGAAATATTTTCAAAAATAGATACCTCATTTGATTCACCTTCTATTCCTATGAAGCATACTTGAGCTATCTCATCCTTGGCGTTAACTTCAACTTCAGATTCTTCTTCATCACTCCAAGTGACTAGTGCCTTGTTTTTCTTATTATCTTTGAAGCCTGTTTTTCCTTTATTTTTCAGTTGAAAACAATCCTTCTTGAAGTGCCCTGGACGTTCACATTCAAAACATGTCTCTTCAGTTTGCTTTCCTTTGCCTTTATTTGAGTTGAAGATATTCTTTCATTTATTCTTTCGTTGTAGAAGTCCTTTGAGTCTCCGGGACATCATAGCTATCTCATTGTCAGAATCATCATCAAGCTCTTCTTCATTTCCTGTATTAAGAGCTAGAACCTTTCTACGAGGAGTTTCCTCCTCATCGTCATATCTCTTTAACTGATGTTCATATTCCTCAAGTTCACCAAAAAGAGTTAGTGTATCCATAGTAGATATAGTAGAGGAATCTTGAAGAGTAGTAATTTTAGATGCAAACCTCTTGGGCATAGCTTCAAGTAACTTACTAGTTAATCTCACTTTCATGAATGGATTTATCTAGTAGCTTTAAGGAGTTCAGAAGAACAAGAAACCTTGCTTGAGCCATCTTTATAGTTTCATCTTTCTCAAGTTTGAACATTTCATAATCATGCATAAGCATGCTTAGTTTAACTTCTCGAACTTTTGATGTTCCTTCGTGACTCACCACTAGAGTGTCCTGATTTCCTTAATGTGTTATATGACGCGATACTTTGTCAATCTCCGATTGTACTATGCCGCTTAGTAGAGTATTCATTGCCCTTGAGTCATAGGAAACCATGAAGGTTTCAGTTGAATCCATCTCTAGCAAAGTCTTTGGAGTACCGTCATCTTTCCTTGGAATAACCGGTCCATTTTCCACAACCCACCATTCCCAAGGATCTCTTTTAAGGTAGATCCTCATTCGGAATTTCTAGAAATTGTAGTTTTCTGTTCCATGCAGCAGTGGAGGTCTATTGGTTGATTGACCTTCTTGATTATTGTTTCCGAACTGTGCCATGTCAGAATCTTTCCCTACAAGTCACCTTTAAGACCAAGTAAGTAGAGCCAAGCTTTGATACCAAATGAAATTCAGATAAGGCACACTTAGAAGGGGGGGGGGGTTGAATAAGTGTTGATACAAACTATGACCAGCTAAAATCTTTTAGCTAAATTATTGAATGTAGTCAACTATAAAAATGAATGCAGCTTGTTGAATGAATATGGTCTACCGAATTGACTTTGTGTTTAAAAAAAAATTATCTTGGTGATTTTATAAGTTAAATGAAATATTTAATGATAACAAAAATTCTTATGATCGAATTTTGTTTATTTAGCAAATCAATTAACTTGAGTGTAATTAAGTAAAATCAATTAATGAAAATAACACCAAGATTTTTATGTGGTTCGACTATTACCCTCTATAATAATAGCCTACTCCACGTCCAATACCAAATAGTATTAGAGACTCACTTTTATTTCTTTAAAAGACTCTTGTTACAACACAGATTCTATAAAAATTGAATTACAATAATTCACTTGAGCACTCTTGCCCCTTATGCACCAATGCACTCCTTAAGCACCTATACTTCCTTGAACCTGTTTGCAAACAAACCTTAACCCACCTGGATTAAATTCCCTTAGACAACACTAAGTCTAAAAAACAAATTTAAGATTACAATGATAGAGGTCTAATGATCAAAGCAAATAAACAATTTAACAATGCAAGGCTCAACTAGTGAATGCAATGATCAAGTAGTAAGAAAGAGATATCACCAAAATTAAGCTCACGTAAATAGCTGATAAATAATCTGAGTATAATTACACAACAGCTGGGAATATTGCACCAAGAATAATGAATTAGCTTTTCAAGTATATGAGTGCAATAATTAATTCAAGTGATGTAAGTGTTGTATCTTTAACACTGTTCTTTAATACCCTTTTATAGAACAGAAAATATATTACCGTTTGCTTCACAAAAATTAACATTGTGGATAACAATACAACGGTCCAATGATTTTTCTATTATAACAAATAACCTTTGGATAAATGTTGGACTCTCTTAAATATAATCTGGATAGAGACCAAGTCAAATAGGACTAGACTTGTAGCAATTAACAAGCTGCCGCCACAATTCTATTTAAGAAATATTACTATCTTTCAAAAAGATAGTGGAGTGGAGTGTTAACCTTGTAAATATAAGAAAGTTTAATACCACACAACTCTCCAGGATAATCATTATCTTATATTCCCAAGACATAGGCATTTATCTTTCAACCAACAGATAAAAGACTTACTGCCATATTACATGCATGTTATACAGTTTATATATATAATCAAAACTTTCTTATAACACACGTAATATAATTCATTTAAACCGAATAATATTTATCGCATTAATATTACGCATGCATAATAAATCATGTAAAACAATTTAGCATAAAATTAAGCATGCACACATAAAATGTCCTAGAGCCTTGAATTGAAAAATTAAATATTTGCAATAACCTTATATATTTTTCTTAGGACTCAAAACATCTTCATTCTTCTTGAATAATCCAACATACACTTCTTGAAATAGTTTCCTGAAATCCATAAATCATAATTTAGTACCGATGATCAAATCATCATCAAAACATTAGGCTAGAACGTGAATTAATCAACACGCCTGATTCGCTTCCCACCAAAAATTTGCCTCACCCTTCATCATGTAGGTGGCAAAAGCGATCTTTTGCCCCCCAGCTACCCTAGCTATTACGAACGCCTTCTCAATCTCCTTAACCCAAGTTTGGGCTTCTACATGGTCAGTTGTACCTTTAAATTCTGGCGGTCCCATAGCCTTGAAATCATTAAAGTTCGCCAAGCGGTTGTCTGGTCGGTTCCTCGCGGCGGGCATTCCTTGCTATATAGCTTGTGCTACCAGGTTTGCAAAGTGCTGCATCGGGTCTACTTGTTGTTGTCCCTCAACGTTATTGACAGACTCTTCTGCCCTTTGGTTTCGAGTTTGACATCTTGGCAGCATTATCTAGTTAAGTAAAACCATAAATATACTTTATTAATTTACATTCTAAACCTTATTATATAAGTTTAATATATTAAACTTGTTTCATCACTCAAACTTAGATTCATATTCATTTAACGAATATTTTACATAGCATAGAACATACTGCTTTAAACATCAGCTATCCCTTTGTGACCATAAAAGTCGGGATTTACAGCCTTGAATAATACAAAAGTTGGGAACATTACATTACTCAGAAATACTTATCATATATTTTACATTAAACACACCTACACAACAGAACCTATACTACCTATTCACTACGCCTTTTTCTTGGACAACCTTTCACCTGATGACCTTCTATCCTACAGATAAAACATGCTCCTGATTTATAGTCGGGACAATATAGAGTGGTATGTCCTTCATAGCCGCAAAGGTAACATATTCTTTTCCCTTTCTTCTTATCGGATTTTTCTAAGTCATGGTCTTCTATCTTTCTTTTTCCCTTATTGCTCAGAGCTACACACGATGTGTTGCTTGTGGCTCCCATCTGATCAATTTAGATTTTAAGCTTATCTTATTCTTCCATTGTTTCTATTAACGCCTAACGCAGTTGACTATTTAACAGCTTTTCTATTTACCATAACTTTTCCAGAGAAGAAACCTTGTTCCTCAGATCCTGCACTTCCATTGATGCTTGTTAAGCTTCAACTTTAGTGTCCGGATCACTATCTGTCAGCTCCACCATCTCTGGATCTGGTACTACATTTTCTACAATAACCACCTCGTCAGAGTTGTTTTCATCGTGAGCCTCTATTTCAGCTATTGGCTTTGATATTAGCTCGAGTGTATGGATTTGATCCTCCTTCATGCTATATATAAGCATATAACAAGCCTTTCCCACCAGACATCTACACACATAAATTATCCTGATTAACATATAGTATATACACACAACAATTAGTAGTTTTATATAAGTTATCTTTTATTTTGTTAGATGATGAATTTATTCAATTCATCTCTTTTTAAACTCTATATGAGTTATTTATATTTTCAACGTTTCCGTCTGTGCTAAGGTTATAGCCTAAGGTCTATCCCACCTAAGGTTTCTAACTCTGATACCAACCTGTAAAGCCCCCCCAAATCTGGGTACTTAAAAACCGAACTCGGTGCTTCACGATACCATTCTATGAGCGAAATAATACTAATAATAATAACAATAATATAATTATCAAACTTAATTTACATAATTATCAGAGTCTAGCTCCCAAGTACGTAACCTTTAATCATTCATTACAATACATGATAAATAATATATGTCATTGCCTTAATATTATCAAACTATTACATAAGATAGCTAGCATTCCATTCACTCAGCAACCTTTCCTTTTCCCTTGTTCTTAGCAGAGCCTTCTGATTGTTCACACTTAGCTGAAAACATTTAAATTAAGCAAGGATGAGCATTTGAGTGCCCAACAAGTAATAACAATTATAAACATTAACTGAAAGGTTTAAATGTTTTCTTTGTACTACCCTGCTACAATAAATCAATAGTTGTGAAGTAATCTGAACCGATAATAATAATATAACAACTCTCTATCAAATTTTTGAAACTACGTACTGACTATATATAGGGTTATGGTGACATACTATGAACATTGTTTTTAATTTTTGAATAGGTTTAGCAGAACTTCATCCGCAAACCGTCATAACTTACGGGTACGGGGGTGATAAGCCCGTTGTACACTGTATTGATCAATACTACATGCAAGAACGATGTTATCGTTCACTCTGTCCACCTTGGGTGCATAAAATTTTTCTCATGTAAGGGATGTTCATACTTGTCGGGGTTCCAAACCAAAGCAATTCGGTTGGGTAATAGTAAGGTTTTATCTTATTCAACAATAATCTATAATTCAACATATATATATATATATATATATATATACGGTAATTAACAAAGGTGTTTCAACATGTGATTAAATACAATTATTATCAAAGTGGGGACACTTGTATAACCATATATCGAAATTAACGAAAATAATATATATCTGAATTACCATATACCAACATGTTGATAATCAATGATCGGATATATATAACAATAGGGTTAATAATCTAGCATAATAATAATATAGTTCGGAAACATTCTTACTCATGTCCATTGCATAAAGAAAATGCAAAGGTAAGATACTTGCCTGGTCAGCTGCTTACAAAATGCAATTTAGTTTTATCTTTTATATCACGACCTATCATTAATCAAATCATTCATTCGATTAGAACAATATACTATAACACATAGTTCTGCATTTTGCAGTCAGCACATAACCTAATCACATTATCACACATGTTCAACAGTCATTAAATCACAAACAAACATTAACACAATTAAAATATCTAAGTCCAGATCAATTTCTGAAACATGTCGGTGTACTAAAAGCCTTATCGGGTAATTATTGAGTCTAAGACTCTATTCTGTAACTCAATATCTGTAAGTTTCAGTCATACTATTTTTAAATGACTTATAATAATTTTAAAACATTTATTATAATTTATTATGAATTTTCAAACATCGGAATCATTATTAAATAATTTAAATATTAAACAAGTGTGACGCCCCCAAAATAGGTATACATCACCTATTCTGAGTCGCCAAATACATGGAACAAATACAAATATAATTTTAAATATACAACATGAGCTGTGAGTTTTAATACAAATATTGTCTTCCAGACAGTATTCAAACTCAAAATAAGTCCTCAATACATTTATTAACACACTATTTCATAGAATATCGAGGACTACTAATGCAATCATCTGGACCGTCACTCCGTTCCCCGACTAGTCCCTGCTACTTTCTCATTTCTTGAAGAGAACAATGAAAGCAAAAGGGTGAGCTCAACTAGCCCAGTAAGAAATATTATGACTAAGATAATGCAGAATAAATTATCATTAGCCTTTAACAGTGTTAAACTGATACAATATAACAAACATCAAGTTTAACTGCAACGAAACAAGCAATCCATTAATAGAGTCAAGTAGAGAATAAAATCTACTATCTTTTATGATTTAAAAAGGTTTTTCATCACTTTTATCACTGAGACTCAGCTTAATAAATAATCCACATCATCCCTGCACTATGGCCAAGGATATTCATTAGTATCACAACCACAAATTATCCATGCACTACGGGCCAAGGATATTCGTGTATTCATCAATGGTCATGATCATGCCAACAACTGTCTATCAATGCACTACGGGCCAATGAGGACTTTTACCACATCTTTTGTAACATTACGGTCATGATTACACCAAATAATCCCTGGTCATAATCATACCAAGTCCATCTATGCACTACATGCCACAAATGACTTTCAACATAATATAAACATGAGGATGATGACAATGATATAAGAATTCAATAAAACAAGTTCAAGAATTAATTTATCCAGGAACCAATAATGCCCAAATTGTCAACATGATACTGCTTTGTGGGGTAAAACTCAAGAATGCTCAGAAGAATATTTCCATGAAAAGATACTGGATGAAGCGCAAATATCAAGGATATTCCACTAATTTCATGGAGTATAAAAGTCAAAACTTTAACCAACCGAGTATAATAAAGAATGGAATAACAAAAGAAATCACCGGACATGCGATAGACCACACATCAAAGTTATTCCAATGAATAATAAATAACGGAACCGTGTCATGCGTAACGCATTGCGGGCAGGATATTCCAATGTAATAATAAATAACGGAACCAGTCAGCGAATCAAGATCGGATGAATATTCCAACAGAATAATAAAAAATGGAACGTGTCGGTGAAATTTGACCGAGGATATTCCAAATGAATAATAAAGAATGGAATAACAAATGAATTTCACCATGTATGCAGACTTCTCATAGATAAAAGTTATTCAATGTAGAATAATAAAGAATGGAATAACAATAGAATTTCACCATGTATGCAGTACTTCGCATAGACAAGTTATTCCAACATAATAATAAAGAATGGAATAACAGAAGAATTTCACCAAGTATAGGGTAGTCTGCGTTTACAGGTTATTCAAACAGAATAATAAAGAATGGAATAACAGAAGAATTTCACCATGTATGCGGTATTGTGACTTGACAAAGTTATTCCAACATAATAATAAAGAATGGAATAACAAAAGTTCTCTTCATGAATACGAAAGAAATAATACCCCTTACGAATACAACAAATAATATCCCTTACCTTAGAAGAAACTGGATATATGAGAAGTGAAGTAGTAGAATATTTTTCTTCTTTCTCTCTATAGTTTCTCTCTCTAGAGTTTCAGTGAATTCGTAAGAAATAATGAAGGAATGAACTTCTATTTATAGGAGAATGGACTGAATAGTAACTAATTCATGAACTGTCCAGATTGATTTACTTTTAAACGGAAGGTCCATATTAATTTACTATGCAGTATTAATAAAATATTCTAATAAAACAAAATCTTTTAAATAAAATAAAATATATTCTATTTATAATCTAATAAAACGAATAACTTTATAAAAGTATTCTGTTTTATATAAAAAGATTTTACTATACAAACACTATGCACGAACCTTATGCTAATACTATGCATAATAAAATATAATATATTTTATTTATAGTCTAATAAAACAAATAACTTTATAAATTATTCTGTTTTATATAAAAAGATTTTACTATGCAAACACTATACAGACACTATACAAACACTATGCATAGTAGAATATTATATATTCTATTTATAGTCTAATAAAATAAATAACTTTATAAAAGTATTCTATTTTATATAAAAAGTTTTCTGTTTTATTACATTTATAATAATAATAAAACAAACCTTATCACCTTTATTATAATTCACAATATTAATCGACCAGGTCGTTCCCAGGAAAGAGGGGGTAATGAGTGAGTTTTATACTCATAATTCAGTGCGTTTGAGCTAATTTTTTTGGTTGATTTTAAGTGTTTGTGTCTATTCATGCATGTTTTATGTTTTTTTTTGTAGGAATTGGGACAAAAGTTACTTGGATTAACGTTTGGGGTTGCTAGATTCGCGTTTTTGGCTTGCCATTTACACAACAGTCACTTCAGAGCCAATTTAAGTATTGCTTCAGACCTTATTTCGAAAAACTCAAAGAATTAAAGTTGTAGATCTACGTCTCCTCTTTCCGGAACATCTTGAATAATAAAAATCCGAGTTCGGTCGAAGAAGTTATGACCATTTTCCCAAAGGACGTCGAGGAGAGAAAATTTTTTCAGAAATCGGCCAACGCCGGGCGAAGCAAGTGTTCCATGCCATGTTGCCAGCCAAGGGCGCTGGGAAGAGTTTGGTCAAGCTTGGACGCATTTTGGGGCGAATTTTGACTCCAAATTAGATTGGGTTTGTTCCTAAGCTAAAAATTGGACTTGTAACCTATAAATACATGATGTAAGGCATAAAATAAGGGGGAATACATAGATTAGAACATAACCCTAGTTCTTATTAGTTTTGGAGATTGAAGCAACTTGGAGACCAGTGAAGAAAAAGAGCAGGAGCTTAAGGAAGATGGAGATTTGCTGACAACAGATTTATTCTTCACTCTAATCTTACTTTTATCTTTTAATGTCTATTCAATTGTGGATTTTTGGTTTTAATTCATTAATCATGAACTAATTCTTTTATTAAGACTACGAATTGAACCTTTTATGTCTATGAATTAATTATTTGATTTATTGCAATTATTTATGTCAAGGTGAATTGTTTATCATGTCTTGTGCGTATTGATTAATTATTTGATCAGTAATGACCTTGTTACTCTAGAAGGAATTGGAAGAGGAGATCTAGGGTTAGAACTGGGCATGATAACATGTATTCTTAATTATTTGCATGCTGAATAATTAGGGTTGTGAATGGAATGGAAATATCTGTTCACTGCATGTAACACGTTAGGAATTGGGATTGAAAGAATTTAATTTAATTATTTTGCATAGGAATATAGCAAGATTAATTGGATTAAATATAAGTTAATTGATAGCTTGGAAAAGGGCTTTTGACACTTGGGAATTCCTGTTAACAATTCATTAGACATAATAATTGGGATAATTGGATAATTAGTTTATAGTTCATAATTGGGGATATTGTAGTCTTAACCTTTATTTATTTGAATTCATTTATAAAACAATTCAGTTTAATTAGTTAATTTAGTTTTCTTAATTAGAAAAATCGTAATTTGCAGTTGTTTAAATAAAATTGATTTGGTTAAGAGTTAGTACTTGGTAATTTTTATTAAATAATTCCTCGTGGGAACGATACTCTACTTTCAATTTATTACTTGTTGACCGTGTATACTTGCACGTATTCATTGATTGCGAAATCGACCAACAAGTTTTTGGCGCCGTTGCTGGGGAATTAGTTAAATATTTTTTTTACCAATATTAATTTCAATCAAATTAGTCTTAATTTAAATATTTTTATTTTTATTTTTAATTATCTTCCTATATTTCTCTCTTTTCAGGTACCATGGATGACTTTGCATATCAATGGCCATACACGAACATGACTCAACCAAGGGAAAAATGGATTGATTGACTTAATACATTTTCTGTAGAGCCAATACAAATTGAGACAAATTTGAAGACGTTGGAGGTTATCGCAGCCCAACGGAGGCGAATGATGGCAAACATGACTCAACTAATGGAAATAGAGATTGACGGACTCACGACACTTTCTGCATTGTCAGCACAGATTGAGACACTTTCGAGGAGGTTAGACGCTTTTGAAGCACAACATCGTCAAAGTGTGGCGATTACTTGTGATTATTGTGCTGGAATTCATATGAGTCATCAATGCGCCATCAGTTTCGAGCCGGTACAGTATGGTGGTAATTACCCCAACAATTTTGTCTATCCCAACAACTATTATCAAGATTGGGGGTATGACCCAGATTTTTCATGGAGCTATACTCATCAAGATCAATTTTATGCTCCAAGTCCAATATACCCACCGGATTTTTCGTGTCCACCTCCACTACAACAGGAAGAACATTCAAACTGGGAGGAAGCTTTGTCCAAGTTCATAGCTTCAGGTGAAGAGTGGAGGATTAATTGAGAGATATTGAGTCAAAATTTTATGAACCAAATGGAACAACTAACCAATGCCCCGAACATTTGTCCTCAATACACTTGGCCCTATGACATGGATTCCGAGACTGATTGAGAGCCCCAACAAAATCTGCAACTAGATGAGCCACAAGATGTTGAAAGAGAGGAAACAATTGGGAACCAAGAAAAGGAGATCGACAAAGATTTAACTGTAAGATTCAACGAAGATGAACCGATTTCATTAGTATCCCATGTGCCTCCTCCACCAAAGTTCAATAATCCGGGCAGTTTTGCAAAACCATGCCCAATTGGCAGTCATGTTGTCAGCAAGGCTCTTTGTGACATAAGAGCTAGTACAGTTGTGGAGTCATGGTGGGATGAAAAGGAGAAGATAGAGGAAGATTCCATTATGTTTATTAAGCTTCAATACCCTAATCTGATCATCGACATAATGGACGATGAGTGAGTGAGTTTTATACTCATAATTGAGTGCGTTTGAGCTAAATCTTTTGGTTGATTCTAAGTGTTTGTGTCTATTCATGCATGTTTTATGTTGTTTTGTAGGAATTGGGACAAAAGTTACTTGGATCGACGTTTGGGGTTGCTAGATTCGCGTTTTTGGCTTGCCATTTACACAACAGTTACTTCAAAGCCAATTTGAGTATTGCTCCGGACCTTATTTCGAAAAACTCAAAGAATGAAAGTTGTAGATCTACGTCTCCTCTTTCTGTAACATCTTGAATCATCGAAATCGGAGTTCGGACGAAGAAGTTATGGTTATTTTCCCAAAGGACGTCAGAGCAAAAAATTTCCAAAAAAGTGGCAAGCACCAGGGCGCCCATTTCAGGCCTATGCTCAATGGCAAAGGGGCATTAGGGGCGATGTTCGATTGCCATTCAGTAGCAAAATACTGGGAAGAGTTTCAGTCAAGCTTGAACGCTTTTTGGGGCGAATTTTGACATTTTTTGACTCCAAATTGAATTGGGTTTGTTCCTAAGCTAAAAATTGGACTTGTAACCTATAAATACATGATGTAAGGCATAAAATAAGGAGGGAATACATAGATTAGATTAGAGATAAACTCCATTAGATTAGAACATAGCCCTAGTTCTTATTAGTTTTGGAGATTGAAGCAACTTGGAGACCATTGAAGAAAAAGAGCAAGAGCTTGAGGAAGATGGAGATTTCTTCGACAAATGCATTTATTCTTCACTCTAATCTTACTTTTATCTTTTAATGTCTATTCAATTGTGGATTCTTGGTTTTAATTCATTAATCATTAACTAATTCTTTTATTAAGACTACCAATTGAACCTTTTATGTCTATGAATTAATTATTTGATTTATTCCAATTATTTATGTCAAGGTGAATTGTTCATCATGTCTTGTGCGTATTGATTAATTGTTTGATCAGTAATGACCTTTTTACTCTAGAAGGAATTGGAAGAGGAGATCTAGGGTTAGAACTGGGCATGATAACATGTATTTTTAATTATTTGCATGATGAATAATTAGGGTTGTGAATGAAATGGAAATATCTGTTCACTGCATGTAACACGTTAGGAATTGGGATTGAAAGAATTTAATTTAATTGTTTTGCATAGGAATATAGCAAAATTAATTGGATTAAATAGAAGTTAATTGATCGCTTGGAAAAGGGCTTTTGACATTTGGGAATTCCTGTTAACAATTTATTAGGCATAATAATCGGGATAATTGGATAATTAGTTTATAGTTCATAATTGGGGATATTGTAGTCTTAACCTTTATTTATTTGAATTCATTTATAAAGAAATTCAGTTTAATTAGTTAATTTAGTTTTGTTAATTAGAAAAATCGCAATTTGCAGTTGTTTAAATAAAATTGATTTGGTTAAGAGTTAGTACTTGGTAATTTTTATTAAATAATTCCTCATGGGAACGATACTCTACTTTCAATTTATTACTTGTTGACCGTGTATACTTGCACGTATTCATTGCTATCGCTAAATGTAAATCATCAACATGGGGCTTTCAATAAGGATTTCTCCTATTAGGCGCCGCAATTAGGTGACCAAACCTCTCCTCGCGTAACTTTTAGACATCGTTAATATTGCAAATAATAATGTTAATAACTTCATTGTCTCAATTATTGATTTAATAATATATAAAATATTGACAATAATTGAATCAAATAACGTTAGATACTACGCAAAGCAATTATTGTAGCAATAATTGAACAAAAAGCGAAAGTGACTTCTCACGTAAACATCAATAATCAATACTTTTGTGTGCTACTATGCAACCACATTACATGACATCGTACTTTTACTCTACCGAGTAGTTCAACAGTTTTAACTGTAAAACTTCCGCCGTTATAAAAATATTTTTGTCGTTTTCTCAATCCGACAATAATTCCGTTGTGGGGTCCACCAATGATTGTACCGTTGTACGGATATTCCCTGACAAAAAGAATATTCCCCGACCAATAGAATATTATAGAACAACTTGTATACTTTTCAAAATGTATAAATATTACCCACAATTATAACATTATCTGAAATCCACACCATAATTTTGAAAAAAATATTTCGAAAAAATTAAATCTTTATTCGTAAAATTTGGGATTTTACAACAAGTCTATTATCATTAACATTTAATTAATATTAAACTATTAATGAAACCATTGCAAAATATTAAAGTTATTTATAATAACTTAGAATATTTTAAAGTATTAATATTACCCTTAAATAATTTTTAAAACATTTAAAATTATTTTAAATAATTACCATTAATATTTAAATATTAATGTACCATTTATCAAAATATTAAAAGTCATTAAGTATAACTTAACATATTTTTAATTCATTTATATCCTTTTAAATGATTTTAAATTAATAAAACCATTTTTAAACCATTTATTTAATATAATTATTAAATAAATTTAATATCATTAATAATAAATTAATATCATTAATATTAAATTATTAATGAAATTATCCTTTAAATATTAAAAGTTATATTTTATAACTTAAAATATTTTTATACACTTTATTTTCATTTAAAATGATTTTTATAATATTAAAATCATTTTTAAACTAATTTATTTTATATAATTATTAAATAACCTTAATATCATTAATAATAATTAATTAATGAAATTTACCTTTTAAATATTGAAAGTTATATTTTATAACTTAAAATATTTTTAAATACCTTTATATTATTTAAAATGATTTTTAATATAATAAAATCATTTTTATTAATTTATTTAATACATTTATTAAATATCTAAATTATCATTAATATTAATTTATTAATGAATTTCATCACAAAATATTAAAATTCATTAAAAACAAGTTAAAATATTTTCTTATACCATAATATAATTTTAAATAATTTTTCAAGTATTAAAATCATTTTTAAATAATTTATTTAATATAATAACTAAGAAATTAAATACCTTTTAATATTTAAAAATATTAATTATTTATGAAATTTACTTAAATTAATTAAAACTATTTTTCGGACTTTAAAATAATTTTTAATAATTTAATTTGTATTTTCATAATTAAAAACTAATTTTCTATAATTATTTAATCAAAATATAATTTTTATATTGAAATCGTCGCTAAAGACCACCTATAGCTTACAGGCAACTGCTATATAGGTGTTCTTCATGTTCATCTTCAAAACCCGTAACACCATGCCGGTTTAAGGATGCCAGTTTGACCATACTTAATTATATGATCCAATCGATCATTGGGCTTGAAATGATGTTAGAGTCAGAAATACGTATGTAAGACTACAACCACAAACAAAGAGTATAGCTATAACATGCCACAACAGTAAGATATGATTAATCAAAAAGCTTGTCAGACATGTTCTTCATTTCTAGGTTACCCAAAAATGAAGAACAGTCTAAGGTGCCACTTTCCAGCCTCCACTACATGCTAGGCTTGTAATGTTTTTATAATATAATGATTTCATGTTGTAACCAGCATGCAATTGAACAGATCTATCGCATAAAATCATCACAACAACAACAAATCAAGCAGATAAGATCCGGTCAAACCATGTCAGGCAACACATTCAAATGTTTTCTGGGTTACCTAGAAAACAGAAAATGTGTTCGACCTGGCTAGTTTGACCGGCTGCTAAATCCCATATGTTTATCATTTAGGTTATATCAAGGCATGAGATTGAAGTCTAAGAAACATACTACAACCTAGATGCAACAAAAAACATAAATACAATAAACTGAAAGATCTAGCTGATTTAAAACATTGTTAAAGTTTGCAGGCGGCTTCGGGTTACCCGTAAATGCTCAAATATGGCCAATCCGCAACTTTGACACGATTATCTTACCATCTGTTCATGATATGAACTTGATTCAAGTTCCAGCTTAAAGAGCTCATACCAGACTAAATATCAAAAACATAAAACGACCAAAAACATAAACCATGAAAGATCTACAGCCTCTGACATTCATTGTCAGAACATAAAATAAAATTTTTCCAGATTTACAAAAACACTAGATCTGAGCTTATAGATGTTATGGATCTAACATCTATCAACCCAGATCATCACTATATACTATAAACAACACATTTTAACACTTAATCATAACATCTAACATGCAGATCAAGATCAGATTATAGCTAGGGTTTTTTATACCTTTCCAAGAATAATTTTTGATTCTACCTCTCTGATTTGATAAAGGTGTTCGTGGGGCAGGTCTTAGGGACTGATCTAGCAAAACGTTTTGGAGGTGTGGAGCTTGGGAGAGTTAGGTTGAGTATTTGTGCAAAATGGCTAACAAGTGATCTTTTTCTCTCTCCAATCTATATATATATCAAGTTAGATGCATTGTATGGCCGATCTAGTGGCTGATACACATTAATGTAAGTCACATGGAGTGGTTAGATTTGGTGAACAACTTCACCTAAGGTCAAAACCTACATATTAGCCTCAATAATGTACAAAAGGGTAATTTAGTCTTTTGTCTTGAAAATTTAATGGCATTTTGGGCAATTAGCAAACCCTTAGGGTTTGACCCTTAGGGTTTAACCCTAAGGTTTTCCAAAAATAAATTTCTAGGATTTTATTTAGGGTTCAAATAAAAATAAATATTAGTTTCCTATAAATGCAATTTATAGATTACTAATTATAATTAGTTTTCTAATCACATAACTTGAACATTTTAGTTTTAAAGTCCACTAATTAAAATTAACCTTGATAATTTAGCAATTAGGGTTTACAATTAGTAATTATGTTTAATAACTTAATAATTAGGATTAACAACTTAATAATTAGGGTTAAAAATTTGTAATTAAGGTTTTTAATTACATTATGCGTGAATACTAGGGTTTAAAAATCCACTAATTAGCATTAAACATTCGAAATTAGCTCTTAGGGTTTCCCACTTGGATAGTTAGGGTTCCAAATATAAAAATTAGAGTTTATAAATATTAATTATGGTTTTCAAAAATTAGGGTTTAACAATAATACTAGGGTTTGGTCATAATATACCATAATTGACCAACCATTATCAATACGTACATACCGTAAATATTAATAGCACTAAAAAATCAAAATATAATTAATATTATATTATTATTCTCATTCCTTGATAAAAATCCAAAATTAGGGTTTGGATTATTTATCTGCCATACTTAACATTATTAATTATGTTAAAATAATTAACTTAATATTCTGTATTAAAATCATTTTTAAATAATTTATTTAATATAATAACTAAGAAATTAAATACCTTTAATATTTAAAAATATTAATTATTTATGAAATTTACTTAAATTAATTAAAAACTAATTTTTAGACTTTAAAATAATTTTTAATAATATAATTTATATTTTTAATAATTAAAAACTAATTTTCTATAATTATTTAATGAAAATATAATTTTTATATTAAAATTGTCGCTAAAGACCACCTGTAGCGACAGAACCGTCGCTATAGGTGTTCTTCATGTTCATCTTCAAAACCCAGAACACCTTGTCAGTTTCGAGGATGCTAGGTTTGACCATACTTAATTATATGATCCAATCGATTCATTGGGCTTGAATGATGTTAGAGTCAGAATACTGATGTAGCACTACAACCACAAACAAAGAGTATAGCTATAACATGTCACAACAGTAAGATATGATTAATCAAAAAGCTTGTCACACATGTTCTTCATATCTTGGTTACCTAGAAATGAAGAATAGTTTAAGGTGCCACTTTCCAGCCTCCACTACATGCTAGGCTTGTAATGTTTTTATGATATAATGATTTCATGTTGTAACCAGCATGCAATTGAGTAGATCTATCGCATAAAATCATCACAACAACAACAAATCAAGCAGATAACATCTGGTCAAACCATGTCAGGCAACACATTCAAATGTTTTCTAGGTTACCCAGAAAACAGAAAATGTGTTCGACTTGGCTAGTTTGACCGGCTGCTAAATCCCATATGTTTATCATTTAGGTGATATCAAGGCATGAGATTGAAGTCTAAGCAACATAATACAACCTAGATGCAACAACAAACATAAATCAACAATAAACTGAAAGATCTAACCGGTTTAAAACATTGTCAGGCCGGTCCTGGGCAGTTTCTAGGTTACCCAGAAACGCCCAGTCATGTCCGTCAGCGGCTTTTGACCACGATTATCTTACCATCTGTTCATGATATGAACTTGATTCAAGTTCCAGCTTAAAGAGCTTATACCAGACTACATATCAAAAACATAAAACGATCAAAAACATAAACCAAGAAAGATCTACAGCCTCTAACATTCATTGTCAGAACATAAAATATAATTTTTCCAGATTTGCAAAAACACTAGATCTGAGCTTATAGATGTTATGGATCTAACATCTATCAACCCATATCATCACTATATTCTATAAACAACACATTTTAACACTTAATCATAACATCTAACATGCAGATCAAGATCAGATTATAGCTAGGGTTTTTTATACCTTTCCAAGAATAATTTTTGATTCTAGCTCTCTGATTTGATAAAGGTGTTCGTGGGGCTAGTCTTAGGGACTGATCTAGAAAAAAGTTTCGAAGGTGCGGAGCTTGGGATAGTTAGGTTGAGTATTTGTGCAAAATGGCTAACAAGTGATCTTTTTCTCTCTCCAATCTATATATATATATCAAGTTAGATGCATTGTATGGCTGATCTAGTGGCTGATACACACTAATGTAAGTCAAATGGAGTGGTTAGATTTGGTGAGCAACTTCACCTAAGGTCAAAACCTACATATTAGCCTTAATAATGTACAAAAGGGTAATTTAGTCTTTTGTCTTAAAAATTTAATGGCATTTTGGGTAATTGGCAAACCCTTAGGGTTTGACTCTTAGGGTTTAACCCTTTGGGTTTAACCCTAAGGTTTTCCAAAAATAAATTTCTAGGATTTCATTTAGGGTTCAAGTAAAAATAAATATTAGCTTCCTAAAAATGCAATTTATAGATTACTAATTATAATTAATTTTTTAATCACATAACTTGAACATTTTAGTTTTAAAGTCCACTAATTATAATTAACCTTGCTAATTTAGCAATTAGGGTTTACAATTAGTAATTAGGTTTAATAACTTAATAATTAGGATTAACAACTTAATAATTATGGTTAAAAATTTGTAATTAGGGTTTCTAATTACATTATGTATGAATACTAGGGTTTAAAAATCCACTAATTAGCATTAAACATTCTAAATTAGGACTTAGGGTTTCCCACTTAGATAGTTAGGGTTCCAGATATAAAAATTAGAGTTTATAAATATTAATTATGGTTTTCAAAAATTAGGGTTTAACAATAATACTAGGGTTTGGTCATAATATACCATAATTGACCAACCATTATCAATAATATGCATATACCGTATATATTTATAAAGATCGAAAAATCAAAATATAATTAATATTATATTGTTATCCTCATTCCTTGATCAAAATCTAAAATTAGGGTTTGGATTCCATATCTGATTTATCTGCCATACTTAACATTATTAATTAAGTTAAAATAATTAACTTAATAACTGTGCTAAAATTCATATAATAAAATAATTATTATAATTATTCTAAAATCATTTCATATATTATTTAAATAATATATGATTATATTTTCATAGAAAATAATTAATAAAAACATTTCTATTATAAAATTAATTATTCTAACAATATAATTTATAATAATCGATAATTCTAAAATAAAATTATTTGTAAATATTCATGTAATAAATATATTTTTATTTATCACATAATTACATATACACATTATCTTATCACATATTCCCCATATTTATTTTAATAAATAATAAAAAAAATTATACGCAAAATTTCTGATTTATTTATATAGAAAATATCGGGTTCTTATAGAACATTTAATCCTTTCAGCTAATGTTTATTGTTTGCTATTACTTGTTGGCCACTCAAATGCTCATTCTTGCTTAATTTAAATGTTTTCAGTTAAGTATGACCAACCAGAGGGCTCTGCCACGAACAAAGGGAAAGGAAAGCTTTCAGAATAAGTTTGTGTTATCTTATGTAATAGCTAGACTTAAATAAGATGATCATATTTATTATCTATCATGTAATGAAATGTTTTAAGGTTGCGTACCTGAGATTTAGACAATTATGATATGTAAATTAAGTTTGATATTTATGACAAAATTAGTATTATTCCGCTCAAAGAAATGGTATCGTGAAGCAATGAATTCGGGTTTCAAGTACCTGAATTTGGGGGCGTCACAGGACAGGCGTTGCGCTTGGATGGCTGTAGGAGATATGAGCCGATAGTTTATGACCCTCACTGGTTTGAGGCATAGAGTTTCCCTGGATGAGATCTCCTCAGGGAATTTAGTGTCCATACGTTTTCTGATTGACAAATTTCGCTCTTTGGACAGTTATGTACAACACTCTAGGGATTTCACCACGTCAGAGGATGATTGGCGTTTTGCTAGAGTAGATGTACTCTTGATGTGTGTAGTGGCTTATCTGTACATGCCATTGTACATCGACCACTTAGACATCTACGTGATTATGGCAGTGCGGGCTCTTTGGGAAGGACATACCATTTTACCGATGATTATGGCAGAGACCTTGAGGTCGACCACGTATTGCCACACCCATCCTGCAGGGTGATAAGTAGGTTTTATACATACTTATTGGTTACCAACTCACTGGATTTGTGCTTAACTCGAGTATTTTTAGTATTTTTTATTTGCTTTTTGTGTCTATTTTGTAGTGTACATAGTTGGAACTCCTATAACAACTTAAGGCGTGGAATAGCATGGATTGGCATGAAATGGCATAAGCTAGGAAGAACATGGCAAGGTGGACTTAAGCAATAGTGTAGATTGCAGCTGAGCTGGAGCAGATGAGGAGGATCAATGAAATGGTGAAGTGAAGAAAAGAAGAAATGAAGAAGAAGGATGTAGTAGATAGCAGCAACATCAAAAAGCCAACAGAATCCTAAGTGCAGCAGTAGCGCGGTCGCGCTGCTAGTAAGGCTCAACAAGGCGCGCCCACGCTACATGAATACAGAGGTAGATTTACACCATCGCGTGGTCGCGCTCCATCAATGAAAGAACTTGGCGCGCCCGCGCCATGCACTCGGCATAGAACTCTATAGCTCGCCCTCGCTCGATCTGTAAGGTTATATCGCGCGGCCGCGTGAGTCTTATGCAGTTTAAAAATGCTGACTTTTTATAATTTGAATTTGAGCGTGTTTTGCTCATCTGAGACGATATGGTTGGTACCATGACATGTTTTTATTATCATTACTACTGTTCTTAGGTTTGGAGACTACTCGAAGGAGGGTTTGAGTATTGGATTACTATTTTAAGCTCCTCTCCTTAAATTGGATTGCTTAATAATATTGGTTTACAATTCTGGAGATTTCTTGTGGATACAAACAAGCCTGGAAATAGACTTTACAACATAGATTATCAGATTTGCTCTATCATTTCTCTTATATCTAGTGATTGCTTTTCTTAAATCCATGTTTTGCTTCAATCCCATAATGACTTTTGGTTTAGAAATGAACTAAATTCCATTATGGGATTCTAATGGATTTTGATGCATAGTTTAAATATGTGTATCTGAATGTGATGTCGTATATTTATTGTAATAACCGTGAATCTTAAGTCACCATGTATGTATGTACATTTTTTTTAAACTTTGTATTATATATGGATACATACATTTATGGATTTCATTAAAATGAAAGCCTTGTGACCTAATTATACATTAGGTAAGGATATTAAATAACCTAAGGGTTATGGTAACACGAAAAAGTTAGTATTTTATACGTATACTAACTTAAGTGGGTAAACTTAGTATTTCAAGTGATTAATAATTTTAAACCTAATTCTTGTAAATCTAATTAGGTTATGAGATAAAATCATATGTATAAGTAATTAAACTTCAAATGATTGGAGATGAAAGCCCTAAATTATCAAATTGGGTAACATTATTAAAATTGTTGGACTATGTTTTATCTAGCCCAAATCAATTAAAAGAAAAGCCCAAGGAAAATAAATTGTAATCCAATACTTAGCCCACTTGATTGGGGGTATTCTAGACATTTGATTAATCAAAATTGGGCATTTAAAATAAAAGATAAATGGTGGATATTATGAGGATCCTAAGTGGATTAATTAATCTAGCTTGTCCATTAGTAGACAAGAATAAACATAAGGACAATGTTGTAAGGCTCCCATTGGTTGCCACTCCATTATGCACATTTAATCATGTTTAACCTAAGGTAAGTAATAAACAAAGTGTTTTACCTAATGGGCAACAAAATGATTGTGGGAGAATTAATAATGAATTGCCCATTACATTTTGAATTCACATCTCATTCTTCCAACATCTCATTTTCTCTCCATCTTCTTCATCTTCTTCTTCTACCTCTTGCTCCCAAGCTAGCCAACTTCAAAGAGAGAAAAGAAAGAGAGAATTTCAGCCATAGGAAGAAGAATTATAGGAGTTCTAGTGGTTTATGCCTCCTAAGTTTATTAGTTACTTTGGAAAATCAAGGAAGGTAGCCACTAAGTCAAGGTATAATGTACCTTCATCTTCTTCTCTTACCTTGTTTTGATAGCTTGAGTTTTGATGGGGTTATGTACAACTACTCAAGATACACTAGTTATACATACCATCATGCATGGAACTAAGTATCTTGAGTGTTGGATCTAAGGCTTAGAGGAAGAAAATGAGCATATGTTCTCCAAGGGTGAAAACTCTTGTTTTTCTTCCACTAAATCTTGTGTAACTCAAGTTCTACAACTTGGAATTATGATCCGTCGAAGGGGGGGGTGCTAGATACATGAGTTATCTAGTAAACCCAAGTGGTAGATCACAAATCTAGCATGTTTTGAAACCTTTGAGATTTTTTTTTTACAAAAACAGTCCACTTTATATGCTAAAGCCTTGAAATCCAAAATCAGCTACTGACTTGTTTTTCATGAGGCTGTTTCGGCTAGTTCCTTGTCTTGTAAAAATCTGGAAAAATATTACAGAGGTACCTTATGAAGTTATCTACGCGTAGGAAAAAGAACGGACACGTTTCGAGTTATATATTGTGCGTAATGACTATTTCCGTAAAGGACTCCATAAATATTATCCTACAAATATCTCACTGTGTATACACTGGAAAATTCCAAAATTTTTACAGTAGCTTCATATACGTTAAGAGAGCATACCCTGAAAATTTCAGATTTTTTTGAGCAAAACTAAATTTTTTAAAAATAGAGCAAGATCTGAGTGTTTTGAGCACTTTAAAAATAGTAAATCATTTTCTAAAATTCTAGAAAAATTAGAGGATCATTGTTGGTTCATATTCTGTTAAAATCCAGAAGCTGAGAATTTTTGGAATCAGTCTGCTATTTTTCCTAAAAATGATTAGGTTGTAAATAAAAGGAAATAAATAGTTAAATGATGTCTTTAATGAGAAAAATATGATTTTTATGCTTGAATGCTCATATATATATTATATCATGACTATCTTAGGGCATTTTGGTAATTTATAATAATAAATATTACTTATGACCTTTTATGGATATTAAATAAGAGGTTATTAAAGGATGAACAATTAGAATAAATTGTTTATTAATTTAATAAATCATTGGAATATTATTATAATACTAATAATATTATAATATGATGTTATGTAAATAAAAATATTAGATTAGAGTATTATTATTAAATAATAATATTCGAGATTAAATAAAATATTATTAAATGATTAATAATATTAGTAAGTGAATAAAATATTATTAAATGATTAATAATATTAGTAAAGGGATAAAATATTATTAAATGATTAATAATATTAGTAAGTGAATAAAATGTTGGTAATGATTTAAAGTATTATTAGTGAACCAATAATACTAGAAGGTGAATTAATATTATCTAAGTTAATAATATTATGTGAATTAAAGGTAGTAATTAATAACACTATCTGTATATGATAATGTTTATAAGAACTTATCAGAATGTATGATATCTATGTGATTACATAATCCGATGTTATGCAATGACTAATTGAAAAACTAATTATAGGTCTCTCAAAGGAAGATAATTTAACTACATAGTGGATAGAAATTTATTTCGTAGTTGTAACCTACGATCGAGGCAAGTTTCCTAACTCAACTTGAGTTATTATTTTCAAAGCATATTAGTAAATAATTATTGATGATTATTCACGTCTTTATTGATTATTGAAATTCGCACTTTGTGCAATTGAATTCGCTCTCATCGCCATTGAACTGCGTGAATTAAATTAAAGTTCTTCATTTATGAACTGTTTATGGGATAGATCTATGCTAATTGTATCAACTAGATCGTGCATGTCTAAATTTGTTAAATCAAATGGATTTTAAATAACCGTTTTATTAATTGATATGGTAAGGACTCTTGGTCGAGAAATGAACAAATTTGATTAAGGCATGATATCAATGTCGGATTATTAAGTGTTTATGCATAAATCACGGGGTATGAAATTTGATCCCTTGAATACCAAAACTTATTAAAAGGTCCGATTTAAATCACATCGAGCACCTTGGCAAATGTTCATGGTTATTCAAAACCACTCAGTTCATGTTATTCAATTATCGAATATTCAATTGTTGATTATTAATTCATGTTCCTTCACAATCTTATATTATTGTTGAACATTGAAGGCAATATTTCTTTCTAAGTCATGATATATCTCCTTTGTCTTTTTAAACTTGTGAAGCAAATTAGTTGCTTACTCTTGCTATATCATGACCTCTATTTTCGATTAAGCAGAAGGATCTAATCTGAAGGACAAGGGCAAGGGCAAGATCCAGGAGTAATTTTAGAATGAATGTTAAATTAGTTATTATCTAATGGAATTTCTTGAGTAAACTGTTTGTATTATAAATGGTGTATTTAAAGTTAAGGTTAGAGAGACCTTGGGACCATGTTTTGAGACTTTTGTATAATGAACAATGTATGTTTATTATTTGAAATAGTTATAGAATGCTTATGATGATGATAGGATCGTGAGCAATTGAATCGAGGTTAGAGAACCCGGATTTGGGGGCGCCACGAGTTGGTATCAAAGTCGAGGTTATAAACTTTAGGAATGCTAAACCTAGGTTATAACCTTAGTAGAAAACTCTTATGGAGTATGTTGGGAGATGGATTATGGAAATTCATCAAGTTTGTGTTGTACTTAATAAAATATTATTTCATTTCATCAATGAATATATTTTATTGTGGTACTCGGACGTTGACTTTATGGTGTTTGTAGGATGTCCGACGAGCGCCAAGTAGTTACTCGATTGAAGCAGAACCCATTGAGCATGAGGCCACCCAAGATGTCCCTCATGGTCCTCCGGTGAGGGGACTTGTTGAGGAGAATCAGTCAATTAGAAGGCGAGTGGAGGAATTAGAAGTAGAAAACCACACCTCCAATTTCCCATCAAGAACAATACAAGGATGAGGCTCATCAAGCCCGTGGATGGAGAAAGTCGAATGAAGGAAAAATTTGATGAGTCCCAGTTGCAAGTGGAGATCACTGAGGGTACAACTAGAGAATGAAAAGGCAAAGTTTGAGAGTCTGAGCATGAAGCATCTGGAGATGCGTGAAATTTGAGTTTGACGTAGAAATTGCCGATAAGATGCGGGTGGAAGAGGCACTCCATGAGTCGGATGAGCTGGTGGGCCAATTAAAGATCGAACTGCAGGCCGTAAAGGTCAGAGTAGAAACTTTAGGACTGGCCCTTGATGCAGCGTATGAGGGCCAGCGCAGAGGGGCTAGGAGGGTCCACTCTGAGATAGGAGAGTCTAGTCGATCCGTTCGACGTAGAGTCCTGCAGTAGTTGCTTCCCTAGGAGCCTGTGCAGATGACCTGGCAGGGCCACCAGTGGTGATGATGTGATGGCCCAGTTGTAGATAGATGCATTAGTACTTTTCTTGTTGTGTAATAAGGTTTTATGTTGATGTAAACCTCAACAGGTGTGAGGTAGTAAATGGTTATGTACTTTCCCTAATTGTGTTTGTAGGGAGGTATCATTATGAGTTAATCCCATCTTTTGTGTTAAAATGGGATAGTAGCATTTATAAAATATACTTGTATTAATCGTAAGTCTTTGAAGATTGGTGTATGAATATAAATGCGAGATTATTATGATATGTGTTTGAAAATTTTAAATAGTAAATTTTCTATTTAATGTTATGTGAATCCAAAGAGACCGATTTGGAAAATGTTCTTTAAAAACAAACTTAACCCACTAAGTAGGAGAAAGACTTCCAAATCTCTCAGAATTTAAAACTCTCACATAATGATCATCGATTGTTTAAATAAATAAGCGTATTACATACTAAGTAATCATATGATAATAACTGAAAGTAACGTGTTAGAATTTTTGTTTCACTAGATGGCGCCGCAGACGCGGACTTCGAGAACCAAGATATTGAAGAGTCAGTTAATAATGCAGCGGGATCTCAACAAAACCCAATGCAAGATTTTATTAACATGATGGTTGAAGCCATGAGGAATCAAGCTCAACCTGCAGGAAATCAGGCAGGCACCCAAATAGTAAACTTTAAGGACTTCAAGGCAGTAGGACCGCCAGAGTTCAGAGGAACAACAGACCCGATAGAAGCCCAAATGTGGGTAAAGGAGATTGAGAAGGCCTTCGTTATTGCTAGAGTAGCGAGAAGAAGCGTAAGACAATTTTGCTACCTACTTAATGAAGGGGAGGCTAGCTATTGGTGGGATGCCAACCGTAACAAAGCGGAGAATGGAATCGTGACTTGGGAAGCATTCAAGAAGTTGTTCTTCGAGAACTACTTCCCTGAGAGTGTTCAAGCAAGAATGGAGATCAAGTTCTTGGAGCTGAAACAGGAGAATATGTCAAGTCGTAGTATGTCGCGAAATTCAATGAATTGGCCAGATTCGCTCCACATCAGGTGGACACAGAGGCGAGGAAAGCGAGAAGGTTTGAAAATGGACTAAAGCCGTGGATTTATAGTAAAGTAGCGGTTTTACAAATCACATCATTCTCAACTCTGTTGGAAAAAGCTCTTATAGCGGAAGGAGGAAGCGAAAGCGGCCTCAAGATACAATCGGAGAAGAATAAGAAGAAATCGAAGGTGGGAATCAAAATGTCAAGAAGGGCGATAGCAACAAGAAGAAGCGGAAATGGAGCAATGGGGGTAGTAATCGGAGATGCAAAGAAGGAAGCGTGCAAACAAAAGAAGCTTCGGTGTGTGGGAGCTGTGGAAAGGGTCACCCTGGGGAGTCTTTGGAAAGGAAAATGATATGTTATACATGTGGGCAAGAAGGGCATACCTCACCCAATTGTACTAAGGTGAAGAAAGGAGGTTGCTTTAATTGTGGTGAAGTGGGACATCGGATCAAGGATTGCCCAAGAAGAAGAAAAGCATGGATGACGGAAATGGCAAAGTAGGGCAATAACACAAAGACAACCAAGTGGAGGACCAAATTTCAAATGCCAAACAAGCCAACAAAGACGGACATTCATATACGATTCAAGATCTTTGTGGCATCCAGGGGTGGTGTCGTATAATTCGATCAATGATATAAATGCCTATGTGTTATTCGATTCGGGAGCTTCATGTTCTTTGTATCTCATGAATTTGCTCAAAGATTAAGTTTACCTCATGAACTATTAGAACACCCAATGAATGTAGAAGTAGCAAACACATAAATTATCCCCGTAGACTACATCTATAGGAACCGCTGTTGCTAATGTAAGAGGGTTTAAGCTTAAAGTGGATTTGATACCGATTCGCCTTGGAGAGTTTGATGTAATCCTTGGGATGGATTGGTTATCAAGTCATGGAGCGGTCATCGACCGTAGAAGAAAAGTGCGTACACCTAAAGACTCCTAATAAGTCAAAGGTGGTATTTTATGGCGAAGAATCGCCAAGACAATCTTGTTGTTCTGACGATGATGCAAGCAAGGAAGTTGCTTAGGAAGGGTTGTATAGGTTATTTGGCTCACGCCAGGATACCCGCAGAATCGAGGGTGAGTGGGTCAAATACCTATTGTAAGGGAATTCGTTGACGTTTTCCCGCATGAAATTCCGGATTGCCACGGATAGAGAGATAGAGTTTGTTATCGATTTGGCACTGTGGACATCACCGTATCCAAAGCGCCGATCGCATGGCTTCGGTAGAGAAATGAAGGAACTAATGGTTCAACTACAAGAGTTGTTAGATAAGGGATACATTCGACCAAGCGTATCACCATATGGGGAGCACCGGTCTTATTCAGTAAAAAGAAAAGGATGGGTCATTAAGGCTTTGTATCGACTAACGGAGTTGAACAAGGTCACCATTAAGAACAAGTACCCATTGCCTGAGGATCGACGATTTGTTTGATCGGTTGAAGGGGCAAAATACTTTTCAAAAATTGACTTGAGGACTGGTTATCACCAACCCAAGGTGAGACATGAGGATATTCCAAAGACGGCATTCGTAACTCAGTATGGACACTTTGAGTTTCGGTAATGTCTTTTGGGTTAACTAATGCATCTCGGCAAAGATTCATGGATTTGATGAGCAGTGTTTAAGCAAAGATTTGGATAAGTTTGTTGTTGTGTTCATCGACGACATTCGGTATATTCCGAGACGAGAGGAAGATCAATATTTGAACATCTAAGGAAAGTGTTGGAGACGTTAAGGAGGGAGAAGTTGTATGCAAAGTTCTCCAAGTGTGAATTTTGGTTGCGGAGAGTGCAATTTTTGGGTCACGTTATCGACAAAGATGGTGTTTCAGAGATCCAGCAAAAGTAGAAGCGGTTATCAACCGGGAACCAACCAAAGACACCGACAGAAATTAGGAGTTTCTTGGGATTAGCAGGATACTATCGAAGATTCATCCAAGATTTTTCAAAGGTAGCATCGCCATTGACCAACCTTACTAGAAAGGCAGTGAAGTTCGTTTGGACGGAAAAATATGAACAGAGTTTCATGGAATTGAAGAAGAGGCTCAGTCAAGCACCTGTATTGGCTTTACCGGACAACACGAGAGGATTTGTAGTGTATAGTGATGCGTCACACAAGGGTCTTGGCTGTGTACTGATGCAGCATGGCAAGGTCATTGCGTACGCATCACGTCAGCTAAAGGACTATGAGAAGGGTTATCCGACTCATGACCTGGAGTTAGCAGCAGTAGTTTTTGCCTTGAAAATTTGGAGGCACTATTTGTATGGAGAGAAGTGTGAGATATATACGGATCATAAGAGTCTAAAGTATATCTTCACCCAGAAGGAGCTAAATATGAGGCAGCGCCGATGGCTAGAATTGATCAAGGATTATGATTGTGAGATTCTGTACCATCCAGCAAAGCAAATGTAGTGGGCGATGCCCTGAGCCAAAAAGGCCAGAGAGAAGTTATTGAAGTTAACCATTCAAGAGGAATTGGTGAAGGATTTCGAACGACTTGACTTAGAGGTTGGCAATTCACTGGAGGTCAATGAGAAATTATTTATCGTGGCGTGAGCCCTACTTTATTAGATAAGGTTAAAGAGGCTCAAGAGAAGGACGAAGATCGACAACATCAAGAAGCTAAGTAAGCAATGAAGGGGATGAATTGAAATACAAGATTGATGGCACCGGACCGCTAAGATTTGAAAGACTTAATTTGGGTACCAATTAATACCTGAACTAAGAGAAGAGATTTTGCAAGAAGCACATAATACGAGGTACTGATACACCTGTGAAGCACAAAAATGTATCAAGACTTATGTCAACACTTTTGGTGGCCAAACATGAAGAGAGATGTTGCGAGAATGTGTCAAGAGATGTCTAACTTGTCGAGAGTCAAGGCGTAACATCAACGCACCGAGTGGACTATTACGACCTTTAGAGATTCCAGAGTGGAAATGGGAGCACATCACGATGGATTTTGTGGTGGGACTTCCAAAGAACGCAAAAGGGACACGATGCCATATGGGTGATTGTAGATCGTCTTACGTAAGTCGGCTCACTTTTGCCGATCAAGATCGTGTATAGTCCGGACCACTGCAGCCAAACTATACATCAAAGAAATTATATCGAGACATGGCGCATCAAGATTCTATTGTGGCTGGATAGGGATCCGCGTTTCACGCCAAACTTCCGGAAGAGTCTTCAAGAAAGAATGGGGATAATGACTACGGATGAGCACCGCGTATCATCCATGTAATCGATGGGCAAAGTGAGAGAACAATTCAAACACTTGAAGACATGCTCAGAGCTTGTGTGATGGACTTCAAGGGTAGTTGGGAGGATCATCTTCCATTGGTAGAGTTAGATACAACAATAGCTACCACGCCGTAATCGTAATGTCGCCGCACGTAAGCAATCAGTATGGGAGGAAATGTAGAACGCCCGTATCTTTGGGATGAAGTGGGTGAACGCCAACTATTGGGACCGAATCGTGCAAAGCAGATCGTAGAGACCATTAAGGTGATTAGAGAGCCTCGATTGGTAGCGACTCAAGATCGCTGTAAGAAGTATGTAGACTTACATTGCCGTAAAGCGAGATTTTGAGGTGGGAAGCCATGCATTTTTGAAAGTATCTCCTTGGAAAGGAAAGATAAGGTTTGGAAAGAAAGGTAAAATTTGAGTCCGAGATTTATTGGACCTTTTGAGATCTTGAAGAAGATAGGCGAAGTGGCGACGAGGTAGCTCTACCTCCCCGAATCGGAACATATTCATAATGTGTTTCATGTGTCGCTAGCACGACCATATAAGCCTCGACACAAGCATGTGATATCGTGACGAGCCAATTCAAAGTTGAAAAAGATTTATCGTGACGAGGAAATTCCAATCAAGTTTTAGATAGAAAAGGAGCGAAATTGTAAATAAGGTTATACATTCTCGTAAAAGTTCTTTGGAGGAACCACAATGTGAAGAAGCTACGTGGGAACTTGAAGAAAGGATAAGAGAAAATTACCCACACCTTTTTGAGTAACCTTATATGTAATTAGGGGACGGAATTCTTATAAGGGGGGAGGATGTAAGCTTAGTGAATCTTAAGTCACCATGTATTTATGTACATTTTTTAAACTTTGTATTATATATGGATACATACATTTATGGATTTCATTAAAAATGAAAGCCTTGTGACCTAATTATACATTAGGTAAGGATATTAAATAACCTAAGGGTTATGGTAACACGAAAAAGTTAGTATTTTATACATTATACTAACTTAAGTGGGTAAACTTAGTATTTCAAGTGATTAATAATTTTAAACCTAATTCTTGTAAATCTAATTAGGTTATGAGATAAAATCATATGTATAAGTAATTAAACTTCAAATGATTGGAGATGAAAGCCCTAAATTATCAAATTGGGTAACATTATTAAAATTGTTGGACTATGTTTTTATCTAGCCCAAATCAATTAAAAGAAAAGCCCAAGGAAAATAAATTGTAATCCAATACTTAGCCCACTTGATTGGGGGTATTCTAGACATTTGATTAATCAAAATTGGGCATTTAAAATAAAAGATAAATGGTGGATATTATGAGGATCCTAAGTGGATTAATTAATCTAGCTTGTCCATTAGTAGACAAGAATAAACATAAGGACAATGTTGTAAGGCTCCCATTGGTTGCCACTCCATTATGCACATTTAATCATGTTTAACCTAAGGTAAGTAATAAACAAAGTGTTTTACCTAATGGGCAACAAAATGATTGTGGGAGAATTAATAATGAATTGCCCATTACATTTTGAATTCACATCTCATTCTTCCAACATCTCATTTTCTCTCCATCTTCTTCATCTTCTTCTTCTACCTCTTGCTCCCAAGCTAGCCAACTTCAAAGAGAGAAAAGAAAGAGAGAATTTCAGCCATAGGAAGAAGAATTATAGGAGTTCTAGTGGTTTATGCCCCTAAGTTTATTAGTTACTTTGGAAAATCAAGGAAGGTAGCCACTAAGTCAAGGTATAATGTACCTTCATCTTCTTCTCTTACCTTGTTTTGATAGCTTGAGTTTTGATGGGGTTATAGTACAACTACTCAAGATACACTAGTTATACATACCATCATGCATGGAACTAAGTATCTTGAGTGTTAGATCTAAGGCTTAGAGGAAGAAAATGAGCATATGTTCTCCAAGGGTGAAAACTCTTGTTTTTCTTCCACTAAATCTTGTGTAACTCAAGTTCTACAACTTGGAATTATGATCCGTCAAGGGGGGTGCTAGATACATGAGTTATCTAGTAAACCCAAGTGGTAGATCACAAATCTAGCATGTTTTGAAACCTTTGAGATTTTTTTACAAAAACAGTCCACTTTATATGCTAAAGCCTTGAAATCCAAAAATCAGCTACTGACTTGTTTTTCATGAGGCTGTTTCGGCTAGTTCCTTGTCTTGTAAAAATCTGGAAAAATATTACAGAGGTACCTTATGAAGTTATCTACGCGTAGGAAAAAGAACGGACACGCTTCGAAAGTTATATATTGTGCGTAATGACTATTTCCGTAAAGGACTCTATAAATATTATCCTACGAATATCTCACTGTGTATACACTGGAAAATTCCAAAATTTTTACAGTAGCTTCATATACGTTAAGAGAGCATACCCTGAAAATTTCAGATTTTTCTGAGCAAAACGCAATTTTTAAAAATAGAGCAAGATCTGAGTATTTTGAGCACTTTAAAATAGTAAATCATTTTCTAAAATTCTAGAAAAATTAGAGGATCATTGTTGGTTCATATTCTGTTAAAATCCAGAAGCTGAGAATTTTGGAATCAGTCCGCTATTTTTCCTAAAATGATTAGATTGTAAATAAAAGGAAATAAATAGTTAAATGATGTCTTTAATGAGAAAAATATGATTTTTATGCTTGAATGCTCATAATATATTATATCATGACTATCCTAGGGCATTTTGGTAATTTATAATAATAAATATTACTTATGACCTTTTATGGATATTAAATAAGAGGTTATTAAAGGATGAACAATTAGAATAAATTGTTTATTAATTTAATAAATCATTGGAATATTATTATAATACTAATAATATTATAATATGATGTTATGTAAATAAAAATATTAGATTAGAGTATTATTATTAAATAATAATATTCGAGATTAAATAAAATATTATTAAATGATTAATAATATTAGTAAGTGAATAAAATATTATTAAATGATTAATAATATTAGTAAAGGGATAAAATATTATTAAATGATTAATAATATTAGTAAGTGAATAAAATGTTGGTAATGATTTAAAGTATTATTAGTGAACCAATAATACTAGAAGGTGAATTAATATTATCTAAGTTAATAATATTATGTGAATTAAAGGTAGTCGTTAATAACACTATCTAGACATGATAATGTTTATAAGAACTTATTGTAATGTATGATATCTATGTGATTACATAATCGATGTGTTATGCAATGACTAATTGAAAGACTAATTATAGGTCTCTCAAAGGAAGATAATTTAACTACATAGTGGATAGAAATTTATTTCGAAGTTGTAACCTACGATCGAGGCAAGTTTCCTAACTCAACTTGAGTTATTATTTTCAAAGCATATTAGTGAATAATTATTGATGATTATTCACGTCTTTATTGATTATTGAAATTCGCACTTTGTGCAATTGAATTTCGTTCTAACGGCCATTGAATGGTGAATTAAATTAAAGTTCTTCATTTATGAACTGTTTATGGGATAGATCTATGCTAATTGTATCACTAGATCAAGCATGTCTAAATTTGTTAAATCAAATGGATTTTAAATAAGCGTTTTATTAATTGATATGGTAAGGACTCTTGACCGAGAAATGAACAAATTTGATTAAGGCATGATATCAATGTCTCTGATTATTAAGTGTTTATGCATAAATCACGGGTATGAAAGGTAATGATCCCTTGAATACCAAAACTTATTAAAGGTCCGATTTTAAATCATCGAGCACCTTGGCAAATGTTCATGGTTATTCAAAACCACTCGGTTCATGTTATTCAATTATCGAATATTCAATTGTTGATTATTAATTCATGTTCCTTCACAATCTTATATTATTGTTGAACATTGAAGGCAATATTTCTTTCTAAGTCATGATATATCTCCTTTGTCTTTTAAACTTGTGAAGCAAATTAGTTGCTTACTCTTGCTATATCATGACCTCTATTTTCGAGTTAAGTTCAAGGATCTAATGCGAAGGACAAGGGCAAGGGCAAGATCCAGGAGTAATTTTAGAATGAATGTTAAATTAGTTATTATCTAATGGAATTTCTTGAGTAAACTATTTGTATTATAAATGGTGTATTTAAAGTTAAGGTTAGAGAGACCTTGACCATGTTTTGAGACTTTTGTATAATGAACAATGTATGTTTATTATTTCGAAATAGTTATAGAATGCTTATGATGATGATAGGATCGTGAGCACTGAATCTGAGGTTAGAGAACCTGGATTTGGGGGCGTCACATTTATCATTGAAATGCCCATTATGGTTATGCTAATTACTTGAATACTTGATCACCAGTCACACTAATTGCTTGTATGGATTTGGAAAATGAAATATAAGTATAGATTAGACCATGATGGCATATGTTCATGAAGCTTATGTGTATTAGGCTTTGTGATTTGTGACCCGGATATGCATATACCGGTTCACCATGTGTAGTCATTAAGAGAGCTTGCACTTTAAATCATTATTGCTGTAAATTTATATAGAAATATAGTGAGTGTTGTAATTATGATGCTTACATGATTTCTATCAAATGTGGATTTTATGTAAATTGGTCATAGTTCATTGAAAAATGGTTATGTTCCACTTTTGTGCTCCTGACTAGCTTTCCATGATAAATAATTAAACATGACATGAGGGCTGCATTTTAGATGAAACATTAAATGATATTAGAATCCCATTTCTCTCCAATTTGATTTCATTACTTTAGTAATTATAATTTTGTTTCATTAATTAATTTAGAATTTAATTTAATTGTGAGTTGACCGTTTAAGCATATAGAAATAGTGATTAAGTTGTTGCATGATAAATTAGATTTAACACCTTTCTTCGTGGATTGATACTTTTCTTACTCTGTACTACCTGTTGACCCATGCATACTTGCATGTGTTAGAGTCTATTTTTGTAAACCAAAAAGGAGGCAACAAGTTTTTGGCGCCGTTGCCGGGGAAATTCGTTTTATTTTTAATATTGTTGTCATCAACTAAAGCTAGATTTGTGTGACTTAGACAATTCTATTATTATCTTATTTTTATTTTTATTTTTGTTTGTATTTCAGGTACTTGTATACATTTTATGCACACGTGATCGACAAACTCTGAATTGGTGCATGCACAGGATAATATCAACGGCAGAGGTTGGAGATCGAGAGTACACAGGAATATAAAAGTAGATTTTGAGAATACATCATCCAGTATGGCAGCAGAAGAGCAAAGAGAGGAAAACAGGGCCTTAAGAGATTACTCAATGCCTAATATAAATGGGTTACAGTCAAGCATCGTGAGACCAGCTATAGCAGCCAACACTTTTGAGATAAAGCCGAGCACTATACAAATGGTGCAGAATTTGATAAAATTCGAGGGTGTTGCTACAGATGACCCGAACGAGCACTTGTTAAGCTTTATAGAGATATGTGATACTTTCAAGTACAATGGAGTGTCATAAGATGCACTCAGGCTCAGACTGTTTCCATTCTCTTTATGGGACAAGGCTAGAAGTTGGCTCCACTCTTTACCATCAGGATCTATTATAACATGGGAGGACTTAGCACAAAAGTTCTTAGCCAAGTTTTTCCCAATGGCTAAGACTGCTAAAATGAGGATAACAATTTCCCAATTTGAGCAACAACAGGGTGAATCATTATATGAAGCATGGGAAAGGTATAAATAGATGCTAAGGAAATGTCCCCATCATGGTATGCCGGATTGGATGGTGATAAATACTTTTTATAATGGACTGGGATGGCAATCAAGGCTAATTGTAGATGCAGCTGTAGGTGGAGCCTTATGGGCTAAAAGTTATGAAGAGGCTTATAATCTTATAGAGACTATGATAGCAAATGATTTTCAAAATCCTACGGCCAAAATGCCATAACCAAAAGTTACGGGATTGTTAGAGGTGGATGCTATCACACAGTTGTCAACTTAGATGGCATCTATGTCAAAGAAGATTGATTCGTTGGCAGAAAGTAAAGTAAAGACAGTTGCTTTTGAATGTGAAATATGTGAGGGTTCACATTCAACCGACCAATGTGCTATCAGTTCAGAATCTGTATAGTATGTGAGCAACTATCAGAAAAATCAGAATCATTTTCAGAATTCCTACAACCCCAACAATCGAAATCATCCCAATTTTAGCTGGACAAACAATCAAAATCAACAAAATCAACAATTTCAACCACAACATCAGTTTCAGTCACAATCATCTCATCAACAGTTTGCATCAAAACCACCCTACCCTCCTGGATTTCAACAGCAACCTCAACATCATCCACCACCTGCACCTCAACAAGAGAAGAAGTCAGAAATGGATGAGATGATGATGAAGTACATGGCGAATACCGAGGTAATGATCAAGAGCCAAGTAGTGGCTATTAGAAATTTGGAGACATAGATGGGTCAGATGGCTAGTATGCTCAACAACACACCACAAGGGACCTTGAAAAGTACAACATAAGCTAATCCAAGAAGGGAGGGTAAAGAACAATGTCAGACCATAACTCTCAGATCAGGGAAGCATGCAGGTTTGCAGCATGGCACGTCCGAGCCACTTTTACAAGAGGAAATCGCGCTGCCACGCAATGAAGAAAAATTTTCTGAGGAAGTTTTGTTTAAAGAAGGTTCAGAACAATGGGAAGAAGAGAAAAATAGTAAAGAGTCAACTGAGAAACCAGTGACTAAGCCACCAGTTGTTCATCACCCTGTTCCATATCCACAGAGATTACAGAAGCAAAGGGAAGACAAGCAATTTAACAAGTTTTTGGAGGTGTTCAAAAAGATATAGATTAATATACCTTAACCGAAGGGTATCTTGTCAAGGAAGAAAAGGCTAAAAGACTTTGAGATAGTAGCCTTAACCGAAGAATGTAGTGCAGTGCTTCAACGCAAATTACCTTCGAAGTTGAAAGACTTAGGCAGCTTCACGATACCATGCTCAATAGGGAAGATGTGTTTCAACAAATGCTTGTGTAATTTAGGGGCAATCATTAACTTGATGCCACTGTCAGTGTTCAATCAGTTGGGATTGCCGGCTCCAAGGCCGACAAACATTTCATTACAGCTTGCTGACAAGTCCATTACCTATCCACGGGGTATTGTGGAAGATGTTCTTGTTAAAGTGGATAAATTTATCTTCCCAGCTGATTTCATCATCTTAAACTATGAAGAAAACAGAAGTATACCTATCATCCTTGGAAGACCATTCCTAGCCACAGGAAGGACCTTGATAGATGTTCAAAAAGGTGAATTGACAATGAGGGTTCATGATCAAGAAGTCACCTTCAACGTGTTCAAGGCTATGAAGTTTCCTACAGACGAAGATAAATGTTTCAGGATTGGTATGGTGGACAAGATGTTGAATGATGAAGTAGAGAATTTGGTGGAAAATGAACCATTGAAGAATGCTATTTTGGGAAATTCTAAGATAGAAGATGATGAGATTACTGAGTTTGTTCAAATACTTGACACAACACAATAGTTCAGAAAATTCAAGACTCCTATTGAGCCATTAAATATTGTTGGGGACACATCAATGAAACTCAAGCCATCACTTGAGATGCCTCCAGAACTTGAGTTGAAACCTCTTCCAGACCACTTGAGGTATGCTTTTTTAAATGATAATTCAAAATTACCTATTATTATTTCTTCTGCACTAACATCTTTCCAGGAAGAAAAGTTGCTAAGAGTTCTAAGAGAGTTTAAATCAGCCATTAGATGGACCATAACAGATATCAAAGGGATCAACCCATCATTTTGTATGCACAAGATCCTACTGGAAGATAATAGTAAGCCTTCAGTGAAACAACAACGGAGACTTAATCCAATTATGAAGGAAGTGGTAAAGAAGGAAGTTCTGAAATGGCTGGATGCAAGAATTATATATCCGATCTCAGACAGCTCGTGGGTGAGCCCAGTACATGTGTGCCGAAGAAGGGGGGAATGACTGTAGTCTCCAATAAGAACAATGAATTGATACCAACCAGGACAGTGACGGGGTGGAGATTCTGCATGGACTACCACAGGCTTAATAAAGTTACAAGGAAAGATCACTTCCCACTGCCGTTCATTGATCAGATGTTGGACAGACTAGCAAGTTATGAGTATTATTGCCTTCTGGATGGATATTCAGGCTATAATCAGATTGTGATAGCCCCAGAAGACCAGGAAAAGACAACTTTTACATGTCCATATGGAATATTTACTTTCAGAAGGATGTCTTTTGGGTTGTGCAATGCCCCAATCACTTTTTAGAGGTGTATGATGCCAATCTTTTCGGATATGGTGGAGCACAATGTGGAAGTGTTTATGAATGATTTTTCAGTATTTGGTTATTCATTTGATTTATGTTTAGAGAATCTAATGATGGTATTGAAAAGATGTGTCGAAACGAATTTGGTTTTGAATTGGGAAAAGTTCCATTTTATGGTATAAGAAGGAATTATTTTGGGCCATAGAGTTTCAAAGAAAGTATTAGAGGTGGACAGGGTGAAACTAGAGACCAGTGAGAATTTGCCTCCACCTACTTTGTAAAATGTGTTCGAAGTTTTTTAGGGCATGCAGGCTTCTGCATGAGGTTTATTAAATACTTCTCCAAGATCACGAAGTCGCTTTATAGTTTATTGGAGAAGGATGCACAGTTCAAGTTCGATAAAGAATGCATGTCTCCATTTGAGCATTTAAAGAGAAAGTTAACATCAACACCAGTGATTACAGCACCATATTGGGACCTACCATTTGAGTTGATGTATGCCGCTAGTGATTATGCTGTGGGGGATTTTTTGGGCCAGCGAAGGGAAAAGATCTTTTATGTGATTTAATATGCGAGCAAGACCTTCACTGATGCTCAGTTGAATTACACCACCACAGAGAAGGAACTTTTGGCAGTTGTGTATGCTTTTGACAAGTTTTGAGCTTATTTGATTGGGGCAAGGGTGATAATGTATACATATCATGCAGTAATTCGGTACTTAGTGGCAAAGAAAGATGCAAAGCCTCAACTAATCAGGTGGATACTTCTGTTGCAAGAATTTGATTCGGAGATGAAGGACAGGAAAGGTACTGAGAATTAAGTGGCGGACCACTTATCTAGACTGGAAAATTCGGGAAGGGATGTAGATGACAAGGTTGTGATTAATGAGTCCTTCCCAGATGAGCAATTACTTGTTGTGAAAGGTGAAGTGCCCTGGTTTGCAGACTATGCTAACTACTTAGTGAGCAAGATTATTCCTGCAGACTTGATTGGTTATCAAAAGAAGAAGTTTTTGCATGATGTGAAGTGTTTTATATGGGATGAACCATACTTGTTCAAATAGTGTGCTGATTAGATGATAAGGAGGTGTATCCCAAATAGCGAGACATAGGTGTTTGGAGATTGCATATTTAAAATTTGATGTTGAAAGCTAATATTCATGATTATATATAAAGTCCTTCAAAGGAACACATGTACAAGGACTTAGTGATAGATCAAACTTGTTAGGTTGATATGGACTTTAATGTTTATCATTCTATAAATGAATGTATAGAAGAAAAGATCAAAGATGTTAGGTTGATCTATATATTGAGATGTAATAGATAAGCTTCCACTTAATTATAGTCTATCGAGATGATCAAGAGATTACAGAAGATAAGGAAGAATCATAGAGCATCGAGGATCGTAGTGTATCTGCTTTGAAGGGCCTCTCCAAAATCGTAGAATGGTCCAAACGCCTACCGAGCCAAATCAGAGGTCGTAGTGTGCTCTTGGAAGCATAGAGTCTGCAAGACAAGCAAGTAAGATCGTAGTGTACCAGTACTTAAGAGAAATCATAGTGTTCTCGGTTAGCAGTATCAGATCAAGCACCAAGGTGGCAAGACACCATGATTAAAATCCTAGAGCTTCATCTGTCTGTGTCAGAAGCATCGAGCCTCGTCCATTTTTTTAAAGATAAATCACAAAAAATATGGAATGAGCTATAGACGTTGAAGTCCTCGGGAGTCCCAATGACACAACCGTCATCCTTAGTATATAACAAAGAAACGTATTGAAGAAGCTAAGGAAAGTACTCTGGGTCAGCATAAAACACTTTTTTAGGTGTTAGGTGAAATAGCAGTCTACTGTGTCAGTGGGCCAGTCTGCTAATCAGAAGTTGTGCAAAAAGTCTCCATCAAAGCTCAAAAATGTCAAATTCATTTAATATTTCAACGGGTGTCTTCAACGGATACATTTCAAAGACATCATATATACAAAGCTTCAGTAGATGAAAGATTTAAGAAAGTACTAAAAAAAATGCTGAAGAACACTCAACACTCAACTCTATGATTTGAAAAAGAAAGCTTGCTCAGCTACTCAGTTCTTTAGAACTCAAGCTTAATGAAAATTGAGTAATACCATTCAAGAACTCAACTACCATTAAGTGAAGTAAGAAGTTCTAAGTCAGAAGGACTTGAAGAGTTCTAAGTGAACTGAGAAGTACCAAGTCTGCTGAACTTGAAGAGTTTAATAGTGAACTAAGAAGTTCCAAGACTGCTGGTCTTGAAGGAATCTGTGAGATTCAGGAGTTGTAAAGATATCCTCAGTGGATTTCCTACTCGAGGAGTAGAAGAGTGGACTAGGAGCTTTGAATGCTCTGAACCACTTAAAATCACTGTGTCTCTTATATTCTTGTCATAACTGCTATAACTTCCATAACTGCTTTACTCCTATTAATTCATTATATCTTGAAGGGAAAATAAACATCTTAATTCCGCTGTTTTTAAATCATTATCAAAACTAATAAGAATTTTGATTAAAAGAATTTTTAAAAAATCTATTCAACCCCACTTCTAGATAACTATTGTGCCTCTGGGAACTAACAAGAAGGTATTTTGCAAGATTGCCATGCGTCATTGTATGGAGGTCACTACGGCGGAGAAAGGATAGTGGCTAGAGTATTGCAAGAAGGATGGTATTGGCCTAAAATTTTTAACTATGTTTACAGTTTTGTTCAGAAGTGTGACAGATGTCAAAGAGTCGAGAACATCTCAAAGAGAAATGAAATGCCTTTAAACACAATCCTCGAGGTGGAAATTTTTGATGTTTGGGGGATAGACTTCATAGGCCCTTTTTTTTTCTTCATGTGGGAATTTATATATCTTGTTGGCAGTCGACTTTGTTTCTAAGTGGGTGGAAGTGGCAGCTCTTCCAACTAATGATGCTAAAGTGGTCCTAAAATTTTTACAAAGAAGTATTTTCACAAGGTTTGGGACTCCGTGGGCCATTATTAGTGATGAGGGCAGTCATTTCTGTAATCGTCAGTTCACAGCTCTGTTGGCTAAGTATGGGTTGAGTCATTATATTTATACAACTTATCATCCCCAGACTAATGGTCAAGCAGAGGTGTCAAATCGTGAAGTGAAAAGAATTCTTGAAAAGATAGTGAATCCCACAAGGAAGGATTGGTCGTTGAAGCTAGATGATGTTGTATGGGCTTACATGACTTCTTACAAGACACCATTGGGAATGTCACCATTTTAGCTTGTATATGGAAAGGCTTGGTACCTTCCCATGGAGCTCGAGAACAAGGTGTATTGAGAAATCAGGAAGCTAAATTTTGACTTGAAGGTTGCAGGAGAAAAACGTCTACTCTAATTCAATGAGTTGAACGAATTTAGGTGACAAGCCTATGAGAACTCCAAAATATACAAGGAAAAGGTGAAGATATGGCATGAACTCAAGATAATGGAATGGGTGTTTGAACCGAGGCAAAGAGTTCTTTCGTTTAATTCAAGACTTAAACTTTTCCCAAGGAAGCTCAAGTCAAGATGGTCAGGGCCATTTACTGTAAATACAATTTATCCACATGGTGCGATCGAGATATTTGATAAGTTTTCGGACAAGCTTTTCAAAGTCAATGGACAGTGGCTTAAGAACTATTATGGACAGGCAGAAGGACACCTCAATTCTTCCTATTACATGATTGGAACAGAGATAGTCAAGCTAACTGACTATAACTTAGAGCTCGATGGGAGGCACCCCATTATTTCTATCCTTATCTCTTGTTTAATTCTGTTTGAATCATGTTTATTTCTCATCTTCAGTTTAATTCTTGATAGCACATAATTTTTTATATAAGTTTTATTAGAGCTATTTGTGAATATCATTTTGATTAGGAGTAGCATATAAAGCATTATGTTGGGGTATATTCATTCATGTATGATACTTAGTTCATGTTTTGATCTTGGAGAGTTGTTATATCTCATATTTGTCAATGTTGTATGTGCAGGTGATTTGCAGAATGTCGGTAGCTACTGATTTCTATTTTAAAGTACAACTCAGTTTTGTTAGGGTACAGAGTCGCGCGGCCACGTGATTAAGTAGTTCAAAAATGGCGGCGCATACGCTATTTGTGATTCTATTGACATGGTCAACGGTAATGGCGCTCTTATCGACTTCTACAGATAAGCGCGACCACACCATGGCGGTATTGTACTTACATATATGTAGTTATAAAAAGCTAAAGTCGCGGACACGCCCGAGACTGGAGTCAGAAAATATTTTAAGTTTTTAAAACGTGCCCTACTCAAATTCTTATATCAGTTACATTCTCAAACGTGCGTCTCTCCAATTCTTTTCAAAACTGACGCCTATTTTCTTCTTTCCCAAACCGTTTCTATTCAAATTCAAACTCCTCACCACACTACGCATTCTACGCGTCAGTTTCCTTCCCACGTTCAACATCTCATACATATCCTAGTTCAGTTAGTTAAGGTTTCTTCAGATGGTGGAAAATAACAAGTTTAGGGGTTATTGTTATTATATAGAGAATTTTGTCGTCAGTTAGTTCTCATCTCAAAAGTTTTCTTCATCATTTGTAATGGGGCCAAAAAGAGCACGTTCTCGCACTCCAGAGTCATCTTCCTCAAGCAGCCAAAGTGAGGATGTTGTTGACCTTACAAAATTCGTCAGCCTTGAGGCCCAAATAGAAGACTACAGAATAGTGGCTAAGACATTTGTGAGGGAGCATGGGTTTAATCCTAAAAAACAAGATGGCCAGTTATAGAACATAATACGTGAACGAGGATGGGTTGGAGTGACTGCTACTCCTATTCCTGCACACATGGAGATCGTTCAAGAGTTTTATGCCAATGCTAAAGAAACCATGAGTGGGCTATCTTTTGTCAGAGGAGTTCAAGTAGACTGTCGTCTGCAAGCAATTAGAGAAGTTTTCAAGATACTCGATGCACCACTAGTTGGACGTGCTAACTGGGTCGAGGCTGCACGATTCAAGACAGACCTAGACGTGGTCATTACTAATTTATGTGTACCAGGTACACAGTGGAGCTATAAGCCTGGCACAAATCAGCCAAGAACATTTTAGGCTGCAACCCTCAATCGGTATGTCAAGGCTTGGAATTTATTCATCTGTGCAAAGCTTATGCCATCATAACCTCAGCATGAAATTACAACTGAGCGGGCAATTATTTTGTGGGGCATAGTCACAGGAAAATACATCGATGTGGGCCATCTCATTAATTAGAATATGTTATGCTATATGCGGGGGAGCACCACAGGAAGCATCCCACATGCGTATGTTGTAGCTAGTCTTTGTGGACGAGCAGGGTTTACGTGGGCCAATGAATAGTTACAGTACCCAAGCCAAGATATAACCCACGCTATAATTGCCAAATTCAAAGATTGGGCAGGAGGTACCCCTCATCCAAGGGGCAAGAGCTTCATTCTTCCACCCGCATCATCAAGGCCATCGCAATTTGACGCCACCTTGCCTGGGCAGCCGAACCTCATTTCACATCTTCTTTGTTGAATAGGATGATAAATGCGTCTCAAGAAGGTTAGAGAGAAAAGTAGATGCGATGTATGATAATTTTTCAGCGTTTGCCAATGGTTTGTCAAGGTCCCTAGCTAAGGCTTTTGCACAGCAAGGAACCATCCTTGAGTTGCCACAATTTGGGACAGCCGTGCCATTTCCACCGCTAGACTCACCACCCGAGGAGGGTGGTACAAGCTGATAATTAGGGGAGTTCCTTTAAACCTTTTACCTTCATTCATTGGGGAAAATGAATAGTTTAAGTTTGGGGGTATTGGGGTGTTTAGTAGTGTAGAGCATTTAGTTAATTGCATGTAGTTTAATTTGCATCATTTTAGCATGTTTAGTATAATTTTGCATTTTTATTTGTTTAGTATGTGTTTAGTCAATTATGTAGTAAATTTTTTATATTTTAGTGTTTAATATATGTTTTAGTTGTTTGTTTAATTGCATTTCCCAAGTATCTAGTTTTAATGGAATTCTAGTTTAGACAATGATGAATGTGAAATTTGATGGATTCTTGAATTTAGTGGATAACATGAGCTCAGTTATAATGTTTTACATAATTTAGTTCAAGCTTGTTGTATAGATACTTTCGGTTAGCATATAGATGTTCATATATGCTTGTTGGTATAAGAATAACGTGTTTTTCTTGTAGAGTAGAAAATGTTGTTTTGAAAATAAAATTGTGTAGGAAGTGAACAAAGTCTATGAAAACACATATAATCAAACTTTGGGAACACATGGGTATGCTTACTATTGGGACGAAATGGACCGTAAAATGCACTCGTTTAAATGGAAATGGAAAGTGATATGGAGCGTAAAACGCACTCGCTATGCTCTAAAAAAATCAAAAAACATCGCGGGAAAGTGCGAGAATCACCCTCGTGAGTAAAAATAAAGCAGAATAAACCTATTGTCGAACCTTAGTTTGTATTGATGTGTTGGAGTAGTCAATGTCTCATTAGTATACATGATTCTTGATTTAAACTCCAATTTTCTGTCTTTAGCAGTATAACATGTGTAATCTTTGCCTTGGTCAAGCTTTTTTATGAACACATCACACACACAACATCTTTATAGCGAGTTTGGATTATTTGATTGTATGGTGTTATGTCTGTAGTTTAGTTGGATACTTTATTCTTGAATCTGGATAATTTATTGAGGCATACTTGATTGGAATTCCAATTTGGTTGGAAATCTTGGGACTCATTTGCATCATAGTATAGTTTGAATAGTATGTAGTTGCATTGTTGATTTTATTTTTGTGTGCATTGCTTGAGGGCAAGCAATAGTTCAAGTTTGGGGGTATTTGATAAGTAGGTTTTATACCTACTTATTGGTTACCAACTCACTAGAATTGTGCTTAACTCGTGTATTTTTAATATGTTTTATTTGCTTTTTGTGTCTATTTTGTAGTGTGCATAGTTGGAACTCCTATAACAACTTAAGGCATGAATTGGCATGAAATGGCACAAGCTAGCAAGAACATGGCAACGTGGACTTGAGCAAGAGTGTAGATTGTAGCTGAACTGGAGCAGATGAGGAGGATCAATGAAATGGTGAAGTAAAGAAATGAAGAAATGAAGAAGAAGGATGTAGTAGATGAATGTGCAACAACAAAAGTCGTGAGAATCCCAAAGCAGCAGTGATGAGTGCATTTTACTAGCACCGCTAGTAAGGCTCAAACAAGCGCGCTTGAGCTTATATGAATCAAAAGTGATTTACACCATCGCGCGACCGTGCTCCATCAACTAAGGAACTAGGCGCGCCCACACCATGCACTCGACAGACAACTCTATAGCGCGCCCACGCTCGGTCTGCAAGGTTATATCGCGCGGCTGCGCGTGTCTTATGAAGTCTAAAAATGCTGACTTTTTTGTAATTTAAATTTGAGCTTGTTTTGCTCATCTGAGACGATATGGTTGGTACCAGGACGTGTTTTTATTATCATTACTACTGTTCTTAGGTTTGAAGACTACTCAAAGGAGGGTTTGAGCATTGGATTACTATTTTAAGCTCCTCTCCTTAAATTAGATTGCTTAATAATATTAGTTTACAATTGTGGAGATTTCTTGTGGATACAAACAAGCCTAGAAACAGTCTTTGCAACAGAGATTATCAAATTTGCTCTATCATTTCTCTTATATCTATTGATTGCTTTTCTTAAATCCATGTTTTGCTTCAATCCCATATTGGCTTTTGGTTCATAAATGAACTAAATTCCATTATGGGATTCTAATGGATTTTGATGTGTAGTTTAAATATGTGTATCTGAATGTGATGTCGTATATTTATCATTGGAATACCCATTATGATTATGCTAATTGCTTGAATGCTTGATCACCATTCACACTAATTGCTTGTATGGATTTGGAAAATGAAATATAAGTATAGATTAGACCATGATGGCATATGTTCGTGAAGCTTACGTGTATTAGGCTTTGTGATTTATGACCTGGATAGGCATATACTGGTTCACCATGTGTAGTCATTAAGAGAGCTTGCACTTTAAATCATTATTGCTAAAAATTTACATAAAAATATAGTTAGCTTGGTAATTGTGATGCTTACATGATTTCTATCAAATGTGAATTTTATGTAAATTGGTCATAGTTCATTGAAAAATGGTTATGTTCCACTTTTTTGCTCTTAAATAGCTTTCCATGATAAATAATTAAACATGACACGAGGGCTGCATTTTAGATGAAACATTAAATGATATTAGAATCCCATTTCTCTTCAATTTGATTTCATTACTTTAGTAATTATAATTTTGTTTCATTAATTAATTTAGAATTTAATTTAATTGTGAGTTGATCGTTTAAGCATATAGAAATAGTGATTAAGTTATTGCATGATAAATTAAATTTAACACCTTTCTCCGTGGATCGATTGTTTTCTTACTCTATACTACTTGTTGACCCATGTATACTAGCATGAGTTAGAGTCCATTTTTGTCAACCAAAAAGGAGGCAACACAGGGGTATTTTCAGTCAGCTCGGTCTTATTGTACGTGTGGTTCATGACACACTTGAGACAGATTGGTACATTCTGACGCCACGTGTATTTTTTTCCCATGAGATAGCCATGTCTTACTTCTTTCAGCCGGCGGAGTGTACAAACGTTACTTCTTGGTCTGTTTTCTTAGCAGGGAACGATGATCCATTTGATATTCTGCCGTGTTCTGGGCTTAGTTCTCCCTACAGCTTCATCATTCATATATCTGGCATGGATTATCTTCCTCTGGCTAGTTTGAGGGGCATGACAACATATCACCCATTGGCTGTGATGACAAAATTTGACGAATTTTAGGATGTTCATCCCTTTGAGGGAGCATTGGGTCAGCGTTTGTCCTCTCGGTTTTTGTCAGCGGAGGATTGTCAAGGGTTTATGCTTGTTGGTGTGAGACCCCAAATTTTATGAATAAAAATTTAAATTTCTTGAAATATTTTTTTGAATATTATGATGTGAATTTGAGATAATGTTATAGTTGTGGGTAGTATTTATAAATTTTGCAAAGTACGCAAGTTGTTATATTATATTCGATTGCTCGAGGAATATTCTTTGTGTCGGGGAATATCCGTCAAATGCAATGATACAATTATTAGTGGACCCCTGGCGGAATTATTGTCGGATTGAGAAAATGACAAAAATATTTTATGAAAATAACGGCAGAGGTTTTACCGTTAATATTGTTGAACTACCCGGTAGTAAAAGTACAGTAATACGTGTGGTTGCATAGTAGAACACGGTATTGATTATTGATGGTTACGTGATAAGTCACTCAGTTATACTCAATTATTGCTACAATAATTGCTGCATCATATCTCTCATATTATTGATTCGATTATTGCCATAGTATCATCTGCATTATATGATATATTATTAAATCAATAATTGAGACGACAAAGTTATTCATATTATTAAATTGCAATATTTACAATGTCTAGAAGTTACGCGAGGAGAGGTTTGGTCACCTAATTCGGCGCTTGATAAGGGAGAAATCCTTATTGGAAAGCCCCCTCTTTTCTGGGAACGACATGGTTGTTAAATATTGTGAGTTATGATATTAATGATGAATATGTTCGTGTTGATTAAAGATGAATTTGATAGTTCCATTGTGTTGGGATTATTGGTGTTAGTTGAAATCGACATCTATTAGATGATAATTGATGTGCAGGGGTTATATTGATAAACCGGGTAATTAATCGGGTAAATGAGCAATTAATTGCTACTAATTCACATGCTCATATAACTATTTGTTCACATGTGTGTACTATTGAATCACATTCTTATACTATTAGGGGAGTTGGTGCAAGATTGATGATACTTGCATGACTAAGTTAAAAATGGAGGTATAGATGGAGTTACTATACTGTAATTAATTTTTTCACATGTTTAGAACAATTGAGTCACATGATTTACATTGACTCACGTTAACAAGTGTAAGATCTTACCAAGATTTGGGAATTTTTGGAGTTAAATTCGAGGTAGCTAATTTCTTAAGGAATTAATTGGAAATTGATTTTTGAAAAATAGTAAATGAATTTTAAAAATTCCTAGAAAAATATATGTTCATTATGGGACTATATTCTACTAAATTCCAGAAAAAAATATTTTTGGGACTGATTTGGTATTTTTCATGAAAATGGTTTAGTTACGAACATATGAGTTAAATATGTTATGTGAAGTAACAAAGTTGGAAAATAGGATTTTATAGCTTAGAAATCCTATATAAGGTATATGTAGATTGTTGATAATAGATTTGATCATTGGTGATGAAATCTTCTGATTATGGCATTCTTTGAATGATTAAATGCATTATTTGGTAAAGTGTAAACAATTGGAATAAATTGTTTATAAGTTTAGAGGTGATTAAAATATTGTTATGATATTAATAATATTAGATTATGAGTGGTTGATAATATTTGGATAAATTTAAAGTCTTTAATATTTATCCTTGCTTTAGTTTGATTAATGCTTATATCACTGTCATCATCCTAATGCTTATATGGTGATGAAAGTTATCTTTAGCTTACATGCGAAGATGGACTGTTGATTACTAAATCGTATATCTTTGGCTTACGTGCAAAGATGGATTGTTGATTATTGGTTTTATTGTTGTATATCTTTCGCTTACGTGCAGAGATGGACTTGGTATGATTATGACTAGGGATTATTCGGTATAGTCATGACCATTGATGATTTAATGAATGTCCTTGGCCCGTAGAGCAGGGATGATTCGATGATGTGGTTTATTTATTAAGATGAGTCTCAGCGATAAAATTTGATAAAAAACCTTTTTAAATCATAGAAGATAGTAGATTTTATTCTCTACTTGACTTTTCTAATGGATTGCTTGTCCCGCTGCAGTTAAACTTGATGTCTATTGTATTTTATCAGCTTAACATTGTTGAAGACTAATGATAATTTATTCTGCATTATCTTAGTCATAATATTTCTTACTGGGCTAGTTGAGCTCACCCTTTCCTTCACTGTTCTCTTAAGGAAATGAGAATATAGCTGGGACGAGTCGGGGAACGGAGTGACGGTCCAGATGATAGCATTAGTAGTCCTCACTATTCTGTTAAATAGTGTGATAATAAATTTAATGAGGACTTCATTGAGTTTGTATACTATCTAGATGACAATATACATATTAAAACTCGTAGCATATGTTTTGTCGTATTTTACACGACTGTTGTATAATTATATTTTTATTTGTATTTTGTACCATGTATTTGGCGACTCAAGATGGGTGATGTATACCTATTTTGGGGTCGTCACAGTTGGTATCAAAGCTTAGGGATATGATTCCTGGCTGAGATGTTAGATAAGAACTAGGAGGGGAGAGATGGGGAATTCCTTTGCTAGTATGACCTACCTAAGTTTATTTGGTATTTAATTGGTCGGTCAGAGTATAGGGATAATATGTGATATGTCAATTAACCCTTGTTTTGTGATAGTGTTTGAAAATGGCATCTGAAAATGTTGAGATAAGCAATGGAGAAAAATAATATGACCGTATCGCAGTACGAGGCTAAGTTTGCGGAGTTATCCCGGTTAACATTCCATTTGGTTGATAATGAGGAGCGAAAGACGCGAATATTTCTAAGAGGTTTGAAACCCGATATACGTCAATACCTTATTTCTCACAAACTTTGTTTATATTCAGATGTTGTGAATAGAGTTCAGTTATTGGAGTGCGATAATGAGTTAGCAAAACCAAAAGGTAACGACCAACAACACGATAATAATCGTACCGGAGGCAACGACCATCGGAACAATGATGACCATCGTGGGGGAAATTATCATGCCAAGAATGGTAACCACTTCGGTGGTAATCATGGCCAAGATAATAGAAGTGGAAATTTCAAGAAGAAGGTCATTTAGCTCGATTTTTGTCGTATAGTGAAGTCAAGTCCAAATGGGATGGTGGCACCAAAGGCGGATCTACGGACAAAACAAAGTCGATGGTTTCGGGAAGAAGCGTTTTTCGTGACTTCTCAAAAGCGAGTAACCGAACGAAGTTAGCGGGTTAGTTAATTATAAATTCTCTTGAAGTCCATACCTTATTAGATACCGGTTCTACCCATTCTTTTATCTCTCTTGCTTGCGCTCAACGTTTAAATTTGATCCTAGAGAAGTTAGATTTTAACTTATTGGTTGAAACTTCGTTAGTAGAAACCTTCATTTCATGTGCTATCCAAGTCTTGGATGAGAGTCACAATTTTTAAATGATATTTCTATCGTTAATAAATTTCTTGGTGTATTCTTGAAGAACTTCTTGGCCTACCCCAGAACGTGAAATCGAATTTTGTACTGACCCCAGTACAAAACCCATTTCTTAAACCCTCAAATATTTTCTTTACCCAAAACGAACGTAACATGCGCCAAAGATGTTGGCTCGAGCTGTTGAAGATTATGATCATACCATTCAATATCATTGTGGAAGAGAGAACGTGGTAGCTGACGTGTTGAGTAGAAGATCTTATGTGTTTACGAGTGCGATGTTGTTAACACAAAAACCCATTTTATATAACTTACGAATGATGAAGATAGAGTTAAAGACTCTAGGGACCCACGTGAAGATAACGAATATACAAATAGAATCGACTTTAATCGATAAAGTTAAAGTCGCTCAAGCTACATACCCGAATTTGATGAATGTGAAGCAGAAGGTTCAAGAGGGCGTTATTCTAGAAGCAAGACTCGATGAAGAGAGGAAATCTCAACCCTTGATTTTATTGGTCTATTTGAAATCCTCGATCGAGTATGAACTGTGTCCTATAGACTCATTTTACCACCAAGTATATCGCTTGTTCATAATGTTTTTTTTACGTATCGATGTTACATAAATATGTGGACGACCCGAACCACATTATTGATTTAGAACCGGACGAGATAGCGGATAATTTAACGTATGATGATGTACCTGTTAAAAACCTGAAATATATTCTACGCTTAAAGGTTATACCTCAAGAGTTAGAATCTGAAATGAAGTCAAGGTATCCTCATTTCTTCAGCATACCAGGTACGTACGTAAATTTTGAGGGCAAAATTTCATAAGGAGGGGAGATTGTGAGACCCCAAATTTTATGAATAAAGATTTAAATTTCTTGAAATATTTTTTTGAATATTATGGTGTGAATTTGAGATAATGTTATAGTTGTGGGTAGTATTTATAAATTTTGCAAAGTATACAAGTTATTATATTATATTCGATTTGTCGAGGAATATTCTTTGTGTCGGGGAATATCCGTACGACGGTACAATCATTGGTGGACCCCACAACGGAATTATTGTCGGATTGAGAAAATGACAAAAATATTTTATGAAAATAACGGCGGAGATTTTACCATTAATACTGTTGACCTACCATTAGTAAAGTAAAAAGTACGATGTCTGGCGTGGTTGCATAGTAGCACACGATATTGATTATTGATGCTTACGTGAGAAGTCACTCAGTTATACTCAATTATTGCTACACTGCATCATATCTCTCATATTATTGATTCGATTATTGCCACAGTATCATCTGCATTATATGATATATTATTAAATCAATAATTGAGACGACAAAGTTATTCATATTATTAAATTGCAATATTTACAATATCTAGAAGTTACGCCGAGGAGAGGTTTGGTCACTAATTAATTGCGCTTGATAAGGAGAAATCCTTATTGGAAAGTCCCTCTTTCTTGGGAGCGACACGGTTGTTAAATATTGTGAGTTATGATATTAATGATGAATAAGTTCGTGTTGATTAAAGATGAATTTGATAGTTCCATTGTGTTGGGATTATTGGTGTTAGTTGAAATCGACATCTATTCCGATGATAATTGATGTCTGGGGCTTATATTGAAAAATCGGGTAATTAATCGGGTAAATGAGCAATTAATTGCTACTAATTCACATTCTTATATAACTATTTGTTCACATGTGTGTACTATTGAATCACATTCTTATACTATTAGGGGAGTTGGTGCAAGATTGATGATACTTGCATGACTAAGTTAAAAATGGAGGTATAGAAGGAGGTACTATACTGTAATTAATTTTTTCACATGTTTAGAACTATTGAGTCACATGATTTACTTTGATTCACATGAATTACTACTAGGGGAGGTGGTGCAAGTTTGATAATACTTGGATGACTGAATTAAAAATGAAAGAAAAGTTAGAGGTATTGTACTGTAATTTTTCGAGCCCCAAAACGTGCAATTATCGAAACTATATTTTCCTATAAATAGATGCTCATTCTTCCTTCATTTCTTACCAATTCACTAAAGATTTAGAGCCATTATTATAGAGAGAAATTATTGAGAAAAAGAAGAAGAGAAGTCTACTCCCTCACTATTCCAGTATCCAGTCTTCTTTTGAGGTAAGGGATATAATTTGTTGTACCTGTAAGGGGTATTATTTCTTTCTTATTCATGAAGAGAACTTCTGTTATTCCGTTCTTTATTATTCTATTAGAATAACCTGTTTATGCGAAGTACCACATACATGGTGAAATTCTGTTGTTATTCCATTCTTTATTATTACATTAGGAATATCATATACATGCATTTTATTTGGACTGGTTCTATTATTTATTATTCCATATTTATTATTCGTCGAAATATCACATGTCGTGCGTTCTGTGGGACACGGGTTCCATTATTTATTATTCTGTTGGGAATAACCTACCTGTGTGGTCTCTATCACATGCATGGTGAATCCTTCTGTTATTCCATTTTTTATTATTCTGTTGGAATAACCTGTCTATGTGGATTACCACATGCATAGTGAATGATCCTTTATATTCATTCCTTATTAAATTGTGGAAATGATCTGGTTACATTGATTATGACGAGAGTCATAATAAAAGCTTTGGACTGATGAAAATCATGGGTATATGAAGTATTAGTAAGTGTTATGATGAGTTAGGTTGGTTATTATGTGAAAACATGAAAGTTTCTTAGAAATCACAAAGGGTTGAAAATCAGATTTTGGTAAGAATGGAACATGAAATTCAATTGACCATATCTCCTATTATATTTTGAATTTTTGAGTGCGGTCAAGTTCTAGAGTTAGATCTATGAGTTTTGTAATATCTCCAAGTGGAATCACTGGAAAAGGTGTTATATATTTTCGTGTGGACTGATTTTAGCAAAGGAGTCAAAAGCTAGAAATTATCGAAATGCTACTATCCAGATTTTAGAAGGGCTGTTTCGGCCACTTAAATTATGAGAAAAATTCTGGCCTTTTGGGACGTGAAAGTATATGGTATAAAGAACCTCCTGTCCAAAAATGAGCTCATTCCGACTTAAAATGAGCAAGTTATGACCATTTCAATATTTAGGTTTTTTCGACGAAAAAATGCTATAATAGGAGTTCTATAACTCAGATGACCATGAAATTTAAACTGGAGACTCACGTTAACATGTGTAAGATCCTTCCAAGATTTGGGAATTTTTGGAGTTAAACTTGAGGTAGCTAATTTCTTAAGGAATTAATTGGAAGTTGATTTTTGAAAAATAGTAAATGAATTTTAAAAATTCCGAGAAAAATATATGTTCATTATGGTACTATATTCTGCTAAATCCCAGAAAAGAAATATTTTTGGGACTAATTTGGTATTTTTCATGAAAATGGTTTAGTTATGAACATATGAGTTAAATATGTTATGTGAAGTAACAAAGTTGGAAAATAGGATTTTATGGCTTGGAAATCCTATATAAGGTATATGTAGATTGTTGATAACGGATTTGATCATTGGTGATGAAATCTTCTGATTATGGCATTCTTTGAATGATTAAATGCATTATTTGGTAAAGTGTAAACAATTGAAATAAATTATTTATAAGTTTAGAGGTGATTAAAATATTGTTATGATATTAATAATATTAGATTATGAGTGGTTGATAATATTTGGATAAATTTAAAGTCTTTAATATTTATCCTTGCTTTAGTTTGATTAATGCTTATATCACTGTCATCATCCTAATGCTTATATGGTGATGAAAGTTATCTTTAGCTTACATGCGAAGATGGACTGTTGATTACTAAATCGTATATCTTTGGCTTACGTGCAAAGATGAATTGTTGATTATTGGTTTTATTGTTGTATATCTTTGGCTTACGTGCAAAGATGGATTGTTGACTATTGGTTTTATTGTTGTATATCTTTGGCTTACGTGCAGAGTTGGACTTGGTATGATTATGACCAAGGATTATTCGGTATAGTCATGACCATTGATGATTTAATGAATGTCCTTGGCCCGTAGAGCAGGGATGATTCGATGATGTGGTTTATTTATTAAGCTGAGTCTCAGCGATAAAAATTGATGAAAAACCTTTTTAAATCATAGAAGATAGTAGATTTTATTCTCTACTTGACTTTTCTAATGAATTGCTTGTTCCGCTGAAGTTAAACTTGATGTCTATTGTATTTTATCAGTTTAACATTGTTGAAGACTAATGATAATTTATTACGCATTATCTTAGTCATAATATTTATTCTTGGGCTAGTTGAGCTCACCCTTTCCTTCCCGCTTTTTTTTCTTGAAATGAGAATATAATTTGGGACGAGTCGGGGAGCGGGTGACGGTCCAAATGATAGCATTAGTAGTCCTCACTATTCTGTTGAATAGTGTTATAATAAATGTAATGAGGACTTCATTGAGTTTGTATAATGTATAGATGACAATATACGTATTAAAACTCGTAGCATATGTTTTGTCGTATTTTACACGACTGTTGTATAATTAAGTTTTTATTTCTATTTTATACCATGTATTTGGCGACTCAAGATGGGTGATGTATACCTATTTTGGGGGCGTCACAGTTGGGCCCAGCATGAGAGGGCTGATTTTACTACTCGCCGTCAAGGTTGTTCAGCAGAGTATTCTGCATAGCTGGAGGCAGAGACTAGATCGGCTGAGGTTGTATCCAAAGAGCCGGGGATTGATTCTGATAGTGGGGAGCCCATAGAGGACACTGATTCTCCCACTGAAGATGAGCTATTTGCTGGGTTGTCAGCAGCTCTTGTTGATTCCCCTAGTATTCCTACTACTTTGACTCCGCATTCGACAGAGTATTTAGAGCAGAGTCTGCATCTGATGACATTTGAGAGGGATTAGGCTAGGGCCTTGATGTTGACAGCTCTTTTTGGTAGAGATGTCACTCTAGTTGAGAGGTGATGCTTTAGATTATAGAGACACCACTGTTGCTGAGCGGGATGAGGCTAGATCATCTAGAGATGCATTTGTTATTGAGCGGGATGGTGTTATATCTGCCCGAGATGCCGCTATTACAGATAGTACTGCATTGAGGTCCCATACTGCTGATATCATTGCAGAGATGAGCACGTTCATTGATGAACATAGTGTCACCATACAGATGGCTGTGGATCTCTTGGCTCGTGTAGATACCCTTGGGCAAGAGCTCATAGAGTTACCCCCTTCTTCTTAGAGGGATGTAATATTGGATTTGATAGCACACTTATACACTGATTTGTAGATTAACTTGGATTTTTCTGCATAGACTAGCTTAGCCATTTTTGTCATATACATGACACATTGTATATATCAAATAGTATTATATATGGCAGGGAAATATATTTTGATTCACTTCCCTTTTAGTTATGCCTTGTTACTTGCTTGATATTTGCCTGTTTCTCCAGGGCTTGTGATCTTGATGTATTCTAAACTCCCCCTTGATGGATGGACATTGAGATGTCTCAGGATCTTTCAGAATGGATCGTTGAACTATATATTCCCTACCCTTTGGTGTCTTGGGACTGGTTTCTGTATGTGTTTATGGAGAGGATTGTGGCTTTCCTCTTTGAGGTTGACTACCCCACAGATGGTCGTCGATACTCCTTTGTATTGGGGAGCCCAGGTAGTTCCATCTCTTATGGATTGGCATTTCTCTTTGAGGACTCAACCGCAACTTAGATGGTCGTCGGTTCTCCCATTGGCATGGGGAGACCAGGTAGTTCCACCCTTTTGGTCTAAGCGGATGAGGTGTGGTTTGAAGGATGATCCTAATACCGTTGACAAGTTTTTATGTTTTGGTAGGGGTGAGACCGAACCATGAATGACTGCTTACGTAATCCCATTGAGAAGGGGGAGATCACGTCTGCGTAGTTCGAACCTAGCGTGAAATGGTTCAAATTTATAGGTGGTGGAAAGGGTGTAGAGAGATTTTTTTTGTTGTTTTTGTTTTTTATGTAGTTAGACTGGACCATAAAAATGGCTGCCTACGTACTCCCGTGTATTGTGGAGATTAGGTCTGCGTAGTTCACCCTTGGTAGGACAGACTGCAGATGTAAAAAGTTTTATCCCTAGTTGGACAAATTGAAGGTGTGAAATGTTTGATCCCGAGTGGGACAAACTGAAGTATGAAATGTTTGATCCTGAGTGGGACAAACTGAAGTGGTGAAGATTGTATGTAGTGAGAAAGGTTTTGAAAAACTGAATTGACTGAGGATCTTGTGATCCAGAATCAAGATGTTAGTTTGTAGGTAACTTCAGACATAGTCCAAGTTAATGAGTTGGGCAAATTCATCTCCATCCATCTCTTGTAGTCTGAGGGCTCCTCCTGTCAATACCTCTTTGACAACAAACGGGTCTTCCCAGTTTGGGGCAAATTTTCCTTTATATTGATCTTGGTTGTCAAGAACCTTCTTTAAGACCAAGTCATGTTCTTTGAACTGCCGTAGCTGGACTTTTCTGTTGTAGGATCTAGTGATCCTCTGTTGATATAACTGACCATAGAAGATGGTTGCGACCCGCCTTTCATCTATTAGAGATAATTGGTGGTACTGATCTTGTAACCATTGGTCTTCATCCAGCTGAGCGTCTATCAACACTATGAGGGATTCCATTTCCACCTCTATGGGGAGCATTGCTTCCATTCCATAGGTTAATGAGTAGGGGGTTGCCCCAGTGGAAGTACGCATTGACGTTTTATAGGCTAATAGAGTTAGAGGCAACAAGTCAAGCCATCCTTTGTGATTGGTGGACATCTTTTGCATGATCTTTTTGATATTCTTATTAGCTTCTTCAACAACACCACTCATCTTTGGACGATAGATGACGGAGTTGAGATGTTTGATGTGGAATTTACTGCATACTCCTCCATCATTTGGTTGTTGAGGTTTTTGGCATTGTCTGATACAATCACCTCTGGTTGTCCATATCGACAAATGACATTATTTCTAATGAAACCAATGATCACCTCTTTAGTAACCTTGGGGTAAGAGGCTGCTTCTACCCACTTGGTGAAGTATTCGATCATGGTGAAGATAAACCGATGACCATTTCTGGCTTTGGGCTTGATGAGCCCGATCACGTCCATTCCCCATATTGAGAAGGGCCAAGGCGAACTCATATTGTGGAGCTCCCTTGGAGGGGCGTGGATAGCATTCCCATGAATTTGGCATTGGTAACATCTCTTGACGTGATCATCACAGTCAGCCTTGAGAGAGAGAGCCAGTAATGCCCTGTTCTTAGGATTTTCTTAACAAGTAGAGGGTCGCTCATGTGTGGGCCGTATACTCCACTATGGATTTCATCCATGAGCCTCTGAGTTTGGTCTTTGTCTAGACATGTAAGAAGGCCTAGTCCTGCATCTCTTTTGTAGAGTGCGTCTCCGCTCAGATAGAATTTCATAGCCATTCGATGGATCCACTTTTTTTTTTCAGCCTGACTCACCTCAGCGGGTGTAGATCCATCTCTCAGATACTCCTTGATATGCTGATACCAAGGGTGTTAGATGGGAGGTAGCTCATCCGATACTTCTCCAATGTAGTTCCCATAGGTTGGAGCCTTTTGCAGGGCAAATGTGATATTTGGCATGCCTTCTTTATCAAGTATGTTAATTAAAGAGGCCAAAGTTGCTAATGCATCTGCAAAGTCATTCCTATTCTGAGGAATGTAGAGGAAGGATATTTCTTCAAACTCCGAAGCCATCTGGATAACTTTCCAATGGTAAGGCAACAAATGTAGTTCTTTGGTGTGATAGATGTGATGCCCCCAAATTTGGGTATCTTCCAACCCGACATATGGTGCTACACGGTACTCATAACTATACAATCATTCCATTGAAATACAACATAATGAATGTAATTACTATCTTCTTATTATAATCAAAGTATAATCCTTCCCAGGTTCATAAACCGATTACATAGTTTGTTATTCATAATGAATAATACATACAAACATACTAATCTATTACATGATGGCTAAACATCCATCTTAGCTTTGCCCTTATCTCTCTTAGCATGCTCAGTACGTTCATCCTTACGCAAGAAGTGAGCATAACAGCTCAACAAGTTTAACAAAGGATAAAGTAATACCACATTCGTGAATTATAAAAAAATTCATACATAACTGAACAAATAGATATGAGGTATTATCCAACAATAATACTCTAACAGTTCATAACATCAATTCCCAAGGTATAGAGTAGATTAGGAATTTCTGAACCGGTCGATAGCCAGAACAGTAGCTCTCTGTTTTCATACTTGAAAAGGATATCACAGCACTAAGGTTGTACATCTGCATTACTTACGAGCACTTCTAGGTGATCATCCTATAGTACTCTATGTTGATCAACACTCATTCGTTAAACGTATTTACGTTTAACATTTGGCAAACTCGCGTGCCCATTGAATAATCGATGAAAAATACTTTTGTTTGTTCATAGACAAACCTTACCTTCACATCCGTACCAATCACTTGGCATAAGATAGCGTTAACATTTCTATATAGAAAGATATGAATATCAATCATTCTATATACTACGAGTAGTCTAGCCGAGTTAAATCTGGCATTGACCCTTTCTTTAAAAACCAGTCGTGCAATTCAGTACAAAGAATCACATAAAACTTGACTAACATGAAAGTCAGACAAGCGTTAAGAAAACTTGCCTTTCAGCGTCTTCAAATAACTTATTTGACTGACCACAGCCTTTATAGAATCTACATGATATATTCACATAGCACATTGTAATTAGCTATCAAACAATTATTCATATTGTTCCTATCAACTTCTTTCTCTTCTATGTCTTTGTTAACTTAATATCAATAATAAAGTTAACTCGACTTACTACCCTTCATCCCGGCTTATTAACCAACTAACGTTATTAATTGGACTCGAACATCGTTGATAAAGTACCGACTTTATTCATCATTCATAACTTATTAACATACATTAAATTTCTAAGTTCAATACCATATACATTAGTATAGGTAGTATAGGAATAGTTTCAATACACTTATGAAGCGTACAGACATTACCCTTATAGATCTATGAATAATTGAAGTTCAAAACCTAAGTTCTCTATCAAAAGCCCTGCACTCACACCGCGACGTGACATCCTTAGTACAACACAACTGGCTATTTGGCGCCGATTAGCGATTATGACGAGTCGAGGTCGGTCTCGTAAGGCTGCGATCTTGAGACTTTTACTCTATCGATGGTATTTGTGGTGCCATTTAGTAGTAGCCAACTACATTGTGCCGGCGCTGTAGCACATCATTTAACACTCTGTCTGGCGCCGCGGTGCCTGACCTTAGCACTAGATGATTTTCAAAGATAAAATTTTGGTGAGATTCTAGGATCCATAACTTCTTCGTTATACGTCCGATTTGGTCCGTTCAAAAGCTTACATGTTATAAATGAGATACTCTACGCATTCATATAAGAATTCAACACTTTCAAATCTGTTAACTCAAAATTCACTATTGAGTTCATTTTCTAAGCGTTCATAAACGTTAATGAGCATTCAATGCTCGTTTTCTTCGTTTTATGTCGGAATCCGACGATTCTCAAACCCACAACTCTTAAATACCCTATCTCATGTGTTGACATCGAAAAATAATGTTTTCAAGTCTCACGGCAACTTTCGACTACCCATTCAAAATTTCAACATTTTTGACGTTTAATGTCTATTTACGCAAAATTCGCCATAACTTCGTTACTAATGTTCTCTAAGCCAAATCACATGGAATACTCCATGGACTTCATATCTACATCCTAACCAAGCAAGATGCATATATTAACGTATTGATGGAGTTCAATTGTTTATCAACAATCGATCTCAATAATCAATATTTCCATGGTTTAAACTATATCAAACCTTATGATTTCTATGATTTCATGACTTATAGAGATTGAATCTATGGTAAGTCATTCTTGTTCCCCCATACAAGCCGTACACCACCCATTTATGATTCTCCATACTAAAAGAAAACCAAAAGAGATGGAATGAGAAATAAGGAATATTACCTTAAGAACTATTAGTGTTCTTGATAAACTTCTAATGAAAATGCTTCAAAGTAGAAGAATGATTTAAGTCTAGCTCTTTTTCTCTCTCAAATATATTGTTTGAGTCTTGGAAAAACATTAAATGGCCAACATATGCTTCTTATTTATAGGAAAACAAGAAGAAGGGCTTTTTGGTCAAATGTCCCACCTTCTTACTATTCAACACTTTGTCACCAAGTAAAATACTTGGTGACCAAGTGATTTTCTTGACTTGCACGCCAAGTGGCTGGCCCACCACCCCATCAGTCATCCCCATGGGTTGCCTCATGGGTTTTACCCATTCGGTGACCCACCGGTTCGATCCACGGTTCAATTTTCTTGCATTGGACTTAACCAATCTAATATTGGGCCTTGAATTGGGCTTAACCAACTAATCCCTTTGGCTTGCTCATTCAATTGATTGGACTAAATATAATCCAACCCAAATGAATTAACATTAAGCCTTAACTTAATTCCATAATACTAATCGTATTCCATACGTATAAATCACGTATTCTATCCATATAATACTCGTACAATAATCGTATTATACTCCGTATTAACTTATCATATTATATATAGATACTAAATAGTATCATCCTAGTATAACACATACATTAACAATAACGAAATTCCTTCTACGCATTTAAATTCCTTCTCGGAAATCAATATTCTCAACCCTTAGGTTTTAAGTCCGCAGGCGAAAACTTCGTTTGCCATAAATGAAATATTATCAGATATTTCATCTCATCTCGATATTCTATCATTACGCATTTCTCAGAATTTCAAAATAATTCCCCGAACAGAAACAGATGAATAATGTTTTTACGGGAATTTCTCGGAAAACATTTATTTTCGTCTTGGAAATTCTAAATAATTAATTCTAGCACGTAGCCAGATTACTAACCAATTAGCACATTCTAGGTCATAGAACGACCTTCACATAACTTACACACAAAATAAATCAATTAAATTCATTTAATTCACATAATCAAATAAAAAATTTAATTTTTATAAAAATCCAATTTTCTCGGGCGTTACATTCTCTCCCCCTTATAAGGATTCTGTCCCCACAATCTAGCTTATAATTACATGAAAAAATGAGGAAAATCTTCCTTCATTTTACTTTCGAGTTCCCATGTTGCTTCATCAGCATTGTGGTTTCTCCATAACACCTTCACTTAAGGTATGACCTTATTTCTTAAAACTTATTCCTTCCTATCAATAATTTGAATTGGAAGTTCCTCATAGGATAAATCTTTCTCTATCTGGATAGATTCATACTCTATTACGTTTTTATAGTCCGGTTTATAAGGATGCAACACAGACACATGAAACACATTATGAATGCGTTCCATTTGCTCTTGCAAACTCCTCCAAAAGTTCGATGTGAATCATGGATCAGTATCTGACACAATTGAAATAGGTACTCCATGTCTGGAAATAATTTCCTTGACATACAGCTTAGCTAATTGATCTAGGTTATACCTAACTCCTATTGGTAGAAAATGAGCCGATTTCGTCAATCAATCCACTATCACCCAAATAGCATCGTATCATTTTCTTGTTGTTGGAAGTCCCACCACAAAGTCCATTGTGATGTGCTCCCATTTCCACTCTGGAATTTCTAACGGTTGCAACAAATCGCTAGGTCGTTGATGTTCAGCCTTAAGTTTTTGACAAGTTAAGCACCTACTAACATATTCTGCTATCTCCCTTCTCATGTTCGGCCACTAAAATTTCTGACGAAGGTCTTGATACATCTTCGTACTACCGGGATGTATCGAGTACCTCGAACTATGGGCCTCCATCATTATCTCCTCCTTTAATTCATAATTATTTGGAACCCAAATTCTTCCTTCAAAAGGAAGTAATCCCTCCTTATCGAGGTTATACTTGGTCTTCTCTTCATCTTCTATCTTCTTCTATATCTGCCTGCATTCCTCGTTACTCAATTGTACTCCCCTAACCCGTTCCACTATGGTCGATTGGATTTCCATGGAAAATAACATTTCCACCGCTTCCTCCGGTAACTTAACTTCTAACTCTATTCTGGTCATCGCTGTTATCAACTCATTCTGAGTTGTTAACATTGACAGTTTCTCTCTACCCTTCCTACTTAGCGCATCGGCTACTATATTTTCCTTTCCCGGATGATATAAAATATCACAATCATAATCTTTTATCAGTTCTAACCATCTTCTCTGTCTCATATTCAACTCCTTCTGCGTGAAGATATATTTCAGACTTTTGTGGTCCGTGTATATCTTACACTTCTCACCATATAGGTAATGCCTCCATATTTTTAAGGCAAAAACTACAGCTGCCAATTCCAGATCATGAGTAGGATAAACCTTCTCATAATCCTTTAGTTGACGTGACGCATACACAATGACTTTGGCATGCTGCATGAGCACGCAACCCAGTCCTTTATGCGAAGCATCGCTATACACTACAAAATTCCATGTATAAATCGTCTGGTAAAGACAATACAGGTGCCTCACTTAACCTTCTTTTTTCAACTCAAAACCTGTTCTCACATTTTTCAGTCCACATATACTTCACCGACTTTCTTATCAGATTTTTCAGCGGAGTGGCTATTTTAGAAAAGTCCGGAATGAACCTTCTATAGTATCCCGCTAACCCCAGAAAACTCCGAACTTCAGTTGGCATTTTCGGTTGCTCCCACTCATTAACTACTTCCACTTTTGCTGGATCTACGGAAATGCCATCCTTATCAATAACATGTCCTAGAAACTGCACTTGTTCATGCCAAAATTCACACTTCGTGAATTTTGCATACAACTTCTCCTTTCTTAGTGTTTCCAACACTATCCGTAAATGTTCTGCATGATCTTCTGGTGTCTTTGAATAGACTAGAATATCATCAATGAACACTACAACGAACTTGTCCAAATATTGTTTGAACACTCTGTTCATCATATCCATAAATACGGCTGGCGCATTAGTCAACCCAAACGACATTACCAGAAACTTGTAATGACCATAACGAGTTCTGAACGCCGTCTTAGGTACATCCTCCTTCCTTACCTTTAACTGATGATACCCCGTGCGTAAATCTAACTTAGAAAAATACTTTGCCCCTTTCAACTGATCAAATAGATCATCGATCCTGGGCAACGGGTATTTATTCTTAATCGTTAACTTGTTCAACTCTCGATAGTTGATACAAAGTCTTAACGACACATTCTTTTTCTTTACAAACAATACCGGTGCTCCCCAAGGAGAAACACATGGTTGAATGTACTTTCTATCTAATAGTTCTTGTAATTGAACCATCAACTCCTTCATCTCAACTGGCGCCATTCGATATGGTACCCTTGAAACTGGTGCCATTCCCAATAACAGATCAATTACAAACTCAACTTCCCTGTCCGATGGAATACCCAGTAACTCCTCCGGAAATACATCTGCAAACTCTTGCACTATAGGTATCTGGTCCAAGGATGTTCCCACTCTTTGGGTATCCACAACATGGCACAGATAACCTACACACCCTTTTCTCAACATCTTCCTAGCTTGTGTCATTGACAGACAACAAGAGCGTCTCGGTGATTTACTACCGAAGAACACTACCTTGGTTTTCTTAGAAAGCCAAAGGTTTACACTTTTCCTATGGCAATCTATTATTGCCTTATGGTTAACCAACCAATCCATACCAAGAATTATATCTAATTCTTTTAACCTTATCGGTACCAAATCTACCAATAACTTATTTCCTCTAATATCTACGTAACAATCCTTATGAATATGTTCAATGGGGATTATCTCTTCGTTTGCTACCTTAACGTCTAAAGGTATTGGTAACTTCTTAGGGATTAAACCTAATCGCTTAGCAAATTCACATGCTATAAAAGAACAAGTAGCACCCGAGTCAAATAACACATAAGCATTTATCTCATTGACCAGAATGATACCTACTACCACATCCGCTGATGCAACCGCATCTTGGACAGTCATATTAAGCGTACGAGCTGAGGGTCTACCCACTGATGGTGTTGGTCCAGTAATGACTAGTTTACCAATACCAGAACCTTTATTTCCCTCTAATCCCTTCTTCGGGCAGTTTCTTGCCATGTGGTCCAATGACCCACAGACAAAACACCCCTGGTTCTTCTTAGGGTTAGGACAGTTGGGTGACAAATGCCCCTCCTGCCCACAGTTGTAGCACACTGATTTCCCCTTTAAGCAGACTCCCATGTGAGTCTTTCCGCATGTCTTACATGCTTCTGTCCTCTGCTTAGGATCTCCCTGCTTTACCCCAGTATTCCCAGGGTTGAAGCTCTTCCTCTTAGGCAAGTTGCTGCTTCCGCTGGCAACTTTAGCCTTACTACCTCCTTCTAACTTACTCTTGTTCTTTCGCTCTTTGTGGTACTGAGACAATGCCTCACCACCACCTTAAGCTATAATCTCCTTGTCCAGAATGGTCCCATAGGAAGCACTCTGAAAAACTGATATTCTACTATAGAGACAAGGTTTTAAGCCCTGCTCAAACCTGCGTGCCTTTTTCTCTTCCGTATACACCTAATGTGGAGCAAACCTCGCCAATTCATTGAATTTGGCAGCATACTGGGGAACTATCATATCCCCCTACTTAAGTTCTAGGAACTTAATCTCCATCCTACCCTTCATGCTAGTAGGGAAGTAGTTCTTTAAGAAAACCTTTTTAAACTATTCCCACGTAACAACTTTTGTCCTTGCCCCACCCTGGTGAGACTCCCACCAGTAGTTGGCTTCCCCCTTCATCATGTAAGTCGCAAAAGAAGTCTTCTGCGCCTCACCTATGTTTGTTATCACAAACGCCTTTTCAATCTCTTTTACCCATGTCTGGGCTTCTAATGGGTCCGTCGTTCCTCGTAACACAGGAGGACCCACACTCTTAAATTCCTTAAAGGTAGTTGTTCTTACTACCCCAGGAGCTACAGGAATCCCACCCCAACTTGGTTAAATGCAGCCGTTAATAAATTAAGAAACTCTTGCATAGGGTTATTAAGACCCCCTTGATTCTCATTATGAGACTCGGCCTCTTGGTTACGTTGTCTCCTTCTTGGCGGCATAATTCTGATTAAATAAATAAAGTTTTGTTATTATCTATTTAACTACTTGGTTATCATTCTTAAACAATAACAACCACTCATACCACAACAAGCACATTAAATAAAAACTTCATTATATTAATATGCCTTCATAGTCAAAACTATTTACATCATGTTCCCTTAGCTAAAAAGCTATTACATACTATCCCGCGATTGCCTTCTACAAAAATTGGGATTTACAAAAAGACTACCCTTTAATTATACAAAAGAGGGTTTTATGTCACTACTTCTATACAAAAAGATCTAATGATCTACTAACACTGTCGAACGACATTCTTATATTTTTGATGCTAGTATCGACATAATATCTCGACTTATGATATGTCGAGTCTGCCCAGACTCAATGGAATAACAAGAAATTTTTAGCTTGAAATCCTCATGGGCACATTCGTGGATGTATGATATCCTAGCTATTTTCTGATCTTTCTCAACCAGTTTCTGTCGAAGCTCTATAGCCTCTTCCTTATAGTCACGTGCCTTATCTGTCATAAGCACTTTCTCGTCGTGCTCTGACTCAAAATCTACTTCTGCAGATTCCTTAGCCTCATATTGGGCGGTTATTTCCTCATTTTATGTCTGCACTACAGTGCGCAGTTGCACATTCCTATCCAACACAGCCAGATACAATGATCTCATTGCATCCAGAGGTGTTGGCTCCTGAGTAGGCACCACCATGTTAATCGATGTTACCTCCATTTCCTCCTCCACATCAAGCATCTCATTAAGATATGATGCTAACCCCATCGTCTCCTTAGAGTATTCCTCCTCAGAGATGTACTCCCCAATGTCTGAGTCTTCTAGTACAACTAATCTGCATTCTCGCTTAATGGCATTGTACAATTTCAACTTGGTTCACTGACTCTTCACTCACAACGTGAATGTCTCTATACATCATGTTATCGATCGACATCTACAATAGCACATAACAAGTTGATTAGTACATAATACATAATAGTATAAGCACAAATCACATTTAATTTATTTAAGGTTACTTTTCATCTTTTAAATCTTTCAGTACTGAGTTTTCTCAATACTTTATTAATTCATTCAACTCGAATTTCTTTCTTCGGACTTTACCTTCCGTACGAGGTTATTAGCCTAAGGTTCTTCCCCCTTAAGTTTTATAACCTAATGCTTTGATACCAACCTGTGACGCCCTCAAATTCGGGTATCTTCCAACCCGACATATGGTGTTACACGGTACTCATAACTATATAATTATTCCGTTGAAATACAACATAATGAATGTAATTACTATCTTCTTATTATAATCAAAGTATAATCCTTCCCAGGTTAATAAACCGATTACATCGTTTGTTGTTCATAATGTATAATACATACAAACATACTAATCTATTACACGATGGCTAAGCATCCATCTTAGCTTTGCCCTTATCTCTCTTAGCATGCTCAGTACGTTCATCCTTACGCAAGAAGTGAGCATAACAGCTCAGCAAGTTTAACAAAGGATAAAGTAATACCACATTCGTGAATTATATAACAATTCATATATAACTGAACAAATAGTTATCAGGTATTATCAAGCAATAATACTCTAACAGTTCATAACATTAATTCCCAAGGTATAAAGTAGATTAGGAATTTCTGAACCGGTCGATAGACCATGAACAGTAGCTTTCTGTTTTCATACTTGAAAAGGATATTACAACACTAAGGATGTACATCCGCATTACTTACGAGCACTTCTAGGTGATCAGCCTATAGTACTCTATGTTGATCAACACTCATTCGTTAAACGTATTTATGTTTAACATTTGGCAAACTCGCGTGCCCATCGAATAATCAATGAAAAATACTTTTGCTTGTTCATAGACAAACCTTACCTTCACATCCGTACCAATCACTTGGCATAGGATAGCGTTAACATTTCTATATAGAAAGATATGAATATCAATAATTCTATATACTACGAGTAGTCTAGCCGAGTTAAATCTGGCATTGACCCTTTCTTTAAAAACCAGTCGTGCAATTCAGTACAATGAATCACATAAAACTTGACTAACATGAAAGTCAGACAAGCGTTAAGAAAACTTGCCTTTCAACGTCTTCAAATAACTTATTCGACTGACCACAGCCTTTACAGAATCTACATGATATATTCACATAGCACATTGTAATTAGCTATCAAATAATTATTCACATTGTTCCTACCAACTTCTTTCTCTTCTATGTCTTTGTTAACTCAATATCAATAATAAAGTCAACTAGACTTACTACCCTTCATCCCGGATTATTAACCAACTGACATTATTAATCGAACTTGAACATCGTTGATAAAGTACCGACTTTGTTCATCATTCATAACTTATTAACATACATCAAATTCCTAAGTTCAATACCATATACCTTAGTATAGGTAGTATAGGAATAGTTTCAATACACTTATGAAGCGTACAAACATTACCCTTATAGATCTATGCATAATTGAAGTTCAAAACCTAAGTTCTCTATCAAAAAGCCACGACTTCAGCGTCGTGACATCCTTAGTACAAGACCTGGAAATGCCATGTGCGCCAATTAGCAAAGGGTTGTGTTCGGTCTCGGTATTTGCCATGAGAGACTTTTACTCTATCAGTGGCACTGCGGTGCCATTTAGCAGTAGCCACCTACATTGTGCCGGCACTGCGGTGTGACATTTAACACTCTGTCTAGCGCCGCGGCGCCAGAGCTCAACACCAGATAATTTTCAAAGATAAAAATTTTGGTGAGATTCTAGGAGCCATAACTTCTTCGTTATAAGTCCGATTTGGTCCGTTCAAAAGCCTACACATCATAAATGAGACACTCTACGCGTTTATATAAGAATTCGACACTTTCGTATCCGTTAATTCAAAATTCACTATTGAGTTCATTTTTTAAGCATTCGTAAACGTTAATGATCGTTCAATGCTCGTTTTCTTTGTTTTATGTCGGAATCCGACGATTCTCAAACCCACAACTCTTAAATACCCTATCTCACGTGTTGATATCGAAAAACAACATTTTCAAGTCTCACGGCAACTTTCGACTACCCATTCGGAATTTCAACGTTTTCGACGTTTAAAGTCTATTTACGCAAAATTTGTCATAACATCGTTACTAATGTTCTCTAAGCCAAATCACATGGAATACTCCATGGAATTCATATCTACATCCTAACCAAGCAAGATGCATATATTAACGTATTGATGGAGTTCAATTGTTTATCAACAATCGATCTCAACAATCAATATTTCCATGGTTTAAACTATATCAAACCTTATGATTTCTATGATTTCATGACTTATAGAGATTGAATCTATGGTAAGTCATTCTTATTCCCCCATACAAGCCATACACCACCCATTTATGATTCTCTATACTAAAAGAAAACCAAAAGAGATGGAATGAGAAATAAGGAATATTACCTTAAGAGCTCTTAACGTCTTGATAAACTTCTAATGAAAAAGCTTCAAAGTAGAAGAATGATTTAAGTTTAGCTCTTTTTCTCTCTCAAATATATTGGTTGAGTCTTGGAAAAAACATTAAATGGCCAACATAGGCTTCTTATTTATAAGAAAATAAGAGGAAGGGCTTTTTGGTCAAATGTCCCACCTCCTTACTATTCAACACTTTGTCACCAAGTAAAATACTTGGTGACCAAGTGATTTGCTTGACTTGCACACCAATTGGTCGGCCCACCACCCCATGGGTCATCCCCATGGGTTTTACCCATTCGGTGACCCACCGGTTCGATCCACGGTTCAATTTTCTTGCATTGGACTTAACCAATCTAATATTGTGCCTTGAATTGGGCTTAACCAACTAATCCCTTGGGCTTGCTCATTCAATTGATTGGACTAAATATAATCCAACCCAAATGAATTAACATTAAGTCTTAACTTAATTCCATAATACTAATCGTATTCCATACGTATAAATCACGTATTCTCTCCGTATAATACTCGTACGATAATCATATTATACTTCGTATTAACTTATCGTATTATACATAGATACTAAATAGTATCATCCTAGTATAACACACACATTAACAATAACGAAATTCCTTCAACGCATTTAATCTCCTTCTCGGAAATCAATATTCTCAACCCTTAGGTTTTAAGTCCGTAGGCGAAAACTTCGTTTGCCATAAATGAAATATTATCAGATATTTCATCTCATCTCGATATTCTATCATTACGCATTTCTCAAAATTTCAAAATAATTCCCCGAACAGAACGAATGAATAGTATTTTTACGGGAATTTCTTGGAAAACATTTATTTTCGTCTTGGAAATTCAAAACAATTAATTCTAGCACGTAGCCAGATTACTAACCACATTAACACATTCTAGGTCATAGAACGACCTTCACATAACTTACACACAAAATAAATCAATTAAATTCATTTAATTCACATAATCAAATAAAAAAATTAATTGTTATAAAAATCCTATTTTCTCGGGCGTTACAATAGATCCCAGTGGTTTGTCTGATTACCAATTCGAAATCTCCAAAGATAGTTAACCTTCTGATGCCCATAAATGCAAGGAATGATGACCATGATATCTGAACAATCATCATTTGGGATGTCTTTGTTCATACCCTCCGTATGGATTAGGACGCGTATGTTTGATGAATGTCTATTTATCTCTTATTTGCGCCTTTGATTCCTTTCCTCCACCTCTGGGTCTGGAATCAGGACTTCCTTTCCTTTAACCGGTATCGGCTTAGGAAACAACATAGCTACCACAGGTGTAAGACCCCAAATAATTAATAAATGAAATTTAATTTCCTCTATTTATTATTTTGAAATAGTAAGGGTTGATGTGATTAATGTGGATAGTTATGGGTAAAATACGCAAATATTTCAAAATAAGCAAGTGGTTATAAAATATTCATTGTTGTCGGGGAATATTCGTTTGGTCGTGGAATATTCGCATCGCTTGGGAATATTAAATGCGATGGCGCACCATGTGTGGGCCCCATAACTGAAAAGCGATTGGATGAAGAAAACGATAAATATAAGTTGTTTAAAAATAACGGCGTAGTTATTCAAGTATTATCGTTAAAATACTCGGTGGTTAAAACACGGAGCACACGCAGATTGCACCAATTATTGATTCTTACGTAAGAAGGCAATACTCAATAATTGTTACGATAAGAATTATTATTCAAAGATTTTATTTTATTGATTCAATAATTGTTGTGTTGATATTTTATATTATCGTTGTTTCAATAATTGTCACTACACAAGATTTTTCATTATCGAAGCAATAATTCATATTATATGAATAATATTATTAGATAACATTATTGGCAATGTCTAGAAAGTTACATCTAAGGAGAGGTTTGGTCACCTAATTGCGCTACCAAGAAGAGGAGAAATTCTTATTGGAAAGCCCCTCTTTCCGAACCGTCTGTTGTCAATATTGTGATTCGTAATATTATTTGTGAATAATTAATTATTGATTCATATGATGAAGAAAATATTGATTTTATGTGGATATAGATGGAGAAAATTTTAATGTGACAATTGTTGAAAATTGAAATTTTATCTTTTTCGATAAAATAATTATTTAAATATATTATTATATTTTAATAATATAATAATGATGATATTTTTACGATGAATGTGGGATATATGAGTATATGTGGAGGAGGAATATTTTTGTTGCAATAAATGTTTAAAACATGTTAAAGATGTCGGTGGACCCCATTTCTTCGACCGAAATTTGATTATAAATTGTAAAATCGCCTGCTTCGGATTTGGTCCATTACATTTTGGAATTTGGAAAAACTTTCTTCTGCAAAGTTGTAGAGAATTGAATTTCCTTTAAAAACTCGCTGGATTCGAATTTTCTGACAAAAGGGCTATTTATTGTGAATTATTGAAGTTCCGAAGCTCCGAAATAATTGATTTTTGGAAGTTTAAATTATTTTAAATTAGAAAAACGTTTTTTTTGTTGTTAGTCTTGTGTAGTGGGCTTGTTGGTGGCTGATGTTGGGCAAATTAAGTGTGCGTTAGAAAAAAATATATATATATATATATATTATTAATTTATTAAATTTTCTACTTTGGTGTTCTAAGCATTTTCCTATAAATAGGGTGCTTAGGTTAGAATTGAAAATCACAATTAAATCAAGTTTTCTCTCTATATTATCGAGCGTATTCTTGTGAGTATTTTGAGTATACTTTGAGTATTGCTATACGGTGCAAGTTCAAGTCGAGCCTATATCAGGTGTTTCAAATTTAGAAGTACTTGATCTTCGAGGTAAGGGATGTTATTTTATTCGAAAATGATATTATTTCTTCAATATCATTATGCCGAAATATTGGTTGGAAATTTTTATCAAAGTTGGAACTTTTTCATGTCGGGGTTACTATTCACGAGTTACTATTCATGAGTTACTATTCACGAGTTACTATTCATGAGTTACTATTCACGAGTTACTATTCACGAGTACTATTCACGAAGGGTGAAGATATTTTTTGTGAAATTTCTATCTTTTGGTGTCGGAGTTACTATTCACGATACGATAATTATTCACGTGATACAAAGACTATTCAAGGAAAATGAAATTTCTTCTTTTTGTCCAAAATATCTACTATGGATACTAGCTTTGATTGTATCCATATTTTGATAATTCTTAAATTTTTCTCCACTCTGATTACTTATGAAGTATTTTTGAACTTGGATTGTTTAAAATACGAATCCTTAATTTTTGTTCTTTTGTTTCACTGGATTCGTTTCTTTTAAAATATTTTTCATCATCCTCAGTCCTAAATGATGATATTACTTAATATCTTTGGCCTGTAGTACAAAGATGAACAGGTGTTGAGATGAATATGACCGACTGATTAATATCTTTGGCCCGTAGTGCAAAGATGAACAAGTGTTTAGATGAACATGATCAACTGATGAATATATTTGGCCTGTAGTGCAAAGATGAATATTTGATTCCAGATATATATTGATTGATGTTACAGGGATAAAAGATAGACGATGAACTTTAAATTCATACATAGAAGATAGTAGTTTGCATTCTCTACTTAACTCTTCTAATGAATTATTATTTCTGCTGCGAATATTGATTTAAAACTTGTTGTCTATTGTATTCTATTAGATTTTTTCCCTGTTGAAGACTAACGATATTTTGTTGTATATTATCTTAGTCATAATAATCTTTACTGGGCTAGTTGAGCTCACCCTTTTCCTTTTTGTTCCATTTTTCTTCTCAGGAGGCGAGAATGTAGCGAGTTCGAGTCGGGGTATAGAATGATGGTTATAGAGAGAGTTGTTTAGTAGTCCTCACTATTTTTGTAAAATAATGTATCAATAAATGTGATGAGGATTTATTTGGGTATAGATATTGTCTAGAAGATAATATTTGTATTCATACTCACAATTTTACTATTGTAATAATAAAGTTATAGTTGTTTCTGTACCATGTATTGACAACTCAGAATGGGTGATGTATACCTATTTTGGGGGCGCCACTCTTTGGTGGGAGTCTGTGAAGCGTACTCCAACCACCAAGACTCAAAGATGTCTTGGGAGACGTTTCAGAACTATTTAATGACAAATACTTTCCGAAAGTGTTCATTATATGAAGGAAGTGGAGTTCATCGATTAGAGCAAAACAACATGATTTGTCTCAAAGACGAGGCAAAGTTTACAGAGTTATCCGTGTTTTCACCTCATTTGGTGGAGAATGAGGAACGTATGACGCAGATGTTTCTTAGAGGTTTGAAACCCAGCATACGTCAGTATCTCATTTCTCATAAATTTTCTATCTATTCAGATGTTGTAAACATGGCTCAATTATTAGAGCGAAATAACGAGTACGGTCAACTGAGGGACCACAACCAGGATCATACCGGAGATGGCAGTCAACAAAACAACGATAACCAGCGGAGAAAGAAAAAGACGGACAAAAATGGTAACCACTCTGGTGGTAATCATGGCCATGAAAATAGAAGAAGCGGAGTCAAGGAGGAGATTTTAAAAGAGGAGATTTAACAATGACCATGTGAAGACGACAGTGCCAGCAGAGTAACCGGGTTCTAAGGAGGAGAGAACCACCACCCATTATATGCTACAAATACGGAAAAGAGGGACATATCAGTCCAAACTGCCCACAACAGTTCAAGGTATGCTATAATTGTGGAAAGGAAGGACATATCGCTCGAGATTGTACGGTAGCGAAACCTAGTTCAGCGGGGACGGTGACTCAAAAGACTGTCCCAGAAAAGTCAAAGTCAACGGTTCCTGGAAGAGCGTTTGTTGTGACTGGTCAAAATGCGAGGAACCCAAACGAGGTGATCACGGGTAAGCTAATCATAAATTCTTGTGAAGTTTATACTTTACTAGATACTGGTGCTACCCATTCATTTATCTCTCCTACTTGTGCTCAACGCGTTTAAACTTGACTCGGAGAAATTAGACTTTGACCTATCTCTGGTGGAAACTCGCTAGAGAAACTTTCATTACATCCAATCGTTTATAAATCTTGTTTGATTCAAGTTGGCACCATCACCTTACTTGTTGACCTTATCTCTTTAAAGATACTTGCTTTTGATGTGATTTTAGGGATTGATTGGTTAACTACTCATCATGCCAAAATTGATTGTTTTCGTAAGGTTGTTAGTTTTTATATTCCTAACCAACCTGTTGTACGAATTCAAGCAACTAAACCATTAAAATCAATCATTGTCATATCTAATCATAAAGTTATTCGTTTATTGAAAAATGGATGTCAAGCTTTCTTAGCCCATGTTATGGATTTGAATAAAGACACGTCAAATTTGAATAATATTCCTGTTGCTATTGACTTTCCTGACGTATTTCCTGAAGAAATTCCCGGTCTACCCCCAGAACGTGAAGTTGAATTCTTTATTGACCTTGAACCTGATACAAAGCCCATTTCTAAAACCCCATATCGAATGGCTCCTATTGAACTTCAGGAGTTAAAGGTCCAACTACAGGAGTTGTTGGACATCGGTTTCATTCGTCCTAGTACATCTCCTTGGAGTGCTCCTGTTTTATTTGTAAAGAAGAAAGACGAGAATATGCGACTTTGTATTTATTATCGGGAATTGAACCATGTCACTATCAAGAATAGGTATCCGCTACCTCGTATTAATGACTTGTTTGACCCAATTGCAAGGAGCACAATTCTTTTCAAAAATCAATCTTCGCGCGGATATCATCACCAAGATTAGAACCGAGGATATTCCAAAGGCGCCTTTAACTTCGAAGACGGGCATTATGAATTCTTAGTCATGTCTTTCGGATCGACTAATGCTCCTATGACTTTCATGGATATGATGAACCGAGTATTCAAGGAATATTTGGATCGGTTTGTTGTTGTCTTTATTAATGACATCCTCATATATTCCAAAAGTCGTGAAGATCATGAGCACCATTTGAAGTCGGGTACTACAAAGGCTTCGTGAAAACAAGTTATATGCCAAGTTAAAGAAATGCGAGTTCGGCTTGAGGAAGTAGCATTTCTTGGGCACGCAGTGTCAAAACATGGAGTATCTGTTGACCCTTGCGAAGATTGAACCAATACAAAGTTGGGAGCAACCAAGAGGCGATGATCAAGCACGTAGCTTTCGGGCTTATTTGGTTATTATCTGAGATTCGTGGAAGGGTTTTCTCGAATCGCTACTCCGCTAACTCGATTGACTCGGAAGGATACAAAATTCGTTTGGAGCGAGGGAATGCGAGAAGAGTTTCCAAGAGCTTAAGAGGAGAATTATTTCTAAGACTGTTTCTAACAATACCATCCGATACGGATGGATTTGTTATCTACAAATGATGCTTCGGAGAAAAGGGTTAGGATGTGTTCTCATGCAACGTGGGAAAGTCATAGCTTTATGCCTCGCGACAACTTAAAGAGTATGAGAGGAATTATCCTACTCATGATCTAGAGTTGGCAGCAGTCGTTTTGGCGCTAAAGATATGGAGGCACTATCTATATGGGGAGAAAGTGGAGATATATTCAGACCATAAAAGCCTTAAATATTTCTTCACTCAAAAAAGAACTCAACATGCGGCAGCGACGTTGGCTCGAGCTATTGAAAGACTACGACCACACTATTCAATACCATCCTGGAAAAGCGAACGTGGTAGCTGACGCGTTGAGTAGAAGATCATATGTAGGAATGAGTGCGATGATGTCAAGTATACGCATAGAGCGAACTTTAATAGAAAAAGTTAAGGTTGCTCAAGCCGCCGACCCGGAGCTGATGCGTATGAAGAAGAAAGTACAAGAAGGTGCTATTCCGGAAGCGAGAATCAATGATGAAGGAATACTTCGAGTTCACTCCAGACTTTATGTTCCTAACGACTCTGATTTGAAGTACAAGATTATGATGGAGGCACACAATACACCATTTGTAATCCATCCTGGAAGTACCAAAATGTATCGTGATCTTCGACATACATTTTGGTGGAACAATATGAAGAGAGAGATTGCAAATTTTATCTCAACGTGTTTAACTTGTCAACGTGTAAAGGCAGAGCATCTAGTACCTAAGGGTCCGTTGCAACCACTTGAGATTCTGAAATGGAAGTGGGAACACATTACCATGGATTTCGTTACGGGTCTTCCTACGGTTTCTCAAGGCATCAATGCCATTTGGGTTATTGTTGATAGATTAACCAAGTCTGCTCATTTCTTACCGATACGGGAGACTTATTCACTTGAACGTCTTACTAGTATATATGTAAATGAGATTGTGAGGTTGCATGGCATGCCAGTATCCATAGTTTCTGATCGTGACCCAAGATTCACTTCAAGATTTTGGGTTAGCTTGCAAAAAGCTATGGGCACGGATTTACAATTCAGTTCGGTATACCATCCTCAAATGGACGGACAATCAGAGAGGACTATTCAAACTCTTGAAGATCTATTAAGACTACGTGTCCTAGACTTCAAGGCGCTTAGGATAAGTATTTACCATTGGTGAATTCTCCTACAACAACAGATTATCGTGCAAGTATAGGTGTGGCTCCATTTGAAGAATTATATGGACGAAAGTGTCGCTCTCCAATATGTTGGGATGAGGTGGGTGAAGCAACATTGTTGGGACCCCGAGTTAGTACGTATATGACTCACCGAAAAGATCCAAATGATTCGACAACGATATCTGTGACGGCACAAGATCGACAAAAGAGTTATGCGGATCTTCATCGAAAGGACGTGGAATTTAGTATAGGGGATCATGTATTGTTTTGAGTTGCTCCATGGAAGGGAGTTACAAGATTTGGGAAGAGAGGAAAGCTCAATCCACGATTTATTGGTCCATTTCAAATTCTTGACCGAGTAGGAAATGTAGCCTATAGACTCGCGTTACCTCAAGTATGTCTCTTGTTCATAATGTGTTTCATATATCGCATGCTTCGTAAATATGTGAAAGACCCGAACCATGTTATTGAGTTAGAACCGGACGAGATAGCCGAAGACTTAACGTATGAGGAGGTACTTGTCAAGATCTTGGATAGGAAGGAGCATGTCCTACGCACGAAGGTCATACCACAAGTTAAAGTTTTGTGGAGGAACCATGCTATAGAGGAAATGACACAGGAATTGGAAGCGGAAATGAAAGCGAGGTATCCTCACCTTTTGAAACACACCAGTGCACGTATGTCAATTTGAGAGGACGAAATTTCATAAGGAGGGAGGTTGTAAGACCCCAAATAATTAATAAATGAAATTTAATTTCCTCTAATTATTATTTTGAAATAGTAAGGGTTGATGTGATTAATGTGGATAGTTATGGGTAAAATACGCAAATATTTCAAAATAAGCAAGTGGTTATAAAATATTCATTGTTGTCAGGGAATATTCGTTTGGTCGTGGAATATTCGTACTATCGGGGAATATTCGTACGACGGCGCAACCATGTGTGGGCCCCATAACGGAAAGCGATTAGATGAAAAAAATGACAAATATAAGTTGTTTAAAAATAACGGCGTAGTTGTTACCGATAATACTGTTAAAATACTAAATTGGTTAAAACACGGTATTTATCAGTATTGCACCAATTATTGATTCTTACGTAAAAGGCAATACTCAATAATTGTTACAAAGAATTACTATTCAAGATTTTATTTTATTGATTCAATACTTGTTGTGTTAATATTTTATATTACTGTTGTTTCAATAATTGTCACTACACAGTATTTTTCATTATCGAAGCAATAATTCATATAATATGAATAATATTATTAGATAACATTATTGGCAATGTCTAGAAAGTTCTCGCTAAGGAGAGGTTTGGTCACCTAATTCGGCTGATGAAGGAGAAATTCTTATTGGAAAGCCCCTCTTCCTGGAACCTATCGGTTGTCAATATTGTGATTCTGTAATATTATTTGTGAATAATTAATTATAGATTCATATGATGAAGAAAATATTGATTTTATGTGGATATAGATGGAGAAAATTTTTAATGTGACAATAGTTGAAAATTGAAATTTTATCTTTTTCTGATAAAATAATTCATTTAAATATATTATTATATTTTAATAATATAATAATGATGATATTTTTACGATGAATATAATAATAATAACTTTGAACATGACATCCTAGTTCGGCATTTATAGTGACCAGATTACTGTTGATGATATACTTGAGCTGCTGATGAAAAGTGGATGGGATGGCTCCTGCCATATGATTCCAAGGTCTTCTTAATAGTTAATTATATCCTGTAGTGATCTTGAGCATTTGTAAGGATATATGGCTGCTTCAAATCCTATTGAGATTGATGTTCATTTTTTCCAATGTGGCATAGGGGCAGATGTTTAGGGATGATCCTCCATCTATTAACACTCCTCCAATCACATATCCGGAAGATATGACCGCTATGTGCAATGGTTTGTAATGACTCATCCCTTCGGGAGGTATGTCATCATCGGTGAAGGATATCACATTACTGTTGAAGATGTGATCAACCAGATGATGGAATTTTTTAACATCCACTATCTTTAGCAAGTGGGCTTCTTCTAATACTTTCAGTAAGACCTTCCGGTGATCTTCTGAAGAGAAAACCAAGTCCAGAATAGAAATCTATTGTGGAGCTTCTTCCAAGCTTTGAACCACCTTGGCTTCATTATGTCCCATCTTACGGAGGAATTCTTCAATCTTATCCATGGGTACTTTCCCCTTAGATCTGATGATAGGCTTCATCACCTGTTGAGGAAGATACAGTGGATTTTCTTTAGACACTACAGCAGTTGTGTTGGATGTAGATCCTTCAGCCTCTCCATAGTTCCATGGCACTTTCTTGAGGCTGATGACAGGATACTATGGCCTGAACGACAATATGATTGGCTTTAGTGCAGCCACTTTCAAAGGGTTTTCAACACCTTTGAGCTGAATTGGTTGAATTGTAAGTGGTGTGGCAGCCAAATCTCCCTCAGAGGATATAACTGCTATAACTTCCTTCCATCCTGGAGGAAATGTGTCCCCACTCTCAAATGATACATCATCATTGGCTGCCATTTGTAGGTCACCGCTGTCAATCATGTTTTGAATAAGATGGCAAAGTGCCTAGCATTCCTCAGTGCTGCGACCGCGAGAGTGAGAGTGGTATTGACATACTCCATTAGCATCAAACCGTTTTGAGCGTGGGTTTATTGGAGGTAGCAGTGCTGTGATTTTTCCTTCATTAATCAGCATCAACAAAATTTCTTCCATCGGTTGGCCCAAATAGGTAAATTCCCTTTTGTTGGCGAAGTCCCGACGAGCTTTAGCTTTTGCTTTTCTGTTAAGCTTTTCCTCCAATGTTTCACTTTCTGGAGTAAGTGGTGGAGTATTTGTGATAAGAGAGAGAAGGCTAGCATGCTCCTGAATGAACAATTGGCATGTGACTTGGTGTTGATGAATCACCAGTTCTTCCAATTGATTGACTTGTTCGCCAAGAGACTTTAACTCATGTTCCATCATGAATTGGAACTGTGAATAATCCCATCTATCAGAATTATCCTTGTTGATTTGGGATGAAACACACAAATACTTGAGGTACTTGGAGGTCTCTCCATTGCCTCTGTTGATCATGTTAACCTCTTCTTTCGTGTGTTGAGGGAGAGGGTTGTCTTGAACATATGGTTAGTTGGGCTTGGTTACCATAATCTCACCATTGTCAATTAAGTCCTGGATCTTATGCTTAAAGGCCCAACAATCCTGAGTGTCATGGCCTCCAGCTCCAGCATGGTAAGCACAATTTTTGTTTGTATTGAAGCCTTTTCCACTCGGGTTGGCTGGTGGAAGGAGATGGATGATTTTCTTTTGAGCTGTCAGAAGCTTGAGAATGTTTTTGAGTGAGTCCTCTAAGGGTGTGAGTAATCTTGTATGTCTGACTTCTCCATTCTTTGGCAATGGAGGGTTTGAAGACTGTGCTTGAAAAGGGGGATAATTTCTCCTCTGAATAAGCAAGTTTTGATTGCCTTTTTATCCTTGCAGTAGCAAGGAAATATCTTCTTCTTTCTTCTTATGGACCATCCAGGGTTTGTTCCCATAACTTCCAGATTGGATATGCTCAGCTACAACTTTTAATGCGGCGAGGTCTTGAATCTTTCTTGATTTTAATCCAATTTCTGCCATTTCTCCATGCTTAATCATTTCTGAGAATGGCTTTCCTATTCCAGCTAGGACCCTCTCATAAAATGGAGCTTCTTGAATATCTATGAAGGTCATCACCATTTCAGACTCTATTATAAACAGAATAACTTGAGCAGCCAGACGCCTCCATCTTTGGTCATACTCGTTAAATGACTCATTGACTTGTTTCTTGACCTTGGTAATTTGATACCGGTTTGGAGCTATCTGAGTTTGAAATCTGTATTGACTGAGGAAAGCATGGGCTAACTCCTCCCAGCTGTGAATTTTGGAGTTATCCAATCTGGTGTACCATGCTCTGGCTTCTCCAATCAGACTTTTCTGAAATAGCTGCATTCTGAGCTTTTCATTCTTGGCATAAGATCTGATCTCTCCAATGAACAACTTCAAGTGGGTGTAAGGATCTCCCAATCCATCATATTTTTGAAAATCTGGAGTCTTGAATTTCTCCGGATAGTGAACCCTAGGGAAGATGCAAAGGTCTGAATATGAAACACTTCCGTGCGCTCCAATCCCTTTGATGGACCGAATGGTCTCATCTATTTGTAGAATCTTCTTCCGAATATCACCGGTGTCTTGATCTTCTTTAAGATGGGTGATTTCAGGGGCTTTGTTGTATGATGCCCCAAACATAGGTATACATAACCCATTATGAGTCACCAAATACATGGTACAGAATTCAAATACAAAATTAATTATACAGCTGTCGTGTAAAATACGACAAAACATCAGCTGAGAGTTTTAACACGAATATTGTCTCGTATATATTCAAACTCAAATGGAGTCCTCATTACAATTATTTTCACACTATTTTATAAAATAGTGAGGACTACTAAAGCCATCATCTCGGACCATCACTCCATTCCGCGAATAGTCCCGGCTATGTTCTCATTTCCTGAATAGAACAATGAAAGCAAATGGAGAGCTTAACTAGCCTAGTAAAGAATATTATGACTAAGATAATGCAGAATAAATTATCATTAGCGTTCAACAATGTAAAACTGATAGAATACAATAAATAACAAGTCTAACTGGAGTGGAACAAACAATCCATTAAAAGAGTCAAGTAGAGCATGATATCTACTATCTTCTACGATTTAAAAGTTTATCATTAATATTTTATCGCTATAAAACAACTCAATAAATAATTCACATCATCAAATTATCTATGCACTACGGGCCAAGGATATTCGTTAGTATCACATCCATGAATTATCCATGCACTACAGGCCAAGGATATTCGTTATTATCACAAATAGTCATTATCATGCCAACAATTGTCCATCAATGCACTACGGACCAATGAGGAATTTTACCACATCATTTATAACATTACAGGTCATGATTATACCGATACATAATTCTTGGTCATAATCATACCAATCAACAGTCCATCTATGCACTACGGGCCAAAGATGACTTTCATCACAATATAAGCATGATGATGATGACAATGATATAAGAATTCAATTAAGTGAAAGCAAGGATAAATTTTAAAGATTTATAATTCAATTTATCTAGAGTTCAAGAATGTCCAAATTGTCAACATGATAACTGCTTTGTGGAGTAAACTTCAAGAATAATATTCATGTATCAAAAATAATTTGGACAGAAAAAAATTAATTTTTGTCATGAATAGTACCCCGGGTGAATATTACCTGAGTGAATAGTACCTCGTGAATATTACTTCATGAATAGTACCCCGTGAATAGTACCCCAGCATGAAAAGATTAAAATTTAACAAGAATATTCAGAAAAATATTTCCATGAAAAGATACTCGATGAAGCGCAAATTTCAAGGATATTCTATAAATTTTAAGGAGTATAGAAGAAATACTTAACAAAATGAGTGTGGAATTAGGAATATGAAACGAAATAATATTACTTACATACTACAGAGTATGGAAGAAAATATTATTTCATACGAATATTGAACAAAAATAATATCCCTTACCTTAAAAGGTGAGTACTGAAGAAAATATTATTTCATACGAATATTGAACAAAACTAATATCTCTTACCTTAAAAGGAGAATACTTCTGAATGGTATAACGAAGATATTCTTGAAGAAAACTTGTACTGTTTTTTACACTCAAAGCTTCCTTAAACTCAAAAGAAATACGCTCAATATTATAAAAGAAGAATTCTCTTATTCTGGTGTGATTTTCATTTCTAAACTAAGCATCCTATTTATAGGAGAATGGCAGGGTACTATTTGAATTAGAAAATCACGGGTGCACAGTAAAGGATTCACGGATGATTTTCACGGACGAATTCTATTTTTTTTTATTTTACTATGTTGCACTATGCAAACACTATGCAGTACTATGCAACACTATGCATAATAAAATATATATATATATATAAGTAATGAAACAAAACTGAGATAACTTTATACCGATGATTTTGAAAAATGAGTAAGCGGGGGTCGATATAATAAGCCAAATTTACAATAAATACTTCATAAAACCCCCCTCAATTTATCTCAATTCACTTGGCTTCACTAAACATATTTTTAATAACATTTATTCATCATTAATATTATAACTCACAATATTAACAACTAGATCATTTCTAGGAAAGAGGGGGCTTTCCGATAAGGACTTCGCCTTATTAGCTCACAATTAGGTGACCAAACCACTTTCCTCGATAGAACTTTCTAGACATTGTCAATAATGCAAATAATAATATGAATAACTTTATCGTCTCAATTATTGATTTAATAATTTAAAATATTATGACAATAATTGAATCAATAATGTGAGATACTATGCAGCAATTAATATGGCAATAATTGAATAAAATTGAGTGACTTCTCACGTAAGCATCAATAATCAAAGATACTGTACAATACTGTGTTCTACTGTGCAACCACGCATATTATTGTACTTTTATCACTGGGTATTTCAATAGTTTAACTGTAACACTTTTGCCGTTATTTTTATAAAAAAAGTTATTTCCGTCGTTTTCTAACATATGGAGAGGTACCTGTTAAAATCTAGGATAAGAAGGAACATATTCTACGCTCCAAGGTTATACCTCAAGTTAAAGTTTTGTGGAGAAACCACGATATTGAGGAAATGACCTGGGAGTCAGAATCTGAAATAAAATGAAGGTATCCTCACCTCTTCGACATACCAGGTACGTACACCAATTTCAAGGACGAAATTTCATAAGAATGGGAGGTTGTAAGACCCCAACTTTTATGAATAAAGATTTAATTTTCTCTAAATATTATTTTGAATAATAAGGTGTGGTCTTGATATAATGTTATAGACGTGGGAAATATTTACAAATTTTGCAAAGTAAGCAAGTTGTCATAAAATATTCGTTTGGTCGGGGAATATTCATTTTATCAGGGAATATTCGTACGACGGCACAATCATTGGTGGACCCTACAACGGAATTACTATCGGGCTATCTCGTTTGGTTCTAATTCAATAATGTGGTTCGGGACTTCCACATATTTAAGTAACATAGATATGTGAAAAATGTTATGAACACGAGACATACTTGGCGGTAAGGCGAGTCTATAGGCCACAGTTCCTACTCGATCGAGGATTTCAAATGGGCCCATGAATCGAGGATTGAGCTTTCCTCTCTTTCCAAATCTCGTAACTCCTTTCCCCGACTAGTCCCGACTATGTTCTCATTTCCTGAAGAGAACAATGAAAGAAAATAGTGAGCTCAACTGGCCAAGTAAAGAATATTATGACTAAGATAATGCAGAATAAATTATTGTTAGCCTTCAACAGTGTAAAAATGATAGAATACAATAAACAACAAGTTTAACTACAGCGAAACATGCAAATCCATTAGAAGAGTCAAGTAGACAATGATATCTACTATCTTCTATGATTTAAAAGTTCATCATCAATATTTTATCGCTGTAACATAACTCAATATATAATCCATATCATCATATTATCCATGAAGTACGGGCCAAGGATATTCATTAGTATCACATCCACGAATTATCCATGCACTACGGGCCAAGGATATTCGTTATTATCACCAATGGTCATGATCATGCCAACAACTGTCCATCAATGCACAACGGGCAAATGATGACTTTTACCAGATCATTTGTAACGTTACAGGTCATGATTATACCGATACATAATTCTTGGTCATAATCATACAAATCAACAGTCCATCTATGTACTAAGGGCCAAAGATGACTTTCATCACAATATAAGCATGAGGATGATGACAATGATATAAAAATTCAATTAAGTGAAAGCAATGATAAATTTTAAAGATTTATAATTCAATTTATCTAGAGTTCAAGAATGTCCAAATTGTCAACATGATAACTTCTTTGTGGAGTAAAATTCAAGAAATATTCATGCATCAAAAATAATTTGGACAGAAAAGAAATCAATTTTTGTTATGAATAGTACTTCGGGTGAATAGTACCCGAGTGAATAGTATTACGTGAATAGTATTCTGTGAATAGTACCCCGACATTAAAAGATTAAAATTTAACAAGAATGTTCAGAAAAATATTTTTGTGAAAAGACACTCGATGAAGCGCAAATTTCAAGGAGTATAGAAGCAATACTTAACAAAATGAGTGTAGTATTAGGAATATGAAACGAAATATTATTACTTACATACTACAGAGTATGGAAAAAAAATATTATTTCATACGAATATTGAACAAAAATAATATCTCTTATCTTAAAAGGAGAGTACTTCTGAATGGTATAGCGGAGATATTCTTGAAAAAAACTTTTATTTTTTCTACACTCAAAGCGTCCTTAAACTCAAAAGAAATACACTCAATATTATAGAAGAAGAATTCTCTGATTCTGGTGTGATTTTCATTTCTAAACTAAGCATCCTATTTATAGGAGAATGACAGGGTACTATTTGAATTAGAAAATTACGGGTACACAGTAAAGGATTCACGGATGATTTTCACGGACGAAATTTTTTTGATTTTACTATGCTACACTATGTAATACTATACATAATAAAATATAATACATTCTATTTTATATAAAAAAACAAAACTTATAATATATATATATATATATATATAAATAATAAAACAAAACTGAGATAACTTTCTACCGATGATTTTGAAAAATGAGTAAGTGGGGGTCCATGTAATAAGCCAAATATACAATAAATACTTCATAAAAAGCCCCATCTATTTATCTCAATTAACTTGGCTTCACTAAACACATTTTTAATAACATTTATTCATCATTAATATTATAACTCACAATATTAACAACAAGATCATTCCCAAGAAAGAGGGGGCTTTCCAATAAGGACTTCTCCTTATTGGTCCGCAATTAGGTGACCAAACCCCTTTCCTCGACAGAACTTTTTAGACATGGTCAATAATGCAGAAAACCACTGGGGGCTACAACTCTTAATGTTACCCCGACACTGACCGCATATATGGCTCGGAATTAGCCTACGCCATCGAAAGATAAATTGGCTCTTACATAATAAAAGTAACTTTGTCGTCTCAATTATTGATTTAATAATATAAAATATTGTGAAAATAATTGAATCAATAATGTGAGATACTATGCAACAATTATTGTGATAATAATTGAATAAAACTGAGTGACTTCTCACGTAAGCATCAATAATCAAAGATAATGTACAATATTATGTGCTACTATGCTACCATGCGTATTACTTTACTTTTATCCCCGGGTAATTCAATAGTTTAACGGTAAAAATTTTGCCGTTATTTTTATAAAAAGTTATTTCTGTCGTTTTTTTAACTCCGACAGTAATTCCGTTATGGGGTACACCAATGATTGTGCCGTCGTACGAATATTGTGACGCCCCCAAAATAGGTATACATCACCCATCTTGGGTCGCCAAATACATGGTACAAAATACAAATACAAACTTAATTATACAACATGAGCTGAGAGTTTTTACATGAATATTGTCTTCTAGACAATATCCAAACTCAAATAGAGTCCTTATTACATTTATTAGCACACTATTTTATAGAATAGTGAGGACTACTATAACACCATCTCGGGTCATCACTCCATTCCCCGACTAGTTTCAGCTACGTTCTCATTTCCTGAAGAGAACAATGGAAGTAAAAGGGTGAGCTCAACTAGCCCAGTAAGAAATATTATGACTAAAATAATGCAGAATAAATTATCATTAGCCTTCAATAATGTTAAACTGATAGAATATAATAGACAACAAGTTTAACTGCAGCGGAACAAGCAATCCATTAAAAGAGTCAAGTAGAGCATGATATCTACTATCTTCTATGATTTAAAAAGTTTATCATTAACTTTATTGCTGGGACTCAGCTTTATAAATAGATCACATCATCGAATCATCCCTGTACTACGGGCCATGGATATTCATTAGTATCAAATCCACAAATTATTCTTGCACTACGGGCCAAGAATTATTCGTGTAATCATCAATGGTCATGACTATACCGAATTATCCCTGGTCATAATCATACCAATCAATAGTCCATCTATGCACGTAAGCCAAAGATGACTTTCATCACAATATAAGCATGAGGATGATGACAATGATATAAGAATTCAATTAAAAGAAAGTAAAGGATAAATTTTTAAAGATTTATAATTTAATTTATCCAAAATTCAATAATGTCCAAATTTTCAACATGATACTTCTTTGTAGAGTAAAATTCAAGAATAATATCCATGTATCAAAAATAATTTGGACAAAAAAGAAATAAATTTTTCGATGAATAATACCCTGTGAATAGTACTTCGGGAATAGTACCCCATGAATAGTAACCCGACATGAAAAATGCCCCAAATACCCGAGTGAACAATATTTGAGTGAATAGTAATCGGGTGAATAGTAAACCGTGAATAGTACCCCAACATAAAAAGTTCCCCGAATACTCGAGTGAATAATATTACAGTGAATAGTAACCGGGTGAATAGTAACCCATGAATAGTAACTCATGAATAGTACTTCGGGTGAAAATATTGATATTTAGTAAGAAAGTTCATATCAATATTCCAATTAAATGATACTGGATGAAGCGCAAAACTCATGGATATTCCACTAATTTCAAAGATTATAGAAGCAATACTTACCATAGTAAGTTTAGATTTAAGAATATGAAAAGAAATAACATACAAAACTGCAAATGGATTTTCACCTGTCATACGGTACATAATCCATGTAGACAGGTTATTCCGAAATATTAAAGGAAGAATACAAAAAATAGTATTCCTTATGAATACGAAAGAAATAATACCCCTTACAAGTACAACAAATAATATCCCTTACCTTAGTAGAAAGCTGGATACTACAAAAGTGAAGTAGCAGAATACTCTTCTTCTTGCTCTCTATAGTTTCTCTCTCTATAGTCTCTTGTGAATCTCAGTGAATTGGTGAGAATGAAAGAAGAATTAAGCTTCTATTTATAGGAGAATGGACTAAATAGTAACTAATTCACTTAACGCTCCAGATTGATTCACTATTAGAACCATTTCGGTCCATATTGATTACTATTAAAACTACAACCGACGGTCCAGATTGATTTACTTTTAAAACCACCACCGACGGTCCAGATTGATTTACTTTTAAAATCACCACCGACGGTCCAGATTGATTTACTTTTAAAACCACCACCGATAGTGCAGATTGATTTACTTTAAAAACCACCATCAATGGTCCAGATTGATTACTATTAAAACCACCATCAATGGTCCAGATTAATTTACTATTAAAACCACCATCAATGGTCCAGATTGATTCAACTTATTATTACACTTTAGTACCCCTAAAGTTTTCTAAGTTTGCATTATTCCCCTCTAACTTTTGTAATTCACCTATCTTCAATAAACACATTCTTAATACTTCAACAATTATTCATCATTAATATTATAACTCACAATATTTAACAACCAGATCGTTCCCAGAAAAGAGGGGGCTTTCCAATAAGGATTTCTCCCTATTGGCACGCAATTAGGTGACCAAACCTCTCCTCGACAGAACTTTCTAGACATTGTCAATATTACAAATAATAATATGAATAACTTTGTTGTCTCAATTTATTAATTTAATAATAAAATATTATGTAGATGATAATGTGACAATAATTGAATCAAATAACGTGAGATACTATGCAACAATTCATCGAAAGTAATAATTGAGTATAACTGAGTGACTTCTCATGTAAGCATCAATAATCAATACCGTGTGCTACTATGCAACCACGCATATTACTGTACTTTTACCACCGGGTAGTTCAACAGTTTAACGGTAAAACTTCCGCTGTTATTTTTATAAAAAAATATTTCTGTCGTTTTATAACTACGACAATACTTCTGTTTTGGGGTCCACCAATGATTGTGTCGTCATACGAATATTCCCCGACCAATCGAATATTAACTGACACAACGAATATTTTATATCAACTTGCTTGTACACTTCCTGCCGATCAAAATCAGATTTAACTTAGATCAATTAGCAAGGTTATATGTGAAAGAGATTGTTTTGAGGCACGGAGTCCCGGTGTCAATTATCTCAGATAGAGATCCGCACTTTATGTCAAACTTCTGGAAACATCTACATGAATGCATGGGTACACAATTACGAATGAGTACGACATATCACCCTCAGATAGATGGACAGATTGAAAGAACAATTCATACATTAGAAGACATGCTAAGAGCTTGTATAATGGACTTTAAAGGAAATTGGGATGATCATCTACCTCTTGTAGAGTTCGGCTACAACAATAGTTACCACGCTATTATTGGCATGCCGCCTTATGAAGCGTTAAACGGCAGAAAGTGCAGAACTCCGCTATACTAGGATGAAGTTGGCGAAAGATAATTATTAGGCCCGGAATTGGTACAACAGCCATCAGAAATAGTCAAAGTGATCCGAACAAGACTGATAGCAGCTCAAGATAGACAGAAGAAATATGCCGATCCACACCGTAAAAATGTCGAGTTTGAATTGGGTAGTTATGTCTTCTTAAAGGTCTCTCCCTGGAAGGGAAAGATCAGGTTCGGAAAGAAAGGGAAATTAAGCCCAAGATTTATTGGACCCTTTGAGGTACTGAGAAGAATCGGAGAAGTTGCGTATGAGGTAGCCTTACCTCCAGCTCTCGAGAATGTCCACAACGTTTTCCATGTTTCAATTTTACGACCCTACAAACCCGATTATAAGCACGTGATTGAATATGAACCCCTACATTTTGACAAAGATTTATCTTATTAAGAAATTCCTGTTCAGATTGTTGATCGAAAAGAACAAGTTCTCAGAAATAAATTAATACCTTCTGTTAAGGTAATTTGGAGGAACCACAACGCTGAAGAAGCTACGTGGGAACTCGAAGAGCATATGCTGAAGAATTACCCCCACTTATTTAATTAAATTATTGTAAGTTTATTCTCGGGGATGTAATCTTTGTAAGGGGGAGAATGTACGGAGACGAATTGATTGAGTCAGTGATTTCGGAGGACGTAATCCTTTTATGGGGGAAAGATGTGACAAACGAGATTTTGTAATTTAATTTTAATATTTATTGGATTAAATAAATATTTTTAATGATTTAATTATTAGATTAAATAATTAATTCATGAAGTTGTGGTAGATTAATTTAATTATATGTGTTATATTTATTAAATTAACGTGGAGAATTTTATATTCAAAGTATGTATTTAATTGAGCTTATTTGATTAAATGAATTAATTAACAAGCATAATTTTATTCTAATTAATTAGAGAATTAATAATTTGACATAATTACTAATTGAAAAAAAATTAATTATGTAAGTATGTGAATTAATGAGAAATCATTATATTATATTTTTATTTTATTTTAATTAAATTAAATAAGATAATTGATTTATTGTGTAAATGGGCGTGACATTATTAAACCATAGTATAAAAGATTTATTAAATTAAACGGTTATGATTCTTTTAAGAATAGCCAAAAAAGGCTTTAATGGAGGTTGCGGGCAGTTAACCCATGATCGGATTAACTGACCACGCAGCGTCAGTTTCCTTTATTATATACGTCTTCTTTCTTTTATTTTGATAAGTCTGGAAAAATAAATTAGAGAGAATTTTGAGAATTAGTGAGATTAAAGGAGAAGAATTGTGGGAAATTGGAAGTTGTTATCACCTCGTGTAATCCAAGTAGAGTAATCAAGGGTAAACCCTTAAATTCAAATTTAATTGACGTCGTTGAAGTTTTCATGAAAATGGCTTTATGCTAAACAAAGATAAGTAATCCTATGTATTGGAAATGAATCAAAGGTTGCTGCATTAGCCATAGAAACTTATAGTTTAGCATTTCCTGCGGGCAAATCTATTAAGTCAATAAGTTGTTATTGTATTCCAGTTCTCGTTAGAAACATTATTTCTATTTTATTGTTGGACAATGAAATATTTGGTATTATATTTAAGAACAATTATTGTTCTATTTATAATAATTATATTTTGTATAGAACTGGAATATTACTTAATAGATTTTGTATACTTGACTTACGTGAAAATATATTTAGGATATTTGAGAGTACTTTTATTAATTAATTCTCAAACTCCTTTAGGAATTAAATAATAATAATCGTAATAATAAATTAAGTATATTTAATTTTACATATTGAACAAATTATTATAAGAAAAGAAGATGATCATTCAAAGAGTTGAATGTGTGTATTTGCTGAAATACAAGTGCGAATTATTTGAAAGGTTCAAAGAATTCAAAAGTGAAACAACATGGCAAAGTATTAGGATTATTTGATCGGATCAAGGAAGGAATACTTGTGCAATGAGTTTCTAAATCATCTCAAATGGTTTTCTCACAATGGACGCCTCCTGATATGCAATAATTGATTGATGTATCTGAAAGGAAAAATCGTACCTTGTTGGACATGGTGCGGTCCATAATGATTTTACTAACATTCCAGTATCCCTCTAGGGTCATGCTAGAAATGGCTGCATATCTACAAAAAAGGTAACCTCAAAATCCATCCCCAAGACTCCATAAAAGTTATGGACAGGGAGGATTCCTAATCTTAAGTATGTTAAGATAAGGGGTTGTCCAACTTATGTGAAAAAGGTTTCAAAGGATAAGCTTGGGACAAGATTTGACAAGTGTAGATTTGTGGGACATCCTAAAGTAAGTTTAGGTTATATGTTCTATAATCCTACTTAGTAAAAGGTGTTTGTTGTGAAACACGATACCTTCTAAGATAAAGGTGTTTATCATTGCAAGGGCTAGTGGGAGGATAATAGAATCTTGAAGAGTTCAAGAACCACAAAACACTATAAGTCAAATAAGAGGAACATGTAGATAGACCTATTGTACCACGACCGAATCATAAATTTGGAATAGTACCGAAGATACCTAGGAGGTATGGATTCATCAAAGATGATGATGATGAGGTACGCATCATAGAAGATGATGATCTAGTTACATACGATGAGGTAAGAGTTGTAGACACTCAGAGAAATGGATTGAAGCAAGCTTCTCAAAATGGAACATTCGTTTTGATGAAACAAATCAAAAGAGTTTGATTTTATCACAAACAAGAATGAACCTAGTGTGTACAAAAGGGTCAGTGGGAGCGTCATGGCATTCCTAGTATTATATGTTGATATACTACGGATAAGGAATGACATACCAATGCTATAATTAGTAAAGATAAAGTTGTCTAAACATTCCTCCACGAATGATTTGGGAAGAGTATCTTAATTGGGGATACAAATCTATATAGATAGATTCAAGAGGATGCTCCTTAACCTAATGAACGTATATTCATTTGATGCTAAAGTCGTTTAGCATGGCAAACTCCAAGAGTTTTCTCATATTGATGAGCCATGGAGTGTATCTCTCTTAATAGTCCCCATAGACTCATAAAAGAGAGATCGCATGAGCGAAAATCATGTATACAATGAAATATATGAGACCTGATGATGATCAGTCATATTCTGGAGAAGTTCACTGTGAGTCAGTGAAAAATATCTTAAAGTACTTAACCGACACTAAGGATATGATTAAAATTTATGGTGGGTCTAAATTAAAACTAGAGGGCTTAATAGACTCAAGTTTTTCAGACAAACCAAGACGACAGAAAATCCATTTGAAGGTAAAGCGTTACCTTGAACGGTGGTGCAGTGAATTGGAAAGGTTCCAAACAGGAAAGAGTTGCTGGTTTAGTGATAAAGACAAAGTATATAGCTGCAAATGAAGCTGCAAGTTGATTGTTTGGATGAAAAGTTTATTACAGAACTAGGAATAGTTCCTAAGTCTCATCTTGGATCTAAACATGTGTTGTGGCACTTTCATTTGATTATGGGAATCATTGAAAGATGAGAAATCACTATAGAGATAATGGACTCTCAAGAACAACATTACATATCCATTAACTAAATCTTATCCAACAACAGGATAATCGTCACTTAGAGAAGATGAGTATGAGATACCATGGAGATTGGCTTTAGTGCAAGTGGGAGATTAAAATTAGTATGCACACAAGTCAATCATGTTTGATGATAAAGCATATACTTTGTAACAATCTTATTCATTTATTAATAAAAAGTATTAATTTATTAAAGGCTTTTAATTATCTACATGATGTTGTTTCATAATATGTGATAAACCCATAGTTTTAAGCAATGCTTTTAGAATAATGATGATGATCATTCTAATGAGATCTAAATTCTTAGAAAGCTTAAAACTAAAATAGTTCCCAATCGTTGGATTACTAAATTGGGGATTAGTGAATCCGGATAGATTAGTACTTACGTTACTTGCTCATTGGATGAGGATGATTGATCTCATGATCACTTGCGTGGAGACACTAAAGCAAGTATGTAGGTGTTTATTAGAGAATAAGTTCACTGAACGTGACTCGCTAAGGAATACCTAATGGAGTTTTATATGCCTGTCAATAGGAATTCATGTAGTGATAGTAGTACAAGTGATCCTTAGACTTGAGATCATCACAGTATCTTGTGTATGATGAGTTATACTTTGACTTATTCCTTAAGACCCTTAGGGTATATCAAAGGGTATGCTTGGGTATAATAAGTTATACATGGAGATAATGTATGATCAATAAAGAATCTACCGCTTCTAGTAAAAGAAGAGAAATGTCCTATGTGATTCGATAAATGACAACCCAAAGAGTCCTTGGTTATATGTAATGAAATTAGAAAGGAATTTCTAATTTGCATTATTTAGAGTTGTGCATTTAAGGATCGAAATACATATAATTAAATAAAATAAAACTTGAAAGTCCATGTCTTATATTTAATTGGGACATTGTATGGTGGAAGGATTGAATTGTACGGTAACTACTTACTCAAAGGTTCTTTTATGATTAATGTTGAAATCTATATTATCTGGAAAGTCGTTGATCGCTAGGGAGGCTTATCCCTATTGTAGAATAAATATTATTTATTTAAATAAATTAATAGTTTAATTTATTTATTTAAATAAGATTAGAATTGTTCTAATTAATTTATTCACAAATAGGTTTAATATGAAGAACCTAAAGGGTCACACCATAAAAGGAAGAATAATTATTTAAGAAGTTAATGGCATAATCGTAATAATATATGTTAAGTATATTTAATTTAATCTATGGTGATAGAAAAAATTAAATAGCTTAATATTTATTATTTAATATTTTGAAAATATTAAATATATAAATTAATAAGAAGAGTCTTATTAATATTATTACAATTATTATTATTTTAATTTCTAAAGAGTTGGAAATTAATTTAATATTAGTACTCTCATTTATTCCTAATAAGATTAGGAGGCTAATTAATTAAAAGATTTTATTTAATTAAAATAAAACTCAATTCCTTAATTGTTAAGGAGGGTTGTCCACATCTATAAATAAGAGGAGTCTTATTATGGGTGAAGGGGTTGTTGACTTTTTCACAATAGACGTGATTCCAATTGTTGGAGAGTACGTTCCTTTTCTATAGAGATAGAAAACTAGGGTTTAGCCAACCACCCTTCTTCTTGAATATTTCTTCTTCCTTGGTTGATCACCTCTAGAGGCCAAACACTTGGGTGGCTAATGTTGATCAAAGGAAAGAACCAAACCCGATGGATTCAAGTTGAACGCGAAAAGGATTGGAGGTGAACTTGTACTTGAGGAAGCTCGAATCTTCAAGGGTATGATTCTTATTCTTTATCTTTTCGTTTAATTAATAATTGTGCATAAAGGATGATCCGGGTATATGGTTTGTAAAATTTTAAAACTCTGATTTTCCACGTTTCCACTTATTTTGTGCAATTTGATTGCGCTCATGAATATTACAAACCTAACATTACTATACTTTTATCACCGAGTAATTCAACAGTTAACGGTAAAATTTTTGCCGTTATTTTCATAAAAAGATATTTCTGTCATTTTTTAACTTCGACAATAATTCCATTATGGGGGTCCACCCATGATTGTGTCGTCGTACGAATATTCCCTGTTAAACCGAATATTCCTCGATCAGTCGAATATTTTTTAACAACTTGCATACTTTGAAAAATTTATAAATGTTACCACAACTATAACATTATAAAAAATCCACACCATAATATTCAGAAAAATATATTTCGAGAAAATTAATCTTTATTCATAAAAGTTAGGGTCTTACAACCTCCCTTTCTTATGAAATTTCATCCTCGAAATTGGGGTACGTACCTAGTATGTCGAAGAGGTGAGAATACCTTGATTTTATTTCAAATTCTAACTCCCAGGTCATTTCCTCAACATCATGGTTTCTCCACAAAGCTTTGACTTGAGGTATAACCTTGTAGCGTAGAATATGTTCCTTCTTATCCAGGATTTTAACAGGTACCTCTTCATACGTTAAATCTTCCGCTATCTCGTCTGGTTCTAACTCAATAATATGGTTCGGGTCTTCCACATATTTATGTAACATAGATATGTGAAAAATGTTATGAACACGAGATATACTTGGAGGTAAGGCGAGTCTATAGGCCGCAGTTCCTACGCAATCGAGGATTTCAAATGGGCCAATGAATAGAGGATTGAGCTTTCCTCTCTTTCCAAATCTCGTAACTCCTTTCCATGGAGCAACACGTAACAACACATGATCACCAACATTGAATTCCATGTCCTTTCTATGAAGATCAGTATAACTACTTTGTCGATCTTGTGAGGTTTTTATATGTTGTCGGATCATTTGAATCTTTTTCGTAGTCATACGTACCAACTCCGGTCCCAACAATGTTGCTTCACCCACCTCATCCCAGCATACTGGAGAATGACACTTGTGTCCATACAACGCCTCAAATGGAGCCATGGCAATACTTGCTTGATAGCTGTTGTTGTAGGAGAATTCCACTAATAGTAAGAACTTGTCCCAACTTCCTTTGAAGTCAAGGACACAGAGTCTTAATAGATCTTCAAGATTTTGAATAGTCCTCTCCGACTGCCCATCCGTTTGAAGATGATATGACGAACTAAATCATAAATCCGTGCCTATAGCTTTTTGCAAACTAACCCAAAATCTTAAAGTAAATCTTGGGTCTCGATCAGAAACTATGGATACTGGCATACCATGCAGTCTTACAATCTCATTTATATAAATACGAGCAAGACGTTAAAGTGAATACATTTCTCGTATAGGTAAGAAATGAGCAGACTTGGTCAATCTATTAATAATGACCCAAATTGCATCTATACCTTGAAAAACCTTGGGAAGAACAGTAACGAAATCAATGGTAATGTGCTCCCACTTCCATTCTGGAATTTCAAGTGGTTGCAATGGACCTTTTGGCACTTGATGCTCCACCTCGACTCGTTGACAAGTTAAACACCTTGAGATAAACTCCGCTATCTCTTTTTTCATATTGCTCCACCAAAATGTATGTCAAAGATCACGATACATTTTGGTACTCCCGGGATGGATTACAAACGGTGTGTTGTGTGCCTCCATCATGATTTTATACTTTAAATCTGGGTCTTTAAGAACACAAAGTCTGGAGTTGACTCGAAGTATTCCTTCTTCATTGATTCTTGCTTCTGGAATAGGATTTTCTTGCACTTTCTTTTTCATACGCATCAGCTCCAGGTCTATAGCTTGAGCAACTTTAACTTTATCAATTAAAGTCAGTTATACTCGTATATTTGACATCATCACATGGGTCCCTGGAGTCTTTAACTCTATCTCCATCCTTTGTAAGTCATACCAAATGGGCCTTTGCGTTGACAATATCACACTCATACCCGCATATAATCTTCTACTCAATGCGTCAGCTACCACGTTCACTTTTCTAGGATGGTATTGAATGGTATGATCATAATCTTTCAACAGCTCGACCCAAAGTCATTGTCGTATGTTGAGTTTCTTTTGGGTGAAGAAATATTTGAGGCTTTTATGATCCGTATAGATCTCCACTTTCTCCCCATACAGGTAATGCCTCCAGATCTTTAGTGCAAAAATGACTGTTGCCAACTCTAGATCATGAGTAGGATAATTCCTCTCATATTCTTTGAGTTGTCGTGAGCCATAGGCTATGACTTTCCCATGTTGCATGAGAACACATCCTAACCCTCTGCCTGAAACATTGCTGTAGATGAAAAATCCTTCCGAACCAGATGGTATTGTCAGAGTAAGTGCTGAAATGAGTCTCCTCTTGAGTTCTTGAAAACTCTTCTCATATTCCTCGCTCCAACCGAATTTTGTATCTTTCCGAGTCAACTGAGTTAATGGAGTAGCGATTCAAGAAAACCCTTCTACGAATCTCCGAAAATAACTAGTTGAGCCGAGAAAGCTACGTACATCGGTCACTGACTTAGGTTGCTCCCAGCTTTGAATTGCTTCAATCTTTGCCGGGTCAACTGATATTCCATGATTTGATATCACGTGCCCAAGGAATGCTACTTCTTCAAGCCAGAATTCACATTTCTTTAACTTGGCATATAACTTGTTGTCACAAAGCTTTTAGAGTGTCAGCCTCAAGTGTTGGTCATGATCTTCATGACTTTTGGAGTAAATGAGGATGTCATCAATAAAGATAACTATAAAATAATCCAAATATTCCTTGAATACTCGGTTCATTATATCCATTAGGGCAGCAGGAGCATTAGTAAATCCAAAGATATGACTAGGAATTTGTAATGCCCGTACAAAGTTCTGAAAGCAGTCTTTGGAATGTCATCAATTTTGATCTATAACTGATGATATCCATAACTAAGATCGATCTTTGAAAAGAATTTGGCGCCTTGCAACTGGTCAAACAGGTCATCAATGCGTGGCAACTGGTACCTATTCTTGACGGTGATATGATACCTGATAGTCAATACAAAGTCGTATACTTCCATCTTTTTTCTTTATGAATAGAACATGAGCACCCCAAGGAGACGTACTAGAACGAATGAAACCAATGTCCAACAATTCCTGCAGTTGGGTCTTTAACTCCTGAAGTTCAATAGGAGCCATTCGATATGGGGCTTTGGAAATGGGTTTTGTACCGGGTTCAAGGTCGATACAAAATTTGATTTCACGCTCTGGGGTAGGCTAGGAAGTTCTTCAGGGAATACATCAGAAAATTTATTAACAATTTAAATATCGTTCAAAATGACGTATTTTTGTTTAAATCTGTGACATGAGCTAAGAAAGCTTAACATCCGTTTTTCAATAAACGAATAGCTTTATGGCTTGAGATGACAGTGATTGACTTTAATGGTTTTGTTGCTTGAATTCACATAATAGGTTGGTTAGGAATATGAAAGCTAACAACCTTATGAAAATAATCAATTTTTGCATGATGAGTAGTTAACCAATCAATCTCTAAAATCACATCAAATGCAAATATTTTCAAAGAGATAAGATCGACAGGTAATGTACAATTTCCGATTTGAATCAAACAAGACTTATAAATAGTGGATGTAATGAAGGTTTCTCCCAACAGAGTTTCAACAGATAAGTCAAAGTCTAATTTCTCCGGAGTTAAATTTAAACATTGAGTGCAAGTAGGAGAAATAAAAGAATGGGTAGAACCGGTATCAAATAAGGTATAAACTTCGCTAGAGTTTATGATTAGCTTACCCATAATAACCTCGTTTGGGTTCTTCACTTTTTGGGAGGTCACGAAAAATTCTCTCCCTTGAACTACCGACTTTGACTTCTCTGGGACGGCATTTGGTGTCACCATCTCAACTAAACTTGGCTTCATTGCAAGATAAATCGAGCTAGGTGACCTTCTTTTTCGCAATTATAACACGCTTTGGACTGCATCATGCAGTTTGGACTGATGTGTCCTTCCCTTCCGCATTTGAAGCATACGATAGGTGGTTGTTCTCCTTCTTTATTAACGGGTGCTGGTGCTAACGTCTTTCCATCATTGTTGAATCTCCTCTTCTTGAAATTTCCACTCCTATTGTCTTGGCCATGATTACCACCGAAGTGGTTACCATTTCTAGTATGTTGATTACCTCTATGTTTGTTATCACCGCTTTGATGACTGCTACAACTAGTATTATCATTTTGTCGGCTGCTCTCTCTTGGTTGGGTTGACTCATTATCGCGCTCCAATAACTGAGCCCTATTTACAACATCTGAATACAAACACAGTTTGTGAGAAATGAGGTATTAACGTATTTAGGGTTTTAAATCTCGCAGAAACATTCGTGTCATTCTCTCTTCAATATCAACCAAATGGGATGCCAACCGGGCCAACTCGGCAAACTTAGCCTCGTACTACGACACAGTCATATTATTTTACTCTAGCTTGATGAACTCCACCTCCTTCAAGTGACGAATACTTTTGGGACAGTACTTGTCATTGAACAGTTCTTGGAACTTCTCCCAAGACATTTTAAGTGCGACAGGCTGAGTACGTTTTACTGATTTCCACCAGTAACATGCCTCTCCCCTAAACATGAAAGTGGAAAAGAGAACCTTTTGCTCCTTGTAGACACTCGAAATTTTCTTTTCCTGTTACTAACTATGCAGGATGGCAAATATGTCTTTTTCACTCCAGAGATAACCCTGGAGGACCATAACATCAATTCCAAACCTCAGAGATAACCCTGAGGATATTGAGAGTCAACAAAATGACAATCTCAGAGATAACCCAGGGAAAATCCTGCTACAACTGTTAGAAAATCGGAGATAACCTCGGGAAGGGTAAAATGGTCATCTTTCCAACTCAACTTCACTTCAAATAAAACACACTCATTTCAACTCAAATTGCTTCAAAAGAAGTCCCACAAGAACCATATCTTAACTTCGGAGTGCAAACTATGCAAAACAGCTTACCGGATTACCTGACGGAGACCCGGAAATGCCATTTTGGTCATGGACCCATCTTCATAGAAATAAGAAAAAGGCAAATCCTATGTCATTGCATAGCTATCAGAAATAGCTTTCCAGAATTGTATGGCACGCCGTGATCGGAGGCTCGAATTGAAGTTCTGCAAGTTCGAGCGGACATCACAGTACACGAGTGTACGCACTTCTAGACAGCAGGACTCATGGAGTCTGGAGCTGCCGGATGCCCGCAGTGCATCTCATGGCTACTGGCCCCCCTCCATAAATAGAGGGCTTGGGGTGGCCATTTGTAAGAAAAAAGGCGATGAAGCCCTGTCCAATTTGCTCTGTACACACCTTATATTGAGTGTTTCCTCATTTTAAACACCTGTTAGCCCACATACAGTTATATATATACCGGCGGGAGCTGAGTGTTTATCCATTTAGAGTTATAGAAGCTTCACATTCATGCCTCCCACGTAAGCCTTCTTATTCTATATAAAGCCTTTCTCTTCATATTTGCACACACTATTCTACACATTGAGAGTCGTGTTGTGTGCGTATGCCCAGACTTCGGTCCGTGGTTTTCATTTCTTTCTGTATATATATACTTATATGTATATATTTATATATGGACTAACATTATCGAGTTATGCCTCGATTGAGCCTAGACTTATGTCTGGAGCGTTTACTTGCTTATATATATATATATAATAATTGTTATTATATATCTCGATGAGCCCGGATTTTACATCCAGGGCGTTTGCTTTATATATATATATATATATATATATATAATTCTTGTCAGACATATCTGATGAGCCTGTATTTTACATCTGGAGCATTTATTGCTTATATATATATAATTATTATTGGACATATCCGATGAGCCTGGATTTTATATTTGGTATGTATTTTATCGCTTTTATATATATATATATATATATATATATATATATATATTTATATTTCACAAAGTGCCTAGAGTTTACTTGTGGCCTTTTACATGTTTTATTTACATTTCATCCCACCTTGAGTTTTACGTGGCGGTTGATCGCTTTTATGACTTTATTTACATTTAAGTCCCACCGAGTTTACTTCGTATGTTGATAACATTTCTTCGCTTTATTTATATTTTCGATCCCCATGGAGTTGCTTTGTTCATCATGCACACACACACACACACACACACACACACACACACACACACACACACACACACATATATATATATATATATATATATATATATATATATATATATTTACTTTTATATATATAATCGCTTATCGCTTTCCATACAAACCGCAGATTATCGATCCTAGGAATCATGTGATCACAGATTGAGTCTCATCAATCTAGATTCTGGTTCCCATGATGAACTTTTTCAAATTGTAGCGACTTGTACATTATTTACAATGTACGAATTTCCTTGGATGTGTCATGCCCATAAGGAGTTCTAAGATCTTCAGATATTATTTTCTCAAGATGCCTCAGATCTCGACTAATAAAAGCAAAATGTGTTTAACATTTTAATAATAAAATGGAAGTATGAAAAGGTCTCAATTCCTATTAAGCATGTGGTTTGAAAAACCTCTTTTTACAAAAACATCATTGCTATATCTTGGTTAAAACTAAATTTTTCTATAAATTCAAACCTTGTGTATATAGGTGCTTAACGAGGCTCCTGACTACTTTCAAATAATTGCACATTGATCCACACACACACACACGCATATAACAATTTCTTTGAAAAGTGGCTACCATCGTGGTAACACGGATGTCGGGAGTTGCCTAACACCTTCCCTCCGCATAATCAAGCCCCCGAACCCAAATGAATCTCGATTTCACGAATTCGTTTAGCAGGTGTCACATCATGGGTCAATGTGCAAACCTTTTCGATCAACGTTGGTGCAAACCGATTAAAAACACCAACCTGGCGACTCTTAAAGTCAAATCGTCGACATTACACATGTCGGACCTTTTTCACTTGTTTTTTCAAACAAATCTCACATTAACATGAGAACACCAAAGAACAAGTAACGGTAAAAGGACAAATAAAAATCCCGACGTTGATGGTGGCGACTCATTGGGGACTCAAAGAAGAGGGCTTAAGCCGCTATTGCAAGCTTTTCAAAGCTCATATATGCTTGTGTGTGAATGTTGCATTTACATTTATGATGAATGTGTATGAATGAATTTTACTTTTATCGCACTACTAAATATCTATCTCGTGATATTAGTGTGCTTCAAGACATGTCATCATTTTGCATAAACGGTGAGACACGTTGTATGTGAATATATGTTGTGTGGTTCCTCCACCAGGAGGCTATCTTGTTGGTGTTTGATTACTGGACTCGTAGGAAGACTAATTCCAACGAGGCTCGGGAAAGGCACCACCCAGATTCGCTCCAGTTGAAAGACCGGATTAACTTCCTGTCAAGTAGATTGCGATGATCTGGGAACCTTCATGCCAAAAAACCGCGAGAGTAACCCTAAGATAGGCCAACCTCTGATAAACCAAATGCAGATGAAAGTCTCTTCATGCTTTCCTCTGATAAACATTTTCTTTTTATTTATATATATATATATATATATATATTTATATATATAATTGTTGTCAGACATATTTGATGAGCCTAGATTTTACATCGGAGCGTTTATTGCTTATATATATATATATATAATTGTTGTCGGACATATCCGATGAGCCTGGAATTTATATCCGGTGCGTTTACTGCTTATATATATATATAAATATTTATATTTATATTTCTGTCAGGCCTTGAGTTTACTTCGTGGCCTTTTACAGCTTTATTTACATTTCGTCCCACCTGGAGTTTACTTCGTGGCGGTTGATCGCTTTTACAACTTTATTTACATTTAAGTCCCGCCTGGAGTTTACTTCATGGCGGTTGATAGCATTTACTTCTTTATTTACATTTCTGATCCCCCATGGAGTTGCTTCGTGGTGGCTGATCATGCACACACACACACACACACATATATATATATATATATATATATATATATTTATAGCTTTTATATATATATAATCGCCATCGCTTTCCATACAAACTGCAGAGATATGTGAGCCTAGGAATCATGTGATCACTGATTCACTTCTCATGAATCTAGCTTCGGTTCCGTGATGGGATTTTTTCACTGTAGTTAGCTTGTACATTATTTACTGATTATTTAATTTCCTTGGATGGTTGTCATGCCCATAAGGAGTTCTAAGATCAACAGATATTATTTTCTCGAAGATGCCTCGCATCTCGACAATAAAAGAAAACAAGCTGAACATTTTAATAATAAAATGGAAATATGAAAAGGTCTCAATTCCTATTGAGCACAGGGTTTGAAAAACCTCTTTTTACAAAACTTCATTGCTATATCTTGGTTAAAACTAAATTTTTCTATAAATTCAAACCTTGTGTATATAGGTACGAACGAGGCCTCGCACTACTTTCAAATAATTACACATTGATCCAAACAGACACACACACACACACACTTGTATATAACAGTTTCTTTGAAAAGTGGCGGTCACCGTGGTAACACGGATGTCGAGGGATGCCTAACACCTTCCCTTTCTGAATAATCAAGCCCCCGAACCTAAATGAATCTCGGTTTCACAGACCCATTTAGCAGTGTCACATCACTAGGTCAATGTGCAAACCTTTTCGGTTGCGTTGGTGCAACTAGTTAAAAACACCAACTGGCAATTCTTAAAGTCAAATCGTCGACATTACACATGTCGGACCTTTTTCACTTGTTTTTTAAAACAAATCTCACATTAACATGAGAACACCAAAGAACAATAAAAAAGGACAAATAAAAATCCCAACGTCGACGTGTGGCGACTCATTTGGGACTCCAAAGAAGAGGGTTTAAGCCGCTATTGTAAGCTTTTCAAAACTGTTATATGATTGTGTGTGAATGTTGCATTTACATTTATGATGAATGTGTACAAATGCATTTTACTTACTACACTGCTAAATATCTATATGTGATATTAGTGCTTCGCACATGTCATTATTTTGCATAAACGGTGAGATACGTTGTATGTGAATGTATGTTGTGTGGTTCCTCCACCAGGAGGCTATCCTGTCGGTGTTTGATTACTCGACTCGTAGGAAGACTAATTCCAACGAGGCTCAGGAAAGGCACCACCCAGATTCACTCTAGTTGAAACACCGGATTAACTTCCCGTCAAGTAGATTGCGATGATCTGGGAACCTTCATGCCAAAAAACCACGAGAGTAACCCTAAGATAGGTTAACCTCTGATAAACCAAACGCGGAGGAAAGTCTCTTTATGCTTTCCATTTTCATATACTTGTAAAAGCATTTACTTATAATTTTTATTTCATGCTCATCTTTATGTAATGGAAAATATAAAGAATATTTGTGCATGGCATGTTATCACTTAATATCCGGTTTTGCAGGATAATATTCCTAAAATGGACACATTATGATAACATTTACTTTATCCCTAAGACTAAACTACATAAGTCTTTTATAGGGAAGCAATTGATCCTATTTCTCGTTCAAAGTCCAAAAGGGAATTAAGCCCACAGTCAGATATGGATAAAAGTGCCCAGCCCAAAAGGGCATTAATCTATGGTGAGTCAACCGTCTCCTGTGCTCCATTGCTTATCTCAACATTCTCAGAAGTTATTTTCAAACACTACCATAAAACAAGGGTTAATTGACATGCCACAAATTATCCCTATATTCTGACCGACCAATTAAATAACAAATAAGCTTAGTTAGGTCATACTAGCGAAGGATTTCCATGTCTCTCCCCCTTGTTCTAGTCTCACATCTTAGCCAGGGATCATATCCCTAATGTAAGACCCCAACTTTTATGAATAAAGAATAATTTTCTCGAAATATATTTTTGAATATTATGGTGTGGATTTGATATAATGTTATAGTTGTGGGTAATATTTACAAATTTTGGAAAGTAAGCAAGTGGTTATATAATATTTGATTGGTCGGGGAATATTCATTTTAATAGGGAATATTCATACGACGGCACAATCATTGGTGGACCCCACAACGAAAGTATTGTCATAGTTAGAAAATGACATAATTATCTTTTTATAAAAATAACGACGAAAGTTTTACCGTTAAACTGTTGAACTACCAGGTAGTAAAAATATAGTAATACGCGTGGTTACATAGTAGCACACGGTATTGATTATTGATGCTTACATGAGAAGTCACTCAGTTATACTCAATTATTGATACAGTAATTGCTGCATCATATCTCTCATATTATTGATTCGATTATTGTCACAGTATCATCTGCATTATATGATATATTATTAAATTAATAATTAAGATGATAAATTTATTCATATTATTAAATTGCAATATTTACAATGTCTAGAAGTTATGCCAAGGAGAGGTTTGGTCATCTAATTGCGCGCCAATAAGGAGAAATCTTTATCGGAAAGCCCCCTCTTTCCTGGGAACGATCTGGTTGTTAAATATTGTGAGTTATAATATTAATGATGAATAAGTTCGTGTTGATTAAAGATTAAATTGATAGTTCCATTGTGTTGGAATTATTAGTATTAGTGGAAATCGACATTTATTTCGATATTAATTGATGTCTGGAAGTTATTCAGACCAGTCGGGTAATTAACTGGATAAATAAGAAATTAATTGCTATTAGTTCACATGATTATAACTATTTGTTCACATGTGTGTACTATTGATTCACATTCTTGTACTATTAGGGAAGTTGGTGCAAGATTGATAATACTTGCATGACTAAGTTAAAAATGGAGGTATAGATGGAGGTACTATCCTGTAATTCCGTATTTTCACATGATTATAACTATTGATTCACATGATTGAACTATTGATTCACTTATTTACTATTAGGGGAGGTGGTACAAGTTTGATAATACTTACAGGACTAAATTAAAATGAAAAAAAGTTGAAGGTATTGTATTTGTAATATTTTGAGCCCCAAAGCGTGCAATTATCAAAACTATATTTTCCTATAAATAGAAGCTCATTCTTCCTTCATTTCTCACCAATTCACTAAAGCTATAGAGCAATTATTATAGAGAGAAATTATAGAGAGAAAGAAGAAGAGAAGTCTGTTACCTCTCTACTCCAGTATCCAGTTTCTTTCTAAGGTAAGGGGTATTATTTCTTTCGTATTCATGAAGAGAGCTATTGTTATTCCATTCCTTAGTATTCTGTTGGAATAACCTGTCTATGCAAAGTACCGCATACATGATGAAATTATTTTATTATTCCATTCTTTATTATTCTGTTGGAATAACCTGTCTGTGCGGTCTATCGCATGCCTGGTGAATTCTGTTGTTATTCCATTCTTTATTATTCTATTGGAATATCGTATACATGTGGTTAGCGTATGACTGGTTCCATTTTTATTATTCTCGTTGGAATATCCTCGTGCATGCATTTTACGCTTAACCTGGTTCCATTCTTTATTATTCTGTTGGAATATCTTGTCTGTGCGGATTACGCATGACCTAGTTCCATTCTTTATTATTCTATTGGGAGTAACCTGTCTGTGCGGTCTATCACATGCATGGTGAATCCTTCTGTTATTCCATTCTTTATTATTATGTTGGAATAACCTGTCTATGTGGATTATCACATGCATGGTGAATGATCCTTTGTATTCATTCCTTATTAAATTGTGGAAATGATCTGTCTACATGGATTACCGCATGGCGTGCAAAAATCCATTTGTAATTTTGTATATTCTATTATACTCAGTTGGTTAAAGTTTTGGCTTCAATACTCCATGAAATTAGTAGAATATCCTGGATATTTGCGCCTCATCCAGTATCTTTTCATGGAAATATTCTTCTAAACATTCTAGAATTTTACTCCACAAAGCAGTATCATGTTGACAATTTGGACGTTATTGATTTCAGGATAAATTAACTTATAAATTTATTCTTGAACTTGTTTTATTGAATTATTATGTCATTGTCATCATCCTCATGCTTATATTATGATGAAAGTCATCTTTGGCTTACGTGCATAGATGGACTTGGTGTGATTATGACCAGGGATCATTCGGTATAATCATGACCTATAATGTTATAAATGATGTGGTAAAAGTCCTCAGTAGCCTGTAATGCATTGATGGACAGTTTTTGGTATGATTATGACCAGGGATTATTCGGTATAGTCATAACCATTTATGATTTAATGAATATCCTCGGCCTGTAGTGTAGGGATGACTCGATGATGTGGTTTATTTATTAAGCTGAGTCTTAGTGATAAAAAAATTAATGAAAACATTTTAAATCATAGAAGATAGTAGATATCATGCTCTACTTGACTCTTCTAATGGATTGCTTATTCCGCTGCAGTTAAACTTGATGTCTATTGTATTTTATCAGTCTAACACTGTTGAAGGCTAACGATAATTTATTCTCCATTATCTTAGTCATAATATTTCTTACTGGGCTAGTTGAGCTCACCCTTTGCTTTTATTGTTCTCTTTAAGAAATGAGAACATAGCCGGGACTAGTCAGGGATCGAAGTGATGGTCCGAGATGGTGCATAAAGCAGAGTTTTTTGGAGAGCCAAAACCACTTAAGGAGGAGACGTGGATAAAGCAGATCAACAAGATATTTGATGTCTTGGGATGCTCCGAGGAGCAAAAGGTTCCCTTTGCCACCTTCATGTTATGACGGCAAGCAGATAGTGACATGGTGGGAATCAGTAAAAGCGTACTCAACCGCCGCCGCCTTTGAAGATGTCTTGGGAGAAGTTCCAAGAAGCTGTTCAACGACAAGTACTTTCCTGAAAGTATTCATCACATGAAGGAGGTAGAGTTCACAAAGCTTGAGAAAAATAATATGACCGTGGTGCAGTACGAAGCTAAGTTTTCCGAGTTATCTTGGTTTGCATCTTACTTGGTTGATAATTAGGAGAGAATAACGCAGATGTTTCTAAGAGGTTTGAAACCTGAGATACATTAATACCTTATCTCTCATAAACTGTGTTTGTATTCAGATGTTGTGAATAGGGCTCAGTTATTGGAGCGTGATAATGAGTCAACCCAACTAAGAGAGAAACAACGACAAGTCGATAATACCGGTTATAGCTTGATCATTGAAGCGGTGATAACAAACGTGGAGGAATCAACATGCTTAAATGATAATCACTTGGTGGTAATCATGGCCATGACAATAGAGTGGACATTTCAAGAAGAGGAGATTCAACAAGGATGGAAAGACGCGTCGACCAAATTTTGTTGTTAAGGAAGAAGAACGACCACCGGTCTTATGTTACAAATGTGGAGGGGAAGGACACATAAGTCCAAACTACACGATGCAGTCCAAAGCGTGTTATAATTGTGGAAAAGAAGGTCACCTAGCCCAATTTTATCGTGCATCAAAGTCAAGTCCAACTGGGATGGAGGCATCAAAGGGTGTCCCAGACAAGATAAAACCGGTAGTTCAAGGGACAGCGTTTGTTGTAACCTCCCAAAAAGAGAGGAATACGAACGAGGTGATCACGAGTAAGCTAATCATAAACTCTAGTGAAGTTTATACTTTATTTGATATCGATTCTACCCATTCTTTTATTTCTCCTACTTGCGTTCAACGTTTAAATTTGACTCCAAAGAAATTAGACTTTGACTTATCTGTTGAAACTCCGTTGGGAGAAACCTTAATTACATCCATGTTTTATAAGTCTTGTTTGATTCAAATCGGTAACCGCATGTTACATATCGATCTTATTTCCTTGAAAATACTTGCATTTGATGTGATTTTAGGGATTGATTGGTTAACTACTCATCATGCTAAAATTGATTATTTTCATAAGGTTGTTAGCTTTCATATTCCTAACCAACCTATTATGCGAATTCAAGCAACCAAACCACTAAAATCAATCACTGTCATATCAAGTCATAAAGCTATTCGTTTATTGAAAAACGGATGTCAAGCTTTCTTAGCCCATGTCACGGATTTAAATAAAGATACGTCAGATTTGAATGATATTTCTATCGTTAATAAATTTCCTGACTTATTACCTGAAGAACTTCCTCGCTTACCCGCAGAGCGTGAAATTGAATTTTGTATCGACCTTGAATCCAGTACAAAACCCATTTCCAAAGCCCCATATCGAATGACTCCTATTGAACTTCGTGGAGTTAAAAACCTAACTCTGTGAATTGTTAGACATCGGTTTTATTAAATCCTAAGACGTCTCCTTGAGGTGCTCTTGTTCTATTCGTGAAGAAGAAAGGTGGAAGTATGCGACTTTTGTATTGATTATCGGGAGTTGAATCATGTCACCATCAAAAATAGGTACCCGTTGCCTCGCATTGATGACCTGTTTGACCAGTTGTAAGGAGCCAAATTCTTTTCAAAGATTGATCTTCATTCTAGATATCATCAGTTGAAGATTAAAACTGATGACATTCTAAAGATTCCTTTCAGAACTCGGTACGAGCATTATGAATTCCTAGTCATGTCTTTTGGATTGACTAATGCTCCTGCTGCCTTCATGGACATGATGAACCAAGTATTCAAGGAATATTTGGATCACTTTGTGGTCGTCTTTATTGATGACATCCTCATATACTCCAAAACCCCTGAAGACCATGAGCAACACTTGAGGCTGATACTTCAAAAGCTTCGTGAAAACAAGCTTTATGCCAAGTTGAAGGAATGTGAGTTCTGGCTTGAGGAAGTTGCATTCCTTGGGCACGTAATATCAAATCATGGAATATCTGTTGACCCGATAAAGATTGAAGCAATTCAAAGTTGGGAGCAACCTAAGTCGATGACTGAAAATCGTAGCTTTCGGCTTTAATTTGGTTATTATCGGAGATTCGTAGAAGGGTTTTCTCGAATCGCTACTCCATTAACTCAGCTGACTCGAAAAGATACAAAATTCGGTTGGAGCGAGAAATGTGAAAAGATTTTTCAAGAACTCAATAGGAGACTCATTTTAGCACCTGTTATGACAATACCATCTGGCTCGGAAGGATTTGTCATCTACAGTGATGCTTCAGGCAAAGGATTAGGATGTGTTCTCATGCAACATGGGAAAGTCATAGCCTATGCCTCTCGACAACTCAAAGAATATGAGAGGAATTATCCTACGCATGATCTAGAGTTGGCAGTAGTCATTTTTGCGCTTAAGATTTGGAGGCATTACCTGTATGGAGAGAAGGTGGAGATCTATACGGATCATAAAAGCCTCAAATATTTCATCACTCAAAAGGAACTCAACATGCGGCAACGACGATGGCTTGAGTTGTTGAAAGATTATGATCATACCATCCAATACCATCCTGGAAAAGCGAACGTAGTAGCTAACGCATTGAGTAGAAGATCATATGCGAGCATGAGTGCAATATTGTCAACGCAAAGACCCATTTTGTATGACTTGAAAGGATGGAAATAGAGTTAAAGACTCTAGGGACCCATGTGATGATGACAAATATACGAGTGGAACCGACTTTAATCGATAAAGTTAAAGCTGCTCAAACTACAGACCTGGAGCTGATGAGTATGAAGAAGAAAGTGCAAGAAGGTGCTATTCCAGAAGCAAGAATCGATGAAGAAGAAATACTTCGAGTCAACTCCGGACTTTATGTTCCTAACGATTCCGACTTGAAGTATAAAATCATGATGGAGGCGCATAACACACCATTTGCAATCTATCCTGGGAGTACCAAAATGTATCATGATCTTCGACATACATTTTGGTGGAGCAATATGAAGAGAGAGATAGTGGGGTTTATCTCAAGGTGTCTAACTTGTCAATGAGTCAAGGCGGAGCATCAAGTGTCAAAAGGTCCATTGCAACCACTTGAAATTCCAGAATGAAAGTGGGAGCACATTACCATGGATTTCATTACTGGTCTTCCCAAGGTTTCTCAAGGCATAGATGCGATTTGGGTCATTGTTGATAGATTGACCAAGTCCTCTCATTTCTTATCGATACGAGAAACTTTTACACTTGAACGCCTTGCTAGTATGTACATAAACGAGATCGTAAGATTGCATGGTATGCTAGTATCCATAGTTTCTGATTGAGACCCAAGATTCACTTCAAGATTTTGGGTTAGTTTGCAAAAAGCTATGGGCACAAATTTACGATTTAGTTCGGCATATCATCCTCAAATGGATGGGTAGTCAGAAAGGACTATTCAAACTCTTGAAGATTTATTAAGACTCTGTTATCTTGACTTCAAGGGAAGTTGGGACAAGTTCTTACCATTGGTGGAGTTTTCCTACAACAATAGTTATCAAGCAAGTATTGGCATGGCTCCATTTGAGGCGTTGTATAGAAGAAAGTGTCGTTCTCCAGTATGCTAGGAGGAGGTGGGTGAAACAACATTGTTGGGACCAGATTTGGTACGTATGACTATGGAAAATATTCAAACGATACGACAACGTATAAAAACCTCACAAGATCGACAAAAGAGTTATGCCGATCTTCATCGAAAAGACGTGGAATTCAATATTGGAGATCATGTGTTATTACGTGTTGCTCCATGGAAAGGAGTTACAAGATTTGGAAAGAGAGGAAAGCTCAATCCTTGATTCAATTGCCCATTTTTAATCCTCGATCGAGTAGGAACTGTTGCCTATAGACTCGCCTTACCGCTAAGTATGTCTCGTGTTCATAACATTTTTCACATATCTATGTTACGTAAATATGTGAAAGATCCGAACCATATTCTTGAATTAGAACCAGACGAGATAGAGGAAGATTTAACGTATGAAGAGTTACCTGTTAAAATCTTGGATAAGAAGGATCATATTCTACGCTCTAAATTTATACCTCAAGTCAAAGTTTTGTGGAGAAACCACGATGTGGAGGAAATGACCTGGGAGTTAGAATTTGAGATGAAATCAAGGTATCCTCACCTCTTTGACATACCAGGTATGCACCCTAATTTTGAGGATAAAATTTCATAAGAAGGGGAGGTTGTAAGACCCCAACTTTTATGAATAAAGAATAATTTTCTCGAAATATATTTTTGAATATTATGGTGTGGATTTGATATAATGTTATAGTTGTGGGTAATATTTACAAATTTTGCAAAGTAAGCAAGTGGTTATGTAATATTCGATTGGTCGGGGAATATTCGTACGACGACATAATCATTGTTGGACCCCACAATGGAAGTATTGTCGTAGTTAGAAAATGACATAATTATCTTTATATAAAAATAATGGCGAAAGTTTTATCGTTAAACTGTTGAACTACCCGGTAGTCAAAGAACAGTAATATGTGTGGTGGCATAGTAGCACACGGTATTGATTATTGATGCTTACATTGAGAAGTCAACAGGTTATACTCAATTATTACTACGATAATTGTTGCATCATATATCTCATATTATTGATTCGATTATTGTCACAAAGATTATCATATGCATTATATGATATATTATTAAATCAATAATTGAGGCGACAAAGTTATTCATATTATTAAATTGCAATATTTACAATGTCTAGAAGTTACATCGAGGAGAGGTTTGGTCATCTAATTGCGCGCCAATAAGGAGAAATTTTTATCGGAAAGCCCCCTCTTTCCTAGGAACGACCTAGTTGTTAAATATTATGAGTTATAATATAAATGATGAATAAGTTTGTGTTGATTAAAGATGAAATTGATAGTTCCATTGTGTTGGAATTATTAGTATTAGTGGAAATCGACATTTATTTCGATATTAATTGATGTCTGGAAGTTATTCATCTTTGGCTTACGTGCATAGATGGACTTGGTGTGATTATGACCAGGGATCATTCGATATAATCATGACCTGTAATGTTACAAATGATGTGGTAAAAGTCCTTAGTAGCCTGTAATGCATTGATGGACGGTTTTTGGTATGATTATGACCAGGGATTATTCGGTATAGTCATGACCATTGATAATTTAATGAATATCCTTGGCCCGTAGTGCAGGGAGGATTTGATGATGTGGTTTATTTATTAAGCTGAGTCTCAGCAATAAAAAAATTGATGAAAACATTTTAAATCATAGAAGATAGTAGATATCATGGTCTACTTGACTCTTCTAATGGATTGCTTATTCCACTGCAGTTAAACTTGATGTCTATTATATTTTATCAGTTTAACATTGTTGAAGACTAATGATAATTTATTACGCATTATCTTAGTCATAATATTTCTTCTTGGGCTAGTTGAGCTCACCCTTTCTTTTCTTATTCTCTTGAGGAAATGAGAGCGTGGTAGGGACTAGTCGAGGGAGCAGGTGGCGGTCGAGATGATAGCATTAGTAGTCCTCACTATTACATTAAATAGTGTGACAATAAATGTAATGAGGACTCCATTGAGTGTGGATATTGTTTAGATGACAATATTCTTATTAAAACTCTTAGATTATCTTTTGTGCGTATTTTACTTTCATTGTTGTATAATTAAGTTGTATTTGAATTTTTGTACCATGTATTTGGCGACTCAAGATGGGTGATGTATACCTATTTTGGGGCATCACACCTAAGCTTTAATACTCAAGCGTGATGCCCCCAAAATAGGTATAGATCACCCATCTTGAGTCGCCAAATACATGATACAGAATTCCAATATAAACTTAATTATACAATTGTCGTGTAAAATACGACAAAACATAAGCTGGGAGTTTCAACACGAATATTGTCTTTTAGACAATATCCAAACTCAAATTTAATATCATTACAATTATAATCACACTATTTCACAGAATAGTGAGGACTACTAATGTACCATCTCGGACCATCACTTCGATCCCTGACTAGTCCCGGCTATGTTCTCATTTCTTAAAGAGAACAATAAAAGCAAAGGGTGAGCTCAACTAGCTCAGTAAGAAATATTATGACTAAGATAATGGAGAATAAATTATCGTTAGCCTTCAACAGTGTTAGACTGATAAAATACAATAAACATCAAGTTTAACTGCAGATGATCAAGCAATCCATTAGAAGAGTCAAGTAGAGCATGATATCTACTATCTTCTATGATTTAAAAAGGTTATCATCAATTTTATTGCTGAGACTCAGCTTAATAAATAATCCACATCACCGAATCATCCCTGCATTACGGGCCAAGGATATTCATTAGTATCACAACCACGAATTATCTATGCACTACGGGCCAAGGATATTCGTGTTTTCACCAATGGTCATGATCATACCAACAACTGTCCATCAATGCACTACATGCCAATTAGGACTTTTATCATTTGTAACATTACAGGTCATGATTATACCAAATGATCCCTGGTCATAATCATACCAATCACCAGTCCTTCTATACACGTAAGCCAAAGATGACTTTCATCAAAATATAAGCATGAGGATGTTGATAATGATATAAGAATTCAGTTAAAAGAAAGCAAAGAATAAATTTTTAAAGATTTATAATTTAATTTATCCAGAATTCAATAATGTCCAAATTATCAACATGATACTGCTTTGTGGAGTAAAATTCAAGAATAATATTGTACCAAAATTTATTTGGACCGAAAAGAAATCAATTTTTATCATGAATAGTACCCTGGGTGAATAGTAATCGAGTGAATAGTACCCTATGAATAGTAATTTAGGAATAGTACCCCGTGAATAGTACTCCGACATAAAAAAGTTAAAACTTATCAAAAATATTTAGAATAATATTTCTATGAAAAGATACTGCATGAAGCGCAAATTTCAAGGATATTCTACTAATTTAATGGAGTATAGAAACCAAAACTTAACAAAATGAGTGTAGAATTTTGAATCTAAAACGAAATAATATTACTTAGACACTACAGAGTATGGAAGAAAATATTATTTCATACGAATATTGAACAAAAATAATATCCCTTACCTTAAAAAGAAGAGTATTTCAACAGGTATAGCGGGGATATTCTTGAAGAAAACTTTCACTGTTTTCTACACTCAAAGCTTTCTAAAACTCGAAAGAAATATGCTCAATATTATAGAAGAAGAATTTTCTGATTCTGGTGTGATTTTCAATTCTAAACTAAGCGTCCTATTTATAGGAGAATGGAAGGGGTACTGTTTAAGAAAATTATAGACGCAACAGTTGGATTTCGGACGAAAAATCACGGACTGAATTCTTTGAATTCATGGACGCCCAACTTTTGAACAAAACAAACTTTTATACACACACACACACACACACACACACATATATATATATATATATATATATATACAACCATCACTTTCATCACCCACCACCACATTTCATACACACACACACATTACTTTCACTCCTTTTCCACCACCACACTCATTTCACACACACACACACACTCACACACTCACACCTACGACACACACACACACATGCCAAATATATATATATATACTTTATAACTTCCTTCTGATTATTTTGAAAAATGGGTAAGTGGGAGTCCAAATAATACGCCAAAATTTTTAACAAATACTTTATAAAGATCTCCTCAATATTTGTAACAATATTTATTCATCATTATTATAACTCACAATATTAACAATCAGATTGTTCCTAGGAAAGAGGGAGCTTTCCGATAAGGATTTTTTCCTATTGGCTCGTAATTAGGTGACCAAACCCTTTCCTCGACAGAACTTTCTAGACATTGTTAATTATGCACATAATAATATGAATAACTTGTCATCTCAATTATTGATTTAATATTATAAAATATTATGCAGATGATACTATGACAATAATAGAATTAATAATGTGAGATACTATGCAGCAATTACTATAGTAATAATTAAACAAAACTGAGTGACTTCTCACGTAAGCATAAAAAATCAATACTGGTGTATTACTTTTGCAACCATGCGTATTCGCATACTTTTATCACCGGGTAATTCAATAGTTAACAGTAAAACTTTCGTCGTTATTTTCATAAAAAGATATTTCTGTCATTTTCTAACTCTGACAATAATTCCGTTGTGGGGGTCCACCAATGATTGTGTCATCGTACGAATATTCCCTGTTAAATCTAATATTCCCCGACCAATCGAATATTTTATAACAACTTGCATACTTTGAAAAATTTATAAATATTACCCACAACTATAACATTATAACAAATCCACACCATAATATTCAAAAAAATATATTTCGAGAAAATTAATCTTTATTCATAAAAGTTGAGGTCTTCTGATATATATATATATATATATATATATATATATATATATATATATATATATATATATAATTGTTTCTGACTTTTGTACACATTTGCATCATCATGTGAGCCTAGGAATCATGTGATCACAGATTCAGTTCCTGGATCTAGATTTAGTTCCCGTGATGGACATTTTTAGCTGCATCCATCTTGTAAATAATTCACGGTGTTTGAATTTCCTTAGATGGCTTTCATGCCCACAAGGAGTTCGGCACTGCTATGTATTTTATTTTTTTGAAGATGCTTCGCATCTCGAAAATAATAAAAGCAACCAAGCCGAACACATAATAAGATGGAAGTATCTAAGGTCTCAATTATTATTGAGCATAAAGGTTTGAAAAAACCTGCTTTACAAAATATCACTGCCAAATCTCGTTAAAATAAACTTTTATACAAAATTCAAACCCTTTGTATATAGGTGCAAACGAGGCATAGCACTACTTCTAAATAATTTCGCATTGACCTACACACACACACACATTCAGATAAAGGTTTAAATTAAAAAGTGGCAGTAACTCTGTCACCATAGAAGTCGGGGGGTGCCGAACACCTTCCCTCCGCTTAATCAAGCCCCCGGACCCTAACGAATCTCGGTTTCACAGATCAGTTAAGCAGTGTCATATCACTAGGTCATTGTGTAAACCTTTTCTCGATTGAGTTCGTGCAACCATTTAAAAATATCAACTGGCGACTCTTACAGTCCAATCGTCGACATATACATGTCAGACTATTTCAAACTTGTTTTTTCAAAAAAATCTAACCTAACATGAGAACACCAAAAGACAAGAACAGAAAGGGACAAATAAAAATCCCGACGTCCACAGGTCAAAAGTATCAACACTAAAAACTGATTTTTTTTAAACTCAGTTAATTCAGAGACTATTTAAGTTAACTCATTCTAATTGATGAGTTAACTCGAATAGTCAAATTGATTTATCTCATTTTCTTTTATTTTATAAAACTGAGTTAAGTCATAAACTATTCGAGTCAACTAATTCTAATTTGATGAGTTAACTCGGATGACCAAATTGATTTATTTATCTTCTTTCCTGCTTTTATATATAAGGTATTACGTGCATATACCTATAACCCCAAAAAATATTTTGCATGTTGAATATAGAAAGTCTAAAGTCTAAACTCTAAAAATGAATTTTTAAAAAATTGAGTTAACTGAGAAACTATTCGAGACAATTCATTCTAATTGATGAATTAATTTAGATGGTTAAATTGATTTATCTCACTTCCTGCTTTTATATATAAATAATAATATAATAAAGTATTGGTGGTCAAATTAATTTATCTCATTTTTTCTATTATATATAATAATTTAATAAAGTATTGATAGTCAAATTGATTCTCCTTTCTTGCTATTATATATAGGGTTCTTTACACTACTATACAACAATTAGAAAGTAATTATAAGATTAGTGCATTTATAAAATAATTACAAAAAGAGTGCAACACAATAACCAAACATATTAAACCCTACACCTCTCATCTGCCCATTCTATTCATCTCCCTCACTGCCTCCTCTCTCTTCCCCTTCATCCTCCTCCTCCACCATAGAACTCCAAAATAATTACAAAAATGCTTTAAGAAAGGTACGAAGGCTTACAATGGACTACAAAAGAATGCTTCAATAACTTTAAATAGATGAATACTTGGTTCCCATCGGTAAAAAATAGCAATATATGAGCTTACAAGTGTTTAAAATGAGAAAGCACTCAGTTTATAGTGTGTATAGAGCAAATTGGACAGAGCTTCCTCGCCTTTTTTCTCTTACAAAATGGCCACCCCAAGCCCTCTATTTATAGAGGGGGGAGCCGCAGGTGTACCTGCAACAGTCGTAGGTGCACTTACGGCTGCCCGGGGAGCCCCAAGCTCTGCGGGTCCTGCCATCTCAAAGTACGTGCACGCATATAATGTGTTGTCCGCTCGAACTTTCAGAACTTCAATCTGGGCATCCAATTGAGGTGTATAAGACCTTTTTTGGCATGCTGTTGTCGAGAGCTACACAAATGACATGGGATTAGAGGTTGTATAAAGTCAGAAAGATGGGATCATGCCCTTGGTCTTCAAATCTTCAAATTCTATCTGGTGTACTGTCCTGTTTAGTAGTCACTCGGGATTGGAGCTATTTATTCATATGGACACTGCTGTGTAGAATGTATGTTGAAATGTGTTGAGACGGCGCGCATGTGGGATTGAGGTGGCAAAATGATGATTTTACCCCTCACCGGGGTTATCTTCGGTTTGGGCTGATATAGCAGTCTTTGCTCAGGGTTATCTCTGAGATTGGGCTGCTGCAAGTGCTGAATGTCTTCAGGGTTGTCTCTAAGGTGTGCCTGACCTCCTGGGGTTATCTCCGAGTTTTGGACTGAGTGCCTTGGGGTTATCTCTAAGGTTGAAGCTGATTGCAAAGGTTGAAATGAGCTTTTCCGGGGTTGTCTCTAGAACTACAACTGCACTATCGGGGTCATCTCTGAGGTTGATGCTGAAACTCCTGGTGTGGTTTTTGGGATTGGAACTGGATATCTCGGGGTTGTCTCTTAGATGGAACTTCCTTCTCCGGTGTTATTTCTAGAACTAGAACTGTATTCCTGGTGTTGTTTCTGAGACTTGAGCTGGGTATCTCAGGGTTATCTCCGAGATAGAAAATTGAGGATTCTGGGGTTGTCTCCGGAATTGAGTCAATTTGACTCCCAGGGTTATCTCTGGAAGATAATTCTGCCCTCCTGCCAAATTAGTAACAGAAATACAAAATTTTGAGTGTCTACAGATGCCCCTTTTTATCATATTCATGCAATGCAATGACATGGATAGGATAACAAATACTAGACACTTGAAATGTGACATGATAATCATGATGCAATGTACAATAATATGATGCAAATGTATGATGTATGTGGTTTGTTGGACCATTTTCCAATTGGATGTAATTATTGTTTGCTCTCCCAACTTCCGATGGGGGCTAGATTTATCACTGAAGACTCTAATGAACTGTTTGGACGTGTGATCCAAATTTCTCAGGAACTTCCAGGATGTTGACGTTGGGGTTATCACCAAAGTCCTTAATCCTTGGTACAGACTTTCCACTGATGATGTATCTCTCATATACAAGAGACTCTGGGGGTATGTGTTTTGTCTGATGAAGTTGTGTATAACAGATTCCATCATCGATCCTCCCTGATGAGGATGGTCCTTCCTAGTTTGTCTTCGCTAGGTCTTCCGCATTACCAGAGGAGTTACTACAAACGATTGTGTTGTCGTACAGTTTGCTGACCCTCATTTGAAATGTACATTAACAGATTAGATCACTGTTAGGCAAAGTGTCAAGGATGATTGACCTTCGTTGACATGTGCATCAACGGACCAAATCTTTGCTGGGAAATAACGTCAAGGCTGCTTGACCCTCGTTGACATGTGCATCAAGGGATGAGATCGTCAGATGGTTCCTGATGCATCGTTGGGTTTAACTGCCAATAGCTGATGATGTCAAGGATGCTTGACCTTCGTTGACATGTACATCAACGGATGAAATCCCCGCTGGGGAGAAGTCATTTGGAGTTACGACCCCGAACTGACGGCATCAAAACTTCGTGAGGTATTACCGAGTGTAGTTTGCAACAGTTGTGATCATCGGTATAGTAAACCCTAGGTTTGGGTGAATACCAATGAATGACATGTAGACCCACAGTTTGGACTATAAAAACCAGGATTTCAGGCTCTTCCGCTCAATCGTGTAGCATATTTTTTCCTGATTTGGCCTTTTCAACTTGTGAGACCTCCTTTGCAACTCGAACTGGACTGAGCCAGAGGGGTGGGCCCTACCTAAGGGAGCTGTAGGTACACCTGCGGGAGCCACAGGTAAACCTGCGGCCAGCCGTGGGTGGCTTTAAGGCACTTGGTGCTTTCATAATTCATTTCTAAGTTACGCCACATAGAGAATCCAAGAGCTCTTCTTTAGATTTGCTGAGTTCGGGTGTCTTTCTGCAAATTCTGTCACCGTACAAGTGTTCTACACTGCCCTGATAACGCATGCATGTCTTCTTTTCCAATTTTATCCGTTGAAAAATGAATTATCATATGAAATGCTTCTAAACACATAGTAGTGAATATGCATGCTCATATGACTTGATAAAAAATATTTAATACAGTAAATGTTAGTATTTAACCATGCTGAACATAATGATGTGAAAAAATTTGACTTTTAAAACAGTCAAATTGGCACCTTTTTTCATGTTATTTCTTATCCTATTTAAGGACAAATGAACAAAGGTGGTAAAGTAAAGTAATCCTGGTAATTTGGCTACCCTTACAGATTATGAATATGATAGTGTATTGCATATAGGATGTTTATGACTGTGGGTAGGTGTGCAACTGAATGGTCACCTAGTCATGCCTATATGCATGTGGATTGTCCTGTTTACAAAGGAGACTATGGCAAAATTTTTCCAAAATGTAGGCATTGGATAGTCATGCATTTTTAACTCTACTGTAGGCATATGTTAAAACAATGCATGCATGCATGTAGTCATAAAATGCATTTTGAAAAAGTTACAGGTTAAAGTTTACCACACCCTTTCTGAGGTGATTTGGAGACTTGTGTCCAGATATATGGATCCGGATCAGCCGAGTAGTTCTCCTAGGACCACTTCAGGTGTGTGGAGGAGGGCTTCTGATGTGCCTCGACAACGTTCAGTTAGACAGCCTCATCGTTTGGCAGAGGCGGTGATACGTCCTATCCGGGTTGATGTACTAGATGTTGAGGACAAGGAGGAGGATGTACCCATTGCGGACCCCGCTCCTATTGCTTATGTTCCTTATAGGGATCTTCCAGGCATTCAGGTGATGATCCCAAAGGTTTTGGGTGATTTGAGTTGATACCCCTCAGTTTACTTGCATGAAAACGAGGTACAAGCTGGATTTGATCTTCCTTTTTCCTATTGATGAGGTGTAAGGATTCTTTTGTTGATCTACTTTATGATGTAGGTTCCCATCTTTACCCAGCCTTGAGGAAACTAGTTTAGCGTACACTCTCTATATCAGGCTCTATATCCAGATTATCTAGAGATTGTGCATGGTTGGGGCTTTGAGGCTTTCTTTTCCATCCTCCCCCGTCGTTGTCCCTGGGGTTACCTCAGAGCGTTGTCTGAGCGCTGGTTTCACTAGACACAGTCTCTCCATTTGTTAGACTGTGAGGTTATAATGACGCCGATGGATTTGTGGTTTATCATAGGTATGGAGTTTGGAGGGGAGCCAGTGCCATGTACGGCGAATATTACCCCGACTGCCGTTAGATACTTGTTAGGGGTCCAGACTGAGGCGCTCAAGGGTAGGACAGTCCGTGCAGGTCCTTTGTGCGTAGATGCTATGAGCGGGCTGTTAAGTGAGCCCGTACATGATGATGTGAGAGTCAGGGATCGCATTCTTCGACGATTTGTAAGGTTTTGTGAAAATCAAAGTAGTAATCAAATTGCAAAAAATAGCAGAAGCAAAATAAAATTAGATTTTAATATTTTTCACAAACCAATTACCAGGATCATCCTTTATGCATATTATTAATTAAAACAAAGAACAAGAAGTTATGGAATCATACCCTTGTAGATTCGAGCTTCCACAGGTACGAGTTCAACTCCTACTTCTCCGCAATCTCCTTGAATCTCCGGGTAGATTCCTTCCTTTGATCAATGTTAGCCACCCAAGTGTATGACCTCTAAAGGTGATCCACCAAGGAAGAACACTTTTCAAGAAGAAGGGTGTATTGGCTCAAACTCTAGTTTTTCCTATCTCTATAGAAAAATGGGCGTACTCTCCAACAACTTGGAATTATATATATTAGATATCTGATATAAGACTCCTTTTATAAAGATATTAGGTAACCCTATTTAATTAAAATAAGGTGTTATTTATTTAATTAAACTCTTTTAATTAAATGGGCTCCCTAATCTTATTAGGGATAATTAATTAAGCCCCTTTAACTAATTTTCCCTCCTAATCCTATTAGGAATAAATGAGAGTACTTATATTAAATTAATTCCTAAACTCTTCTAGAAATTAAAATAATAATAATTGTAATAATTTTAATAAGACTCCTCTTATTAATTTATTTTTAATATTTCTAAAATATTAAATAATAAATATTAAGCTATTTAATTTATTATATCACCATAGATTAAACTAAATATACTTATCATATTATTACGATTATGCCATTAACTTTTTTAATAATTATTCTTCCTTTTACAGTGTTACCCTTTAGGTTCTCCATATTAAACCGGTTGTGAATAAATCGATTAGAACAATTCTAATCTTATTTAAATAAATAAATTAAATGATTAATTTATTTATATAAATAATATTTAGTCTACAATAGGGATAAGCCTCCCTAGCGATCAACGACTTTCTAGATAATATAGATTTCAACATTAATCATAAAAGAACCTTTGAGTTAATAGTTACCGTACAATTCAGTCCTTCCACCATACAATGTCCCAATTAAATATAAGACATGGAATTACTGTTAAGTCTTATTTTATTTAATTATATGTATTTCGATTCCTAAATGCACAACTCCTAATGAATACAAATTAGAAACTACTTTCTAATTTCATTCCACCTTGGCCAAGGATTCCTGGGTTGTCATTTATTGAATCACATAGGACATTTTTCTTCTTTTACTAGAAGTGGTAGATTCTTTATTGATCATTCATTATCTTCATATATAACTTATTACACCCAAACATACCCTTTGATATACTCTAAGAGTCTTAAGGAATAAGTCAAAGTGTAATTCATTATATATAAGATACTATGATGATCTCAAGTCTAAGGATCATTTGTACTACTATCACTACAAGAATTCCTATTGACAGGCAAGTAAAACTCCATTATGTATTCATTAGCGAGTCACATTTAGTGAACTTATTCTCTAATAAGCACCTACAAACTTGCTTTAGTGTCTCCACAAAAATGATAATGAGATCAATCATCATCATCCAATGAGCAAGCAACGTACGTAACAATCTATCCGGATTCACTAATCCCCTTTTTAGTAATCCTTTGATTGGGAACATTTTAGTTTAAGCTATCTAAGAATTTAGATCTCATTATCATGATCTCATCATAATTCTAAAAGTATTGCTTAAAACTATGGGTTTACCACATATTATTAAAACAACACCATGTAGATAATAAACGCCTTTAATAAATAATTCTTTTATTAATAAATAAATAAGATTGATTACAAAGTATGCTTTATCATCATACATGATTGGCTTGTATGCATACTACTTTAAATCTCCCACTTACACTAAAGCCAATCACCGTGGTATCTCATACCCATCTTCTCTAAATGACGATCGAACTGCTCTTGTGTTAATGCTTTAGTAAATGGATCTGCAATATTGTCTTAAGAGTTCATACGCTCTAGGGTGACGTCTCCTCTTTCAATGATCTCTTTGATCAAATGGAATCGCCGCAACACATGTTTGGATTTCTGATGAGACCTGGGTTCCTTAGCCAGCACAACAGCTCCGGTGTTGTCACAGAATAAAGGTATTGGTCCTGTAATGCTAGGAACCACACCAAGTTCGGTAATGAACTTCTTCATCCAAACAACTTCCTTTGCAGCTTCACTTGCAGCTATGTACTCTGCCTCTGTCACTGAATCCACAACTATTTGCTATTTGGAACTCTTCCAACTCACTGCGCCACCGTTTAAGGTAATGGTCCTGTAATGCTAGGAATGAAACAACGCTTGTTGACGTCGAGATTTTTGAGTGTCCCTTTTCGTTACTTGTTCCTTGGTGTTCTCATGTTAATGTGAGATTTGTTTGAAAAAACAAGTGAAAAAGGTCGACATGTATAATGTCGACGATTTGACTTTTTAAGAGTCGCCGGTTGGTGTATTTAATGGTTGCACTAACGAATTCAAAAAAAGGTTTTCACATTGACCCAAAGTGATTTGACTAACGTTAGACGGTCTGTGAAATCGAGATTCATTTTGGGTGGGGGCCTTGATTATGCGGAGGAAGGTGTTAGGCACCCTTCGACATCCGTGTTACCACGGTGACCGCCACTTTTCAAAGAAATTGTTATATGAATGTGTGTGTGTGTGTGGATCAATGTGCAATTATTTGAAAGTAGTATGAGGCCTCGATTCAGCACCTATATACACAAGGTTTGAATTTTATAGAAAAATTCGGTTTTAACCAAGATATATCAATGAAGTTTTTTGTAAAGAGGTTTTTCAAACCACATGCTCAATAGGATTTGAGACCTTTTCATACTTCCATTTTATTATTAAATGTTAAACTTGTTTGCTTTTATTTTTGAGATGCGAAGCATTCTAGAAAATATATATACAAAGATGCCAAACTCCTCACGGGCATAATGACCATCCAAGGAAATTGAGACCTACATCAGAAAATAATGTACAAGTTCGCCATACAATTGAAAAATATATCCATCATGGGAACAAGAATCTAGATTGAAGAGAATCAATCTGTGATCACATAATTCTAGGCTCACATGATCTTGCAATTTGTATGGAAAGCGATGGCAGATTATATATATAAAAGTGTAAATATATATATATATATATATATATATATATATATATATATATATATATATATAAACGTAAACTCCATGGGGATGGAAATGTAAATATATATATATATGGACATGATTAACCACCATGAAGTAAACCTGTGGGACGAAATGTAAATAAAACATAAAAGCGATCAAGCGCCATAAGTAAACTCTAAAGGTGATTTAAATGTAAATATATATATATATATATATATATATATATATATATATATGTCAAATATATATATATATATATAAAAGGTAAAAGCATGGGATGTGAATCCAAGCTCATCGGATATGTCAAAGCAACAATTATATATATATATATATATATATATATATATATATAAGTAATAAGCGCTCGGGCATCAAGTTCAGGCTCAATCGAGGCACAACTCGATTATGTTAGTCCATATATGAAATATATACATATATATATATATATATATATATATATATATATAAGTATATATACAGAAAAAAATGAAAACCACGGACCGAAGTCCGGGCAAACACACTCACACGACTCTCAACGTGTACAATAGCGTGTGATAATGTGAGAAGAGGACTTTATATAATGTGAGAAGGCTTATAGTGGGCTGCCAAAGTAGACTTCTATGACTTTAAATGGATAAACACTCAGCTCCCGCCGGATAAAAGATAGCTATATGTGAGCTAACAAGTGTTTAAAAGTGAGGAAACACTCAAAAGATGTGTATGCAGAGTAAAATGGATAGGGCTTCCTCACCTTTTTCCTCTCTTCTCTCTCTTCAAATGGCTGACCCCAAGGCTTGTATATATAGACGGATGGCTGCAGGTACACCTGCGACAGCCGCGGTTGTACCTGCGGGTGGTTGTGGTGCATCCGAGCCTCGCGGGTCCTGTTGTCTCGTAGTATGTGCACTCGTGTACTGTAATGTTACATTTCGAACTTGCGTAACTTCAATCTGAGCATCCGAACGTGGTATATCTGACCTTCTTCGGACCGCTTGTGTCGAGAGTTACGCAATGACATGTATTAGAGGTTGTACGAAGTCAGGAAGAGGGGTCTATGCCTATGGTCTTCAAGCTTCAAATTTTATCCAAAGTACTGCCACACGTAATAGTCACTCGGGATTATTACTCCTCGGTTCTTGTGGGACATTGTCGTATGTATGTATGTATGAAGTGTCGAGACAACGCGCAGGTGTTGAAGGGACAAGATGATGTTTGACTCCTCACCGGGGTTATCGCTGGTTTGAGTTGAAAGTAGATGTTGCTCAGGGTTATATCTGAGATTGGACTACTTGTTGGTATGCCACGATATCATCTTTGTTGAGGCGATAAGATGATGCTTTTGACTCCTTACCGGGGTTATCGCCGGTTTGATCGGAAAGCAGACGTTGCTCAGGGTTAAATCTGAGATTGGACTACTGCAAGTGTTTGAATACCACAAGGTCATCTGTGAAAGAACCTATCTGCCTGTTGTTAGCTTCGGGTCTGAGGTATGATTGCCTCGGTATGAGGTCTGAGCTTGAAGCTGATCGCATGTGTTTGAAACAAACAATTCCAAAGTTATCGTCGAAACTGCAAAAGTATCCCTTGGGGCTATCACCAAGGATGGAGTTGCTACTCCCAGTGTTGTTTCTGGGACTGGAACTGAACGTCATGGTGTTATCGCCGAGACAGAACTGTCATCTCCGGTGTTGTTACCAGTCTTTTGATCTTGGAAATCTCGGGGTTATCTCCGAGATTGGAAATGATATTCTCGGTGTGTGTTCCGGGTTTGAGATGAAGTTTCGGTTTGTGTTCGGGTTGGGCGATGTTCTCGGTTTGTGTTAGGGTTGAACCGCACTTCCAGAGATATCTGGAATGGATGTCAGCTGTCTTCCAAGGTTATCTCTGAAAGACGAATCTGCCCTCCTATAATGTTAGTAACAGGCATGCAAAAAATTTTGAGTGTCTACAGATGCCCCTCTTTATGATATTCATGAAATGCAAGGCATAGATAGGATAAAGAATCCTAGACACTTGAAATGCAAGCAAGATAAACATGGTGTTATATGCAGCAACATGATGCAAATGTATGATGCATGATTGTCAGGTAATCCTGTTAGGATGACAATCAGTGATGGCTTGGACATACGATTCAAGTCTCCAAGGATGTTGACGTTGGGGCTATCACCAAAGTCTTGAATCCTAGACACTGGCCTATATTCCATAGAGGTACCTCTTGTGTGTAAGAGATTTATGGGGGTAAAGCTTTGTCTGTTTGAGGATGTGTATAACATATTCCCTCATTCTGTCGGAGTTACTGCCAATAGTTTATCGTCGTCAGGGTTGCCCGACCATCGTTGATGTGTGTATCACCAGATAAATCCATGCTGGGTGTATTGTCAAGGTTTCTTGACCTTCATTGATGTATGTGTCAATGGTAGCATTGTGTTGTAGCCCTTGCTGGGGAAGGTTACTTTGATGGGTTTACTTGCCATCGGCTGACATGATGTCAAGGCTTCTTGACCTTCATTGATGTGTGTATCAATGGTTGCATTACGTTGTAACCCCCGCTAGGGAAGGTTGCTTCGATGGGTTTACTTGCCATCGGCTGACATGATGTCAAGGCTGCTTGACCTTCATTGATGTGTGTATCAATGGTTGCATTGCGTTGTAACCCCCGCCGGGGATACGTAGATGCTTGAAAGATGCGTGTTGTGACCCCCGTCGGGGATACATAGATGTTTGATAACTTCGGTGTTGTAACCCCCGCCGAGGAGGTTTGATATTTCGTGGTTTTGCGTTGTAACCCCCGCTGGGGAAGTTTAGGGTTGTGACCCTGCAAATGATGGCATCGGTCCTTTGTGGGCTATTGCCGAGCATGATCTATGAAAGCTGAGCTCATTGGTATAGTATACCCTGCATTCAGGCGAACACCATTGAGACGACGGGAGTTTAACTCTGACCGACGAGAAACCAGGATTTCAGGCTATTCCACTCAATTGTGTAGCACTTTTATTCCTGATTTGGCCTTTTCAGCTTGTGAGATCTCCTTTGAAACTCTAACTGGAGTGAGCCGAAGGTGTGGGACCCATGTATGAGTGCCGTAGGTACACCTGCAGGAGCCGCAGGTGAGCCTGCTGCCAACCGTGCCTATGTATAGGCGAATGGTTACTTTCATAGGTCATTTTCAAGTTGAGCAGCGAAGGAAATCTGAGAGCTCTTCTTCAGATCTGCTGGGTTCAGGTAACTTTCTGTATATTCTTCCACCGTACAAGCGTTCTTCACTGTCCTGGTAACACATGCATGTATTTTTTTTCTAGTTTCTATCCGTTGGAAAATGACTTATCACATGAAATGCATTTAGACACATAGTAGTGCATATGCATGCTGATATGACTTGATAAAAAAAATTCAACGTAGCAAATGTTAGTATTAAACCATGCTGAACATAATGATGTAAAAAAAATTAACTTTTGAAGCAGTCAAATTGGCACCTTTTACTGTCATTTCTTATCCTATATGAGGACAAATGAGTAAAGGCATAAAAGTAAAATAATCTTGGTAATTAGACTACACTAACGGATTTTTAGTGTGATGTGATTAAGGCATGTAGGATGTATATGACTGTGTACAGGTGTGCTATTGAATGGCCACCTAGTAATGCCTATGTGTATGTGGATAGTCCCATTTATAAAGGGGGCTATGGCAAAATTTTCCCAAAATATAGGTATTGGGTAGTCATGCATTTTTAACTCTACTGTAGATGTATGTTAAAGCAATGCATTTTGAAAAACTCTAGGTAAGAAATTACCACACCCTTTCTGAGGTGATTTAGAGACTTGCTGTCCAGATATTATGGATCCGGATTAGTAGCAAAGTAGTTCGTGGGACCACTTACCGTGTACGGAGGAGAGCTTCCGAGGAGCCTCACCACTGATTCATTGATGACCTCGTCGCGTTTGGTGGAGGCGGTGATAAGTCTTATTCGGGTTGAAGTGCCGAATGTCGAGGACGAGGAGGAGGATGTACCAGTCGAGGTTCCTGCTCCTACTGTACGTGTTCCCTGTAGGGAATTGTCAGGTATTCAAGTGGTGAACCCAGATCTTCTGGGTGACTTGAGTAGGCATCCTTCAGTATACCTGCACGCAAATGAGGTATGAAGTTAGATCTTTAATCTTCCTTATTTCCTATTGATGAGGAGTCAAGGATTCTGATGTTGATTTGCATTTAATGTAGGTTCCCGGCTTTATAGAGCCTCGAGGGAACTGGTTTAGCATCCACTCTATGTATCAGGCTTTGCATGACGACTACAGAGCGATTGTCCATGGCTGGGGATTTGGGATGTTCTTCTCCATTCTACCCGTGCCCCCACAGGGTTACCTCGGGCATTGTTCGAGCAGTGGTTTCACCAGACTCGATCACTCCATTTCTTTGGGCGTGAGGTCTTGATGACACCGATGGATTGGCGATTTATCACAGGTATGGAATTTGGAGGGGAGCCAGTGCCTTGCACGACGAATATCACCCCTACTGCCGTCAGATCCTTGTTGGGAGTTCCGACGGATGCGCTCAAGGGCAGAACTGTTCGTACTGGTCCTTTGAGCGTAGATGCTATGAGTGGGCTGTTGAGTGAGCCTATACCCGATGATGTGAGAGTCAGGGATCACATTCTCCGGTGATTGTTCCTGCTGATCATTAGGGGCTTCTTCATAGCAGATAATTCCTCTATGGTGTCCTTCGCTTTGATCAGCGCCACTCGACACGTGGACCGTATAGAAGAGTATGATTAGGGTTCTTACACCTTTGCCTACTTCCTCAGGGGAATGCGCATGCGATTGTAGGGCTTGACCGAGGTGTGGTTAGGATTCTACCCATTTCTGCTGGTGAGTGTTTCTCTTGTCTTTTCCCGCACGGAGTTAAGAGTGTCAATGACGATGCGGATGTTTGACTTTGTATTGGCGCGTTTGGGCCCATGAGAGGCTTCTTGTTTGCATCCTATGAGCGTGTTAGGTTTAGATACCCATCCATGAGGACGGAGATGGCATCATTCCATCTTCAAGTGAGGTCCTTGTTCTTGAGGGTTTCATTCATTGTCGCCACTGCTTGGAGTTGTTGAAAAGTCGATGTCATTACATGGATTCCCTACTCGAGAGCATTTGGGAGTTGGTTTTGAGGATGGGTACCATTTGGAGTAGAGTACGTCATTTCCACCAAGCAGGATTCTCTCTTCACAGATGGAGGACGAGAGCTCTATTTAGGAGAAGCGTGCTATTAGAGCACCTGAAGAAGAGATCCAGATGCCGATCTTGCCTCATGCAAGGCGTTATTAGCTGTTTCTTGACACACTGTCATTGACATCCCATTGATGGGGATTGACAGTTTTACATTGTGAGAGGGCCCCTGGTCTCAAGAGATGTTCCAGCATTGGTGGATCCCTCGTACGATTGGAGCTCAAACACGCGCCACACTATTTATGGGGGATATGGTTCTAGGATCTGTGATGATGATGGATTGGCTAGCTTTGTGTCGAGATCCACTCATGTGACATGATTGATGATTGACGGCTAAATTTGGACTAGACACATCTTTTCATTCGGCATTTGGGCAGAGATCCTTCAGAGGGAGATACTTTTGATCCTTCCAGCTCTAGCGCTGGACCCTCAGATGACCCATATGGCTTTGCCAGTGCAGATCCTCCCTTGTATCGGCCTGACATCCCTGTAGATAGAGATCCAGTGACTCAAGAGGAGTTACATCAGGTGGACAGTATCGATGATGTAGACATCGACACTCTTGACTTTTTCTGATGTATTTCTCGCTATTTCTTTTGATAGGCCTCTGTTAGCATATGGGTAGCTTCGCCCCATTCCCACTATATCTTTTGATAGGCCTCTATTGTATGTTGGGTAGCTTCGCCCCATTTCCCTGTATTTTAGTTGTACAAAGATGTATTAGATGATGATATACTTAGGAATGTATGCTCAGTTTTCCATTCCCTATATCATATTGTCATCTATTATAACATGCATGTTATTATGTTATGCATATGTATGTATGTCCAGAGATATTTAGCATTGACCTCTGGATGGTCTTATGACACGGCCCGTACAGATGTCTTCTTCGATAGTTAGCCTTATTGATCATACCTCACCATTTTTGGTGGTATCTGGTATGCGTTCATGGTATGATAGTATATCACCATCGCATATGGTGATCGAGATGATTTCTTTGATCATACTATGACCCTGTTGATGTTTCAGGTTCCCACATGATTTGTAGAGGGCATGCTAGAGCACTGGGTATCGGAGAGGCAGGTTTTCCGATTTGGGACCCAAGAGTTGACTCCTACTTTGGAGGAGTATGCACGGTTGACGATACTGCTGCTGGACAGACCTTGCGTGCATATGGCTATTGGAGACATGAGCAGACAGTTCATGACCCTCACCGGATTGAGCGTAGAGTGGTCCGGGGCGAGATTACATTACATCCCCCATGATATCAAGCGTTTCTGTTTTGATGAGTTTGGCTCACGAGGCAGCTATACGGCATTCGTGGATTTCACCACGAGAGGACCATTGGAATTTAGCGAGTAGATGTATCGCTTCTATGCATATTATCATACGTCTTCATCTTCATGGTACATGGATGAAATTTGGATATCGGCGTCATTATGGCGATGAGAGAGAGCTCGGGAGGGTCATACCATTATACCGATGATCATCGTAGAGACTCGAGGTCACTACATCTTCTTCGCACTTATCCGTGCAGAGTGTTTATAGGTAGCTTCTACCATGCTATACGTGTGGTTTATGTCACGCTTGAGACCGATTGGTATATTTAGACGGCAGGGGTTTTGTTTCACCCAGGAGATAGCCATGTCACACTCCTTTCACCGCAAAGTGCAGATCTTCGTGATCGTGGTCAGCTTTTCTGGCAGGGATTAGAGATCCATTTGCCATATTGTCGTGTTTAGGGCTTAGCTCACCCTACTGACTTCATTACTCATGCTAGGGCATGGATTATCTCCTCCTGGTGGATTGAGGGGGCATGATTACTTACCACCCATGGCCGTGATGTGTCGGTTGACCAATTTGAGATTTTCATCCTTATGAAGGCGATAAGTTAAGCGCTTCACTTCACAACCGTTTGTCGGAGAGACGAGATCCGGTTTAATACGCTGTTGGGATCGGTGAGAGCTAAGCTGAGTTTTTATTAGTCATCATCCGGTTGTTCGTAGAGTATTCCATGGATGGAGACGAATCGCATCATCATCGGCAGTATCCACACAAGGTGAGACCGATTCTCGGCGATGAGGAGCCTATAGAGAGAGGCTATTATTCCCATCGATGACTTGACCATTGGGTCGCCAAGATTTATGATGGATTCTCCCACCGAAAGTGCCATCTTGTTACTCGAAGATTCTAAGACAAAGATTTGGAATGAGCTTACATCGATGACCTATGATAGAGATCGGGCTAGGGCCGCGATGTTGATAGCTCTTGATGAGAGAGATCATTGCTCTGTTAGAGAGGGATGAGGCTAGATCGGCGTGCATGCATTGATTGGGGAGTGGGATCTCGCCTTATCTTCTAGGGATGTGGCCATTGCGCAGATAGTGCTTAGTTAGATCCCGGATGATGTCGGTCTTTTGCCGACATGAGTGCTTACATTGATGAGCACTATGCCACCATCTGATTAGCCTCGATCTGCTAGCTTCGTGTAGATACCCTTGGCGGGAGCTTATGATTACTTCTCCGTCGTCGAGAGGGATGCTATGATAGATCCGATAGTCCGCATACACACAGATCCGTAGATAGCTTTGTATTTTTCTTATGATGGACTAGCTTAGCCATTTTGTTATGTACAACACAAATGTATATATCAAAAAGCGATTATTATGTATGGCAGGGAAATATATTTTGATTCACTTCCCTTTTAGTTATGCCTTGATACTTGCTTGAGGTTTTTGTTTCTTGAGGCCTTGTGATCTTGATGCATTACGAACTTATCCTCGATAGATGGACATTGAGACGTCGCAAGATCTCTCAGAACGGATCATTGATTTCTGTAAATCCCTACCATCTTTGGTGTCTTGGGACTGATGTCTGTATGGAAAAGTGGAGAAGAGGATAGTTTCTTCCTCTCTGAGATTGACCACACCACAGATGGTCGCCAGTACTTCTATTTGTGAGAAGCCTAGTTAATTCCATCTCTTATGGGTTGGTATTGCTCTTTGAGGCACGATCGCAGCTTAGATGGTCACCGAATCTTCTATTTGTGAGAAGAGGTTGGGAAATTCCATCCCTTTGATCTGAAACCGATGAAATATGGCGAATTAAAGGTTGATCCTAGTACCGTGAAACAAGAATTTTTGTTCTGGTAGGGGTTAGATCGAACCATAAATGGTCGCCTACGTCTCTCTTATGAAGAGAGATCAAGTCTGCGTAGTTCGAACCTAGTGTAGGAGGCTCAACGCTAATTGTGAAAGGCAGATAGGTGTAGAAATGTTTTTTTTTCTTTTTGTTGTGAAGAAAGGGTAGAAATGTTTTTGTTATTTTTATTGTTGCGACCGGGCCATATAGCATATGGTTGCCTACGTACTCCTATTGAAGAGGAGATCAGGTCGGCGTAGTTCGCCCCTCGGGATGAATTGAAGGCAAAGATAAGTGTAGATCTATACTGCGGGGAGAGGAAAGTTTAATCCCATAATGGGGATAAACTGCAGGTGTGTAAAAAGTTTGATCTCGTCCTCAGGACAAACTGCAAGCGTAGAAAAGTTTAATCCTGTCTTCTGGATAAATTGCAAGTGTGAAAGGTTTAATCCCGTCTTCAGGATAACCGAAATTATGAAAGGTTAAATCCCGTCTTCAGGATAACCGAGATTGTATGAAAGGTTTGAATTGATGTAAAACCAGGCTGCTGGCTTGAAGTGTATGTTTCCCTGAGGGGCAGAAGAGTATGAAGAAAGGGTTCAAAACCGGAATGACTGGTGATTTGATGATCAAGACCAGGATGTTTGTTTGATGGTAACTTTAGACATAGTACCATTTCACGGTGTCTGAGTTGATAAGTTGTGGAAATTCATCGCCATCCATTTCCTGCAATCTAAGAGCATCTCCTGTCAATACTTCCTTGACAACAAATGGGCCTTCCCAGTTAGGATCGAATTTTCCCTTAGATTGATCTTGGTTGTCAATGATCTTCTTCAAAACCAAGTCATATTGTTTGAATTGCCATAGTCGGACTTTTTACATTATTGGATCGCAATGCGATCCTATCTTCGATATCTTGACCATGGAAGATAGTAGTGGATCGCCGCTTCATCTATTAGAGACAATTGGTGATACTGTCTTGTACCCATTGGTCTTCATCCAACCGAGCTTCCATCAATACTCTAAGGGATTCCATTTCCACCTCTATAGGGAAGCTTTACCTTCCATCCCATAGACTAATGAGTAAGGGTTGCCCAGTGGAAGTTCGCATGGAAGTTCATGAGGCTAATTGTTAGAGTTTATGCCTAGAGGCCAATTATTTGATATAATTGCTTAACGCTTTGATATTATATTTGATTGAATAAATATATGATTTTATTATGGTTTTATTTTATGCGTAATATAATTGTTAACATAATAAAATTCCTTAGAATAGTGATACAAATTATATAGTTTCAAGTATGTGACTTGAACATGAGATTATATATTACCATTAGTATCGGTGTTCTTAAATGTCCCTAGTCGAGTATCATTGTTGATGGGACAACAATGATGCATTGAGACTAGTATGTGGATATTGATGACCAAATCTCATTGGTCATAAATATATGAGATATTAAGTCAATGCATAGGTACATGTTGAGAACGATGTCTTTGATGCGGACCCACCATGAGAATTCTATATGGAGCATTATGCGAAGTGTTATTAGCAATTCTCATAGTGATAATGATGTAATGGTCCTCCGACACGAAATCGCTATATTACTACTACGAGAATTTATGTACTTTGATATCATCAAATGTCACCTTTAATAGGGTGGACTATAAAGTTGATTATTGGGTTCATCATTAATCGTGTGAGAAATATGAGTGATCTAGATGGAATTTAACCATCTATATATTATGGGTGATATCCATAGGCCTCTTGATTGAGTAGGACTATGAAATGCATGGCCATGCTCAAATAGTGATTTGTTTCATATAGTCTACTCATTGATCAAGAAAACTTCAGATTAAATTATGAAGAGTATGACACATTCCATGACTTGAGTTTAATCTAGGATATTAAGGTTAAAAGGATTAAATTACATTGAAACATTGGTCACAAAAAGGTTGCATCGAATCATCGATCTTATTATTACTTGGGTAGCGATGATGCATTACTAGATGTAATTTCACAACATTTATAATTTTATAATATGATTTTAAAATTATTGCCAACGTAATAATAACCTATAAGTCACACACATAGAACGTTATTTAAAAGGGAATTAATTTAAATTTTAAGGATTTAAATATATTAATATGATTAATAGTATTTAAATCACGTAATTTAAATTAAAAGGATAATTTGTATATATGTATATTAATTAAGTAAGACTTAATTAAGAGATATATATATATATATATATAAATTCGGATTTTATAAAATTAGGTTTTGATTTGATTAATTCCTTTTAACTACTATATATATGATATATATAGCACTACTTAGGGTAAGATATCATAATTGAAAAACTCCCTAGCCAGCTCTTAGAGAGAGACTAGAGAGAAAGCAGTTCAAAATCCATTCCTTTTGGTGGCTAGTACATAAGTCCTTCTTATTGCGTAATCGTTCGGACGGTTCATGCAGCGTTCAGTGTGGATACCGTAGAGGCTAATCGGTTTGTATTGCGTTGGAGATTCGAGGCTTGATCGGTTTGATTCTCATTTTTGTTTATATCTGGTATAATCTCTAAACCTCTCAATTAATTGATTTTTGCATGGATCCTGTTTTAGGGTTTGAAATTGCTTTAAAATTTTAATTTCACGCGTTTAAATGCGTCAAGCCCAACACTAATAAAGTCAGAGGTAAGAGGTTAGGCCATCCTTTGTGATTGGCGGACATTTTCTGTATGATCTTTTTGATAATTTATTAGTCGCTTCAACAACACCATTCATCTTTGGATGGTAGATGACAGAGTTGAGGTGTTTGATGTGGAATTTTCTGCATAACTCCTCCATCATTTTGTTGTTGAGGTTCTTAGCATTGTCTGACACAATGACCTCTGGTTGTCCATATTTACACAAGACATTGTTTCTCATGAAAGCAATGATAACTTCTTTAGTAACCTTGGGGAAGGATGCTGCTTCTACCCATTTGGTGAAGTAGTCGATCATGGTGAATATGAATTGATGTCCATTACTGGCTTTGGGCTCGATGGGCCCGATCACATCCATTCCCCACATTGAGAAGGGCCATGGCGAACTCATATTGTGGAATTCCCTTGGAGGGGCGTGGATAGCATTCCCATGAATCTGGCATTGATAGCACCTCTTGACGTAATCACAGTCAGCTTTAAGTGTAAGCCAATAATGCACCGTTCTAAGGATCTTCTTGACAAGTAGGGGTCCGCTCATGTGAGGGCCACATACTCCACCATGGATCTCATCCATGAGTCTCTGAGCTTGGTCTTTATCCATACATCTGAGGAGACCTAATCCAGTATCTCTTTTGTAGAGTACATCTCCGCCGAGTAGAATTTCATAGCAAGTCGATGAATCCACCTCTTCTCGATTAGGCTCGCCTCGTGTGGTGTAGATCCATCTCATGAGATATTCCTTGATATGCCGATACCAAGGATTGTGGATGGGAGGTAGTTCATCCGATACTTCTCCAACGTAATTCCATGGTAGCGAGGGCTCTTTGAAGAGTAAAGCGTGATGATTGGCATGTTTTCCTTGTCGGTATATGTAAACCAAGGAGGCCAACATTGCTAATGCATCTGCAAAATCATTCCTATTACGAGGAATGTGTAGAAAGGAGATTTCTTCGAACTCCAAAGCCATCTGTAAAACTTGTCAATGGTAAGGCAGTAAATGTAATTCTTTGGTTTGATAGATTCCTGTGGATTACTTGATTACCGATTCGTAATCCTCAAAGACAGTTTACCGCCTAATGCCCATTGAACGGGCAAGTTTTAGCCCCATGATACAGCCTTCATACTCGGTGTGTGTTGTTGGTCTTGACAAATTCGCAATTTGCAATTTATGGCGATGGGATCTGCCCCACGCGTCTGGGATATTAGAACTGCTCCACTCAGAGCCTACGTGTTAATAGCTCCATCAAAATACATTCTCCACGTCACGGCATGTATTGTAAATCGATGTTGTTGTTGAATTGTCATTACCCCTTCATGGGAAATACGTTTCAAGGGTTTGTAGTCCCCTATGAGTGCGGACTAGTTGATCCACAATTCCACGACCTTTGATGACTTTTTTGCATCACATGTAGACGATGTCAAATTGCTATAGGATCAACCGCCATCCGGATAAATCGACAATTCGATATGGGCTTCTTGAACACATACTTGAGAGGATCCATTCGGGATATGAGATGGGTTGTGTGACCATGGAGGTAATCTTTGTAACCTCATGGAAGCCCATGCTAAAGCACAACAAGTCTTCTCAATTAGAGCGTACTTGTGCTCACTGATGTTGAATCTTTTGCTGAGGTAATAGATAGCTCGTTCTTGGCCTCTATTGTCTTTTTGTCCCAGCATGCAGCCCATAGCATTGTCATTTATGGACAGGTACATGAACAGGGGAACATCATCCCTGTGAGGTACCAAAACAGGAGCATTAATCAGTTGCTCTTTGATTGTGAGGAAGGCTTTCTGGCACTCATCATTCCATTTCATGGAGGAGTTCTTCCTTAACAACATGAAGATTGGCTCACAGGTTGCTGTGAGTTGAGAAATGAATCTGCTAATGAAGTTGATTCTTCCCAAAAATCCCACATTTCCTTCTCTCGTCTACGAGGAATGGGCATTTCCTTGATGGCTGGATTTTGGTAGGATCGATTCAATCCCTTTATGGTCGACTAGAAACCTAGCAACACGACTTAACACCAAAGGCGCACTTGGGGATTCAACTTCAAGTTGTACTTTACTGCAACTGTTGAAAAGTTTTGTGAGATGGTTCAAGTGGTTCTCCTCCCTACGAGATTTGATCATGATGTCATCCACGTAGATCTCTATCTCTTTGTGCATTAAATAGTGGAAAAGAGCCATCATATCTCGCTGATAGGTTACCCCGGTATTGATGAGGCCGAATGACAATCGTATGTAGCAAAAGGTTCCCCAAGGTGTGATGAAAGCAGTTTTCTCACGATCTTCCTCAGCGACCATAATTTGATGGTACCCCCATGAAAATCGACCAAAAGTAGTACATGCAGTATTGAGCAGTATTGTCAATAAGAATGTTGATATAGGGCACGGGAAAGCTATCTTTAATGCAAGCTTTGTTCAAATCCTGGTAATCCACGCAAACTCGCACCTTTCCCCCTGGTTTAGGTACAGGAACAATGTTGGATATCCACTTCGGATATGTAGACACCATGATGATGCTAGTTTGAAATTGTTTCACAATTTCTTCATAACCTTTAAACTCCACTCAGGTTTCAATCGCCTGAGTTTTTGCCTGACTGGCTTGAATCCTTCTTTGATGGGAAGGCGATGAAGAACAATATTAGTGAACAAACCCACCATGTCTTCATGAGACCATGCAAACACATCCTGGAATTGGGTTAATAGCGCAACCATGTCATTCCGTTGATTTATGGTAAGGTCTGAACCAATTTGGATTAGCTTAGGGTTGTCTAAGGTTCTAAGATTGAAGGAAGTGGTTTGATCAGGTTTGGGTTTGTCTGCGACCCATTCCTTAATCTCCTGAGGTGTCTCAATGTCCTCTTGGATGTCCATCAAGTCTGAGTCCAACTTTGCATCAAAGTTACAGCCCTTGTGGAAAGAAGGCACCTCATCAGCAAGTACAAGCACACCTAAATTCAGATTCCTGAAACAAAAGATGCTTTCACTTAATATATGCAACTGTTTGATCATACAAAAGTGTTAGCATGTACTTGATAAAATAACTGCTAGTACTGTAAAGGAAAGCAAGCAATTAAAGTTATCTATAGGGTAGAGGGATTTTCTGCCCATTTTACCCTCGTTGACCAATGCATGGAGTACTGCTCCAATTATCGAGGGCAAAGTCCTGATGCACTACAGTGATGGAAGGATCGTCATTGTACTTCTTTTCCCGAATGATAACCATGACATCTGGGCAATCATCGTCTAGGGTGTATCTGTTTGTATGTTAAATTATGAACAATGGCCTTGTAGCTTTCGCCATCATCAAGGCAAGGTCATGTTTATGTTTCCGTTCCTTTTCTTCCGCTTCGGGATCAAGAATCAGCACCTCTTTAGTTTTGATTGGCACGGGTTTAGGAAACAACATGGCCATAACATGGGCTGACACCTTTATTGGAGACTGCATTAGCTCATGGGGTAAAGGTATAGAAAATAAATGCGTGCGTGAAGCTTGAGGAACACGCTTGTGCTTATGAGGATTCTCATTCGTGAGTGGAATTGGCGAGAATAGCCTAGTCCATTTGTTCCAATTTATTTGGACATTTGAATAGGGTTCTTAATACCCTGCTTATGTTTACCAAGCCCTTGTCCAGGTTGATGACCCAATGACATCATTTCTTGAGTGGCCGACATAACCTCGGCAGAAATCTTGGGTATGGGAATTGGTACTCCAATAGAATTGTATTGCGTGTTACTCACTTCCAAAGTATGGAAGGCTGGTGCTTGTTCAACTTCTGAATTGAAGCTGGTGATTGGTAGAGTTCCTTGTTCAGACAATCGGCTCGGCATTGGCGGTGACTAGGATCGTTATGATAATGTATTTGAGCTATTGATGTAGCGTGGAGGGAATGGCTCCAGCCATATGTATCCATGGTCTCCCCAATAGCAGGTTGTATCCTGAGTCTATATTGAGGACGTGGAAGGATACATTGAATGTATTTGGACCAATCTCAATTGGCAATTCAATCTTTCCGATGGAATTTCGTCGGGATCCATCAAAAGCTCTGATAACCGTATGACTGCTTTGGATCCGCCTGAGATTGACATTCATCTTCACCAAGGTGGCATAAGGACAAATATTTAGAGACGAGCCTCCATCTATCAAAACTCCAGCTAGCATGTACCAGGAAGATAAAACTGTAATATGCAATGGCTTGCAATGACTGGTCCCTTCGGGAGGTATGTCATCATCAGTGAAGGATATCACATTTTTGTTGAAAATGTGATCAACCAAATGTTGAAATTTTTCCACGTCTACTGATTTTGGCAAATAGGATTCTTCTAAAACCTTCAGTAAGATCTTCCGATGATTCTCAGAAGAAAAAACCAAGTCCAATATTGAAATCTGGTGTGGAGCTTCTCGCAAGCTTAAAACCACTCTGGCTTCATTGTGGCCCATATCGTGGAGGAATTTTTCAATCTTCTCCATGGGCAACTTCCCCTTTGCTTTGCAAGTAGGTTTAATAACCCATTGAGGAAGATACAATGGATTTTGCTTCGACACTGTAGCAGTAGTATGAGACGTGGATCCTTCAACTTTTCCATAATTCCATGGAACGTTGTGTAAGCTGACAACAGGATATTGTGGTCTACAAGATAAAGAACTTGGCTCCGGTGTGGCCACTTTCAAAGGATTGTCAGCTCCTTTGAGTTGAATTGGTTATATAGGAAATACTTTGACAATCTCATCATCCACTTCAGATATAACTTCTACTGATCCCTTCCATTTGGTAGGTCATGCATTCCCACCCTTGAGTTGTACAGTGTAATCATCTGCTATTTATAGGACACCGTTATCAATAAGATTCTAAATGAGATGGCGGAGTGCCCAACATTCTTCTATGCTGTGACTGCGAGAATGTGAATGATATTGACACATTTCATCAGGATTAAACCGTCCTGAACAGGGATTGATTGGAGGGAGAAGGAAGGTAATTATTCCTTCATTGATCAACATCTATAATATCTCCTCCATAGATTGGCCCAAATAGGTGAATTCCCTCTGATTGGAAAAATCCCGACGGGCTTTAGCATTTGCTCTCTTCCCAACCTTATCCTCCACTTCGCTTTCTAAAGGTGGTGAGGAGGCATCCATAACAAAAGGAAGGAGATAGGCATGCTCCTGCCTGATTAATTGGCATGTGACTTGATGATGGTGGGTCACCAGTTCTGCCAGTTGCTCAATTTGTTTGGAAAGAGTTTTCATCTTTCATTCCATGGTAAACTGGAACTTTGCATAATCACATTTGTCAACACCGTCTTTGATGGGTTGGGATGATTCGCCATTAGAATTGGAACCTTGTACAGTGCTTCAACTGATCATGTTGACCTCTTTTTCTTTGTGTTGAGGAAGAGGGTTGTCTTGCACGTGAGGTTGATCTGGTTTGGTGACCATGATCTCACCATTGTCTATTAGATCTTGAATCTTATGCTTCAAGGTCCAACAATCTTGAGTATCATGTCCAGGTGCTCCGGTATGATAGGCACACTTCCGAGTAACATTAAAACCCCTCCCATTAGGGTTGGCTGGTGGAAGAAGATGTGTAATTTTCTTCTAAGGAGTTAGAAGAGCAAGAACATTCTCGAGCGAGTCCCCTAAGGGTGTGAACGTTCGAGGCCGCTCTACTTCTCCACTTTTAGATAATGGAGGGTTTAAAGATTGTGCTGGAAAAGGGGAGTAGTTTCTCCTCTACATAGACATGCTTTGATTGCCTTTTTATCCTTGTAGTATCCAGGAAACATCCTCCTCTTTCTTTTTATGGACCCTCCGGGGGTTGTTTCCATAAGATCCAGACTGGATGTGCTCAGCAACATCTTTAAGAATTGCTAGGTCTTGAATTTTACCGAACTTCAATCCCATCTCAGTCATTTCTCCGTGCTTGATCATTTCAGAGAATGGTTTGCCAATACCAGCTAGAACTTTTTCATAGAAATGAGCTTCCTGTACATCTATGAAAGTTATGACCATTTCTGATTCCGTCATGGAAGGAATAACTTGAGCAGCAAGGCACCTCCACCTTTGAGCGTACTCTCTAAATGACTCATTAGACTGTTTCTTGACCTTGGTAATTTGATACCGGTCAGGAGCCATCTGAGATTGAAAATTGTATTGAGTAAGGAAGGCGTGTGCCAGCTCTTCCTAGCCATGGATCTTTGAGTTGTCTAATCTGGTATACCATGAACGGGCTTCTCCAGTCAGACTTTTCTGAAACAGCTGTTTGCCACACACTCAGCCACATCCTTTTTCATATTCAGCCACCAAAAATGATGTCTAAGATCCTGGTACATTTTCGTACTCCCAGGGTGAATCGAATATCTTGAGTTGTGAGCTTCACTCAAAATTTCCTCTTTAACTTCCGGTACTAGCGGAACCCAAATTCTCCCTTCGAATTGAAGTAACCCTTCTGAATCGATTTTATATTTGATTTCCTCACCTTTAGATACTTTCTGTCTTATCTTTTCACAGTTCTCATCCTGAAGTTGTGCATTCTTCACCTTATTTAACAACGTTAAACTGTTTCCCATCTGGAATAATTTTTTATCTGATTCTGTCGGATATTTAATTTCCAACTCCATCTTAGCCATTTCTGACACTAGCTTCTCCTGAGCAGTCAACATCATTAACTTCTTCCATCCCTTCCTACTTAAAGCATCAGCAACAACATTCGCCTTTCCGAGATAGTAGAAAATCTCGCAGTCATAGTCTTTAGTCAACTCCAACCATCTTCTTTGTCTCATATTCAAATCTTTCTGTGTAAAGATATACTTCAGACTTTTATGGTCGGTATATATCTCACACCTCTCTCCATAAAGATAATGTCTCCAAATCTTTAGAGCAAACACCACTGCAGCCAACTCTAAGTCATAAGTCGGATACCCTTTCTCCTAATCTTTCAATTGATGTGATGCATACGCAATAACTTTGCCATTTTGCATAAGCACACAGCCTAGTCCTTTATGCGATGCGTCACTATACACTACTAAATTCCCTGTATCATCAGGCAAAGATAACACAGGTGCTGAACTCAACCTCTTCTTTAATTCTCGAAAACTTTCCTCACACTTCTCCGTTCAAATAAACTTAACTGACTTCCTAGTTAAATTTGTCAACGGAGTTGTGATCTTGGAAAAATCCTGAATAAAACGCCTATAATATCCTACCAATCCTAAGAAACTCTTTACTTCTGACGGTGTCTTCGGCTGATCCTAATTTATTACAGCTTCCACTTTTGATGGATCTACCAAAATTTCTTCCTTATCAATAACGTGCCCAAGAAACTGTACATGTTCCAACAAAAACTCATATTTTGAGAATTTAGTGTACAACTTCTCTTTTCTCAATGTCTCCAACGTCACTCTTAAGTGTTCAACATGTTCCTCCTTGGTTTTGGAATACGCCAATATATCTTCGATAAACACCACCACAAATTTGTCTAAGAATGGTTTAAACACCCTGTTCACCAAATCCATGAACGCTGCAGGTGCATTGGTTAAACCAAATGGCATGACCAGAAACTCGCAATGACCATACCGAGTTCTGAACGCTATTTTTGGTACATCTTCTGGCCTCACCTTCAGCTGATGATAACCACTCCTCAAGTCTATATTTGAGAAATATCTCACTCCCTTCAATTGATTAAACAATTCATAGATTCTTGGTAATGGATACTTAATTTTAATCGTGACCTTATTCAATTCTCGGTAATCAATGCAGAGCCGAATGGATCCATCTTTCTTCTTAACAAACAAGACCGGTGCTCCTCATGGAGATACACTCGGCTGGATATACTTCATATCGAGTAATTCTTCCAGCTGCACCATCAACACTTTCATCTCTACTGGGGCCATTCTGTAAGGTTCTTTAGATATTGGGGCCGTTCCTGGTAATAGGTCAATCACGAACTCGATTTCTCGATCCGACGGAAGTCTCGACAAATCTTCTGGAAATACGTCTGCAAAATCTCTTATGACCAGTATCTCTTCTAACTTCACACTCTTCTTCTATTTATCGACTATGTAGGCTAAGTATTCTACACATCCTTGTCTCAACAACTTCTTGGCTTGCATCACCATCAAACAACTTGCTTGTCGAGGTGACTTGCTGCAATAGAACACAACCTTTGACGTAGTCATAAGGTTAACACACTTCTTTTGGCAATCAATTACTGCCCCGTAATTGAATAACCAATCCATTCCCAGTATAACATTAAATTCCCCAAGTTTAATTGGTATCAAATCTACCATCATCTTGTGAACCTTTATAACCACTCTACAATTCCTATATATGAATCTAATAGGAACCACTTCCCTATTTACATTCTCTATGCTCAAAGGATATTCTAATTCTTCCTTAGGCAAATCTAAGTTCTGAGCAAATTCATCGGATATAAATGAATAATTAGCACCCGAATCAAATAGTACATAAGCATTAATACCATTAATCGGAATGATACATGACACCACATCCTTAGACTGGACAGGATCCAGCACGGTCATATTGAAAGTCCTCGCAGTAGGTCGGCTTGATTGTGCTGGTCCAGTGATAGTTAATGTACCATCACCGTTGTTTCCATTTCCTAAACTTGCACTTCCCGCTGTCTTTTTAGAGAAATCACGAGCTATGTGATCCTTTGAACCACAGGTGAAACATGCTCCTTCTTTGGGCTAAAATAGTTTGGTACAATGTGTCCCTCCTGACCACAATTGAAACACACCCTCTTACCCTTCAAACATACCCCAGTATGGTTCTTCCCGCACGTAGCACAAGCCTCAAACTTTTTCTTTTGTTGACTTCCTTGCTGTCCTCCCGCAGTCAAATTCTCACTCCACTTCCTCTTCTGATTGTTACTTCCATTATTACTCCCACCAACCCTGTTCTCATTCTCATTCCTTCTCTTCTTCTGTTCTTGATTGTACTTGGTTAAAGCATCGCTTCCACCTTCCGCGATAATTGCCTTTTCCAGTACAGCCACAAATGTATTTAACTGGAACATTGAAACCTTGCTATAAAGTTTGGGTTTCAACCCTTGTTCAAACCTTTTTTCCTTACGCCCATCAGTATTAACATGATAGGTGGCAAACCTTGCCAACTCATTAAATTTCATAGAATATTCTGGCACAGTCATGGTTCCTTGTTTTAGCTCCAAGAATTGAACCTCCAACTGATTTCTAGAACTCCCTGGAAAGTACATCTCGAAAAACATCTCTTTAAACCTATCCAACGCTACTATTCCTTGTCCCCCACGAACCTTATTCGCCTTCCACCAATAGCTAGCTTCAGAATTCAACATAAATGTCACGAAAGCGGTCTTCTGATCCTCATTGACTTTGGCGACGTCGAACACCTTCTCCATTTCCATGATCCAGGTTTGGGCTTCAACTGGATTCATAGACCCTTAAAACTCTGGTGGTCCAATCGCTTTGAAGTCCTTGAAGGTCGTGACATGAGCTTGTGGTTTATTCGCAAGTGCTCCCGTTAACAAGGTTACCAACTGCTGAACCAGGTTAGCGTTGGCCTCGTTATTATTGTTAATAGACCCCTTAGGAGGTGGTTGTTGACGTTGTTGTCTTCTTCTAAGAGGCATTTTCTGTTAAAATATATGCTTATTAGTTCATTACTCCACTTCTTGAATATTTGAGATTTAACTTAAACATTCTAAGATTAAAGCTATAACACATAAAATTTCAATAAACTTTGATATTTATTCATCCATAACGTTTTAAAACATAATAAAGATAACTTATCTTCTATTAACATCCAATTTCCTGAACTAGACAAGGTTTTAGGATTACATCCTCATACTACCCCTTTATTTATCTCATAATAAGGGATTTATAGTTTATTTAATCACATACTTAATCTAATATTATTATTATTCTTTCTATATGGGCATATTAAGACGTCGAGAGGCTTTTCTACGCTCTTCCTCCATAATATGATACGCCGTCTTACGATCCATCACGAACCACGATGAGTCTTCAAACTAAGGTGGGTAATAAAAGACTCGATCCTGGACCCTATCAATCGCTGAATGAAAGGCATAATCCATTTCATTCATCTTGGCCTTCTTCACTTGGACCTTAGCCTCAGCACGGTCTGCACATTGAGTCGCCTTCATCCAAGTGTCCTCTGCCCTTGCACGCTTAGCTGACTCCTCTTTTAAGTCATCTTTTAACTTCTCCACATCAGTCTTCATCTTCTCGTTCTCTGCCAACAGATCTTCATGCTGACCCTTTGTATGAACTAGGTCCCACTTCGTGTTTCCAAGTCGTGAGTCGAGTTCCTGAATCTCTGCATCCTTCTGCTCTATAGTAGCTTGACGCATCTCAGCCAACTCCTTCAGTTCCTTAACCTTATCCTGTAATTCTATGTTATGGTTGTACAGTGCATTATACATCTCAGCTGATATGGAGTTTGGTGGAAACTCCACAGGATCCTCTTCCTCGTCCTCATCCTCTATCTCCTCAGAGCTCTCCTCCTCAGGGTCAGAAACAAGCTCATCCTCTTGTTCTTCCTCAACAATTAACCGAGAAGGCTCTCTCTAAATCAATTGTTCTCGCACAACGTGGACATCTCGGGGTTCCTCATCTCTAGGTATCCGAGGTATCACTTCCCTAGCTGGACTGGATCCTCCAACGTTAGACATCCTGACAACAAAATACTTTTAAGTTTTATTTATTAAGTTACATTCTTTGATACTCGCAAGCACATAAGTTATTAACACATAGCACATAATGTCTTTTATTGTTTAGCTTCAATGGATGCCTTAATCCATTCCTTAAAACTCGATAAGAGTTTGACACCACTATGTTTTCTGTCTTCTTAAAGGTTACTTCCTAAGGTTTCCCCACCTAAGGTTCATAACCTATAGCTTTGATACCAACCTGTGACACCCCCAAATCACGGTACTCCATTCCCACAGAATTTGGTACTCACTATCCAAAACTATTACATCTAACTACCCATAATAAAGGATAAAGACATAATTTAAATAACTTAAACAATAATCTTCCCCATTAAAGGGTTACATCAACTTTAAATAATCCCAGGTAATCTAACATTTAATTATTACATAAGTCTATGGAATACATCACAAAATAAATTAAGTCTTATAACATATTTCATCCAAATAAATTCACATAAATCTTTAACACTTGGACATCTTGCCCTTTCCTTTGCTGGAAGATGGCTCATCGACCTTTTCGACTTTAGCTGCAGTGTTAATTGCAAGAGTGAGCAAACAATTGCTCATTTATAGAGAGTAATAATAATAACAACATGAGAATGGACAACGAATGTTGAATAATGGTGAACTTGTTCTACAAATCAAAAATAGAAAACAAGTTCGAATTTAATATCTGAGGGTCTTAAGACCACAAACTATGTCCCCGGTATTTAGGTATTATTACCCCAACCTTAACAGTCATTTAGACTATACATACCCTTCTTTACGTACTTAAGGGGGTCAGCCCTTTGTACCATGTATTGTGCACAAACATCTAAACGTTACACGTACATAATCCCTTATGTTAGGGTTGTTCATCTCAGTTTGACTTTAGGATTTCCGCACTAAAGAAAGTTTAGTTTGGAACTAGCTTATCAGTGGTTCTAGAATTTTAGAATATTATTCAATTATATACCAATTCAATCAATAAGAGTTTTCTTGAAACTTGAAGGTTCAATACAATAATATAGAATTGAACAAGGTTAGTTAAGTCAAAGATCGAATAACAACAACATACAATTGAGTAGACATGGTATACATGCAAAGTACTACATTCAAAAGAGTTAGAACAATCTCATTTGAATCAATGTATTAAAATAGTATATGCTTTGAATAGCAATAACAAGAAATAGGAATGTGAAACTCGCTCGATGTAACAAATTAGGTTACAAGAGCTTATATAACCATACACAAGATAGAATCAATAGGCTTGCTCAACTGTAATATAGGATTTACATAACGATAATTTAGGACTAGAAAGCTTGCTTAACAATAACAAAATAACGAAATTATGGAACTTGTATTCATTATAAAGACAATGAAGTTAGGGAACTTGCCTCCTGTGTAAGCTACACAAATATAATAACATTCGCCAATTACCCTGCACATACCATTGAAATTGCAATACCAATTAGTTGTATTAACATTAGCTTTATAGGTTTAACCCACCATTTGAGCCATAACCGTTAACATAATGTCTAATCATGTTGGTTAACCTCTCTAACGAATTTGAAATCTCACTATTGCCTAATATAAGCTTTATCATTCACTTCTAGCTCTTATAAACGTCAACTTTTATTCATTTCATAACTTGTTCAAGTAATAACTTAAAATCTCCACATTTTGATATCACCAACCGTAAACAAATGTTATAATATCTTATATTATGATTTAACATATTTATCATGTATACCATACAAGATTAGGTCCTTGCATTATAGTCTACAAATAATCAGAACTCATCGTCTTCCTTGCTAGAACGCAGCAAGATGCAAGGCTACTTTCTCAAGCTTGGCACGGTCTGCGGTACCTTTGGTGCAGAAACTCGGAAGGCCTTCTACGGCAATAACTACCATTTTCACTTTATAGTATCGCCAAGAATCAGTATGCATACTGCATGTAAACTACATTTTGTAGCTCTGAAACACAACACACTCCAATTTCACCCAATTTCCACAAAAATTCACAAAGCCTAACAACTGAAACTTTGTAATAACATTAATAAACATGCAATTCATCATTCTAACAACATAAACACTATATATACTTAACTTTTAAGGATCAAAATCACACTTTTTCCAATTTCTTCATTTTTAACACTTTTAGCGAATTTGATTGCAACAACTTCATTTCTTAACCAATTGACATGATTCAAATTATGTTGTTTTCATTTCTTGATGTACTAACACAATCTAACATCAATTTGCAGATTATACCAAATATTGGACATCAAATTTTGTACTTAAACAAGCCATATTACACCCAAATACACACTATTATTCTCACTTCCTTCTTATAAAGCCATTGCTCACGAATCTGATAACCTAATATCACTCATATATGATGATTAACAGATTATAAATCCTTACATATATGTTTATATCTCAATTTAATCGTAACTTATCAATTTATAGTAAATATTCACTGAGAACTCAAAACATGAAAATTAGGAGTAAAGTATACCATTAATCCTTAATTATATGCTAGCAAAAGATGGTGACAACTTCTCATTCCTCTTGACAATCTCAGAGAATTTCTCTCTTCCTCACCAAACTCTTTCTTTCATTGTGTTTTCTAGCCATAAGGAAAACATGCGCGTAATATAACTGGCCTCCCTCTCCCATATACGTCAGGTAAGAACCAAAAAGTTTACGTTAGTTAAATTAAGCCAAAGGCCACAAGGTCTTGTTTTGCTAAACACAACTCCCCCCCTTCTAGATTATTTTTATAATATTTATATTATATAGTTTTTACTTGTCACATTTAACTAATTCACATAACTTACAATTATAATTATAATAATTATAATTTCTATTATAATTATACCTTATATTTGATTAATCGTTATATATCTAATTTAATTATTAAATTAGAGTAGAACATCATTTTATTTTATTTAAATTTTTTCTTAAATACTAAACAATTCATTTAATTTAATTATCTCATTAAATTAAATCTTCAAATAATATAATTACCATTATTTTAATTTAGAACATACATACTTAACTAAATTATTATACCATAATTTCATGAATTATTTATTTATCTCAATAAATAAATTAATTAAAATATTTATTTAATTCAATAAATATTTAAGATTAATTACAAAATTCTCAATCGTTACACACACTGATCCTAACAGGCATACACCCTGGATCTGTCCTCTGCTGACAAATAGCGAGAAGCCAAATGCTGACCTAATGCCCCCTCAAAATGATACACCTCCTAAAACTGGTCGAACTATGATATCACAGCCAGTGGGTGATAAGTGGTCATACCCCTTAAACCAGCCAGAGGGAGATAATCCATGTCAGGTGCATGAGTAATAAAGTTGTAAGGAGAACTAAGCTCTGTACACTGCAAAATGTCAAACGGATCTCCAATCCCTGCCAAGAACACCGACCAGGATATAGTGTATGTACACTCCACTAGCTGAAAGGAGTAAGACATGGCTATCTCATGGGAAAAGCAGTACCCATGTCATCGGAAGTTGCTAATCATTCTCAAGTGTGACATGAACCACACATAAAACATGACCGAGCTACATATAAATACCCCTGCAGGATAGGTATAGAAATATGTGGCCGACCTTAATGTCTTTGTCAAAATCATCAGCATAATGGTATGACCCTCCCTGAGAGCTCTCACTGCCATGACAACACCGATGTCCAGCTTATCCATATATAGTGGCATGTACACGTAACCACTACGCACATCATGAGCACGTCTACCCTGGCCATACGCCACTAATCCTCCGACGTGGTGAAATCCTCGGAGTGCCGTGAATAACTGTCCACTGAGTCAAATCTATCTATCAAAAAATGTTGGGACACCACATAGCCAGATGTAATCTAATCCTATACTACTCTACGCCTCAGCCCGGTGAGGGTCATGAACTGCTAACTCATGTCGCCGATAGCCATCCGAGCGCACGGCCTGTCCAGTGGCAATGCCATCAACCACTCGTACTCCTCTAAGGTAGGAGTCAACTCCTGGGTCCCAAACCGGAAAACCTGCCTTTCCAGTACCCAATGCTCCAGCATACCATCTACAAAGCCCACAGGAACCTGGAACAACAGGAGGGTCATGGAATGCTGTAATAACTGATCTATTGTCACCCGGTCTGGAGGTGACTGACCTTAGACGGGAGGCTACCAATACTGGTGGGGTGTGATCAATGCGGCTAACTGTCGAAGAAGACATCTATATGGGCCGTATCATAAGACCATCCAGGGGTCAATACTGAATATCTCTGGACATACATATACATAACATGATACATGCATGATCAACAATAGATGGCAATATGATGTAGGGAATAGAAAATAGTACATACATTCCTAAGTACATCATCATCTAATATATCATCTTTGTACAACTAAAAATATAGGGAAATGGGGGTACAAACGCCCAATAACTAAAAGAGGCCTATCAAAAGATATAGCGAGAATGGGGCACAGCCACCTAGTATCTAACAGAGGCCTATCAAAAAAATATAATGAGAATACACATCAGAAAGAAGACAATGGTGTCAATGTTTACATCATCAATACTGTCCACCTGATGTAACTCCTCCTGAGTCACTGGATCTTCGTCAAGTGGGATGTCAGGTCTATACAATGGAGGATCTGCATCGGAAAAACCATATGGGTCACCTGAAGGGCCATCCCCACAGCTGGAAGGATCAAAAATATCTTCCTCAGAAGGATCTCTGCCCAAATGCCGGATAAAAAAATGTGATCGGTCCAACTGCCGGGTAAAGCTGTCAATCTGTGTCAAATGAGTCAGATCTCGGACACAGGCCATCCAATCCATCATCATCATGGATCCAGGAACCATATCCCCCATGCACTAAGTGGTGCGGGTCTGGGCTTCGATGGTACGAGGGGACCACCAGCGATGAAACATATCCTGAGTATACGGACCCTCTAACAACGTAAAGCCGTCAACGCCCATCAATGGGATATTAATGACAGGCGACTATGATACAGGCCAATAACGCTTGGCAGGAGGCAAGATCGGTACACGAATCTCCCCTGTGGTGATCCTAATATCACGCTCTCCCAAATAGAGCTCCCATCCTCCATCTGTGAAGAGAGGAATCCTATGGGTGGATATCACGTACTCGACACCAGTTATGTACCCATCCTCAAACCCAACGGTCAAATGTTCCCCAGAGTAGGGAACCCAAGTGATAGCATCAGCTGTCAATAACTCCAACTATAGATGATAATGGGTGAAACCCTCAGCTACAGGAACCTCCGCCAGTATGGAGTGATGCCATCGCCATCCTCGTGGATAGGTATCTAAACCTAACACACTCACAGGACCCAAGCATGTGAGCCTTTCATAGACCTAAAACTACCAACACAAGGGTAAACATCTGCTATCAGTCAACACTCTTAACCTGTACAACGGGAAATCGCAAAAGAAATACTCACCAGCAGAAATGGGTAAAATCCTAGCCAAGCCTCCGTCAACCCCTGTGAATGCATGCGCATGCCCCTGATGAAATAGGCGAAGGTATAGGAACCCCAGTTATACTCTCTAATACAGTCCACATCTCGTGTGGCGCTGACCAAAGAGAATGACACTATGGAAGAGTTATCCGCTATTAAGCAGCCTCTAATGATCATCAGGAACAATCGCCAAAGAATGTGATACCTGACTCTCACATCATCAGGTATGGGTTCACTCAATAGCCCACTCATAACATCTATGCTCATAGGACCTGTACGAACTGTCCTACCCTTGAGCGCCTCAGTCGGGACTCCTAGCAAAGATCTGACGGCAGTCAAGGTAATGTCCGCTGTACAAGGCACTGGTGCCCCTCCAAACTTTATAGCTGTGATAAACTGACAATCCATCGGCGTCATCATTACCTCACAGTCTAACAAATGGAGAGACTGTGTCTAGTGAAACTTGCGCTCAGACAACACCTTGAGATAACCCTAGGGACAACGACATGGGATGATGGACAAGAACACCTCGAAACCCCAGCCATGCACGATCGCTCGATAATCGGGATGCAGAGCCTGATATACAGAGTGAATGCTGAACCAGTTACCTCGAGGCTGTGTAAAGATGGGAACCTACATCAAAAAAGCAAATCAACATCAGAATCCTTGCTCCTCGTCAATAGGATAAAAAGGAAAATAAAATCCAGTTGTTACCTCGTTTGCATGCAAGTAAACCGAGGGGTGTTGACTCAAATCACCCAGAAGCTCTAGGATCGTCACCTGAATGCCTAGGAAATCACTACGAGGAACATGAGCAGCGGGAGCAGAGTTCACAATCGGTACATCTTCCTTCTCGTCCTTAACATCTGGTACCTCAACCCGGATAGGAAAGATCACCGCCTCTACTAAACGACGATGTTGTCTAACTGAACGGGGTCAAGGCACATCAGAAGCCCTTCTCCGCACACCTAAAGTGGTCGTGCGGGAACTACTCAGCTAATCCAGATCCATATATCTAGACACAAGTCTCCAAGTCACCTCAGAAAGGGTGTGGTAAATTCTAACCTGGAGCTTTTCAAATGCATTTTATTACTATATGCATGCATGCATTACTTTAACATATGCCTATACTAGAGTTAAAAATGCATAACTACCCAATGCCTAGACTTTTGGAATTTTTTTACCAGAGTCTCCTTTGTAAACATGACTATCCACATGAACATAGGCATGACTAGGTGGCCATTCAGTAGCACACCTACCCATAATTATAAACATCCTATATGCATAAAAATTTCAAAGTCATAATTCATAAGGGTAGCCTAATTACCAGGATTACTATGCTTTACAACCTTTGCTCATTTGTGCTCAAATAGGATAAGAAATAACATAAAAAAGATACCAATTTGACTGTTTTAAAAGTTATTTTTTTTCACATCATAATGTTCAGTATGGTTAAATACTAACATTTACCGTGTTGAATATTTTTTATCAAGTCATATGAGCATGCATATTCACTACTATGTGTTTAGACGCATTTCATGTGATAATTCATTTTCCAACGGATAAAAACTAGAAAAGAAGACATGCATACGTTACCAGGGCAGTGTAGAACACTTGTACGGTGATAGATTTTACAGAAACCTGCCTGAACTCAGTAGATCTGAAGAAGAGCTCTCGGATTTTCTATGTGGTGCAACTTGAAAATGACTTATAAAAGTAAGAGGCCACTTAAGCCCACCCACGGTTAGCCACAGGTGTACCTACGGCTCCCCTGGGTGGGTCCCACCCCTCTAGCTCAGTCTAATTTGAGTTACAAAGGAGGTCTCACAAGTTGAAAAAGTTAAATCAGGAAAAAAGATGCTACGCGATTGAGCGAAAAAGCTTGAAATCCTGGTTTTCACAGACCAAACTGCGGGTCTATCTGTAACTCATTGGTATTCGCCCAGGCACAGGGTTCACTATACCGATGATCATAACTATTTCAAACTACACTCAGTAATACTTCACAAGGGTCCGATGCCGTCTGTTCAGGGTCATAACTCCAAAACACTCCTCCCTAGCGGGGATTTCATACAACTCATCCATTGATGCACACGTCAGCAAAGGTCAAGCAACCTTGACGACATTTAGCCACTAGTAAGTAAATCCAGAGAAGCATAGGAAACCATCCGATGATCTCATCCATTGATGCAATGTCAACGAGGGTCAAGCAACATTGACATCATTATCCGTTGGCAAGTAAATCTAACGAAGTGACAGAAGTCATCCGATGATTCCAGCCATTGGCAATTAAACCCAGTGAGGCATCGGAGAATGGTCTGATGATGGTATCCATTGAAGAACATTTTAATAAGGGTCAGGCAACCCTGACAATCAACAAACTGGCAGTAACTCCAACAGAATAGTGGAAGGACCTGGCGATACAAACTAGGAAAAACCATCCTCATCGGGGAGGACTGATGATGGAATATGTTATACACAGCTTCATCAGACAGAGCGCAATCCCCTAGAGTCCCTTGCATATGAGAGATATATCATCAGTGGGAAGTATGTACCAAGGATTAAGGACTTTGGTGATAACCCAACGTCAACATCCTGGAAGTTCCTAAGAACTTTGGAGCACACATCCAAGCAGTTCATCAAAGTCATCAGTGATAACTCCAGTCCCCATCAGAAGTCGTGGGAGAAAACAGTCATCACATCCCGTTGGAGAATTGTCCAACAAACCACACATATCATGCATTTGCATCATGATGCAGTACATTGCTTCATGATTATCTTGTCACATTTCAAGTGTCTAGTATTCTTTATCCTATCCATGACATTACATTTCATGAATATTATAAATAGGGGCATCTGTAGACACTAAAAATTTTTGCATTCTTGTCACTAACATTGCAGGAGGGTAAAATCGTCTTTTAGAGATAACCCTAGAGTACAAAGCAGTTCAAATTCTGGAGACAACCCTGGAATCCTCAGTTTTTCATCTCGGAGATAACCCCGAGAAACTCAGTCCCATCCCAGAGATAACCTCAGGAGTTTCAATTCCAACCTCAGAGATAACCCAGAGGGATGCAGTTGTAGTACCAGAGATAACCCCAGAAATGCTCATTTCAACCCCTTGCAGTCAGCTTTAACCTCGGAGATAACCCCGAGGCACTCAGTCAGTCCTGGAGACAACCCCGGGAGGTTAGGCACACCTCAGAGACAACCCTGAGGATAACCAACACCTACAACAACTCAATCTCAGAGATAACCCTGAGCAACGACTGCTAAATTAGCCCAAACTAGAGATAACCCCGGTGAGGAGAAAAATCTTCATTTTTCCACCTTGATCCCGCATTGTGCCGTCTCAACTACATTTCATCATAAATCCTACACAGGAGTGTCCTACAAGAACCATAGCTCAAATCTCGGGTGACAACTACTACTACAGGTATGAAGGTTCGAGCAGACAACGTATTGCATGTGTGCATATACTTCGAGATGACGGGGCCCACGGAGCCCGGGGGCACCTCGGGTAGCCACAGGTACACCTGCTGCTGCCCCAGATACACCTGTGGCTCCCCTCTCTATAAATAGAGGGTTAGGGGTAGCCATTTTAAGAAGAGAAAAGGCAAGGAAGTCATGTCCATTTTGCTCTGTACGCACTATAAACTGAGTGCTTTCTCATTTCATCCACTTGTGAGCTTGTACTGTGTCATATTTTACCGGTGGAAACCGAGTGTGCATTCATTTAAAGCCATTTAAAGTCTTCTTAGCAACCCACTATAAGACTTCTTACATTTTTTAAAGCCTTTCTCCACTTTTTGCACACGTAGTTATTCACGTTGAGAGTCATGTTGTGTGCGTATGCCCGAGCTTCGGTCCGTGGCTTTTATTTCTTTTGTATATATATATGTACTAACATCATCGAGTTATGCCTCAATTGAGCCTGTATTTATATCTGGAGCGTTTACTGCTTTTATATATTATCTAGGTTATACGTAATCCTTTCCTCAACTGTTTATAAATAAAAGAAAGAGATTAATTTACCGATTCACTAGTCATCTTCTTTAAGTTTCTTCTTTCTGTTTAAGTTTTTATTCAAAATTTATCCGTTGTCAAATGGTATCAGAGCCAAGTTATTTGTTCTAGTTGCTAGTAATATCTCAATAATCTTTTATCTAACACCCTTTTCAAAAGTTCTATTTTCTTCATGTTCTGAAGTCACCTAGCTTACTGTAGTCCACCTTGTTCGTGTCTAACCTTTGTAAGTCTCTTGGTTGAGCAGTGTCTGGCTATAGAACATAGGTATTAGTCTGCTTAAGGTAAGAGGGTATGCATGAATGAACGATGAGAAAAATTTATTTTTGAAACTGGTAAAAGATGAATAGATTGTTTAGATCTAACTCCTCAACTAGTAACCAGTCAGCTTTGTCTCCTGTTCCTGACATAGTTAACCAAAAAGAACATAGTTATGAAAACATTAGTCAAGTTTTACATGATTGGAATATACCTAGAGTCTCTCCTAGAGAAATTTATCAGTCAATCTTTTTGGATAACTTCAAGACAGATTACAATGTAAAAACAGTTGAAAAGGTTTACGCCATTAACACAGAATATGAAAATTGTAGTCTTTTATCTCCTGATGTTATTAAAAAACATAGGAAGAAAGGTTACAATTTTGTCCATATAGGTCTTGTTCAAGTTACAGTTAAACCATTAAACATTAAAGGAATCAATTCAAGTGTCTTCCTCTGCCTAAGAGATGCTAGATTTCTTAATTATCATCCAAGTATTATAGGTATTATGGAATCAAGTCTGCATAATGGACCTATCCATTTCAATTGCTTTCCTGATTTCACATTAAGCCTAAGTGATCACAATTTATTAAAAGCTTTGACTTTAAAGATTAAAACTGCTGGAGAAATTACTCAAATGATTAAGGGTTCTCATCCTCTAGCTTTGATTTATAGGATTTATTATAAGACCATGAAGACGAACTTAAAAGTTCATACTCTTAATAAAAGTCCTAAAGATCAAACTGTTTTAATTCAAAGTTCAACTAGTAATGCTAATGTTCAAATCCTGAGAACCATCCTTTGGAAGAAATTACGTTGCCCAGTCAATGGACTTTACCCTGTGAAATACCTCAATAGCCAGTAGTTAACAACTTGTTAAATGTTGAAATTATTAGACAATTTTATGATGGAACGGTCAAAATAAGTTTTGAACGTACTAGAAGGCCAGTTATTATAGAAGATTTTACTAGTTCTTCAACACCTTTAGTTCACACTCGTAGAGATACTGAAGTTCTAAGTAATCCTTCTATTAGGGATATAAAAATGAAAGGTATCCTTAATCAAGGTCAGGCTAGTCATCCTTGTTATACTCAAAATGATCCAGTTGAAGAATAAGGTTCTTCTTCTCCTGCTCTATCCGAGTTTCCTACTCAATATGATTTTGAAGCTCCCATTAATAAATAATTAAGAGTTATTAAAATAGAATTCAAATTAGACTGGGATAATCTTGTTAAAGATTTTAATTCCAAATCTAATAGAGAAAAAAGACATTTATTTCGTTCTAATCATCCAACAGATAAAGAACGAGATAAGATAATTAATATATGGAAACGATTTATTAACAATGAACATATAAACATTACTTTTTACGATTGGTATGATCAGTGTCAGGGTAAATGTAATGTTATAACTAAAACACAGTGGATTAAAGAAGATAAATCAAAAGTCTCTTCTAGTCATCCTCCTCTTGAAACTGTTCTTTTACCAGTTAAAATTACATCTGTCGTTGCCAGCCCATTCAAGATTTCAGATGGTAATAAAGATGAAAAGAAAATTATTGAACAGAATAATTTCATAAATCAGTATCTAGCAACCATAGGTAAACAACTAGATAAGATTGAAGAGAAATTCGAAGAAATAATTATTAAAAAACCTGATTCAAAAATTGAACAACCTATATTAAAATTACAAGAAAACAGAAGTAAATTAGTTTTACCTAATAAAGATGGTGAACTTACCCGTACGATAGATAAGTTATTCAAAAAAATTAAAAACTAAACCTGGTTCGAGTGGCACTATAGCTATTATTGAGCAAGTTGAAACTGACAATGAAAGTAGTTGCCAATCTGATCATTCTAATACTGTTTCAGTACCAGATTATAATGATCAGCTAAATAAATTAACAGTTAATAACACTAGTATGACCAGAAATTTGTACTTTAGACCCACTCCTCCGTATCTACAATTCGAAGAGAGAAATCTAGATAAACAATTCTATGTCTCTTCTAATAAAATTTATTAATGGAACATAGATGGTTTCAGTGAACAAGAAATTTTAAACAAGTTAAATCATATGTCCATGGTAGCTAATAGCTACATCACTAAATTCAACAATCTGACTCAACCAAATATTGTTGAGTTAATAGCTAGTGGATTTACTGGTATTCTTAGATCTTGGTGGGAAAAACATCTCACAGAAGATACTAGGTTATCAATAATCCATGCTGTCCAATTGGACGATGGCGGTAACTTTATCTTTGATGAAGATGTTGGTGTTGGTCCGCCTGATGGAGTCAACACTTTAATATTTACCATAATTAAACATTTTGTTGGAACTCCTAGTAATATCATTGAAAGAATTCACGATCAGTTAAGTAATCTCACATGTCCTACTCTAAGTGACTTTAGATGGTACAAGGATGTGTTTACTTCTAGAGTTATGATGCGTAATGATATCAATAAACCATTTTGGAAAGAAAAATTCGTTAATGGTTTACCTTCATTATTTGCGCATAAAGTTCGTGAAGAGTTAAGTAAAAATTTAGGTTATATTGGTTATGATAATCTAACTTATGGTGATATTATTAGTTACATTCAGAAAATTGGGTTAAAAATGTGTATTGATTTTAAATTAGCTAAGCACGCTAGTAAAGATAAAAACAAGGCTAAGTATGAGTTAGGAACTTTTTGCGAATAGTATGGTTTATCCCCTGTTGCTCCCTCTAGAAGAAAGCACAAACACAAACATATTTATTCTCATAAAAGTCATAAACATCATACAAAAAGACGCAGTCATAACAAAGAAAAAAATCAAGACGATTATTATACCAAACTTAAACCTACGAGTAAAAAATTCCACAAAAAATCTAAAAAACTTGATAAAAGCAAAATAGTTTGCCACAATTGTGGACAGAAAGGCACTACAAAAATGAGTGCAAAATAAAACAAAAATTCTCTCAATTAAATGTTTAAAGTGAAGATACTAAACAACTATTGGAATTAATAAGGATTGAGAACGACATCAGTAATGATGAGGATTTTAATATTCCTTATTCCTCTAATAGCAGTATTAGTAACAATGAAACAGATAGTGACGATGAAGAAGTTACTATTTGCACTGATAATTGCAACGTAAAATGTTGCAATAAAAGATTAAATGTAATTAGCAAAGAAGATGAAGAAGCTCTTTGTTAATTGATCTAATTAGTAAAATTGTTGATCCTGAGCTAAAGGTTCAGTACACTAAACAGTTAAAAGATTTATTAACTAAAGATAATATGGTTAAAGACAAGATTATTAAAGCTAAAGAAAAACCAATATTTATCCTTAATAAAACCCTTGAAAGATTTAAGGCCCTGGTTAAAGAAGTTACCCTTCCAGAATTAAATCAAGAATTTAATAAACTTAAATGAGAAATTTCTAGCTTAAAGTTAGATATTTCTAATTTAAGAAAAGAGATTGAAGACAAAAAATCTGACCTTTAAGTTCATGATTCCTCTTCTAGTGATGAAGATCACGATGAACCTGAATCATCGGGTACTAAAGAAGAGCCAGATCTTTTTGTTCAAGGTCTTTCTCTTAAAAGAGTTAAAGATATTACCATTCAAAAATGGTATATCTCTATTAACTTGGTTATTGATAAAACCTTTTCAATACAACTTCTTGCCTTAGTTGATACAGGCGCGGATCTAAATTATATTCAGGAGGGTTTAATCCCAACCAAGTACTATAAGAAAAATAGTGAAAAATTAAATTCAGCTAAAGGTAGTCAAATAGAAATAAAATATAAACTACATAAAGTTCATATTTGTCAAGATAACATGTGTTTTAAAACATCATTTGTTTTAATTCACAATCGTACATATAAGATCATCTTGGGATTACCGTTTATATATTTATTGTATCCTTTTATTACCAGTAATGAAGGATTAAGCTGTAAACATTTAGGAAAAAGAATAACATTTAAATTTTTAATTAAACCCAAAGAAAGAGATTTAAGGTTTATCTAGGATGAATCTATTTCTAAATCTTTGAATTTGTTAAATTGTAAATCCATCCATCTGAATTTCTTAAAGGAAGAAATTAAGTATAAAAATATTGAAGAACAACTTAAGAATAAAGGAGTTCAAGAAAAGATTGAAGAGTTAAGAATTTATTTAAAGGAAAACCTTTGTTCTGACTCTCCTAATGCTTTTTGGCATCGGAAGAGGAATATTGTAAGGCTTCCTTACGCCAAGGAATTCAAAAAACATTTGATTCCTACTAAGGCTAGGTTAATACAAATGAATCACAAATAAATGGAGTTATGTAAAAAAGAAGTTAATGACCTTCTTAATAGAGGATTAATTAAACCTAGTAAATCTCCCCGGTCTCACCCCGCCTTTTATGTCAACAATGAAGCAGAAAAGGAGAAAGGTGTTCCCCGTTTAGTTATCAATTACAAGCCATTAAACAAAGTCTTAGAATGGATTAGGTATCCTTTACCTAATAAAGAAGACCTCATAAGTAGATTAAGCAATGCCACTATCTTAAGTAAATTTGACCTTAAATCTGGTTTCTAGCAAGTTTCCATTCACCCTGAGGATAGGTACAAAGCAGCCTTTACCACCCCATTAGGTCATTACGAATGGAATGTTCAGGCATTCGGTTTAAAAAATACCCCCAGTGAATTTCAGAATATTCTCAATGACATTTTGAATCCTTTCAGTCATTTTATCATCGTTTACATTGATGACATTCTCATTTTCTCCAAATCCATTGAAGAACACATTAAACATTTAAAATCGTTCTTCAAAACAGTTAAAGATAATGGACTCATTCTGTCTCCTTCCAAATGCAGTTTATTTCAAACTAAAGTTCGGTTTCTTGGTCTAAATATTTATCAAGGACTTATGCAGCCTATTGATAGAGCTATTCAATTTGCTGACAGATTTCCTGATAAGATTACCAATAAAACCCAGTTTTAGAGATTTTTAGGCTCGCTCAATTATATTGGCATGTTCTATAAAAATCTCAAAAAAATCTGCAAACCTCTCTTTCAGTGTTTGCAAGACAATCCTCCCCCTTGGACTGACATTCACACTTCGGTCATCCCACAAGTTAAAAAATATGTTAAGGCATTGCCCTGTCTTGGCATTTCCAATGATTCAGCCTTCAAAATTGTTGAAACTGATGCCTTAGATATTGGGTTCGGAGGAATTCTCAAATAAAAACTAACCCTCAATTCTTCCAAACAAATTGTTCAATTTCATTCAAGCGCATGGAATCCTACACAGTTAAATTATAGTACTATTAAAAAAGAAATACTTTCTTTAGTTTTATGTATCAATAAATTTCAAAGTGACTTATTAAATCAAAAGTTTTTGGTTCGAATTGATTGTAAATCTGCAAAATATATTTTAGAGAAAGATGTTGAAAATATTGCCCCTAAACATTCTTTTGCGATATGGTAGGCCCTGATAAGCATTTTTGATTTTGAGATTGAAGGTAGTAACAATTCTATTCCTGACTTTCTTACTCGGGAATTCATCAATATAGGTACTATTAAACCAAAATGAGTGTCCGAGGAGCATCATCTTCTCGAGGTCTAGGTCGCCGTTCAGCCCGAGTAATCAACCAAAAGGAACTTTGGTTCCTCATCCAGTTAGCCCAGTTCCTAAACCCAACCAAGTAAATAAATTCCAGGTCCTTGGTACTATTCCCAAGCCTTATAGTTCCGTTTTAGCCAGTAACCCTAAACTAGTTAATCCATGCTACAATCAATCTAGGGCTTCCTCCTCAAATCTTAGTCATCCTCCTTCTCAATACATGCTTAAGTGGGAAAATCACTTGTTTCATATTGAACCTCATATAAAGCTAAATGATGACCCTATTAAGCTTGCTTCCCAGTATTTTCCTACTAGATGGCACTTTATTCCTCTTGCTCCTTATAAATCCCTTATGTATTATAAGGATATCCTTTTACAAACCTAGTCAATCTTCATCAAACCTATTTATACTAGGGATGATGATTCTAAAGTCCTTTACCACTCACTCTAGATTAAACAAATCATTCAAGTTACTAACTGGGGAAATCATCCCTCTAATTTTTGAAAGCTCTCCAATCAAAATAACTCTTTCTATTATTTCGATTATATGGAGGCCTGGAATAAAATCTTCCTCTACTAGAATGAGTCACATAGTCACTCGTGGTTCTTAAAATTTGACCACAAATTCAAAAGTCCGATCCCCTTTTGGTTCACCCTTTGGTGGTCAAGATTTGGGTCTTCTTTCGACCTACTTCTTGACCTTTTATAGGCTCAACTCAGTCATTTTTGTAATCACAGTAAACACCAACCGAAATATGACGATATCCCAGTTCTTCTTCAATTTAATAGTAAATACAAAGTCCCTTGGATTCTTAAATGGCAGTACGACATTAAAGCACCAACCAAGGTAACAAATTTTTTAGTCTCCAGAATATAGTTATTTGGCCACTCAAACCACCATTTCACCAATTACTCATGTTTCCCGTCAGTTCTTTGTCAAATGGTGGGATAAATTTAATGTTAATAGGATTGTAGGTCAAGTTCAAAAAGAATTTCCCTCTATCCTTCTTTCTGTTTTGCCAGTTAAATCAATCCTAGCCAAAGTGTCTTCCAATAAAACAAAAGAGTCAAAAGTCAGTCCATCTGGCTCATCCTGTTCACTTGATATTTCTAATATCAAAAATTGTTACAGTAAAGACCTAAAATTAATCGCCCAAGCCATTCATGAAAGGATTGATGAGTTACACGAAGAGGCATCTGCTTGCTCCTCTTCCTCTTCTAGAAACGCTTCAACTAGTAAGTTTGATGATGATCATGATGACCCATATGGCACCATCAATCTGCATGATGCTCAGGACCCATTTACCTGACATCCCAGTCACATGTACCTGCTCATGCAGCCACTCAGTCAAAAGATGCTCTTCAACCGAAAGCAGTCCTCCGTCACATGCGCATGTTCCTGTTTTTCCACCGAAAGCATACAACAAGTCGAAAGATTCGGCCACTTCGTCAAAAGTTGCCAAAAGCGTCCATGCATAGTAAAAAGTCAGCACTATTTTACTATTCATCAATAGTAAATATTGTCTTTAATCATTTACTTTATGTAATAGTAAATTTGTAATAGTTATTTCCTTATTCTATAAAAGGAACTTGAACTTAGTTATATCCCTAATAGAAGGATTACTTAGAACTTCAGTATCTCTACGAGTGTGAATTGAAGGTGCTGAAGGCCTGGTGAAATCTTCTATAATAACTGGCATTCTAGTACGTTCAAAACTTATTTTGACCATTCCATTAGAAAATTGTCTAATATTTTCAACATTTAGCAAGTTGTTAACTACTGGCTGTTTGAGGTATTTCACTGGGTAAAGTCCATTGACTGGGCAACATAATGTCTTTCCAGAGGATGGTTCTCAGGATTTGAACATTAACATTACTAGTTGAACTTTGAATTAAAATAGTTTGATCTTTAGGACTTTTATTAAGAGCATGAACGTTTAAGTTCGTCTTCATAGACTTATAATAAATCTTATAAATCAAAGCTAGAGTCTGAGAACCCTCAATCATTTGAGTAATTTCTCCAGCAGTTTTAATGTTTAAAGTCAAAGCTTTTAATAAATTGTGATCACTTAGGCTTAATGTAAAATCTGGAAAGCAATTGAAATGGATAGGTCCATTATGCATACTTGATTCCATAATACCTATAATACATGGATGATAATTAAGAAATCTAGCATCTCTTAGGCAGATGAAGACACTTGAACTGATTCCTTTAATGTTTAATGGTTTAACTGCAACTTGAATAAGACCTATATGGACAAAATTGTAACCTTTCTTCCTATATTTCTTAATAACATCAAGAGATAAAAGACTACAATTTTCATATTCTTTGTTAATCGCATAAACCTTTTCGACTGTTTTTACATTGTAATCTGTCTTGAAGTTATCCAAAAAGGTTAACTGATAAATTTCTTTAGGAGAGACTCTGAGTATATTCCAATCATGTAAAACTTGACTAATGTTTTCATAACTATGTTCTTCTTGGTTAACTATGTCAGGAACAGGAGGCAAAGCTGACTGGTTACTAGCTGAGGAGTTAGATCTAATCAATCTATTCATCTTTTACCAGTTTCAAAAATAAATTTTTCTCATCGTTCATTCATGCATACCCTCTTACCTTAAGCAGACTCATACCTATATTCTATAACCAGACACTGCTAACCCAAGAGACTTACAAAAGTTAGACACGAACAAGGTGGACTTAAGTAAGCTAGGTGACTTCAGATCAAGAGGAAAAGAGAACTTTTGAAAAGTGTGTGAGATAAAAGATAACTGAGATCTTACCAGCAACTAGAACAAATAACTTGGCTCTGATACCATTAAGGGCGGAGATGAAATAATATGAGAAGAACAGAGTGGCGCATAACAATAACACAATTTAATTACTAAAAGATGATAGTTTTATTGATAACTGAAATTAAAATATTTACAAAACTGAAAAATAAAGTGACTTACAAGTTTACTTAGAACATTAGAATGGTAGATGAAGAGGAGAGAGAGGCTAAAGATTTGTCAGAGAAGGAACTCTGAGTCTTTCTAAGTCTGTCTCAATAACTAAGTTTAAGTTCCTTTTATAGAATAAGGAAAGAACTATTACAAATTTATTATTACATAAAGTAAATGATTACAGACAATATTTACTATTGATGAACAGTAAAACAATGCTGACTTTTTACTATGCATGGACGCTTTTGGCAACTTTTGACGAAGTGGTCGAATCTTTTGACTTGTTGGATGCTTTAGGTGGAAAAGCAGGAATATGCGCATGTGACAGAGGACTTCTTTCGGTGGAAGAACATCTTTTGACTGAGTGGCTACAGGAGCAGGTGCATGTGACTGAGATGTCAGGCAAATGGGTCCTGAGCATCTTGCAGACTGATGGTGCCATATGGGTCATCATCATCATCATCAAACTTACTAGTTGAAGCATTTCTAGAAGAGGAAGAGGAGCAAGCAGATGCCTCTTCGTGTAACTCATCAATCCTTTTATGAATGGATTGGGCGATTAATTTTATGTCTTTACTGTAACAATTTTTGATATTAGAAATATCAAGTGAACAGGATGAACCAGATGGACTGACTTTTGACTCGTTTGTTTTACTGGAAGACACTTTGGCTGGGATTGATGTAACTGGAAAAACAGGAAAAGGGATAGATGGAAATTCTTTTTGAACTTGACCTACAATCCTATTAACATCAAATTTATCCCACCATTTGACAAAGAACTGACGGGAAATATGAGTAATTGGTGAAATGGTGGTGTGAGTGGCCAAATAACTATATTCTAGAGACTAAAAATCTGTTACCTTGGTTGGTGCTTTAATGGCGTACTGTCATTTAAGAATCCAAGGAATTTTGTAGTTACTAATAAATTGAAGAAGAATGGGGATACCATCATATTTTGGTTGGTGTTTACTGTGATTACAAAAATGACTGAGTTGAGCCTATAAAAGGTCAGGAAGTAGGTCGAAAGAAGACCCAAATCTTGACCACCAAAGGGTGAACCAAAAGGGAATCAGACTTTTGAATTTGTGGTCAAATTGTAAGAACCACGAGTGACTATTTGACTCATTCTGGTAGAGGAAGATTTTATTCCAGGCCTCTATATAATCGAAATAATAGAAAAAGTTATTTTGATTGGAGAGCTGTCAAAGATCAGAGGGATGATTTCCCCAGTAGGTAACTTGAATGATTTGTTTAATGTAGAGTGAGTGGTAAAGGACTTTAGACCAAGAAACCGAACTTTAGTTTGTAAGATAATTTAGATCTGCGCCTGTATCAACTAAGGCAAGAAGTTGTATTGAAAAGGTTTTATCAATAACCAAGTTAATAGAGATATACCATTTTTGAATGGTAATATCTTTAACTCTTTTAAGAGAAAGACCTTGAACAAAAAGATCTGGCTCTTCTTTAGTACCCGATGATTCAGGTTCATCGTGATCTTCATCACTAGAAGAGGAATCATGAACTTGAAGGTCAGATTTTTTGTCTTCAATCTCTTTTCTTAAATTAGAAATATCTAACTTTAAGCTAGAAATTTCTCATTTAAGTTTATTAACTTCTTGATTTAATTCTGGAAGGGTAACTTCTTTAACCAGGGCCTTAAATCTTTCAAGGGTTTTATTAAGGATAAATATTGGTTTTTCTTTAGCTTTAATAATCTTGTCTTTAACCATATTATCTTTAGTTAATAAATCTTTTAACTGTTTAGTGTACTGAACCTTTAGCTCAGGATCAACAATTTTACTAATTAGATCAATTAACAAAGAGCTTCTTCATCTTCTTTGCTAATTATATTTAATCTTTTATTGCAACATTTTACGTTGCAATTATCAGCGCAAATAGTAACTTCTTCATCATCACTATCTGTTTCATTGTTACTAATACTGCTATTAGAGGAATAAGGAATATTAGAATCCTCATCATTACTGATGTCGTTCTCAATCCTTATTAATTCCAATAGTTGTTTAGTATCTTCACTTTAAACATTTAATTGAGAGAATTTTTGTTTTATTTTGCACTCATTTTTGTAGTGCCCTTTCTGTCCACAATTGTGGCAAACTATTTTGCTTTTATCAAATTTTTTAGATTTTTTGTGGAATTTTTTACTCGTAGGTTTAGGTTTGGTATAATAATCGTCTTGATTTTTTTCTTTGTTATGACTGCGTCTTTTTCTATGATGTTTATGACTTTTATGAGAATCAATATGCTTGTGTCTGTGCTTTCTTCTAGTGGGAGCAACATGGGGTAAACCATATTATTCGCAAAAAGTTCCTAACTCATGCTTAGCCTTGTTTTATCTTTACTAGCTTACTTAGCTAATTTAACATCAATACACATTTTTAACCCAATTTTCTGAATGTAACTAATAATATCACCATAAGTTAGATTATCATAATCAATATAACCTAAATTTTTACTTAACTCTTCACGAACATTATGAGCAAATAATGAAGGTAAACCATTAACGAATTTTTCTTTCCAAAATGGTTTATTGCTATCATTACGCATCATAACTCTAGAAGTAAACACATCCTTGTACCATCTAAAATCACTTAGAGTGGGACATGTGAAATTACTTAACTGATCATGAATTCTTTCAGTGATATTACTAAGAGTTCCAACAAAATGTTTAATTATGGTAAATATTAAAGTGTTGACTCCATCAAGCGGACCAACACCAACATCTTCATCAAAGATAGGGTTGTCGTCACCGTCTAATTGGACAGCATGGATTATTGATAACCTAGTATCTTCTGTGAAATACTAGCTATTAACTCAATAATATCTGGTTGAGTCAGATTTTTGAATTTAGTGATGTAGCTATTAGCTACCATGGACATATGATTTAACTTGTTTAAAATTTCTTGTTCACTGAAACCATCTATGTTCCATTCATAAATTTTAATAGAAGAGACAGAGAAATTGTTTATCAAGATTTCTCTCTTCGAATTGTAGATACGGAGGAGTGGGTCTAGAGTACAAATTTTTTGTCATACTAGTGTTATTAACTGTTAATTTATTTAGCTGATCATTATAATCTGGTACTAAAACAGTATCAGAATGATCTGATTGGAAACTACTTTCAATGTCAGTTTCAACTTGATCAATAATAGTTATAGTGCCACTCGAACCAGGTTCATTTTTTAACTTTTTGAATAACTTGTCTATTGTACGGGTAAGTTCACCATCTTTATTGGGTAAACCTAATTTACTTCCGTTTTCTGGTAATTTTAATAAAGGTTATTCAATTTTTGAATCAGGTTTTTTAATAACTCTTTCTTCGAATTTCTCTTCAATCTTATCTAGATGTTTACCTATGGTTGTTAGATACTGATTTGTGAAATTATTTTGTTCAATAATTTTCTTTTCATCTTTATTACCATCTAAAATCTTGAATGGGCTGGCAACGACAGATGTATTTTTAACTAGTAAAAGAACAGTTTCAAAAGGAGGTTGACTAGAAGAGACTTTCGATTTATCTTCTTTAATCCACTGTGTTTTAGTTATAACATTACATTTACCCTGATACTGATCATACCAATCGTAAAAAGTAATGTTTATATGTTCACTGTTAATAAATCGTTTCCATCTATTAACTATCTTATCTCGTTCTTTATCTGTTGGATGATTAGAACGAAATAAATGTCTTTTTTCTCTATTAGATTTGGAATTAAAATCTTTAACAAGATTATCCCAATCTAATTTGAATTCTTTTTTAATAACTCTTAATTGATTATTAATGTGAGCTTCAAAATTATATTGAGTAGGAAACTCGAATAGAGCAGGAGAAGAAGAACCTTCTTCTTTAACTGGATCATTTTGAGTATAACAAGGACGACTAGCCTGACCTTGATTAAGGATACCTTTCATTTTTGTATCCCTAATAGAAGGATTACTTAGAACTTCAGTATCTCTACGAGTGTGAACTGAAGGTGCTGAAGAACTGGTAAAATCTTCTATAATAACTGGCCTTCTAGTACGTTCAAAACTTATTTTGACCGTTCCATCAGAAAATTGTCTAATATTTTTAACATTTAACAAGTTGTTATCTACTGGCTGTTGAGGTATTTCACTGGGTAAAGTCCATTGACTGGGCAACGTAATGTCTTTCCAGAGGATGGTTCTAGGGATTTGAACATTTGCATTACTAGTTGAACTTTGAATTAAAACTGTTTGATCTTTAGGACTTTTATTAAGAGCATGAATGTTTAAGTTCGTCTTCATGGTCTTATAATAAATCCTATATATCAAAGCTAGAGGCTGAGAACCCTTAATCATTTGAGTAATTTCTCCATCAATTTTAATGTTTAAAGTCAAAGCTTTTAATAAATTGTGATCACTTAGGCTTAATGTGAAATCAGGAAAGCAATTGAAATGGATATGTCCATTATGAAGACTTGATTCCATAATACCTATAATACTTGGATGATAATTAAGAAATCTAGCATCTCTTAGGCAGAGGAAGACACTTGAACTGATTCCTTTAATGTTTAATGATTTAACTGTAACTTGAACAAGACCTATATGGACAAAATTATAACCTTTCTTCCTATGTTTTTTAATAACATCAGGAGATAAAAGACTACAATTTTCATATTCTTTGTTAATGGCGTAAACCTTTTCAACTATTTTTACATTGTAATCTGTCTTGAAGTTATCCAAAAAGGTTGAATGATAAATTTCTCTAGGAAAGACTTCGGGTATATTCCAATCATGTAAAACTTGACTAATGTTTTCATAACTATGTTCTTCTTGGTTAACTATGCCAGGAACAAGAGGAAAAGATGACCGGTTACTAGCTTAGGAGTTAGATCTAAAAAATCTATTCATCTTTTACCAGTTTTAAAAATAATTTTTTCTCATCGTTCATTAATGCATACCCTCTTACCTTAAGCAGACTCATACCTATTTTCTATAACGAAACACTGCTCATCCAAGAGACTTACAAAGGTTAGACACGAACAAGGTGGACTACAGTAAGCTAGGTGACTTCAGAACAATAGGAAAAGAGAACTTTTGAAAAGGGTGTGAGATAAAAGAGAACTTCAGATAGTGACGATGAAGAAGGCTAAGAGAAGTTCTCTTTTATCTCACACCCTTTTCAAAAGTTCTCTTCATCGTCACTATCTGAAGTTCTCTTTTATCTCACACCCTTTTCAAGAGTTCTCTTTTCCTCTTGTTCTGAAGTCACCTAGCTTACTGAAGTCCACCTTGTTCGTGTCTAACCTTTGTAAGTCTCTTGGGTGAGCAGTGTCTGGTTATAGAACATAGGTATGAGTCTGTTTAGGGTAAGAGGGTATACATGAATGAACGATGAGAAAAATTTATTTTTGAAACTGGTAAAAGATGAATAGATTGTTTAGATCTAACTCCTCAAACTAGTAACCTGGCAGAATTACTTTACCTCCCTGCTCCCCGATATAGTTAACCAAGAAGAACATAGTTATGAAAACATTAGTCAAGTTTTACATAATTGGAATATACCCAGAGTCTCTCCTAGAGAAATTTATCAGTCAACCTTTTTGGATAACTTCAAGACAGATTACAATGTAAAAACAGTTGAAAAGGTTTACGCCATTAACAAAGAATATGAAATTTGTAGTCTTTTATCTCCTGATTTTATTAAAAACCATAGGAAGAAAGGTTACAATTTTGTCCATATAGGTCTTGTTCAAGTTGCAGTTAAACCATTAAACATTAAAGGAATCAGTTCAAGGGTCTTCCTCTGCCTAAGAGATGCTACATTTCTTAATTATCATCCAAGTATTATAGGTATTATGGAATCAAGTCTGCATAATGGACCTATCCATTTCAATTGCTTTCCTGATTTCACATTAAGCCTAAATGATCACAATTTATTAAAAGCTTTGACTTTAAACATTAAAACTGCTAGAGAAATTACTCAAATGATTGAGGGTTCTCAGCCTCTAGCTTTGATTTATAGGATTTATTATAAGACCATGAAGACAAACATAAACGTTCATGCTCTTAATAAAAGTCCTAAAGATAAAACTTTTTTAATTCAAAGTTCAACTAGTAATGTTCAAATCCTGAGAACCATCCTCTGGAAAGACATTACGTTGCCCAGTCAATGGACTTCACCCAATACCTCAACATCCAGTAGTTAACAACTTGTTAAATGTTGAAAATATTAGACAATTTTCTAATGAAACGGCCAAAATAAGTTTTGAACGTACTAGAAGGCTAGTTATAATAGAAGATTTTACCAGTTCTTCAGCACCTTCAGTTCACACTCGTAGAGATACTGAAGTTCTAAGTAATCCTTCTATTAGGGATATAAAAATGAAAGGTATCCTTAATTAAGGCCAGGCTAGTCATCCTTGTTGTACTCAAAATAATCCAGTTGAAGAAGAAGGTTCTTCTTCTCCTGCTCTATCCGAGTTTCCTACTCAATCTGATTTTGAAGCTCCCATTAATAATCAATTAAGAGTTATTAAAAAAGAATTCAAATTAGATTGGGATATTCTTGTTAAAGATTTTAATTCCAAATTTCGTTCTAATCATCCAACAGATAAAGAACGAGATAAGATATTTAATATATGGAAATGATTTATTAACAATGAACATATAAACATTACTTTTTACGATTGGTATGATCAGTATAAGGGTAAATGTAATGTTATAACTAAAAACAGTGGATTAAAGAAGATAAATCGAAAGTCTCTTCTAGTCATCCTCCTCTTGAAACTGTTCTTTTACTAGTTAAAAATACATCTTTCGTTGCCAACACATTCAAGATTTCAAATGGTAATAAAGATGAAAAGAAAATTATTGAACAAAATAATTTCACAAATCAGTATCTAGCAACCATAGGTAAACGGCTAGATAAGATCGAAGAGAAATTTGAAGAAACAATTATTAAAAAACCTGATTCAAAAATTGAACAACTTTTGTTAAAATTACCAGAAAACAGAAGTAAATTAGGTTCACTTAATAAAGATGGTGAACTTACCTGTATAATAGATAAGTTATTCAAAAAATTAAAAACTGAACCTGGTTCGAGTGGCACTATAGCTATTATTGATCAAGTTGAAACTGACAATGAAAGTAGTTGCCAATCTGATCATTCCGATCATTGTTTGATGCATTATAATGATCAGCTAAATAAATTAACAGTTAATAACACTAGTATGACCAGAAATTGGTACTCTAGACCCCACTCCTTCGGATCTATAATTCGAAGCGTTAATAATATATATATATATATATATATTATTATAATCAAACTCTGTTTGATTGAGCCTGGATATAATATCTGGTTCGTTTATCGCTTATATATATATATATATATATATATATATATATATATTTACATTTCTGTCAGGCCTGGAGTTTACTTCGTGGCCATTTACTGCTTCATTTACATCTCGCCTGGAGTTTACTTTGTGGCGGTTGATCGTTTCTATATATATATATTTACAACTTTTATATATTTATATTTCCAATCCCCCATAGAGTTTACTTCGTGGTGGTTGATCGTTCATATATATATATATATATATATATATATATATATAGCTTTTATATATATAACTGCTAATAGCTTTCATATAAACTGCAACATCATGTGAGCCTAGAAATCATGTGATCACAGATTCAGTCTCCTGAATCTAGATTTGATTCCCGTGATGAACATTTTCGGCTGTAATCAGCTTGTAAATTATTCACGGTGTTTGAATTTTCTTAGATGATTCTCATGCCCATAAGGAATTCAGCACTGTTATGTATCTTATTTTCTCGAAGATGCCTCGCATCTCGAAAATAAAAGCAATCAAGCAGAATACACATAATAAAATGGAAGTATCAAATGCCTCAATTACTATTGAGCATAAGGGCATGAAAAAACCTCTTTTACAAAACATCACTGCTATATCTTATTAGAAACTGAACTTTTAAACAAAATTCAAATCCTTTATATATAGGTGCAAATGAGGCATAACACTGCTTCCAAATAATTGCGCATTGACCCACACACACACACACGCACACACACACATTCATATAATAGTTTAAATTGAAAAGTTGCGGTCACCGTGGTAACACAGATGTCGAGGGGTGCCTAGCACCTTCCCTCCACATAATCAATCCCCCGGACCTTAACAAATCTCAGTTTCACAGACTAGTTAAGAAGTGTTACATCACTATGTCAATGTGCAAACCTTTTCTCGGTTGAGTTGGTGCAACCATTTAAAAATACCAACTGGCAACTCTTATAGTCCAATCGTCGACATATACATGTCGGACCTTTTCACAATTTGTTTTTTCTAATAAATCTCACCTAACATGAGAACACAAAAAGACAAGAACAGAAAAGGGACAGTAAAAATCCCGACGTCGACAGAACTTTAGATGGTCATACGTGTATGTAAAGTCCTCTAGCATGTGTGCATGATAATTGTTAATGTCTTGGTATTCTAAAAATTGGACTAAAACTAGGAGAGCAGAAGCTCAACTTAAGTCAAGCTAGAGGACATAGCATTCGCAGTCCCTAAGCTTCCAACCAGGTGCGGCTAGCCTATGCCTTCTCATGTGTTGTCTCTGTCTAATTTGTTTGTGACCTGAGATGTGATGTGTGTTTGTATTATTGTCTTAATCTGTAATACATGTCTAAATACAGTATTCAAAGTATCAATAAGCATGCTAACGATGGAATCATATGATTGATATGTGTTTATGAACTTTCAAATGTTAAGACAAGAGGATGATTTCGAACTATGTTATTTAATTTCATAGTGTCTTACAAATTGATTTTTGTGTTACATAGGTGTAAGGTATGTGATGAAGTATGTATAGGATTATATGACTAAGTTAGACGTTTATGTATGCGTTTAAACGTACATATCATGTATGGGTATACGTAGCTAATGAATATCCTATACGCGTAACTATGTTATGATAGGATTCAAAAAGTATTGATAAGCTATACTTTGGTAAACTACACTTGAGGCATGTTTCCTAACTTATACAACTTTAGATTTTGTACAAGTTCTCAAACTTCGGTTGATTCTCATATTGAATGCAAGTATCCTAAACTCTTTACACTGCATATATATTGTATATTCTGAATTTTTGCCATATCAACCAAATTTATTTCCAACAAAAGTCTAGTACTATTAGGAAGTCATTAGTATATCTTGATGATTATTGCAAGCATTGAACTTATCGTTCTTAAATACATTATAAAAGCGGTCTAAGTCATTGATTCGGCTAGACTATTATTGTATGATAAAAATCTATCCAAACCATATTGATTTGGTGCGGACTCTTATTGACTGAGATGAACAACCCTCTTTGAAAGGGAAACTATAAAATTATCAGGAGACCGACGTGCGCACATGAGTATGATTAAATGTTATGCATAACGTAGGGTACTTTAGGCTGATCACCTGTTGTATTCATTTTTGTTTGATTATCTGTATAATACTATTAATTCTGGTAGAAGTTAATAGTCCTTAGCGACTGCTCAGTATTCTTTACTTTGAAATCTAGAAATGGTTAAGCATTGATATCTTTCAGTCTATAGCGACCTGCATTGCAAATTGTTGATAATGTCTGAACTATTATTCAGTGTCATACCCTTGAAGATTTAAACTCTATATATTGTAACCCTTTTTGCGATATTACTTGCTGGGCAAACTTGTTGCTTATTCTTGCTTTCTTAAAAACATTTTAGTTAAGGCAAAGCAAGGCGAACCCTCAGGCACTGATAAGGGCAAGGGCAAAGCTATGGAGTAGTTCATATTTGTCTAGAGATATTATGATTATGTTAAATCATATTATGTTATGTATTAATTATGTCTAAACTTTGTTTAAGTATGTTAAGGTATGTAAGAGATGTTTAAGCTATGAAACCTTGGGACATGAATGATTATATTAAATAAATGTAGTCTATTCTGTTAGTTCTGTTGTTTGAGATGTTATTTAGTCATTAGATTTATAGTACGTGACACACCAAATTTAAGACATGAGTGGTCTGAATTTGGTGGCGTCACAGGTTGGTATCAAAGTTGGAGTTATAAACCTTAGGAGCGAGAGTTCTTAGATTATAACTTAGGAGAACTTAGAAGATAAGGGATGAAACTCATGTAGAGTTTTCCTAGGAAGAGACTTAGTGTGTTATGGAATATAATTTCATTCTATACAATGAACTTATGTTTTATTTAACATCCTCATGGAGTTGTTGTTTGCTTGTCTTGTGTTTGTGGTTGTAGGATGACAGACTTGGGAAGACCCAATAAAATGATAGAGAAGGACCCACCATTGATAGTTGAGCCCATTTTGGCAGTGACTCCTATCGATGATGATGATGAGGAGGAGATGGAGCCATTTCCCATAGAGTCAGATCCAGAGGAGGAACCAATGGAGGATGAGCCCGCAGAAGATCCTGATGAGACTACATTTGAGGATCAGATGATGGTGGAGTATGAGGAGCAGATTTTGGAGTTAGGATATAGAGTCGAGGAGTTAGAGACTGAGGCTCCTAAGAGGCGACTGAAGATGCAAGAGTTGGAAGTAGAACTTGCGTATCGCAAGGAAACGGGAGTACATATGGGCACTCTTTTTCACCGTTCGATAGCTAGGAATATGGAATTGGCAGGTAAGCTAGAGGAGTCTGAATAGAGGGAGCTTAGTGAGAAAGCTGAGAAGGAGGCTCTCCGTACACAGCTAGAGATGGAAGTGATTGAGAGGATTCACTTTGAGGAAAATTGGGAGGAAGCCAATGATGGGGCTAATGATCTAGAAGATGAGGTGAGATGCAAGAGGAGGAAGATGAACAAGATGGGCTATGCGGTGCGTACGACCATGGAAAGATTGATTAATGGGGTATATCATTACCCAATGGAGCAAGGACAGACCCAGCACACCATAAGCCAAGATTTGGTAGCGTACATAACTCAAAAGGAGTACAATAGCGTTGTGGAGCGCGGAATGTTAGATTGAGGTCTAGGTATTAGAAATTTAGTAGTTGTAATATTTCATTTATATGATTTATATATCGTAATGTAATCTCAGTCTTTTGTGTAAGATATGTGATAATTGTAAACCCCAAACTTTTGAAAAATGTTAGAGGGGTAGTATGTTAGTATTTGTCCCAATCTTTTGTGATATTAGGGGATATGTGTTGTCATTTATAGAAGTATGCTAGGAATGATCATATTGATGTAATGATTTGGCATATAAATATAAATGATCTTATTTCCGAAACGTGTTATAAAATTTTATTCCTTTTTCATTGAGAAATATTTGAGTAATAAAACAAGATAATAAAAATGGAAATTTTGTGATGCAAAAAAATGCCTCCTAGATGTAGACTAACCGCACCAGAAGAGTCGGTCAATGTTGAGAGAGGATAAGTAGACCCCGTACAAAGGCTGGTAGATTTGTTAGGGGAGGCTCTTAGGAGAAGAAACAAACCAGTACTACCCAATCCCCAGGCAGTACCAGTTATGAACTTTAACGACTTTAGGAGTGTATGACCTCCGGAATTCATGGGTACTACTGATTCGATCATGGCACAGAAGTGGATCAAAGAGATGGAGAAGGCCTTCAACATCGCTCGTGTGGGTGAATACCAGGAGACGGTATTTGCAACCTACATGATGAGAGGCGACGCGAACTATTGGTGGGAGGCGAATCAGTAAAGAGCAGGAGAAGGGATAATAACATGGTAGAGATTTAAGACTTTGTTCTTCGAGAATTACTTCCCAAAGAGTATGAAGAATATGATGGAGGTGAAGTTCTTATAACTTAAGCGGGGAGATATGACAGTGGCGCAATACGCGAATAAGTTCAATGAACTAGCTTGGTTTGCAGAGTACCAAGTAGGAGATGAAGAGAGGAAAGCTAGACATTTTGAACAAGGGAAAAAACCTTGGTTGTTCTTCAGATCGATTCATTTGCGATGTTACTGGAGAAGGCAATTATTACAGAGGGAGGTAGTGAAGCTTTGAGTTTGTATAACAAGGAAAAGAAGGGTAAGAACATGGGAAGAGATAGCCGTGGAAGAAGCGGGGGAAGTAATTTAGGAAAGAGGAAGTGAGAGAATAACAACAATAATAAAATTCACAACAATCAAGGGGTGAAGTTTCATGGAGAGTTTAAGAAGAAGGCAGAGGGATGCCCGAAGTGTGGGAAGTATCACCAGGGCGAGTGCTGGAAAGGGCATAGTTGTGACGCCCCCAAAATAGTTATACATCACCCATTATGAGTCGCCAAATACATGGTACAGAAAACAACTACAACTTTATTATTACAATTGTCATGCAAAATACGACAACATATACTGTGAGTTTAAATACAAATACTGTCTTCTAGACAATATCCACACTCAAAAAAAGTCCTCATTACAATTATTGATGCACTATTTTACAAAAATAGTGAGGACTACAAAAACAACTGTCTAGGACCATCACTCTATACCCCGACTGGTTCCTGTTATGTTCTCGCTTCCTGAGAAGAAAAATGGAACACAAAGGAAAAGGGTGAGCTCAACTAGCCCAGTAAAGAATATTATGACTAAGATAATATACAACAAATTATCCTTAGTCTTCAACAGGGAAAAATCTGATAGAATATAATAGACAACAAGTTTTAGATCAACAACTGCAGCGGAAACAATAATTCATTAGAAGAGTTAAGTAGAGAATGAAATCTACTATCATCTATGAATTTAAAAGTCCATCATCAATATTTTATCATGTAACATCAATCAATAAACATCTTGAATCAAATATTCATCTTTGCACTACGGGCCAAAGATATTCATTTGTATCACCAGTTGGTCATGTTCATCTCAACACTTGTTCATCTTTGCACTATGGGCCAAAGATATTCATCAGATAATCATACATCTTTGCACTACAGGCCAAAGATATTCATCAAGTATCACCATTTAAGGACTGAGGATGATGAAAAACATTTTAGAGAATGAATCCAGTGAGATAAAAGAACAAAGATTAAGGATTCTTACTTTAGATAATCCAAGTTCAAAAATATTCCATAATAAACAATAATGGAGTAAAATTCAAGAATGAAGATCCACTACAAGAAAAGAGGCTAATTCCGATGGAATAATTTCCGGCCTTTACATTACATTACAGCGATATTAGTATATTTTGAGGAATAATTAAATTGGACATATGTCCCTCGAAAATAAGCTATTGTCGACCGAACTCCGTCGAAAGTATGGCTCCACTGGTGGTGCCAAGATTCCCGCCAGCGCCAAATATAACCTCGACAGAACGAGGGTTATTTCCGAGAGAATATCTATCGGCCTTAAGATAGTTTCGAGGGACCTAAACCCGATGGAACTTCCGTCGGAAATAATCCTAAAAACCCTTCCCCTTCTCTGCGTCCTCTCATTTTCATATCTCTCCCTCTCTCTCTCTCTCTCTAAATACCAGTCTACTCTCTCTCTCTTGAACTCTCATACGTACCTCCCACTCCCAACCCCCTCTCCCCCGGTTCCCCACCTTGTGCGGTACCCCCTCCCCTCCCCTCCCACGGTGGGGTGTCCCCATGACCCCACCACCGCCTTGCACCCCCCCCCTCTCCTCCTCAGTCGTCCCCCACCCCTTCAGACGTCCTGGTACCCCACCCCACCACCCCAGTGTACCCCCACTCCAAACCCCTTCCATCTAAGGCATTGCCCCACCCCTCTCCCCAGGCAGACTCCTTGTCCGGTACCACCCCACCCAAAGACTCTCACGCCATGGGTCACCGACTCTATTCTTTCCTAATTTTGCAGGTATTGAGTATATATTATATGTTAGTAGTATGAAATTTGAGTATGAAATTTGTATTATAATGTGCAATTGGTCTAAATTTATTTTGTTTTTGGATTGATATTACTAGAATTATGGTATTATAATTTATGAATTCTTTTTTTTGTTTATAATTTATCTGAAATTGATCATTTGGATCTGAAATTGGTCATTTACAGCTTCATGTACATGTATAGCATCCATTTTATTTATGAATAAAAAGATGAATTTTCTATAATTATCATTTTAAATATTATGGAATGAATTTGATATAATGTTATAGTTGTGGGTAATATTTAGAAATTTTGCAAAAAAAATCATGAAGTTGTTTATAATATTAGATTGGTGGGGAATATTATTAAATGCACACAATCATTGGTGGACCCCTAGCGGAATTATTGTCGGATTGAGAAAGCGACAAAAATATTTTTATGAAAATAACGGCGGAAGTTTTACAGATTAGCTGTTGAAACACCGGTGTTAAAAAATGCGAGAATACTGGCGTGGTTGCATAGTAGCTACGGTATTGATTATTGATGCTTACGTGAGAAGTCACTTTCGGTTTTGTTCAATTATTGCTTGATAATTGTTGCATAGTATCTCACGTTAATTGATTCAATTATTGTTGATATTTTATATTGAGATAGCGAAGTTATTAATATTATTATTTGCAATATTAACGATGTCTAGAAGTTACGCGAGGAGAGGTTTGGTCACTAATTATTGGCATGATAGGGAGAAATCCTTATTGGAAAAGCCCCCTCTTTCACAGGAGCGACACAGTCGATTAATAGTGTGAATAATAATAATGATGATGAGTTTTTGTTTTATTAGTATTATTAATGTAATAAAAGCAGAAAAGCTTTTTATATAAAGCAGAATACTTTTATAAAGTTATTCGTTTTATTAGGCTAATAGTAAAATCTTTTTATATAAAAGCAGAATACTTTTATAAAGTTATTCGTTTTATTAGACAATAATTAGAATATATTATATTTTATTATGCATAGTATTTTGCATAGTTTTGCATAGTGTTTGCATAGTGTTTGCATAGTAAAATCTTTTTAAAAGTTATTCGTTTTATTAGATTATAAATAGAATATATTATATTTTATTGTAAACCAATCTGGATAATCAGTTTTAAAGTAAATCGATCATGGATAGTTCATGGATTAGTTCTTATTAGATCCATTCTTCTATAAATAGAAGCTCATTCCTTCATTATTTCTTCTTGAATTTCTTTGAAACTCTAGAGAGAGAAAGCGTAGAGAGAATTATTCTTCTATCTTGGCGTATTTCTTTAGCGTTTAAGAAAGCTTTGAGCGTAGTGCAAGTTTCTTCAAGTATATCCCAGCCCTACTGGTGGAGTCTCTCTTCTTTATAAGGTAAAGGGTATTATTTTTTTTCATATTCATGAAGAGAACTTACATTATTCCATTCTTTATTATTACATTGGAATAACTTTTTTGTATCTGTGATCTACCTATACTTGGTGAAATTCATTATTATTCCATTATTTATTATTACATTTGGAATAACTTTGTCTATCTGAAAAAATCGCATACATGGTGAAATTTTATTATTATTCCATTCTTTATTATTACATTGGATATCACATGCATGCGTTTTCTGTGGGACTGGTTTAAATCTTTATTATTACATTGGATATATCACATGCATGCGTTTTGCTTGGGACTGGATTTAGATTATTTATTATTACATTGGAATAACATCTGTCATGAAATCGCATGCATGGTGATTTACATTGTTATTCCATTCTTTATTATTACATTGGAATATCACAGTCGGTGCGTATTACTTTGACACAGTTAGATTATTTATTATTACATTGGAATAACACATCCATGAAATACCGCATGCATGGTGATTTCTTTTGTTATTCCATTCTTTATTATACTCGGTTGGTTAAAGTTTTGACTTTTTATACTCCATGAAATTAGTGGAATATCCTTGATATTTGCGCTTCATCGATATCTTTTCATGGAAATATTCTTACGAGCATTCTTGAAATTTTACTCTACAAAAAAAGTATCATGTTGACAATTTGGGCGTTATTAGTTCTGAATAAATTAATTCTTGAACTTGTTTTATTGAATTCTTATATCATTGTCATCATCCTCATATTTTATATTTTGTTGAAAAAGTCATATGTGGCTGTAGTGCATAGATGGACTTGGTATGATTATGACCGAGGGATTATTCGGTGTAATCATGGTAGTAATGTTACAAATGATGTGGTAAAAGTCCTCATTGGCCCGTAGTGCATTGATGGGCGAGTTGTTGGCATGATCATGACCATTAATGAATACACAAATATCCTTGGGCGTAGTGCATGGATAAATTGTGGTTGTGATCTTAATGAATATCCTTGGTAGTAGTCTTGGGGATGATGTGGATTATTTATTATTTATTTGAGTCCGGTGATAAAAGTGATGAAAACCTTTTAAATCATAAAAGATAGTAGATTTTATTCTACTTGACTCTTTTAATGGATTGCATGTTCATTATGAGTTAAACTTGATGTCTATTGTATTTTATCGGTTTAACATTGTTGAAGACTAATGATAATTTATTACGCATTATCTTAGTCATAATATTTCTTCTTGGGCTAGTTGAGCTCACCCTTTCTTTCCTTTGTTCTCTTGAGGAAATGAGAGCGTGGCGGGACTAGTCTAGGGGAGCGGGGTGGCGGTCGAGGATGATAGTATTAGTAGTCCTCTTTATTACATTAAATAGTGTGTTAATAAATGTAATGAGGACTTATACGAGAGTGGATATTGTCTAGAAGACAATGTTTGTATTAAAACTCACTGACTCTCTTGTTGTATATTTAAGATTGTATTTGTATTACGTACCATGTATTTGGCGACTCGAGAATAGGTGATGTATACCTATTTTGGGGGCGTCACGGTTGGTATCAAAGCTTAGGGATATGATCCTGGGTGAGATGTGAGACAAGAACTAGGGAGGGAGGCGGGGAATTCCTTTGCTAGTATGACCTACCTAAGTTTATTTGATATTTAATTGGTTGGTCGAGAGTATAGGATTATATATATGTGATATGTTAATTAACCCTTGTTTTGTGGCGGTATTTGAAAATGGCATCGAGAATGTTGAGAACATCAATGGAGCCACGAGGAGGCCGTTGAGTCTCCACGGATCAATAATCGAGGATAATGTGCATCGAGGAGGCGACAATCCTAATGCAAACAACAACAACTTGACCAAATGATGAGCGATGGAATGTTAGAGGCTTCATGCAATTCATGCGACATCGAGTGAGAAGCGGCTCTGTCAAAAAATGCGGTGGAAACACTTGCAACTCTCGGACGGTCCATGAAGCGAGTTCAAGGCTGGGACCACAGGAGTTTTTGGAGAGCCAAAACCACTTAAAGGCGGAGGCGTGGATAAAGCGAGATCAACAAGATATTTGATGTCTTGGGATGCTCAGAGGAGCAAAAGGTTCCCTTTGCCACCTTCATGTTGCGTGGCGAGAAGCTGATTCTTGGTGGGAATCGTAAAAGCGTACTCGACTGCTGCTTGAAGATGTCTTGGGAGAAGTTCAAGAAGCTGTTCAGCGACAAGTACTTTCCGAAAGTATTTCGTCACATGAAAGAGGTAGAGTTCATTAAAAAGCTGGAACAAAACAACATGGCCAGTGTGTCGCGATCTGAAGCCAAGTTTGCCGAGTTGTCGGTTTGCGTCCCATTTGGTTGATAATGAGGAGAGAATGGCGAATGTTTCTAAGAGGTTTGAAACACGAGATCGTCGATATCTTATCTCTCATAAAGCGTGTTTGTATTGGATGTTGTTAATAGGGCTCGATTATTGGAGGCGCGATAATGAGTCAACCTGACCAAAAAAAGCGGTAAGCAAAATGATAATACCGGTGATACTTGATCATCGAGCGGTGACAATAAGCGTGGAGGAATCAACACATGCGAAATGGTAACCACGCCGGTGGTAATCATGGCCAAAGCAATAAGAATGGACATTTCAAGAAGAGGAGATTCAATGATGATGGAAAGGCGTCGGCACACACTTTTTGTTGTTAAGGAAGGAGAAGCGACCACTATCATATGCTTCAAAATGCGGAGGGAGGACACATCGGTCAAAGCTGCGCGATCTTAGTCAAAGCATGTTATAATTGTGGAAGAGAAGGTCACTAGCCCGATTTTGTCGTTCGCAGAAGACAAGTTCGGCTAGGATGGAGGCACCAAAGGGCGCCCGAGAGAAAAGTCAAAGCCCGGTAGTCTGAGGGAGGCGTTTGTCGTGACCTCCAGGAAAGCAAGGAACGAATGAGGTCATCACGGGTAAGCTTATCATAAACTCTAGCGAAGTATATACCTTATTTGATACGGTTCTACCCATTCCTTTATTTCTCTACTTGCGCTCAGCGTTTAAATTTGACTCAGGAGAAATTAGACTTTGACTTATCTGTTGAAACTCAGTTGGGAGAAACCTTCATTACATCCTTTGTTTATAAGTCTTGTTTTGGTTCAAATTGGTACCCTCACATTACTGTCGATCTTATTTCATTGAAAATACTTGCATTTGGCGTAATTCTAGGGATTGATTGGTTAACTACTCATCATGCAAAAATTGATTATTTTTCGTAAGGTTGTTAGCTTTCATATTCTAATCAACCTATTATGCGAATTCAAACAACCAAACCATTAAAATCAATCTTTGTCATCTCAAGCCATAAAAGCTATTCGTTTATTGAAAAGCGGATGTCAAGCTTTCTTAGCTCATATCACGGATCTCTAAAAAAATCGTCGGTTTTGAATGATATTTCTATTGTTAATGAATTTCTGGCGTATTCACTGAAGAACTTCTGGCCTACCCCGAGCGTGAAATTGAATTTTGTATCGACCTTGAACGGTACAAAACCCATTTCCAAAGCCCCATATCGAATGGCTCTATTGAACTTGAGGAGTTAAAGACCCAGCTGCGAGGAATTGTTAGACATTGGCTTTATTAGTCCTAGTACTTCTCCTTGGGGGGTGCTCACATTACTATTCGTGAAGAAGAAAGATGGGGGTATATCGACTTTGTATTGATTATCGGGAGTTGAATCATGTCACCATCAAAAAAATAGGTACCCATTGCCGCGTATTGATGACTGTTTGACCCGGTTGCAAAGGCGCCAAATTCTTTTCAAAAATTGATCTTCGTTACGGATATCACCGATTGAAGATTAGAGCAGATGACATTCAAAGGCGACTTTCGAGAACTTCGATGCGGGCATTATGAATTCTAGTCATGTCTTTTGGATTGACTAATGCTCTGCTTTGCCTTCATGGATATGATGAGCAAAGTATTCAAGGAATATTTGGATCACTTTGTGGTCGTCTTTATTGATGACATCCTTATTTATTCAAAAAGTAGTGAAGATCATGAAAGCAACACTTGAAATTTGATACTCCAAAAAGCCGTGAATATAAGCTTTATGCCAAGTTGAAGAAATCGAGTTACGGCTTGAGGAAGTAGCATTCCTTGGGCACGTGGTATCAAGTCATGGAATATCATTGATTGAGCAAAGATTGAAGCCATTCAAAATTTGGGAACAACCTAAATCGATGAATAGAAATCGTAGCTTTCTCGGCTTTTGGTTATTATCGGAGATTCGTAGAAGGTTTTCTCGAATCGCTACTCCATTAACTTTCGGTGACTCGGAAAGATACAAAATTCGGTTGGAGTGAGGAATGTGAGAAGAGTTTTCAAGAACTCGAGAGAAGACTCATTTATTTTGTTACGACAATACCATCGGCTCGGGAGGATTTGTCATCTCTGGTGATGCTTGGGCAAAGGGTTAGGATGTGTTCTCATGCAACATGGGAAAGTCATAGCCTATGCCTCTCGACAACTCAAAGAATATGAGAGGAATTATCCTACTCATGATCTAGAGTTGGCGGTTGTTGTCTTCGCACTTAAAATTTGGAGGCATTACTTGTATGGGGAGAAAGTGGAGATCTTTACGGATCATAAAAGCCTCAAATATTTCTTCACTCAAAAGGAACTCAACATCAATGACAATGACGTTGGCTTGAGCTATTGAAAGATTATGATCGTACCATCGATATCATCTGGAAAAGCAAAGCGTGGTAGTTGGCGCATTGAGTAGAAGATCATATCTTGAATGCGAGTGCGATATTGTCAGCATGATGAGCCCGCCCATTTGTATGACTTGCAAAGGATGGAGATAGAGATAAAAACTCGGGGACCACGTGATGATGGCGAATATCTGAGTAGAAGCAGACTTTAATCGATAAAGTTAAAGCTTGCTCAAGCTCTGAGGACACTGGGTGATGCATATGAGGAAGAAAGTACAAGAAGGTGCTATATAGGAAGCAAGAATCGATGAAGAAGGAATACTTGAGTCGACTCAGGACTTTGTGTTCTAACGACCACGATTTAAAGTATAAAATCATGATGGGCGCTGACACACACATTGGTTTGCAATCCATCACAGGAGTACCAAAATGTATCATGATCTTGACATACATTTTGGTGGGGCAATATGAAGAGGAGATATATATTTGTTTATCTCAAGGTGTTTAACTTTGTCAGCGAGTCAAGCGGAACATCAAGTACCAAAAGGTCCATTGCAACCACTTGAAATTCTAGAATGGAAGTGGGAGCACATTACCATGGATTTCGATTCTTTGGTCTTCCCAAGGTTTCTCAAGGCATAGATCTGATTTGGGTCATTGTTGATAGATTGACCAAATCGCTCATTTCTTACCTATCGAGAAACTTATACACTTGAGCGTCTTGCTCGTATGTACATAAGCGAGGTTGTAAGATTGCATGGTATGCGGTATCCATAGTTTACGATCGAGACCCAAGATTCACTTCACGATTTTGGGTTGGTTTGCAAAAAGCTATGAGCGCAGTTTACGATTTAGTTGGCATATCATCCTCAAGCGGACGGACAATCGAGAGAGGACTATTCAAACTCTTGAAGATTTATTAAGACTCTGTGTCCTTGACTTGAGGAAGTTGGGACAAGTTCTTACCATTGGTGGAGTTTTCCTCTGACAACAACAGTTATCAAGCAAGTATTGGCATGGCTCCATTTGAGCGTTGTATGGAAGAAAGTGTCGTTCTCGGTATCTTTGGGATGAGGTGGGTGAAGCAGCGTTGTTGGGGATAGGAGTTAATGCACGTATGACTACGGAAAAAGATACAAAGCGATCAAATGAGCGTATAAAAACCTCCCAAGATCGACAAAAGAGTTATCTTGATCTTCATCGAAAGGGCGTGGAATTCGATATTGGAGATCATGTGTTGTTACGTGTTGCTCCATGGAAAGGATTTACGAGATTTGGAAAGAGAGGAAAGCTCGATCCTCGATTCATTGGCCCATTTTAATCCTCGATCGAGTAGGGGATTTGTAGCTATAGACTAACTTTCTGCTTGAAGTATGTCTCGTGTTCATGCGTTTTTCATATATCCATATTACGTAAATATGTGAAAGACCGAACCACATTATTGAGTTAGAGCCAGGACGAAATAGCGGAAGATTTAAGCGTATGAAGAGGTTCTGTTCAAATCTTGGATAAGAAGGAACATATTCTACGCTCGAGGTTATACCTCAAGTCAAGTTTTATGGAGGAACCACGATGTTGAGGAAATGACACGGGAGTTAGAATCTGAAATGAAATCAAGGTATCCTTACCTCTTTGACATACCAGTCGTACCCTAATTTTGAGGTGAAATTTCATAAGAAGGGGAGATTGTAAGACCCTGACTTTTATGAATAAAGATGAATTTTCTATAATTATCATTTTTAAATATTATGGAATGAATTTGATATAATGTTATAGTTGTGGGTAATATTTAAATTTTTTTGCAAAAAATCATGAAGTTGTTTATAATATTCGATTGGTGGGGAATATATTAAATGCGACCATGACACGATCATTAGTGGACCCCTAGCGGAATTATTGTCGGATTGAGAAAGCGACAAAAATATTTTTTATGAAAATAACGGCGGAAGTTTTACAGATTAGCTTTATTTGAAACACCGGTGTTAAAAATGCGAGGAATCTGGCGTGGTTGCAGTAGTAGCGCGGTATTGATTATTGATCTTACGTGAGAAGTCACTCGGTTTTGTTCGATTATTTTGATGATAATTGTTGCATAGTATCTCACGTTAATTGATTCAATTATTGTTGATATTTTATATTGAGATGATGAAGTTATTAATATTATTATTTGCAATATTAACGATGTCTAGAAGTTACGCGAGAGAGAGGTTTGGTCCTAATAATTTGCGCGATAGGGAGAAATCCTTATTGGAAAGCCCCCCTCTTTCACAGGAGCGACACAGTCGATTAATAGTGTGAATAATAATAATGATGATGAAGTTTTGTTTTATTAGTATTATTAATGTAATAAAAGCGAGAAAAGCTTTTTATAAAAGCAGAATACTTTTATAAAGTTATTCGTTTTATTAGGCTAATAGTAAAAAATCTTTTATATAAAAGCAGAATACTTTTATAAAGTTATTAGTTTTATTAGACAATAATTAGAATATATTATATTTTATTATGCGTAGTGTGTTTTGCATAGTGCTGCGCATAGTGTTTGCATAGTAAAATCTTTTTTAAAAGTTATTCGTTTTATTAGATTATAAATAGAATATATTATATTTTATTTGTAAACCAATCTGGACCGTCAGTTTTAAAGTAAATCGATCTGGATAGTTCATGGATTAGTTCTTATTGATCCATTCTTTATAAATAGAAGCTCATTCCTTCATTATTTCTTACGAATTCTTTGAAACTAGAGAGAGAAAGCGTAGAGAGAATTATTCTTCTATCTTGGCGTATTTCTTTAGCGTTTAAGAAAGCTTTTTGAAGCGTAGTGCAAGTTTCTTCAAGTATATCCAGCCTCTAGTGAGTAGTACTCTTCTTTATAAGGTAAGGGTATTATTTTTTTTCATATTCATGAAGAGAACTTACATTATTCCATTCTTTATTATTACATTGGAATAACTTTTGTATATGTGATCTACTACCTATACTTGGAAATTCTTACATTATTCCATTATTTATTATACTGCTTTGGAATAACTTTTATCATCATGTATACCGCATACATGGCATACATGGTGAAATTACATTATTATTCCATTCTTTATTATTACATTTGAATATCACATGCATGCGTTTCATGGGACTGGTTTCGTCTTTATTATTACATTGGAATATATCACATGCATGCGTTTCGTGGGACTGATTAGATTATTTATTATTACATTGGAATAACACATACATCTGAAATACCGCATGCATGGTGATTTACATTGTTATTCCATTCTTTATTATTACATTGGAATATATCTGTCGGTCGTATTACTTTGACACAGATTTAGATTATTTATTATTACATTGGAATAACTTTGTATCATCTGCAATCTGCGCATGCATGGTGATTTCTTTTGTTATTCCATTCTTTATTATACTCGGTTGGTTAAAGTTTTGACTTTTATACTCCATGAAATTAGTGGAATATCCTTGATATTTGCGCTTCATCGATATCTTTTCATGGAAATATTCTTACGAGCATTCTTGAATTTTACTCTACAAAAAAGTATCATGTTGACAATTTGGGCGTTATTAGTTCTGAATAAATTAATTCTTGAACTTGTTTTATTGAATTCTTATATCATTGTCATCATCCTCATATTTATATTTTGTTGAAAGTCATATGCTTTTGTAGTGCATAGATGGACTTGGTATGATTATGACCGAGGATTATTCGATTGTAATCATGGTAGTAATATTACAAATGATGTGGTAAAAGTCCTCATTGGGCGTAGTGCATTGATGGACGAGTTGTTGGCATGATCATGACCATTAATGAATACACAAATATCCTTGGCGCGTAGTGCATGGATAAATTGTGGTTTGTGATACTAATGAATATCCTTGGTAGTAGTGCGGGGATGATGTGGATTATTTATTAAAATTTGAGTCCAGTGATAAAAGTGATGAAAACCTTTTAAATCATAAAAGATAGTAGATTTTATTCTCTCTTGACTCTTTTAATGGATTGCATGTTCATTGCAGTTAAACTTGATGTTATTGTATTTTATCGGTTTAACATTGTTGAAGACTAATGATAATTTATTACGCATTATCTTAGTCATAATATTTCTTCTTGGGCTAGTTGAGCTCACCCTTTCTTTCCTTTATTCTCTTGAGGAAATGAGAGCGTGGCGGGACTAGTCGGGGAGCGGGTGGCGGTCGGATGATAGTATTAGTAGTCCTCACTATTACATTAAATAGTGTGTTAATAAATGTAATGAGGACTTATTACGAGAGTGGATATTATCTAGAAGACAATGTTTGTATTAAAACTCATGACTCTCTTGTTGTATATTTAAGATTGTATTTGTATTACATACCATGTATTTGGCGACTCGAGAATAGGTGATGTATACCTATTTTTAATAAAATAAAATAATACATTAAATCCACTCAAAATAATAAACTAAGTAGTATTTGCTTAGTTGGGATGCAATTCAAAGAGACTGAATATATAAGAATGTTGTCGCAGAAATAAAATAATATACTTTGTAACTTAATTAGAAACCCGTTTGACAAGTAGGAGTGAATATCGTATAGTAGTCTCTATAGATTCCAAATAACAATTCTGATAAACTAAGTACCGTTTACCGTAAGATATCAATTGATGCGAGGGGATTAGTTGATGCGTACCGTGAAGGGGTGTCCAATTTTATGAACAAAGCAATAGAACATGTTGATGATCCGAACGGAAAGATGAGATGCCCGTGTTTTAAGTGTAAGAACATGATATGGAAGACTGCCGATGAAGTTAAATTTGACTTATATTCACGTGGGTTTGTGGATGGGTATTCGGTATGGATTCATCACGGGGAATCAGCTGAGTTTAGAGAACGGACAGATAGTACTGTAGACCAATCGGATCACGGGGATTCGCAAGTAGATAACTATGACGTCGTGCAGATGTTTGTTGATGCGTATAGCCCTACCAATATTAACTGGGCTAAAAATGAGCATCGTCAAGCGAAGGTTTCAAAAAAGCCAAATGATTCATTGTTGCTTTTCTACAAGTTGCTATCTGAATCGGGTGTTCCATTATATCCTGGAAATGAAAAGCACACCAGGCTTTCTGCAGTTACAAAGCTTTTATATTTCAAGAATGAACATGACTGCAGTGAGAGAGGATTCAATGATTTGCTTCATATTCTCAACGAGTTCTTACCCAGGGATAATACGTTGCCCGCAAATTACTATAAGGTGAAGAAGATGGTTAAGGGGTTGAATTTCGGGTATAAGAAGATCGATGCTTGTGAGCAGGATTGCATGTTATATTATGGGGAGGACAAAGATAAGGTTGATGTGATATCTACTGACTTCGCCAAGGTACAAGATCACAAAATGTGGGGAAGGAGAAACATGTTCTAAAGAAGATTTTACGGTATTTTCCTCTTGTAACAGAGGTTGCGTAGCTTATTTATGTTTGCATTTGCTTCAAAGATATGAGTTGGCATAGAACAAGGGATGTCAGGTGCGGTCGGTGACTCACCCAAAGAGATGGAGATGAATGGAAGAATTTTGATGCCAATTTTCTACAATTTGCTAAAGAAGTTAGGAATGTCAGGCTTGGCATGGCTACAGATGGATTCTGTCCATTTAATAATTTTAGTCAGCCTTATTCTATTTGGCCAATGATTATGGTAGCTTACAATCTTCCACCGTCAATGTGCATGAGGGATCCAGTATCTTTTCTTGACCTTACTTATCTTGGGGGATAAGAGTCCTACAAAAGACATTAACGTGTACCTCGGGCCTTTAGTCGATGAACTTAAGATCTTTGTGGGAAACAGTGTTGGACTTTTGATAAATCGTCGGGCGGAATTTTTGTGATGAAAGGCACCTTGTTGTGGACTATCAACGACTTTTCGGCACTTAGGATGATTAGTCGTTGGTCGACTCATGGAAAGTTGTCATGTCCGATGCATGGGGATGTGCAAGGCACTCAACTACGTCATGGTAGAAAAACTAGTTTCTTTGGGCTGCTTCGTAGATTCTTGCTTGTTGAGCACGCAGTTATAGAAAGATGTCTACACAATTCAATGTAAAGATAGAGAAGAAAGGGGTTGTTGGTCGTTGTCGGGAAGCGACATATCAACAAGCTAAATGATCTAACATTTCCACCCACAGGAAGGAGCATGAATGCGTTGAGAGCTATAGGATATGGGAAAAGTCATAACTGGACTCACTCGCCGATTTGGTTTGAGTTGCCATACTTGGTCACACTAGCACTTCGTCATTGTATAGATGTTATGCATACAGAAAAGAATGTATTTGAGAACTTGTTTTACACCGTACTAAATACAAGTAGTAAAACAAAAGATAATGATAAAGCACGTAAAGACTTGGAGGAAATGAATATCAGGAGGGAATTGTGACTCCGACCTAACAACACAAAACCAAAAGCTCCATTTTGTCTTACCAAGCAACAGGTTAAAAACATTTGTAAGTGGCTTAGCGCATTTAAGCTCCCAAATGGATATGCTTCTGACATATCTCGTTGTACTAAGGTTGAGCAGTTGAAAATTACTGGGTTCAAAAGTCATGACTGTCATGTATTCATGTAAAAGTTGATGCCAATTGCATTTCGTGAGGTATTACCTAGGAATATTAATGATACTTTTACCGCACTTTCAAATTTCTTTCGGGATATTTGCTCAACTGTTATAAGGTATAGTGATGTGGAGCAGATAGAGAAAAACATAGTGTTGACAATGTGCAAGCTCTAAATGATTCTACCATCGGGGTTCTTTGACAGCATAGAGCATTTGCCTATTCATCGGCCATATGAACTTAAGATTGGAGGACCGGTGCAATATCGATGGATGTATCCATTTAAGAGGTAATATCACATACATTGTGCAATATTCGTCATCTTTATATTTAACTTATCAGGTAATATATATCACATACTTTCATATTTCAGGTATATGCGTCGATTAAAGCAGAAAGTTAAAAATAAAGCGCGCGTAGAGGGTTCTATTGTTGAACGCTATACGAAGGAAGAGCTTGTCAACTTCTGCTCGTTGTACTTTGACGATGTTGTCACAATGAAGCATAACCGTCTAAGTCAAAATGAGGTCGGGGATCCATCTGGTCGTGCTGATGATGAGTTAGTTGTATTCACTTATCCACCTAAACCATTTGGACATGAGACGAAGACTTACCTAACTGATAAAGATTTAAAGATTATCTTTACATACGTGCTTCTAAATATGCATGAAGTATCATCGTACATCAATTATGTATTATTACAAGTTAAAAATGTTTTATCTATCCTTAATCAACAATTAATTAATTGCCATATTATTGTACGCAGTTCATTCGAATTAGAAGCCCATGCTTCTAACCCGGGGTTGACAGAATAACAGATGGAGGAATTCACTAATGCAAATTTTTACCAGTGGTTTAAGAGAAGGGTCGAAGAAGAGAACGCGTATGAGCATTTTAGAGATGTCATTTTAGGCCCGTACAAACTTATTAGTTCATTTCCAGGTTGTAACGTGAATGGATATAGATTCAAGGTTGATGACTTGAATGAATTGACATCAGTCAACTCCGGCATTGTCGTGTTGGAAAGTTGTTATGGAGATTCTGAATCCAATTACTATGGAAGATTAAAGGAAGTGGTTGTGATTAATTATCCAGGGGCTAAAAAGGTCATTACATTTAAGTGTCGCTGGTTTGATACTGCAAAGGATGTTAAAGTTGATCGTAATAGAATCATCACAGTAGATATAAAATTGAATTTTAAGTCTGATGATGTATTTGGGTTAGCCAGCCAAGCAACTCAAGTGTACTACGCCCCTAATGTCGTTCATAGCAGAACCCCGTGGTGTACAGTTGTGACAACGAAGACTCGGCCATTTGATGGTACTAATTTGTCTGAAACGGATGACCCGTTACAAGAACAAGTTAGTAATCCCAGCCACATTGTGGTATATGATGACGATGTGTTGGGTGATGATGTCGTTAACGTACTCGATGTTGACAAAGTAGAGGAAGATGTGGTTGTTAGTCCGTATGTGATGGTAGAAGATGATATTGAGGAAGAAATTGATACAGAAGAGGAGGAGACAGAATCAGAGGATGAAAATGATTTTGATTCTGACGGGTTTGACGACGTACTACTTCTTCACTAATTGGTGTTTTATAAATACTATACAACTAAAATCAATCATTATATATAATAAAAGACTTGAAATTTAATTAATTTCATCGTATCTATGTCTGTTATTTCAGTAGTACAACTATATATGCCTCGACTTAGCGGTGATGGCTCCTAGGGAGGGTCGTCTTCAGATGCTAGTGAGTTGATTTCTTTTTTGGCTCAGTAACATTATTTTCATAACTATATTATACATTCATTTACTATTTTTGGACAATGTCATAACTATATATATTAACATACAGATGCTAGAACGTTGGCATTCGTGAGGCCTAACCTCGGTCGATTAGGTCGCCCACTGCACGTTGTGCTTGACACGCCCCGATTGATGTCGGCTCAAATCATGTAGGTTTCAACTATAATATATCACTTATGTTCAATTAGAATGATATTATCATGTGATTAATAAATTAAAATGTTCTTAATAAATTTTGTATTCTAGTATTATGGATCTGTGTCGCTAAATGAAGCGACCGTACCACGCATCATCTCACTGGCGTGCGATCTCCTCACCGGGTCATGATGCGATTTAGTCAAGACGCTACCACGATGATGGCTTCATGGTGACAGTGTTGCGGGAGTTTCACGTAAGTTGAATTACATATATTAAATCAAGGTCCATGCATGTTATTTACATATTGTTCAAATAATAAATTATACATATGTTATATACATTTGATAGAGATACTACATATATCACAGGTAGAGCATCATTTGAGGCGGATGGTGACGCCGTTATCATTGCCCACATCTCGAAGAATTATGCCGACTGGTTGTACAAGATGCGACATATAGGCGGTCAAGGCGATAGAAGAATCGCCAAGACTACTTTTATGAGATCATCACCGTCGTCGATGTCGGATCGACATAGGTTGCGATGTGTGCGTCTCGGGATGATCTTTGCGTTCAAGACCAAGTCGGAAGAGATGAAGAAGAAGAATCACGGCAAAGTCATGCGAGTTGTACATACTTACGCTCATGCATCATTTTAGGGAGGTTAAATCGGTATGTATTTCTCTTTAGTTTAGTTTAATATTATATTGCAACTATAGTAAATTAAGGTGATATTATTTAATGTATATGATTTAGGCCATGCGGAGTAGCATGGGCTAACCTCCTACTATGATTGAGTTCTGGGATAGAGTCCATACGCCGAAGGGCTCTACTTGAGAATCGAGCGATATCTCCCAAGCAAAGACTAGCTATACGGGTAATACATTTACTATAATAGATATTATTTAGTATAATATTACATAATTTATATGATGATACCAAGATAACTCACTTGTATATCAAATTACAGGAGCGATTTGAGAAGCTCAGAGTAGCTAGCGATATATAGCGAGTTGCAGTCGCTAGGGAGATCTTTGAGGCGTTAGATTCCATAGTCCCTCCTTTGAGATTAGTTTATCTCGGGACGAGGGAAGCGACTCTTTGGGTTGCGTCTTAGGATACTCCCACTAGTACTATCGGCACGATGTCAGTCTTTGGGGTTCTAAGGATACCAAATTATACAATCGCCATGAGGTATAATATTTGTGTTTATTTTGTGTTTATAAATAAAGTAAACTTGTAATATTATTCATTATATTTATTTTTGTAGGCTCTAGCCAGCGTCTGCATCCGAGAGCCCCCGTGGGACCATCATATACGGGCGCTGGCTTAGATGATACTTTGTTCTAGCATGTTATGGCTGCGGTGTTGAAGAGGTTTGAGACTGATCCACTGTTCCATCGTCAGCACACGCCCAACCGTTCTCGCCTCCATTAGCTTACACAGGACGTTGCAGCTGGTGTCACCGTCGAGAGTACGGGTATCCCTCTGGAGCAGTGGACTGCAATACGTGATGAGATTGTTTGGATGGTGGTTACCTTAGTCGATGACGCGTTTGGGCCGATGTTGAGTCAGCGCTCGACTGCTTAGGTATATTTCATTTTAAATACAAATATATATTCTGCATGTTATTTAATTTTCATTTAGTTATCTTTAACTAAATCATATATATGGACTAATGAGATACAATATATTGTATCAACTGGGTGATGAGCGGACTAACGAGCGGGATGATGACGAGGGCAATTTTCACACTCCAGAGCAGCGTCGACGCCCACCCGATGATCCTCCTCACACCGGGGGCTCTACTAGCTTGACTTAATTTACATTCTTTTGTAGTTTAAATTCTTTTGTATTTTACATAACTTTTGACGTACATATTGTAGTTTAAACCTTATCATTACTTTGGTTTTGTTGCAGTTTGACACTTAGTTTAATTTAGCTTAATGGGATGTTTATTATAGTTTAGTTTAGATTAATGGGATGTTTGACCTTTTTACTTCTCATTTAATTAGTTGGTTTTTGATATATTGTTGGATGAGGTGATTGCAATTGTAATTTATGTTATTGGCTATATTGTTAGCTTGTGTATGTGATGTTGGGAAAACAGGTACAGGTACAGGTTCAGGTACAAGATGTGGGTTAAATCCTTGGATATTGCAAAAACAAATAAAATATTTAAAAAAAAACACTATCCTCGACGGAATGGTGGTATTATCGACGGATATCCGTCGAGGTAAAGGTGTTTCCCATTTTTATCAGACTGCCATGTGGCATACTTATCATCGACCGAATAACCTTGACGGAATGGTGGTATACTCAATGAATTTTCGTCGCATTTAAGTTGTTTTTTCAATTTTTTCAGACTGCCACGTGGCATGCTTATCATCGACCGAATATCCTCAACCGACACGTTTCAGTTGGGGATATATTAACTCCGACTAAATATGCGGTCGATCATATTTCCGTCGACTCTAAGTATTCCCGATCAAAAAATCGACGGACTTAATTTCGACGTGCTTATATACGACTGAATTTCCGACGGAATATTCTGTTGTAAATAAGGTTGTCCTCGACGGAATATCCTTATTATTGACGGAATATTCCGTCAGAAATATCCCTTTTTGTTGTAGTGATACAATCAAAGATAGTAACCATAATAGACATCTGGGACGAAAGAGAGAAAATTTCATTTTTCAGTGAATAGTGGCGTATTCGTGTATAGTGCCGTATACGTGAATAATGTCGTATACGTGAATAGTAATCCCAACATAAAAAAGTAGAAATTCCACAATAAAATTCATATCAATATTTCGGCATAATGATATTGAAGAAAATAATATCATTTACGAAGAAAATAGCATCCCTTATCTTAAAATAACAGTATTTCTGATCGGAATATCGGATGTAAAGCCGAAGGAAACTTGCACTGAATAGTAACTCTCAAAGTATCTAAATACTCACAAAATACGCTCAATAATATATAGAGAGAGAAAACTTGTTTCTGGTGTGATTTTCAATTCTAACCTAAGCGCCTATTTATAGAAAAATGCTAGAACGCCAAAGGAGACTAAATTAACAAATTAATAAAATAATATTATTTATTTTCCTCACCTACTACGTATGCCACCAACCAAGACCAGCCATCACATTTCAAAAAAAATTCAGCACATGTTTTCACAAAAACAAAAGTGGGTCCCACCCATAATTTTAATAAAAAATATTTAATTTCTGAAACTTTAATAATTCATAATAAATAGCCCTTTTATCAGAAAAATACAAATTTTATGTCCATTCCATAGGAAATCGAATTCTCTACAACTTTGTAGCTTTAAGTTTTTCCAAATTCAAAACCAAAAATATCTGAAATCCACAAACGGATGATTTTTAATACCTCCATTCCGAAAAAATACTGATAAAACACCTCAGCTTTAATTCCTTCATTTATAACCACATAAAATAAATATATCCATCAATTATATCCCCATAAAATAAATATTTACTTATCATATAAATCAATAATTAATTATTCATAAATAATATTACAAAATCACAATAATGACAACCAGATTGTTCCCAGGAAAGAGGGGGCTTTCTGATAGGGATTTCTCCTTACTGGCGCGCAATTAGGTGACCAAACCTCTCCTTGACACAACTTTCTAGACATTTCCAATAATACTATCTAATAATATTGTTAAAATAATATGAATTATTGATCTGATAATGGGAAATATTGTGCAGTGACAATTATTGAAAAAATATCAACGCAACAATGATTGAATCAATAAAATAAAATATTGAAGAGTAATTGCTGTAACAATTAATGAGTAGTGCCTTCTTACGTAAGAACCAATAATTCAAAAATACTGTGCAATACAGTGTGCTACTATGCAACCACGCGTATTACTGTATTTTAACCACCGGGTATTTCAACAGCGGTAACAACTACGTTGTTATTTATAAAAACTCAAACTTGTTATTTTTTTCATCCTACAGTTATTTTGTTATGGGGCCCATAAATGTTTGTGCCGTCGTATGAATATTCCCCGATAATAAGAATATTCCACGATCAAACGAATATATCCGACAAAAATGAATATTTTATAACCACTTGCTTATTTTGCAAAATTTGCAAATTTCACCCATAACCAAAGTATTATATCAAATTATCACCTTATTATTTCAAGATAATAAATAGAGAAATTCAATTTTATTTATAATAAGTTGGGGTCTTACAACCTCCCCTCCTTATGAAATTTTGTCCTCGAAATTGACGTACGTACCTAGTGATTCGAAAAGGTGAGGGTACCTCGCTTTCATTTCCAATTCTAACTCCCAGGTCATTTCTTCAATAGCATGGTTCCTCCACAAAACCTTGACTTATGGAATAACCTTTGTTCGTAGAGGACATGCTCTTCCTATCCAATATCTTGACAGTACCTCCTCAGACGTTAAATCTTGGCTATCTAAATGCGGTTCTAACGTAATAATGTGGTTCGGGTCTTTCACATATTTACGAAGTATAGATATATGAAAAACATTATGAACACGAGACATGCTTGGAGGTAATGCGAGTCTATAGGCCACATTTTCTATTCGGTCAAGAATCTCAAATGGACCAACAAATCGTGGATTGAGCTTTTCTCTCTTCCTGAATCTTGTAACTCCCTTCCACGAAGCAATACGTAATAGTACATGATCTCCAATATTAAATTACATGTCCTTTCAATGAAGATCAGCATAACTCTTTTGTCGATCTTGTGAGGTCTTTATACGTTGCCGGATCATTTGAATCTTTTCTGTAGTCATGCGCATCTTAATTACGGTCCCAACAACGTTGCTTCACCCACCTTGTCCCAACATACTGGAGAGCGACACTTTCATCCATATAACGCCTCGAATGGAGCCATACCTATACTTGCTTAATAACTATTGTTGTAGGAGAATTCCACCAGTGGCAAGTACTTATCCCAACTTCCTTTGAAATCTAGGACACAGAGTCTTAATAGATCTTCAAGGGTTTGAATAGTCCTTTCCAATTGCCCATCCGTTTGAGGATGGTATGCCGAACTGAATCATAAATCTGTGCCTATAGATTTCTGCAAGCTAACCCAAAATCGTGAAGTGAATCTTGTGTCACGATCCAAAACTATGGATACTGGCATGCCATGCAATCTCACAATCTCATTCACGTACATATGAGCAAGAAGTTCAAGGGAATAAGTCTCACTTATAGGCAAGAAATGAGCAAACTTGGTTAATCTATCAACAATAACCCAAATCGCATCTATGTTTTGAGAAACTTTGGGAAGACCTGTAACGAAATCCATGGTAATGTGTTCCCACTTCCATTTCAGAATCTCAAGTGGTTACAATGGACCCTTTGGTACTTGATGCTCCGCCTTTACATGTTGACAGGTTAAACACCTCGATATAAACTCCGCAATCTCTCTTTTCATATTGCTCCACCAAAATGTATGTCGAAGATCATGATACATTTTGGTACTCCCAAGATGGATTGCAAATGGTGTGTTATGTGCCTCTATCATGATTCTATGCTTCAAGTCAGAATCGTTAGGAAAGCAAAGTCTGGAGTTGACTCAAAGTATTCCTTCTTCATCGATTCATGCTTTTGGAATAACACATTCTTGTACTTTCTTCTTCATACGTATCATCTCTGGTCCGTGGCTTGAGCAGCTTTAACTTTATCAATTAAAGTCGGTCCTACTCGTATGTTTGATATCATCATGTGGGTACTTGGAGACTTTAACTCTATCTCCATCCTTTGTAAGTCGTACAAAATGGGTCTTTGTGTTAACAAATTTGCACTCGTACCCGCATATGATCTTCTACTCAATGTGTCAGCTACACCGTTTGCTTTTCCAGGATGATATTGAATGCTATGGTCGTAATCTTTCAACAGCTCGAGCCAACGTCATTGCCGCATGTTGAGTTCCTTTTGGGTGAAGAAATATTTGAGGCTTTTATGATCGGTATAAATCTCCACTTTCTCCCCATACAGGTAGTGTCTCCAGATTTTCAACGCAAAAACGACTGCTGCTAACTCCAGATCATGAGTAGGATAATTCCTCTCATATTCTTTGAGTTGTCGCGAGGCATAGGCTATAACTTTCCCATGTTTCATGAGAACACATCCTAACCCTTTGCTTGAAGCATCGCTGTAGATAACAAATCCATCCGAACCAAATGGTATTGTCGTAACAAAAATAAATGAGTCTCCTCTTGAGCTCTTGGAAACTATTCTCGCATTCCTCGCTCCATATGAATTTTGCATCTTTCCGAGTCAGCTGAGTTAACGGAGTAGCGATTCAAGAAAATCCTTCCACGAATCTCCGATAATAACTAGCTAAGCCCAAAAAGCTACGCACTTCGATCACCGACTTCGGTTGCTCCCAAATTTGTATTGCTTCAATCTTCGCCGGGTCAACAGATACTCCATGTTTTGACACCACATGCCCAAGGAATGCTACTTCCTTAAGCCAGAACTCGCATTTCTTTAGCTTGGCATATAGCTTGTTGTCACGAAGTCTTTGAAGTACTAACTTCAAATGGTGTTCATGATCTTCACGGCTTTTGGAATAGATGAGGATGTCATCATTAAAGACAACAACGAACTGATCCAAATATTCCTTGAATACAAGGTTCATCATATCCATGAAAGAAGCAGGAGCATTAGTCAATCTAAAAGACATGACTAAGAATTTATAATGCCCGTACCGAGTTCTGAAGGCAGTCTTCGGAATATCCTCAGTTTTAATCTTCAGTTGATGATATCAAGAACGAAGATCAATCTTTGAAAAGAATTGTGCTCCTTGCAACTGGTCAAACAGGTCATCAATGCGAGGTAATGGATACCTATTCTTGATGGTGACATGGTTTAATTCTCGGTAGTCAATACAAAGTCGCATACTCCCATCTTTCTTCTTTATAAATAAAACAGGAGCACCCTAAGGAGACGTACTAGGATGAATGAAACCGATGTCTAACAATTCCTGTAGTTGGACTTTTAACTCCTGAAGTTTAATAGGAGTCATTCGATATGGGGTTTTAGAAATGGGCTTTGTACTCGGTTCAAGATCAATAAAGAATTTAACTTCACGTTCTGGGGGTAGACCAGGAAGTTCTTCAGGAAATACGTTAGGAAATTCACTAACAATAGAAATATTATTCAAATCTGATGTGTTTTTGCTCAAGTCCATAATATGGGCTAAGAAAGCTTGACATCCGTTTTTCAATAAACGAATAGCTTTATGGCTTGATATGACAGTGACTGATTTTAGTGGTTTAGTTGCTTGAATTCATATAACAGGTTGGTTAGAAATATAAAACTAACAACCTTAAGAAAACAATCAATTTTGGCATGATGAGTGGTTAACCAATCAATCCCTAAAATCACATCAAATGCAAGTATCTTTAAAGAGATAAGATCAACAGGTAATGTGATTGTGGCAACTTGGATCAAGCAAGATTTATAAACAGTAGATGTGATAAAGGTTTCTCCTAACGGAGTCTCCACAGATAAGTCAAAGTCTAATTTCTTCAGAGTCAAGTTTAAACGTTGAACACAAGCAGGTGAGATAAAAGAATGGGTAGAATCGGTATCTAGTAAGGTATAAACTTTGCAAGAGTTCAAGATTAGCTTACCCGTGATCACCTCGTTCGGGTTTTTCACGTTTTGGCCAGTCATGACAAACGCCCTCCCTTGAACCACCGACTTTGTTTTGTCCGTAGTCACCTTTGGTGCCGCCGTCCCAGTTGGACTTGACTTCGCTACTGGACAAAATCGGGCTATATGACCGTCATTTCCACAATTGAAACACACCTTGGAAGGCTGTGAACAGTTTGGACTTCTATGTCCCTCCTCTCCGATCTCAGAGCATCTAACCTGGGCTGGTCGTTCTCCTCCCTAGAATTTGTTGTTGGTCTTTGGTCTGTCATTGCCGATATCTTCCCGTCATTGTTGAATCTCCTCTTTTTGAAATTTCCACTTGACTCACCTCTCCTATTATCATGGCCAAGATGACCACCCGAGTGGTTACTGCTTTTGTCTGTATTTTTCCCTCCCTGCTGGTTATCATCGCTCCGATGACTGCTATCACCGGTATGACCTTAGCTGTGGTCCCTCGGTTGAGCATACTCATTATCTCGCTCTAATAATTGTGCCCTATTGACAACATCTGAATTTAAAGAAAAATTGTGAGAGATAAGGTGTGACGCCCCCAAAATAGGTATACATCACCTATTCCGAGTCGCCAAATACATGGTACAGAATACAAATACAATCTTGAATATACAACAAGAGAGCTGTGAGTTTTAATACAAACATTGTCTTCTAGACAATATCCACTCTCAGAATAAGTCCTCATTACATTTATTAACACACTATTTAACAGAATAGTGAGGATTACTAATACTATCATCACGGGACCGTCACTCCGCTCCCCGATTAGTCCTTGCCACGTTCTCATTTCTCAAGAGAACAAAGTGAAAGAAAGGGTGAGCTCAACTAGCCCGAAGAAGAAATATTATGGTGAGATAATGCAGAATAAATTATCATTAGTCTTCAACAATGTTAAACTGATAAAATACAATAGACATCAAGTTTAACTGCAGTAGAACATGCAATCCATTAAAAGAGTCAAGTAGAGAATAAAATCTACTATCTTTTATGATTTAAAAGGTTTTCATCACTTTTATCTTTGGAACTCCGACTTTAATAAATAATCCACATCATCCCTGCACTACGGCCAAGGATATTCATTAGTATCACAACCACAATTTATCCATGCACTACGGGCCAAGGATATTTGTGTATTCATTAATGGTCATGATCATGCCAACAACTGTCCATCAATGCATTCTGGGCCAATGAGGACTTTTACCACATCATTTGTAACATTACTACCATGATTACAACCGAATAATCCTCGGTCATAATCATACCAAGTCCATCTATGCACTACATGCCACGTGATGACTTTCAACAAAATATAAATATGAGGATGATGATAATGATATAAGAATTCAATAAAACAAGTTCAAGAATTAATTTATTGAAACTAATAACGCCCAAATTGTCAACATGATACTTCTTTGAGAGTAAAATTCAATAATGCTCGAAGAATATTTCCATGAAAGATATCTTTGGATGAAGAGCAAATATCAAGGATATTCCACTAATTTCATGGAGTATAAAAGTCAAAACTTTAACCAACCGAGTATAATAAAGAATGGAATAACAAAAGAAATCACCATGCATGCGATACTTGCATGATGACAAAGTTATTCCAACGTAATAATAAATAACGTAACCGTGTCAGCGTAATACGCCCACAAGATATTCCAATAGAATAATAAAGAATGGAATAACAACAGAAATCACCACGCATGCGGTACTCAGACAGACAAAGTTATTCCAACAGAATAATAAAGAGGGAACCGGTCCCACGTAAACGCTTGTATATGATATTCCAATAGAATAATAAAGAATGGAATAATAACAGAATTTCACCATGTATGCGGTGCTTAGATAGACAAAGTTATTCCAAACAAAATAATAAATAATGGAATAACAGAAGAATTTCTAGGTAGATCACAGCGTATAAAAGTTATTCCAATGTAATAATAAAGAATGGAATAACTGAAGTTCTCTTCATGAATATGAAAAAAAATAATACCCCTTATCTTATAAAGAAGAGTACTCCGATGGTAGGGCGGGGATATACTTGAAGAAATGCACTACGCTCAAAGCTTTCTTAAACGCTAAAGAAATACACTTAAGATAGAAGAATAATTCTCTCTAAAGTTTCTCTCTCTAAAGTTTCAGTGAATTCGTAAGAAATAATGAAGGAATGAGCTTCTATTTATAGAAGAATGGACTGAATAGTAACCAATCCATGAACGGTCCAGATCGATTTACTTTAAACGGACGGTCCAGATTGGTTTACAATAAAATATAATATATTCTATTTATAATCTAATAAAATGAATAACTTTTAAAAAGATTTTACTATGCAAACACTATGCATGCACTATACAAACACTATACATAATAAAATATAATATATTCTAATTATTGTCTAATAAAATGAATAACTTTATAAAAGTATTCATTTTTATATAAAAAGATTTTACTATTAGCCTAATAAAACGAATAACTTTATAAAAGTATTACATTTTTATATAAAAAGCTTTTACGCTTTTATTACATTAATAATACTAATAAAACAATACTTCATCATCATTATCATTATTCACACTATTAATCGACTGTGTCGTTCCCAAGAAAGAGGGACTTTCCAATAAGGATTTCTCCCTATTGGCGCGCAATTAGTTGACCAAACCTCTCCTTGGCAGAACTTCTAGACATTATTAATATTGCAAACAATAATATTAATAACTTCGTCATCTCAATATAAAATATCAACAATAATTGAATCAATTAACGTGAGATACTATGCAACAATTATTGAAGTAATAATTGAACAAAACTGAGTGACTTCTCACCGCATCAATAATCAATACTGTGTGCTACTATGCAATCACGCGTATTCCTGTACTTTTAACACCGGGTGTTTCAACAGTTAACGATAAAACTTCCGCCGTTATTTTTATAAAAATATTATTGTCGTTTTCTCAATCCGACAATAATTCCGTTGTAGGGTCCACCAATTATTGTGTCGTCGTACGAATATTCCCCGACTAATAGAATATTATAAACAACTCGCGTACTTTGCAAAATTTTTAAATATTACTCACAACTATAACATTATATCAAATTCATTCCATAATATTTAAAAATGATAATTATAGAAAATTCATCTTTTCATTCTCCACCAAATGAGGTACAAACCTGGATAACTCCGCGAACTTCACCTCGTACTGGGACACCGTCATGTTGTTCTGTTCTAATCTAATAAACTCTACCTCCTTCATATGACGAATACTTTCAGGAAATTACTTGTCATTGAACAGTTTCTGAAATCTTTCCCAAGACATGTTGAGTGCGGCTGGCTAGGTACGCTTCACAGATTCCCACTAGTAATCTGCCTCACCACGGAACATAAAGGTGGCGAATGGAACCTTTTGTTTTTTCGTACATCCCAAGACATCGAATATCTTGGTAATTTGCTTAACCCATGTTTCCGCCTTAATCAGATCCGGCTTTCCCCAGAAATCTGGTTGTCCCAACTCCTTGAACTGCTTGGTCGTGACAAACCGCGCGTTGCTATCATCTCTACCCATATTTTGTATACGAGTCTCCTTCGTCTGATTTTGCATGAACTGCAAAAAGCTTCTAAACATTCCATCATTCATCGTTTGCTCCATAGTGTTGTTTACAGGAGGAATATTGCCTTCCTGTTGCACATTCTCTTGGTTGGTGATTGAAGGTTGTTCCACAGTTTCATACACTCCATTGTTAACGTTCTCAGCTGCCATTCTTAAAAACTGCCATAAAATAAGGGTTAATTAAACAAATTAACATATCACATAATATCCCTATATTATGACCGACCAACAAATAAGCTTAGGTAGGACACACTAGTGAAGGATTTACTCGTCTCTCCCCTCCTAGTTCTATTCCCCAATCTCCGCTAGAGACCATATCCCTAAGCTCTGATACCAACTATGACGCCCCCAAAATAGGTATACATCACCCATTCTGAGACTCCAAATACATGGTACAGAAAACAACTACAACTTTATTATCACAATTGTCGTGCAAAATACGACAACACATATTGTGAGTTTAAATACAAATATTATCTTTTAGACAATATCCACACTCAAATAAAGTCCTCATTACAATTATTGATGCACTATTTTACAAAAATAGTGATAACTGCTAAAACAATTGTCTAGGACTATCACTATATACCCCGAATGGTTCATGCTATGTTCTCGCTTCCTGAGAAGAAAAATTGAACAAAAAGGAAAAGGGTGAGCTCAACTAGCCCAATAAAGAATATTATGACTAAGATAATATACAACAAATTATCCTTAGTCTTCAATAGGGAAAAAATCTGATAGAATATAATAGACAACAAGTTTTAGATCAACAACTGCAGCGGAAACAACAATTCATTAGAAGAGTTAAGTAGAGAATGAAATCTACTATCATCTATGAATTTAAAAGTCCATCATCAATATTTTATCCATGTAACATCAATCAATATACATCTTGAATTAAATATTCATCTTTGCACTATGGGTCAAAGATATTCATTTGTAACACCAGTTGGTCATGTTCATCTCAACACCTGTTCATCTTTGCACTACGGGCCAAAGATATTCATCAGGTAATCATACATCTTTGCACTACAGGCCAAAGATATTCATCAAGTATCACTATTTAAGGACTGAGGATGATGAAAAACATTTTAGAGAACGAATCCAGTGAGATAAAAGAACAAAGATTAAGGATTCGTACTTTAGATAATCCAAGTTCAAAAATATTCCATAATAAATAATAATGGAGTAAAATTCAAGAATGAAGATCAAAACATGGATACAATCAAAGATAGTAACCATAATAGACATCTGGGATGAAACAGAGAAAATTTCATTTTTCGGTGAATAGTGTCGTATTCGTGAATAGTGTCGTATATGTGAATAGTAACCCTGACACAAAAAGGTAGAAATTCCACAATAAAATTCATATCAATATTTTGGCATAATGATATTGAAGAAAATAATATCATTTACGAAGAAAAAATAACATCCCTTACCTTAAAATAATAAAGATATTCGATCGAATATTGGATGTAAAAGTCAAGGAAACTTTAGACTTTGAATAAAGAACTCTCAAATTATCTAAATACTCACAAAATACGCTCGATAATATATATATAGAGAGAGAGAAAACTTATTTCTGGTGTGATTTTTAATTCTAACCTAAGTGCCTATTTATAGAAAAATGCTAGAACGCCAAAGGAGACTAAATTAATAAAATTATATTATTTATTTTCCTCACCTACTATGTATGCCACCAACCAAGACCATCCATCACATTTGAAAAAAAATTCAGCACATATGTTCACAAAAACAAAAGTGGGTCCCATCCATAATTTTAATAAAAAACATTTAATTTTTAAAACTTCAATAATTCATAATAAATAGCCCTTTTATCAAAAAAATACGAATTTTATGTCCATTCCATATGAAATCGAATTCTTTACAACTTTGTAGCTTTAAGTTTTTTCAAATTCCAAACTGAAAATATCTGAAATCCATAAACGGATGATTTTTAATACCTCAATTCCGACAAAATACTGATAAAACACCTCAGCTTTAATTCCTTCATTTATAACCACATAAAATAAATATATCCATCAATTATATCCACATAAAATAAATATTTCCTTATCATATAAATCAATAATTAATTATTCATAAATAATATTACAGAATCACAATAATGACAACCAGGTTGTTCCCAGGAAAGATGGGGATTTCCGATAAGGATTTCTCCTTACTGGCGCACAATTAGGTGACCAAACCTCTCCTTGACCGAACTTTCTAGATATTGCCAATAATGCTATCTAATAATATTATTCAAATAATATGAATTATTGAAATGATAATGGGAAATACTGTGCAGTGACAATTATTGAAAAAATATCAATGCAGCAATTATTGAATCAATAAAATAAAATATTAAACAATAATTATTGTAACAATTATTGAGTAGTGCCTTCTTACGTAAGAATCAATAATTCAAAAATCTCGCATGTCTGGTTTGCTACTATGCAACCACATGTATTACTATATTTTAACCATAGGTATTCCAACAAGATAATCTGTAATAACTACATCGTTATTTATAAAAACTCAAACTTGTCATTTTCTTCATCAAGCAGCTTATTACATTCTGGGCCCCTGAAATGGTCGCAATAGTCATACCTAATATTCTCGACAATAAGAATATTCCATGGCCAAACGAATATTCCCCGACAAAAATGACTATTTTATAACCACTTGCTTATTTTGCAAAATTTGCACATTTCACCGATAACCAAAGTATTATATCAAATTATCACCATATTATTTCAAGATAATAAATAGAGAAATTCAATTTTATTTATAATAAGTTAGGGTCTTACAGTAGTACTTGTTACAACTGCGGCCAGGAAGGACATATTTTACCTAACTGCCCAAAGCCCAAGAAAATCAAGGGTTGTTTCGCTTATGGCTCAGCGAACCAATTGATTAAGGACTGCCCAAAGAAAGGGAGCGGTAGAGGAAGCGGCCAGCGTGGGGGAAACAAAAAACTAATGATTGGCAGACTGACGCCATCCAACCGTCCAACTACTATAACGTTTAACATGACTTTCCAGGACGCAGTAGCCACGAAGGACGTGGTGTCAGGTATTATCCTAGTCAATAATATAAATTCATATGTATTATTTGATTCAGGTGCCACCTGTTCTTTTGTATCTGAGGAATTTTCTAGTCGACTTAATTTTCCCCAAGAACGATGAGGAAATCCTTTGAACGTAGAAGTTGTGAATAAGGAAAAATCCCCGTAGAATACGTTTACTGAAATTGTAGCGCAAACATTAGAGATCATGAACTAAGCGTAGACTTGATTTCGATAAGATTAGGAGAGTCTGATGTAATATTGGGGATGGATTAGTTGTATAACCATGTTGTGATAATTGATTATCAGAATAAAAGTGTAAGCCTTTAGACTCCGAATAAGTCTAAGGTAGTGTTTTATGGTAGCTCATCGCTTAAGAAATCGTGTTGTCTTACGATGATGCATGCCAAGAAATTATTAAGGAAAGGATGTGTAGGTTATTTAGCTTACATTGCTGATACTCAAAAAAAGGGAATAGAAATTAAGGATATATCCGTAGTGAGAGAATTTCAAGATGTATTTCTAGACGATCTACCTGGTCTTCCTCTAGACAGAGAAATTGAATTCGTAATAGACTTAGCACCGAGAATTGCTCTAATCTCGAAAGCTCCATATTATATGGCACCAGTAAAAATAAAGAAATTGATGATACAATTGCAAGACTTGCTAGATAAGGGTTATATTCAGCCGAGTGTGTCTCCTTGGGAAGCACTAGTGTTGTTTGTAAAGAAGTAGGACGAATCGATGAGGCTCTGTATCAATTATCGAGAATTAAAAAAAGTAACGATTAAGAATAGATATCCATTACCAAGGATAGACAACCTTTTCGATCAACATAATGGAGCGAAATGTTTCTCGAAGATAGATCTACGGACGGGTTATCACCAGTTGAAGGTACGGGAGGATGACATATCAAAAAACGACATTCCGAACTCGTTACAGACATTTTGAATTTTTAGTGATGTCATTCGGGTTGAAAAATGCTCTGGCAACATTTATGGACTTGATGAACCGAGTCTTCAATCCATTCTTAGATAAATTCGTAGTAATTTTCATAAAAGATATCTTGATTTACTCAAAGACTGAAGAAGAACACGTCGAACATCTACAGATGGTTTTGGAGACGCTAAGGAAGGAGAAGTTGTATGCAAAGTTTTCCAAGTGTGAATTTTGGATGAAGAAGGTTTAATTCTTAGGACACGTGGTGGATAAGGATGGAATTTTAGTAGACCCTGTAAAGGTAAAAGTAGTGAGTAATTGGGAGAAACCAAAGACGCCAACTGAAGTGAGAAGTTTCTTAGGATTAGCTGGGTCTTATCAAGATTTTTCCAGATTTTCATGTAACCCCCAAATAGGTATACACAACCCATTCTAAGTCGCTAAATACATGGTACAAAATTCAAATACAAACTTAATTATACAACTGTAATGTAAAATACGACAAAACATAGCTGAGAGTTTTAACACGAATATTGCCTTGTAGACAATATCCAAACTCAAATGGAGTCCTTATTACATTTATTATCACACTATTTCATAGAATAGTGAGGACTACTATAGCCACCATCCCGGACCATCACTCCGTTCCCCAACTAGTACCAGCTATATTCTCATTTCTTGAAGAGAACAATGAAAGAAAAGGGTGAGTTCAACTAGCCCAATAAAGAATATTATGACTAAGATAATGCAGAATAAATTATCCTTAGCCTTCAATAGTATAAAAACTAATAGAATATAATAAACAACCAGTTTAACTGCAGCGGAACAAGTAATCCATTAGAAGAGTCAAGTAGAGCATGATATCTACTATCTTCTATGATTTAAAAGTTCATCATCAATATTTTATCGCTGTAACACAACTCAATAATCCACATCATTGAATTATCCATGCACTACAGGCCAAGGATATTCATTAGTATCACATCCACGAATTATCCATGCACTACGGGCCAAGGATATTCGTTATTATCACCAATGGTCATGATCTTGCCAACAATTGTCCATTAATGCACTACGGGCTAATGAGGACTTTTACCACATCATTTGTAACATTACAGGTCATGATTACACCGAAACATAGTTCCTGGTCATAATCACATCAATCAACAGTCCATCTACGCACTACATGTCAAAGATGACTTTCATCACAATATAAGCATAAGGATGATGACAATGATATAAGAATTTAATTAAATGAGAGCAAGAATAAATTTTAAAGATTTATAATTCAATAATGTCCAAATTTTCAACATGATACTGCTTTGTGGAGTAAAATTCAAGAATAATATTGTATGAAAAATAATTTGGACAGAAAAGAAATCAATTTTTTTGTCATGAATAGTACCCCGGATGAATAGTACCTGAGTGAATAGTACTTCATGAATAGTACCCCGTGAATAGTACCCTGGCATGAAAAAATTAAAATTTAACAAGAATACCCCGAATGAATAGTACTCGAGTGAATAGTACCCCGTGAATAGTACTTCATGAATAGTACCCCGTGAATAGTACCCCAGCATGAAAAGATTAAAATTTAACAAGAATGTTCAGAAAAATATTCTTGTGAAAAGATACTAGATGAAGTGCAAATTTCAAGGATATTATACTAATTTCAAGGAGTATAGAAGCAATACTTAACAAATTGAGTGTAGAATTCGGAATCTGAAACGAAATAATATTACTTACATACTACAGAGTATGGAAGAAAATATTACTTCTTACGAATATTGAACAAAAATAATATCCCTTACCTTAAAATGAGAGTACTTCTGAATGGTATAGAGGGGATATTCTTGAAGAAAAATTGCACTATTTTCTACACTCAAAGCTTCTTTAAACTCTAAAGAAATACGCTCAATATTATAGAAGAAGAATTCTCTGATTCTGGTGTGATTTTAATTTCTAAACTAAGAATCCTATTTATAGGAGAATGGAAGGATACTATTTGAATTTAGAAAATCATGGACGCACAGTAGGAAAAATGCACGGGCGAAACTTTCTGAATTTTTTTTTATTTAACTATGCTGCACTATGCACACACTATGCAGTACTATACAGTACTATATTAGCACTTGATGCTTTGCCTTGACACGTTGACAAGTTAAACACCTTGAAAAAAACTCCGCGATCTTTCTCTTTATATTGCTGCACCAAAATGTATGTTGAAGATCACGATACATTTTAGTACTTCCAAGATGGATTGCAAACGGTGTGTTGTTCGCCTCCATCGTGATTTTATACTTTAAATCAGGGTTGTTAGGAACACAAAGTCTAGAGTTGACTTGAAGTATTCCTTCTTCATCGATTCTTGCTTCCAAAATAGCACCTTCTTGCACTTTCTTCTTCATACGCATCAGCTCCAGGTCCATAGTTTGAACAGCTTTAACTTTATCGATTAAAGTCAGCTCTACTTGTATATTTGACTGCTGCCAATTCTAGATCATGAGTAGGATAATGTAACGCCCCCAAAATTAGGTATAAATCACCCATCTTGAGTCGCCAGATACATGGTCAAAATACAAATACAACTTAATTATACAAAACATCGTGTAAAAATACGACAAAACATAATCTAAAAGTTTTAATAAGAATATTGTCATCTAGAAAATATCTACACTCAATGGAGTCCTAATTACATTTATTGTCACACTATTTAACAAAATAGTGATGACTACAAATTCTATCATCTGGACCATCACTCTGTTCCCCGACTCGTCCTAGCTATATTCTCATTTCCTGAAGAGAACAGTGAAAGAAAGGGTGAGCTCAACTAGCCTAGTAAGAAATATTATGACTAAGATAATACAGAATAAATTATCATTAGCCTTCAACAATGTTAAACTGATAAAATATAACAAACATCAAGTTTAAGCTGCGGTGAACAAGCAATCCATTAAAAGAGTCAAGTAGAGAATAAAATCTACTATCTTTTATGATTTAAAAGGTTTTTCATCACTTTTATCATTTGAGACTCGACAATAAATAATCCACATCATCCACGCACTACGGCCAAGGATATTCATTAGTATCACAACCATAAATTATCCATGCACTACGGGCCAAAGATATTCGTGTATTCATCAATGGTCATGATCATGCCAACAACTGTCCATCAATGCACTACGGGCCAATGAGGACTTTTACCACATCATTTGTAACATTACGGTCATGATTATACCGAATAATCCCTAGTCATAATCATACCAAGTCCATCTATGCACAACAGGCCACAGATGACTTTCAACATAATATAAGCATGAGGATGATGACAATGATATAAGAATTCAATAAAACAAGTTCAAGAATTAATTTATCCAGAATTCAATAACGTCCAAATTGTCAACATGATACTGCTTTGTAGAGTAAAATTCAAGAATGCTCAGAAGAAAAATATTTCCATAAAAAGATACTGGATGAAGCGCAAATATCAAGGATATTCCACTAATTTCATGGAGTATAGAAGTAAAAGCTTTAACCAACTGAGTATAATAGAATATATGAAACTGCAAATGGATTTTCGCCCGCCATGCAGTAATCCACGTAGACAGATTATATCCATAATTTAATAAGAAACGAATACGAAGGGTCATTCACCATGCATGTGGTAATCCATATAGACAGGTTATTCCAACAGAATAATAAAGAATGGAATAACAAAAGAATTCACCATGCATATGATATAGACCCGCAGACAGGCGGTTATTCCAGCGAATAATAAAAAATGGAATAATGGAACCATTCGTCAATGCGATAGCCTGACAGACATGATATTCCAACGAGAATAATAAAAAATGAAATAACAAAAGACTTCACCAGAGAATAATGCGAATGGATATGCGTAAATACATACACGAGTTATTCCAACAGAATAATAAATAATGGAACGGTCATGCGTAATACGTCTGAGCATGAGGATATTCCAACATAATAATAAAAGAATGGAATAATGAAGAATTTCACCATGTATGCGGTACTTAGCATATACAGGAGTTATTCAACATAATAATAAAGAATGGAATAACATAAGAATTTCACCATGTATGCGGTGCCATATAAGCGAGTTATTCCAACATAATAATAAAGAATGGAATAATAGAAGAATTTCACCAAGTATAGGGTAGCTCACAGTATCTGAGTTATTCAACGAGAATAATAAAGAATGGAATAATGAAGTTCTCTTCATGAATCTGAAAAGAAATAATACCCCCCTTACCTTAGAAGAAACCTAATATAGGAGTAGTGAAGTAGTAGAATACTTTTCTTCTTCTTTTTCTCTATAGTTTCTCTCTCTACAGAGTTTCAAATTGAATTAGTAAGAAATAATGAAGGAATGAGCTTTATTTATAGGAGAATGGGTGAATAGTAACTAATTCATGAGCGGTCAGATTGATTTACTTTTAAGCGGATGATCCATATTGATTTACTATGCGTATTTATAAAATATTCTAATAAAACAAAATTTTAAATTAAATAAAATATATATACATTTATAAAAGTATTTTGTTTTATATAAAAGATTTTACTAAAAAAACTACTACGAACTTTATGCAAACACTATGCATAATAAAATATAATATATTCTAATTATTGTCTAATAAAATAAATAACTTTATTTATTTTGTTTTATATAAAAAGATTTTACTATCAAAAACTATACAAAGAACTATGCAAACACTATGCATAATAAAATATAATATATTCTAATTATTGTCAATAAAACAAATAACTTTATAAAAGTATTACATTTTATATAAAAAGATTTTACTATGCAAAACACTATGCATAATAGAATATAATATATTCTATTTATTGTCTAATAAAACAAATAACTTTATAAAAGTATTATTTTTTATATAAAAAGTTTTACATTTTATTACATTAATAATACTAATAAAACAAAATTTATATATATATATATATATATATATATATATATAAACTTCGTGACTTCATAAAAAGACACCTCAATATATTTAACAACATTTATCATCATTATTATAATTCACAATATTAATCGACCAAAGTCGTTCCGTGAGAAAGAGGGGCTTTCCAATAAGGATTTCTCCTTATTGGCGCGCAATTAGGTGACCAAACCTCTCCTTGGCAGAACTTCTAGACATCGTTAATATTGCAAATAATAATATTAATAACTTTGTTATCTCAATTATTTATTTAATAATATATAAAATATCGACAATAATTGAATAAAATAACGTGAGATACTATGCAACAATTACTGAAGCAATAATTGAACAAAACTGAGTGACTTCTCACGTAAGCATCAATAATCAATACTGTGTGCTACTATGCAACCACGCGTATTACTGTACTTTTACTACCGAGGTAGTTCAACAATATTAACGGTAAAACTTCCGCCGTTATTTTCATAAAAATATTTTTGTCGTTTTCTCAATCCGACAATAATTCCGTTGTGGGGTCCACCAATGATTGCGCCATTGTACGAATATTCCCTGCTAAAACGAATATTCCCCGACCAATCGAATATAATACAACAACTTGCATACTTTGCAAAATTTATAAATACTACCCACAACTTTAACATTATCTCAAATTCACGCCATAATATTTAAAAAATATTTCAAGAAAATTAAATCATTATTCGTAAAATTTGGGATTTTACAATCTCCCCTCCTTATGAAATTTAGCCCTCGAAATTTACGATACATTACTGGTATCTTAGAAGCAGTTGAGGACATTTCATTCGATTCTAACTCTTGAGGTATAACCTTTAAGCGTAGAATATATTCCAGGATTTTAACAGGTACATCTTTATACGTTAAATTATCCGCTATCTCGTCTGGTTCTAAATCAATAATGTGGTTCGGGTCATCCACATATTTACGTAACATCGGTACGTGATAAACGTTATGAACACGCAACATATTTGGTGGTAAAACGAGTCTATAGGCCACAGTTCCTACTTGATCGAGGATTTTTAATGGGCCAATTAAAATCGAGGGTTGAGATTTCCTCTCTTCATCGATTCTTGCTTCTAGAATAACGCCCTTTTGAACCTTCTTCTTCACATTCATCAGCTTTGAGTATGTAGCTTGAGCAGCTTTAACTTTATCGATTAAAGTTGATTCTAATTATATATTTGTTATCTTCATGTGGGTCCCTAGAGTCTTTAACTCTATCTTCATCATTTGTAAGTTATATGAAATGGGTTTTTGTGTTAACAACATCGCACTTTCAAAACGCACACGATCTTCTACTCAACGCGTACGGCTACCATTCTCTCTTCCTGATGATATTGAATGGTATGATCGTAATCTTCAACAGCTCGAGCCAACGTCTTTGGCGCATCATACGCTCATTTTGGTTGAAGAAATATTTAAGGGTTGAAGAAATAGGTTTTGTACTGTGGTCAATACAAAATTCGATTTCACACTCTGGGGTAGGCCAAGAAGTCTTCAGAAATACGTCAAGAAATTTATTAACGATAGTAATATCATTCAAAACTGTGACCCTCATCCAAGACTTGGATAGTACGTCACATTGATACCTATCAACTTGCCACTGTTATTCACGACGTCCCTTACGGAAAGTCTGGCTTCGGTGCATTCCACACAAGGAAGTCACCAAATAAAGGCTCGGGGCTCTTTACTTATGGCTTGATATGACAATGATTGACTTTAGTGGTTTGGTTGCTTGAATTCGTATAACAGGTTGGTTAGGAATATAAAAGCTAACTACCTTACAAAAATAATCAATTTTATCATGATGAGTAGTTAACCAATCGATTCCTCAAATCACATCAAGGGCAAGTATTTTCAAAGAGATAAGATCAACAAGTAACGTGAAAGTGTTGATTTGAATCAACAAGATATATAAACAGTGGAGGTAACGAAGGTTTCTACTAATGAAGTTTCAACTAATAAGTCAAAGTCTAACTTCTCTGGAATCAAATTTAAACGTTGAACACAACTAGGTGAAATACAAGAGTGGGTAGAACCAGTATTGAATAAGGTATAGACTTCGCAAGAGTTTGTGATTAACTTACCCGTGATAACTTCGTTCGGGTTCCTCGATAAACGCTCTCACTTAAACTACCAGTTTTGTCTTCTCTGGGACGGCCTTTGATGCCTCCATCCCAGCTGGACTTGACTTTGGTGCACGAAAAAATCGGGCTAGATGACCTTCTCTTCCATAATTATAACATGCTTTGGATGGCATCCCGCAGTTTGAACTGATGTGTCCCTCCCCTCCACATTTGAAGCATATGATAGGTGGTCGTTCTCTTTCCTTAACGACAAGTGCTGATGCTGACGTCTTTCCATCATTATTGAATCTCATCTTCTTGAAATGTCCATTCTTATCGTTTTGCCCATGATTACCACCGAAGTGGTTACCATTTCTGGCTTGTTGGTTCCCTCCATGCTTGTTGTCGCCGCTTCGATGACTGCTATCACTGGTATTATCATTTTGTCGGCTACTCTCTTTTGGTTGGGTTAACTCATTATTGCGCTCCAATAACTGAGCCCTATTAACAACATCTGAATACAAGCAAAGTTTATGAGAAATGAGGTATTGACATATCTCGGGTTTCAAACCTCTTAGAAACATCCGTGTCATTCTCTCCTCATTATCAACCAAATGGGACACAAATCGGGACAACTCGGCAAACTTGGCTTCGTACTGTGACACGGTCATGTTGTTTTGCTCCAGCTTGATGAACTCTACCTCTTTCATGTGACGAATACTTTCGGGAAAGTACTTGTCGTTGAACAATTCTTGGAACTTCTCCCAAGTCATCTTTAGTGCGGCAGGTTGAGTACGCTTTACAGATTCCCACCAGTAATCTGCCTCTACACGCAACATGAAGGTGGCAAAGGGAACCTTTTGCTCCTCGGAGCATCCCAAGAAATCAAATATCTTGCAGATCTGCTTTATCCACATCTCCGCCTTAAGTGGTTTTGGCTCTCCAAAAACTCCAGTGGTCCCAGTTCCTTGAACTGCTTAGCGGTGACCGTCCGAGAGTTGCCAGTGTTTCCACCTGCATTTTGTACAGGAGTCGCTCTTGCCTGATGTTGCATGAATTGCATAAAGCCTCTGAACATTCCATCGTTCATCATTTGGTCAGTGTTATTGTTTGCATGAGGATTATCGCCTTCCTGATGCACATTATCCTGATTATTGATCTGTGGAGACTCAACGGTCTCATGTGCTCCATTGCTATTCTCAACATTCTCGGATGTCATTTTCAAATACTGCCACAAAACAAGGGTTAATTAACATATCACATATTATCCCTATACTCTAACCGACCAATTAAATACCAAATTAACTTAGGTAGATCATACTAGCGAAGGAATTTATCATCTCTCCCCTCCTAGTTCTTGTCTCACATCTCAGCCAGGGATCATATCCCTAAGCTTTGATACCAACTGTGACCCCCCCAAAATTAGGTATACATCACCCATCTTGAGTCGCCATATACATGGTACAAAATACAAATACAACTTAATTATACAAACATCGTGTAAAAATACGACAAAACATAATCTAAGAGTTTTAATAAAAATATTGTCATCTAGACAATATCCACACTCAATGGAGTCCTCATTACATTTATTGTCACACTATTTAACAGAATAGTGAGGACTACTAATGCTATCATCACGGACCATCATTAGTTCCCCCGACTAGTCCCAGCCTATATTCTCATTTTACGAAGAGAACAATGAAAGAAAGGGTGAGCTCAACTAGCCCAGTAAGAAATATTATGACTAAGATAATACAAAATAAATTATCATTAGCCTTCAACAATGTTAAACTGATAAAATATAACAAACATCAAGTTTAACTGCAGCGGAACAAGCAATCCATTAAAAGAGTCAAGTAGAGAATAAAATCTACTATCTTTTATGATTTAAAAAGGTTTTTCATCACTTTTATCATTTGAGACTCGACAATAAATAATCCACATCATCCACACTTTTCTGACCAAGGATATTCATTAGTATCACAACCATAAATTATCCATGCTCTACGGGCCAAAGATATTCGTGTATTCATCAATGGTCATGATCATGCCAACAACTGTCCATCAATGCACTACGGGCCAATGAGGACTTTTACCACATCATCTGTAGTATTACGGTCATGATTATACCGAATAATCCCTAGTCATAATCATACCAAGTCCATCTATGCACAACAGGCCACAGGTGACTTTCAACATAATATAAGCATGAGGATGATGACAATGATATAAGAATCCAATAAAACAAGTTCAAGAATTAATTTATCCAGAATTCAATAACGTCCAAATTGTCAACATGATACTGCTTTGTAGGGTAAAATTCAAGAATGCTCAGAAAAATATTTCCATAAAAAGATACTGGATGAAGCGCAAATATCAAGGATATTCCACTAATTTCATGGAGTATAGAAGTAAAAGCTTTAACCAACTGAGTATAATAGAATATATGAAACTGCAAATGGATTTTCGCCCGCCATGCAGTAATCCACGTAGACAAATTATATCCATAATTTAATAAGAAACGAATACGAAGGGTCATTCACCATGCATGTGGTAATCCATATAGACAGGTTATTCCAACAGAATAATAAAGAATGGAATAACAAAAGAATTCACCATGCATGCGATAGGACCGCATGCATAAACGAGTTACTCCAATGAATAATAATAAAAAATGGAACCGGGTCGTGCGTAAACGCATGCATGTGAGGATATTCAACGAGAATAATAAAAATGAAATAACAAAAGACTTCACCGGGCATGCGATAGACCGCACATACAAAGTTATTCCAAGCGAATAATAAATAATGGAACCGGTCATGCGTAATATGCGTCTGAATGCAGGATATTCCAAGCGAATAATAAAGAATGGAATAACGAGAAGAATTTCACCATGTATGTATGTACTTCAGACATATCTGAGTTATTCAACATAATAATAAAGAATGGAATAACATAAGAATTTCACCATGTATGCGATTGTGCCATTACAGGCAGTTATTCCAACATAATAATAAAGAATGGAATAATAGAAGAATTTCACCAAGTATAGGGTAGCAGCAGATATCAAGTTATTCAACAGAATAATAAAGAATGGAATAACAGAAGTTCTCTTCATGAATACGAAAGAAATAATACCCCTTACCTTAGAAGAAACTGAATATAGGAGTAGTGAAGTAGTAGAATAATTTTTTTCTTTCTCTCTATAGTTTCTCTCTCTAGAGTTTCAATGAATTCGTAAGAAATAATGTAGGAATGAGCTTCTATTTATAGGAGAATGGACTGAATAGTAACTAATTCATGAACGGTCCAGATTGATTCACTTTTAAACGGACGATCAATATTGATTTACTATGCAGTATTTATAAAATATTCTAATAAAACAAAATCTTTTAAATAAAATATAATATATTCTGTTTATAAAAGTATTCTGTTTTATATAAAAAGATTTTATTATGCAAAATACTATGAAGACACTATGCAAACACTATGCATAATAAAATATATTATATTCTAATTATTGTCTAATAAAACAAATAAATTTATAAAAGTATTCTATTTTATATAAAAAGATTTTACTATGCAAACACTATGCAGATAATTATGCAAACACTATGCATAATAAAATATAATCTATTCTAATTATTATCTAATAAAACAAATAACTTTATAAAAGTATTACATTTTTATATAAAAAGATTTTACTATACAAAATACTATACATAATAGAATATAATATATTCTAATTATTGTCTAATAAAACAAATAACTTTATAAAAGTATTACATTTTTTATATAAAAAGCTTTTTAGTTTTATTACATTAATAATACTAATAAAACAAAATTTATATATATAATAAATATATATATAAACTTTCATGACTTCATAAAAAGACACCTCAATATATTTAACAATATTTATCATCAATATTATAATTCACAACATTAATCGACCAGGTCGTTCCCAGGAAAGAGGGGGTTTTCCAATAAGGATTTCTCCCTATGCAATTAGGTGACCAAACGTCTTCTTGGCTGAACTTCTAGACATCGTTAATATTGAAAATAATAATATTAATAACTTTGTTATCTCAATTATTGATTTAATAATATATAAAATATAAACAATAATTGAATAAAATAACGTGAGATACTTATGCAACAATTCTTTGAAGCAATAATTGAACAAAAGCGAGTGACTTCTCACGTAAGCATCAATAATCAATCTTGTGTGCTACTTATGCAACCACGCGTATTACTGTACTTTTACTACCGGGTAGTTTAACAGTATTAACGGTAAAACTTCCGCCGTTATTTTCATAAAAATATTTTTGTCGTTTTCTCAATCCGAATAAATAATTATTTTGTGGGGTCCACCAATGATTGCTTGGTTATACGAATATTCCCTGCTAAAACGAATATTCCCCGACCAATCAAATATAATACAACAACTTTCATACTTTGTAAAATTTATAAATACTACCCACAACTATAACATTATCTCAAATCCACACCATAATATTTAAAAAATATTTCAAGAAAATTAAATCTTTATTCGTAAAATTTGGGATTTTATAGATAATTTCTCTCATATTCTTTGAGTTGTCGTGAGGCATAGGCTATGACTTTCCCATGTTGCATGAGAACACATCCTAACCCTCTGCCTAAAGCATCGTTGTAGATGACAAATTCCTCCGAACCAGATGGTATTGTCAGAACATGTGCTGAAATGAATCTCCTCTTGATTTCTTAAAAACTCTTCTCACATTCCTCACTCTAACCGAATTTTGTATCTTTTCGAGTCAGATGATTTAACGGAGTGGCAATTCAAGAAAACCCTTCCACGAATCTCCAATAATAACCAGCTAAAACCAGAAAGCTACGTACTTCGGTTACTGACTTAGGTTGCTCCCAGCTTTGTATTACTTCAATCTTTGCTGGGTCAATAGATATTCCGTGATTTGATATCACGTGCCCAAGGAATGCTACTTCCTCAAGCCAGAACTCGCATTTCTTCAACTTGGCATATAGTTTATTTTCACAAAGCTTTTAGAGTATTAGCCTCAAGTGTTGCTCATGATCTTCACGACTTTTGGGGTATATGAGGATGTCATCAATAAAGACAACCACAAAATGATCCAAATATTTCTTGAATACTCGATTCATCATATCCATGAAGGCAGCAGGAGCATTGGTCAATCCAAAAAATATGACTAGGAATTCGTAATGCTCGTACCGAGTTTTGAAAGTAGTCTTTGGAATGTCATCAATTTTAATCTTTAACTGATGATATCCAGAATGAAGATCGATCTTTGAAAAGAATTTGGAGCCTTGTAACTGGTCAAACATGTCATCAATGCGAGGCCACGGGTACATATTCTTGATGGTGACATGATTCAACTCCCGATAATCAATGCAAAGTCGCATACTCTCGTCTTTCTTCTTTATGAATAGAACATGAGCACCCCAAGGAGACGTACTAGGATAAATGAAACTGATGTCTAACAATTCCGGCAGTTGGGTTTTTAACTTCTGAAGTTTAATAGGAGTCATTCGATATGGGGTTTGGAAATTGGTTTTGAACCAGGTTCAAGGTCAATACAAAACTCGATTTCACGCTCTGGGGGTAGGCCGGGAAGTTCTTCAGAGAATACGTCAGGAAATTTATTAACAATGGAAATATCATTCAAATCTGACGTATTTTTGTTTAAATCTGTGACATGGGCTAAGAAATCTTGACATCTATTTTTTAATAAACAAATAGGTTGTTTGAATTCGCATACTAGGTTGGTTAGGAATATGAAAGCTAACAACCTTACGAAAATAATCAATTTTAGAATGATGAGTAGTTAACCAATCAATCTCTAGAATCACATCAAATGCAAGTATTTTCAAAGACATAAGATAGACACGTAATGTGAGGGTGCCGATTTGAATCAACAAGATTTATAAACAGTGGATGTAATGAAAGTTTCTCTCAATGGAGTTTCAACAGATAAGTCAAAGTTTAATTTCTCCCTTGAACTACCGACTTTGACTTGTCTGGGACAGCGTTTGGTGTCACCGTCCCAGCTGGAATTAACTTCACTGCATGATAAAATCGAGCTAAATGACCTTCCTTTTCGCAATTGTAACACACTTTAGGCTGCTACGTACAGTTTGGACTGATGTATCCTTCTTGTCTGCATTTATAGCAAACGACTGATGGTCGTTCTCCTTCCTTGAAAATGGGTGTTGGTGCTGTTGTCTTTCCATCATTGTTAAATCTCCTCTTCTTGAAATTTCCACTTCTATTATCTTGGCCAGGATTACCACCAAAGTGGTTACCATTTCTGGCATGTTGATTTCCTCCACGTTTGTTGTCACCGCTTCGATGACTGCTACCACTGGTATTATCGTTTTTCTGGCTGCTATCTCTTGGTTGGGTTGACTCATTATCGTACTCCAATAACTGAGCCCTATTCACAACATCTGAATAAAAGAAAAGTTTATGAAATGAGGTATTGATGTATTTCGGGCTTCAAACCTCGCAGAAACATTCGCGTCATTCTCTCATCATTATCAACCAAATGGGATGCAAACCAGGACAACTCAACAAACTTATCCTCGTATTGCGACACGGTCATATTGTTTTGCTCCAGCTTGATGAATTCCACCTCCTTCATGTGACGAATACTTTTGGGAAAGTACTTATTATTGAACAATAATTAGAACTTCTCCCAAGACATCTTTAGTGCGGTAGGTTGAGTACCTTTTACAGATTCTCACCAATAATCAGCCTCTCCTTGCAACATGAAGTTGGCAAAGGGAACCTTTTGCTCCTTGGAGCATCCCAAGACATCAAATATCATGGTGATCTGCTTTATCCACGTCTCTACCTTAAGTGGTTCTGGCTTTCCCAAAAACTCTGGTGGTCCAAACTCCTTGAACTACTTAGCAGTGACCAGCCGTGAGTTGTCAGTGTTTCCACCTGTATTTTGAATAGGAGTTTCCCTCGCCTGATGTTTCATGAATTGCAGAAAGCTCCTAAACATCCCGTCATTCATCATTTGGTCGGTGTTATAGTTTACATGAGGATTATTGCCTTCCTGGTGCACATTATCCTGGTTATTGATCATCGGTGACTCAACAGTCTCATGTGCTCCATTGCATATCTCAACATTTTCAGATGCCATTTACAAACACTGCCACAAAAAAGGGTTAATTGACATGCCACATATTATCCCTATATTCTGACCGACCAATTAAATAATAAATAAACTTAGGTAGGTCATACTAGCGATGGATTTATCATTCTCTCCCCTCCTAGTTCTAGCCTCAAATCTCAACCAGGGATCATATCCTTAAGCTTTGATACCAAATGTGACTCCCCCAAAATAGGTATACACAACCCATTTTGAGTTGCCAAATACATGGTACGAAATTCAAATACAAAATTAATTATACACCTGTCGTGTAAAATACGACAAAACATAGCTGAGAGTTTTAACATGAATATTGTCTCGTAGACAATATCCAAACTCAAATGGAGTCCTCATTACACATATTATCACACTATTTCATAGAATAGTGAGGACTACTATAGCCATCATCTCGAACCATCACTCCGTTCCCCGACTAGTATCAGTTATATTCTCATTTCCTGAAGAGAACAATGAAAGAAAAGGGTGAGTTCAACTAGCCCAATAAAGAATATTATGACTAAGATAATGCAGAATAAATTATCCTTAGCCTTCAATAGTATAAAAACTGATAGAATACAATAAAGAACAAGTTTAACTGCAGTGGAACACGCAATCCATAAGAAGAGTCAAGTAGAGCATGATATCTACTATCTTCTATGATTTAAAAGGTCATCAACAATATTTTATCGCTGTAACACAACTCAATAATCCACATCATCGAATTATCCATGCGCTAAGGGAAAAGGATATTCATTAGTATCACATCCACGAATTATCCATGCACTACGGGCCAATGATATTTGTTATTATCACCAATGGTCATGATCATGCCAACAACTGTCCATCAATGCACTACGGACCAATGAACACTTTTACCACATCATTTGTAACATTATAGGTCATGATTATACGAATACATAGTTCCTGGTCATAATCATACCAATCAACAGTCCATCTATGCACTACAAACCAAAGATGACTTTCATCACAATATAAGAATAAGGATGATGACAATGATATAAGAATTCAATTAAATGAGAGCAAGGATAAATTTTAAAGATTTATAATTCAATTTATCGAGAATTCAATAATATCCAAATTGTCAACATGATACTGCTTTGTGGAGTAAAATTTAAGAATAATATTGTATAAAAAATAATTTGGACAGAAAAAAATCAATTTTTTTGTCATGAATAGTACCCCGGGTGAATAGTACCTGAGTGAGTAGTACCCTATGAATAGTACTTCGTGAATAGTATCCTGTGAATAGTACCCCGGCATGAAAAGATTAAAATTTAACAAGACTGTTCAAAAAAAATTTCTTGTGAAAAGATACTAGATGAAACACAAATTTCAATGATATTCTACTAATTTCAAGGAGTATAAAAGATACTAGATGAAGCGCAAATTTCAAGGATATTCTACTAATTTCAAGGAGTATAGAAGCAATAATTAACAAAATGAGTATAGAATTCAGAATCTAAAACGAAATAATATTACTTATATACTATAGAGTATGGAAGAAAATATTATTTCTTATGAATATTGAACAAAAATAATATCTCGTGCCTTAAAAAGAGAGTACTTCTGAATGGTATAACAATGATATTCTTGAAGAAAACTTGCACTGTTTTCTACACTCAAAGCTTCCTTAAACTCTAAAGAAATATGCTCAATATTATAGAAGAAGAATTCTCTGATTCTGGTGTGATTTTCATTTCTAAACTAAGCATTCTATTTATAGGAGAATGGAAGGATACTATTTGAATTTAGAAAATCATGGACTCATAGTAGAAAAAATTCACGGGTGAAACTTTTTGAATTTTTTTTTGATTTTACTACTATACAGCACTATGCACACACTATGTAGTACTATGCAAACAATAAAATATATTATATTCTATATATATATATATATATATATATATATATATACTGACATATATATAAAACTTTCTACCGACTATTTTGAAAAATGAGTAAGTGGGGGTCAATATAATAAGCCAAATTTACAACAAATACTTCATAAAAATCCCCTCTATTTATCTCAATTTACTTGGCTTCACAAAACACATTTTTAATAATATTTATTCATCATTTATAACTCACAATATTAACAATCAGATCATTCCCAGGAGGACTTCTCCTTATTGACGAGTAATTAGGTGACCAAACCCCTTTCCTCGACAGAACTTTCTAGACATTGTCAATAATGCAAATAATAATATGAATAACTTGTCATCTAAATTATTGATTTAATAATATAAAATATTATGATAATAATTGAATCAATAATGTGAGATACTATGCAGCAATAATTATGGCAATAACTTAGTATAATTGAGTGACTTCTCACGTATGCATCAATAATCAAAGATACTGTACAATATTGTGTGCTACAATGTAACCATGCGTATTACTGTACTTTTATCACCGAGTATTTCAACAGTTAACGGTAAAACTTTTGCTGTTATTTTTATAAAAAGATATTTATGTCGTTTTCTAACTCCGACAGTAATTTCGTTGTGTGGTCCACCAATGATTGTTCCGTCGTACGAATATTCCATGATAAAATGAATATTCCATGACCAAATGAATATTTTATGATAACTTACTTACTTTGCGAAATTTGTAAATATTACCCACAACTATAACATTATATCAAATCCACACCTTAATACTCAAAATGACATTTAGAGAAAAATTAATCTTTATTCATAAAAGTGTGGGTCTTACATTTCTAAGATGGCAAGCCTGTTGACCAATCTAACGAGGAAGACAGTGAAGTTCATGTGGACGGACAAGTGCGAAGAAAGTTTTCAAGAGTTGAAGAAGAGACTAAGCGAAGCGCCTATGTTATCATTACTAGATGATATAGGAGGTTTTGTGGTGTATAGTGATGCGTCACACAGAGGACTTGGCAGTGTGCTAATTCAGCATGGCAAGATCATTGCGTACGCATCACGGCAGTTGAAGGATTATGAAAAATGATACCCTACTCATAACTTAGAGTTAGCGGCAGTAGTTTTTGCGTTAAAGATTTAGAGACATTATTTGTATGGAGTGAAATGTGAGATATACACGGACCACAAGAGTCATAAATATATCTTCACATAGAAGGAGTTGAACATGCGTCAGAGAAGGTTGTTAGAATTAATCAAGGATTATGAATGCGATATTCTTTATCACCCGGGAAAGGCAAACGTAGTAGCCAACTCGCTAAGAAGGAAAGGAAGGGAGAAGTTGTTTCAACTAACAATTCAGGAGGAGTTAATAAGGGAAATGAAGAAATTGGAGATAGAAGTAGAGGGACCGGAGAGGTCTAAAGAAAAATTATTTATAGTGGAAGCTCGTCTAACCTTGTTGGACAAAGTAAAGGAATCACAAGAGAAGGATGAAGAGTGTGAGAAAATCAGGAAGAGAATCATAGAAAATGAGGAAGAGAGATTCAAAATGGATAAAGATGGTATTTTGATATTCGAAGGGAGAGTGTGGGTGCCAACGGTAACTGAGTTAAGGGACGAAATTTTGCACGAGGCACACAATACGACGTATTTCGTTCATCCAGGAGGCACAAAGATATACCGAGATTTGAGGCAACATTTTTGGTGGCCCAATCTGAAATGAGAAATTGCTGAGTACGTTAGTAAATGTCTTACTTGTCAATGGGTCAATGTAGAGCACTAGAGCCCAAGTGGACTACTTCAACCACTGAAAATACCAGAATAGAAATGGGAGCACATTACGATGGACTTCGTGGTTAGACTTTCGAGTACACAGAAGGGTTATGATGCCATTTGGGTTATCGTGGACCGACTAACGAAGATGACTCATTTTCTACCCATCAAGATCAAATTCAATTTGAACCAGTTAGCAAATTTATATGTAATAGAAATCGTATCGTGATATGGAGTGCTGGTGTCGATTGTCTCTGATCGAGATCCGCGCTTCACGTCAAAATTCTAGAAAATCTTGGAAGAGAGGATGGGAACACAATTGAGGTTGAGTACTGCTTATCATCCGCAGACAAACATACTAAGTGAATGACCAATATAAATGCTGGAGGACATGCTTAGAACTTATGCGATGGACTTCAAGGGAAATTGGGATGACCACCTACCCCTAGTGGAATTTGCATATAACAATAGTTATCATGCGAGTATAGGCATGCCACCGTATGAATCTCTTTATGGGAGAAAGTGTAGAAAACCGTTGTGTTGGGATGAAGTCGGAGAACGAAAGATGTTAGGACCAGAATTAGTTCAATAAAAAGCCGACGTAGTGATGACAATAAGGGCCATACTGGTAGCTGCACAAGATCGCAAGAAGAAATACGCATATTTGCATCATCAAGATCGTGACTTTGAAGTCAGAAGCTATGTATTCTTGAAAGTATCTCCCTAGAAAAGGAAAATACGTTGGCAAGAAGGAAAAATTGAGTCCGAAGTTTATAGGACCATTCGAGATATTGAAGCGAGTGGACGAAACGGCATACAAAGTTGCATTACCACCTGAGTTATAGCACTTCCATAATATGTTTCACATTTCCGTGTTGCGTTCGTACAAGCCTAACTACAAACACGTGATTTCCTATGAGCCCATTCGAGTGGAGAAGAATCTAGCGTATGAAGAAATACATGTCCAGATATTAGATAGGAAAGAGCAGACACAAAGAAATAAAGTCATATCTTTGGTAAAAATATTGTGGCGAAACCATGACGTCGAGGAGGCCACGTGGGAATTAGTGGACAAGATAAGGAGGGACTATCCCCATTTATTTGTGTAACCTTGTACCAATTCTGAGGATAGAATTTTTATATGGGGGAGGATGTAATACCCGAGAAATTCTAAATATTATTAATAAATTAATTAATAGAAGTCGAGTATTTACTTGAGTATAAATAAATATTGTTGTGGCATGGTTTATATAAACTCTATTCAATTAAGTTAAATGTTGAACGCAACGACAATAAAGTAATATGGTGAGATTGATGAAGAGCTTGATATAAAGCTTATGAGAATTTGCCTAGTGTGGCATAATGAAACTTACTAAGTGAATTAAGAAAAAAATAGTTTAATAAGAGGAAGATTAATTATGTGTGATTGTATAATTCCATGTATAGAATGAATAAACTTTTTAACTAGTAGTATTATCAATCTGAAATTTAGTTCATGTTATATGAAACTAGTACGGTGATAGAAATCGGAATTGGCATGAAGTTAAACCGATTCGACCTTCGCCGGGGACCAGGGTGCAACAAGGCCTCTCTATGATACAAATTGGCTGCAACTTCATGCAGATGGCCAAATCTTTAAGAGTTAGTTATTGTAGTGGCTGTTAAATGGAACATTATGGTAATGTGTGAAATCATTAAAATCATATGATAAGAGTACATTTAATGGTATAAGGTACCAGTAGCCCAATAAAATCATATGTGATAATTTAATACAAAATTAATTAATTAACTGTGTATTCAAGAAATTCAAAAAGGGATTAAATGTTTAAAAGGAACATTTAATATTGGATAGTGATATAATATTGATATATGTGCAATAATAATATCTGTGGGGAATACCCGGACAATAATACCTAACTGCGTTATTTTATCTGCATTAAATATTAAATTATGTGGACCCAATGTACATGGATTATATGATATGAGTATATATTAAACCCCTAATTTTTCATAGTGTAGTAGCATTAACACATTAAAATTGCATTTTGGGAATTAAAGAAACCAAACTAAGCATTATTTAACCAAGTTGCTGAGCTTTCAAACCATTGTCCCAAAATCAGTTCCCAAACAGTGTTCTATATCTTCTTTACGCAAACTATCGAGCTGTGCACAGTAACCTTAAACTAGGTGATCATTGCTATGCAAATGGTCGGGAGGGGTGGTTGAACAACCCTTTGTTAACCATTGGTTTCTTCTTCTACCTCATGATTTCTACCCTTTGAGCAAAGCTATTAACTAGATAATAATTCTTTTATAAAAGGGCAGCTCCATTCTTTATTTCTCGTTACTGTAAAATTATCTGTCAAATTCTAAGAATTAGAGCTTGAGTTGCTCGTTGTTTAAGGAGGAGTTTAGCGATTGCAAAAGGTAGAAACTAAGCTAACTAAGCTTCTAAGGAGGTAAATTCTTATTTTCAATACTTAATTTCAAAGTTGGCAAATCATGGAAATTCTACTAAATTCTTGTGAAATTGATTTGGAAATTCACTACCAAAGTGTTTATGAAGTTTGTATACATGTATGGAACCTTTAATAATGAACTTGAGCATGTTTAGAATGAAGAAAATCGAAGTTGGGTTGATACTCTGCAGAACATGGCACCTTTCTAGTTTTAGTCCAGAAAGGCGCGGTGAGCCCGGTTGTACTAGGGTGCATAAGATAGCAATTGCTGCCGGCCCCAGAACCAAATTACGGTTTCTCTTGCATCTTTGCGTTGTTTTTAACCTGGTATTATGACCTATACATGCATGAAAAGAAGAATAACATGTGGTATAAAAGATTCTTATGAGATATGAATTGTCCAACATGGTTTAGTAGGAGTTTAATAACAAAAAACTTAAAGTTTTGAAAACGTGTTTTGATGGAACTTGTATTCTGCAAATTTTGAGCATAATAGTTTACATATATGACTGACTTCTGAACATAAATGAGCATGAGTGGTGATTTATAGTTCCTTTGTTCATGACCAACTTATTTAGACTTTGAGTTAAATGACTTTTTTAAAGAAAACTTGACATGTTGAGACTAATATCCATGAATACCACACGGAGTATGTTATGACCTTATGAGTACGCAAACATGACTTAACTATATAGGAAAAGAGATTTAAAGATGTTTTGTATGTATTAGATTGCATTGTTCAAAGTTTAAAATAATTTCAAAAGCAAACTCGGATATATTTTCAAACTAAGTTGCATCAGTGTGAGTAGTTAAGTTCTGAAGATTTAAGATAGCGTGTTTATGTTCATTGTGTCTCTAAACATGATTCTTATGTGTTAGACATAATGAAAGTTAACCAAGCATGAGTTTAAGCATGTTTTAAAGTGATAAACGATGCTAGCTATGAATAAATGATGTGAACACTTATAAGCATGTGTGGTACAATTTATATGATCTTCTCACATGTACATATGGTTAACCTAATAGGCTTTGTGGTTCCATGACCCTATTTGGCCTTAATGCCTTAGAAATCCCAAACTAAAACCATGACATGTAAAGATGAACTTAAGATGGTCATACGTGTATGTAAACTCCTTTAGCATATGTGCATTATAATAGTTAATGTCTTGGTATGATAAAAATTGGACTAAAACCAGAAGAGCAGAAGCTCAACTTTGGTCAGGATAGATGACAGCACAGCTGCGCCGTCCCTAAGCCTAACCAGGATGCAGCTGTGCCACCCTGCAGTGTTGTCTATCTAATATATTTGTGACCTGAGATGCGATGTATGTTTGTATTGTTGTCTTAATCTGTAATACATGTCTAAATATAGTATTTAAAGTATCAATAAGCATGCTAACGATGGAATCATATGATTAAGATGTGTTTATGAACTTTCAAATGTTAAGACAAGAGGATGATTTTGAACTATGTTATTTAATTTCATAGTGTCTTACAAACTAATTTTTTTATTATATAGGTGTAAGGTATGTGATGAAGTATGTATAGGATTATATGACTAAGTTAGACGTTTATGTATGTGTTTAAACTTACATATCATGTATGGGTATACGTAGCTAATGAATATCCTATACGCGTAACTATGTTATGATAGGATTCGATAAGTGTTGATAAGCTATACTTTAGAAAACTACGCTTGAGGCAAGTTTCCTAACTTATACAACTTTGGATTTTGTGCAAGTTCTCAAACTTCAGTTGATTCTCATATTGAATGCAAGTATCTTAAACTCTTTACACTTTATATATATTGTATAATCTGAATTGTTGCCATATTAACCATATTTATTTCCAACAAATGTCTAGTACTATTTGGAAGTCATTGGTATATCTTGATGATTGTTGCAAGCATTGAACTTATCGTTCTTAAATGAATTATAAAAGCGGTTTAAGTCATTGATTCGACTAGACTATTTTCGTATGATAAAATGATATCCAAACAAAATTGATTTGGTGCCGACTCTTATTGACTGAGATGAACAACCCTCTTTGAAGTGGAAACTATAAAATTGTCGGGAGACCAACGTGCGCACATGAGTATGATTAAATGTTATGTATAACGTAGGGTACTTTAGGTTGATCACCTGTTGTACTCGTTTTTGTTATATTTTCAGTATAATACTGTTAATTCTGGTAGAAGTTCATAGTCCTTAGTGACTGCTCAGTATTCTTTACTCTTAGATCTAGAAATGGTTAAGCATTGATATCTTTCAGTCCATAGCGACCTGTATTGCGAATTGTTGATAATTCCTGAACTATTATTCACAGTCATACCCTTGAAGATTTGAACTCTATATATGATCACCCTTTTTGCGATATTACTTGCTGGGCAAACTTGTTGCTCATTCTTACCCTTAGGCACTAATAAGGGAAAGGGCAAAGCTACAGAGTAGTTCATATTTGTCTAGAGATATTATGATTATGTGAATCATATTGTGTTATGTTTTAATTGTGTCTAAACTTTATTTAAATATGTTAAGGTATGTAAGAGATGTTTAAGTTACGAAACCTTGGGACATGAATGATTATATTAAATAAATGTAATCTATTCTGTTAGTTCTGTTTTTTGAGATGTTATTTAGTCATTAGATTTATAGTGCGTAGCACACCGAATTCGAGACATGAGTGGTCTGAATTTGGGGGGGTCACAGAGGCAATCCCGTTGATGGTTGATTACTGGACTAAAGAGGAGCATTATCCCGCGAGGCTTGTGACAGACGCCATTCAGATCTGCTCCAATTAAAAGATCAGATTAACTTCCCATCTAATAAATTGCGATGATCTAGGAACCTTCATGCCGAAAAGCCCGTGAAAGTAACCTAAGATAGGTCAGCCTCTGATAAACCAAACGCGAAGAAAAGTCTCTTTATGCCTTTCTCGTTCAATTCAATGTAAATTTCAATTCCATGTAAATATCATTTCCATGCTTTGTAAATTCCAGTCTTATACAGGTATCAAATCATGTCATCAAAACAACTGACGTATGTTTTGCAGGAGAACATTAAAAAAACCAATAAAAAAGTAACACATCGCATCAATGCATGTTGTTAATGCTTATCAAGACTAAACTACCTATTCTTTTTATAAGTATGTTTAGTCTAAATACCAGATCAAAATATAAGAAGGCATAAAGCCTATCCACTGACATGGCTAAAAGTGCCCAATACAAATCAGGTTCAGTATCTCGAAAGGAGTTTGAGGGAGTTAAGAATCAAATAGCAAAGTTGGCTATCCTCTTAAAAAAACAAAGTAAAAGCGCTCAGGGCCAGACAAAACCCACTCAACCACAGTCCTCCTCATAGGGTAGCAATCAAAATTCTGACAAAAAGAGGGAAATACCGATACTTGAACCTCAATCAAGTGAAAGAACCAATAAAACCCCTGAAATCATAAATCTCAAGGAAGATCGAGAAATTGGGGATATAAGAAAGAAAGTTCAACAAATGGAAGAAATCATCTGGACTAGAAAAGGAACTCGATCATTTGGAAGTTTTAACTATACAGATCTTTGTATATTCCTAGGGGCTCGTCATTCAGAGAATTTCCAGCTCCCAGAATTTGAAAAGTATAATGAAGTATGTGATCCTTATACCCATCTGAAAGTGTATATTGGGGAAATCGGATCCTATGTAGAGGACGAGAAGCTCATAATACAACTGTTCCAGAAAAGTCTAATTAGAGAAGCCAGAGCTTGGTACGCTCGACTGGACACCTCCAAAATCCATAGCTGGTAAGAGCTAGCCCATTCTTTCCTAAATCAATATAGCTTCCAATCGCAAATGGCACCACATAGATATCAAGTGACCAAAGTTAAAAAGTATAACACCGATTTCTTTTGAGAATACACTTAAAGATGGAGACGTATAACAGCACATCTCATCCCGCCTATGTAAGAAACTGAAATGGTGATGACTTTCATAGATATCCAAGAGGCACCTTACTATGAGAGGATTGATAAGTGGGTTTTATACCTACTTATTGGATAGCAATATACGCGAACTATGCTCATCTCAAGTACATTTTAATGTGTTTTTAGTTGCATTTCATGTTATTTTGCATTGCATGTACTGAGAACTCCTTTGGTGTAAAACTGCAGGAAATGGCATAGTTTGGTGGTGTAAGATGGCATGAGGCTAATGGACGCATGACGTGAGGAACAAGCGGGGATATGCAACTGAGGATGGAGGAAGGAAGAGTGACATGACAAGGAAGCAATGGCAGCAGGACAAAGCAGTAGCAGCTGCTGAACCAGAATCCAAACTGCAGAAGTGTTGGGTAAAATCTATATACACATAACACGCAAGTATACGTGGTCAACAAGTAATAGAGTGATGAGTAGAGTATCGTTCCCACAGAGACTTATTAGCAAAAATCTTAATTACAATTACCAATCTTCTATTAACCCTAATTTTATTAAACAAATCAACTCAATGATTAAAATTAAAAACTCTAAATTAAAGAATAATTAAACTATCACAAAATAATCACAAATATCAAAGTCTGGAATTTCAAACAATTAATGGAGAATTAGACTTATGATTTCACCCTAAGCTTCACTCTGATTTTAACACCTTTATTCCAATTCAATTCACTATCCCAATTTATTAATCAAGAACACGAATGTAGTATTAACCACCTTTCGATGTACTAATACCGTATTAATGTCAATCCACAATTAAGATAGAAATTCGTTAAACACCTTAATCAACTAACCCACTATATCTCTATGTGAATTACAATTGAAAAAAGTTAAAGAATAAGTTCTCTATCCGATTACATGCGATGTCAAGCATATCTCTACCTTAACATTCATCACAATTAAGCTATTCACAAAATCATGAACACATGCTATATCAACTAGGTCTAGATTTGAACATCCTCTCTCGATTCCATCCAACTCCACAAAGAATTGTTGATCAGGCAATTCATAGATTCAAGCTCAAATCAATATAGATAAACTGGAAATAGCTTATTAAATTGGAAATCAAAGTTTACAAAATCATCGTTTCACTCAAAGATCCATCATAAGCCTAAAAAGTGAATTAGTTCATAATAAATGAAATAAACACTAAATAAATCATGGAAATCATTCTTTCAATTACAAATAATAGTCTAAGATGAAGAATATTGGAAAACACCCTTCACGTAGCCTAGAATCGCAATTGTCTCGAAAATCTCCTTGAAATACTCCTCCAACTCTTGCTTAGAAAAACTGAGATTAATCTTCATAATTAGCCTTGTGTGTATTTTTTCCCATTGTTTGTTGTTAATTATATACTTCCACATGTATTCTGATTACAATTCCAAGCCAAAACGAATCCCAAGTTATCACCATCACTAAAACTTCATGTTTGTAGCATTAGAAACCAACTAGAGACTTCAAATTCGAGTACCCAAGCTCCAGCTTGCCTTTTCCCTTTGTAAAAGAAAGCCCCAGCTTGCTATCAAGCTACTAATCCGCCTGGACCCCCAAGCCCCGGCCTTTATCAAACACAAAAGGGCAAGCCCCGCTTTGCTAGTAGCTGCCAATTATTTTTACATTGCAATCGTCTCTGGTAAAAACAAATCATAACATTTGATCCATGAAGAGTTACAGAGCCTTCAACCTATCAAATCGAAGATATCGACGATCTCTACAACTTTCATGCTTTGGGTTTTGAGAAAAAACGAACTGATGAAGGTCGAAATTGGACTGGAAGTGACTGCTATGCAAATAACCACCCAAAACAACAAAATTCAACATCCGTTGGTACAAATGTCATAACTCTTGCATCCGAACTCCGATTGGAATGATTCAAGATGTTCCAGAAAGCCAAGAAAGAGTCCCACAACATAGTCCAAGTTCCACGCCAAGAACATAAAATACACATAAAATGAACATGAAGGCCCGAACGATATCCAGAATTGTTTTTCCTTGCAATTTCATACCAATAGTTGCTCACTCCGCTTCCAAACAAATAATCTACAAAATGGAAACAAAATGCATGAAAAGTAACTGAGAAACATGAGATAAGCAAATAATTCAAGTAATAGATGTCGAATAAGTAGGTATAAAACCTACTTATCAAATACCCCCAAACTTAAACCTTTGCTTGTCCTCAAGCAAAAACAAAAAAAAAATAAAATTCAATGCAATGCAACTAATCTATATGCTTACGAATCTAACAATAATGAGAAAAACAAGTCTTTTTGCCCGACCTCAGAGAAATCAAATAAACATGATAATACATTATATCAAAACTCATCAATAAATTCCCAGTCAATCATCAAGTCATAAACTGTTATTACTGGTATAGTGCGTGTGTGCTCCACAACAATGTTAACTGATATAAAATCAAATTTAACACATAACAAGTCTCTTTGAAGGCATCACATGTTGTAAACTCAAGAAATCCAAAATAAGCTAGATCCAACTAAAATCAAACAATTACCAATATCGAGGGTCAACATGGGATACTTATGCTTTATTTTCATCTACGGGGGCTTTTTGCTCTTATTTTTCATTTTATTCTTTTTTATATTTTTTTCTTTTAACCATGGTTTGCAATGTCTCATTCCATTAGGCTAACAAATTGCTACCCTTAGCGAGCCACCAACGACTCCTGCACTATATAAGACCTTAGGCTTAGGTTTAAAGACAATCCCCCAGGCATTACTTGCTCAAGTAACAAAAGCCCCAAAACAAGACTAGCCACGATATTTTTTTTTTCATAATTTTTAATTGTTTTTTTTCTCTCTTTTTTTTAGATTTTTTTTCTTTTTTAAGCTTATATATCCCAAATTTTCCCCCCAAACTTAAGTTTTTGTCTAAATTTAGCCATCTCCGCCTGTTCGTGTCTTTTATTCATTCAACCAAATATTATCCTTAAGAAGTCAATTATGTATCAATTTAAACTTAATCAGTCAACAAAGTTGTCTCTAACGTGCTAACCTGATTATACCCGTTTCAAACAGAAAAAGATTCAATTCATAACAAGAAATCACATTAAAATTCTAATAGTCAATACTATACTTGTCTACTCAATCCCATTCTCATCATTGGCCACAATAGACTGTAACTATCAAATAGCTGGACTCATGCAAGATGAATTTTTGAATTTTTTATTTTTTATTTTTTGTTTTTATTTTTTTGCTTTAATTTTTTTTTTAGATATATGTGGTAAACATAACATGATTGCCAAGATAAATAAAAACTATTTACATTCCTAAGCTACTATGCAACTACATGATTACCTGAATGGAACATTTAATAATCCTAAACATAAACAATGAACTAACATATGCAAACCTAGCTAATGAAATTAAATATGCAACATGCAACATGCAACTAAATCCCCCAAACTTGAAAATTACAATGTCCTCATTGTATAGATAAAGCAATAAATAAGAGAGGACTTCCCTGTAACCGCCTAAGTTTGGGTTGGTGGTGGTTGTTATTCTTCATCGGAATCGCTGGGTGGGAACGTTGGCATTGGGACTGGTTGCTGGTATGGGAATTGGGCATTGGGATTGAAGCTTTGGACTGTCGCGTTCAAGGAGGCGAAAGATAGATTCATGGCCTCAAACATGTGGTCCTTGGTGATTTTGTTCGAACTATGGGGATAAAAATTGAGGAATTAGAAAACAACTTCTAATTTCAGTATAATTCCAGGTTGGTTGTAGAGATTTGCACAAAGCCTTACCTCAAACTTCCCAATTGGTGTGAATTGATGTTGTCAGATTGTGTGGTGAAGGATGGTTTTATAGAGAAGAGTTTATGGAATAGTGGGTGACTAGGTTAAAGGAATAGGTAAGTGATTGATTGTGATGAGGAGATGGAAAGTATTGTGCAAGGTCGTGGGTATATGTTGTGAAGGAATGGGAGTGTAAGAAGTTGAAGTGTAACGGGATTGGGATTTCATGTGTACATCATGTAACTGCCGAATTTCCTTTCAAAATCTGGACCCCCAAGCCCCGGCTTGGGTCTTCTTCATTAAAAGGCAAGCCCCGGCATGCTATCACTCTGTTAAGGCACCATGAGGGTAAGCCCCGGCTTGCTATTTACTCATTGAGAGGCAATCCCCAGCTTGGGGGTCTTCTGCTACTACAGTATGAGGGGCAAGCCCCAGCTTGCTATTTTTTCATTGAGAGGCAAGCCCCAGCTTGCTAGTGGACTGCTAAGGCCTCTTAGTCTGCTATTGCACACTGAGTTTCCTCTTCCTTGCCTCATGTGCTTCCCATAGCTTCTTTGAGTGCCTGATCAACATGAAAAACATACTCATAAGTGGATATTGAGCAAATTCAAGCATGGAGGGTAAGCTTATTTAGCTATCAAGTATACTATAAATACTATTTAATGAATTGACATGACTATATTCTAGACCAACTATTATTCTAAACTACCATTTCACTAGCATAGATAAAATTACTTAAGAAAAGAAAAATGAAGAAAAAGAATAAAAATAAATAAAAATTAGGTTGCCTCCCAGTGAGCGCTTGATTTTTAGTCGTTCAGCCTAACTACTCCCTGTTTCATCCCGGATCGGTTGGGTTAACTTTGGCATGATGATTATTTATCGCGCAACACCAACATTGTTGTAATGCATGCCAGTTCACTTGAATGCTGGATAATGAATTTGACTTTCTATCCTCAACTAATGCCTTGAGACCACTATCCTCTTTGCAACCCCTGAACTTGACACGTGTGGATTCCTCAAGCAACTCGCACTCTTCCTTGTCAGTTGGGATTGAGATTTCCTTGAAAACCTTTACCGTTACTACCTGATCAAACACTTTCATAATTAGTTCTCCATTAGGCACGTCAATCAGTATTTGTCCAGTCGCCAGGAATGGTCGTCCCAAGATGATAGGGATGTTCTTATCTTCTTCAAAATCTAATACCACAAAATCGGCTGGAAATATTAGTGACTCAACTTTGACCAATACGTCTTCGACTATTCCTAAAGGGTATGTTATTGATCTATCGGCGAGTTGTAGACTAATATTGGTTGGTTTTGCTTCCTTTAATCCCAGCTTTCGGTAAATGGACAGTGGCATAAGATTTATACTCGCTCCTAAATCGCATAGAGCTCTTCCCACATCTTGATTGCCAATTGCACAAAGAATTGTAAAACTTCCTGGATCTTTCAATTTAGGCGGGAGCATTTTCTGTAGTATTGCAATGAATTCCTTGGTTAACGCCACTGCTTCGAAATCCTGGAGCTTACGTTTTGTTGAAAGTATGTCCTTCATGAATTTAATGTAACGCGACATCTGCTCAAGTGCTTCGGCAAATGGAATATTAATGTGTAACTGTTTGAATATATCCATAAACCTCGAAAACTTGTTCTTTAACTTGTTATTTTCTAACCTTGAAGGAAAGGGTGCAGGTGGTGTAGCTTTAAGTTATTTCTCTTCCTTTGCTTTTTGCACCACTTTTTCTGTACATTTCTTCTTTAATTCCTTCCCTTCATCCTCACATTCATCTCCTGCACTAGCTTTCTTATCCTAGTTAGAAACCAATTCCTTACTGCTTCTAAGCGTAATAGCATTACACTGCTCGTGAGTTCCCTTTGGATTTCTTTCTGTATCGGTTGATACGGTCCCTTGTGGCCTGCTGTTCAATGCTAGGGCAATTTGTCCTATCTGATTCTCTAGATTCTTGATCACCGTCTCTTGTGATTTCATAGTCATGGCTTGATTTTTTATAGCCAACTCGGTGATAGTCATGAATTTTGCCAACACTTCCTCCAGATCGAGTTTCCTTTCTTGATATTGAACTGGTTGTTGCTGATTCTGGAAACCTGGAGGATATGATTGTCGTGAAGCTTGATTTTGCTGGTTGTTGCTCCACGAGAAATTCAGATGATTCTTATTTCCTTGGTTGTATGTGTTCTGATATGTATTTTGCAGAATTCTGTTGTAATTGCCGATGAATTGCACAGCTGCTAGATTAATCGCGCATTGATCCGTTGGGTGCTCTCCTGCGCACAACTCGCATATTATTGCCGCTTCCTGTACTTGTTGTGTTTGTTGTGCTTGTGCTGCTGTTACCGACTCCAACTTCTTTGAAAGTGCAGATATCTGTGCTTGCATTGCTGTTATACTATCTACTTCTAACACCCCAACTGCCTTTGCTTGTGTCATTCTTGCTGTGGACCACTGGTAGTTATTAGCCGCCATAGTTTCAATCAACTCGTATGCTTCCTCGTAACTCTTAGCCATGAATGCTTTGCCCGACGCTACATCAATACTTGTCCTGAGATTCCCATGTAGTCCATTGTAAAAGGTGTTCATTTGTAGCCACTAGGGCAATCCATGATGTGGGCATTTTCTGAGCAGTTCTTTGTATCTTTCCTAGGCCTCATATAATGACTCCCCATGTTGCTGTTCAAACATCGTAATCTCGTTCCTCATCTTCGCAGTTTTCGCCGGTGGAAAGAATTTTGCGAGGAATTTCTGAGCTAAATCCTCCCATGTAGTTATCGAACCGAACGGTAGAGAATGCAACCAACTCTTCGCCTTGTCCCATAAAGAGAATGGGAACAATCGAAGTCTCACTGCCTCATCTGAAACCACATTAAACCTAAAGGTGTCGCATAGTTCCAAAAAATTGACTAGATGCTCGTTCGGATCGTCATTTTCCAATCCCCCAAACTGAACTAAATTTTGAATCATATGTATCATCCCTGGCTTAATTTCAAATGTATTCGCTGCTATTGCTGGCCTAGTGATGCTTGATTGCAGTTCAATCACTTTGGGCATGGCGTAGTCCCTTAATGCTTTCCGATCTTCGGCTACCATTTCCTCTTCTTTTTCAGATGTTTCGAATTTTTGCCTCGTTTCCTTGATCCACTTACTCAACCTCTGAAACCTTTTCTCAATGTCGTCCTCAAAAGACAACAAGTCTGGATTTTTGGACCGAGTTTGCATAAACTGCTTCCAACACCTGAAATAAGAAACACAAAACAAAAATAAAAATGTCTAAGTAAAACGGGATTAATTAAACTGATATTGTAAAACTATTAAGAATTATACTAAATAGTCCCCGGCAACGGCGCCAAAAACTTGTTGCGTAAAATCTATATACGCACAACACGCAAGTATACGTGGTCAACAAGTAATAGAGTGATGAGTAGAGTATCGTTCATAACTTGCTATCAAGCTGTTAATCCGCTTGCACCCCAAGCCCCGGCCATATCAAAGAACAAAAGGCAAAGCCCTGCCATAGTAAGTCGCCAATTATTTTTCTCGCTATAGTGTCCTCCGTAAAACTACCATAACTTTTGATCTGGGAAGAGTTACGGGGCGTGCCACCTATCAAATCGAAGATATCGACGAGCTCTACAACTTTTATTCTTTTAGTTATGAGAAATAACAAACGGATGAAGGTTGAAATTGGACTGGAAGTTACTGCTATGCAAATAACCACCCAAAACAGCAAAATTCAACATCTGTTGGTACAAATGTCATAACTCTTGCATCCGAAGTCCGATTGGAATGATTCAAGATGTTCCAGAAAGCCAAGAAAGAGTCCCACAACATAGTCTAAGTTCCACACCAAGAACATAAATACACATAAAATGAACATGAAGGCCCGAACGATATCCGAAATTGCTTTTTCTTGCAATTTCATACCAATAGTTGTTCACTCCACTTCCAAATATATAATCTACAAAATTGAAACAAAATGCATGAAAAGTAACTAAGAAACATGAGATTAAGCAAATAATTCAAGTAATAGATGTCAGATAAGTAGGTATAAAACCTACTTATCAAGAAGCCATGCCATTACACACAAAGTTAAGACTTCATGGCATGCCGATCACCCGGATTTGCCAAATTTTGAAGACGCGTGCCCGCGCGATGATTACAAAGAGGAAGCGCATGGCCACGCACGATGCCTGAAGCTGTTGACCTGTTTTAATTTAATTTTTAAATTTTAAGGGTTGTAATTGATTAAAATAATTCTGACTGGTGTCAGACATATCATTGAGTAGTTTTTACGTGTTTTTCATATTGGAACTAGGGTTTTACACTTTGGGAGATTTCCAACGTAGAACTAAGCCTAAACTTCTTATTTTCTATTTTTTTCTTTGGATTTTTAATCATTGTAGTAGACTACTGTTTCTATGCTGGATTTTAATGCGGAATTGAACGTTACCATTGGATTGTAATCAACAATTGGGTTTGATCGATTCTATCCTCTCACTTTCAATTGTTGGTTTATTGTCCATGTATTGCTTTGATCCCATAATGGCTTTTGGTTCAGTCATGAACTAAACTCCATTATGGGATTCTAATGGATTTTAATATGTAGTTTAATTGCATGCTTGACTGCTGGATTGTTTTACATATCATAAGGAATTTCTATCATGGTTGATTTGCATGTATGAATGATTGATCACCATTCATTTTAAGTGCTTGTATGGAATTAAAAAATAACATGCGAGTCTGGATTGTAATCATGATAGCATGCGTATATGGTGCTGTTTTGCATGGTTTTGTATTTTGTGAATCAAATAGACATATACTGTTTCACTGCATGAGTTAAATAAGAGCTTGCGCTTAAATTCAATATGGTTGCAATTTCACATAGACATATAGTGATTTTGATTATATTGATGATTATGTGGTGTCTATTGCATGTGGATGCTATGTGAGTAGGTTATAATACATTGAAAAAAGGTTATGTCTATTTTAGTGCTCTTGGCTACCTTCCTGTGATATGTGAACTATTCTTGCATAATGGTGGTAATTAGACGATGAATTGAATGAAGTTAGGATCCCATTATTTTCAGATTTGATTTATTTCATTATTATTCTTATTTTAGTGTTATTTGATTTTAAAGTAATTTTCAATCATAATCATAATTATTAGTTTAAGCATATAAAAATAGTGATAGAATTGATGCATAATAATTTGATTTAGCAACTTTCACTGTGGATCGATACTTGACTTACTCTGTATTACTTGTTGACGCATGTATACTTGCATGAGTTAGAGCTCTTTTGTTAAAACTAAAAAAGAGGCAACAAGTTTTTGGCGTCGTTGCCGGGGAAAGGTGTTAAATTTAAATAATTATCATCAATTTAAGCTATGACTTAGACAATCCTAATCGTTTCTCATTTCTATTCTTGTTTTTGTTTTGGTTTCAGGTACTTGTAGAATTTTTATGCACACAAGATCGTCAAACTTAGAATTGACACCAGCACAGGGCAACATAAACGGAAGAGGTTAGAAAGCGAGTGTGCGGAGAAATTTGCAAGCACAGTTAGAGGGTACTACATCCAGTATGGCAGAAGAACAAAGAATTAAGCAAAGAGAAGAGCACCGGGCTCTAAGGGACTATTCCATGCCGAATATTAATGGACTTCAGTCTAGCATAGTCAGACCGGCGATAGCAGCAAATACTTTTGAGATTCAACGGGGCACTATTCAAATGGTTCAGAATTCGGTACAGTTTGGGGGTGCTGCTACGGATGATCCGAATGAACACCTGTTGAGTTTCATTGAGATTTGTGATACATTCAGATACAATGGGGGTGACGGAGGATGCTATTAGACTGAGGTTGTTACCATTCTCTTTGAGGGATAAAGCAAGGAGTTGGCTTCATTCATTGCCCTTAGGATCAATTACTACATGGGAGGACTTAACGCAAAAGTTCTTAGCCAAATTTTTTCCAATGGCTAAGCCGGTGAAGATGAGGACAGTTATCTCTCATTTTGAGCAACAATAGGGTGAGTCCTTATATGAATCATGGGAGAGATATAAAGAGATTCTCAGGAAGTGTCTGCATCACAGTATGCCAGATTGGATAGTGATCAACACATTTTACAATGGATTAGGATGGCAGTCGAGACCTATTGTAGATGCAACTGCAGGAGGGGCATTATGGGCAAAGAGTTATGAAGAGGCCTATAACCTCATTGAAACAATGGCAGCAAATGATTTTTAGAATCCTACAGCTCGGATGCCACAGCCCAAGGTTGCAAGTTTGTTGGAGGTAGATGCTATTACTTAGTTGTCGGCACAGATGGCAGCTATGGCAAAGAAAATAGATACATTAGCAGAGAGCAAAGCGAAAACAGTTGCATTTGTATGTGAGATTTGTGCAGGGTCACACTCCACGGATCAGTGTGCTATCAGCTAGGAGTCAGTACAGTATGTGAGCAATTACATAAAAGACCAAGGACAGTATCATAACACATACAACCCCAACAACCGCAATCATCCAAACTTCAGTTGGTCAAATAACCAAGGGAATCAGCAGAATCAGTTTCAACCGAATCAACAATTTCAATCACAACCATCTCAGCCACAGTTTACACCAAAACCATGATTTCCACCGGGATTTTCTCAACAACAACATCATACCCCATCTGCACCTCAGCAAGAAAAAAAATCAGAAATGGAAGAGATGATGTTGAAGTACATGGAAAACACGGAGGAGATGATCAAAAGCTAAGCAGTGGCTATCAAGAATCTAGAAACTCAGATGGGGCAAATGGCGAGCATGCTTAATAACAGGCCCCAGGGTTCATTGCCGAGCAATACGGAAGCAAATCCACGAAGAGACGGGAAGGAACAGTGTCAAGCGATCACTTTGAGGTCTGGGAAAAACATTACAGAATCGAGAGCAGCACATACCGTGCCATGTTGTACTCGATGAGGTCGCAGCGGCACGCCAAGAAAGAGGAAACTCGAGTCCGTGAGAAATTGATTAAGGAAAATTTTGAGTTATAGCAAGAAGAGAAAAATAAAGCAGGTTCAGTGGAAAAGCCCGTGAACACAATACCACTGGTTCACCCTCCAGTTCCATATCCGCAGAGATTGAATAAACATAGGGAAGATAAGCAGTTCAGCAAGTTTCTGGAGGTATTTAAAAAGCTGCAGATCAACATACCTTTCACTGAGGCATTGGAACAAATGCCAAGTTATGCAATGTTTATGAAGGGTATATTGTCAAGGAAGAGAATATTAGATGAGTTTGAGACAGTGGCCTTGACAGAGGAATGCAGTGCAGTGCTTCAGCGTAAACTACCTCCAAAACTGAAAGATCCAGGCAGTTTCACAGTTCCATGCACGATCGGGAAGATAAACTTCGAGAAGTGTCTATGTGATCTTGGGGCAAGTATCAATCTAATGCCCTTGTCAGTGTTTAATCAATTGGGATTGCCGGCTCCAAGGCCGACAAATAATTCTTTGCAGCTAGCTGACAGATCCATCTCGTATTCACGGGGAATTGTTGAAAATGTATTGGTGAAAGTGCACAAATTTATCTTTCCGGCTGACTTTATCATCCTAGATTATGAGGAAGACAAGAGTATACCGATCATACTGGGGAAACCATTCTTAGCCACAAGAAGGACTTTAATAGACGTGGAGAAAGTTGAACTCTGAAAGTAGTATGCACACAAGCCAATCATGTTTGATGATAAAGCATATACTTTGTAACAATCTTATTCATTTATTAATAAAAAGTATTAATTTATTAAAGGCTTTTAATTATCTACATGATGCTGTTTTATAATATGTGATAAACTCATAGTTTTAAGCAATGCTTTTAGAATAATGATGATGATCATTCTAATGAGATCTAAATTCTTAGAAAGCTTAAAACTAAAATAGTTCCCAATCGTTGGATTACTAAATTAGGGATTAGTAAATCCGGATAGATTGATACATACGTTGCTTGCTCATTAAATGATGATGATTGATCTCATGATCATTTGTGTGGAGACACTAAAGCAAGTATGTAGGTGCTTATTAGAGAATAAGTTCACTGAACGTGGCTCGCTAAGGAATACCTAGTGGAGTTTTACTTGTCTGTCAATAGGAATTCCTGTAGTGATAGTAGTACAAGTGATCCTTGGACTTGAGATCATCATAGTATCTTATGTATGATGAGTTATACTTTGACTTATTCCTTAAGACCCTTAGAGTTTATCAAAGGGTATGCTTGGGTATAATAAGTTGTACATGGAGATAATGTATGATCAATAAAGAATCTACCACTTCTAGTAAAAGAAGAGAAATGTCCTATGTGATTCGATAAATGACAACCCAATAGTCCTTGGCTTAAATGTAAAGAAATTAGAAATGAGTTTCTAATTTGCATTATTTGGAGTTGTGCATTTAAGAGTCGAAATACATATAATTAAATAAAATAAGACTTGACAAGAATTCCATGTCTTATATTTAATTGGGACATCAGATGGTGGAAGGATTGAATTATACAGTAACTATTAACTCAAAGGTTGTTTTATGATTAATGTTAAAATCTATATTATCCGGAAAGTCGTTGATCGCTAGGGAGGCTTATCCTTATTGTGGAATAAATATTATTTATTTAAATAAATTAATCATTTAATTTATTTATTTAAATAAGATTAGAATTGTTCTAATTGATTTATTCGTAATCCGGTTTAATATGGAGAACCTAAAGGGTCACACCATAAAAGGAAGAATAATTATTTAAGAAGTTAATGGCATAATCGTAATAATATAGTTAGTATATTTAATTTAATCTATGGTGATAGAATAAATTAAATAGCTTAATATTTATTATTTAATATTTTAAAATATGAAATATAAATTAATAAGAGGAGTCTTATTAATATTATTACAATTATTATTATTTTAATTTCTAAAAGAGTTTAGGAATTAATTTAATATAAGTACTCTCATTTATTCCTAATAGGATTAGGAGGGAAAATTAGTTAAAGGAGTTTAATTAATTATCCCTAATAAGATTAGGGAGCCCATTTAATTAAAAGAGTTTAATTAAATAAATAATACCTTATTTTAATAGAGTTACTTGATATCTTTATAAGAGAGTCTTATATCAGATATCAAAATATACGCAATTTCAAGAGTTGGAGAATACACTCCTTTTCTATAGAGATAGAAAAACTAGGGTTTAGTCAACCACCCATCTTCTTGAATCTTTATTCTTTCTTGGTGGATCACCTCTAGAGGCCAAACACTTGGGTGGCTAACGTTGATCAAAGGAAGGAATCAAACCCGGTAGATTCAAGTTGAACGCAAAAGGATTTGGAGGTGAACTCGTACCTGAGGAAGCTCGAATCTTCAAGGGTATGATTCTTGTTCTTTATATATTTTTGTTTAATTAATAATTATACATAAAGGGTGATCCGGGTATATGATTTATAAAATTTTTTAAACTCTGATTTTTACACGTTTCTACTTATTTGTGCAATTTGATTGCGTTCATGAATATTACAAACCTAACAGTGGCATCAGAGCCAAACTTTTATGCAAATTATTAATTGTTTTTAATTTAATATGTATATTGATATGTGTTTAGAACAATTTAATTGGACATACTTTTGTTGTATAAAATTTTTTTAAAAAAAAAAATAAAAAAATTATCATTTGCGAAATCTGTTTTCGGTAAACGTTTTTTTTTATGTTGCCGAGTCTGTGGCTGACTTTATTTTCAAAAGAAGTTCGGTGAATCATTTACAGCATGTTCAGGAGATTATTTATCATGTTACTATATATAATGACATATGGTTACTTATATATATAATTGGTATAAGTATAAGATACTTCCTGGTATAGAGGTATAAGATACTTATATATAAGTATAAGATACTTCCGTGCATGTGCATAATGAGAATGGCATGTAACTTCTTGGGATAATAAATTACCAACGGTAACAAATAATATTCGTAATAATTTTATAATTAAAATAAAAGTTTATTTTAATCTTAAAATAAAAATTTATTTTAATTTTAAAATAAAAAAGTTTATTTTAATATTAAAATTAGATTTCATGTTAATTAATTAGAGTTGGAATTGGATTCCATGATAACTAATTGGAGTTGAAATTGGATTATATATTTCCTTAAATAAAGAAGTTTATTTAGATATGGAATAAGATTTCATATTATTCAAAATAAAGGAGTTTATTTGTGAATAGGAAAAAGAATCTTAATTTCCTTAAATAAAGGAGTTTATTTAAATATGGAATAAAATTTCATATTATTCAAAATAAAGGTGTTTATTTGTGAATAAGAAAGAGAATCCGTGTTTTCTTTAATAAAGGATTTTTTTTACTTGAAATTGGATTCGATAATTAATTAAAATAAAGGAGTTTATTTTGATTAAATATTTTGATTAAAAATAAAATAGTTTATTTTATTCAAAATTGGATAAATTAAAATAAAATAGTTTTATTTTGATTTAAATTTGGATTAAAATAAAGGAGTTTATTTTGATTCAAAAATAAATTTTATACTAACTAAATTTTCCCATTAAATGATATCAATATATATATTGAATGTTTATTATTCATGAGATGAATGTTATTTATTGATGCATATGGTGATGTGTGTGATAATAAATGAGATTGATTATGGACTATTGACCAATGTGATAGGATTTTATTTTATTTTGGATGCATGAATGTATGAGTTTTATTAAATGGGGTCTGCGTACCTCGTCTTCTCTAATTTTTTCTTAATGTAAATTATATCTCCTTCCTATGTACTTCCCCTTGACTGCTGATCAAGGTTTCTATTTATTTTAAATAGTTTTGTAATAGGAATAGTTAGAATTAATTTTGAAGAATTGGAGATCAAGGAGTAAGGAGCGCTTGAAGACCCGTTTGTAATGGAGCCCGAGTTTAAATGTAATAGTTATATTTAAATATTAATTCTTGCAACCCTAGAGTTTGACCTTTTGGTTCACTTGGTGGCTCTAGTGAACCAAACTAGAATAAAAGTCTATAATCAATCCGGGTAGAATATAGTATTCTATATGTGCATGCTTATACTATATATATATATATATATATATATATATATATATATATATATATATATATTATGCAAACATGCTTCGCATGTTCATTAATATGACACGTATTTTATATATATTTGCATGCGCGCTAAACAAGATGAGACAAATTAATAACAAACCCCTCAAATTTTTTTTATATTAAGTCCTAAGTGTTCAAAGATATTTGGAATATCGAACGTCGCCTTCTAGCATGATAAAATTAATAGAGTATTAAATATTTAATATGAGTTTGTTGTGTCACCACAAGGCAAGTATTAAGTATTTAAGATGTTAATTTATCACATTTGATGATTATAAAGAAAATTGAACAATATTATTTTGTTGTGTCACCACAAGGGCAATATTTTTCTTTTTTGAATATATGGAGTGCTAGGTTGGACTTAACTTGGATAATTTTGATTCGGATGTGCCACCACTTGATCAAAATAATCTAAGAGGCAAAATACAAGGAGTTCCATAGTTGATGTAATTGACAAGAGTTGTCTACCTATTTATTTATATATAGTTTGTTGTGTCACCACAATACTATATACATTTGAAATGGGATCCTTATTCTCACTAGCATATCTTTAATTAGATATTGCTGAACTATATATATTGAGGGTAATATAGTTTGAAGAAAATAGTGGGAGATACCAATTTAAAACAAGACCTAATTTATTTTGGTAATTAATAAAAGAATGTATGCTAAAATGTTTTAATTATAAATTTATTTACAGAATTTTACAATGTCTAAAATTACTATCACTGCGTATCATATTAGATGTTAAATTAACCGGATCGAATTAAACGGATTGGTTAAGGAATTTAAGAATAGTTCTCATGGCTGAAAATCTATCTTATGTCCTTAATACGCCTATCCCTGCAATGGTTGCAGACAATGCCTCTAAGGAAGAGATTGCTACTTTTAGAAAGTGGAAAGATGATGCACAGTTGGCTCAATGCATCATGCTCGCATCCATGAGTAACGAGCTTTAACGTCAGTATGAAATTATGGATGCTCTTACTATATTTCTGCACATCAAGTAGTTGATGGTGAGGAAAGTAGGACTAATGGATATCAGATATCTAAGGAGCTCTTCTGATCTAGAATGACCGATGACACTACAGTATAAATAAAAGTCCTTAACATTATCAATTTGATTGATCAATTAGGACAACTGGTTTTGTCATGGATGGAGAGTTGAGCCAAGATTTGACCTTGCCCTCACTCCCGGACTCCTTTCACAATTGTTGTGAATTTTTCATATGAACAAGCTAGATATCAGCCTCGTTGATTTGCTTAACATGTTGAAAAATGTTGAGAGTCACTTTCCAACCAAGAAAGACCAAGTCTTACTAGTAGGGGTCAAAGGATCTTCTAAAAGGAAGAACGATTCAAAGAAGGTAAATAGAAAGGCAAAAATAAAGGATAATAAGAACAAAACTGATACGGATAACAAAGGAGTTTGCTTCCACTGCAATAAGCCTGGACACTGGAAAGAAACTGCAAGAAGCATCTTGTAGAGGCTAACCAGAAGAAGCTTAGTGAAGCTTCGGTTACAAATATAGTTTTGTTCATGATTGGAATAAATTTTTCTTTAAGTCAAGGTACTACTTGGGTATTGGATACCGACTTTGATTATCATAAATATAGATTTATGAAGGGACCAAACAGAAGTAGAAAGCTAAACAAATATAAGTAATTCTATGTGTGGGAAATAAAGCAAAGGTTGCTGCATTAGCCATAGAAACTTATAGTTTAGCATTGCCTACGGGCAAATCTATTAAGTCAATAAGTTGTTATTGTATTCCAGTTCGCGTTAGAAATATTATTTCCATTTTATTGTTGGACAATGAAATCTTTAGTATTATAATTAATAACAATTGTTATTCTATTTATAATAATAATGTTTTGTATAGAACTGAAATATTACTTAATGGATTTTGTGTACTTAACTTACGTGAAAAATATATTTTGCAAATTGAACAAACTAGTATAAGAAAGGTAGATGATCATTCAAAGAGTTGAATGTGTGTATTTACTGAAATACAAGTGTGAATTATTTGAAAGGTTCAAATAATTCAGAAGTGAAACAAATTGGCTAAGTATTAGGATTCTTTGATCTGATCAAGGAATAAATACTTATGCAATAAGTTTCTAAATCATCTCAAATGGTTTTCTCACAATGGACGCCTCTTGATAAGCAATAATTGATTGATGTATCTGAAAGGAAAAATCATACCTTGTTGGACATGGGGCGGTCCATAATGATTTTACCGATATTCCAGTATCCTTCTAGGATAATGTCCTAGAAATTGTTGCATATTTACGAAAAGGTAACATCAAAATCTGGCCCCAAGACTCCATAAAAGTTATGGACATGGAGGATTCCTAATCTTAAGTATGTTAAGATAAGGGGTTGTCCAACTTATGTGAAAAGGTTTCAAAGGATAAGCTTGAGAAAAAATTTGACAAGTACAGATTTGTGGGACATCCTAAAGTAAGTTTAGGGTATATGTTCTATAATCTTACATAGCAAAATGTGTTTGTTGCGAAACATGCTTCCTTCTAGGATAAAGGTGTTTATCTTTGAAGGGGCTAGTGGGAGGATAATAGATCTTGAAGAGTTTAAGAACCACAAAACACTATAAGTCAAATAAGAGGAACCTGTAGATAGACCTATTGTACCACAACCGAATCGTAAATCTGGAATAGTACCGAAGATACCTGGGAGGTATGGATTCATCATGGATGATGAAGATAAGGTACGTATTATAGAAGATGATGATCCAGTTTCATACGATGAAGTAAGAGTTGTAGACACTCAGAGATATGGAACATTCATTTTGATGAGACAATCAAAAGAGTTTGATTATATCAAAAACAAGAATGAACCTAGTGTGTACAAAAGGGTCAGTAGGAGCGTTGTGACATTCCTAGTATTATATGTTGATATACTACAGATAAGGAATCACATACCAATGCTACAATCAGTAAATATAAAGTTGTCTAAACATTCCTCCACGAATGATTTGGCAAGAGTATCTTAATTGGGGATACAAATCTATATAGATAGATTTAATAGGATGCTTGACTTAACCCAAGGAACATATATTCATTTGATGCTAAAGTCGTTTAGCATGGCAAACTCCATGGGGTGTCTCATGTTGATGAGCCCTGGAGTGTATCTCTCTTAATAATCCCCATAGACTCCTAAAAGAGAGATCACATGAGTAACTATCATGTATGCAATGAAATATACGAGACCTGATGTTGATCAGTCATATTCTGGAGAAGTTCACTGTGAGTCAGCGAAAAACATCTTAAAGTACTTAACATACACTAAGGATGTGATCATATTCATGGTGGGTCTAAATTAAAACTAGAGGGCTTAACAGACTCAAGTTTTTTAGACAGACCAAGACAATAGAAAATCCACTTTAAGGTAAAGCGTTACCTTGAACGGTGGTGCACTGAAATTGGAAAGGTTCTAAACAGCAAAGAGTTGTTGGTTTAGTGATAAAGACAAAGTATATAGCTGTAAATGAAGCTGCAAGTTGATTGTTTGGATGAAAAGTTCATTACAGAACTAGGAATAGTTCATATGTCTCATCTTGGATCTAAACATGTGTTGTGGCACTTTCATTTGATTTTGGAATCATTGAAAGATGAGAAATCACTATAGAGATAGTGGACTCTCAAGAACAACATTACATATCCATTAACTAAAGCTTATCCAACAGCAGGATAATCGTCACTTAGAGAAGAAGGGTATGAGATACCATGACGATTAGCTTTAGTGCAAGTGGGAGATTGAAAGTAGTATGTACATAAGCCAATCATGTTTGATGATAAAGCATATACTTTGTAACAATCTTATTCATTTATTAATAAAAAGTATTAATTTATTAAAGACTTTTAATTATCTACATGATGATGTTTTATAATATGTGATAAACTCATAGTTTTAAGCAATGCTTTTAGAATAATGATGATGATCATTCTAATGAGATCTAAATTCTTAGAAAGCTTAAAACTAAAATAGTTCCCAATCGTTGGATTACTAAATTAGGGATTAGTAAATCCGGATAGATTGATACATACGTTGCTTGCTCATTAGATGATGATGATTGATCTCATGATCATTTGTGTGGAGACACTAAAGCAAGTATGTAGGTGCTTATTAGAGAATAAGTTCACTGAACGTGGCTCGCTAAGGAATACCTAGTGGAGTTTTACTTGCTCGTCAATAGGAATTCTCAGAGTGATAGTAAGTACAAGTGATCCTTGGACTTGAGATCATCATAGTATCTTATGTATGATGAGTTATACTTTGACTTATTCCTTAAGACCCTTAGAGTTTATCAAAGGGTATGCTTGGGTATAATAAGTTGTACATGGAGATAATGTATGATCAATAAAGAATCTACCACTTCTAGTAAAAGAAGAGAAATGTCCTATGTGATTCGATAAATGACAACCCAATAGTCCTTGGTTATAAGCGAAAGAAATTAGAAATGAGTTTCTAATTTGCATTATTTGGAGTTGTGCATTTAAGAGTCGAAATACATATAATTAAATAAAATAAGACTTGACAGTAATTCCATGTCTTATATTTAATTGGGACATTGTATGGTGGAAGGATTGAATTGTACGGTAACTATTAACTCAAAGGTTGTTTTATGATTAATGTTAAAATCTATATTATCTGGAAAGTCGTTGATCGCTAGGGAGGCTTATCCCTATTGTAGAATAAATATTATTTATTTAAATAAATTAATCATTTAATTTATTTATTTAAATAAGATTAGAATTGTTCTAATTGATTTATTCAGAACCGGTTTAATATGGAGAACCTAAAGGGTCACACCATAAAAGGAAGAATAATTATTTAAGAAGTTAATGGCATAATCGTAATAATATGTTAAGTATATTTAATTTAATCTATGGTGATAGAATAAATTAAATAGCTTAATATTTATTATTTAATATTTTAAAAATATGAAATATAAATTAATAAGAGGAGTCTTATTAATATTATTACAATTATTATTATTTTAATTTCTAAAAGAGTTTAGGAATTAATTTAATATAAGTACTCTCATTTATTCCTAATAGGATTAGGAGGAAAATTAGTTAAAGGAGTTTAATTAATTATCCCTAATAAGATTAGGAGCCCATTTAATTAAAAAGAGTTTAATTAAATAAATAATAGCTTATTTTAATAGAGTTACTTGATATCTTTATAAGAGGAGTCTTATATCAGATATCAAAATATACGCAATTCCAAGAGTTGGAGAGTACACTCCTTTTCTATAGAGATAGAAAAACTATGGTTTAGTCAACCACCCATCTTCTTGAATCTTTATTCTTTCTTGGTGGATCACCTCTAGAGGCCAAACACTTGGGTGGCTAACGTTGATCAAAGGAAGGAATCAAACCCGATGGATTCAAGTTGAATGCGAAAGGATTTGGAGGTGAACTCGTACCTGAGGAAGCTAGAATCTTCAAGGGTAAGATTCTTGTTCTTCATATATTTTTGTTTAATTAATAATTATGCATAAAGGGTGATCCGGGTATATGATTTGTAAAATTTTTTAAACTCTGATTTTTACACGTTTCCTCTTATTTGTGTAATTTGATTGCGTTCATGAATATTACAAACCTAACAAACTCACCATGCGTGTACATGATCAGGAGGTTACCTTTAACGTCTTCAAGGCAATGAAGTTCCTAATAGATGAAGAAGAATGCTTCTGGGTTGATTTAGTGGAGCAGGTTCTCAATGACGGGGTACAGAGTTTAGTGGATTATGAACCGTTGAGATGTATCATTGCTGAAAATTCAGATTTGGAGGATGAGGAATTCGACGAACTCGTACAATATTTGGATACCACTCCACAACACAGTGCGATAGAAGTGTTCGATAAATTCCCGGATCAGCCATTTAAGGTGAATTGACAGCAATTGAAGCATTACTTAGGCAGCGAGGTGGACAGACAACAAGTCACCTCAATTCTTTCTTCGACATGAGATTCAGAAACAGTTAAGCTAATTGACTATAACTTAGCGCATGATGGCAGGCAACCCATTATTTTTTTCTCTATTGTCTTTTTATTTATTCAATTTAGGTTGCTTGTATTAGTTCTCTGGCATTACGTTAAACATTCATGCGTACTCAGTAATTCATCCATTAACAGAGTTATTTGATGTCTATGTAGGTATCTTGGAGTGACATCACCATTGCTTTGAAGTAATTGAAGTAACAGTTAACTGTGCAGCAAACAACACTCGCGTGGTCGTGCCATGTTACCGCGTGCCCGCGCTGCATGCGGATTAGACAGAAACCAGCATTCATGCACCCGCTCCCAAAACATATTGAAAGGCCGCGCGGCCGCGTGCGACACCGGACATTGAAAAATTTTAAATTTTAAAACAAGTGTTGGGGCTCATTTGTTCTCTCACTTGACATACCGGAAGGCATAATCACCTCCTCTCCCACAAACGTATGCCTCTCCATCTTTCCACAGTTACAATGTGAAGTCATCAATCTCTCCTTGATTACCCACAATTCTCTCCACGTTTAAATCTTAACCCACGTTTCATAAGTGCAGTATAAAGCTAGGGTTTCTAATTGATTTGTGCAAAAGCGAGTTTGGGAGTTATCACATCATAGGCTCTTATTCATTATCAAGCCAATCATCTGCATTCTCTCTATCTTCTGTAAATGGGTCCAAAACGAGCACGTTCTGTCTCTTCTTCCTCCTCGTCATCCTCTAGCAGTCAAGGGGAGGATGTTATCGATCATACCAAATTCTGGATTTGGAAGCCCAACAGGAGTACTATAGGATTCTGACCAAAATATTTGTCAAGGAGCGCGGTTTTAAACCTGAGGGGCAAGATGGTCAGCTGTGTGATATGATTCGCGAAAGAGGATGGGGAGGATTGACTGCCACTCCTATGCCAATTCTGATGAGTATAGTCCGGGAATTCTATGCTAATGCTAAAGCCACCATGAACGGTCTATCTTTGGTATGCAATTTTGAAATAGATTACCGACCACCCGCCATCAGAGCCATTTTCAGAATTACTGATACACCACCAACAGGGGCTGCCAATTGGGTCTAAGGTGCACATTTGGAAATGGACTTGGAATTGGTTATTACTGAGTTGTGCGTGCCAGGCACGAAATGGACATATAAAGTCGGCACGAATCAGCCTCGGATATTCCCAGCCACAACCCTGAATAGATATGCAAAGGCGTGGAATTTGTTCATATGTGCAAAACTAGTTCCTTATTCGCATCAACATAAAATCACAGCGGAGAGGGCAATCATTCTATGGGGCATAATCACTGGAGAATATATTGATGTGGGCCATCTCATCCATCAAAATATGTTACGATATCTGCGGTGAAGCACTACTAGGAGCATTCCACATGCGTCAGTTGTAGCTATGTTATGCGCTCATCAGGGATGCCATTGGGACAATGAACAAATGTAAAACCCGAGCCAAGACATCACTCACGCCACCATTGCGAAATTCAAGGATTGGGTAGGAGGTGTACCGCACCCGCGCAGAAGAGGATTTATCATTCAGCCCACATTTCCAGATCCACCACCACAGCAGCCATCTAAGACAGATGAGGCGGGCCCGTCAACCCAAGCACCTGCTGCCCCTGGGGATCGCCAGCTCCGAAGGTTGGAGCGTAAGGTCAATTCCATGTACGATAACTTCACAACGTTTGCTACAGGTCTCACGAGGTCCTTGGCGGAGGCTTTTGCATAGGAGGGGACGATGCTCGAGTGACCTCAATTCGGGACAGCAGTGCCATATCCACCACTAGATTCACCACCCGAAGAGGGTGGTGCAGCTGATCATTAGTAGAGTTCTCTTTAACCCTTTGACCTTCATTCATTGGGATAATGAATATTATAAGTTTGGGGGTATTGGGGTAGTAGTGTAGTTGCATTTAGTATGTGCATGTTTAGCTTCGCATGTTTAGTTTACATTGTGTTAGATAAAATTTGTTGATTTTTTTTAGTTTTTAGTCATTATTACTCGTGTTAGTATATTCTTAGTTTGCATGTCTCATAGTTCTATCTTTATGGAAATTTTGTCTAGCCGATGATGATAGTGAAATTTGAAGGTTTTTTGAGTATTTTGGATAACATGAACCTAGCTATAATGTTTTACACAATGAAATTCATGTTGCTGTTTAGATGCTTTCGATTTGCACGGACGTGTTCACAATTGCTTGTAGGTATAAGAATGATGTGTTGCAGTGCTTAATAGAAAATGTAGTTTAAAAAGAGAAATATGTGGAACATGGATTTAGGCTGTATAAAACATTGATATTCAAACTTTGGGAAAACATGGGTATGCTATATATAAAAAAATAAAAAAAATAGCAATAACGTGGCTAGTCTTATTTCGGGGCCCTGGTTACTTGAGTAAGTACGCCCGTAGGGGTGTCATAACACCTTGCGCCCTAAGGTCTTTCATGGTCTGGGAGTTGTTGGTTGAAAGCTCGCTAAGGGGTAGCAATGTTCCCTAATAGAATAAGGCATTGCACAGTCATGTGAAAAAAAAAATTATAGCAATAAACACCGCGGGAAAGAGCGATAATCGCCCTCGTGAGTAGAAATAAAGAAGTTAAGCCCATTATTGAACTTTAGTTTGTTTTGATATGTTGGAACAGTCTTTGTTGCATAAGTATACATGAGTCTTGATTTAGACTGTAGTTTTCTGTTTTGAGCAGTTTAGCATGTGTATTCTTTGCTTAAATCAAGTTTTGGTGAACACAACACACACACAACATCTCTATAACATTTATGAATTATCTGAGTGTATGATATTATGCCTATAGTTTGGTTTGAATTTGTATTCTTGAATCTGGGTAATTCGCTGAGGCATTGTGGACTAAAATCCTGTTATAGCTGGAACAATGTGAGACTAGTTTGCATAATAAGTTAGTCCCATAGTAATGTAGTTGCATTTTCATTATTTATTAGTGTGCATTGCTTGAGGGCAAGCAACAGTTCAAGTTTGGGGGTATTTGATAAGTGGGTTTTATACCTACTTATTGGATAGCAATATACGCGAACTATGCTCATCTCAAGTACATTTTAATGTGTTTTTAGTTGCATTTCATATTATTTTGCATTGCATGTACTAAGAACTCCTTTGGTGTAAAAGTGTAGGAAATGGCATAGTTTGGTGGTGTTAGATGGTATGAGGCTAATGGACGCATGACGCGAGGAACAAGGGGGGATATGCAACTGAGGATGGAGGAAGGAAGAGTGACAAGACAAGGAAGCAATAAAGAGAGGACAAAGCAAAGAATAAACGGTGAACAGAATCCAATCAGAAGAATGGCCATGCAGCATTACCTGCTAAGACTTCATGGCGCCGTCGATCACCCAGATTTGCCAAATTTTGAAGATCTGTACCAAGCAATGATTACTAAAGAGGAAGCCTTGTGGCCGTCGCGATGCCCTAAAGTCGCTAACCTGTTTTAATTTAATTTTTAAATTTTAAGGGTTGTAATTGATTAAAACAATTATGACTAGTGTCAGACGTATCATTGAGTAGTTTTTCGTGTTTTTCATATTGGAACTAGGGTTTTACACTTTGGGAGATTTCCAACGTAAAACTAGGCCTAAACTTCTTATTTTCTATTTTCTTCTTTGGATTTTCAATCATTGTGGTAGATTCTTGTTTTATCTTTGGATTTTAATGCGTAATCGAACGCTACGTTACCGATTGGATTAATCAAAGAATTGGGTTTGATCGATTCTATCCTCTCACTTTCAATTGTTGGTTTATTTTCCATGTATTGCTTTGATCCCATAATGGCTTTTGGTTCAGTCATAAACTAAACTCCATTATGGGATTCTAATGGATTTTAATATGTAATTTAATTGCATGCTTGACTGCTGGATTGTTTTACATATCATAAGGAATTTTTATCAGGTTGATTTGCATGCATGAATGATTGATCAACATTCGTTTTAAGTGCTTGTATGGAATTGAAAAATAACATGCGAGTATGGATTGTAATCTTGATAGCATGCTTATATGGGGCTGTTTTGCATGGTTTTGTATTTTGAGAATCAGATAGACATATACTATTTCACCGCATGAGTTAAATAAGATCTTGCGCTTAAATTCAATATGGTTGCAATTTCACATAGACATATAGTGATTTTGATTATATTGATGATTACGTGGTGTCTATTGCATGTGGATGCTATGTGAGTAGGTCATAATACATTGAAAAATGGTTATGTCTATTTTAGTGCTCTTGGCTACCTTCTTGTGATATGTGAACTATTCTTGCATGATGGTGGTAATTAGACGAGGTATTGAATGAAGTTAGGATCTCAATATTTCCAGATTTGATTTATTTCATTATTATTCTTATTTTAGTGTTATTTGATTTTAAAGTAATTTTCAATCATAATCATAATTATTAGTTTAAGCATATAAAAATAGTGATAGAGTTGATGTATAATAATTTGATTTAGCAACTTTCTCTGTGGATCTATACTTGACTTACTCTGTATTACTTGTTGACGCCTGTATACTTGCTTGAGTTAGAGCTCTTTTGTTAAAACTAAAAAAGAGGCAACAAGGATCCTAGAAGGAATAGGCAAGTCATTCTTGGAAATGATCAAACATGGTAAAATGGCAAAGATGGGCCTAAGAACAGGCAAGATTAAAGATCTCACTACTTTTGAAGCAAATGCCACATATGATCACCGCAACTATGTAAAACACTATGACGCCCCCAAAATAAGTATACATCACCCATCTTGGGTCGCCAGAAAATACACTACTGACAACTTCATTTATACAACTGTTGTTCAAAATACGAGGACAGGTATACTGTGAGTTTTAATACAAATGTATGTAATTCTCACGGTGCCTTGGCCATTAGCTTACAATGGTACTTTACATAAAAGTACAGTCAAAAACTGTTTTAGAAATTAAAATCTTTGGGAAGTGCTCAAGAAAACCTTCGTACATAGGAGGCCATGAATCTAAGTTATAATAGATATCATATGTCTAGAGAATTATCCTTGGTTGACCCAATAGACCCCAAAGAAAAATTAGAAGATTACTATCACGTTCCTTCCAATGGTGAGTCTTCTCTTGACATATAACTATCTCCACTGCCTCCAAGTGAAAATTATATTTCAAATAAACTCCAAGATCATATTGGTAGTACTCGTAGATATACTCAGTAAGTGGATGTGCATAACCCTGTCTTATGATAACACGAGATTGTATGTCATTAGACATCTTGTATGATAGTGACAAAACACCCTTCCAAAGTTGGGTTCGCCTCACCCTATTTGGTTCACCAAAATTAAATACCAAATGATGTATACAATACGACACACTTATCTAAAGTTCTCGATAAAATTATTTCCATACTATTTAGGGAGAACCTCAACAGCTATAGACCACCATTCTATTCCCCTGTTATCCCCGCTCGACCCAGCTACACTCTTATTACCTAAAAGTAATTATGAAGCAAAAGGGTGAGCACAACTAGCCCAATAAAGAATATCATAACTAAAGATAATTAAATTATCAATAGCTTTTGTGAATAATAAATCAGAGATTTAGAACATATGGTAGATGATAAAACTTTTCAACCATAATTGCAGCGGAACGAGAAATCCATTAAAAGAGTCAAATAGACCATCAAGTTTATTATCTTCTCTATGTTAAAAGTCCACCAATAATGTGTTATCCCTGTAACGTCAATCAACAATTCCTATCCACAATCATATGAAGAACTCATAATCATAATTATGATTCTGAATTCCTTTTTGCACCCAGGATGAAGATAATTTTCATCACCTATCTTCACCTGAAACATCAAAGATCATGGTTATACCAAATCACAATCCCTGCTCATAATCATACTAATAAATTCATCTTTGCACTACGACCAAAGATATTCATTAACAATTCATCTTTGCACTACATGCCAAAGACATACAACTATATTTTAGAAGAGTCAAGTAGAGCATGATATCTACTATCTTCTACGAATTTAAAAGCTTATTATCAATATTTTATCGCTGAGACTCAGCTTAATAAATAATTCACATCATCGAATCACCCCTGCACTACGGCCAAGGATATTCGTTAATATCACATCCATGAATTATCCATGCACTACGGCCAAGGATATTCATTATTATCACATCCATGAATTAATATTTGCTGAGACTCAGCTCAATAATTAATCCACATCATCAATTCATCCCTGCACTATAGGCCAAGGATATTCTTTTAGTATCACGACCATGAATTATCCATGTATTACGGGCTAAAGATAATCGTGTTTTCATCAACGGTCCTGATCATGACATAAAATAATTCATCTTTGCACCCTTGGCCGAAGAGAATCCATAGCCATAATCATACCAAAAACTGTCCATCAATGCACTATAGCCAATGAGGACTTTTTCCACATCATTTGTAATATTACGGTCATGATTATACCGAATAATCTCTGGTCATAATCATACCAAGTCCATCAATGCACTACAGGCCACATATGACTTTCAACATAATATAAATATGAGGATGATGACAATGATATAAGTATTAATCAAACGAAAACAAGGATAAATATTAAAGACTTTAAATTTATCCAAATATTATTAACCACTCATAATCTAATATTATTAATATCATAACAATATTTTAATTACTTCTTAAACTTATAAACAATTTATTTCAATTATTTACACTTTATCAAATAATGTATTTAATCATTCAAAAATGCTATGATTTCATCACCAATGATTAAATCCCTCATCAAAAATTTGCATATACCTTATATAGGATTTCGAAGCCATAAAATCCTATTTTCCAACTTTGTTACTTCACATAACATATTTAACTCATATGTTTGTAACTAAACTATTTTCATGAAAAATACCAAATCAGTCCCAAAAAAATTTTATTTCTGGGATTTAGCAGAATATAGTCCCATAATGAACATATATTTTTCTCGGAATTTTTAAAATTTATTTACTATTTTTCAAAAATTAATTTTTAATTAATTCCTTAAGAAATTAGCTACCTCAAGTTTAAATCCAAAAAATCCCAAATCTTGACAGGATCTTACACATGTTAACATGAGCTTCCAGTTTAAATTTTATGGTCATCGGAGATATAGAACTCTGATTATAGCATTTTTCGTCAGAAAAACCTAAATATTGAAATGGTCATAACTTGCTCATTTTAAGTCAGAATTAGCTCATTTTTGGACAGGAGGTACTTTATACCATATACTTTCATGTCCCAAAAGGTCGGAATTTTTCTCACAAATTAAGTGGACGAAAAGGCCCTTTTAAAAATTCTAGCAGTAGCTGTTTTCCCATTTTTCACTTTTTCGTGCTTTGCTAAAATTAGTCCACACGAAAATCTACAACACCTTTTCCAATGAGTCCACTTGGATAAGTTAGGAAACTTATAGATCTAATTCTAGAACTTGACCACACTCAAAAATTCAAAATATAATAGGAGATATGGTCAATTGAATTTCTTGTTCCATTTTCACCAAAATTTGATTTTTCAACCCTTTGTGATTTCTAAGAAACTTTCATGTTTTCACATAATAACCAACATAACTCATCATAACACTTACTAATACTACATATACTCATGATTTTCATCAGTCCAATGCTTTTATTATCACTCTCATCATAATCAACGTAAACAGATCATTTCCACAATTTAATAAGGAATGAATACAAAGGATCATTCACTATGCATGTGGTAATCCACATAGACAGGTTATTCCAACAGAATAATAAGGAATGGAATAATAGAAGAATTTCACCATGTATGCAATAGATCTCACAGACAGGTTATTCTCAACAGAATAATAAAGAACGGAACCGTGTCAAAGTGTCAGCGTAATGAACGCACTGTGTATTGTGATATTCCATAGAATAATAAAGAAGCGGAACTGTGTCAAAAATTCAAAATTGACCGGACAGGATGTTCCAATAGAATAATAAAGAATGGAATAACAATGTAAATCACCATGCATGCGGTATCAAGATAGACAAAGTTATTCCAATGAGAATAATAAGGAATGGAATAGAAGAATTTCACCATGTATAGGTAGTCCAGATGACACAAAGTTATTCCAATAGAATAATAAATAATGGAACAACAGAAGTTCTCTTCATGAATACAAAAGAAATAATACCCCTTACCTTATAAAGAAGAGTACTCCGACGGTAGAGCGGGAATATACTTGAAGAAAACTTGTACTATCTTCTACGCTCAAAGCTTTCTTAAACTCTAAAGAAATACGCTCGAGATTACAGAAGAAGAATTCTCTCTATAGTTTCTCTCTCTAGAGTTTCAGTGAATTCGTAAGAAATAATGAAGGAATGAGCTTCTATTTATAGAAGAGTAGACTGAATAGTAACCAATCCATGAACGGTCAAATTGATTTACTTTTAAACGGACGGTCTAGATTGGTTTACAATAAAATATAATATATTCTATTTATAATCTAATAAAATGAATAACTTTATAAAAGTATTCTGTTTTATATAAAAAGATTTTACTATGCAAACACTATGCAAGCACTATACAAACACTATGCATAATAAAATATAATATATTCTAATTATTGTCTAATAAAACAGATAACTTTATAAAAGTATTCTGTTTTATATAAAAAGATTTTACTATTAGCCTAATAAAACGAATAACTTTATAAAAGTATTTTGTTTTATATAAAAAGCTCTTCTGTTTTATTACATTAATAATTCTAATAAAACAAAACTTCATCATCACTTACTTTGAAAAATTTTCAAATGTCACCCTTAACTTTAAACTTTTATCAATTTAACTATTCATCAAAACAGAAAAATTGAATACTTTTATTTCATAAAATTTGGGGTCTCACAATCTCCCCTCCTTATGAAATTTCGCCCTCAAAAATTTACGTACGTACCTGGTATTTCGAAGAGATGAGAATACATTGCTTTCTTTTTGGATTGTACCTTCCTGATTATTTCCTCTGTATCCTGATTTTCCTATTTCTCATCTCCTGTGTTTCAGATATCATTATAGAATATACCTTCAAAACAAAGGTTAATTGACATATCATAATTTGTCAACTTATCAAGTAAACAATTTCAGCTTAGGTAAGTCACACACTAGCGAAGTATATTACTCATCTCTCCCCTCCTAGTTCTAGACTCATATCTCCGCCAGCGACCATATCCCTAAGCTCTTATACCAAATGTGACGCCCCCAAAATAGGTATACATCACCCATCTTGGGTCGCCAGAAAATACACTACTGACAACTTCATTTATACAACTGTTGTGCAAAATACGAGGACAGGTATACTGTGAGTTTTAATACAAATGTATGTAATTCTCACTGTGCCTTGGCCATTAGCTTACAATGGTACTTTACATAAAAAGTACAGTCAAAAACTGTTTTAGAAATTAAAATCTTTGGGAAGTGCTCAAGGAAACCTTCGTACATAGGAGGCCATGAATCTAAGTTATGATAGATATCATATGTCCAGAGAATTATCCTTGGTTGACCCAATAGACCCCAAAGAAAAACTAGAAGATTACAATCATATTCCTTCTAATGGTGTGTCTTCTCTTGACATATAACTATCTCCATTGTCTCCAAGTGAAAATTATATTTCAAATAAACTCCAAGATCATATAGGTAGTACTCGCAGATATACTCAGCAAGTGGATGTGCAAAACCCTGTCTTATGATAACACGAGGTTGTATATCATTAGACATCTTTTATGATAGTGACAAAACACCCTTCCAAAGTTGGGTTCACCTCATCCTATTTGGTTCACCAAAATTAAAGATCAAATGACGTATACAATATGACACACTTATCTAAAGTTCTCAATAAAATTATTTCCATACTATTTAAGGAGAACCTCAACAGCTATAGACCCCGTTCTATTCCCCTGTTATCCGCGCTTGACCCAGCTACACTCTTATTACCTGAAAGGAATTGTGAAGCAAAAGGGTGAGCACAACTAGCCTAGTAAAGAATATCATAATTAAAGATAATTAAATTATCAATAGCTTTTGTGAATAATAAATCAGAGATTTAGAACATATGGTAGATGATAAAACTTTTCAACCATAGTTGCAGCGGAACGAGCAATCCATTAAAAGGGTTAAATAGACCATCAAGTCTATTATCTTCTCTATGTTAAAAGTCCACCAATAATGTTTTATCCCTGTAACATCAATCAACAATTCCTGTCCACAATTATATGAATAACTCATAATCATAATTATGATTCTGAATTCTTTTTTGTACCCAGGACGAAGATAATTTTCATCACCTATCTTCACCTGAAACATCAAAGATCATGGTTATACCAAATCACAATCCCTACTCATAATCATACTAATAAATTCATCTTTGCACTACGGCCAAAGATATTCATTAACAATTCATCTTTGCACTACAGGCCAAAGACATAAATCTGTATTTTAGAAGAGTCAAGTAGAGCATGATATCTACTATCTTCTACGGAATTTAAAAGCTTATTATCAATATTTTATCACGAGACTCGACTTAATAAATAATCCACATCATCGAATCACCCATGCACTACTACTACCAATGATATTCGTTAATATCACTTCCATGAATTATCCATGCACTACTACCAGGATATTCATTATTATCACATCCATGAATTAATATTTCATCATTGAGACTCATTTCAATAATTAATCCACATCATCAATTCATCCCCGCACTATAGGCCAATGATATTCTTTTTAGTATCACGACCATGAATTATCCATGCACTACGGCCAAAGATAATCATGTTTTCATCAACTCATCCCGATCATGCCATAAAACAATTCATCTTTGCACCCTTGGTCAAGAGAATCCATAGCCATAATCATACCAAAATCGTCCATCAATGCACTACTACCTAATGAAGACTTTTTTCCATATCATTTGTAACATTACGGTCATGATTATACCGAATAATCTCTGGTCATAATCATACCAAGTCCATCTATGCACTACAGGCCACAAATGACTTTCAACATAATATAAACATGAGGATGATGACAATGATATAAGTATTAATCAAACGAAAACAAGGATAAATATTAAAGACTTTAAATTTATCCAAATATTATCAACCACTCATAATCTAATATTATTAATATCATAACAATATTTTAATCACTTCTTAAACTTATAAACAATTTATTTCAATTGTTTACACTTTACCAAATAATGCATTTAATCATTCAAAAATGTCATACTCATAAGATTTCATCACCAATGATTAAATCCTCATCAAAATCAAGATATACCTTATATAGGATTTCAAGCCATAAAATCCTATTTTTCAACTTTGTTACTTCACATAACATATTTAACTCATATGTTCGTAACTAAACTATTTTCATGAAAAATACCAAATCATTCCTAAAAATATTTCTTTTCTAGGATTTAGCAGAATATAGTCCCATAATGAACATATATTTTTCTCAAAATTTCTAAAATTCATTTACTATTTTTCAAAAATCAATTTCTAATTAATTCCTTAAGAAATTGGTTACCTCAAGTTTAACTCCAGAAAATCTTAAATCATGACAGGATCTTACACATATTAACGTGAGCTTCCAGTTTAAATTTCATGGTCATCGGAGTTATAGAACTCTGGTTATAGCATTTTTTCGTCAAAAAAACCTAAATATTAAAATTGTCATAACTTGCTCATTTTAAGTCGGAATTAGCTCATTTTTGGACAGGAGGTACTTTATACCATATACTTTCATGTCCCAAAAGGTCAAAATTTTTCTCACAAATTAAGTGGACGAAAAGGCCCTTTTAAAAATTCTGGCAGTAGCTATTTTCCCATTTTTTTATTTTTTCGTGCTTTGCTAAAATCAGTCTACACGAAAATCTACAACACCTTTTCCAGTGAGTCCACTTGGATAAGTTAGGAAACTTATAGATCTAACTCTAAAACTTGACCACACTCAAAAATTCGAAATATAATAGGAGATATGGTCAATTGAATTTCATGTTCCATTTTCACCAAAATCTGATTTTTCAACCCTTTGTGATTTATAAGAAACTTTCATGTTTTCACATAATAACCAACATAACTCATCATAACACTTACTAATACTACATATACTCATGATTTTCATCAGTCCAATGCTTTTATTATGACTCTCATCATAATCAACTTAAACAGATCATTTCCACAATTTAATAAGGAATGAATACAAAGGATCATTCACTATGCATGTGGTAATCCACATAGACAGGTTATTCCAACAGAATAATAAGGAATGGAATAACAGAAGAATTTCATCATGTATGCGATAGATCGCACAGACATGTTATTCTCAATAGAATAATAAAGAACGGAACTGTGTCAGCGAATCAGAGACAAGCGGGATATTCCAATGTAATAATAAAGAAGCGGGACTAGGTCAAAGTAAATTAGACCGCAGGATGTTCCAATGTAATAATAAAGAATGGAATAACAACAAAATCACCATGCATGCGGTATCAGATTATACAAAAGTTATTCTAATGAATAATAAATAATGGAGTCAGTCGGGAGAAATTCAAGAACCATGCGAGGATGTTCCAATGTAATAATAAAGAATGGAATAACAATAGAAATCACCATGCATGCAAGATTTCAGACATAGAAAAAGTTATTCCAATGAATAGTAAGGAATGGAATAGAAGAATTTCACCAAGTATAGGGTAGTCAGCGTATCTGAGTTTTTCCAACAAAATAATAAAGAATGGAACAACAGAAGTTCTCTTCATGAATACAAAAGAAATAATACCCCTTACCTTATAAAGAAGAGTACTCCGACGGTAGGGCAGGAATATACTTGAAGAAAACTTGTACTATCTTCTACGCTCAAAGCTTTCTTAAACTCTAAAGAAATACGCTCGAGATTGCAGAAGAAGAATTCTCTCTATAATTTCTCTTTCTAGAGTTTCAGTGAATTCGTAAGAAATAATGAAGGAATGAGCTTCTATTTATAGAAGAATGGACTGAATAGTAACCAATCTATGAACGGTCAAGATTGATTTACTTTTAAACGGACGGTCCAGATTGGTTTACAATAAAATATAATATATTCTATTTATAATCTAATAAAACGAATAACTTTATAAAAGTATTCTGTTTTATATAAAAAGATTTTACTATGCAAACACTATGCAAATACTATGCATAATAAAATATAATATATTCTAATTATTGTCTAATAAAACAGATAACTTTATAAAAGTATTACGTTTTTATATAAATTTTTTTACTATTAGCCTAATAAAAAACGAATAATTTTATAAAAGTATTCTGTTTTATATAAAAAGCTCTTCTATTTTATTACATTAATAATACTAATAAAACAAAACTTCATCATCACTTACTTTGAAAAATTTTCAAATGTCACCCTTAACTTTAAACTTTTATCAATTTAACTATTCACCAAAATAGAAAAATTGAATACTTTTATTTCATAAAATTCGGGGTCTCACAAACACTCCCAAGAGGGTACCCATGAAAGGCGATGAAGATGTATCCCTTATTTTTTCAGGGGCAATCTAGGAGACCCAAACATAGTCCCCCCATTTGGAAGAAGAAAGGAAATCTGCCATTTCAACATCAGGCCACATTCAACCAATGCCAAGATAGAAAGAGAAAATTTGAAAGAACGAAACATTGGGTGTTCACTCCACTAGGCGATTCCCTTGAAAACATATTGGCATTATTAATCAACCAGAGGAAAATTACCAAATTGGCTCCACCTCTTGATCCAAAAAGTAAAAGATACAATCCAAGACAGAGATGTGCTTACCATTTAGGGTCTCTGGGACACGATACACAAGATTGTTGGTCCTTAAAACATAAAAGCCAAATTTTGATCAAAAGTGGTGATGTTGTGGTCCAATGATTTGATCAGCCAAATGTCAACACTAACCTTCTGCCGCAGTATGATACAGAGGGAGTGAACATGATCGGGTCAGGAAGTGCCAAAATTAATCTAAATCATAAGTACATACGAAGGATGGAGGAATATCCCCAAAGGAAAAAAAAATGTCCTAGAGTGGGACGAGGAATATATGACAGTAAGTTAAAAATTGGAGACAATCCAGAATCAAGTAACTCTGGTAGCCAATCTGGTAGTGCGCCAACATCAGATTACAAGGAAGATTTTTACTCAACTATCAAAAAGCCAAGAGAAAAAAGAAGTTAACAATAATTCAAGTCTATATCCCTCTAAGAAGAGTCAGCTAAATGAAGAAGATCAAAGCATGTTGAAAGGACAAGAAAAGGGGAATGATAAAATTACTAGAAGATCTAGCCTGTGAAAAAATCTCCCCGAGGAATGTGAATTCCTAAAAAGGAAATATCAAACAACATTCCAAACACTAGAAAAACCCCAAAATCCTATGGCACCGAGAGTCGGGGAGAGTAGGTAGAGAAGGGTATTCACGCCTTTAGGGGACTCGTTGGAAAAAGTGTTAGCACTATTGGTTGCGCAGAAAAAGATCACTGATCTTGCTCCACCTGCTAATCCCAAAGGAAGGCATTATGATCTCAATAAGACGTGTGCTTATCATTCCGGAGCACCGGGACATGCGACTGAGGAATGTTGGCATCTGCAACACAAAATCCAAGATCTCATTAAAAATAGAGAACTGAAGATATAAATCCCCACGACCAGAAAAGGCAAAAGGGAAATGAAGAGCTTAAGATTTCCACTTAAAATAGATAGTTAAAAAGAAGTGATGGTTATGAGCTCCAATCTTGGCATCACACAAGGTGGACTGGTCATAATGCGAGGAGTGGCAGAGGAACCAAGAGAGTCCCCTAAGGAAATTCATTAGCCACCATCAAATATCTTGTTGCCCAGAGTCAGCAACCACATTCCTGATTTTACTCTCCTGGATGATGAGGAGGAAATACTGATCCTTGCAAGTGTAAAAAAAGTCAAAAGGAAAGTTCCTTGCGAGAAATACAATAACAATTCGAGAGAGACTTCATAGTTAAATCCTCTCAGGCCCATAAAAGAGATAAAGGAACAAATAATGAAAAAGGTGGTGAAGTTATCGGGGAATCCAACCCATCAAGGAATCAAGAGTTCATTCCTTTTTGCGATGGGTCCAGTTTAAGCATCCTTAAGGGATGTGCTGAATCAGAAAGCAATCAAGTTATGGTAAATAATTGAAGATATTCATGACCAAGAGGTAACCTCTATCACGAGCCTCAAAGGCAACATAACCACTGATAATTGGACTATCAGGCCTCAATTATCCAGGAAGACGTAGATCCAGATGATAAAGTTGTGAGTTCCAGGAGATGTTGGGACGGTATCACTTTCATAGCATTATGGCTTTTATTTTCCATGCATGTAAATATTGAAAAAAAAATAAACCAATCAGATCTTAGCCAAGCGTGAACTACGTAGACATGATCTCCTTGCATAGGAGTACATAGGCAGCCATCTATGTTGCAGTCTAACCCCTATAAAATATCAAAAACCCCTTCAATGATTCAGCGATCACAAGTTATAACTCTTCAACAGATCATCAAACCTGAACTACGAAAGACCTGATCTCTATCCCTCAAGGGGAGTACGTAGGCATCCATCTATGGTGCGTTCTAATCCTCAAAAGAAATAAACAAGAACTCTACCTCACAACCAAAATACCAAACCCAAACATCAATCCCAATTAAGACACCAAATTCCACACCCAAGAAAAACCCTCAAGGTCAACGACTCATGTTGAGAAGACCCAACGACACTTCAATGTTGTTCCATCAAATCCAGAGCAAATCCCAAAAGGAAGAGGCATCGATACATTAAGATAGCCAGTTATAGTGATGAAATAGCATTCATCCTAAGATACAAACCTTTAGCAACTCATCACTCCCGAAGTGTGAGAAGACTTGATCTCCTTTGACCTATAGAAGCACATGGGCTACCATTGTGGCAAAGTCTATCTCATACCCAATGACATGTTCCTTGAGGAAAAGGCCACATATTAAACCTCACAGATCAAACATAGTTAAAGTCATCATGTCACCAACCAAGTTGAGCTCTTAGATCCAATTCAGTGGAGTCCGAAAGCCTCTCGACATCAATAATAAAAGTTGAAACAACAACACAACAATATATCAAGCATGATCATCAACAAAGACCTTCAAAGAGGTAACACCCTCAATACCAAACCTTCATCAAATCAGAAGAAAAACATCAAAGCCAAGTGTTCCATCAAGTCAAAAATGTTGAATTGGGGCACCCAAACATCCAAGCATATATCCACTACATGTTCACTATTTGGGTCATGAGGTAAAAGACTTTGGGGATCTCGACATCTTATCAGGCCATCTGTCAAACATACAACAAAGAAATTACCCTAGAAGACAAGCAAGAATGGAGCAATTTTAGAATCAGCGACAACCCGATATTAGGACCCTTACAATAAATAAGACTGGGGCAATGTCAGAAATAGTGAAAACTCAACACTGGGGCATTCATCGACCATCCTAAAGAGGAAAATGCACAAGTCAGCACCATAAGCATGGTCCCTCATCATCAGAGATTCCCTCATATCATTTCACTAGCGATATGGCACGATCATTTGGTCTTTTCCAATCAAAATGGGCTTAATCCATACCGTTGTCAACTACCACAAAGGTAGGCACCATTGTCAACTACCAGTAGGGTAGGCATCATTGTCAACTACTAGCAGGGTAGGAACCATTGTCAACTACCAGTAGGGAAGGCACTGTTATCAACTACCAACAGGGTAGGTACCGTTATCAACTACCAGCATGGTAGGCACCGTTGTTAACCACCAACAAGGTAAGCACCATTATAAACTACTAGTGTAGACATTGAGAAGGTCCAGTGATTTCAGAACATCATCCCCAGCAGAGATGTAGATAACATCTTAGTTTATCTTTATCAAATAAGCATCAGCAACACGAAGAAAATCAAACTGTTGGAGTCAACACCAGCATAGGCATCAACAACACTGATGAAAGACAACCGTTAGAATCTACCCCAACATAGGCTTTAACAATAACCGATAATGGAAAAGTGATTTGCGGTGCGATATTTGATTTATGATTTGCGATGTGTGAAGTGAGATTTATGATGTGCGATGTACGATGAGCGAGTTGCGAAGTGCAATTGGCTAAATGTGTTTTGCGATTTGTGAAAGCATTTTAGCATTCATCATAACATTCATTACATTTTAATATGCATCATTAAATATACCTTATCATATTTTAAGTGTCTAGCAATCTTTGTCATGTTCATTTCATTGCACTGCATAAACATGACAAAGAGGGGCATCTGTAGACACTCAAAATTTTGTTTTCCTGTTACTAACTATGCAAGAGGGCAAAAGCATCTTTTTCATACTCCAAAGATAACCCTAGAGGACTACAAAATCAAATCAAACAATTGAGACATCCCTATGGAATATCAAATCAACCTTGGAGACAACCTTGAGGAAGAATATAATAGGCTACAATCAAATCCCGGAGATAATCCCGAGAGACAGCCACTAGCCCCATCAACCCTGGAGACAACCCAGGGAGATAAAAAAGGACAATTTGACAAGACAACATCAGCAACCATAGTACAACTATAGATAGGGTCACAAAGAGCCATTGCAGCACTTTCGAGCGCAAACTATGGAAAAATAGCTTAATGAATTTCCTACGAAGACCCAAAGATGCTAGTTTGGTCATGGAGCCATCTTCCCAGATTCAGAAAAGGGAAAGCCCTATATTATTGAATAGCTCTTGAAAAGAGCTTTTCTTGAATGGTATGGCACATCTCCATCGGATTACCAAATTATAAGTTATGAATGTTTAAGCAAATAGTACAGCGATCGAGGTACACGAACTTTGAGGCGACAGGACACACCAGGGAATTTTCATAGGTCTACCTGCGAAAGCCCATGCTTTTATATATCATACCCCCACTAGCCAGTTAGAGAGATGGAAGGGAGAGAGAAGGGCCCAAGAGAGAGAAATTCGACCCTTACGGTGTAAAACAGCTCAAATCTTATTTCAAATCTTGTAAATTTTCTCTATAATCACTTTTATACATATATACTACAACATATCAAGTTTTATCAAGTGGATTTTGATTTTAAAGGCATCTAAAGCCATTGGATAGTAGTTCTCATGCCAGACTGTAAGATGTCTTTAAATCTACTTTCTTTGCTTGCTCTACTATATATATATATAAGTGATATATATAGTTAGTAGTTAATATTGGTTAGATCTAAATTTTTAACCGTTCATTTCATGTAAATAGTCAATATTTGTGTTTTATTGACTAGATCTATACCAGATCTACAATTTAATCGTTTAAAAAAATGTAAAACTTGAACCCGGAAGCTAGAATGGCTAAGATCTGTATAGATCAAGTTTTCTTTCTAGTTTTGTAAATATTTAGCAACCACGTGACCCTATATCTGTATCTAGAGGAAAAGAGAAGCTTGACTACACGCATGCAACGATTTAACTGATGAATCCTTTGTTTTGCGACGTTTAGAAATAAATATGCATTTTATTTCAATTTATTATTTATGCAAGTTATTAAATGATATCATGTGAGGCTAGGAGCCACAAGGTCGACGATTCAATTAATGGATCTAGATTCAGTTCCCATGATGGACTTGTTTAAGTTGTATAATCAGCTTGCAATCCCTTGTACATGTAACTGCGGGGCCTTAAAATGGATATCCGGATTTAAGGCCTCAAAATAGTGAAAATCATGCATGTGGTGCTCGGGCTTACTTCGATGGCTCTCATGCCCATATATATATACTGTCAAAGATGTTTCGCATCTTAAATAAAATCAAATCAAGCAGAATATGGAATAAAATGAAAATATCAAAAGCCTCAATTCCTATGAAAGCGAAAGGATTTGAAAACCACTTTTCAAAACTTCACTTTCATTATTTGTTAAAAAATGAACTTTAAAATAAATCAAACACTTTTGTATATAGGTGCAAAAGAGGGATATCACTACTTTTAAATGAAGCACAAACATCTTTTCAATCCAAAGCTTTCAAACACACACACACACATAATGCATAGGGAATGAAAAAGTAGCGATAACCCTATTTTACGGAAGTCGGGGGGTGCTTAACATATTCCCCTCGCTTAAAAAAGTCCACGAATTCTATGAATCTTAGTTTCCAGACCAATTAAATAGAGTCACATATTGGGCCATATTGTGAAAACCTTTCAAACTCCGGTTGAGTTGGTACAATCATTTAAACTCATACCAATTGGCGGCTCTATCTAATTCGGCCCAATCATTAAAATCAAAATTTTTAAATCATCGACATTGTATGCCGGTCTTTCCAAAAAATCTCACCTTTAAGCAAGAATAAAAATCAACATAACGAAATCTAAAGGGTAGAGAACGCGATAGAAAAATTTCTTGGAGTCGATAGAATTAAAAATTCTAAATCTCTATAGCATAATTAAATGCTCACTAATTTCAAAGTAAAAATGAGAAGATTAGAATTGGAATGTGTAAAAATAAAAGAGAGAGTAACTTGGTTGGGGACTCTAATGGATCAACCTCTAATCTTCAATGAGTTAAGCTTGAATTTTAATTTGGAAGAGTTATGTTATATTTTTTGTTTTATCTCACTAAAATGCTATCTAAAGTCAGGAAATTTCTCTCTCCTTATGCTGAAATTCATATCTTTTTTCCAAGAAAACTCTCTCAAGACATATATAAAAGGAATGAGTAAAGAATTAATTTTCAAGGGATTTAGGGCCTGAGCCTCCATCCGGATTGGGACTTTGGGCATGCCCCCCCCCCCCCAAGGTCAAAGACATAGGGGCTCTCGTGTCTTATCTCTCCTTTCTCCCCTTAGGTCTTCTTATTTTCTCAATTCAAACCTAAATATAGTGATTTTTGTAATTGTTCTCCTTTTTGGGTATTTTTGTTGTTTTTACTCCCTCCATTCCTAAATAATTGTCGTTTAAGATTTTTGCACATAGATTAAGGAAGCTATTAATATGAGTAAAACAAATATTGTACAAGACTAAAATACCCTTATTTAATATGTATTGGGAAGGAAAGGAATATGAAAGGCAGGTAGCCTCTACCTAATCTAATGCAGTGAAAAGTTAAAAAAAATTATTGGGTGCATTAATTAAACACTTATTGGAAAACAGGGATAAGGGTAAATTTGGAAAATATATATATTAATTATGCTTTGGTTTCATTAAGCGTCAAATATTTTGGAATAAATCAAATTGTGTAAAACATCAGTTATAATGGAATGGAGGAAGTATTTCAAAACGTAAATTTTGGGTGTCTACAAATATCAATATCAATATTAATATATATAAGTATCTCCTTTGATGGATAGATCAAGAATGCTTGTGATTATGAGAAAAGTGGTTGATAAAGCCAAAGTAAATATTATGTTACGAGAACAATTATATATTTAGCGACACTTTTACATTTATTTTTATGATATTTTGAATTTTCAACGGTACTTAAGCATGATAAATATTGTTCTGATCGAAAAAATTATATGAAAGCTATACCAAAGAATATTAGATCAAACTCATCAAACTTCTCTTGAAAATGAATAGATGTTAGAATAAGAGAAACATTGATTGCTAGAAAAGCAAAATATAAGGTTCTCAATTTTGAATTTTAATTAGGATCTTCAATTTCAAAAATAGGTATACATCACCCATCTTGAGTCGCCAAATACATGGTACAAAATTCAAATACAACTTAATTATACAACAATGTGTAAAGTACGACAAAATACAAGTCGTGAGTTTTAATACAAATATTGTCTTCTCTGATAATATCCACTCTCAAAAATGTCCTCATTACATTTATTATCACACTATTTTATGTAATAAAGTGAGGACTACTAAGACATCATCTCGACCATCACTCCGCCCCCGACTAGTTCCAAATTTACATTCTCATTTCCTCAAGAGAACAAAGGAAAGAAAGGGTGAGCTCAACTAGCCCAAAGAAGAAATATTATGACTAAGATAATGCGTAATAAATTATCATTAGTCTTCAACAATGTTAAACCGATAAAATACAATAGACATCAAGTTTAATCAGCAATGATCAAGCAATCCATTAAAAGAGTCAAGTAGAGAATAAAATCTACTATCTTTTATGTTTTATAAGGTTTTTCATCACTTTTATCGCCGGGACTCAAATTTTAATAAATAATCCATCATCATCCCCGCACTACTACCAAGGATATTCATTAGGTCACGACCACAAATTCCATGCACTACGGGCCAAGGATATTTGTGTATTCATCAATGGTCATGATCATGCCAACAATCGCCCATCAATGCACTACGGGCCAATGAGGACTTTTACCACATCATTTATAACATTACTACCATGATTACAACCAATAATCCTCGGTCATAATCATACCAAGTCCATCCATGCTCTACAAAAGCCATATATGACTTTCAAAAAAAAATATAAACATGAGGATGATGACAATGATATAAGAATTCAATAAAACAAGTTCAAGAATTAAGTTATTCAGAACTAATAACGCCCAAATTGTCAACATGATATTGCTTTTGTAGAGTAAAATTCAAGAATGCTCATAAGAATATTTCCATGAAAAAATATCGGATGAAGCGCAAATATCAAGGATATTCCACTAATTTCATGGAGTATAGAAGTCAAAATTTTAACCAACCGAGAATAATAAGGAATGGAATAACAAAGTAAATCACCATGCATGCGCAGATCAGACAGACAAAGTTATTCCAATGTAATAATAATACGGAACCAGTCGTGAAAATCACACCGATGTGATGTTCCAATGTAATAATAAAGAATGGAATAACAATGTAAATCACCATGCATGCATGCAGATTCAGACAGATGTGTGTTATTCCAATGTAATAATAAATACGTAATAATAAAGATTTGAACCAGTCCACGTGTGTAAAACACATGCATGTGATATTCCAATGTAATAATAAAGATGTAATAATAAAATAAAGATGTGAACCAGTCCCGTGATATTCCAAAGCATGCATAATGATGTTCCAAATGGTAATAATAAAGATGTAATAATAATAGAAGAATGTCACCAAGTATAGGTATTCACAGATATACAAGTTATTCCAATGTAATAATAAAGAAATGGAATAATGTAAGTTCTCTTCTTGAATACAAAAGAGTAATATCCCTACCGTAAAAAGAAATCGGATAAAGGAAAAGAAAGTAAACAGCATTTCTTCTTATTTTTCTCTATAACTTTTCTCTCTAGAGTTCAAAGAATTCGTAAGAAAATAATGAAGGAATGAGCTTCTATTTATGTAAGAATGGATCAGATAAGAATTAATTCATGAATGGTCCAGATTGATTTACTTTTTAATCTGGACTATCCATATTTAAAGCAAAAATCTTTTAAATAAAATATATATATATATATATATATATATATATATATATATATATATGATAAAACAATAATACTCCTCCAGATAAACCAACTTTGAAAAAACCTCCCACCCATTCAATTTTCAAACCGTGGCCCCACATGTTCCCTCCCCCAACATGTCATATAATCACAGGGTCCCATTATATTTAAATAACTTTCTATCAATAATGTTGAAAAAAAATAGGTAAAATGAGGGTCTAAATAATACGCCAAATTTACAACAACTACCTCATAAAAATCCTTTCAATATTTTTAACAACATTTATCATCATTATTATAATTCACAATATTAATCGACTGTGTCGCTCCTGTGAAAGAGGGGCTTTCCAATAAGGATTTCTCCTATTGGCGCGCAATTAGTGACCAAACCTCTCCTCGCGTAACTTCTAGACATCGTTAATATTGCAATTTATAATATTAATAACTCGCTATTTCAATTATTGATTTAATAATATATAAAATATCGACAATAATTGAATCAAATAACGTGAGATACTATGCAACAATTAATATAGCAATAATTGAACAAAACCGAAAGTGACTTCTCACGTAAGCATTAATAATCAATACCCGTGCTACTACGCAACCACGCCAGACATCGCATTTTTTACTACCGAGTAGTTCAACAAGATTAACTCAGAAAACTTCCGCCGTTATTTTTATAAAAATATTTTTGTCGCTTTCTCAATCCGATAATAATTCCGCTGTGGGGTCCACTAATGATTGTGCTGCCGCATTTAATATTCCCCACAAAAAGAATATTCCCCACTAATCTAATATAATATAACAACTTGCATACTTTGCAAAATTTATAAATATTACCCACAACTATAACATTATATCAAATTCACACCATAATATAAAAAAAATATTTTTAGAAAAAAATATTTATTCATAAAATCTGGGGTCTCACAATCTCCCTTCTTAAGAAATTTCGCCTCAAAATTAGGGTACGACTGGTATGTCAAAGAGGTAAGGATACCTTGATTTCATTTCAGATTCTAACTCCTGTGTCATTTTCTCAACATCGTGGTTCCTCCATAAAACTTCGACTTGAGGTATAACTCGAGCGTAAAATATGTTCCTTCTTATCCAAGATTTGAACAGAACCTCTTCACACGTTAAGTCTTCCGCTATTTCGTCCGGTTCTAACTCAATAATGTGGTTTGGATCTTTCACATATTTACGTAATATGGATATGTGAAAAACGTTATGAACATTTAGACATACTCAAGCAGAAAGTCGAGTCTATATAGCCACAGCTCCTACTCGATCGAGGATTAAAATGGGCCAATGAATCGAGGATCGAGCTTTCTCTCTTTCCAAATCTCAGTAACCCCTTTCCATGGAGCAACACGTAACAACACATGATCTCCTATATCGAATTCCACGCCCTTTCGATGAAGATCAAAGATAACTCTTTTGTCGATCTTTGTGAGGTTTTTATATACGCTGTCGGATCGTTTCAATCTTTTTCCGTAGTCATACGCATCAACTCCGGCCCCAACAACGTTGTTTCACCCCACCTCATCCCAAAGATACCGAGAACGACACTTTCTTCCATACAATGCCTCGAATGGAGCCATGCCAATGCTTGCTTGATAATCGTTGTCAGTAGGAAAACTCCACCAATGGTAAGAACTTGTCCCAACTTCCCTTGAAATCAAGGACACAGTAGTCTTAATAAATCTTCCAGAGTTTGAATAGTCCCTCTCGATTGTCCGTCTCCGTCTCGAGGATGATATGCCAACTAAATCGTAAACTGCGCCCATAGCTTTTTGCAAACTAACCCAAAATCGTGAAGTGAATCTTTGGGTCACGATCGTAAACTATGGATACCGCATACCATGCAAATTTTACAATCTCTGCTTATGTACATGCGCGAGCAAGACGCTCAAGTGTATAAGTTTCTCAGATTGGTAAGAAATGAGCAGATTTGGTCAATCTATCAACAATGACCCAAATTGCATCTATGCCTTGAGAAACCTGGGAAGACCAAAGAATCTAAATCCATGGTAATGTGCTCCCACTTCCATTCGGAATTTCAAGTGGTTGTAATGGACCTTTTGGTACTTGATGTGCTCGCTTGACTCGCTGACAAGTTAGACACCTTGAGATAAACAACGCTATCTCTCTCTTCATATTGCTTCCACCAAAATGTATGATTTAAGATCACGATACATTTTGGTACTCCCGTGATGGATTGCAAACTGTGTGTTGTGAGCCTCCATCATGATTTTATACTTTAAATCGTGATCGTTAGAACACAAAGTCCGGAGTCGACTCAAGTATTCCTTCATCATCGATTCTTGCCTCCAAGATAAAGACCTTCTTGCACTTTCTTCCTCATACGATCATCACCTGTGTCTATAGTTCGAGCAATTTTAACTTTATCAATTAAAGCTGGTTCTACTCAGATGTTCGCCATCATCACACGGGTCCCCTCGAGTCTTTATCTCTATCTCCATCCTTTGCAAGTCACACAAAATGGGCCTCATATTGACAATATCGCACTCGCATTCAAGATATGATCTTCTACTCAATGCGTCACTACCACGCTCGCTTTTCCAGATGGTATCGATGGTATGATCATAATCTTTCAATAGTTCAAGCCAACGTCGTTGTCGCATGTTGAGTTCCTTTTGAGTGAAGAAATATTTGAGGCTTTTTATGATCCAGAAGATCTCCACTTTCTCCCCATACAAGTAATGCCTCCAAAATTTTAGTGCGAAGACAACAACAACCGCTAACTCTAGATCATGAGTAGGATAATTCCTCTCATATTCTTTTGAGTTGTCGTGAGGCATAGGCTATGACTTTCCCATGTTGCATGAGAACACATCCTAACCCTTTGCTCAAGATCATCAGAGATGACAAATCCTCCGAACCGATGGTATTGTCGTAACAAAAATAAATGAGTCTCCTCGAAGTTCTTGAAAACTCTTCTCACATTCCTCGCTCCAACCGAACTTTGTATCTTTCCGAGTCACCGAAGTTAGTGGAGTAGCGATTCGAGAAAATCCTTCCACTTAATCTCCGATAATAACCACTAAACCGAGAAAGCTACGATTTCTTTCACATCGATTTAGGTTGCTCCCAAACTTTGAATAGCTTCAATCTTTGCCGGGTCAACAGATATTCCATGACTTGATACCACGTGCCCAAGGAATGCTACTTCCTCAAGCCGTAACTCGATTTCTTCAACTCGCATAAAGCTTATATTCACGTAAGCTTTTGGAGTATCAAATTTCAAGTGTGTTGCTCATGATCTTCACGGGTTTTGGAATATATGAGGATGTCATCAATAAAGACGACCACAAAGTGATCCAAATATTCTTCAATACTGGCTCATCATATCCATGAAGGCAAAGAAGAGCATTAGTCAATCCAAAAGACATGACTAGAATTCATAATGCCCGCATCGAAGTTCTAAAAGCCGCCTTTGAATGTCATCTGCTCTAATCTTCAATGGTGATATCCTAATCTAAGATCAATTTTGAAAAGAATTTGGCGCCTTGCAATCGGGTCAAACAGTCATCAATACGCGGGCAATGGGTACCTATTTTTGATGGTGACATGATTCAACTCCCGATAATCAATACAAAGTCGATACTCCCATCTTTCTTTTTCACACAAATGTAACAGAGCACCCCAAGGAGAAGTACTAGACTAATAAAGCCAATGTCTAACAATTCCTCGCAGCTGGGTCTTTAACTCCTCAAGTTCAATAGAGCCATTCGACATGGGCTTTTGAAATGGGTTTTGTACCGGTTCAAGGTCGATACAAAATTCAATTTCACGCCCGGGGTAGGCAGAAGAAGTTCGTGTGAATACGTCAGAAATTCATTAACAATAGAGAATATCATTCAAAATCGATTTATTTTTGTTTAGATCCGTGATATGAGCTAAGAAAGCTTGACATCCATTTTTCAATAAACTAATAGCTTTATGGCTTGAGATGATGTTGATTGATTTTAATGGTTTGGTTGTTTGAATTCGCATAATAGGTTGGTTAGAATATGAAAGCTAACAACCCTAATTAAAACAATCAATTTTTGCATGATGTGTAGTTAACCAATCAATCCCTAGAATTACATCAAATGCAAGTATTTTCAATGAAATAAGATCGACAGTGTGTAACGCAAGGGTGCCGATTTGAACTAAACAAGACTTATAAACCGTGGATGTAATGAAGTTTCTCCCAATGGAGTTTCAACAGATAAGTCAAAGTCCAATTTCTCCTGAGTCAAATTTAAACGCTGAGCGCAAGTAGAGAAATGAAAGAGTGGGTAGAACCAAGATCAAATAAAGTATAAACTTCGCTAGAGTTTATGATTAGTTTTACCCGTGATGACCTCATTTCGGTGTTCTTGCTTTTCGGGAGGTCACAACAAACGCCTCCTCAGACTACCGGTTTTGACTTTTCTCGACGGCCTTTGGTGCCTCCATCCTAGTTGAACTTGGTTTTGGTGAACGACAAAAATCGGCCAGTGACCTTTCTTCCACAATTATAACATGCTTTGATGGCATCGCATACTGGGACCGATGTGTCCCTCTCCTCCACATTTGAAGCATACGATAGTGGTCGCTTCTCCTTCCTTAACAACTGGTGCCGATGTCGACGCCTTTCCATCATTGTTGAATCTCCTCTTTTGAAATGTCCATTCTTATTATTTTGGCCATGATTACCACATCAAGTGGTTACCATTTTCGCCCGTTGATTCCTCCACGCTTGTTGTCACCGCTCGATGATCGCTTTCACCGGTATTATCATTTTTTTTTGCCGCCGCTTCTTTTCGTTGGTTGACTCATTATCACGCTCCAATAATCGAGCCCTATTAACAACATCCTCAATACAAACATAGTTTATGAGATATAAGATATCGACGATATCTCGTGTTTCAAACCTCTAAAAACATTCGTGTCATTCTCTCCTCATTATCAACCAAATGGGACGCAAATCGGGACAACTCGCAAACTTGGCTTCAGATCGCGACACTGGCCATGTTATTTTGCTCCAACTTGATGAACTCTACCTTTTCATGTGACGAATACTTTGGGAAAGTACTTGTCGCTGAACAGCTTCCTCGAACTTCTCCCAAGACATCTTTCAGGCAAAAGTTGAGTACGCTTTTACGATTCCCACCAAGAATCCTCCTCAGACGCAATATGAAGGTGGCAAAGGAACCTTTGCTCCTCCTGAGCATCCCAAGACATCAAATATCTTGTTGATCCGCTTAATCCACGTTTCGCCTTTTAAGTGGTTTTGGCTCTCCAAAGAACTCCGGTGGTCCCAGTTCTTAAACCGCTTCATGTGACCATCCGAGAGAGCGCCGTTGTTTCCACCGCATTTTGGATGAGCCGCCTCACCGATGTTGCATAAATTGCATGAAGCCTCTAACATTCCATCGCTCATCATTTGGTCGTTGTTGTTTTTGCCCGAGGATCGCCGCCTCGATGCACATTATCCTCGATTATCGATCCGTGGAGACTCAATGGTCTCTCGTGCTCCATTGATGTTCTCAACATTCTTGATGCCATTTTCAGACATCGCCACAAAACAAGGGTTAATAAACGATCACATATTATCCCTATACTCCGACCAACCAATTAAATAACAAATAAACTTAGGTAGGTCATACTAGTAAAGAATTCCCCTGCCTCTCCCTCCTAGTTCTTGTCTCACATCTTAGCCTGTGGATCATATCCCTAAGCTTTGATACTAATCGTGACGCCCCCAAAATAGGTATACATCACCCATCTCTGAGTCGCCAAATACATGGTACAAAATTCAAATACAACTTAATTATACAACAAATGTGTAAAGTATTACAAAATACAAGTCGTGAGTTTTAATACAAATATTGTCTTCTAGATAATATCCACTCTCAAAAAATGTCCTCATTACATTTATTATCACACTATTTTATGTAATAGTGAGGACTACTAAGCTAACACTCATCCGGACCATCACTCCGCTCCCCGACTAGTTCCCAGCCTACATTCTCATTTCCTCAAGAGAATAAATGAAAGAAAGGGTGAGCTCAACTAGCCCAAAGAAGAAATATTATGACTAAGATAATGCGTAATAAATTATCATTAGTCCTTCAACAATGTTAAACCGATAAAATACAATAGACATCAAGTTTAATCAGCAATGATCAAGCAATCCATTAAAAGAGTCAAGTAGAGAATAAAATCTACTATCTTTTATGTTTTAAAAGGTTTTTCATCACTTTTATCACGGACTCAAATTTTAATAAATAATCCACATCATCATCCTCGCACTACGGCCAAGGATATTCATTAGGTCACGACCACAAATTCCATGCACTACGTGCCAAGGATATTTCAGGTATTCATCAATGGTCATGATCATGCCAACAATCGCCCATCAATGCACTACGGGCCAACGAGGACTTTTACCACATCATTTATAACATTACTACCATGATTACAACCAATAATCCTCGGTCATAATCATACCAAGTCCATCCATGCACCATGTGCCATGTGATGACTTTCAAAAAAATATATAAACATGAGGATGATGACAATGATATAAGAATTCAATAAAACAAGTTCAAGAATTAAGTTATTCAGAACTAATAACGCCCAAATTGTCAACATGATATCTTGCTTTGTAGAGTAAAATTCAAGAATGCTCTCGTAAGAATATTTCCATGAAAAATATCGATGAAGCGCAAATATCAAGGATATTCCACTAATTTCATGGAGTATATAAGTCAAAATTTTAACCAACCGAGAATAATAAGGAATGGAATAACAAAAGAAATCACCATGCATGCGGTATTGCAGATGAGACAAAGTTATTCCAATGTAATAATAATAATCTAACCAGTGTCGTGTGAAAATCACATCGATGTGATGTTCCAAATGTAATAATAAAGAATGGAATAACAATGTAAATCACATGCAGATGCGATATCAGTTATTCCAACAGATAAATAAGTTATTCCAATGTAATAATAAATAAGTAATAATAAAGATTTTAACCAGTCCCGTAAAAACACATGCATGTGATATTCCAAATGTAATAATAAAGTAATAATAAAGATTTTAACCAGTCCTAGTAAAAGCATGCATGTGATGTTCCAAATGTAATAATAAAGATGTAATAATGTAAGAATGTCACCAAGTATAGGGTATTCACAGATACAAAAGTTATTCCAATGTAATAATAAAGAAATGGAATAATGTAAGTTCTCTTCTTGAATACAAAAGAATAATATCCCTTACCGTGAAAAGAAATCGGATAAAGGAAAAGAAAGTTAGCAGCATTTCTTCTTATTTCTCTCTATAACTTTCTCTCTCTAGAGTTCAAAGTGAATTTGTAAGAAAATAATGAAGGAATGAGCTTCTATTTATGTAAGAATGGATCAGATAAGAATTAATTCATGAACTATCCAGATTGATTTACTTTTTAATCTGGACTATCCATATTTAAAGCAAAATCTTTTAAAAAAATATATATATATATATATATATATATATATATATATATATATATATATATATATATATATAATAATAATAATAATACTCCTCCAGATAAACCAAAAAATCAAAACCTCCCACCCATTCAATTTTTCAAACCGTGGGCCCTACATGTTCCCTCCCCCAACATGTCATAATCACAAGGGTCCCATTATATTTAAATAACTTTCTATCAATAATGTTGAAAAATAGGTAAATGAGGGTCTAAATAATACGCCAAATTTACAACAACTACCTCATAAAAATCCTTTCAATATTTTTAACAACATTTTGTCATCATTATTATAATTCACAATATTAATCGACTGTGTCGCTCCTGTGAAAGAGAGGGCTTTCCAATAAGGATTTCTCCCTATTGGCGCAGCAATTAAAGTGACCAAACCTCTCCTCGCGTAACTTCTGACATCGTTAATATTGCAATTTATAATATTATTAACTCGTCTATTTCAATTATTGATTTAATAATATATAAAATATCGATAATAATTGAATCAAATAACGTGAGATACTATGCAACAATTATATATAGCAATAATTGAACAAAACCGAGTGACTTCTCACGTAAGCATTAATAATCAATAATACCGTGCTACTACGCAACCACGCCAGACATCGTATTTTTTTACTACCGAAAGTAGTTCAACAAGAGATAATCAGTAAAACTTCCGCCGTTATTTTATATAAAATATTTTTGTCGCTTTTTCAATCCGATAATAATAATTTTCCTAGGGGTCCACTAATGATTGTGGCATCGCATTTAATATTCCCACTAAAAAGAATATTCCCCGACTAATCTAATATAATATAACAACTTGCATACTTTGCAAAATTTATAAATATTACCCACAACTATAACATTATATCAAATTCACACCATAATATAAAAAAAAATATTTCGAAAAAAAATATTTATTCATAAAACGAGGAAGAACATGAGGCGTAAGTGCAGAGCTTGAAGATCAAGATAGAGATTGGGGCAACTTTACAATTTATTCTATTCCTTCTTTTATCTTTAATTCTTGTAATCTACGAGATATTTTTATTGATTATCCGAATGATGTTTTTCTTCGTCATTATGAACTAAACTTTTAATTAAGATTTCAGCGAATTTGATAAGTAGATTTTATACATACTTATTGGATATCAATTCACCAGAACTATGCCCATCTCAAGTATATTTTAGTATGTTTTAGTTGCATTTGTGTTATTTTGTATTGCATGTGATGAGAACTCCTCCGGTGTGAAAGTGAGAAATGGCATAGCTTCGGCGTTGGTAGGTGGCATGAGATCGGTGAAGGCATGACATGAGGGACGAGTGGAGAAAAAAGCGAGCATTGATGGACAAAGTAATAGTAGAATGTCAAAGGAGCAATAATAACAGCATGACAAGACATGAAGCAATAGTAGCGAGAACTCGAGGATGCACGAGCACATGAAGCCCTTGTGGTGGCGTCATTGCACTAAGTTGGAACATCTTGGCGCTACCGAGCCATCAATTTGGAAGAAGCTTAATTTGCATACACGCTACCGCTACTGTTTATATAGGGATTGTGATGCATCGCGCATCGCCATTGATCGTTGTTGTTTGACTTTATTTAAAATTTAAATTTGAAGTGTTTGAGTTTGTATAAACTACTCTGGTTGGTACCAGACGCAAGGATCTTTACTTTTTATCAGTTTTTGATATTAGAAAACTAGGGTTCCAAGCGTTGAATACATTTCCAAAGAGGGTTGAGCGTACATTGAATATTTTCTACATCTTCTCTTGGATTGATTCATTGAATAAGAACTACTTTTATTTTGCTGGAAAATATTGGAGATTTGAACAGCATTTATGGAATATAATCTTCAATTGGGTTTGATCAATTCTATCTTCTCTCTCAATTGTTTTATTTATTTTTCATGTGTTGTTATATTCCCATAATGGCTTTCGGTTCGGAGATGAACTAAATTCCATTATGGGATTCTAACAGATATTGATAAGTAATCTAAAAGTCGATGGTGCGATTGCTTGATTGTTTGCGTATCATTGGAATTTTTATTATGATTGATTTTTTATTGCATGAATGTTTGATCACCATTCATTTTATGTACTTGTATGAAATTGAAAAATGACATATATGTATGGTTGTAATCATGATAGCTTTCGCGTTTATGAAATTTGAATTGTTTAGCTTTATATTTCGTGTGAACCGGATAGAAATATCTTTGTTTTCACCGTGTGTAGTAACATAAGAGCTTGTGCTTCAATTCAATATTACCGCAAAGTCACATAGAAATATATTGATTTTGGTTTTATTGATAATTACATGATTTCTATTGCGTGAGAGGTCATTTAAGTAGGTCATAATGCATTGAAAAATGGTTATGTCTAGTTTTGTGCTATTGGCTAATTTTCCATGATACATGTATAATCTTGCATGAGGGTATTATTTAGATGAAATATGAATTGAAGTTAGAATCCCATTATTTCCATATTTGATTTATTATTCTATTATTCTTCTTTAATTCATTAATTGAATTTATATTAATTCAAAATTATAGTGTTCGTTTAAGCATATATAAATAATGTCTGATTGATGCATAATAATTTAATTTTGAAACCTTTCTCCGTGGATCGATACTTATCTTACTCAGACTACTACTTGTTGACCCATGTATGCTTGCATGAGTTAGAGTCCTTTTATTACAACTAAAAAGGAGGCAACAAGTTTTTGCACTTGCTGCTGTGGAGAGGCGTTTAAATTTTTCATTATTATCATCGGTTTTAAGCTATATTGTATGACTTAGACAAATCTAATCTTATCTCATTTCTCTTTTTTTTTTTTGTTTTTGTTTCAGGTACTTCTATATATTATATGCACACGCGATCATCCAATTTTGAGTTGATACCGACACAGGATGACATTAACGGTAAAGGTTAGAAATTGAGAGCACGTAGAAATATACAAGCAGAGTTAGAGGCTACAACATCTAATATGGCAGCCGAAGGACAAAGAGAAGAGCAAAGAGAGGAGCACAGGGCTTTGAGAGATTTTTTAATGCCTAATATTAATGGATTGCGATCCAAAGATAAGTCGAAGCCAACGATAATAGCTAATACCTTTGAGATAAAGCCAGACACCATTCAAATGGTGCATAATTCGATTCAATTTGGGGGTGCAGCTACAGATGATCCTAATGAACACTTGTTGAGTTTTATTGAAATATGTGATATTTTCAGATACAACAGGGTGACGGAGGATGCTATCAGACTTAGACTGTTTCTGTTTTCATTGAGGGATAAAGCAAGAAGTTGGCTTCAGTCTTTACCTTCGGGATCTATAACCACATGGGAGGACCTAGCACAAAAATTCTTAGCTAAGTTTTTCCCAATGGCTAAGACTGCGAAGATGAGGACATCAATTTCCCAATTTGAACAGCAATAGGGTGAATCACTATATGAAGCCTGGGAGAGATACAAGGAGATGCTAAGGAAATGTCCACACCATGGCATGCCAGATTGGATGGTAATCAACACATTTTATAACGGATTGGGATGACAATCAAGGCCTATTATAGATGCAGCTGCAGGTGGAGCTCTATTGGCAAAAAGTTATGAAGAGGCCTATAACCTTATTGAGACAATGACAACTAATGGTTTTCAAAATCCTATAGCCAGGATACCATAGACTAGAGTTGCAGGTTTGCTAGAAGTGGATGATATCACTCAATTTTCAGCTCAGATGGCATCTATGGCAAAGAAAATTAATTCGTTGACAGAAACCAAGGCGAAGACAGTTGCCTTTATGTGTTAAATTTGTGCAAGGTCACATTCAACGGATTAATGTGCTATTAGCTCAGAGTCTGTACAGTATGTGAGCAATTATAGGAAGGATCAAGGACAATTTTAGAACACATACAACTCCAACAACCTCAACCATCCAAACTTCAGTTGGTCAAATAATCAAGGAAATCAACAGAGTCAGTTTCAACTGAATAATCAATTTCAGTCACAGTCAGCTCAGCAACAGTTTGCACAAAGACCACCTTACCCACCTGGATTCTCTCAACAACAAAATCATACCCCAGCTGCACCTCAGCAAGAAAAGAAATCAGAAATAGAGGAGATGATGATGAAGTACATGGCGAATATAGAGGTGATGATTAAAAGCCAAGTAGTGGCTATTAAAAATCTGGAAACTCAAATGGGTCAGATGGCGAGCATGCTTAACAACAGGCCCCAGGGTTCATTGCCAAGTACTACAGAGACAAATCTAAGAAAAGAAGGGAAGGAACAATGTCAAGCAATCACACTCAGGTCTGGGAGACAAATTGCAGAAAATCGACGCATGCGTATGGCGCATATGTTTACAAGGGAAAGGCAGCAGTCACGCGAAATGATAAAGCTATCTGAGAAGAAAGAAAATAATGAAGATTCTTAGTTACAGCAGGAAGAGAATAATAAAGCAGGTTTAGTTGAGAAACCCGTGAGTAAAATACCACTAGTTCACCCTCCGGTTCTGTATCCGCAAAGATTGAATAAGTAGAGGGAAGACAGGCAGTTTAGTAAATTCTTGGAGGTCTTTAAAAAGCTCCAGATTAACATACCTTTCACTGAGGCATTGGAACAAATGCCTAGTTATGCAAAGTTCATGAAGGGTATCTTGTCAAGGAAGAAGAGACTAGAAGATTTTGAGACAGTGGCCTTGACAGAGGAATGTAGTGCAGTGCTTCAGAGAAAATTACCTCCAAAGCTGAAGGATCCAGGCAGTTTCACAATTCCATGCACGATCGAAAAGATGAGCTTCAGTAAATGTCTGTGTGATATTGGGGCAAGTATAAATTTGATGCCCTTGTCAGTATTCAATCAGTTGGGATTGACAGCTCCAAGGCCGATGAATATTTCTTTACAGCTAGCTGACAGATTCATCACTTATCCACTGGGAATTGTTGAAGATGTATTGGTAAAAGTGGATAAATTCATCTTTCCGACTGATTTCATCATTTTAGATTATGAAGAAGATAGGAGTATACCAATCATACTGGGAAGACCATTCCTAGCCACAGGGAGGACCTTGATAGACTTTTAGAAAGGGGAACTCACTATCCGTGTGCATGATCAGGAGGTTACCTTTAACATATTCAAGGCAATGAAGTTTCTGACAGATGAAGAGGAATGCTTCAGAATTGATTTGGTAGACCAAGTCTTAAATGATGAAGTAGAGAGTCTGATGGAAAATGAACCGTTAAGGAGTGTGCATTTTTAAATAAAGATTCAAAGCTACCTGTGATTATTTCTTCTGCACTAACATCTTTTCAGGAAGAAAAACTGCTACGAGTCCTTAGAGAGTTCAAGTCGGCTATTGGATGGACTATAGCAGACATAAAAAGGATCAGCCCTTCTTTTTGTATGCATAAGATCCTGCTAGAAGATGATAGCAAGCCATCAGTGGAGAAACAATGAATACTTAATCCGATCATGAAGGAAGTGGTCAAGAAAGAAGTCTTGAAATGGCTGGATGCAGGCATAATCTATCCAATTTCAAATAGTTCATGGGTGAGCCCAGTACAATGTGTACCGAAAAAGGGTGGCATGATTGTGGTTTTCTAATGAAAATAGTGAATTGATTCCAACACGAATAGTGACAAGGTGGAGAGTCTACATGGATTACCGTAGGCTTAACAAAGCTATAAGGAAAGATCACTTCCCACTGCCATTTATCGATCAGATGTTGGATAGACTGGCAAGTCATGAGTATTATTGCCTTCTGGACGGTTATTCAGGCTATAATCAGATTGTGATAGCTCCAGAGGATCAAGAAAAGACAACCTTTACATGTCCATATGGAACTTTTGCTTTCAGAAGGATGTCTTTTGGTCTGTGCAATGTTCCAGCCACCTTTTAGAGATGTATGATCGCTATTTTTTCAGATATGGTGGAACAGAATGTGGAGGTATTCATGGATGATTTCTCGGTATTTGGGGATTCTTTTGATTTATGCCTTGAAAATTTGGTGATGGTCTTGAAAAGATGTGTTGAAACAAACTTAGTACTGAATTGGGAAAAGTGCCATTTTATGGTACAAGAAGGAATAATTTTGGGACACAAGGTGCCAAAGAGGGGACTTGAGGTGGACAGGGCTAAACTAGAAACTATTGAGAATTTGCCACCACCTACTTCAGTAAAAGGTGTTCGCAGTTTTCTTGGAGATGTAGGCTTCTACCGCAGATTCATAAAAGACTAATCCAAGATAACTAAACCGCTATGTATTTTATTAGAGAAGGATGCACAGTTCAAATTTGATGAGGCTTTCATGTCGGCATTTGAGCACTTGAAGGGGAAATTAACTTCAGCACCAGTTATTACTGCACTGAATTGGGACTTGCCGTTCGAATTGATGTGTGATGCCAGTGATTATGCTGTGGGGGCTATTTTGGGTCAGCAAAAGGAAAAGCTTTTTCACATGATATATTATGCTAGCAAGACCCTTATGAATGCGCAGTTGAACTACACCACCATAGAGAAAGAGTTATTGGCAGTTGTGTATGCTTTTGATAAATTTCGAGCGTATCTGATTGGTACGAAGGTGATAGTGTACACAGATCACGCGAAAATTTATCATTTAGTGGCAAAGAAGGATGCAAAGCCCCGGTTGATCAGATGAATATTATTGTTGCAAGAATTTGATTTAGAGATCAAGGACAAAAAGGGAACTGAGAACCAAGTGGCGGACCACTTATCTCGACTAGAGAATCCGAAAAGGGAGGCGGATGACAAAGTTGTAATTAATGAATCCTTTCCAGATGAACAGTTGTTTGTGGTGAAAGGGGAAGTGCCATGGTTTGCAAACTACGCGAACTACTTGGTGAGTAAGATGGTACCTTCTGACTTGGTTGGTCATCAAAATAAGAAATTCATGCATGATGTTAAATGGTTTATATGGGATGAACCATATTTATTCAAACAATGTGCTTATCAGATGATAAGAAGGTGTATCCCATATAGCGAGATAGAGCGGATTTTGCAGGATTGTCATGCTTCTTTGTATGGGGGTCATTACAGTGAGAGCGAACAACAACAAGAGTGATACAAGCAGGATTTTACTGGCCTACAATTTTCAAGGATGCTTACAGTTTCATCCAGAGATGTGATAGATGTCAGAGAGTCGGGAACATTTTGAAAAGAAATGAAATGTCATTGAACACAATCCTCGAAGTGGAAATTTTTGATGTGTGGGGGATAGATTTCATGGGTCCTTTCGTTTCTTTATGCAAAAATCTTTACATCTTGCTCGCAGTGGATTATGTGTCGAAGTGGGTAGAAGTGGCAGCTCTTCCAACAAATGATGCCAAAGTAGTCCTTAGATTTTTATAGAAGAGTATTTTCACGAGGTTTGGTACTCCAAGGGCCATCATTAGTGATGAAGGCAGTCATTTTTTCAATAGGCAGTTCACAGCTTTGTTGGCTAAGTATGGGGTGAATCATCGTATTTCTACAGCCTATCATTCCCAAACGAATGGCCAAGCAGAAGTGTCAAATCGGGAAGTTAAAAGAATTCTGGAAAAAGTTGTGAATCCCACAAGAAAAGATTGGTCCTTAAAGCTTGATGATTTTGTTTGGGCATATAAGACTGCATACAAGACTCCGTTGGGCATGTCACCTTTTTAGCTAGTTTATGGCAAAGCATGTCACCTCCCTATGGAGCTCGAGCATAAGGCATATTGGGCGATTTGGAAGCTCAATTTTGATTTGAAAGCTGCAGGTGAGAAACGCCTGCTCCAACTCAACGAGTTGGACGAATTTCGATTACAAGCGCATGAAAACTCAAAGCTGTACAAGGAGAAGGTGAAGAAGTGGCATGATCGCAAGATCATAGAGAGAACATTTGAGTCGGGACAAAGAGTTTTGTTTTTTAACTCCAGACTTAAACTTTTTCCTGGAAAGCTTAAATAAAGGTGGTCAGGGCCATTCACAGTAAAAACAGTTTTCCCACATAGTGCAATAGAAGTGTTCGATAAGTTCTCGAACAAGCCATTTAAAGTGAATGGACAGCGGCTGAAGCATTACTTTGGTGGCGAGGTTGACAGACAAAAAGTCACCTCAATTCTTTCTTCGACGTGATTGAATCAGAGACAGTCAAGCTAATTGACTATAACTTAGCGCTTGATGGGAGGCAACCCATTGTTTCTATCTCTACTTTTTATTTATTTAGTTTAGGTTGTTTTTGTTAGTTCATTTTCATTTGTAGTTGTGATAGTTTGATAACTTTGCATAAATATATTAGTAGCTGAATTTGGATATGATTATGTTTATGTATAGCATAGTAATTATGGTGTTAAGATAGACACTCATGCTTATTTAGTAATTCATGCTTTGATAGTGTTTATTGGTGTTTATGTTGGTGTATTGGACTGAATTCATTACTGTCTTGATGTCTTGGAGTTGAAAATTGGAAGTGCAGGAAGCAAGGTCGCGTGGCCGCGCGATGTATACCTTGAAATACCATGCGCCCGTGCCGCATGTCTGTGCAAGAGAAAAAAATCTACTCGCGCGCCCGCGCTAATTCTCCATTGAAAAGATGCGCGGTCGCGCCCGACACCGGACTTTGAAAAAAATTTTAAGTTTTAAAGACGTGTTCTAACACTTGTCTTCCATCAGTTGAAGTCGTATTCCCTTGCTCTCCATTACATGCACGCCTCCTCCTCTCTAATCAGTTACCAATTGAAGTTATAATGTCTCTTCTCCACTACGTGATTTTAGCATTAAATCTCATACCCACGATCAATAGCTACACTGATAAAAACTAGGGTTTCAGAGTGGGTTGTGCAAAATCAGTTTGGGGGTATTCAGTCATCGGCTATCACTCACTATCAAGCAAGTCTTCTTCTTTTTCCTTATCAGTCTCAAATGGGTCATAAACGTGTGAGATCTCGTACCCCGGAATCATCATCTGCTAGTAGTCAAAGTGGGGATAATGTTGATTTTTCAAAGTTCATCAACTTGGATGCTCAAATAGAATACTATCGCATTGTGGGGAAGTCATTTATTCGCGAGAGAGGATTCAAGCCTGACGAACAGGACGCACAGTTAGTGCAAATGATTCAAGAAAGGTGTTGTCATGGTGTGTGCTTTACTCCAGTGGCTACACCTATGGCTGTTGTGCGGGAGTTCTATGCTAATGCGAGGGAAACGATGAATGGGTTCTCTTTTGTTCGTGGAATTCAAGTGGACTACAGGTCGAGAGCTATTCGTAAAGTGTTCAATTTACCCGATCCTTCGGCTGGAAGAACAAACTGGGTGGAGGCTGAACGTTTGGAGATAAATTTGGACGTTGTGATCACCGATCTGTGTATTCTAGGGACTCAGTGGACATGCACTCCAGGCACTAATCACCCTAAGACATTTCTGGCGTCCACTCTCAATTGCTATGCAAAGGCCTGGATTCTGTTTGTGTGTGCCAAACTCATGCCATCCTCTCATCAACATGAGATTATAGTTGAGTGAGCCATTATACTTTGGGGGATTATTGTGGGAAAGGATATCAACGTAGGTTACCTGATGAATCAGAATATGATGAGATACATTCGGGGAAGTGCCACGGGCTGTATTCCATATGCTTCAATAGTGACCCATTTGTGTGCCAAGGCAAGAATTCGGTGGATGGATAAGCAGTTGCATTTCCCGAACCAGGACATTACGCATGCTACAATAGCCATATTTGACGATTGGCAAGGGGGTACTCCGCATCCAAGAGGAAAGGGGTTTATTCTTTGTCCAGCCTCGTCTACGCCCTCATCACATCCCTCCAAGACAGATGAAGCGGGCACATCAACCCAAGCTATAGCTGCTACTGGGGATCGACATCTCCAAAGGTTAGAGTGAAAGGTTGACGCTATGTACGATAACTTTGCAGCGTTTGCAACGGGTTTGACGAGGTCACTAGCAGAGGCGTTTGCGCAGCAGGGAACTATGCTTGAGTGGCCACAGTTTGGGACTGCCGTACCATTTCCACCAACGGATTCACCACCCAAAGAGGGTGGTGCAGCTGATCAATAGGGGAGTTTCTCTAACCCTATACCTTCATTCATTGAGACAATGAATATTTTAAGTTTGGGGGTATTGGGTAGTAAGGTAGTTGCATATAGTGTTTGCACGAATAGTTTAAATTTGGCATATTTATGTGTTAGATAACAATTGTAGAATTTTTTTTGGTTTTTAGTCATTATTACTTGTGTTAGTATATGTTTAGTTGCATTCTATGTTTAGTGCATGTCTCACAAGTCTAGCTTTGTGGAAGTAAGTCCAACCAATGATGAATTTGAATCTTGAAGGATTGTTGAGTCTAATTGATATCTTTAGCTTAGATATAAAGTTTTACATGATGTAATCCATGGTTGCTATTTAGATGCTTTCAGTTTGCACTGCCGTGTTCACAACTGCTTGTCGGCATAAGAATTATGTGTTGTATTGCTTGATAGGAAATGTGGTTTTAAAAAGAGAATTATGTGGAAAATGGATTTGGACTATAAAAAACATTGATAATCAAACTTTGAGGACACATGGGTATGCTATATAAAAAAAGAGAAAAAGAAAAAGCTATCTTGAAACCTTCTTGAGCTGAATAACTGACTCTTTGGAAGGGGCGAGATGGAGCGTAAAATGCACTCGCTGTATAAAAAACACCGCGGGAAAGTGCGAAAATCGCCCTCGTGAGTAAAAATAAAGCAGTATAAACTCATTGTTGAACCTTAGTTGGTTTTGATATGTCAGAGTAGTCTTTGTTTCATTAGTATACATAAATCTTGATTTAGACTTCAATTTTTTGTTTCGAGCAGTTTAGCATGTGTATTCTGTGCTTTAGTCAAGTTTTGGTGAACACAACACATACACACAACATTTTTATAGCATGTATGGATTACTTGAGTGTATGATATTATGTCTATGACTTAGTTTGAAGTTTCATTCTTGAATCTGGATAATTCACTGAGGCATTTTTGGACTAAAATTATATGCTAGCTGGAAGAATGTGAGACTCATTTGCATCATAATCTAGTTGCATAGCATGTAGTTGCATTTTTAGTGTTTTATGTCGTATGCATTGCTTGAGGGCAAGCAATAGTTCAAGTTTGGGGGTATTTGATAAGTAGGTTTTATACCTACTTATTGGATATCAATTCACGAGAACTATGCTCATCTCAAGTACAATTTAGTATGTTTTTAGTTGCATTTTGTGTTATTTTGCATTGTTTGTAATGAGAACTCCTCTGGTGTGAAAGTGCAAGAAATGGCATAGCTCGGCATTGGTAGGTGGCATGAGATCAGTGAAGGCATGACACGAGGGATGTGAGACCCCAAATTTTATGAATAAAGAATTAAATTTCTCGAAATATTTTTTTTGAATATTATGGTGTGGATTTGATATAATGTTATAGTTGTGGGTAATATTTATAAATTTTGCAAAGTATGCAAGTTGTTATAAAATATTCGTTTGGTCGGGGAATATACTTTTTGTCGGGGAATATCCGTACGACGGCACAATCATCGGTAGACCCCACAATGGAAATATTGTCGTAGTTAGAAAACGACAAAATTATCTTTTTATAAAAATAACAGTGAAAGTGTTACCGTTAAAACTTTTGAACTACCCGGTAGTAAAAGTACAGTAATACGCGTGGTTGCATAGTAGCACACAGTATTGATTATTGATGCTTACGTGAGAACTCACTCAGTTATACTCAATTATTACTACAGTAATTGCTACATCATATCTCTCATATCATTGATTCAATTATTGTCACAGTATCATCTGTATAATATGTTATATTATTAAATCAACAATTGAGAAGACAAAGTTATTCATATTATTATTTGCAATATTGACAATGTCTAGAAGTTCTGTCAAGGAGAGGTTTGGTCACCTAATTGCGCACCAATAAGGAGAAATCATTATCGGAAAGCCCACTCTTTCCTGGGAACGACCTGGTTGTTAAATATTGTGAGTTATAATATTAATGATGAATAAGTTTGTGTTGATTAAAGATGAAATTGATAGTTCCATTGTGTTGGATTTATTAGTGTTAGTGGAAATCGACATTTATTTCGATAATAATTGATGTCTGGAAGTTATATTGACCAATCGAGTAATTAATCAGATAAATGAGCAATTAATTGTTATTAATTCACATGATTATAACTATTTGTTCACATGTGTGTACTATTGATTCACATTCATATACTATTAGGGGAGGTGGTGCAAGATTGATAATACTTGCAGGACTAAATTAAAAATGAAGAAAAAGAGGAAGGTATTATACTGTAATATTTCAAGCCCCAAAACGTGCAATTACTGAAACTATATTTTCCTTTAAATAGAAGCTCATTCTTCCTTCATTTCTCACCAATTCACTAAAGCTATAGAAAAATTATTATAGAGAGAAATTATAGAGAGAAAGAAGAAGAGAAGTTTGCTACCTCACTATTTCAGTATCCAGTTTTCTTCTGAGGTAAGGGGTATTATTCTTTCATATTCATGAAGAGAGATATTTTCTTTCAATACTCATAAGGGTTGGTATTCCATTCTTTATTATTATGTTGGAATAACCTGTCTATTCGAAGTACCGCATACATGGTGAAATTCTTCTGTTATTCCATTCTTTACTATTCTGTTGGAATAACAAGTACGTGCGGTCTATCGCATGCCTGGTGAATTCTGTTGTTATTCCATTCTTTATTATTCTATTGGAATAACACATGCCGTATGGTCTATCACATGCACCGTGAATTCTCGTTGTTATTCCATTCTTTATTATTACGTTGGAATAACTCATGCATATGATTCTATCGTATGCCTGGTGAATTCTGTTGTTATTCCATTCTTTATTATTCTATTGGAATAACCTATCTATGCGGTCTATCGCATGCCTGGTGAATTATGTTGTTATTCCATTCTTTATTATTCTGTTGGAATAACTCCGTCTGCATGTTGATTCTATCGCATGCACAGTGAATTTCTGGTTGTTATTCCATTCTTTTTATTATTACATTGGAATATCCGATGCGTGTGAATTACGCATGACCTGATTCCATTCTTTATTATTCTGTTGGAATATTATGTTTGTGCGGATTACGCATGACCTGGTTCCATTCTTTATTATTCTGTTGGTAAAAACTTGTATGTGTGGTCTATCGCATGCCTGGTGAATTCTTCTGTTATTCCATTCTTTATTATTTTGTTGGAATAACCTATCTATGTGGATTACCGTATGCATGGTGAATGACCTTTCGTATTCGTTCTTTATTAAATTGTGAAAATGATCTGTCTACGTGGATTACCGCATGACGGGTGAAAATCCATTTGCAGTTTCGTATATTCTATTATACTCGTATGAGATATCATTTCTTTTGTACTCGTCATGAAATATCATTTTCTTTGGTATTTTTCTTTTATGAGTTACTATTCATAGGTTACTATTCACCCAGTTACTATTCACTCTAGTATTATTCACTCGGGTATTCGGGGCACTTTTCGTGCCAGAGTACTATTCACGAGTTACTATTCATGGGTTACTATTCCCCCAACTATTATTCACTCTAGTATCATTCACTCGGGTATTCGGGACACTTTTCGTGTCAGGGTACAATTCACGGGGTACTATTCCCAATGTAATATTCACGGGGTACTATTCACCTGAAAAATATATTTCTTTTCTGTCCAAATTATTTTTGGTACATGAATATTATTCTTGAATTTTACTGTATAAAGCAGTATCATGTTGACAATTTGGACGATATTGATTTCTGGACAAATTAAATTATAAATCTTTAAAATTTATCCTTGAACTTGTTTTATTGAATTATTATGTCATTGTCATCATCCTCATGCTTATATTGTGATGAAAGTCATCTTTGGCTTACGTGCATAGATGGACTTGGTATGATTATGACCAGGGATTATTTGGTATAATCATGACCGTAATGTGACGAATGATGTGGTGAAAGTCCTCAGTGGCTGCATTGATGGACAGTTTTTGGTATGATTATGACCAAGAATTATTCGATAAATAGTCATGACCATTGATGATTTAATGAATATCCTTGGCGTAAAAAGTGGGAAGATTCGATGATATGGTTTATTTATTGTTTGAGTCTCAAATGATAAAAATTGATGAAAACATTTTAAATCATAGAAGATAGTAGATATCATGCTCTACTTGACTCTTCTAATGGATTGCTTATTCCAGCCGCAGCTTAAACTTGATGTCTATTGTATTTTATCGGTTTAACATTATTTGAAGGCTAATGATAATTTATTCTACATTATCTTAGTCATAATATTTCTTCGAGCTAGTTGAGCTCACCCTTTTGCTTTCATTGTTCTCTTGTGAAATGAAAGCGTGGTCGGGACTAGTCGGGGAGCAGAGTGATGGTCCGAGATGGTGTATTAGTAGTCCTCACTATTCTATAAAATAGTGTGACAATAAATGTAAAGAGGACTCTATTTGAGAGTGGATATTGTCTAGAAAGCTGACATTCTGTTTAAACTCTCACTATGTTTTGTCGTATATTACACATTAATCGTTGTATAATTAAGTTTGTATTTGTATTTTGTACCATGTATTTGGCGACTCAAGATGGGTGATGTATACCTATTTTGGGGGCATCACAGTTCGTATCAAAGCTTAGGGATATGATCCCTAGCTGAGATGTGAGATAAGAATTAGGAGGGGAGAGACGAGGAATTCCTTCGCTAGTATGACCTACCTAAGTTTATTTGGTATTTAATTGGTCGGTCAGAGTATAGGGATAATATGTGATATGTCAATTAACCCTTGTTTTGTGACAGTGTTTGAAAATGGCATGTGAAAATGATGAGATCAGCAATGAAGCACATGAGACCGTTGGGTCACCAACAATCAATACCCAGGATAATGTGCAATAGGAAGACAATAATCCTCAAGTAAACAATAACACTGACGAAATGATGAACGATGGGACGTTCAGAGGCTTTATGCAATTCATGCAACATCGATTGAGAGGACTCACTGCTCATAATGCAGTGGAAACAATGGGAACCTTACACATCACTTCGCTAAGCGATTCAAGGAGCTGGGACCGCCGGAGTTTTTAGGAAAGCCAGAACCACTTAAGGTGGAGATGTGGTTAAAGTAGATCAGCAAGATATTTGATGTCTTGGGATGCTCCGAGGAGTAAAAGGTTCCCTTTGCCACCTTTATGTTGCGTGAAGAAGCGGATTCTTGGTGGGAATCAGAAAGCGATACTTGACTGGCCTTTTCAAGATGTCTTGGGAGAAGTTCCAAGAGTTGTTCAACGACAAGTACTTTTCCGAAAGTATTCGTCACATGAAGGAGGTGGAGTTTATCAAGTTGGAGCAAAACAATATGATCGTGTCGCAATACAAGGCTAAATTTACGGAGTTATCCTGGTTTGCATCCCATTTGGTCGATAACGAGGAGCAAATGACGCGAATGTTTCTAAGAGGTTTGAAACCCGAAATACGTCAATACCACATTTCTCACAAATTGTGTTTGTATTCAGATGTAGTGAATAGGGCTCAGTTATTGGAGCGCGATAATGAGCCAGCCTAACCAAAAGGCAACGACCAACAACACGATAATAATCATACCGGTGGCAACGACCATCGGAACAATGATAACCATCGTGGGGGAAATTATCATGCCAAGAATGGTAACCAATTCGGTGGTAATCATGGCTAAATTAATAGAAGTGGACATTTCAAGAAGAGAAGGTTCAACAACGATGGAAAGACAGCAACACCAACACTCATTTTCAAGGAAGGAGAACGACCACCAATTGTATACTTCAAATGTAGAGGGGAGGTACATATCAGTCCAAATTGCGTGATGTAGTCCAAAGCATGTTACAATTATGGAAAAGAAGGTCACCTAGCCTAATTTTTTGGTGCACCAAAGTCAAGTCCAGCTGGGACGGTGGCACCAAAGGCGGATACGGACAAAACAAAGTCGGTGGTTTCAGGAAGAGCATTTTTTGTGACTTCTCAAAATGCAAGTAACCTGAATGAAGTTAGCATGGGTTAGTTAATTATAAATTCTTGCAAAGTCTATACCTTATTAGATACCGGTTCTACCCATTCTTTTATCTCTCTTGCTTGCGCTCAACGTTTAAATTTGACTCCGGAGAAATTAAACTTTGACTTATCGGTTGAAACTCCGTTAGGAGAAACCTTCGTTACCTCTACTGTTTATAAATCTTATTTGATTCAAATTGATACCCTCACATTACCTGTCGATCTTATCTCTTTGAAAATACTTGCCTTTGATGTGGTTTTAAGAATTGATTGGTTAACTACTCATCATGTTTTTCGTAAGGTGGTTAGCTTTCATATTCCTAACCAACCTGTTATGCGAATTCAAGCAACCAAACCACTAAAGTCAATCATTGTCATATCAAGCCATAAGTAAAGAGCCCCGAGCCTTTTATTGGTGACTTCCTTGTGTGGAATGCACCAAAGCCAGACTTTCTATAGGGGAAGCCGTGAATAACAGTGGCAAGTTGATAGGTAGAAATGTGACGTACTATCCAAGTCTTGGATGTGAGTCACAGTTTTGAATGATATTTCTATCGTTAATAAATTTCTTGACGTATTCCTGAAGACTTCCTGGCCTACCCCCTTAGCGTGAAATCGAATTTTGTATTGACCCTAGTACAAAACCCATTTCTTTAACCCTTAAATATTTTTTCAACCAAAACGAACGTATAATGCGCCAAAGACGTTGTCTCGAGCTGTTGAAGATTACGATTATACCATTCAATATCATCGTGGAAGAGCGAACGTGGTAGCTAACACATGGAGTAGAAGATCCTATGCATTTACGAGTGCGATGTTGTTAACACAAAAACTCATTTTATATAACTTATAAATGATGAAGATAGAGTTAAAGACTCTAGGGACCCACGTCAAGATAATGAATATACGAGTAGAATCGACTTTAATCGATTAAGTTAAAGCCACTCAAGCTACACACCCGAATCTGATGAATGTGAAGAAGAAGGTTCAAGAAGGCATTATCTCAACCCTCGATTTAATTGGCCCATTTGAAATCCTCGATCGAGTAGGAACTGTAGCCTATAGACTCGTTTTACCACCAAGTATGTCGCGTGTTCATAACATTTTTCACATATCGATGTTACGTAATTATATGGACGACCCGAATCGCATTATTGAATTAGAACTAGACGAGATAACAGAAGATTTAATGTATGAGGAGATATGTGTTAAAATCTTGGATAAGAAGGATCGTATTCAACATCAAAGGTTATACCTCAAGAGTTAGAATCTGAAATGAAGTCAAGGTATTCGCATCATACCAGGTACGTACGTAAATTTCGAGGGTGAAATTTCATAAGGAGGGGAGATTGTGAGACCCCAAATTTTATGAATAAAGATTTAAATTTCTCGAAATATATTTTTTTAATATTATGGTGTGGATTTGATATAATGTTATAGTTGTGGGTAATATTTATAAATTTTGCAAAGTATGCAAGTTGTTATAAAATATTCGTTTAGTCGGGGAATATCCGTACGACGAAACAATCATTGGTGGACCCCACAATGGAAGTATTGTCGTAGTTAGAAAATGACAGAATTATCTTTTTATAAAAATAACGACAAAAGTGTTACCGTTAAAACCTGTTGAACTACCTAGTAGTAAAAGTACGATGTCTGGCATTGGTTGCATAGTAGTACACGGTATTGATTATTGATGCTTACGTGAGAAGTCACTCATTATACTCAATTATTGCTACATGATAATTGTTGCATCATATCTCTCATATTATTGATTCAATTATTGTCACAGTATCATCTGTATAATATGTTATATTATTAAATCAATAATTGAGATGACAAAGTTATTCATATTATTATTTGCAATATTGAAAATGTCTAGAAGTTCTGTTAAGGAGAGGTTTGGTCACCTAATTGCGCGCCAATAAGGAGAAATCCTTATCGGAAAGCCCCTCTTTTCACAGGAACGACATTTGTTAAATATTATGAGTTATAATATTAATGATGAATAAGTTTGTGTTGATTAAAGATGAAATTGATAGTTCAATTGTGTTGGAATTATTTGTGTTAGTGGAAAGCGACATTTATTTCGATAATAATTGATGTCTGAAAGTTATATTGACCAATCGGGTAATTAATCGGATAAATGAGCAATTAATTGCTATTAATTCACATGATTATAACTATTTGTTCACATGTGTGTACTGTTGATTCACATTCATGTATTATTAGGGGAGGTGGTGCAAGATTGATAATACTTGCAAGACTAAATTAAAAATGATGAAAAAGAGGAAGGTATTATACTGTAATATTTTGATCCCCAAAACGTGCAATTATCGAAACTATATTTTCCTATAAATAGAAGCTCATTCTTCCTTCATTTCTCACCAATTCACTAAAGCTATAGAGCAATTATTATCGAGAAAAATTATAGAGAGAAAGAAGAAGAGAAGTCTGCTACCTCATTATTCCAGTATCTAGTTTTCTTCTCAGGTAAGGGGTATTATTCTTTCGTATTCATGAAGAGAGTTATTATCTTTCAATACTCATAATGGTTGTTATTCCATTCTTTATTATTATGTTGGAATAACATGTCTATGCGAAGTACCACATACATGGTGAAATTCTTCTGTTATTCCATTCTTTATTATTCTGTTGGAATAACCTTCCTGTGCGGTCTATCGCATGCCTGGTGAATTCTGTTGTTATTCCATTCTTTATTATTCTGTTGGAATAACCTGTCTGTGCAGTCTATCGTATGCCTAGTGAATTCTGTTGTTATTCCATTCTTTATTATTCTGTTGGAATATCTTGTCTATGCGGATTACGCATAACCTGATTCCATTCTTTATTATTCTGTTGGAATATCCTGTTTGTGCGGATTACGCATGACCTAGTTCCATTCTTAATTATTTTGTTGGAATATCCTGTCTGTGTGGATTACGCATGACCTGGTTCCATTCTTTATTATTCTATTGGAAATAACTTGTCTGTGTGGTCTATCGCATGCCTGGTGAATTCTTCTGTTATTTCATTCTTTATTATGCATTGAATAACTTATCTATGTGGATTCTGCATGCATGGTGAATGACCTTCGTATTCATTCTTTATTAAATTGTGAAAATGATCTGTCTACGTGGATTATCGCATGGTGGGTGAAAATCCATTTGCAGTTTCGTATATTCTATTATACTCGTATGAGATATCATTTCTTTTGTACTCGTCATGGAATATCATTTTCTTTGGTATTTTTCTTTTACGAGTTACTATTCACGGGTTACTATTCACCCGGTTACTATTCACTCTAGTATTATTCACTCAGATATTCGGGGCACTTTTCGTGCTGGAGTACTATTCATGAGTTACTATTCATGGGTTACTATTTGCCCAATTACTATTCACTCTAGTATCATTCATTCAGGTATTTGGGACACTTTTTGTGTCGGGGTACTATTCCCGAAGTACTATTCACGGGGTACTATTCACCTAAAAACTATATTTCTTTTCTGTCCAAATTATTTTTGGTACATGAATATTATTCTTGAATTTTACTCTACAAAGTAGTATCATGTTGACAATTTGGACGTTATTGATTTCTGGAAAAATTAAATTATAAATCTTTAAAATTTATCCTTGAACTTGTTTTATTGAATTATTATGTCATTGTCATCATCCTCATGCTTATATTGTGATGAAAGTCATCTTTGGCTTACGTGCATAGATGGACTTGGTATGATTATGACCAGGGATTATTCGGTATAGTCATGACCGTAATGTGATGAATGATGTGGTGAAAGTCCTCAGTGGCCTGTAGTGCATTGATTGACAGTTTTTGGTATAATTATGACCAGGGATTATTTGGTATAGTCATGACCATTGATGATTTAATGAATATCCTTGGCCCGTAGTGTAGGGAAGATTCGATAATATGCTTTATTTATTGAGCTGAGTGTCATCGATAAAAATTGATGAAAACATTTTAAATCATAGAAGATAGTAGATATCATTCTCTACTTGACTCTTCTAATGGATTGCTTATTCTGCTACAATTAAACTTGATGTTTATTATATTTTATCAGTTTAACATTGTTGAAGGCTAATGATAATTTATTCTGCATTATCTTAATCATAATATTTCTTACTGGACTAGTTGAGCTCACCCTTTTGCTTTTATTGTTCTCTTCAGGAAATGAGAACGTAGTCGGGACTAGTCGGGGAACGGAGTGATGGTCCGAGATGGTGTATTAGTAGTCCTCACTATTCTATAATATAGTGTAACAATATATGTAATGATGACTCTATTTGAGAGTGGATATTGTTTAGAAGGCAACATTCCTGTTTAAACTCTCAGCTATGTTTTGTCGTATATTACACGACTATTGTATAATTAAGTTTGTATTTTTATTTTGTACCATGTATTTGGCGACTCAAGATGGGTGATGTATACCTATTTTGGGGGCGTCACAAGGGACGAGTGGATAAAAGAAATTGAGCATTGATGGACAAAGAAGTAATAGTAGTATGGCAGAGGAGCAATAGCAGCATGACAAGGAAGCAACAGTATTAGAACTCAAGGATGCAGAGCACAGAAGTCTGCTGGTGCCGCGTATTGACACAAGTCGAAACCACAAGCGCCCTCGCCATCAGTCGGAAGAAGCTTAATTTGCATACATGCGGCGTCGCTACTGTTTTTATAGGGATCGCATTGGCAAGTGCGTCATCGACTATTGTTGTTTGACTTTATTTAAAATTTAAAATTTGAAGTGTTTGAGTTGGTATAAACTACTCTGGTTGGTACCAGACACGAGGATCTTTACTTTTTATAAGTTTTTGATATTAGAGAACTAGGGTTCCAAGCGTTGAATTCATTTCCAAAGAGGGTTGAGCGTACGTTGAATATTTTCTTCATCTTCTCTTGGATTGATTCATTGAATAAGAACTACTTTTATTTTGCTGGAAAATATTGGATATTTGAACAGCATTTATGGAATATAATCTGCAATTGGGTTTTATCAATTCTATCTTCTCTCTCAATAATTTTATTTATTTTTCATGTGTTGCTATAATCCCATAACGGCTTTCGGTTCAGAGATGAACTGAATTCCATTATAGGATTCTAACGGATATTGATATGTAATCTAAAGTCAATGGTCTGATTGCTTGATTGCTTGCATATCATTGGAATTTCTATATGATTGATTTAATTGCATGAATGTTTGATCACCATTCATTTTATGTACTTGTATGAAATTGAAAAATGACATATAAGTATGGTTGTAATCATAATAGCTCGCGTTTATGAGGCTGAATTGTTTAGCTTTATATTTCGTGAACCAGATAGAAATATACTGTTTCACCGTGTGTAGTAACATAAGAGCTTGTGCTTCAATTCAATATTGTTGCAAAGTCACATAGAAATATAGTGATTTTGGTTTTATTGATGATTACATGATTTCTATTGCACGTAGAGGTCATGTAAGTAGGTCATAATGCATTGAAAAATGGTTATGTCTAGTTTTTGTGCTCTTGGCTAATTTTCCATGCTACATGTATAATCTTGCGTGAGGCTATTATTTAGATGAAATATGAATTGAAGTTAGAATCCCATTATTTTCATATTTGATTTATTATTCTATTATTCTTCTTTAATTCATTAATTGAATTTATATTAATTCAAAATTATAGTGTTCGTTTAAGCATATATAAATAGTAATAAAGTTGATGCATAATAATTTAGTTTTGAAACCTTTCTCCGTGGACCGATACTTATCTTACTCTGTACTACTTGTTGACCCATGTATGCTTGCATGAGTTAGAGTCCTTTTATTACAACTAAAAAGGAGGCAACAAGTTTTTGGCACCGTTGCCAGGGAGAGGCGTTTAAATTTTTCATTATTATCATCAGTTTTAAGCTATATTGTATGACTTAGACAAATCTAATCTTATCTCATTTCTATTTTTTTTTTGTTTTTGTTTCAGGTACTTCTATATATTATATGCACACGCGATCATCCAATTTTGAGTTGATACCGACACAGGATGACATTAACGGTAAAGGTTAGAAATTGAGAGCACGTAGAAATATACAAGCAGAGTTAGAGGCTACAACATCTAATATGGCAGCCGAAGGACAAAGAGAAGAGCAAAGAGAGGAGCACAGGGCTTTGAGAGATTTTTTAATGCCTAATATTAATGGATTGCAGTCCAGCATAGTCAGGCCAACGATAATAGCTAATACCTTTGAGATAAAGCCAGACACCATTCAAATGGTGCATAATTCGATTCAATTTGGGGGTGCAGCTACAGATGATCCTAATGAACACTTGTTGAGTTTTATTGAAATATGTGATACTTTCAGATACAACAGGGTGACGGAGGATGCTATCAGACTTAGACTATTTTACATTTTCATTGAGGGATAAAGCAAGAAGTTGGCTTCGGTCTTTACCTTCGGGATCTATAACCACATGGGAGGACCTAGCACAAAAATTCTTAGCTAAGTTTTTCCCAATGGCTAAGACTGCGAAGATGAGGACATCAATTTCCCAATTTGAGAACAAAGAATAGGGTGAATCACTATATGAAGCTGGGAGAGATACAAGGAGATGCTAAGGAAATGTCCACACCATGGCATGCCAGATTGGATGGTAATCAACACATTTTATAACGGATTGGGATGACAATCAAGGCCTATTATAGATGCAGTTGCAGGTGGAGCTCTATGGGCAAAAAGTTATGAAGAGGCCTATAACCTTATTGAGACAATGACAACTAATGGTTTTCAAAATCCTATAGCGAGGATACCATAGACTAGAGTTGCGGTTTTCTTTAGAAGTGGATGATATCACTCAATTTTCATTTCGGATGGCATCTATGGCAAAGAAAATTAATTATTAGGATGAAACCAAGCGAAGACGGTTGCCTTTATGTGTTAAATTTGTGCAAGGTCACATTCAACGGATTAATGTGCTATTAGCTCAGAGTCTGTACAGTATGTGAGCAATTATAGGAAGGATCAAGGACAATTTTAGAACACATACAACTCCAACAACCTCAACCATCCAAACTTCAGTTGGTCAAATAATCAAGGAAATCAACAGAGTCAGTTTCAACTGAATAATAAAGAAATGGAATAACAGAAGTTCTCTTCTTGAATACAAAAGAGTAATATCCCTTACCGTAAAAGAAACTGGATAAAGGAAAAGAAAGTTAGCAGACTTCTCTTCTTATTTCTCTCTATAACTTTCTCTTTCTAGAGTTCAGTGAATTTGTAAGAAAATAATAAAGGAATGAGCTTCTATTTATAGAAGAATGGACTGCATAGTAACTAATTCATGAACAGTCCAGATTGATTTACTTTTAATCGGACGGTCCATATTTAAAGCAAAATCTTTTAAATAAAATATATTATATATATTATATATATATAATATATATATATATATATATATATATATAATGATAACAATAATACTCCCTCCGTATAAACCAAAAATCAAAACCTCCCACCCATTCAATTTCCAAACCGTGGGCCCCACATATTCCCCTCCCCCCAACATGTCATAATCACAAGGGTCCCATTATATTTAAATAACTTTCTATCAATAATGTTGAAAAATAGTTAAATGAGGGTCTAAATAATACGTCAAATTTACAACAACTACCTCATAAAAATCCTTTCAATATTTTTAACAACATTTGTCATCATTATTATAATTCACAATATTAATCGACCAGGTCGTTCCGAGGAAAGAGGGGGCTTTCCAATAAGGATTTCTCCCTATTGGCACGCAATTAGGTGACCAAACCTCTCCTTGGCAGAACTTCTAGACATCGTTAATATTGCAATTTATAATATTACTAACTCTGTCATTTCAATTATTGATTTAATAATATATAAAATATCGACAATAATTGAATCAAATAATGTGAGATACTATGCAACAATTAATATAGCAATAATTGAACAAAATTGAGTGACTTCTCACGTAAGCATTAATAATCAATACTGGTAGCTACTATGCAACCACGCCAGACATTCTTTCATTTTACTACCGAGTAGTTCAATAGTATTAATTCGTGAAAACTTCCATAGTTATTTTTATAAAAATATTTTTGTCGTTTTCTCAATCTGACAATAATTCTGTTGTGGGGTCCACCAATGATTGTGCCGTCGTACGAATATTCCCCAACACAAAGAATATTCCCTAACTAATCGAATATAATATAACAACTTGCATACTTTGCAAAATTTATAAATATTACCCACAACTATAACATTATATCAAATTCACACCATAATATAAAAATATTTTGAGAAAAATATTTATTCATAAAATCTGGGGTCTCACATCATCAATTTTGGCTAGCTTGATGAATGAAAGGTTTTAGCCTTTTATTTGTAGAAAACCTAAAAGGTGGGCCATTTTGATCCAAGATAAACTCAATGAGTAGGATTTTTCCATGTTGCCTAAGAAAAGAAATCTAGCCTTGCACTTGGTCAATTTATATCCACTCATTTTTATATCAAGTGCTTATTAAGATAATTTTGGAGTCCAGACAAAACCTAAAGTTGGGTTTAAATAAAATTTAAACCTTGTTTTATTTTTTTACTTTTTATAATTTGATGAGTGGGTTTTATACCTATGAATCAAACATTGTTGAGCTTAATTATTTCTTTTCTTAAGTGTTTTTAGGATCATTTTATTTGTTTTTGTGTTTGTTTATTGAAGGATGGAGCAAGAAGGGCATATATATCATTTTGGATAAGAAAAGAATTAAAAAGTATTAAAAAATTAGTTGAATGGCATTTTTGTAAATACAAGGACACAGTCAACCGCCTAGGCGGTTGGAATAGTATTAGGTTGGGCGCATAGGCGATTATACGCGGCCAGACTTGGAAATTTTGCTGTTGGGAAGACTTCTAAACTAAAAAAGAATCTGAAGGAGGTTTTTCTACTATTAATTGGAGATTAATTGGAAAAAAGAAAAAAAAGGTAACAAGAGAATTGAAGATACGAGGAAGAACATGAGGCACAATTGCAGAGCTTGAAGATCAAGATAGAGATTGGGGCAACTTTACAATTTATTCTATTCCCTTCTTTTATCTTTAATTCTTGTAATCTCTGAGATATTTTTATTGATTATCTGGATGATGTTTTTCTTCGTCATTATGAACTAAACTTTTAATTAAGATTTCAACGGAATTTGATAAGTAGATTTTATACATACTTATTGGATATCAATTCACGAGAACTATGCCCATCTCAAGTATATTTTAGTATGTTTTTAGTTGCATTTTGTGTTATTTTGTATTGCATGTGATGAGAACTCCTCTGGTGTGAAAGTGCAGGAAATGGCATAGCTCGGCGTTGGTAGGTGGCATGAGATCAGTGAAGGCATGACATGAGGGACGAGTGGAGAAAAGAAACTGAGCATTGATGGACAAAGAAGTAATAGTAGAATGTCAAAGGAGCAATAACAGCATGACAAGGAAGCAATAGTAGCAGAACTCAAGGATGCAGAGCACAGAAGCCGCGCGGCCGCGTAGCTGCACAAGTTGGAACATGCGCGCCCGAGCCATCAGCTGGAAGAAGCTTAATTTGCATACACGCGCGCCTGCGCCTGTTTTGTATAGGGATTGCGCGCGATCGCACGCGTCATTGACTGTTGTTGTTTGACTTTATTTAAAATTTAAATTTGAAGTGTTTGAGTTTGTATAAACTACTCTGGTTGGTACCAGACGCAAGGATCTTTACTTTTTATCAGTTTTTGATATTAGAAAACTAGGGTTCCAAGCGTTGAATACATTTCCAAAGAGGGTTGAGCGTACATTGAATATTTTCTACATCTTCTCTTGGATTGATTCATTGAATAAGAACTACTTTTATTTTGCTGGAAAATATTGGAGATTTGAACAGCATTTATGGAATATAATCTTCAATTGGGTTTGATCAATTCTATCTTCTCTCTCAATTGTTTTATTTATTTTTCATGTGTTGTTATATTCCCATAATGGCTTTCGGTTCAGAGATGAACTAAATTCCATTATGGGATTCTAACAGATATTGATAAGTAATCTAAAGTCAATGGTCTGATTGCTTGATTGTTTGCGTATCATTGGAATTTTTATTATGATTGATTTTATTGCATGAATGTTTGATCACCATTCATTTTATGTACTTGTATGAAATTGAAAAATGACATATATGTATGGTTGTAATCATGATAGCTCGCGTTTATGAGGCTGAATTGTTTAGCTTTATATTTCGTGAACCAGATAGAAATATACTGTTTCACCGTGTGTAGTAACATAAGAGCTTGTGCTTCAATTCAATATTACTGCAAAGTCACATAGAAATATATTGATTTTGGTTTTATTGATAATTACATGATTTCTATTGCACGTAGAGGTCATTTAAGTAGGTCATAATGCATTGAAAAATGGTTATGTCTAGTTTTTGTGCTATTGGCTAATTTTCCATGATACATGTATAATCTTGCATGAGGGTATTATTTAGATGAAATATGAATTGAAGTTAGAATCCCATTATTTCCATATTTGATTTATTATTCTATTATTCTTCTTTAATTCATTAATTGAATTTATATTAATTCAAAATTATAGTGTTCGTTTAAGCATATATAAATAGTAATACAGTTGATGCATAATAATTTAATTTTGAAACCTTTCTCCGTGGATCGATACTTATCTTACTCTGTACTACTTGTTGACCCATGTATGCTTGCATGAGTTAGAGTCCTTTTATTACAACTAAAAAGGAGGCAACAAGTTTTTGGCACCGTTGCCAGGGAGAGGCGTTTAAATTTTTCATTATTATCATCAGTTTTAAGCTATATTGTATGACTTTAGACAAATCTAATCTTATCTCATTTCTATTTTTTTTTTGTTTTTGTTTAGGTGTACTTCTATATATTATATGCACATAATGCCGATCATCCAATTTTGAGTTGATACTGTTACCACAGGATGACATTAATTGTAAAGGTTAGAAATTGAGAGCACGTAGAAATATACAAGCAGAGTTAGAGGCTACAACATCTAATATGGCAGCCGAAGGACAAAGAGAAGAGCAAAGAGAGGAGCACAGGGCTTTGAGAGATTTTTTAATGCCTAATATTAATGGATTGCGATCCAAAGATAGTCGATGCCCAATGATAAGCGACTAATACCTTTGAGATAAAGTCGTGCACCATTCAAATGGTGCATAATTCGGTACAATTTGGGGGTGCGGCTACAGATGATCCTAATGAACACCTGTTGAGTTTTATTGAAATATGTGATACTTTCAGATACAATAATCACGTGCCTAAAATTTTATGTGTTTTTAAAGATATTTAAGTTTGTCTTTATTGTGAGAAATTAAGTTTTTTTAAGAGTATATATTGTTTATATTGACTCCAATTTTTTCTACTTATTTTTTTTATCATAGACTAATCACATGTTTATAATTTTATGTGTTTCTAAAGATGTTTAAGAGTGAAATTACCCAAAATACTCTCATTCGGATCAATTATTACACGTCGGTGGCCAAAAGGTTTAATTTATAATAATTTAAAGACATTAAGGTTCAATGTCTCAAAGTTGAAAAATTAAAGTTGAAAGTGTGAAAGTAAAAAAAACTTTAGGTTTAGTGTATTTAAGCCCCTAAAACTACCCTACTGGCCTGCTTATAGTCAGCCCAATTTTGGGCTTCAACCCGGAAATAAATTAGGCCAACATGCTATTTAAAAAACCTTCAGACCATGTTTGGTACACAACCCACACTTAGGCTTTGAACTGGTAGTCCAACAGCCCAATAAGATAAACGCAATATATGGACTAACACTCGTCATTATCAATACCTTAATATAAGGGTTATTTACACTTTCTAGTACATTTTTTAAAAAAATTACAACAAAAGTTTATCCAAAAAATATTTACAAAATTAATATATTTTTAATATTTTATTTACAAAATTAGTGCATTTGGTATCCCTTTAATTTAGTTGGGTGTTTTAATGGGTTGCCGATGTGGCAAATTAGTTTTGTAATTATGTAACTATTCCCGGTTGTTTCTTTCAGCTGTGACAATTTGAATTGTATGCCAAACCCAAGTAGTCGTACATTCTGTATATGGTGCAGTTGGTAACCAAACATTCATACAAAGGTAACCATTTTAGTTTATGTGGGTAACCAAATAGTCATAAAAAAAACTTCAAAATAGTTTCCAAGTTTTACATGTATTTATTTTCTTTATCTTGTTAAACCATAATGGAATCAGAGAGTAGTCGTGTGATTTTTCTCTTACTTAATGTAAGAAGAAAAAAATGTAAAATATTATTCAATATTGTGTAACACAGTCTCGGTTACCTTACATCAATAAAAAGGTGCAGTTGGTAGCCAAATCTTCATACAAAGGTAACCGTTCTATTTTTTTGTGGGTAACCAAATATTCATAAAAAAAATTCAGAATAGTTACCAAGTGTTACATGTATTTATTTTCTTTATCTTGTTAAACCATGATGGAATCAGACAGTAGTCGTGTAGTTTTCCTCTTACTTAATGTAAGAAGAAAAAATGCAAAATATTATTCAATATTGTGTAACACAATCTTGGTTACCTTACATCAATAAAAAGGTGAAGGTTGTAGCCAAACCTTCATACAAATGTAACCATTTTAGTTTTTGTGGGTAACCAAATAGTCATAAAAAAAAATCCAGAATAGTAAACCAAGTGTTACATGTATTTGTTTTCAAAATTATGCTTGTGGGGTGAATCTTCTCCTTCTTCTCATTGGCATTTTGGACAACGGTTTTGAGTTCTTGAGGGGTTTCGGGCTGGAGAAAAACCTGAGTCTGGACCATATATGTGCCACTCCAAATGGAGATGGTATGGAGGTCCTCTAGGAGAGGGGAATGTAGACACTCAAAATTTTGCATTTCGGTTACTAACCTGGCAGGAGGGCAGAATCGGCTTCCAGAGATAACCCTGGGAGTCAAATCGACTCAATTTCGGAGACAACCCCGGAATCCTCAGTTTTCCATCTCCGAGATGACCCCGAGATACCCAGCTCCAGTCCTGAAAATAACACCGGGAGTTTCAGTTTCAACCTCGGAGACAACCCCGAGGAATACAGTTCTAGTTCCGGATATAACACCGTAGAAGGCAGTTCCATCTCAGAGACAACCCCGAGAAATCCAGTTCTAGTCCTGGAAACCATAGCGGGAGTTTCAGCCTTAACCTCGGACCCTAATAGTGCAGTTACAGTTCCGGAGATAACCCCAAAAAAGCTCATTTCAACCTTTGCAATCAGCTTCAACCTCGGAGATAACCCCAAGGCAGTCAGTCCCAAACCTAGAGATAACCCCGGGAGGTCAGACATACCTCAGAGATAACCCTGAGGATATTCAGCACTTGCAGCATCCCAATCTCAAAAATAACCCTGAGCAACGACTGATATATCAGCCCAAACCGGAGATAACCCCAGTGAGGGGAAAAATCGTCATTTTGCCACCTCGATCCCACATGCGTGCCATCTCAACACATTTTAACATACATTCAACATAGCAGTGTCCTATAAGAACCAATAGCTCTAATCCCGAGTGACTACTACACAGGACATCACATCGGATAGAATTTGAAGACTTGAAGACCAAGGGCATGGTCCCATCTTCTTGACTTCGTACAACCTCTAATCCCATGTCATTTGTGTAGATCTCGACAATAGCATGCCAAAAAAGGTCTTATACACCTCAATCGAATGCCCAAATTGAAGTCTAGAAAGTTTGAGTGGACAACACATTGCAACATGCACGTACTTTGAGACGATAGGACTGAACTGGGGCACCCGGGGGCAACCAGTAGTGCCCTCTGCTACTGCAGTACACTGTGGCTCCCCCTTCTATAAATAGAGGCCTTGGGGTGGCCATTTTGTAAGAGAAAAAGGCGAGGATGCCCTGTCCAATTTGCTCTGTTCACACTATAAACTGAGTGCTTTCTCATTTTAAACACTTGTGAGCTCATATATTGCTATTTTTTACCGGTGGAAACCGAGTGTTCATCCATTTAAAGCTATTGAAGTCTTCTTTGGCAGTCTATTGTAAGCCTTCGTACTTTTTTAAAGCCTTTTCTCCACATTTTGCACACACCGTTCTTCACATTGAAAGTCGTGTTGCGTGTGTATGCCCAAACTTCGGTCTATGGCTTTTTATTTTGTTTTATATATATATATATATAGAGAGAGAGAGAGAGTTTTTATTTTGTTTTATATATATATATATATAGAGAGAGAGAGAGAGAGTCGGATCAGAGGTGGGACACGGACCATAGTTGTCTGAGTATATGTTTTGATATATGTATCCAAATCACACCCAAAACAACTCAGTATTATGTAAAAATTCAAGTTCCATAATTTTTTTAGTTGTTTTAAAAAAAATCAAAAAAAATGGGTGGGGATGGATCCATTCTCATATATATATATATATATATATATATATATATATATATATATATATATATATATATATATATATATATATGAGAGACTCAATTTTATGAAATAAAAGTATTTAATTTTCTCATTATTATTTTATTTAGTAAATGGTTAAATTGAGAAAGGGTTAAAGTTAAGGGTGATATTTGAAAATTTTACAAAGTAGCAAATTGTTATTCGTTTGGTCGGGGAATATTTTTTTTGTCGTGGAATATCCATACTGAAGCATAATCATTAGTGGACCCCCCAATGGAAGTATTATCGTATTGAGAAAATGATGATTTATCACATTATTAAAAGTAATTCAGCGAAAAGTGTTACCGAATTAAAAGCATTGAACAACCCGGTAGTAAAAACAACGATGTCTGGGTGGTTGCATAGTAGCTTTACGGTATTGATTATTGATGCTTACGTGAAAAGTCACTCAGTTATACTCAATTATTTCTCAAAGAATTGTTGTGATCATATTTCTTATATTATTGATTCAATTATTGTCACAGTATCATCTGCATAATATGTTATATTATTAAATCAATAATTGAGATGACAAAGTTATTCATATTATTATTTGCAATATTGACAATGTCTAGAAGTTCTGTCAAGGAGAGGTTTGGTCACCTAATTGCGCGCCAATAAGGAGAAATTCTTATCGGAAAGCCCCCTCTTTCCTGGGGATGACCTGGTTGTTAAATATTGTGAATTATAATATTAATGATGAATACATTTGTGTTGATTAAAGATGAAATTGATAGTTCCATTGTGTTGGAATTATTAGTGTTAGTGAAAATTGACATATATTTCATAATAATTGATGTCTGGAGGTTATATTGACCAATCGGGTAATTAACCGGATAAATGAGCACTTAATTGCTATTAATTCACATGCTTATAACTATGTGTTCACATGTGTGTACTATTAATTCACATGATTTACTATTAGGGGAGTTGGTGCAAGTTTAATAATACTTGCATGACTAAGTTAAAAATGGAGGTATAGTTGAAGGTACTATACTATAATTAATTTTTTTCACATGTTTAGAACTATTGAGTCACATGATTTACTATTGATTCACATGATTTACTATTAGGGAGGTGGTGCAAGTTTGATAATACTTCTGATGACTAAATTAAAAATGAAGGAAAAGATGAGGGTATTATACTGTAATATTTCGAGCCCCAAAATATGCAATTATGAAAACTATATTTTCTTATAAATAGAAGCTCATTCCTTCATTATTTTTCACCAATTCACAAAAGCTATAAAGCAATTATTATAGAGAGAAATTATAGAGAGAAAGAAGAAGAGAAGTCTGCTACCTCACTATTCCAGTATCCAGTCTTCTTCTGAGGTAAGGGATATCATTATTGTGTAAGGGGTATTATTCTTTCGTATTCATGAAGAGAGTTATTTTCTTTCAATAGTCATAAGGGTTGTTATTCTATTCTTTATTATTATGTTGGAATAACTTTTATACATGGCAATACCGCATAAATGCTAAAATTCTTTTGTTATTCCATTCTTTATTATTACTGTTGGAATAACTTTTATGCATGCGGTCTATCGCATACATTGAATTCTCATTTCTTATTCCATTCTTTATTATTCTATTGGAATATATCACATGCATGCGGATTACCCATGACACGGTTCCATTCTTTATTATTCTATTGGAATATCACATGCATGCGGATTCTGCATTGACATTTGGTTCCATTATTTATTATTTTGTTGGAATAACACATGCGTGATGTCTATCGCGTGCGGTGAATTCTTTTGTTATTCCATTCTTTATTATTCTACTTTGGAATAACACATCTTGTGTGGACTTCATCAAGATGCATAGTGAATGATCCTTCGTATTCATTCTTTATTAAATTGTGGTAATAATGCATACACGTGGATTCTGCGCATGGCGATGTGAAAATCCATTTGTAGTTTCGTATATTCTATTATACTTGTATGAGATATCATTTCTTTTTTACTCGTCATGGAATATCATTTTCTTTGGTATTTTTTTATGAGTTACTATTCACCTAGTTACTATTCACTCTAGTATTATTCACTCAGGTATTCGGGGCACTTTTCGTGTCAGAGTACTATTCACGAGTTACTATTCATGGGTTACTATTCACCTAAATTACTATTTACTCGAATATTATTCACTCGGGTATTTGGGGTACTTTTCATATCGGGGTACTATTCATGAGGTACTATTCCCGAAGTACTATTCACGGGGTACTATTTACCCGAAAAAAATACATTTCTTTTTTGTCCAAATTATTTTTGGTACATGAATATTATTCTAGAATTTTACTCCACAAAGCATTATAATGTTGACAAATTTTATATTTTTAAACTCTGGATAAATTTAAAGTCTTTAATATTTATCCTTGATTTCGTTTTATTAATGCTTATATCATTGTCATCATCCTCATGCTTATATTATGATGAAAGTCATCTTTGGCTTACGTGGAAAGATAGATATTGATTATTGGTTTTGATTTGTATATCTTTGGCTTACGTGCAAAGATGGGTATTGATTATTGGTTTTATAGTTGTATATCTTTTGGCTTACGTGCAAAGATGAACTATTGATTATTGGTTTTCAGATTGTATATCTTTGGCTTTTACGTGCAAAAGATGAACTATTGATTGATGAGTATCTTTGGCTTATGTGCATAGATGAACTGTTTATTGGTAAGATTATGACCAGGGATCATTTGGTATAATCATGACCCGTAATATTATAGATGATGTGGTAAAAGTCCTCATTGGCCTGTAGTGCATTGATGGACAGTTATTGGTATGATTATAACTAGGGATTATTCGGTATAATCATGACCATTGATGATTACATGAATATCCTTGGCCGTAGTGCATGGATGATTCAATGATGTGGATTATTTATTAAGCTGAGTCTCAACGATAAAATATTTGTTATACACTTTTAATTCGTAAAAGATAGTAGATATCATGCTCTACTTGACTCTTCTAAAATACAGTTGTATGTCTTTGGCCTGTAGTGCAAAGATGAATTGTTAATGAATATCTTTGGTCGTAGTGCAAAGATGAATTAATTAGTATGATTATGAGCAAGAATTGTGATTTGTTATAACCATGAATTTTGATGTTTCAGGTGAAGATAGATGATGAAAATTATCTTCGTCCTGGGTGCGAAGAAGAATTTAGAATCACAATTATGATTATGAGCTATTCATATGATTGTGGACATGAATTGTTGATTGATGTTACAGGGATAAAACATTATTGGTGGATTTTTAACAAGGAGAAGATAATAGATCTGATGGTCTATTTGACTCTTCTAATGGATTTCTCGTTCCGCTGCAACTATGGTTGAAAAGTTTTATCATCTAACATATGTTCTAAATCTCTGATTTATTACTGATAAAGGCTATTGATAATTTAATTATCTTTAGTCATGATATTCTTTACTGGGCTAGTTGTGTTCACCCTTTTTACTTCAAAATTCCTTTCAGGTAATAAGAGTGTTGCCGAGTCGAGCGGGGATAACAAGGGAATAGAACGGTGATCTATAGCTGTTGAGGTTCTCCTTAAATAGTATGGAAATAATTTTTTTTAGAACTTTAGATAAGTGTGTCGTATTGTATACGTCATTTATTATTTAATTTTGGTGAACTGAATAGGGTGAGGTGAACCCAACTTTGGAAGGATGTTTTGCCACTATCATACAAGATGACTAATAACATACAACCTCGTGTTATCATAAGACAGGGTTGCGCACATCCACTTGCTGAGTGTATCTACGAGCACTACCTATATGATCTTGGAGTTTGGTTGAAATATAATTTTCAATTGCAGACAGTGGAGATAGTTATATGTCAAGAGAAGACTCACCATTGGAAAGAACATGATAGTAATCTTCTCATTTTTCTTTAGGGTCTATTGGGTCAACCAAGGATAATTCTGTGGACATATGATATCTATCATAACCTTGACGCATGGCCTCCTATGTACGAAGGTTTCCTTGAGCACTTCCCAAAGATTTTAATTTCTAAAACAGTTTTTGACTGTAGTTTTATGTAAAGTACCATTGTAAGGTTGTGATCGAGGAACCATGAGAATTACATACATTTGTATTAAAACTCACAGTTTAACTGTGGTCTTATTCTGCACAACGGTTCAACAGTTGTATAAATGAAGTTTGTAAATGATTTTTATAGTGTGATATCTGGCGACTCAGAATGGGTCGTGTGGACCTATTTTGGGGGCATCACAAATGGTATCAGAGCTTAGGGATATGGTCGCTGGCGGAGATAAGAGTCTAGAACTAGGAGGGGAGAGACGAGTTATATACTTCGCTAGTGTGTGACTTACCTAAGCTGAAATTGTTTACTTGATAAGTTGACAAATTGTGATATGTCAATTAACCTTTGTATTGAAGATATATTCTAGAATGATATCTGAAATGCAGCAGATGAGCAATGGGAAAATCATGATACAAAGGAAATAACCTGGAAGGTACAATCCGAAAAGAAAGCAAGGTATTCTCATCTCTTCGAACTACCAGGTACGTAAATTTCGAGGGCAAAATTTCATAAGGAGGGGAGATTGTGAGACCCCAGATTTTATGAAATGAAAGTATTCAATTTTTTTATTATTATTTTATTTAGTAAATGGTTAAATTGAGAAAGGGTTAAAGTTAAGGGTGATATTTAAAAATTTTATAAAGTAAGCAAGTTGTTATTCGTTTGGTCGGGGAATATTCTTTTTGTCGGGGAATATCCGTACGACGACATAATCATTGGTGGACCCCCCAACGGAAGTATGTCGTATTTAGAAAATGACAGATTTATCTTTTATTAAAAATAACGGCAAAAGTTTTACTGTTAAAACTGTTGAACTACCCGGTAGTAAAAGTACAGTAATACGCATGGTTGCATAGTAGCACACGGTATTGATTATTGATGCTTATGTGAAAAGTCATTCAGTTATACTCAATTATTTCTACAGTAATTGCTGCATCATATTTCTTATATTATTGATTCAATTATTGTCACAGTATCATCTGCGTAATAATATGTTATATTATTAAATCAATAATTGAGACAATAAAGTTATTCATATTATTATTTGCAATATTGACAATGTCTAGAAGTTCATCGAGGAGAGGTTTGGACACCTAATTGGCGCTTAATAAGGAGAAATCCTTATCGGAAAGCCCCCTCTTTCCTGGGAATGACCTAGTTGTTAAATATTATGAATTATAATATTAATGATGAATACATTTTTGTTGATTAAAGATGAAATTGATAGTTCCATTGTGTTGGAATTATTAGTGTTAGTGAAAATTGACATTTATTTCGATAATAATTGATGTCTGGAGGTTATATTGACCAATAGGGTAATTAACCGGATAAATGAGCAATTAATTGCTATTAATTCACATGCTTATAACTATGTATTCACATATGTGTACTATTGATTCACATGATTTACTATTAGGGGAGTTGGTGCAAGTTTGATAATACTTGCATGACTAAGTTAAAAATGGAGGTATAGTTGAAGGTATTATACTATAATTAATTTTTTCACATGTTTAGAACTATTGATTCACATGATTTACTATTAGGGGAGGTGGTGCAAGTTTGATAATACTTGCATGACTAAATTAAAAATGAAGGAAAAGATGAGGGTATTATACTGTAATATTTCGAGCCCCAAAATGTGCAATTATGAAAACTATATTTTCTTATAAATAGAAGCTCATTCCTTCATTATTTTTCACCAATTCACAAAAGCTATAAAGCAATTATTATAGAGAGAAATTACAGAGAGAAAGAAGAAGAGAAGTTTGCTACCTCACTATTCCAGTATCCAGTCTTCTTCTGAGGTAAGGGATATCATTATTGTGTAAGGGGTATTATTCTTTCGTATTCATGAAGAGAGTTATTTTCTTTCAATGGTCATAAGGGTTGTTATTCCATTCTTTATTATTATGTTGGAATAACCTGTCTATGCGAAGTACCGCATAAATGCTAAAATTCTTTTGTTATTCCATTCTTTATTATTCTGTTGGAATAACTTTCGTCTGCGATGTCTCCATCGCATGCCCAGTGAATTATGTTTATTCCATTCTTTATTATTCTATTGGAATATCCTGTCTGTGCGGATTACCCATGACCTGGTTCCATTCTTTATTATTCTATTGTAATATCCTGTCTGTGCGGATTACGCATGACCTGGTTCCATTATTTATTATTTTGTTGGAATAACCTGTCTGTGATGTCTATCGCGTGCCTGGTGAATTCTTTTGTTATTCCATTCTTTATTATTCTATTGGAATAACCTGTCTGTGTGGACTACCGCATGCATGGTGAATGATCCTTCGTATTCATTCTTTATTAAATTGTGGTAATAATCATTACATGTGGATTCTGCACGGCGGTGAAAATCCATTTGTAGTTTCGTATATTCTATTATACTCGTATGAGATATCATTTCTTTTGTACTCGTCATGGAATATCATTTTCTTTGGTATTTTTTTATGAGTTACTATTCACCTAGTTACTATTCACTCTAGTATTATTCACTCAGGTATTCGGGGCACTTTTCGTGTCAGAGTACTATTCACGAGTTACTATTCATGGGTTACTATTCACCTAAATTACTATTTACTCGAATATTATTCACTCGGGTATTTGGGGTACTTTTCATGTCGGGGTACTATTCATGAGGTACTATTCCCGAAGTACTATTCACGAGGTACTATTTACCCGAAAAAAAATACATTTCTTTTTTGTCCAAATTATTTTTGGTACATGAATATTATTCTAGAATTTTACTCCACAAAGCATTATAATGTTGACAAATTTTATATTTTTAAACTCTGGATAAATTTAAAGTCTTTAATATTTATCCTTGATTTCATTTTATTAATGCTTATATCATTGTCATCATCCTCATGCTTATATTATGATGAAAGTCATCTTTGGCTTACGTGAAAAGATAGACTGTTGATTATTGGTTTTACAGTTGTATATCTTTGGCTTACGTGCAAAGATGGACTGTTGATTATTGGTTTTATAGTTGTATATCTTTGGCTTACGTGCAAAGATGAACTATTGATTATTGGTTTTACAGTTGTATATCTTTGGCTTACGTGCAAAGATGAACTATTGATTGATGAGTATCTAGTATTATTCACTCGGGTATTCGGGGCACTTTTTGTGTCAGCGTACTATTCACGAGTTACTATTCACTCAAATTACTATTCACCTTAATATTATTCACTCGGATATTTGGGATACTTTTCATGTCAGGGTACTATTCACGGGGTACTATTTACCCCAAAAAAAATCTATTTCTTTTCTGTCCAAATTATTTTTGGTACATGAAAATTATTCTTGAATTTTACTCGACAAAGCATTATCATGTTGACAATTTGGATATTTTTAAACTTTGGATAAATTTAAAGTCTTTAATATTTATCCTTGATTTTGTTTGATTAATGCTTATATCATTGTCATCATCCTCATGCTTATATTATGATGAAAGTCATCTTTGGCTTACGTGCAAAGATAGACTGTTGATTATTGGTTTTACAGTTGTATATCTTTGGCTTACGTGCAAAGATGGACTGTTGATTATTGGTTTTACAGTTGTATATATTTGGCTTACGTGCAAAGATGGACTGTTGATTATTGGTTTTACAGTTGTATATGTGACAACCCAGAAAATCGGATTGTCCAGAATTTAAGTTTAAAGAATTAGTTATTAATAAAATAAATTTTATTAATACTATTCTATGCTATGTGTTTATTAATCATTCTATAACCTAGAATGATTATTAATCGGGAGGATTCTGGCTACGAGCTAGACTGAACGAGTAAGAATTTTCAAGACGAAAATAAAAAAAATTCAGGAACAAAATATTTTCGGGGAAAAAGACGAAATAGGCACTATTCACCCGACAAAACCCTAAGGGTTAGGGTTTGAATAACCTAAGCCTTTTCAAAGAGTTCGGTATGTCAAAATGACATTCCGTCAAAAGATTTGACGATAATATATCGTGAAAAGTTAAGTAAGCCGATAAAAGTTTTTCTTGAAAAACGTGCCGAAATCGGATAAAATAAAAACGACGAAAAGTACTGTTATGTACTTTTCACTCATTTAGCTACGTTAGGGAAAAACGTGAAGGAAAACGTTTGACACTAAAAAGTGTTTTTCAGTTTTTTGGAAATCCAAAGAATGCGTAAAAGTTAATCGGTAAAGGAAAGACGGAATATCCAAAAATATTTGGATTCCGAGAATCGCAGTTTTTAAAACTATCGGACGAAACCTGAAAGACGGAAGCCCGAAGCTTCCAAGGGAAGCTACGTAAGGAGGTGGGGTGGCCACTTGGCCACCAAGTAAACTTGGTGGCTAAGCTTTGAATAGAAAAGAGGTTAGGGGCAAAATGACCAAAATACCCCTAGCCTTGGTTTTCTATATAAACAAGCCTTAAGCTCATTTGTTTGGTTTGAAATTTTAACCAACACTTGGGAGATAGAGAGAGACAGAGTTCGGATGGGAGAAGAAGAGGAAGAGGAATGAGGAAAAGCTAGCTCGAATGCACGCTTTGTCCGACGGAAGGAGATTAAAGAATAACGGTAATCCGAACCCTAGTTTTTTCTAATTTTCTTTAAGTTTAATATGTTCAAAAACATAACTTAATGAAGATAAGAAGTAGATGAAGTTAAGAATGATTTCATATAGTTGAAATCATGAGAAAACAAAGAAATAAGAATTAGGAATTTAGTTTATAAATTTCTTAAGGAAGTGTAAGATTCGTAAGGATTTTGAGCGATCCGAATGAATCTTATGAATGAGTAGGTCAAATAAGTAAGGAATGATGTTCTATAACATCAAATTCCAAGAAAAAGTGAAATCGTAATCCAAAATATCTATTAAAAACGAAGAACACGTGAAGAACACGCGAAGAACACGAAGAACGTTGTTGATGGACAAATTTAAAACTATCGTAGGATAATTGTTGTTGATGGACAAGTTTAAAACCATTGCATATAAGTTAGTTGCTTATTGCTTGGTTAGGAACGTTAGAAACGTTCATGAAGAACGGATTAAAACTAAGTTATAACGAAGTTATGGCGAAATTTTCGTAAAAGAAGAACGAGAATTAGAAAGTTAGTAAATGAACCCGAATGTGTAGGGTTTCATAAGAATGTAAGACAACGTAGAAAACGTGAGTCGTGGACTCAAGAACGAACGAGTTCCGAATTCAGATGACCAAATTACGGACGAACGAACGAAGAATATTAATAACGTAAAATGAACGAAGAGCGTAGATTAAGCCAATTGAATGGCATGTTAACATATTCAGAACAAAGTTCTATCTAAGGGTAATCAAAGTACGTAAGATAAGGAAGAAAATGGCTTTGGAATGACCTCGTTCTGAGTTATAACGAAGTAGTTATGAGATCAAAAAGTAAGCGTCTCAAAATGAAGTTAACACTTAGAAAATTTTTCTAAGATTAGGGCTTTACGTCAAGCGCCAATCATGCTGCTTATAGGAAGTGGTACTACATTTGACCTGAAAACCAGACACTACTAACTCTCGCACTGCTTGCGTGAGTCTTAGTGAAGAGAGTGGTAAATGCAAACATGCAAGACTGAGGAAAAAGGCCGAAGAATGAGCTTTTAAGTGCTCAACTGCTGGGGAATGTGCAAGAAAGAAATATGAACATGTAGTTTAACTAATGTAACACTTAATCAAGTGTATTAAACCTTTAATGAAGGTTGAATGAAAATATTAAATGAGATTAAAAGACAAAGAATGTAGACGCGGGTTACGGAACCAATGTCCGAGAACCGTAGTCACAATGAAACGAACGTGAGGGATTGCTATGATGGTGATTCCTTAGACGTTGATTATCGAGGGTAATGAATAACATTTTGATGTTATGTCATGGTCATGAGAGATAAATGTAAAGCATTTAGATGCTGTGAATGCAACATTATTTCGATGAATTATCGGTCTTAGCATACAACGAACCGTATGGCTTTGACATTAGGAAAGAATAATGAACATGGGGTTCAGGTGACGAGTAATGAATGAAAGTAATTAAAACCTTAGATGAAGGTTGAATAGAATTAAGAGGCAAGTAACATAAATGTTGAATACATAAACGATCCTCGTGAATCGTATTCAAGTCGGGCGAACATTCTATATATACATAGATTGTATGAATTAGACGATAAAGAATAAATCCTGAGGTATGACATTTATTTGTCAGAAAGCCATAAGGAATAAGAATTTGACTTAACAAACATTATAGTTTAATAGTTCGGGTAAGTTAAGATGAATTTAGGTTCTAGTACAATCGTAACCTTTGATGGTTGACATATGAGAGCTGGGCTAAACAATTCCTTCAGAGAGCGAAGGTATATACAAAACTGGCAACCGATCTACTCACTATGTGGGCAGTGTAGATGAGATGGGAACTTCTTTGTTGGTTGTTTGTGGGAAACCACTCAGAGTACCATATGGACTACTAACAGAGACATGAGGTGTGTTGAGTCCTAGGAGAGTTATAAGAAGAAGATAAGAATTTAAATCATCAAAGATGATGAACGTATTAAGTAAGACATCTCCGTATGTCATGAAGCTGTTAACTGGTAAAGGAAGTTTGTGGCGTAAACATAGTTTGTAAGAACGTGAACCCTAAGAAGTAAAGTAAAGTAAACCAATGAGTAAGTCAAGTATATGACTAATTGGTATATGTGTTATTTCCTTATATGCTACATAGGAATTGGAATGAGCAGTTCAGCGTAAACTATAAGTTGTAGCTGTGCGTAAGGCAAGTTTTCTAACTTCATTCATATTTTAAATGAATGCTAGTTTCTAAACTTCTCAGATGTTGAACTTGAGAAGTTCTACATGTATATGCAAATGTGTGGTATTTGTACAAGGTGTTAGAATATATGAGGCCTTGTGCCACAATGTGAACACTTGAAGTGTTTCTATGATATGAAGCATTACATGATTGAACTATTTCAATATGAGCATGTTCTGCTTATACATGAACCGTTATTGTTAAGTCTGTGCTATTGATTCTAGCGGACATATATGTAATATGAAAAAGAGTAGAGAATGAAAGTATTTCAAAGGGAATGTAACTAATGTTTTAAAATGATAGGAATCGAGATTATTCCTATTATTCAAGCTGCTTCATAACCTTTGTTCGGTTATTGAAGTCTTACAAGAATGTTTGAATTCTTAAAGTTGTTTATTCAACTGTTATGACTTGATGGGCAATTGAATGCTCACACTTGCTTTAAATAAAAACATTTTCAGCGAATGATGTTAGAAAGAACTTAAGGATCCCAGAAAGATCAAGTTGATCGGTATCCAGAAGAAGTGCCATTCATTATATGAATGTGCGTGAAGATCAAGCGAAGAATTGTAATATAGAATGATAGAATTAAACTATAGAATAGTTTAATAAACGATTATGTATCCTTGGTGGCGGATAAAAGTCACTTGTACAAGATGTAAAGAATAATGTAATTATCATTATTTGGAATAAAAGAGGTTTTAAGGTTTTAGAACCTGGGATTTGAGGATGTATGTTGTTATATTTAGCTATATAATGATGTATGTTTGGAAGAAGATGGAATCATGACGTACGGAATCCGGATGTGCAAATAGACCGGATTTCAGGGCGTTACAGTATATCTTTGGCTTACGTGCAAAGATGAACTATTGATTGATGAGTATCTTTGGCTTATGTGCATAGATGAACTATTTATTGGTATGATTATGACCAAGGATCATTCGATATAATCATGACCCGTAATATTATAGATGATGTGGTAAAAGTCCTCATTGGCCCGTAGTGCATTGATGGACTATTATTGGTATGATTATAACCAGGGATTATTTGGTATAATCATGACCATTGATAATTACATGAATATCCTTGGCCATAGTGCAGCGATGATTCGATGATGTGGATTATTTATTAAGCTGAGTCTCATCGATAAAATATTGGTTATACACTTTTAATTCGTAAAAGATAATAGATATCATGCTCTACTTGACTCTTCTAAAATACAGTTGTATGTCTTTGACCTGTAGTGCAAAGATGAATTGTTAATGAATATCTTTGGTCGTAGTGCAAAGATGAATTAATTAGTATGATTATGAGCAGGAATTGTGATTTGTTATAACCATGAATTTTGATGTTTCAGGTGAAGATAGATGATGAAAATTATCTTCGTCCTGGGTGCGAAGAAGAATTTAGAATCACAATTATGATTATGAGCTATTCATATGATTGTGGACATGAATTGTTGATTGATGTTACAGGGATAAAACATTATTGGTGGATTTTTAACAAGGAAAAGATAATAGATCTGATGGTCTATTTGACTCTTCTAATGGATTTCTCGTTCCGCTGCAACTATGGTTGAAAAGTTTTATCATCTACCATATGTTCTAAATCTCTTATTTATTACTGATGAAGGCTATTGATAATTTAATTATCTTTAGTCATGATATTCTTTACTGGGCTAGTTATGCTCACCCTTTTTACTTCAAAATTCCTTTCAGGTAATAAAAGTGTTGTCGGGTCGAGCGGGGATAACAAGGGAATAGAACGGTGGTCTATAGCTATTGAGGTTCTCCTTAAATAGTATGAAAATAATTTTATTGAGAACTTTAGATAAGTGTGTCGTATTGTATACGTCATTTGATATTTAATTTTGGTGAACCGAATAGGGTGAGGTGAACCCAACTTTGGAAGGGTATTTTGCCACTATCATATATGATGTCTAATGACATACAACCTCGTGTTATCATAAGACAGGGTTTTGCACATCCACTTGCTGAGTATATCTACGAGCACTACCTATATGATCTTGGAGTTTGGTTGAAATATAATTTTCAATTGCGAGCGGTGGAGATAGTTATATGTCAAGAAGACTCACCATTGGAAAAAAACATGATAGTAATCTTCTCATTTTTCTTTGGGGTCTATTGGGTCAACCAAGGATAATTCTGTGGACATATGATATCTATCATAACCTTGATGCATGGCCTCCCATGTACGAAGGTTTCCTTGAGCAGTTCTCAAAGATTTTAATTTCTAAAACAATTTTTTATTGTAATTTTATGTAAAGTATCATTGTAAGGTTGTGGTCGAGGAACCATGAGAGTTACATACATTTGTATTAAAACTCATAGTTTAAGCGTGGTCGTATTTCGCATTTACGACAGTTCAATGTTTGTATAAATGAAGTTTGTAAATGATTTTTATAGTGTGATATCTGGCGACTCAGAATGGGTCATGTGGACCTATTTTGGGGGCGTCACAATATATATATATATAAACTGTTGTCGAACTCTGTTCGATGAGCCTGTATTTTATATCCCATGCGTCATCGCTTATATATATATATATATATATATATATATATATATATATATATATATATTTACATTACATCGGGGCTGGAGTTTACTGTGGCCTTTTCTTTATTTACATTTAGTCCCTTTGGAGTTTACTTTTTGTGGTGGTTGATCGTCTTTCTTGCTTTATTTACATTTTGATCCCCATGGAGGTGCTTCGTGGTGGTTGATCTTGTCTCTATATATATGTTTACCGCTTTTATATATTTACATTTCTAGTCCCCCATGAAGTTAAGCCGTGGTGCTCAAATTCGTCTGTATATATATATATATATATATATATATATATATATATATATATATATATATATATATATATATTATTCATGACTTTTATATATATAATCATTTTATAGCTTTCCTATAAACTGCTACATCATGTGAGCCTAGGAATCATGTGATCACAGATTCAGTCTCCTGAATATAGATTCGGTTCCCATGATGGACATTTTCGGCTGTATTCAGGTTGTACATTATTTATGGTGTTCGAATTTCCTTAGATGGCTCTTACGCCCACTAAGAGTTCGGCACTACTATATACCTTATTTCGAAGATGCCTCACATCTCGAAAATAAAAGCAATCAAACTGAACATATAATAAAATAGAAGTATCAAAGGCCTCAATTACTATTGAGCATTAGGGTTTGAAAAACCTTTTTTACAAAACATCACTGCTATATCTTGTTAAAACTGAATTTTTTACATAAATTCAAACCCTTTGTATATAGGTGCGAACGAGGCATAGCACTACTTCCAAATAACTGCACATTGACCCACACACACACACACACACACATTCATATAACAGTTTAATTGAAAAGCGGTGGTCACCATGGTAACACGAATGTCGGGGGGTGCCTAACACCTTCCCTCAGCATAATCAACCCCCCAGACCCTAACGAATCTTGGTTTCACAGACCTGTTAAATAGTGTCACATCACTGGGTCAATGTGCAAACTTTTTCTCGGTTGAGTTGGTGCAACCATTTAAAAATACCAACTGGCGAGTCTTACAGTCCAATCATCGACATATATATGTCAGACCTTTTCACAACTTATTTTTTCAAAAAAATCTCACCTAACATGAGAACACCAAAAAACAAGAACAGAAAAGGGACATTAAAAATCCCGACGTCGACAGGTGGCGACTCTGCTGGGGACATCCAGTAAGAGGGCTTAAGCCGCTATTACAAGCTTTTTAAAACTATTATATGCTTGTGTGTGGATGTTGCATTTACATTTATATGGATGTGTATGAATGCATTTACTTACTGCACTTAATGCTTTACAATAAAGTGCTTCACACATGTCATCATTTCCATAAACGGTGAGACACGTTGTATGTAAATATATGTTGTGTGGTCCCTCCATCAGGAGGCTATTCTATCGGTATTTGATTACTGGACTCGTAGGGAGACTAATTCCAACGAGGCTCAGGAAAGGTACCACCCAAATTCGCTCAAGTTGAAAGACTGGATTAACTTTCGGTCAAGTAAATTGCGATGATCTGGGAACCTTCATGCCAAAAAGCGGCGAGAGTAACCTAAGATAGGTCAGCCTCTGATAAACCAAATGCGGTGGGAAGTCTCTTTATACTTTCTCATTTCAATTACTTGTAATTACATTCCATGTCAATCTCATTGTAATGGAAAGTATAAAGGAAAATGTGTACATGCATTCCTTTTTTACCATGCTATCTTACAAACATCTAACATCCGTTTTGCAGGATAATACTCCTAAAACGGACACATCACATAGCATGTAAACATTTATACATTTCCTAAGACTAAACTACATAAGTTTTTTGTAGGGAAACAAATGGGACCGTTACCCACTCAAAATCCAAAAAGGCCACGAGCCTACAGCCAAGTACGGCTTCATCTGATCAGTCTAGTCCTACTCCTGTCCCCCGTGAAGAATTTAAAGGACTAAGCAAACAAATTACAAATTTGGTTGTTCTACTTAAAGAACTACACTAGTCTACTCAGGGTCCACGAATACCCATACATACATAATACTCTACACAGGGATGAACTCAAGGTCTGGACAAACAAGCTCACATACATGAGTTTCAACTGGATAAAACTAATTAAATTCCTGAAATCACCCATCTCAAACAAGATCCAGACAACGGTGAGATCAGGAAGAAAGTCCTTCAAATGGAAGAGACCATTTGGTCTATCAAAGGAATTGGAGCACACGGGAGTGTTTCATATGCTGACCTTTGTATATTCCCTGGTGTTCATTATCCAGAGAAGTTCAAAACTCCCGACTTTGAAAAGTATGATGGGTTAATAGATCCTTACACACATTTAAAGATATTTATTGGAGAACTCGGATCTTATGCAAAAGATGAAAAGCTCGGAATGAAGCTATTCCAGAAAAGTCTGACTGGAGAAGCCCGATCGTGGTACACCAGATTAGAAAATTGTAAGATCCATTGCTGGGAGGAGCTAGCTCATGCTTTCCTAAGTCAGTATAGTTTCCAGTCTCAGATGGCTCCAGACCGGTACCAAATTACCAAGGTCAAGAAACAAGCCAACGAGTCTTTCCGAGAGTATGCTCAAAGGTGGAGGCGCCTTGCTGCTCAAGTTACTCCCTATATGATTGAGTCAGAAATGGTTATGACCTTCATAGACATACAAGAAGCTCCCTTCTATGAGAGAGTCTTAGCTGGCATTGGTAAGCCATTTTCTAAAATGATTAAACATGGAGAGATGGCTGAGATGAGATTGAAGTCAGGAAAGATTCAAGACCTAGCCGCTTTAAAAGTTGTTACTGAGCACATCCAGTCTGAAAGTTATGGAAAAAACTCTAGGAGGGTCCATAAGAAGAAAGAGGAGGATGTTTCCTTGATACTACAAGGCCAAAAAGATAGTCAGAACATGCCTATCCAAATGAGAAACTACTCCCCTTTTCAAGCACAGTCTTCCAACCCTACATTGCCAAAGAATGGAGAAGTCCGACATAACCGAGTGTTCACACCCTTAGGAGACTCACTCAAGAATATTCTCAATCTTCTGACTACTCAGAAGAAAATTTCCCATCTTTTTCCACTAGCCATTCCGAATGGGAAGGGTTACAATGCTACTCGGAAGTGTTCCTATTATGTTGGAGCTTCAGGACATGATACTCAGGATTGCTGGGCCTTGAAACACAAGATCCATGATTTAATTAATAATGGTGAGATCATGGTGACTAAACCCGACCAACCTCATGTGCAAGAAAATCCTCTTCCTTAACACAAAGAAGAGGAGGTTAATATGATTAATTAGAGTAGTGGACAGAGTTCCAATTACGGTGTTGAATCTTCCCAAACCAGCAAGGATGATGTTGATAAATGGGATTATGCACAGTTCCAGTTTACGATAGAACGAAAAATGAAGGCTCTGTGTGAGCAAGTTAATCAATTAGCAGAACTTTTGATCCATCAGTATCAAGTCACACGCCAATTAGTCAGCCAGGAGCATGCTAGTCTCCTTCCTCTTATGAATACTCCATCATTGCCTCCGGAAAGGGAAACAATGGAGGATAAAATTGCAATAAGAGCAAGTGTCAAAGCCCGTCGGGATTTTGCCAACAAGAGAGAATTTACATATCTTGGCCAACCAATGGAGGAGATATTTCAGATGCTGGTTAATGAAGCAAGAATCACAGCTCTGCTACCTCTAATCAATCCCCATTCAAGGCGGTTGAATTCTAATGGAGTATGTCAGTATCACTCCCACTCTCGCAGACACAGCACAGAGGAATGTTGGGCACTCCGCCACCTTATTTAAAATTTAATTGACAATGGTGTCCTACAGTTGGCAGACAATGACACTATGTTACTTGAGAGTGGGGACACATTTCCTACTAAATGGAAGGAGGTCATAGCAGTTATATCCACTGAAAATGACTCGGCTGCCAGACCACTCACAATACAAGCAATTCAACTCAAAGGTGTTGACAATCCTTTGAAAGTGGTTGCGCCAAAGACAATTACATTGCCATCTAGGCCACAATATCATGTTGTCAGCTTATAAAAAGTGCCATGGAATTATGGAGAGATTGAAGGATCCACATCCCACATAACTGCTGCAGTGTTGAAAGAGAATCCACTGTATCTTCCCTACCGGGTGATGAAGCCTACCATCAAATCAAAGGGGAAAGTTCCCATTCAGAGGATTAAAGAGTTCCTCCGTACTATAGGTCATAATGAAGCCAGGGTGGTTTTAAGATTGAGAGAAACTCCATAACAAATTTCCATACTGGACTTGGTTTCCTCTTTTGAAGATCACAGGAAGGTCTTCCTAAGGGTCTTGGAAGAAGCCCATTTGCTGAAATCAGTGGATGTTAAAAAATTCTAACATCTGGTTGATCAGATTTTTAACAACAATGTGATATCTTTCACTGATGACGACATACCTCCCGAAGGGACTGGTCATTACAAACCATTGCACATAGCAGTTATGTCCTCCAGATATATGGTGGGAAGAGTTTTGATAGATGGAGGATCATCTTTGAATATCTGTCCTTATGCCACCTTGGAGAAGCTGAATATCAATCCCAAGAGGATCAAAAGTAGCCATACGGTTATAAAAGCTTTTGATGGGTCCTGATGAAATGCCTCCAGGGAGATTGAACTACCTGTGGAGATTGGTCCACATACATTCAGTGTATCCTTTCATGTGCTCAAAATAGCCATAGGATAAAATTTTCTCTTGGGGAGACCGTAGATTCACATGGCTGGAGCCGTCCCTTCCACCCTTCATCGGCAATTCAAGTATATTATTAACAATAGCCTAATCACTATCAATGCTGAGCCGAAATGTCATTAACAAGGCGACATACCACTCATCAACTTTAATTTAGAAGTTGAACCGGTTAGTTTTCATACCCTGGAGGTGAGAAACACTCACTACCGTCCCATTGGGATGCCACCTCTGATACCCAAGATTTCTGCCGAAGTAATGTCGGCAACTAAAGAGATGATATCATTGGGTCATCAACCTGGACAAGGGTTGGGTAAAGATCATCAGGGCAATAAGCGCCTAATTCAAGTTCCTAGTCAAACAGGGACAACTGGATTAGGCTATTCTGCTAGCTCCAATCACAGGAATCCTCATAAGCCCAAATAGATTCCTTCAGCTTTAGCCACACGGCGATTATCTCAACCTACAGATCCTGAGCCTGTACGGTCTCCGGTAAAGGTGCATGCCCATGTAATGGCTATGTTATTTCCTAAACCGATACTGATAAAAGCCAAAGAGGTCTTTATTCCTGACCCTGAAATGGAAGAAAGACATCATTTTCCACGATGAACACACAAATAGAGACACTCAGACGATGATTTTCAAGACATTATGGTCATCATTCGGGAAAAGGAGGATGACAACAGCCCCTTTATCACTACTGTCCAGCAGGATTTCACCCTTGACAATTGAAGCAGCACTCCTTGCATTTGTCGACAAGGGTAAAAAGGGCAGAAACTCCTTCTGCCCTGTAGATAGCAATAATTGCTTACTTTTCTGCACATTACTAGCAGTTGTTTTGCCTGTACATGCTAAAACTTTGTATGATTGAATAGTTTCATGTATTAAGTGAAAGCATATTTTGTTTTAGGACTCTAAATTTAGATGTGCCTATACTTGCTGATGAGGTGCCGTTTCTCCACAAGGATTGTAACTTTGATGAAAAGTTGGACTCAAACTTGATGGAAATACAAGAGGACACTGAGATACCTCAAGAGATCAAAGAATGGGTAGAGGAAAAACCCAAACTAAATCTTAATCAAACCACCTCATTCAATCTCGGAACCTTAGAAAACCCTAAGTTAATCCAGATCAGTACGGACATCACTCCAAACCAAAGGAATGATATGGTTGCGCTATTAACCAAATTCCAGGATGTGTTTGCATGGTCTTAGGAAGACATGGTCGATTTATCCACTGACATCTTCATTCATTGCCTTCCCATTAAAGAGGGATTCAAGCCAGTCAGGTAGAAGCTCAGGCGATTAAAACCTAAGTGGAGTTTAAAGGTTAAAGAAGCAATTATGAAACAATTTCAAGCAGGCATCATCATGGTGTCTAGATACCCTGAATGGTTATCCAACATAGTCCCCATGCCTAAACTGGGAGGAAAGGTGCGAGTTTACATGGATTATTGATATCTGAGTAAAGCTTGCATTAAGGATAGCTTTCCCGTTCCATTTATCCACAGTCTTATTAACAATACTGCTCAATACGATATATACCCCTTTGTTGATTGTTTTATGGGGTACCATTAAATCATGGTTGCTAAAGAGGATCGTGAGAAAACTGCATTCATCACGCCTTGGGGAACCTTTTGCTATCAACGGTTGTCATTCAACATCATCAATGTCGGAGCTACCTACTAGTGGGCCATGATGGCTCTTTTTTCACGACTTAATACATAAAGAGATAGAGATCTACACGGATGACATCATTGTCAAATCCCAAAGGGAAGAAGACCACCTAGACCATCTCAGAAAGCTCTTCAACAAGTATATGTTCAATAAACCCATGTTGAATTGTCAGCTGTCCAAATGGCAGTTGATCCTACAGTAATTTGACATCATCTACGTGACACAAAAATCTATCAAAGGTCAATGAATTGCGGATCAACTGGCCGCCACACCTTCAGGGGATTTCAAACCTTTGGAAACATACTTCCCCGATGAAAGGGTAATGATAGTGAAGCAACACCATCAGTATGATACACACTAATCATGGAAAATGTATTTTGATGGAGTACATTAATATGGAAGGTTACGGAGCTAGAAGCGATTCTAGTATCCCAGACAGGGAGCAGATATCCGTCGTATGGTCAAATTGTTATTTGTCAACACTAATAACACAGCTGAGTATAAAGGTTATATCATGGGGCTAAAACTTGTGGTTAACTGTCTTTGGAGATTCCAAATTGGTGATCAGACAAACCACGGGAATCTATCACACCAAAGAACTACATTTCCTGCCTTACCATCGAAAAGTTATCCAGTTGGCTTCGGAGTTTGAAGAAATAAACTTCCTCCACATTCCTCGAAATAGGAATGACTTTGCAGATGCACTAGCAACTTCGGCCTCCTTGATCAACATACCTAACAAGGAAAACATGCCAAGCATCATATTTACCCTACAAAAGGCTCCAGCCTATGGGAATTATATTAGAGAAGTATCGGATGAACTACCTCCCGTCCAACACCCCTGGTATCAACATATCAAGGAGTATTTGTGAGATGGATCTACACACGCTGAGGCGAGCCTGACTGAAAGAAGACGGATCCATCGACTGGTTATGAAATTTTACCTGAACGGAGATGCACTCTACAAACGAGATACAGGATTATGTCTCTTTAGATATCTGGACAAAGACCAAGCTCAGAGGCTCATGGATCAAATCCATGGTGGAGTATGTGGCCCATACATAAGCGGCCCTCTACTTGTCAAAAGATCCTAAGAACAGGGCATTAGTGGATCTCCCTCAAAGCTGACTGTGATGATCACGTCAAGAGGTGCTATCAATGTCAAATTCATGGGAATGCTATCCACGCCCCTCCAAGGGAGCTCCACCATATGAGTTCACCTTGGCCTTTCTCAATGTTGGGAATGGACGTGATCGGGCCCATCGAGCCCAAAGCCAGTAATGGGCATCGATTTATCTTCACCATGATCGACTACTTCACCAAATGGGTAGAAGCAGCCTCCTTCCCCAAGGTTACGAAAGATGTCATCATTGGTTTCATCAGAAATAATGTCATTTGTTGATATGGACAACCAGAGAAAATTGTTTCAGACAATGCTAAGAACCTCAGCAACAAAATGATGGAGGATTTATGCAGTAAATTCCACATCAAACACCTCAACTCCGTAATCTACCGTCCAAAGATGAATGGTGCTGTTGAAGCGGCTAATAAGAACATCAAGAAGATCATGCAAAAGATGTCCGTCAATCACAAAGGATGGTCTGACCTCTTGCCTCTGACGCTATTAGCCTACAAAACTTTAATGTGTACTTCCACTGGGGCAACCCCCTACTCATTAACCTATGGGATAGAAGCAGTACTTCCCATAGAGGTGGAAATGGAATCCCTCAAGGTGTTGATAGATGCCCCGCTAGATGAAGACCAATGGTTACAAGATAAGTATCACCAATTATCTCTAATAGACAAAAGGCGAAGTGATGCTATCTTCCATGATCAGTTATAGCAACAGAGGATCGCCAAATCCTACAACAGAAAAGTCTGGCTACGGCAGTTTAAACAACATGACTTGGTTTTGAAGAAGATCATTAATAACCAAGATCAGTCTAAGGGAAAATTCGCTCCAAACTGGGAAGGTTCGTTTATTGTCAAGTTGGTATTGACAGGAGATGCTCTCAGATTACAAGAAATTGACGGCGATAAATTTCCACAACTTATCAACTCAGACACTGTGAAAAGGTACTATGTCTGAGCTTACCATCAAGCAAACATCATCACCAGATGACCAGTCACTTCAGGTTTTCTAACCCTTTCTATATACAAACCTTTCTTCATACCCATCTGCCCCATCAGAGACAAACACACTCTTTAAACCAGCAGCCTGGTTTTTAGATCATCAGATCTTTCACTCCACTTCATTTCAAACCTTTCAGGTTATCCTACCAGGGATTGAACATTTCACACCCGTAGTTTTGTCCCACTAGGGATAATACTTTTTACACCCGCAGTTTTGTCCCGCTAGGGATAAGACTTTTCACACCTGCAGTTTGTCCTACACATGGGATCAAACTTTTCCCTCATAGTTTGTCCTGAACATGGGATCAAACTTTTTTACCGCAAAATAAATCAAGATATGGGGCGTAACTACGTCGACCTAATCTCCCGACACACACAGGAGTATGTAGGCAACCATTTTTTAATGGCCCGGTCGCAATATATAAAAAATAAAAATAAAAACAAAACAAAAACACACTTCTACACCCTTTCACACACAGCGTTGAACATCTTACACCAGGTTTGAACTACGCATACTTGATCTCCTCTTCAATAGGAGTACGTAGGCAGCCATTTATGGTTCGGTCTTAACCCCTACCAAAACACAAATACTTGTCACAATGGTACTGGGATCAAACTTCAATCCACCACATTTCATTGGCTTCAGACCAAAGGGATGGAACTACCTGACCTCCCTATGAATGGCAGAGTTGACGACCATCTAAGCTACGGTTGAGTCCTTGAAGAGCAACACCAATCCATAAGAGATGGAACCACTTGGGATCTCCTCTTCAATAGGAGTACCAACAACCATCTATGGTGCGGTCAATCTCATAAAGGAAAGCCACACTCCTCTCCACATCTACGTACAGAAACCAGTCCCAAGACACCAAAGAAGGTAGGGAATACACATAGATCAACGATCCATTCTGAAAGATCGTGAGACATCTCAATATCCACTCGTCAAGGATGAGTTCAAAATACATCAAGATCACAAGCACTGAAGAAGCAGGCAAATATCAAGCAAGTAGCAAGGCACAACTGAAAGGGAAGTGAATCAAAATATATTTCCCTGCCATATATAATACTGTTTGATATATACAATATGAACTGTACATGAAAAAATGGCTAAGCTAGTCTGTGTAGGAAAATAAAAGCCAATCTACAATCCTGTGGATATACGAGCTATCAAGTCCAACATGGCATCTCTCTCCAAAAAAGGAAGTAACGATGTGAGCTCCTGCCCAAGGGTATCTACACGAGATAACAGATCCACAGCCAACTGTATGGTGGCACTATGCTCATTAATATATGCACTCATCTCGACAATCATGCCAGTAGTAAGGAATCTCACGGTAGAACTATCTGTAATGGCTACACCCCGGGCAGATATGGCAGCATCCCGCTCAATAATCAATGCATCTCTGGATAATCTGGCCCCATCCCGCTCAATAATAGCGGTGTCCCTATGAGCTAGAGCATCATCTCTCTCCAATAGAACGGCATCTCTCCCATTAAGAGTTGTCAATATCAAGGCCCTAGCCTGATCCCTCTCAAATGTCATCAGATGCAAACTCTGCGCTAAATACTCTTAAGGGGGAGTCACAGCTGCAGAAGTACTAGGAGAATCTATCACAGCTACTGGCAACCCAGCAAAAAGCTCCTCCTCAATGAGAGAATCAGTGTCCTCCATAGACTCTCCACTATCAGAACCAATCCCCGGCACTGTGGATACAACCGCAGCTGATGCAGTCTTTGTCTCCATCCATGCAGAATACTCTATTGAACATCCCGGATGACTAATAGAAAATGCAGCTAGCTCATGATGATCCCAACAGGCATACACCCTAGATATATCCTCGACTGACAAGTGGCGAGAAGCCAAACGCTAACCCAATGCCCCCTCAAAAGGATGAAAATCCTAAAACTGGTCGAACTATGACATCACAGCCAGTGGGTGGTAAGTAGTCATGCCCCTCAAACTAGCCAGAGGGAGATAATCCGTGTCAGGTGTATGAGTAATGAAGCTGTAGGGTTAACTGAGCCCTGTACATGGCAGAATGCCAAATGGATCTCAGATCCTTGCCAAGAACACCGACCAGGATACAATGTTTGTACACTCCGCTGGCTGAAAGGAGTAAGACATGTCTATCTCATGGGTAAAATAGTATTTATGCAGTCGAAAAGTGCCAATCGATCTCAGGTGTGACATGAACCACACATACACCATGACTGAGCTGCCTATAAATACCCATGCAGGGTTGGTACAGCAATACGTGGCTGATCTCAATGTCTCTGTCATGATCATAGGCACAATGGTATGATCCTCCCTGAGAGCTCTCACTACCATAATCACACCAATGTCTAGCTCATCCATATATTGTGGCATGTATATGTAGGACAATACACACATCAGCAATACATCTACTCTGGCTACACGCCACTAATCCTCTGGCATGGTGAAATCCCCAAAATGTCATGCATAACTGTCTGGCGAGCCAAATCTGTCTATAAAAAAACTCTGGGACACCACATGACCGGATGTAATCTCATCATGTACTACTCTACACAATAACCTAGTGAGGGTCATGAATCTGGCCATATCGCTTGAATGGCCATCCGAAGCGCAAGGTGCATGCCTAAAGGCGAGAGTCAATCGCCAGATACTCCTCAAGTGAGTCAACTCTCAGGTCTGGAATGAAAAACACCGCTCTCCGATACCTAATGCTCCAGCATACCATCCACAAAGCCCACAGGAACCTGGAACATGAGGAGGGTCATAGAATGTTGTAATAAATGATCTACGGTCACCCTATCTGGAGGTAAAAAACTATCATACCATGACCTCAGACAGGAGGCTACCAACACTGGTGGGGTGTGATCAATGCAGCTAACTGTCAAGGAAGACATCTGTGTGGGTCGTATCATAAGACCATCCAGGGGTCAATGTTGAATATCTCTGGACATACATACATATGCATAATATAATACATGTATGATAAACAATAGATGGTAATATAATGTAAGGAATAATAGTACATACATTCCTAAGTACATCATCATCTAATACATAATCTCTGTACAGCTTAAACTACAGGGAAATGGGGCACAAACGCCCAACAACTAATAGATGTTTATCAAAAGATATAGCAAGAATAGGGCACAGCCACCAAGTATCTAACAGAGGCCTATCAAAAGATATAACGAGAATACACATCAGAAGAAGATAATGGTGTCAATGTCTACATCATCAATCATGTCCACCTAATGTAACTCCTCCTAAGTCACTGGATCTCCATCAACGGGGATATCAGGCCTATATAATGGAGGATCTGCACCGATAAAACCATATGGGTCATCTGAGGGGCCAGCACCAGAGTTAGAATGATCAAAAATATCTGCCTCTGAAGGATCTCTGCCCAAGTGCCAGATGAAAAAATGTGCCCAGTCCAACTGTCGGGTAAAACTGTCAATCTATGTTAAAGGAGTCAGATCTCGGACACAGGCCATCCAATCTGTCATCATCACGAATCTAATAACCATATCCCCCATAAACTGAGTGGCGCAGGTCTGGGCTCCGATGGTACGAGGGGACCACCAGTGATGGAACATATCCTGAGTATATGGACCCTCTAATAGTGTAAAGTCGTCAACACCCATCAATGGGATATTAATGATGGGTGATTGTAACACAGGCCAATAACGCCTGGCAGGAGGCAAAATCAGCACATGAATCTCTCGTGTAGTACACCTAATAGCACGCTCTCCTAAATAGAGCTTCCATCCTCCATCTGTAAAGAGAGGAATCCGGTGGGTGGATATCACGTACTCGACACCAGTCGGGAACCCATCCTCGAACCCAACGATCAAGTGTTCCCCAGAATAGGGAATCCAAGTGATAGCATCAGCTATTAACAACTCTAACTGTAGACAATAATGGGTGAAACCCTCAGCTATAGGAACCTCCGCCAGTATAGAGTGATGCCATCGTCGTCCTTGGGGATAGGTCTCCAAACCTAACACACTCACAGGACGCAAACATGAGAGCCTCTTGTAGGCCCAGAACCACCAACACAAAGGCAAACATCTACTATCAGTCAACACTCTTAACCTGTACATGGGAAACCATAAGAGAAATACTCACCAGCAGAAATGGGTAGAATCCTAACCAAGCCTCCACCAAGCCTTGTGAACGCATGCGCATGCCCCTAACGAAATAGGCGAAGGTGTAGGAACCCCAATCATACTCTCCAATATGGTCTACATCTCATGTAGCGCTGATCAAAGAAAATGATACCATAGAAGAGTTATCCGCTATAAAGCTACCCCTAATGATCATCAGGAACAATCGTGAAAGTAGTATGCATACAAGCCAATCATGTATGATGATAAAGCATATACATTGTAATCAATCTTATTTATTTATTAATAAAAGAATTATTTATTAAAGGCATTTATTATCTACATGGTGTTGTTTTAATAATATGTGATAAACCCATAGTTTTAAGCAATACTTTTAGAATCATGATGAGATCATGCTAATAAGATCTAAATTCTTAGATAGCTTAAACTAAAATGTTCCCAATCAATGGATTACTAAAAAGGGGATTAGTGAATCCGGATAGATTGAATACGTGACGTTGCTTCTTTCATTGGATGAGGATGATTGATCTCATGATCATTTGTGTTGAGACACTAAAGCAAGTATGTAGGTGCTTATTAGAGAATAAGTTCACTGAATGTGACTCGTTAAGGAATACCTAATGGAGTTTTACTTGCCTGTCAATAGGAATTCCTGTAGTGATAGTAGTAAAAATGATCCTTAGACTTAAGATCATCATAGTATCTTATATATAATGAATTACACTTTGACTTATTCCTTAAGACTCTTAGAGTATATCAAAGGGTATGCTTGGGTGTAATAAGTTATAAATGAAGATAATGAATGATCAATAAAGAATCTACCACTTCTAGTAAAAGAAGATAAATGTCCTATGTAATTCAACAAATGACAACCCAAGAATACTTGGCCAAGGTGGAATGAAATTAGAAAGTAGTTTCTAATTTGCATTCATTAGGAGTTAATGCATTTAGGAATTGAAATACATATAACTAAATAAAATAAGACTTTGTGGTAATTCCATGTCTTATATTTAATTGGGACATTGTATGGTGGAAGGATTGAATTATACTGGTAACTATTAACTCAAAAGGTTTTTTATGATTAATGTTGAAATCTATATTATCCGGAAAGTCGTTGATCATTAGGGAGGCTTATCCCTATTGTAGAATAAATATTATTTATTTAAATAAACTAATCATTTAATTTATTTATTTAAATAAGATTAGAATTGTTCTAATTGATTTATTCACAACCTGGGTTTAATATCGCGAGAACCTAAAGGGTCATACTTTGTAAAAGGAAGATTAATTATTTAAGAAGTTAATGGCATAATAATAATAATATGTTAAGTATATTTAATTTAATCTATGGTGATAGAATAAATTAAATAGCTTAATATTTATTATTTAATATTTTAGAAATATTAAATATAAATTAATAAGAGGAGTCTTATTAATATTATTATAATTATTATTATTTTAATTTCTAAAAGAGTTTAGGAATTAATTTAATATAAGTACTCTCATTTATTCCTAATAGGATTAGGAGGAAAATTAGTTAAAAGAGTTTAATTAATTATCCCTAATAAAATTAGGGAGACCATTTAATTAAATAAATAATACCTTATTTTAATTAAATAGGGTTACCTGATATCTTTATAAGAGGAGTCTTATATCAGATATCTAATATATGTAATTCCAAGTTGTTGGAGAGTACGCCCCTTTTTCTATAGAGATAGGAAAACTAGGGTTTGAGCCAATACACCCTTCTTCTTGAAATTTGTTCTTCCTTCGTGGATCACCTCTAGAGGCCATACACTTGGGTGGCTAACATTGATCAAAGGAAGGAATCTACCCGGAAATTCAAGGAGATCGCGGAGAAGTAGGAGGTGAACTCGTACCTGTGGAAGCTCGTATCTACAAGGGTATGATTCTATAACTTCTTGTTCTTCATTTTAATTAATAATATGCATAAAGGATGATCCGAGTAATTGGTTTGTGATAAATATTAAAATCTAATTTTATTTTGCTTCCGCTATTTTTTGCAATTTGATTGCTACTTTGATTTTTACAAAACCTTACAGTGGCATCAGAGCCAAACTTTATGCAAATTATTAATTGTTTTGATTCCATAAACGTATGAGTATGAATTTAAAATAATTTATTAGGCATAATTTATTGTATAAAAATTTATTTAAAAAGAAAAAAATAGAAAAGGAAAAGCCGTAATTATTTTTTTTTGAAAATCTGTTAGATAAATCGTGAAATAGTACTTTCTTAGTTCCGTTAATATGATTAATATATATATATATATATAGAGAGAGAGAGAGAGAGAGAAAGAGAGAGAGATTATATATCCATTAAACCTGTTGGATAAACCAATGTTTCAGAAGATTCACAATGCTTATTTGCTATATATATAATAGTTATATATATATATATATATATATATGATAACTTATATATTTATTCCAACGATACGGTATTTCGCAAATTAATTTTATTTTTTTTATAAAATAATAATTTTATAATTAAAATAAAATGTTTATTTTAATTTTAAAATTGGATTTTATGCAACATAAAATTGTCCATTAAATGATATTCATATATATATGGAATGATTTTATTTATTGATACATATGATGATATGTATGATAATAAATGGGATTGATTATGGACTATTGACCAATGTGATTAGATTTATTTTGGTTGGATGTTTGAATGAATGAGTTTTATTAAATGTGGTCTGCGCACCTCGTCTTTTCTTATTTTCTTCTTGATGTAAATTCTATCTCTCTTCTATGTACTTCCCCTTGACTGCTGATCAAGGTTTCTATTTAAATTAAATAGTTTAATTGTATAGGATTAGTTAGAATTTTTCGAAGAACCGGATATCAAGGAGTAAGGAGCACTCGAAGACCCGTTTGTAATGGAGCCCGGGTTTAAATGTAATAGTTATATTTAAATGTTTATTCTTGCACCCTAGGGTTTGACCTTTTTGGTTCATTGGTGGCTCTAGTGAACCAAACTAAAATAAAAGTCCATAATCAATCCGGGTAGAATATAGTATTCTATATGTGCATGCTAGTATTATATATATTATATATTATGCAAACATGTTTCACATGTTTAATAATATGACGCGTATTTTTTATATATATTTGCATGCACGCTAAATAAGATGAGACTAATAATAACAAACCCCTCAAAGATATTATATTAAGTTGTAACGTTCAAAGATATTTAGAATATTGAGCGTTAAGCCTACTGACATGATAAAAATAATAGAGTATTAAATATTTAATATGAGTTTGTTGTGCACACACAAGGCAAGTATTAAATATTTAAGATGTTATTTTTATTACATTTGATGTTTATAAGGAATTGAACATTACCGCTTTGTTGTGCACACACAAGGGCTGTAGTTTTCTCTTCACTTATATGAAAATGTTGGGCATGACTTAACTTAAATCATTTTAGTTCAAATGTGCACACACTTGACTATTATAATTTAAGAGGCAAAATATAAGGAGTTACATGATGATGTAATTGACAAGAGTTGTCTACCTATTTATTTATATATAGTTTGTTGTGCACACACAAGCCTATATACATTTGAAATGGGATCCTTATTCTCACTAGCAAATCTTTAATTAGATATTGCCGAACTATATTCATGAGGGTAATATAGTTTGAAGAAAATAGTAGGATATACCAATATAAAATAAGACCTAATTTATTTTGGTAATTAATTAAATGAATGTTTGCTAAAATATTATCTTTTGCATGCAGAATTTTGAAAATGTCACATTCACTAATTTCAACAGCAAGAGCGTACTTGATGCTAACAAAGTGACGGGAAGAATTACTGCAATTTGGTTAAGGAATTTGAGAATTGTTCTCACCTTCTTTGAAAAGATTTCTTATGTCCTAAATTACCGCCTGCATACTCGCAAAAAGTTGCGCAAGAGAGACGACCTTTGAGGAAGAGATTGCTACTTTTAGTGGCAAGATGATGCATCTGTGGCTCAATGCATTATGCTCGCATCCATGAGTAACAAGCTTCAGCGTCAGCATGAAACCATGGATGCTCCTACTATGCTACTGCACCTTCAAGAGTTATATGGTGAGCAAAGTAGGACTACTAGATATGAAATATCTAAGGAGCTCTTCTGATCTCGGATGACCGAGGGTACTACTATTGAGACTCATGTCCTAAAGATGATTAATTTGACTAAATGTCTAGGATAGCTTGGGTTCGTCATGGTTGGGGAGCTGGGTCAAGATTTGATCTTGCAGTCACTCCCTGACACATTCTCACAATTTGTTGTGAATTTTCAAATGAATAAGTTGGATGTCAGCCTGCCTTAATTACTTAACATGTTGAAAACTGTTGAAGGTCACTTCCCATCCAAGAAGGACCATGTCTTAATGGTGGATGATTCTTCCAAGAAAAGGAAGAGGCCCAAGGTATCTTCTCAAAAGAAGAAATCCAAGAAGGTTAAGGGTAAGGCGAAAGTCAAGGATCAAAAGAAACCTGATCCAGCTAGCAAAGGAATTTGTTTCCATTGCAACAATGTCAAGTCACCGGAAGAGGAACCGCAAGGATTATCTTATGGAAAAAAAGGAAGAAGTTGAGAAGCTTCGAATCCTAATCAAGGTTTGTTTATAATTGAAATAAATTTTTCTGAAAGTTAATCTTCTACTTGGATATTGGATACCTGCTATGGTTCTCACATATGTAATAATATGCAGGGACTGGTCAGAAGTAAAAAGCTGAGCAAGGATGAGGTCGTCCTACGAGTGGGAAATAGAGCAAAGGTTGTTGCATTAGCTGTAGGGACTTATTGTTTAGCACTGCTTACGGGCAACTCCATTAGTTTAAATAATTGTTATTTTGTTTCGTCACTTATTAGAAACATTATTTCTATCTCTGTATTGGATATGGATGGTTTTAACATTATAATAAAGAACAATAGTTGTTCTATTTATAATGATAATGTTTTATATGGTGTTGGTAATTTGCGAAATGGACTTTATATACTTGACTTGCATGAAAATATACTTCAAATTGAACAAACTAAGAAAAGGAAAAGAGATGATGTTAATTATACCTATATGTGGCATTGTAGACTTGGTCATATTAATGAAACAAGATTATCTAAGTTGTATAAAGATAGGCTCCTAGAGCTATCTGATTAGGAATCATATCCAACTTGTGAATCTTATCTCATGGGAAAAATGACTAAATTTCCTTTTAGAGGAAAAGGAGAAAGAGTTACAGAGTTGTTAGCGTTGGTACACACAGATGTATATGGACCTATGACAACGAATGCACGAGGAGGGTATTTTTATTTTATTACATTCACATACGATCACTCAAGATTTGGATATGTGTATTTAATGAAATACAAATATGAATCATTTGAAAAGTTTAAAGAGTTCAGAAGTGAGGTAGAGAAACAAACTGGTAAAAGTATTAAGATTCTTCGATCAGATCGAGGAGGTGAATACTTAAGCAGTGAGTTTCTCAATTGTCTCAAAGAAAATGGTATAATCTCACAATAGACTCCACCAGGGACGCCACAACTGAATGGTGTATCTGAAAGGAGGAATTGAACACTGTTGGACATAGTTCGTTCCATGATGAGTTTTACCGATCTTCTGGTGTCATTCTGGAGATATACCCTAGAAGCGGCTACATATCTACTAAATATGGTTTCCTCGAAATCCATCCCTAAGACTCCATTTGATATGTGGACAGGGAGGAAACCTAGTCTTAAGCATATTAAGATTTGGGGATGTCCAGCTTATGTGAAAAGTATTCAGAATGATAAGCTTGGGACAAGATCTGATAAGTGTACTTTTGTGGGATATCCTAAAGAAAGTTTAGGATATTATTTCTACAATCCTACTGAACAAAAGGTGTTTGTTGCCAAACATGCTGCCTTCTTGGAAAAGGAGTTTATCCTTGAAGGGGTCAGTGGGAGGAAAATAGATCTTGAAGAAATTCAAGAACCACAAACCACTCTGCATCAAATGGATGAACTTTGTCAAGTAGAGATTCCATACTGCACCACACCCTATTCGTAAATCTAGAAGAGTACCAAAGATACACGATAGTACCTGGACGTGTCATAGAGGATGACGATGAGGTACGTATCATAGATGATGATGATCCATTGAATTACGAACAGGCTATGAGTAGTAAAGACTCAGAGAAGTGGCAAGAAGCCATGAAATCCAAGATGGACTCCATGTATGAGAACCAAGTATGGACTTTGGTTTCACCACCTGAAGGCATGAAGCCTATTGGGTGTAAATGGGTCTTTAAAAGAAAGACTGGAGCAGATGGCAAGGTAGAGACCTATAAGGCCCGACTGGTCGCAAAAGGTTTCAAACAAAGACAATGAGTTGACTATGAAGAAACCTTCTTACTAGTAGCAATGCTAAAGTCCATTCGGATTTTGCTTGCGATTGCAGCTTACCATGACTACGAAATTTGGCAGATGGACGTGAAAACAGCCTTCCTCAATACGAAACTTGAGGAGGATGTGTATATGACAAAGCCAGAGGGATTTTTTTAAAGGTTAGAACAAATCAATTTTGTAAGCTACAACGATCCATTTATGGATTGAAGTAAGCTTCTCGAAGGTGGAACATCCATTTTGATGAGACAATCAAAGAGTTTGATTTTATCAAAATTGAGGATGAACCATGTGTGTACAAGAAGGTTAGTGGAAGCATTGTTTCATTCCTCGTATTATATGTTGATGATATATTACTGATAGGGAATTATATTCCTATGCTACAATCAATTAAAATCTGGTTATCTAAACACTTCTCCATGAAGGACTTGGGAGAAGCATCCTATATTTTGGGGATAAAGATCTATAGAGATAGATCTAAAAGGATGTTTGGCTTGTCCCAAGGAACGTACATTGACTCGATGCTAAAGAGGTTTAGCATGGAAGATTCCAAAAGAGGTCTCATGTCGATGAGCCATGGAATACATCTCTCCAAGAAACAGGCCCCAAAGACACCTGAGGAGAGAGACCGTATGAATAAGATTCCTTATGCTTCAGCAATAGGATCTATCATGTACAGTATGATATGTACTAGGCCAGATGTCGCTCATGCACTTAGTGTAACAAGCAGATATCAGTCGAATCCAGGAGAAGAACACTATAAGGCAGTGAAAAATATCCTAAAGTACTTAAGAAGAACTAAGGATGTATTTCTTGTTTATAGTGGGTCTGAATTAAAACTAGAGTGCTTCATAAACTCAAGTTTTCAAATGGACCAAGATGATAGTAAATTCGTTTCGGGGTATGTGTTTACCTTAAACGGTGGCACAGTGAGTTGGAAGAGTTCTAAATACCAAACAGTTGTTGATTTAGTGACAGAGGCAGAGTACATAGCTGCAAGTGAAGTTGCAAAGGAAGCTGTTTGGATGAAGAAGTTCATTACCGAACTTGGTGTGGTTCCTAGCATTACAAGACCAATACCTTTATTCTGTGACAACATCGGAGTGCATTACAGCTAAGGAACCTGTGTCTCATCGTAAATCTAAACACGTGTTGGCGGTTTCATTTGATCAGAGAGATCATTGAAAGAGGAGACGTCACCCTAGAGCGTGTGGACTCTCAAGACAATATTGCAGATCTATTTACTAAAGCGTTAACACAACAGCAGTTCGATTGTCACTTAGAGAAGATGGGTATGAGATACCACAGCGATTGGCTTTAGTGAAAGTGGGAGATTGAAAGTAGTATGCATACAAGCCAATCATTTATGATGATAAAGCATATACTTTGTAATCAATCTTATTTATTTATTAATAAAAGAATTATTTATTAAAGGCATTTATTATCTACATGGTGTTGTTTTAATAATATGTGATAAACCCATAGTTTTAAGAAAAACTTTTAGAATCATGCTAATGAGATCTAAATTCTTAGATAGCTTAAACTAAAATGTTCCTAATCAATGGATTACTAAAAAGGGGATTAGTGAATCCGGATAGATTGGTACGTACGTTGCTTGCTCATTGGATGAGGATGATTGATCTCATGATCATTTGTGTTGAGACACTAAAGCAAGTATGTAGGTGCTTATTAGAGAATAAGTTCACTGAACGTGACTCGCTAAGGAATATCTAATGGAGTTTTACTTGCCTGTCAATAAGAATTCCTGTAGTGATAGTAGTACAAATGATCCTTAGACTTAAGATCATCATAGTATCTTATATATAATGAATTACACTTTGACTTATTTCTTAAGACTCTTAGAGTATATCAAAGGGTATGCTTGGGTGTAATAAGTTATAAATGAAGATAATGAATGATCAAAAAAGAATCTACCACTTCTAGTAAAAGAAGATAAATGTCCTATGTAATTCGACAAATGACAACCCAGGAATACTTGGCCAAGGTGGAATGAAATTAGAAAGTAGTTTCTAATTTGCATTCATTAGGAGTTGTGCATTTAGGAATTGAAATACATATAACTAAATAAAATAAGACTTGACAGTAATTCCATGTCTTATATTTAATTGGGACATTGTATGGTGGAAGGATTGAATTATACGGTAACTATTAACTCAAAGGTTCTTTTATGATTAATGTTGAAATCTATATTATCTGGAAAGTCGTTGATCGCTTGAGGAGGCTTATCCCTATTGTAGAATAAATATTATTTATTTAAATAAATTAATCGCTTAATTTATTTATTTAAATAAGATTAGAATTGTTCTATTTGATTTATTCACTGTAGGTTTAATATGGAGAACCTAAAGGGTCACCATTTAGTAAAAGCAAGAATAATTATTTAAGAAGTTAATGGCATAATCGTAATAATATGTTAAGTATATTTAATTTAATATATGGTGATAGAATAAATTAAATAGCTTAATATTTATTATTTAATATTTTAGAAATATTAAATATAAATTAATAAGAGGAGTCTTATTAATATTATTATAATTATTATTATTTTAATTTCTAAAAGAGTTTAGGAATTAATTTAATATAAGTACTCTCATTTATTCCTAATAGGATTAGGAGGGAAAATTAGTTAAAGGAGTTTAATTAATTATCCCTAATAAGATTAGGGAGACCATTTAATTAAATAAATAATACCTTATTTTAATTAAATAGGGTTACTTAATATCTTTATAAGAGGAGTCTTATATCAAATATCTAATATATGTAATTCCAAGTTGTTGGAGAGTACGCCCCTTTTTCTATAGAGATAGGAAAACTAGGGTTTGAGCCAATACACCCTTCTTCTTGAAAATTGTTCTTCCTTGGTGGATCACCTCTAGAGGCCATACACTTGGGTGGCTAACATTGATCAAAGGAAAGAACCTACCCGGAGATTCAAGGAGATCGTGGAGAAGTAGGAGGTGAACTCGTACCTGTGGAAGCTCGTATCTACAAGGGTATGATTCCATAACTTCTTGTTCTTCGTTTTAATTAATAACATGCATAAAGGATGATCCGGATAATTGGTTTATGAAAAATATTAAAATATAATTTTATTTTGCTTCCGCTATTTTTTGCAATTTGATTGCTACTTTGATTTTCACAAAACCTACAGTGGCATCAAAGCCAAATTTTATGAAAATTATTAATTGTTTTGATTCCATATATGTACGAGTATGTATTTAGTATAATTTATTGGGCATAATTTATTGTATAAAAATTTATTTAAAAAGAAAAAAAAGAAAAGGAAAAGCCGTAATTATTTTTTTTGAAAATCTATTGGATAAATCGCGAAATAGTACTTCCGTAGTTCCGTTAATATGAATAATATATATATATAGTACTTCTGTTAAACCTGTTGGATAAACCAATGTTTCAGAAGATTCACAATGCTTATTTGCTATATATATAATAGTTATATATATAATATATATATATATATATATATATATATATATATATATATATGATAACTTATATATTTATTCCAATCTGCATGCATTATTGTAATTAATTTTAATTTTTATAAAATAATACTTTTATAATTAAAATAAAAGGTTTATTTTAATTTTAAAATTGGATTTTATGCAACATAAAATTGTCCATTAAATGATATTCATATATATATATGGAATGATTTTATTTATTGATACATATGATGATATGTATGATAATAAATGGGATTTATTATAAACTATTGACCAATGTGATTGGATTTATTTTGGTTGGATGTTTGAATGAATGAGTTTTATTAAATAGGGTCTGCGCACCTCGTCTTTTCTGATTTTCCTCTTGATGTAAATTATTTCTCTCTCCTATGTATTTTCCCTTGACTGCTGATCAAGGTTTCTATTTAAATTAAATAGTTTAATTGTATAGGATTAGTTAGAATTTTTCGAAGAACCGGAGATCAAAGAGCAAGGAGCACTCGAAAACCCGTTTTTAATGGAGCCCGGGTTTAAATGTAATAGTTATATTTAAATGTTTATTCTTCCACCCTAGGGTTTGACCTTTTTGGTTCACTTAGTGGCTCTAGTGAACCAAACTAGAATAAAAGTCCATAATCAATCTGGGTAAAATATAGTATTCTATATGTGCATGCTAGTATTATATATATTATATATTATGCAAACATGCTTCACATGTTTAATAATATGACGCGTATTTTATATATATTTGCATGCGCTCTAAACAAGATGAGACTAATAATAACAAACCCCTCAAAGATATTATATTAAGTTGCAACGTTCAAAGATATTTAGAATATCGAACGTCGCCTTCCAGCATGATAAAAATAATAGAGTATTAAATATTTAATATGAGTTTGTTGTGCACACACAAGGCAAGTATTAAATATTTAAGATGTTATTTTTATTACATTTGATGTTTATAAGGAATTGAACATTACCGCTTTGTTGTGCACACACAAGGCTGTAGTTTTCTCTTCACTTATATGAAAATGCTGGGCATAACTTAACTTAAATCATTTTTGTGAGACCCCAGATTTTACGAATAAAGATTTAATTTTCTCAAAATATTTTTTCAAAATTTTGGTATGGGTTTGAGATAACGTTATAGTTGTGGGTAATATTTATAAATTTTACAAAGTACGCAAGTTGTTATATAATATTCGATTGGTCGGGGAATATTCATTTTAACAGGGAATATTCGTACGACGGCATAATCATTGGTGGACCCCACAATGGAATTATTGTCGGATTGAGAAAACGATAAAAATATTTTTATGGAAATAACGACGAAAGTTTTACCGTTAAAACTGTTGAACTACTCGGTAGTAAAAGTACAGTAATACGCGTGGTTGCATAGTAGCACACGGTATTGGTTATTGATGCTTCCGTGATAAGTCACTCAGTTATATTCAATTATTGCTACAGTAATTACTGAATCATATCTCTCATATTATTGATTCGATTATTGTCACAGTATCATTTGCGTTATATGATATACTATTAAATCAATAATTGAGACGACAAAGTTATTCATATTATTAAATTACAATATTTACAATGTCTAAAAGTTTTGTCAAGGAGAGGTTTGGTCACCTAATTGCGCGCCAATAGGGAGAAATCCTTATTGGAAAGCCCCCTCTTTCCTTGGAATAACCTGGTTGTTAAATATTGTGAGTTATAATATTAATGATGAATAAGTTCGTGTTGATTAAAGATAAATTTGATAGTTCCATTGTGTTGGAATTATTAGTGTTCGTGGAAGTCGACATTTATTTCGATAATAATTTATGTCTGGAGGTTATATTGTTCAATCGGGTATTCAGGGCACTTTTCGTGTCAGAATACTATTCACGAGTTACTATTCATGAGTTACTATTCATGAGTTACTATTCACGAGTTACTATTCATGAGTTATTATTCATGAGTTACTATTCACGGGATACTATTCACCTGAACAAAATATATTTCTTTTCGGTCCAAATTATTTTTGGGTACAATATTATTCCATGAGGAGATGTGCTAATTTTTCAGACCGTTGGTGGAAATTATAATAGTAAATCAATATGGACCGTTGGTTTAAAGTTTTAATAGTGAATCAGTATGGACCGCTGGTTTAAAGTTTTAATAGTGAATCAGTATGGACCGTTGGTTTAAAGTTTTAATAGTGAATCAGTATGGACCGTTGGTTTAAAGTTTTAATAGTGAATCAATATGGACCGTTACTTTAAGTTTTAATATGGACCGTCCGTTTAAAAGTAGATCAATTTGGACCATTCATGAATTAGTTACTATTCAGTCCATTCTCCTATAAATAGAAGCTCATTCCTTCATTATTTCTTACGAATTCTTTGAAACTCTCTAGAGAGAAATTATAGCGTAAATTATAGAGAGAGAAGCTAGAGAGAAAATCTATAGAGAGAAAGAAGAAGAAAGTCCGCTACCTTTCTATTCCAATATCCGATTTCTTCTAAGGTAAGGGTATTATTCTTTCGTATTCATGAAGAGAATTACTTTCTTTCAATACTCGTAAGATTTGTTATTCCATTCTTTATTATTATGTTGGAATAACATGTCTATACGAAGTACTGCATACATGGTGAAATTCTTCTATTATTCCATTCCTTATTATTATGTTGGAATAACCTATCTATCGCAATCTTTGCATACATGGTGAAATTCTTCTATTATTCCATTCTTTATTATTATGTTGGAATAACTTATCTATGCGAAGTACTGCATACATGGTGAAATTCTTCTATTATTCCATTCCTTATTATTATGTTGGAATAACACATTTTCATGCACAAGTATTGTATACATGGTGAAATTCTTCTATTATTCCATTCCTTATTATTATATTGGAATAACCTGTTTATCTTGGCAACCGCATATATGGTGAAATTCTTCTATTATTCCTTTCTTTATTATTACGTTGGAATATCTGTCGGGGTGCGTAATTTTTTCGACTGGTTCCGTTTCTTTATTATTCATTGGAATAACTTTGTTACGCGAAGCACCGCATACATGGTAAAATTTTGTTGTTATTTCATTCTTTATTATTCTATCGGAATATCCTATCTATGCATTTTACGCCGGACCTGGTTCCATTATCTATTATTTCGCATTTATTATTCTCGGAATATCATATGCATGCATTTTATGGGACTGGTTCCATTATTTATTATTTCGCATTTATTATTACGCCGGAATATCCTCGTCCGTGCGTCGTTTATCTGGGACTTGGTTCCATTATTTATTATTCTATTGGGAATAACCTGTCTGTACGGTCTCTATCGCATGCATGGTGAATCCTTCTGTTATTCCATTCTTTATTCTATTAGAATAATCTGTCTATGTGGATTACCACATGCATGGTGAATGATACTTTATATTCATTCCTTATTAAATTGTGGAAATGATTTGGTTACGTTGATTATGATGAGAGTCATAATAAAAGAATTGGACTGATGAAAATCATGGGTATATGAAGTATTAGTAAGTGTTATGATGAGTTATGTTGGTTATTATGTGAAAACATGAAAGTTTCTTAGAAAACACAAAGGGTTGAAAATCAGATTTTGGTGAAAATGAAATATGAAATTCAATTGACCATATCTCCTATTATATTTTGAATTTTTGAGTGTGGTTAAGTTCAAGAGTTAGATCTACGACTTTTGTAGCATCTCCAAGTGGAATCACTAGAAAAGGTGTTGTAGATTTTCGTGTGGACTGATTTTAGCAAAGGAGTCAAAAGTTAAAAATTACCGAAATACTATTGTCCAGATTTTTAGAAGGGCTGTTTCGGCCACTTAATTTGTGAGAAAAATTCTGGCCTTTTGGGACATGAAAGTATATGGTATAAGGTACCTCCTGTCCAAAAATGAGCTCATTCCGACTTAAAATGAGCAAGTTATGATCATTTCAATATTTAGGTTTTTTTGACGAAAAATGTTATAACCGTAGTTCTATAACTCCGATGACCATGAAATTTAAACTGGAGGCTCACGTTAACATGTGTAAGATCCTGCCAAGATTTGGGAATTTTTGGAGTTAACCTTAAGGTAGCTAATTTCTTAAGGAATTAATTAGAAATTGATTTTTGAAAATAAGTAAATGAATTTTAAAAATTTCGAGAAAAATATATGTTCATTATGGGACTATATTCTGCTAAATCTCAGAAAATAAATATTTTTGGAACTGATTTGGTATATTTTATGAAAATGGTTTAGTTACGAACATATGAGTTAAATATGTTATGTGAAGTAACAAAGTTGGAAAATAGGATTTTGTGGCTTGGAAATCCTATATAAGGTATATGAAGATTTTTGATAAGGGATTTGATCATTTGTGATGAAATCTTATAAGTATAGCATTTTTGAATAACTAAATGCATTATTTGGTAAAGTGTAAACAATTGAAATAAATTATTTATAAATTTAAGAAGTGATTAAAATATTGTTATGATATTAATAATATTAGATTATGAGTGGTTGATAATATTTGGATAAATTTAAAGTCTTTAATATTTATCCTTATTTTAAGTTGATTAATGTTTATATCATCCTCATCATCCTCATGCTTATATAGTAATAAAAGTTATCTTGGCTTACGTGTAAAGATGGAGTGTGGATTATTGAATTGTATATCTTTGGCTTACGTGCAAAGATGGAATTTGTTGGTTATTGGTTTTATAGTTGTATATCTCTCGGCTTACGTGCGAGAGATGGACTTGGTATGATTATGACTAGGGATTTTTTTAAAGTATAGTCATTACCATTGATGATTTAATGAATATCTTTGCCCGTAGTATAGGGATGATTAGAAGATGTGGTTTATTTATTAAGTTGAGTCTTAACGATAAAAGTTGATGAAAACATTTTTAAATCATAGAAGATAGTAGGTTTATTTTCTACTTGACTCTTCTAATGGATTGCTTATTTTTCTTCGATTAAACTTGATGTCTATTGTATTTTATCGGTTTAACATTGATGAAGACTATTGATAATTTATTCGCGCATTATCTTAGTCATAATATTTCTTCTTGGCTAGTTGAGCTCACCCTTTCTTTCATTCTCTTCAGAAATGAGAATATAAATTGGGACTAGTCGGGAAAAGGAGTGAGCGGTCCGGAGGATAACATTAGTAGTCCTCACTATTACGATTAAATAGTGTGACAATAAATGTATTGAGGACTCCTTTGAGTTTGTATACCGCCTTGATGACAATATATATTATTAAAACTCTTAGATTATGTTTTTGTCGTATTTTACACGACAATTGTATTATTAAGTTGTATTTGAATTTTGTACCATGTATTTGGTGACTCAAGATGGGTGATGAATACCTATTTTGGGGGCGCCACAATTTTAGTTAGGATGTGCACACACTTGACCATTATGATTTAAGAGGCAAACTATAAGGAGTTACATGATGATGTAATTGACAAGAGTTGTCTACCTATTTATTTATATATAGTTTGTTGTGCACACACAAGGCTATATACATTTGAAATGGGATCCTTATTCTCACTAGCAAATCTTTAATTAGATAATGCCAAACTATATTCATAAGGGTAATATAGTTTGAAGAAAATAGTGGGAGATACCAATATAAAATAAGACCTAATTTATTTTGGTAATTAATTAAATGAATGTTTGCTAAAATATTGTCTTTTTACATGCAGAATTTTGAAAATGTCACATTCACTAATTTCACTGCATAGCATACTTGATGCTAATAAACAAACTGACTTGACCCAATTACATGGAATTTTAAAAATTCTGAGAAAAATATATGTTCATTATGGGACTATATTCGGCTAAATCTCTCGGAAAATAAATATTTTTGGGCCGATTTGGTATTTTTTATGAAAATGGTTTAATTACTGAACATATGAGTTAAATATGTTATGTGAAGTAACAAAGTTGGAAAATAAGATTTTGTGACTTGGAAATCCTATATAAGGTATATGAAGATTTTTATAAAGGGATTTGATCATTGGTGATGAAATCTTATGAGTATAGCATTTTGAATAACTAAATGCATTATTTAGTAAAGTGTAAACAATTGAAATAAATTATTTATAAGTTTAAGAAGTGATTGAAATATTGTTATGATATTAATAATATTAGATTATGAGTGGTTGATAATATTTGGATAAATTTAAAGTCTTTAATATTTATCCTTATTTTAAGTTGATTAATGTTTGTATCATCCTCATCATCCTCATGCTTATATAGTAATAAAAGTTATCTTGGCTTACGTGTAAAGATGGACTGTGGATTATTGAATTGTATATCTTTGGCTTACGTGCAAAGATGGACTGTTGGTTATTGGTTTTATAGTTGTATATCTTTGGCTTACGTGCAGAGATGGACTTGGTATGATTATGACTAGGGATTTTTCGGTATAGTCATTACCATTGATGATTTAATGAATATCTTTGGCCCGTAGTACAGGGATGATTAGAAGATGTGGTTTATTTATTAAGTTGAGTCTTAACGATAAAAGTTGATGAAAACATTTTTTAAATCATAGAAGATAGTAGGTTTTATTTTCTACTTGACTCTTCTAATGGATTGCTTATTTCGCTTCAGTTAAACTTGATGTCTATTGTATTTTATCAGTTTAACATTGATGAAGACTATTGATAATTTATTCTGCATTATCTTAGTCATAATATTTCTTACTGGCTAGTTGAGCTCACCCTTTTTCTTTCACCGCATTCTCTGTGAAATGAGAATATAATTTGACGAGTCGGGAAAAGGAGTGACGGTCCAGAGGATAACATTAGTAGTCCTCACTATTCTGATTAAATAGTGTGACAATAAATGTATTGAGGACTCCTTTGAGTTTGTATACTGCCTTGATGACAATATACGTATTAAAACTCTTAGATTATGTTTTGTCGTATTTTACACGACAATTGTATTATTAAGTTGTATTTGAATTTTGTACCATGTATTTGGTGACTCAAGATGGGTGATGAATACCTATTTTTGGGGCGCCACAATTTTAGTTGGATGCACACACTTGACCATTATGATTTAAGAGGCAAACTATAAGGAGTTACATGATGATGTAATTGACAAGAGTTGTCTACTATTTATTTATTTATATATAGTTTTTGTGCACACAAGGCTATATACATTTGAAATGGGATCCTTATTCTCACTAGCAAATCTTTAATTAGATAATGCCAAACTATATTCATAAGGGTAATATAGTTTGAAGAAAATAGTGGGAGATACCAATATAAAATAAGACCTAATTTATTTTGGTAATTAATTAAATGAATGTTTGCTAAAATATTGTCTTTTTACATGCAGAATTTTGAAAATGTCACATTCACTAATTTCACTGCATAGCATACTTGATGCTAACAAACTGACTTGACCCAATTACATGGAATTTTAAAAATTCTGAGAAAAATATATGTTCATTATGGGACTATATTCGGCTAAATCTCAGAAAATAAATATTTTTGGAACTGATTTGGTATTTTTTATGAAAATGGTTTAGTTACGAACATATGAGTTAAATATGTTATGTGAAGTAACAAAGTTGGAAAATAAGATTTTGTGGCTTCGAAATCCTATATAAGGTATATGAAGATTTTTGATAAGGGATTTGATCATTGGTGATGAAATCTTATGAGTATAGCATTTTGAATAACTAAATGCATTATTTAGTAAAGTGTAAACAATTGAAATAAATTATTTATAAGTTTAAGAAGTGATTGAAATATTGTTATGATATTAATAATATTAGATTATGAGTGGTTGATAATATTTGGATAAATTTAAAGTCTTTAATATTTATCCTTATTTTAAGTTGATTAATGTTTGTATCATCCTCATCATCCTCATGCTTATATAGTAATAAAAGTTATCTTGGCTTACGTGTAAAGATGGACTGTGGATTATTGAATTGTATATCTTTGGCTTACGTGCAAAGATGGACTGTTGGTTATTGGTTTTATAGTTGTATATCTTTGGCTTACGTGCAGAGATGGACTTGGTATGATTATGACTAGGGATTTTTCGGTATAGTCATTACCATTGATGATTTAATGAATATCTTTGGCCCGTAGTACAGGGATGATTAGAAGATGTGGTTTATTTATTAAGTTGAGTCTTAACGATAAAAGTTGATGAAAACATTTTTTAAATCATAGAAGATAGTAGGTTTATTTTCTACTTGACTCTTCTAATGGATTGCTTATTTCGCTTCAGTTAAACTTGATGTCTATTGTATTTTATCAGTTTAACATTGATGAAGACTATTGATAATTTATTCTGCATTATCTTAGTCATAATATTTCTTACTGGCTAGTTGAGCTCACCCTTTCTTTCTTTTTCTCTTGAAATGAGAATATAATTTGGACGAGTCGGGAAAAGGAGTGATTCGGTCCGGAGGATAACATTAGTAGTCCTCACTATTCGATTAAATAGTGTGACAATAAATGTATTGAGGACTCCTTTGAGTTTGTATATTTTGCCTTGATGACAATATACGTATTAAAACTCTTAGATTATGTTTTGTCGTATTTTACACGACAATTGTATTATTAAGTTGTATTTGAATTTTGTACCATGTATTTGGTGACTCAAGATGGGTGATGAATACCTATTTTTGGGGGCGTCACAATTTTAGTTCGGATGTGCACACACTTGACCATTATGATTTAAGAGGCAAACTATAAGGAGTTACATGATGATGTAATTGACAAGAGTTGTCTACCTATTTATTTATATATAGTTTGTTGTGCACACACAAGGCTATATACATTTGAAATGGGATCCTTATTCTCACTAGCAAATCTTTAATTAGATAATGCCAAACTATATTCATAAAGGGTAATATAGTTTGAAGAAAATAGTGGGAGATACCAATATAAAATAAGACCTAATTTATTTTGGTAATTAATTAAATGAATGTTTGCTAAAATATTGTCTTTTTACATGCAGAATTTTGAAAATGTCACATTCACTAATTTCACTGCATAGCATACTTGATGCTAAAAATTGACTGACCCAATTACATGGAATTTTAAAATTCGAGAAAAATATATGTTCATTTATGGGACTATATTCGCTAAATCTCGGAAAATAAATATTTTGGAACCGATTTGGTATTTTTATGAAAATGGTTTAATTACGAACATATGAGTTAAATATGTTATGTGAAGTAACAAAGTTGGAAAATAAGATTTTGTGGCTTGGAAATCCTATATAAGGTATATGAAGATTTTTGATAAGGATTTGATCATTGGTGATGAAATCTTATGAGTATAGCATTTTGAATAACTAAATGCATTATTTAGTAAAGTGTAAACAATTGAAATAAATTATTTATAAGTTTAAGAAGTGATTGAAATATTGTTATGATATTAATAATATTAGATTATGAGTGGTTGATAATATTTGGATAAATTTAAAGTCTTTAATATTTATCCTTATTTTAAGTTGATTAATGTTTGTATCATCCTCATCATCCTCATGCTTATATAGTAATAAAAGTTATCTTGGCTTACGTGTAAAGATGGACTGTGGATTATTGAATTGTATATCTTTGGCTTACGTGCAAAGATGGACCCGTTGGTTATTGGTTTTATAGTTGTATATCTTTGGCTTACGATGCGAGAGATGGACTTGGTATGATTATGACTAGGGATTTTTCGGTATAGTCATTACCATTGATGATTTAATGAATATCTTTGGCCCGTAGTACAGGGATGATTAGAAGATGTGGTTTATTTATTAAGTTGAGTCTTAACGATAAAAGTTGATGAAAACATTTTTTAAATCATAGAAGATAGTAGGTTTATTTTCTACTTGACTCTTCTAATGGATTGCTTATTTCGCTTCAGTTAAACTTGATGTCTATTGTATTTTATCAGTTTAACATTGATGAAGACTATTGATAATTTATTCTGCATTATCTTAGTCATAATATTTCTTACTGGCTAGTTGAGCTCACCCTTTCTTTCACTTATTCTCTTGAAATGAGAATATAGGTTGGGACGAGTCGGGAAAAGGAGTGATGATCGAGAGGATAACATTAGTAGTCCTCACTATTACGATTAAATAGTGTGACAATAAATGTATTGAGGACTCCTTTGAGTTTGTATCTTGCCTTGATGACAATATCGTATTAAAACTCTTAGATTATGTTTTGTCGTATTTTACACGACAATTGTATTATTAAGTTGTATTTGAATTTTGTACCATGTATTTGGTGACTCAAGATGGGTGATGAATACCTATTTTTGGGGGCGTCACAATTTTAGTTCGGATGTGCACACACTTGACCATTATGATTTAAGAGGCAAACTATAAGGAGTTACATGATGATGTAATTGACAAGAGTTGTCTACCTATTTATTTATATATAGTTTGTTGTGCACACACAAGGCTATATACATTTGAAATGGGATCCTTATTCTCACTAGCAAATCTTTAATTAGATAATGCCAAACTATATTCATAAGGGTAATATAGTTTGAAGAAAATAGTGGGAGATACCAATATAAAATAAGACCTAATTTATTTTGGTAATTAATTAAATGAATGTTTGCTAAAATATTGTCTTTTTACATGCAGAATTTTGAAAATGTCACATTCACTAATTTCACTGCATAGCATACTTGATGCTAACAAACTGACCTGACCCAATTACATGGAATTTTAAAAATTCTGAGAAAAATATATGTTCATTATGGGACTATATTCGGCTAAATCTCAGAAAATAAATATTTTTGGAACTGATTTGGTATTTTTTATGAAAATGGTTTAGTTACGAACATATGAGTTAAATATGTTATGTGAAGTAACAAAGTTGGAAAATAAGATTTTGTGGCTTGGAAATCCTATATAAGGTATATGAAGATTTTTGATAAGGGATTTGATCATTGGTGATGAAATCTTATGAGTATAGCATTTTGAATAACTAAATGCATTATTTAGTAAAGTGTAAACAATTGAAATAAATTATTTATAAGTTTAAGAAGTGATTGAAATATTGTTATGATATTAATAATATTAGATTATGAGTGGTTGATAATATTTGGATAAATTTAAAGTCTTTAATATTTATCCTTATTTTAAGTTGATTAATGTTTGTATCATCCTCATCATCCTCATGCTTATATAGTAATAAAAGTTATCTTGGCTTACGTGTAAAGATGGGTTGTGGATTATTGAATTGTATATCTTTGGCTTACGTGCAAAGATGGATTTGTTGGTTATTGGTTTTATAGTTGTATATCTTTGGCTTACGTGCGAGATGGACTTGGTATGATTATGACTAGGATTTTTTCGGTATAGTCATTACCATTGATGATTTAATGAATATCTTTGGCCCGTAGTACAGGGATGATTAGAAGATGTGGTTTATTTATTAAGTTGAGTCTTAACGATAAAAGTTGATGAAAACATTTTTTAAATCATAGAAGATAGTAGGTTTATTTTCTACTTGACTCTTCTAATGGATTGCTTATTTCGCTTCAGTTAAACTTGATGTCTATTGTATTTTATTAGTTTAACATTGATGAAGACTATTGATAATTTATTCTGCATTATCTTAGTCATAATATTTCTTACTGGCTAGTTGAGCTCACCCTTTCTTTCACTGTTCTCTTCAGGAAATGAGAATATAGCTGGGACGAGTCGGGAAAAGGAGTGATGATCCAGGAGGATAACATTAGTAGTCCTCACTATTACGATTAAATAGTGTGACAATAAATGTATTGAGGACTCCTTTGAGTTTGTATCTTTGCGCTTGATGACAATATACGTATTAAAACTCTTAGATTATGTTTTGTCGTATTTTACCGCGACAATTGTATTATTAAGTTGTATTTGAATTTTGTACCATGTATTTGGTGACTCAAGATGGGTGATGAATACCTATTTTGGGGGCGTCACAATTTTAGTTCGGATATTGCACACACTTGACCATTTATGATTTAAGAGGCAAACTATAAGGAGTTACATGATGATGTAATTGACAAGAGTTGTCTACCTATTTATTTATATATAGTTTGTTGTGCACACACAAGGCTATATACATTTGAAATGGGATCCTTATTCTCACTAGCAAATCTTTAATTAGATAATGCCAAACTATATTCATAAGGGTAATATAGTTTGAAGAAAATAGTGGGAGATACCAATATAAAATAAGACCTAATTTATTTTGGTAATTAATTAAATGAATGTTTGCTAAAATATTGTCTTTTTACATGCGTAATTTTGAAAATGTCACATTCACTAATTTCCTTTGCATAGCATACTTGATGCTAATAAACCGACTGATTCCAATTACATGGAATTTTAAAATTCCAGAGAAAAATATATGTTCATTATGGGACTATATTCGCTAAATCTTTAAAATAAATATTTTGGAACTGATTTGGTATTTTTATGAAAATGGTTTAGTTACGAACATATATGAGTTAAATATGTTATGTGAAGTAACAAAGTTGGAAAATAAGATTTTGTGGCTTGGAAATCCTATATAAGGTATATGAAGATTTTTGATAAGGGATTTGATCATGGTGATGAAATCTTATGAGTATAGCATTTTGAATAACTAAATGCATTATTTAGTAAAGTGTAAACAATTGAAATAAATTATTTATAAGTTTAAGAAGTGATTGAAATATTGTTATGATATTAATAATATTAGATTATGAGTGGTTGATAATATTTGGATAAATTTAAAGTCTTTAATATTTATCCTTATTTTAAGTTGATTAATGTTTGTATCATCCTCATCATCCTCATGCTTATATAGTAATAAAAGTTATCTTGGCTTACGTGTAAAGATGGACTGTGGATTATTGAATTGTATATCTTTGGCTTACGTGCAAAGATGGACTGTTGGTTATTGGTTTTATAGTTGTATATCTTTGGCTTACGCAAGTGGAGATGGACTTGGTATGATTATGACTAGGATTTTTAAAGATAGTCATTACCATTGATGATTTAATGAATATCTTTGGCCCGTAAAAATACGTGGATGATTAGAAGATGTGGTTTATTTATTAAGTTGAGTCTTAACGATAAAAGTTGATGAAAACATTTTTTAAATCATAGAAGATAGTAGGTTTATTTTCTACTTGACTCTTCTAATGGATTGCTTATTTCGCTTCAGTTAAACTTGATGTCTATTGTATTTTATCAGTTTAACATTGATGAAGACTATTGATAATTTATTCTGCATTATCTTAGTCATAATATTTCTTACTGGCTAGTTGAGCTCACCCTTTCTTTCACTGTTCTCTTCAGGAAATGAGAATATAGCTGGGACGAGTCGGGAAAAGGAGTGACGGTCCAGAGGATAACATTAGTAGTCCTCACTATTCTGATTAAATAGTGTGACAATAAATGTATTGAGGACTCCTTTGAGTTTGTATACTGCCTTGATGACAATATACGTATTAAAACTCTTAGATTATGTTTTGTCGTATTTTACATTTACAATTGTATTATTAAGTTGTATTTGAATTTTGTACCATGTATTTGGTGACTCAAGATGGGTGATGAATACCTATTTTTGGGGGCGTCACAATTTTAGTTCGGATGTGCACACACTTGACCATTATGATTTAAGAGGCAAACTATAAGGAGTTACATGATGATGTAATTGACAAGAGTTGTCTACCTATTTATTTATATATAGTTTGTTGTGCACACACAAGGCTATATACATTTGAAATGGGATCCTTATTCTCACTAGCAAATCTTTAATTAGATAATGCCAAACTATATTCATAAGGGTAATATAGTTTGAAGAAAATAGTGGGAGATACCAATATAAAATAAGACCTACTTTATTTTGGTAATTAATTAAATGAATGTTTGCTAAAATATTGTCTTTTTTTACATGCGTAATTTTGAAAATGTCACATTCACTAATTTTCAATCGCATAGCATACTTGATGCTAACAACCCGATTCTGACCCAATTACATGGAATTTTAAAAATTCGAGAAAATATATGTTCATTATGGGACTATATTCGCTAAATCTAAAATAAATATTTTTGAACCGATTTGGTATTTTTTATGAAAATGGTTTAGTTACGAACATATGAGTTAAATATGTTATGTGAAGTAACAAAGTGGAAAATAAGATTTTGTGGCTTGGAAATCCTATATAAGGTATATGAAGATTTTGATAAGGGATTTGATCATTGGTGATGAAATCTTATGAGTATAGCATTTTGAATAACTAAATGCATTATTTAGTAAAGTGTAAACAATTGAAATAAATTATTTATAAGTTTAAGAAGTGATTGAAATATTGTTATGATATTAATAATATTAGATTATGAGTGGTTGATAATATTTGGATAAATTTAAAGTCTTTAATATTTATCCTTATTTTAAGTTGATTAATGTTTGTATCATCCTCATCATCCTCATGCTTATATAGTAATAAAAGTTATCTTCGCTTACGTGTAAAGATGGACCGTGGATTATTGAATTGTATATCTTTCGCTTACGTGCAAAGATGGATTTGTTGGTTATTGGTTTTATAGTTGTATATCTTTGGCTTACGTGCAAGAGATGGACTTGGTATGATTATGACTAGGGATTTTTCGGTATAGTCATTACCATTGATGATTTAATGAATATCTTTGGCCCGTAGTATGGGGATGATTGAAGATGTGGTTTATTTATTAAGTTGAGTCTTAACGATAAAAGTTGATGAAAACATTTTTAAATCATAGAAGATAGTAGGTTTATTTTCTACTTGACTCTTCTAATGGATTGCTTATTTCGCTTCGCTTAAACTTGATGTCTATTGTATTTTATCGTTTAACATTGATGAAGACTATTGATAATTTATTCTCGCATTATCTTAGTCATAATATTTCATTGGCTAGTTGAGCTCACCCTTTCTTTCACCGTTTCTCTTGAGAAATGAGAATATAAATGGGACCAGCGGGAAAAGGAGTGACGGTCCAGAGGATAACATTAGTAGTCCTCACTATTTCGATTAAATAGTGTGACAATAAATGTATTGAGGACTCCTTTGAGTTTGTATAACGCCTTGATGACAATATCATTATTAAAACTCTTAGATTATGTTTTGTCGTATTTTACACGACAATTGTATTATTAAGTTGTATTTGAATTTTGTACCATGTATTTGGTGACTCAAGATGGGTGATGAATACCTATTTTGGGGCGCCACAATTTTAGTTCTGGATGTGCACACACTTGACCATTATGATTTAAGAGGCAAACTATAAGGAGTTACATGATGATGTAATTGACAAGAGTTGTCTACCTATTTATTTATATATAGTTTGTTGTGTACACACAAGGCTATATACATTTGAAATGGGATCCTTATTCTCACTAGCAAATCTTTAATTAGATAATGCCAAACTATATTCATAAGGGTAATATAGTTTGAAGAAAATAGTGGGAGATACCAATATAAAATAAGACCTAATTTATTTTGGTAATTAATTAAATGAATGTTTGCTAAAATATTGTCTTTTTACATGCGTAATTTTGAAAATGTCACATTCACTAATTTCAATCGCATATAGATACTGATGCTAATAAACCCGACGACCCAATTACATGGAATTTTAAAAATTCGAGAAAAATATATGTTCATTATGGGACTATATTCGCTAAATCTCGGAAAATAAATATTTTTGGAACCCGATTTGGTATTTTTTATGAAAATGGTTTAGTTATTTAACATATGAGTTAAATATGTTATGTGAAGTAACAAAGTTGGAAAATAAGATTTTGTGGCTTGGAAATCCTATATAAGGTATATGAAGATTTTGATAAGGGATTTGATCATTGGTGATGAAATCTTATGAGTATAGCATTTGAATAACTAAATGCATTATTTAGTAAAGTGTAAACAATTGAAATAAATTATTTATAAGTTTAAGAAGTGATTGAAATATTGTTATGATATTAATAATATTAGATTATGAGTGGTTGATAATATTTGGATAAATTTAAAGTCTTTAATATTTATCCTTATTTTAAGTTGATTAATGTTTGTATCATCCTCATCATCCCTCATGCTTATATAGTAATAAAAGTTATCTTCGCTTACGTGTAAAGATGGACCTGTGGATTATTGAATTGTATATCTTTGGCTTACGTGCAAAGATGGACTGCTGGTTATTGGTTTTATAGTTGTATATCTTTGGCTTACGTGTAGAGATGGACTTGGTATGATTATGACTAAGGATTTTTTCAAGATAGTCATTACCATTGATGATTTAATGAATATCTTTGGCCCGTAGTATGTGGATGATTAGAAGATGTGGTTTATTTATTAAGTTGAGTCTTAACGATAAAAGTTGATGAAAACATTTTTAAATCATAGAAGATAGTAGGTTTATTTTCTACTTGACTCTTCTAATGGATTGCTTATTTCGCTTCAGTTAAACTTGATGTCTATTGTATTTTATCAGTTTAACATTGATGAAGACTATTGATAATTTATTCTGCATTATCTTAGTCATAATATTTTCATTGGCTAGTTGAGCTCACCCTTTCTTTCACCGTTCTCTTCGTGAAATGAGAATATACCGGGACGAGTCTGGAAAAGGAGTGACGGTCCAGAGGATAACATTAGTAGTCCTCACTATTCTGATTAAATAGTGTGACAATAAATGTATTGAGGACTCCTTTGAGTTTGTATACTGCCTTGATGACAATATACGTATTAAAACTCTTAGATTATGTTTTGTCGTATTTTACACGACAATTGTATTATTAAGTTGTATTTGAATTTTGTACCATGTATTTGGTGACTCAAGATGGGTGATGAATACCTATTTTTGGGGGCGTCACAATTTTAGTTCGGATGTGCACACACTTGACCATTATGATTTAAGAGGCAAACTATAAGGAGTTACATGATGATGTAATTGACAAGAGTTGTCTACCTATTTATTTATATATAGTTTGTTGTGCATACACAAGGCTATATACATTTGAAATGGGATCCTTATTCTCACTAGCAAATCTTTAATTAGATAATGCCAAACTATATTCATAAGGGTAATATAGTTTGAAGAAAATAGTGGGAGATACCAATATAAAATAAGACCTAATTTATTTTGGTAATTAATTAAATGAATGTTTGCTAAAATATTGTCTTTTTACATGCAGAATTTTGAAAATGTCACATTCACTAATTTCACTGCATAGCATACTTGATGCTAACAAACTGACCTGACCCAATTACATGGAATTTTAAAAATTCTGAGAAAAATATATGTTCATTATGGGACTATATTCGGCTAAATCTCAGAAAATAAATATTTTTGGAACTGATTTGGTATTTTTTATGAAAATGGTTTAGTTACGAACATATGAGTTAAATATGTTATGTGAAGTAACAAAGTTGGAAAATAAGATTTTGTGGCTTGGAAATCCTATATAAGGTATATGAAGATTTTTGATAAGGGATTTGATCATTGGTGATGAAATCTTATGAGTATAGCATTTTGAATAACTAAATGCATTATTTAGTAAAGTGTAAACAATTGAAATAAATTATTTATAAGTTTAAGAAGTGATTGAAATATTGTTATGATATTAATAATATTAGATTATGAGTGGTTGATAATATTTGGATAAATTTAAAGTCTTTAATATTTATCCTTATTTTAAGTTGATTAATGTTTGTATCATCCTCATCATCCTCATGCTTATATAGTAATAAAAGTTATCTTGGCTTACGTGTAAAGATGGACTGTGGATTATTGAATTGTATATCTTTGGCTTACGTGCAAAGATGGACTGTTGGTTATTGGTTTTATAGTTGTATATCTTTGGCTTACGTGCAGAGATGGACTTGGTATGATTATGACTAGGATTTTTCTAAGTATAGTCATTACCATTGATGATTTAATGAATATCTTTGGCCCGTAGTACAGGGATGATTAGAAGATGTGGTTTATTTATTAAGTTGAGTCTTAACGATAAAAGTTGATGAAAACATTTTTTAAATCATAGAAGATAGTAGGTTTATTTTCTACTTGACTCTTCTAATGGATTGCTTATTTCGCTTCAGTTAAACTTGATGTCTATTGTATTTTATCAGTTTAACATTGATGAAGACTATTGATAATTTATTCTCGCATTATCTTAGTCATAATATTTCTTCTTGGCTAGTTGAGCTCACCCTTTCTTTTCACGTTTCTCTTCGTGAAATGAGAATATAGTGGGACGAGCCTGGAAAAAAGGAGTGACGGTCCAGAGGATAACATTAGTAGTCCTCACTATTCTGATTAAATAGTGTGACAATAAATGTATTGAGGACTCCTTTGAGTTTGTATACTGCCTTGATGACAATATACGTATTAAAACTCTTAGATTATGTTTTGTCGTATTTTACACGACAATTGTATTATTAAGTTGTATTTGAATTTTGTACCATGTATTTGGTGACTCAAGATGGGTGATGAATACCTATTTTTGGGGGCGTCACAATTTTAGTTCGGATGTGCACACACTTGACCATTATGATTTAAGAGGCAAACTATAAGGAGTTACATGATGATGTAATTGACAAGAGTTGTCTACCTATTTATTTATATATAGTTTGTTGTGCACACACAAGGCTATATACATTTGAAATGGGATCCTTATTCTCACTAGCAAATCTTTAATTAGATAATGCCAAACTATATTCATAAGGGTAATATAGTTTGAAGAAAATAGTGGGAGATACCAATATAAAATAAGACCTAATTTATTTTGGTAATTAATTAAATGAATGTTTGCTAAAATATTGTCTTTTTACATGCAGAATTTTGAAAATGTCACATTCACTAATTTCACTGCATAGCATACTTGATGCTAACAAACTGACCTGACCCAATTACATGGAATTTTAAAAATTCTGAGAAAAATATATGTTCATTATGGGACTATATTCGGCTAAATCTCAGAAAATAAATATTTTTGGAACTGATTTGGTATTTTTTATGAAAATGGTTTAGTTACGAACATATGAGTTAAATATGTTATGTGAAGTAACAAAGTTGGAAAATAAGATTTTGTGACTTGGAAATCCTATATAAGGTATATGAAGATTTTTGATAAGGATTTGATCATTGGTGATGAAATCTTATGAGTATATAGCATTTTGAATAACTAAATGCATTATTTAGTAAAGTGTAAACAATTGAAATAAATTATTTATAAGTTTAAGAAGTGATTAAAATATTGTTATGATATTAATAATATTAGATTATGAGTGGTTGATAATATTTGGATAAATTTAAAGTCTTTAATATTTATCCTTATTTTAAGTTGATTAATGTTTATATCATCCTCATCATCCTCATGCTTATATAGTAATAAAAGTTATCTTGGCTTACGTGCAAAGATGGACTGTGGATTATTGAATTGTATATCTTTGGCTTACGTGCAAAGATGGACTGTTGGTTATTGGTTTTATAGTTGTATATCTTTGGCTTACGTGCAGAGATGGACTTGGTATGATTATGACTAGGATTTTTCTAAGATAGTCATTACCATTGATGATTTAATGAATATCCTCGCCCGTAGTAGTATGGGGATGATTAGAAGATGTGGTTTATTTATTAAGTTGAGTCTTAGCCATAAAAGTTGATGAAAACATTTTTTAAATCATAGAAGATAGTAGGTTTTATTTTCTACTTGACTCTTCTAATGGATTGCTTATTTCGCTGCAGTTAAACTTGATGTCTATTGTATTTTATCAGTTTAACATTGTTGAAGACTATTGATAATTTATTCTGGATTATCTTAGTCATAATATTTCTTACTGGGCTAGTTGAGCTCATCCTTTTTTTCACTATTTTCTTCAGGAAATGAGAATATAGCTGGGACGAGTCGGGAAAAGGAGTGACGGTCCAGAGGATATCATTAGTAGTCCTCACTATTCTGATTAAATAGTGTGACAATAAATGTATTGAGGACTCCTTTGAGTTTGTATACTGTCTAGATGACAATATACGTATTAAAACTCTTAGATTATGTTTTGTCGTATTTTACACGATAATTGTATTATTAAGTTGTATTTGAATTTTGTACCATGTATTTGGTGACTCAAGATGGGTGATGAATACCTATTTTTGGGGGCGTCACAATTTTAGTTCGGATGTGCACACACTTGACCATTATGATTTAAGAGGCAAACTATAAGGAGTTACATGATGATGTAATTGACAAGAGTTGTCTACCTATTTATTTATATATAGTTTGTTGTGCACACACAAGGCTATATACATTTGAAATGGGATCCTTATTCTCACTAGCAAATCTTTAATTAGATATTGCCAAACTATATTCATAAGGGTAATATAGTTTGAAGAAAATAGTGGGAGATACCAATATAAAATAAGACCTAATTTATTTTGGTAATTAATTAAATGAATGTTTGCTAAAATATTATCTTTTTACATGCAGAATTTTGAAAATGTCACATTCACTAATTTCACTGCGTAGAATACTTGATGCTAACAAACTGACCAGACCGAATTACATGGACTGGTTAAGGAAATTGAGAATTGTTCTCACTGCTAAAAAGATTTCTTTTGTCCTAAATTCGCCCGTACCTGCAAAAGTTACAGAGACAACCTCTGAGGAAGAGATTGCTACTTTTAAAAAGTGGCAAGATGATGCATCTGTGGCTCAATGCATCATGCTCGCATTCATGGGTAACGAGCTTCAGCGTCAGCATGAAACCATGGATGCTCCTACTATGCTACTGCACCTTCAAGAGTTGTATGGTGAGCAAAGTAGGACTGCTAGATATGAAATATCTAAGGAGCTCTTCCGATCTCGGATGACCGAGGGTACTACTGCTAGATAGAAATTTGCTTCCATTGCAACAAGCCAGGTCACTGGAAGAGGAACTACAAGGATTATCTTATGGAACAAAAGCAGAAGAATCAAAGTTTGTTTATGATTCGAATTAATTTTTTTTAAAGTCAATCTTCTACTTGGGTATTGGATACCGGCTGTGGTTCTCACATATGTAATAATATATAAGGACTGGTTAGAAGTAGAAAGCTGAGCAAGGATGAGGTCGTCCTACGAGTGGGAAATGGAGCAAAGGTTGCTACATTAGCTGTAGGGACTTATTGTGTAGCACTGCCAACGGGCAAGTCCATTAGTTTAAATAATTGTTATTTTGTTCCGCCACTTATTAGAAACATTATTTCTATCTCTGTATTGGATATGGATGGTTTTAACATTATAATAAAGAACAGCAGTTGTTCTATTTATAATGATAATGTTTTATATGGTGTTAGTAATTTGCAAAATGGACTTTATATACTTGACTTGCATGAAAATATACATCAAATTGAACAAACTAAGAAAAGGAAAAGAGATGATGTTAATTATACCTATATGTGGCACTGTAGACTTGGTCATATTAATGAAACAAGATTATCTAAGTAGTATAAAGATGGGCTCCTAGAGCTATCTGATTATGAATCATATCCAACTTGTGAATCTTGTATCATGGGAAAAATGACTAAATCTCCTTTTAGTGGAAAAGGAGAAAAAGTTACAGAGTTGTTAGCGTTGGTACACACAGATGTATGTGGACCTATGACAACGAATGCACGAGGAGGGTATTCTTATTTTATTACATTCACTGATGATCACTCAAGATTTGGATATGTGTATTTAATGAAATACAAATATGAATCATTTGAAAAGTTCAAAGAGTTCAGAAGTGAAGTAGAGAAACAATCTGGTAAAAGTATTAAGATTCTTCGATCAGATCAAGGAGGTGAATACTTAAGCAATGAGTTTCTTAATTGTCTCAAAGAAAATGGTATAATCTCACAATGAACTCCACCAGGGACGCCACAGCTGAATGGTGTATCTGAAAGGAGAAATTGAAAACTGTTGGACATGGTTCGTTCCATGATGAGTTTTACCGATCTTCCAGTGTCATTCTGGGGATATGCCCTAGAAGCGGCTACATATATCTACTAAATAAGGTTCCCTCGAAATCCGTCCCTAAGACTCCATATAAGACGTGGACAGGGAGGAAACCTAGTCTTAAGCATATTATGATTTGGGGATGTCCAGCTTATGTGAAAAGGTTTCAGAATGATAAGCTTGGGACAAGATCTGATAAGTGTACTTTTGTGGGATATCCTAAAGAATGTTTAGGATATTATTTCTACAATCCTACTGAACAAAAGGTGTTTGTTGCCAAACATGCTGCCTTTTTGGAAAAGGAGTTTATCCTTGAAGGGTTAGTGGGAGGAAAATAGATCCTGAAGAAATTCAAAAACCACAAACCACTACAGATCAAATGGATGAACCTGTCCAAGTAGAGATTCCTTTTGTACCACACCCTATTCGTAAATCTGGAAGAGTACCAAAGATACCTGATAGGTATGGACTTGTCATAGAGGACGACGATGAGGTACGCATTATAGATGATGATGATCCATTGAATTATGAACAAGCTATGAGTAGTAAAGACTCAGAGAAGTGGTAAGAAGCCATGAAATCTGAGATGGACTCCATGTATGCGAACCAAGTATGGACTTTGGTTTCACCACCGAAGGCATTCAAAATTTATTGGGTGTAAATGGGTCTTTAAAAGAAAGATCGGAGCAGATTTTGAAGGTAGAGACCTATAAGGTCGGGATCGGTCGCAGTAAAGGTTTCAAACAAAGACAAGGAGTTGACTATGACGAAACCTTCTCACTAGTATCAATGCTCAAGTCCATTCGGATTTTGCCTGCGATTGCAGCTTACCAATACTACAAAATTTAGCAGATTGATGTGTACTACGAAAACGGCCTTCCTCAATGGGAAACTTGAGGAGGATGTGTATATGACACAACCAAAGGGATTTGTTTCAAAGGTTGGAACAAATCAAGTTTATAAGCTACAACGATCCATTTATGGATTGCAGCAAGCTTCTTGTAAGTGGAACATCCATTTTGATGAGACAATCAAAGAGTTTGATTTTATCAAAAATGAGGATGAACCATGTGTGTACAAGAAGGTTAGTGGGAGCACTGTAGACACTCGAAATTTTCTGCATGCTCACATTAACATTACGGGAGGGCGATTCGTCTTTCGGAGATAACCCGAAGGCGGTGACATCCATTCCGGATACTCATAGGAAGTGCAGCCCAACTCGGAACACAACCGAACATCGGCCCCACCCTAACACAAACCGGGAACTTCATCTCAAACCCGGAACACACACCGGGAATGTCATTTTCAATCTCAGACATAACTCCAAAGTTTACAAGATCAAAAGATCGGCAACAACACCGGAGAGGACAATTCTGTCTCAGCGATAACACCGCGATGTTCGGGTTCCACCCCGAAATAACATCGAGTAAGAACTCCATCCTTGGTGATAGCCCCAAAGGATACTTTTTGCGCTCCAAATGATAACTCAAATTGTTTATTTCAAACACATGCGATCAACTTCAAGCTCAGACCTCATACCGAGGCAATCATACCTCAGACCAGGAGCTAAGAACGGGCAGATAGGTTCTTTCACAGATGACCTTGCGGTATTCAAACACTTGCAGCAGTCCAATCTCAGATGTAACCCTGAGCAACGTCTGCTTTCCGCTCCAACCGGCGATAACCCCGGTAAGGAGTCAAAAGCATCATCTTACCGCCTCAACAAAGATGATATCGCGGCATACCAACAAGTAGTCCAATCTTAGATATAACCCTGAGCAACGTCTACTTTTAACTCAAACCGACACTTCATACATACATACATACGGCAATGTCCCACAAGAACCGAGGAATAACAATCCCGAGTGACTATTACGCGTGGCAGTACTTTGGATAGAATTTGAAGCTTGAAGACCATAGGCATAGACCCCTCTTCCTGACTTCGTACAACCTCTAATCCATGTCATTGTGTAACTCTCGACACAAGCGATCCGAAGAAGGTCAGATATACCTCGTTCGGATTCTTGGATTAAGTTCTGTAAGTTCGAGTGGACATTACAGTGCACGAGTGCACGTATTCTTACGAGACGATTGGGACCCATGAGGCTCGGATGCACCACGACCCACCACAGTGTACAATCATGATTCAGCAGTGTAGTGTACTGCCACCATCCGTCTATATATATAAGCCTTGGGGTCAGCCATTTGAAGAGGGAGAAGAGAGGGAAAAGGCGAGGAAGCCATGTCCATTTTACTCTGCATACACATCTTTTGAGTGTTTCCTCACTTTTAAACACTTGTTAGCTCACACATAGCTATCTTTTATCCGGCGGGAGCTGAGTGTTTATCCATTTAAAGTCATAGAAGTCTACTTTGGTAGCCCACTGTAAGCCTTCTCACATTATATAAAGTCCTCTTGTCACATTATCACACACTGTTGTACACGTTGAGAGTCGTGTGAGTGTGTTTGCCCGGACTTCGATCCGTGGTTTTCATTTCTGTCTGTATATATACTTATATATATATATATATATATGTATATATTTTATATACTGTACTAACATTATCGAAGTTATGCCTCGATTGAGCCTGAACTTTTAAGATGGAGCGTTTATTGCTTTTATATATATATAATTGTTGTCGTATATATCTGATGAGCCTAGATTTTACATCCTACATTTACTCGCTTATATATATATATATATATATATATATATATATATATATATATATATATATATAATTGTTGTCGGATATATCCAATGAGCCTGGATTCACATTCGGTGCGTTTACTACTTTTATATATATATTTGTACATATATATATATTTACATTTCTGTCAGGTCTGGAGTTTACTTCGTGGCCTTTTATGCCTTTTATTTACATTTCGTCCTGCTTGGAGTTTACTTCGGCGCTTGATCACTTTTACAACTTTATTTACATTTGACCCACCTGGAGTTTACTTCGTGGTGGTTGATCATGTCCATATATATATATATATATATATATATATATATATCGCTTTTATATATTTACATTTTCGATCCCCCACGGAGTTGCTTCGTGGTGGTTGATCATGTCTGTATATATATTTACAGCTTTTATATATATAACTGCTTACTGCTTTCCATACAAATTAAAGTATCATGTGAGCCTAGGAATCATGTGATCACATATTCATCCCATCGAATCTAGATTCTGGTTCCCATGATGGACATATTTTTTAGTGTAGAAGCAATTTTGTACATTATTTTACAAAGGTCTCGAATTTCCTTGAATGGTCATTATGTTCAGTGAGGAGTTCTAAGATCAACAGATATTATTTTCTCTAGAATGCTTCGCAGATCTCGAAAATAAAAGTAAACAAATAGAACATTTAATAATAAAATGGACGTATGAAAAGGTCTCAATTCCTATTGAGTACAAGTGTTTGAAAAACCTCTTTTACAAAACTTCATTGATATATCTTGGTTAAAACTGAATTTTTCTATAAAATTCAAACCTTGTGTATATAGGTACGAACAAGGCCTCGCACTACTTTCAAATAATTGCACATTGATCCACACACACACACACATTCATATAACAATTTCTTTGAAAAGTGGCGGTCACCGTGGTAACACAGATGTCAGGGGGTGCGTAACACCTTCCCTCCGCATAATCAAGCCCGGACCCAAAATGAATCTCGATTTCATGAGATTGGCCTAACGTTGTCAAATCACTGGGTCAATGTGCACACCTTTTTGGTTGCGTTGGTGCAACCAGTTAAATACACCAACTGGTGACTCTTAAAGTCAAATCATCAACATTATACATGTCAGACCTTTTTCACTTGTTTTTTCAAACAAATCTCACATTAACATGAGAACACCAAGGAACAAGTAACGAAAAGGGACACTCAAAAATTTCGACGTTGACAGGTGGCGACTCTGCTGGGGACTCCAGTAAGAGGGCTTAAGCCGCTATTACAAGCTTTTCAAAATTGTTACATGCTTGTGTGTGAATATTGCATTTATATTTATGATGAATGTGTACGAATGCATCTTAATTACTGCACTGCTAAATATCTATCTGTGATATTAGTGTCATCATTTTGCATAAATGGTGAGACACGTTGTATGTGAATGTATGTTGTGTGGTCCCTCCATCAGGAGGCTATCCTGTCGGTGTTTGATTACTGGACTCGTGGGAAGAATGATTCCCCGGGGCTCAGGAAAGGCACCACTCAGATTCGCTCCAGTTGAACGACCGGATTAACTTCCCGTCAAGTAGATTACGATGATCTGGGAACCTTCATGCCAAAAAGCCGCGAGAGTAACCCTAAGATAGGTCAGCCTCTGATAAACCAAACGCGGAGGAAAGTCTCTTCATACTTTCCATTTTTAATTACTTGTAAAATTATTTACTTGTAATTCTATTCCATGTTCATCTATATGTAATGGAAAATATGAAGAATATCTGTACATGCATGACATATTATGAATTAACAACCGATTTTGCAAGATAAAATTCCTAAACGGACATGTTACGATAACACTTACATTACCCTAAGACTAAACTACGTAAGTCTTTTGTAGGGAAGCAATTGGGCCAATTACCCGCTCAAAATCCAAAAAGGCCACAGGCCTTTAGCCAATCACGTCTTCTTCTGACCAGTCTAATGCTGTCTCCCGAGAAGAATTTGACAGATTGAGTAAACAAATTGAAGACTTGGTCGTTTCTAACCGAAAGAATTGCACGTACCACCTGTGGTAACGAAGATACCTACACATACAGAATCCCCTACACAAGGAGGAGTTCAAGGTCTGGAAAAAAACAATTCTGGAATCTCAGTTGGATACAACCACAAAGACCCTAAAAACACCCATCTCAAAGGAGATCCAGACAACGGTGATATCAGGAAGAAGGTCCTTCAAATGGAGGAAACTATTCGTGTTCTTAAAGGGATTGGAACACATGGCAGTGTTTCATATACAGACCTTTGCATTTCCTAGTGTTCATTATCCAGAAAAATTCAAGACCCCTGATTTTGAGAAATATGACGGATTAGGGGATCCTTATACACATTTTAAAGTGTTTATTGGAGAACTTGGGTCTTACGCAGAAAATAAAAAGCTCAGAATGCTTAACGTGTCAGAAAGTTAAAGTTGAACATCAAAGGGCAAGTGGATTATTGCAACCATTGGAGATACCGGAATGGAAATAGGAGTATATCACAATGGATTTTGTGGTAGGTCTTCTAACGACTCAGCAAGGTTACGATGCTATTTGGGTGATTGTCGATCGATTGACGAAGTCGGCACACTTTTTGCCAATCAAGATTAGATTTAACCTAGATCGATTGGCAAAACTGTTCGTGAAGGAAATTATTTCAAGACACGGTGTACCGGTGTCTATTGTATCAGACAGAGATCCACGTTTTTCATTAAATTTCTAGAAATAGCTACAAGAGTGCTTGGGGACACAATTGAGAATGAGCTTATCATACCATCCTCAAACTGACAGACAGAGTGAGAGAACCATCCAGACACTAGAGGATATGCTCAGAGCATGTAGTAAGGATTTCAAAGGAAATTAGGATGATCATCTGCCATTGGTTGAATTTGCCTATAATAATAGTTATCACACGAGTATTGGCATGCCGCCTTACGAAGCGTTATACGGCAAGAAATGCAGAACTCCATTATGCTGGGATGAGGTAGGTGAACATCGGCTATTAAGTCTAGAGTTGGTACAACAAACTGTCGAGATCATCAAGGTGATTCGGACAAGATTGATAGCTGCATAGGATAGACAGAAGAAATATTCTGATCAACACCGACAAAATTGGGAATTCAATGTCGGTAGTTTTATTTTCTTTAAAGTGTCTCCCTAGAAGGGGAAAATTCAGTTTGGCAAAAAGGGGAAATTAAGCCTAGGTTTATATAACCTTTTGAAGTGCTTCGTTGAGTTGGTAAAGTGGCGTACGAGGTAGCTTTACCTCTGGAATTGGAGCATATTCATAACATTTTCTATGTCTCGGTATTGAGGCCATATAAGCCTGATTATAAGCATGTTATAGAATATGAGCCATTACAGTTTGAGAAAGATTTATCCTATAAATAAGTCCATGTTCAAAGTATCAACAAGAAAGAGCAAGTACTAAGGAATAAAGTGATACCTTCTGTTAAGGTAATCTAGAGAAACCACAATGCTGAAGAAGCTACATGGGAACTTGAAGATGTTATGATGAAAAATTATCTTGAGTTATTTGCTTAATCTTGTATAGCGATTCTGGGGACAAAATCATGTTGAGGGAAGAATGTAACGAATAAATTTATCAAGTCGTGATTCTAGGGACATAATATTTTTAAGGAGGGAAGGATGTAACAATCGAGAATTTTGTAATTAATCTTAAATATTTATTGAATTAAATAAATATTTTAATTAATTTATTTATTGAGATAAATAAATAATTCATGAAATTGTGGTATAATAATTTAGTTAAGTGTGTATGTTAACTAAATTAAAATAATGGTAATTTTATTATTTGAATATTTAATTTAATGAGATAATTAAATTAAATGAATTGTTTAATATTTAAAAAAAAAATTAAATGAAATGAAATGATGTTCTAGTCTAATTTAATAATTAAATTAGATATATAACGATTTATCAAATATAAGTTATAATTAAAATGGAAATTATAATTATTATAACTATAATTGTAAGTTATGTTAATTAGTTAAATGTGACAAGTAAAAACTATATAATATAAATATTATAAAAATAATCTAGAAGGGGGGAGTTGTGTTTAGCCAAATAAGGCCTTGTGGCCTTTGGCTTAATTTAACTGACGTAAACTTTTTGGTTCTTACCTAGCGTATATGGGAGAGGGAGGCCAGTTATATTACGCACATGTTTTCCCTAAGGCTAGAAAACACAGTGAAAGAAAGAGTTTGGTGAGGAATAGAGAAATTCTCTGAGATTATCAAAAGGAAGGAGAAGTTATCACCATCTTTTGCTAGCATATAATCAAGGATTAAAGGTATACTTTACTCCTAATTTTCATGTTTTGAGTTCTCAGTGAATATTTTATGTAAATTGATAAGTCAAGATAAGATTGAGATATAAACATGTATGTATGGATTTATAATTTGTTAATCATCATATATGAGTGATATTGGGTTATCAAATTTGTGAGAATTGGCTTTGCAAGAAGGAAGTTAGAATAACAGTGTGTATTTGGGTGTAATATGGCCTGTTTAAGTACAAAATTTGATGTCCAATATTTGGTATAATCTGCAAATTGATGTTAGATTATGTTAGTACATCAAGAAACAAAAACAACGTAATTTGAATCATGTCAATTGGTTAAGAAACGAAGTTGTGGCAATCAAATTCGCTAAAAGTGTTAAAAATGAAGAAATTGGAAAAAAGTGTGGTTTTGATCCTTAAAAGTTAAGTATATATAGTGTTTATATTGTTAAAATGATGAATTGCATGTTTATTGATGTTATTACAAAGTTTCAGTTGGTAGGCTTTGTGAATTTATGTGGAAATTGGGTGAAATTGGAGTGTGATGTGTTTCAGAGCTGCAAACTGTAGTTTTTGTCTCAGTAGACGGCAGTAAAGGCTTTAAGTACCTGTAGTAGAAAGCAGGCTTGGTGAGCCATAAGGCCTTCTGAGTTTCTACACCAACGCAATTGCTTACGCAGTGTTAAGGCTTAAAGGCGGTCAATTGTGTGTTGCGTCAGCCTGGCAGAGAAGTGTGAGTTCTAATTATTTGTAGACTATAATGCAACAACCTAATATTGTATGATATGCATGATAAATATGTTAAATCATAATATAAGATATTATAAAAGTTGTTTACGGGTGGTGATATCAAAATATGGAGATTTTAAGTTATTACTTGAACAAGTTATGAAATGAATAAAAGTTAACATTTATAAGAGCTAGAAGTGAATGATAAAGCTTATATTAGGCAATAGTGAGATTTTAGTTTCATTAGAGAGGTTAACCAACATGATTAGACATTAAGTTAACTGTTATGGCTTAAATAGTGGGTTAAACCTATAAAGATAATGTTAATACAACTAATTGGTATTGTAATTTCAATGGTATGTCTAGGGTAATTGGCAAACGTTATTATATTTGTGTAGCTTACACACGAGGAAAGTTCCCTAACTTCATTCTCTTTATAATGAATGCAAGTTCCATAATTTCGTTATTTTGTTATTGTCAAGCAAGCTTTCTAGTCCTAAATTATCATTATGCAAATCATATATTACAGTTGAGCAAGCCTATTGATTATATCTTATGTATGGTTGTATAAGCTCTTGTAACCTAATTCGTCACTTTCCTATAGAAATATTGTTATTCAAAGCATATATTGTTTTAATACATTGATTCAAATGAGATTTTTCTAACTCTTTTGAATGTAGTACTTTGCATGTATACCATGTCTACTCAATTGTATATTGTTGTTATTTGATCTTTGACTTAAATAACCTTGTTCAATTCTATATTATTGTATTGAACCTTCAAGTACCAAGCAAACTCTTATTGATTGAATTGGTTTATAATTGAATGAACGTTTCGTTGTTCATTCTCATGTTATTATTATTATTACTCTATATATCAATGAGCAATTATTTGTTCACTCTTGCAATTAACATTGCAACTAAAGTCGAAAAGGTCGATGAGCCATCTTCCAGCAAAGGAAGGGGAAAGATGTCCAAGTGTTGAAGATTTATTTGAATTTATTTAGATGAAATATGTTATAAGACTTAATTTATTTTGTTATGTATTCAATAGACTTATGTAATAATTTAAGGTTAGATTACCTGGGACTGTTTAAAGTTGATGTAACCCTTTAATGGGGAAGATTATTGTTTAAGTTATTTAAATTATGTCTTTAGCCTTTATTATGGGTAGTTAGATGTAATAGTTTTGGATAGTGAGCACCAAATTCTATAGGAAGTGAGTACCCGGATTTTGGGGTGTCACAACATGAAGCTAGCCGAAGTTTTTCGTTAGCCATCCGGAAGTTATTCGGCATGTAGTATTCTCGCAGATGGAGATGTAAACTACACTGCCATGCTTGTATCCCACGGTGTCGGGATTGATTCTGATGGTTGAATGCCCATATAGGACATTGATTCTCCTGCCGAGGAGGAGCTGTTTGTTGGGTTGCCAGCAGCTGTGATGGATTCTCCAAGTACGATCAGCATCGTGACCCGCAAGATTCAAGCAGATGTATTTAGAAAAGTAGTCTTCATCCGATGACATTTGAGAGAGATCAGCTAGGGCCTTGATGTTGATGACTCTTCTTTGGGAGAGATGTCGCTCTATTGGAGAGAGATGATGCTTTAGCTCATAGAGACACCGCTATTGCTGAGCGGGATGAGGCTAGATCATCCAGAGATGCATTGATTGTTAAGAGGGATGACACTATATCTTCCCGGGATGTAGCCGTTGCAGATAGTACTGCAGTGAGGTCCCATACTACTGCTATTATTGCAGAGATGAGCATGTATATTGATGAGCACAGTGTCACCATGCAGTTGGCTGTGGATTTGTTGGCTCATGTAGATACCCTTGGGCAGGAGCTCATAGCGTTACCTCCTTCGAAGAGAGATGCCATGTTGAACTTGATAGCCCACATATACACTGATTTGTAGATGGGCTTGTATTTTCCTACATAGACTAGCTTAGCCATTTTTTCATGTACAGTACATATTGTATATATCAAACAACATTATATATGGCAGGGAAATATATTTTGATTCACTTCCCTTTTTAGTTATGCCTTGTTACTTGCTTGATATTTGCCTGCTTCTCCAGGACTTGTGATTTTGATGTATTCTGAACTCATCATTGATGGGTGGACATTGAGATGTCTTAGGATCTTTCAGATTGGATCGTTGATCTATGTGTATCCCTACCCTTTGGTGTCTTGGGATTGGTTTCTGTATATAGATGTGGAGAGGAGTGTGGCTTTCCTCTCTGAGGTTGACCGAACCATAGATGGTCACCGGTATTCCTTTGTATAGGGGAGCCTAGGTAGTTCCATCTCTTATGGATTGGTGTTTCTATTTGATGATTCAACTACAGCTTAGATGGTCGCCGATTCTCCCATTTGTGTGGGGAGACCAGGTAATTCCATCCCTTTGGCATAAGCCGATGAAGTGTGGTGGATTGAAAGTCGATCCCAGTACCATGTGACAAGTTTTTGTGTTTTGGTAGGGGGTAAGACCGAACCATGAGTGGCTGCCTACGTACTCCTGTTGAAGAGGAGATCAGGTCTGCGTAGTTTGAACCTGGTGTAAGAGGTTCAACGCTGTTTGTGAAAGGGTATAGAAGGGTGTGGAGATGTTTTTTTTATGTGGTGTGACCGAGCCATAAAAATGGTTGCTTACGTACTCCGGTGTATTAGAGAGATCAGGTCGACGTAGTTCGCCCCATGTGCGGGACGGATTGTCGATGAAAAGTTTGATCCCATGTACAGGACAAACTGTAGGTAAAAAAGTCTTATCCCTGGTGGGACAAAACTGCAGGTGTGCAAAGTTTTATCCCAGGTGGGACAAAACTGCAGGTGTGAAAGGTTTAATCCCTGGTGGGATAACCTGAATTAAGCGAAAGGTTTTAAAAATGAAGTTGAGTGAAGGATCTGATGATCTGAAACCAGGCTGCTAGTTTAAAGAGTGTATTAGTCTCTGATGGGGCATATGGGTATGTAGAAGGGTTGTATGTAGTGAAGGGTTAGAAAACCAAAAATGACTGGGAATCTGGTGATCCAAAACCAGGATATTTGTTTGATGGTAACCTCGGACATAGTACCATTTCACGGTGTCTGAGTTGATGAGCTATGGAAATTCATCATCGTCCATTTCTTGTAATCTGAGAGCACCTCCTGTCAATACCTCCTTGACAACAAACAGGCCTTCCTAGTTTTGGTCGAATTTTCCTTTGGCCTGATCTTGGTTGTCAATGATCTTCTTCAAAACCAAGTCACGTTGTTTAAGCTATCGTAGCCGAACATTTCTGTTGTAGGATCTAGCAATCCTTTGTTGGTATAACTGACCATGGAAGATAGCAGCGGTTTGTGTAAAATCCCAAATTTAATGAATAAAGATTAAATTTCTCAAAAAAAAATTTGAATATTATGGTGTGGATTTAATATAATGTTATAGTTGTGGGTAATATTTATAAATTTTACAAAGTATGCAAGTTGTTATATTATATTAGATTGGTCGGGGAATATTCGTACGATGGCATAATCATTGGTGGACCCCACAACGGAATTATTGTCGGATTGAGAAAATGACAAAAATATTTTTATGAAAATAACAGCGGAAGTTTTATCGTTAATACTATTGAACTACTCGGTAGTAAAAGTATAGTAATAACACGTGTGGTTGCATAAGAAGACACGGTATTGATTGATTATCGATGCTTACGTGAGAAGTCACTCGCTTTTATTTAATTATCACTATGATGAGTTGTTGCATATAGTATCTCAACGTTATTTGATTCAATTATTGTTGATTGTTATTATATATATATATATATATATATATATATATATATATATATATATATATAAGTTTTGTTTTATTAGTATTATTAATGTAATAAAATGTAAAAGCTTTTTATATAAAAAACAAAATACTTTTATAAAGTTATTCTATAAATAGAATATATTATATTCTATTATGCATATAGTATTTTGCATAGTAAAATCTTTTATAAAAAATAAAATACTTTTATAAAGTTATTCTATAAATAGAATATATTATATTTTATTACGATAAAGTGCTGCATAGTATTTTGCATATAGTAAAATCTTTTTATATAAAATAGAATACTTTTATAAAGTTATTCGTTTTATTAGATTATAAATAGAATATATTATATTTTATTTAAAATATTTTGCTTTAAATCTGGACCGTCCGATTAAAAGTAAATCAATCTGGACCGTTCATGAATTAGTTACTATTAAGTCCATTCTTCTAAAAATAGAAGCTCATTCCTTCATTATTTCTTACGAATTCATTGAAACTCTAGAGAGAATTCTTCTTCTATAATCTTGAGCGTCTTTCTTTAGCGTTTAAGAAAGCTTTGAGCGTAGTGAAAGTTTCTTCAAGTATATCCCCGCCCTACTGTCGGAGTACTCTTCTTTATAAGGTAAGGGATATTATTTGTTGTACCGTAAGGGGTATTATTTTTTTTCATATTCATGAAGAGAACTTCTGTTATTCCATTCTTTATTATTCATTGGAAATAACTCAGATACGCTGGCCTACCCTATACTTGGTGAAATTCTTCTGATATTCCATTATTTATTATTCTGCTGGAATAACCTATCTATGCGAAGTACCGCATACATGGTGAAATTCTATTGTTATTCCATTCTTTATTATTCGTTGAATATCTTGTCATGCGCTTTTACTGCCGGACCAAGGTTCTCGCTTCTTTATTATTCATTGGAATATCCTCGTCACGTGCGCTTTTACGGACATGGTTCCGTTATTTATTATTCGCTTAATAACTCGTTTATGCGGCACCGCGCATGCATGGTTGGAATAACTTTGTCATCACAAGTACCGTATGCATGGTGATTTTGTTGTTATTCCATTCTTTATTATTCTATTGGAACATCCTCGTCGCATGAATTTCACCGACTCCGGTTCCGTTATTCATTATTCTCGTTGGAATAACTCATCATGCCAAGTACCGCATGCATGGTGATTTCGTTGTTATTTCATTCTTTATTATTCGTTAGAATATCTTGTCAGTATGTATTATGCCCCGATTCGGTTCCGTTATTTATTATTCTGTTGGAATAACCTGTCTATGCGAAGTACCGCATGCATGGTGATTTATTTTGTTATTCCATTCTTTATTATACTCAGTTGATTAAAGTTTTGAGTTCTATACTCCATAAAATTAGTGGAATATCCTTGATATTTGCTCTTCATCCAGTATCTTTTCATGGAAATATTCTTCTGAGCATTCTTGAATTTTACTCTACAAAGAAGTATCATGTTGACAATTTGGATGTTATTAGTTCCTGAATAATTTAATTCTTGAACTTGTTTTATTGAATTCTTATATCATTGTCATCATCCTCATGTTTATATTTTGTTGAAAGTCACATGTGGCCTGTAGTGCATACATGGACTTGGTATGATTATGACCAGGGATTATTCGGTATAATCGTGACCGTAATGTTACAAATGATGTGGAAAAAGTCCTCATCGTTCAGAAGGCATTGATGGGATGCTTTTGGTATGATTATGGCTATGGATTCTTTTCGCCAAGTGGAGCAAAGATGAATTGTTTTATGGCATGATCAGATCAGTTGATGAAAACACGATTATCTTTGGCCCATAGTGCATGGATAATTCGTGTTCGTGATACTAAATAATATCCTTGGCCTCAGAAAAGTGTGAGGATGATTTGATGTTGTGAATTATTTATTGTCGAGTCTCGATAAAAGTGATGAAAACTTTTTAAATCATAAAAGATAGTAGATTTTATTCTCTACTTGACTCTTTTATGGATCAGATGTTCTACAGTAGTTAAACTTGATGTCTATTGTATATTATTATCGGTTTAATGATCGTTGAAGACTAATGATAATTTATTCTCGCATTATCTTAGTCATTATATTTCATCGGGCTAGTTGAGCTCACCCTTTCTTTCACCGTTTCTCTTCGTGAAATGAGAATGTAATTTTAACTAGTCAAGGAAACCGAGTGACATGGCCCGAGATAATAAGTATTAGTAGTCCTCACTATATTCATTAAATAGTGTGACAATAAATGTAATGAGGACTTATTCTCGAGAGTGGATATTGTCTAGATGATAATATTTGTATTAAAACTCACACTCTTCTCTTGTTGTATATTAAAGATTGTATTTGTATTATGTACCATGTATTTGGCGACTCGAATAGGTGATGTATACCTATTTTTGGGGGCGCCACAGTTGGTATCAAAGCTTAGGATATGATCCCGGCCGAGATGTGAGACAAGAACTAGGAGGAGGAGACGGGGAATTTCTTCAGTATATGACCTACCTACGCTTATTTGGTATTTAATTGGTTGGTCGAGTATAGGGATAATATGTGATATGTTAATTAACCCTTGTTTTGTGGCGTTGTTTGAAAATGACATCCGAAAATGTTGAGATCAAAGAACGAAGCACATGAGACCGTTGAGTCACCAACCATCAATACCCGTGGATAACTAGCAACAACACGATAATAATCATAATTGGTGGCAGCAAACGACCATCTAATAATGATGACCATCGTGGGGGAAATTATCATGCCAAGAATGGTAACCACTTAGGTGGTAATCATGGCCAAGATAATAGAAGTGGAAATTTCAAGAAGAGAAGGTTCAATAATGATGTAAAGACAAAGAAGATCAAGACCGCTTCAAAGGAAGAAGAACGACCATCGGTCGTATGTTTCAAATGCAGACAGGAGGGACACATCCATCTAAACTGTACGCAGCAATCCAAAGTGTGTTTTAATTGCAGAAAAGAAGGTCACCTAGCTCGATTTTGTCGTGTAGTGAAGTCAAGTCCAGCTGGGATGGTGACGCCAAAGGATGTCCCAGACAAGTCAAAGTCGGTAGTTTAAGTGAGAGGGTTTGTCGAGGAACCCGAACGAAGTTGTCACGGGTAAGTTAATCATAAATGCTTACGAAGTCTATACCTTATTAGATACCGATTCTACCCATTCTTTTATCTCTCTTGCTTACGCTCAACGTTTAAATTTGACTACAGAGAGATTAGACTTTGACTTATCGATTGAAACTTCGTTAGTAGAAATCTTCGTTACCTCCACTATTTATAAATCTTGTTGATTCAAATCGACACTTTCACATTACCTGTCGATCTTATCTCTTTGAAAATACTTGCCTTTGATGTGATTTTTGAAAACGATTGGTTAACTACTCATCATGCTTTTCGTAAGGTTGTTAGCTTTCATACTCCTAATTAACCTGTTATGTGAATTCAAAGTAACCAAACCACTAAAGTCAATCATTGTCATATCAAGCCATATGTAAAGAGCCCGTTCCTTTCATTGTTAACTTCCTTGTGTGGAATGCACCGAAGCCAGACTTTCTATAGGGGACATTGTGAATAATGATGGCAAGTTGATAGGTATCAATGTGACGTGTTATCCAAGTCTTGGATAAGAGTCACAGTTGTGAATGATATTTCTATTGTTAATAAATTTCTTGACGTATTTCTGAAGACTTCTTGGCCTACCCCAAAGCGTGAAATCGAATTTTGTACTGACCCCAGTACAAAACCCCATTTCTAAAACTCTTAAATATTTCTTCGACTAAAACAAACGTAACATGCGCCAAAGACGTTGACTCAAGCTGTTGAAGATTACGATCGTACCATTCAATACCATCGTGGGAAAAGTGAACATGGTAGCTAATGCATTGAGTACAAGATCGTATGCGTTTATGAGTGTGAATATACGAACCTACGTGAAGATAACGAATATACGAGTAGAATCAACTTTAATCGATAAAGTTAAAGTCGCTCAAGCTAAATACTCAGAGCTGATGAATGTGAAAAAGAAGGTTCAAGAGGGCGTTATTCTAGAAGCAAGAATCGATGAAGAGAGAAAATCTCAACCCTCGATTTATTGACTCATTTGAAATCCTTGATCGAGTAGGAACTGTGGCCTATAGACTCGTTTTACCACCAAGTATGTCGCGTGCTTATAACGTTTTTCACATATTGATGTTACATAAATATGTGGACGACCCGAACCACATTATTGATTTAGAACCGGACGAGATAGTGGATAATTTAACGTATGAAGATGTACCTATTAAAATCCTGGAATATATTCAACACTCAAAGGTTATACCTCAAGAGTTAGAATCGGACGAAGTGTCCTCATCTGTTTCAAGATACGGTATGTGACGTAAATTTCGAGGGCGAAATTTCATAAGGAGGGGAGATTGTAAAATCCCAAATTTTACGAATAAAGATTTAAATTTCTCAAAAAAAAAAATTTGAATATTATGGTGTGGATTTAATATAATGTTATAGTTGTGGGTAATATTTATAAATTTTACAAAGTATGCAAGTTGTTATATTATATTCGATTGGTCGGGGAATATTCTTTGTGTCGGGGAATATTTGTACGACGGCATAATCATTGGTGAAACCCCACAACGGAATTATTGTCGGATTGAGAAAACAACAAAAATATTTTTATGAAAATAACATGAAGTTTTACCGTTAATCTTTGTTGAACTACTCAGTAGTAAAAGTACAATATTACGTGTGGTTAAGATAGTAGTACGTGGTATTGATTATTGATGCTTACGTGAGAAGTCACTCAATTTTATTCAATTATCTACTCGATGAGAGTGCTTTGACAAGTATGTCACGTTATTTGATTCAATTATTGTTGATTGTTATATATATATATATATATATATATATATATATATATAAGTTTTGTTTTATTAGTATTATTAATGTAATAAAATGTAAAAGCTTTTTATATAAAATAGAATACTTTTATAAAGTTATTCTATAAATAGAATATATTATATTCTATTATGCATAGTTTTTGCATAGTAAAATCTTTTATATAAAATGTAATACTTTTATAAAGTTATTCTATAAATAGAATATATTATATTTTATTATGCATAGTGTTGCATAGTGCCTGCATAGTGTTTTGCATAGTAAAATCTTTTTATATAAAACAGAATACTTTTATAAAGTTATTCTATAAATAGAATATATTATATTTTATTTAAAAGATTTTGCTTTAAATTTGGACCATCCGATTAAAAGTAAATCAATCTGGACCGTTCATGAATTAGTTACTATTAAGTCCATTCTTCTAAAAATAGAAGCTTATTCCTTTATTATTTCTTACGAATTCATTGAAACTCTACTAGAGAATTCTTCTTCTATAATCTTGAGCGCCTTTCTTTAGCGTTTAAGAAAGTATGCACACAAGCCAATCATGTTTGATGATAAAGCATATACTTTGTAACAATCTTATTCATTTATTAATAAAAAGTATTAATTTATTAAAGGCTTTTAATTATCTACATGATCTTTGTTTTATAATATGTGATAAACCCATAGTTTTAAGCAATGCTTTTAGAATAATGATGATGATCATTCTAATGAGATCTAAATTCTTAGAAAGCTTAAAACTAAAATAGTTCCCAATCGTTGGATTACTAAATTGGGGATTAGTGAATCCGGATAGATTTAGTACATCGTTGCTTTTGCTCGTTGGATGAGGATGATTGATCTCATGATCATTTGTGTGGAACACTAAAAAGCAAGTATGTAGGTGCTTATTAGAGAATAAGTTCCTTTGAGCATTGGCTCATTAAGGAATACCTAATGGAGTTTTACTTGCTGTCGATAGGAATTCTGTAGTGATAGTAGTCAAGTGATCCTTGGACTTGAGATCATCATAGTATCTTGTGTATGATGAGTTATACTTTGACTTATTCCTTAAGACCCTTAGGGTATATCAAAAGGTATGCTTGGGTATAATAAGTTATACATGGAGATAATGTATGATC